>OX421938.2:7540000-10040000 GCA_949128155.2 Xanthia icteritia | reverse complement strand
TGTGATTGACACGTTCAAGATACAGGATTTTCCTTCAAGATACAGGATTTTCCTTCAAGATACAGGATTTTCCTAGTTTGAAGGGCAGGGGTCTTACTCTTCGGGAGGAAACGCCCGGGTGTCATCACTGCGTGGATCGCCCGGAGGACACGGTTGAGCATACGGTGGAGGTCTGTCCGGCTTGGGCAGAGCATCGCCGTGTCCTCGTGGAGGCGATCGGTGGCGGGGATCTCTCGCGTCCGGCCCTAGTCCAGGCCATGGTACGGAGCGAGAGGGCATGGGAGGCCGTCACCTCCTTCTGCGAAGCAGTAATGCTCGCGAAGGAGGAGGCAGAACGCGTGAGGGAGAGGCAAATTTCGCGCCCTCACGCCCCTAGCCGCCGCAGGAGACGCCTTGGGCGTCGGGAATCGCAGGCCGATTCCCGACCACCGTAGGCGCGGGCTTGCGGACGGTGAGCAATGGGTAGCTCGCCGTCCGATAAGGACCAGGCCCGGGTCGACGGCGCGTTGTGTTCCACGCGCGCCTCAAAGAGATGTCAGCAAGTGAAGGGGTCCGATAGGACCTATGCCTGCCGGGGTTGCGGGAAAGCCCGAAAGGGATACCGTGGCCCCTGGCAACGTACAGGCAACGGAAGGAACACGGGTGGGTTTTAGTCAGTAAGAGTCTGACACGCCCTCCTGCTCCGCCCAGAGCGGGAGAAGTTATTTGATAATTTCCCACCCAAAAAAAAAAAAAAAAAGGGGTCTTAGTCTTTTGTAATAGCCATACCCATCATAATTAAACAACACTGATGTTACCTCGGCTACGTTTTGGTAAATAGCTGATTAATTAATTACTTTCTTACTTATGCCTTCTTTCCATGGGGGTAGGCAGACACTTCAGAAAGCTAGCTACTACGATCCTTACATACTCCTTTCTGTCTTCTATTAAGTTCATACCTTTGGTCATTCACGCACGACAGTTGCGAGTACTACGCAGCTGACCTTTCTGAAGAACATCACCAATTAGGTCACTATATGTCCTTCTAGGGCGTCCTCTCCCGGTTTTTACACATCTTCCTTGTTAATACCTTTTTAACCGACGAAAAAAAAGGGGACGTTCTCAACTCGAAACGTAAATATATTTTTTTATGTACGACCTCGCATAACTTTTTACTCATTAGTCCGATTTGAACGATTCTTGTTGTATTGGGGATGGTATACCTCGGAGATAGTCCCATGTAAAATTGAAAACTAAAATTCACCCCAAAGGGTAAAAAAATTGGGGTTGATTGATTTTTCAACTGTGAACCGATTCTGTTGTAATTTCGCACACATATGTAGTTCTGATGACTCAACCACATAATGAAGACCTGGAGTGGATCTAATGATGGAGACGGAAGACAGTCGCGAGAGCTCTTCAGTGGTTTACAGCAGCTACATCGTGTTTGGGCTTATTTCATTCTCCTTGATGAGAACTTTAGACCTAGCTGGGTATAATCGTCATTGAGGGTCTGACGACGGAGACGGAAAGCTGTTGAGGGAATTCCTTACTTAAGGAAAATAAATAAAAAAAAGATTTGTGTTACACGTGTATAACGTGTTCATAAAAACGTTATCTTTATTCTAGTAGTTTTTAAACCAGTTACAAAACCCTCGTGTATCTTTCGTGACTCAGAGCAAATTCTCACGGGACCCTACATTGACGATTCCTATTATGCCTTTATGAGTCTGTTACTTGAATGAAATTATTTGAATTTGAATTTAAGTTTTCCAGTAGCAATTTAGCTAAACTGTTTTAGTTAAAGTTGAGTAAAGACTTTTATAGCATGAGTATACTGCACATAACCAGGTATTGAAACACTCGTGTGATACTTTTAATAGTATCAACATCGCCAACGGCTTGGTTTTTAAACACACACTCAGTCAGCGTAGGTATATATGAGTGTCCCAGATAGCACAACGACAGTGAAGCGAAAAAGGTAATGTATCAACTCCATGGTAGACCCAAAAATTTAGTAATTCCGATCAGATCCCCAAATCTAATCCACCTATAAGAATTTCCACCATAGGGGGGATACGATAAGTAAGTAACTCAATATTTTTTCTCCATCACAACTCGGGCCTTTATAAATAAAAAAATACAGTAGTACCTGTTTATATTCGGATTTGAAAACCGTCGGTCGTCAGTCGAACTGGTAGATCGATTTGTCCCCCATTCATCCGACTGAGATAAAACTCTGCGCACAGATTGTTCTCCTGCCCTCACCTCATTTTATTTGGAGTCGGCGCTACAAGTTCTTTCTTCCATACTTCTCTTTTAGCCGTCATCTCGGGAGTGACCCCCTCTCTAGCCATATCATCTTTCACACAGTCCATCCATCGTTTCTTCGTTCTTCCTCTTACAGCCATCCATATTCGTATTCAAAACTCTGCTCTCGACATTTTCCTCACTTTTTTTTATTTTTTATTTAGGTTAACCAACAATTGTTTACACTATATACATTTCTGATTTAATAACAAGAGTAACATATTCAAGTGCAACAATTAATTACAGGTTAACACCACATGCACAAAAAACGGCTTACATAACATATTTATAGCTTATAGAAATTAGAATTTATACATACAAAAAATAATAATTAAAAGCATTAATAAAGAACATTATCAAATCATTCAATTCTGTATACAACATAAAAAAATCATTGGTATGTAAATTACTTATTAAAATTAGAATTGATTAAATGATGATTGGTTGATTGAATTATGAAAAAATGTAATGACCATAATTGCTGCTCTTCTGCTGCACTGCATGCCCATATCATGACAACCGCTTTTCACATACCTTTTCAGTCAGTGCCACTTTCAGACTTCCTCTACATTAAATTAAAATTACTTTTAACTAATTTTATATTTTATTTATTTCGAAATTCTTTTACAATACTAATTTATTACAAATATTTTATTTAAATACTTTAACCCCCTTTTCTTTTTTTTTAAATTATAATATCAGATAATTAATTTTCATCACTATGCACACACATGAATACACTATAATGATGTCAATTGCCTGATGGAAAGGGAAAGTGAACATTGTTAATTTTTGATAAAAATATGAAGTATCTACTTACTTTCACCGAAAATATACTAAAATTCATCTTCAATAAAAATTGATGAGGTTACCTCGTACTCGATAACGTTCTGCGGAAAACTCAGTCAGCAAAATAAAAAATAAATCAATATGTTCTTAATAAAGTCACGGCTTTTTGTAATTCTGAAATAAAACGTTTCATTTCAGTAATTATTGATTCGGTCCATAATCTTAAAAAAAATCTACTGTTTTTTATACGTACATTTATATATTACCTTTGGAAAAACGTTTTTCTCAGGTACGTAGGTACCGAGAAAAAGCAATCGTATAAGTTTACCTACTAAGGTTTAAGAGACAACTTACTACCAGTAATTAATTGGGAAGATACTTAGCTTTTACGTACCTATTTACTCTTTGTTTTGTAGAGCGTAACGAATGTGAAAGGTAGGAAGGGCTTTTATTGTTGTTAAGACATTCAGTTACGTATCTAACTACTTTTAATAATATCCATATGTAGGTACGTTCCATAAGAACAATTATTTGTTAAGCCAATTGCCACCCTACGCCAATTTGCCGTGTTATAGACATTTCGTACAACTTTCAAAGAACCAGAGTTGTTATCTGAATATACGGACAATGTAAGTAGATAGTTACTTAACAATTGATTTCGGACAGTAGATTAGAATGTGCACAAGTTTGGTAAATGCTCGACTAGATACAAGTCGATAACTGCTATTTTAACCGGCTTAAAAAAATGAGGAAGGTCTATTTTCGTCTGTGGTACTTATGTTTTTTTTATATGTTCGTCGATATTTTCATCAATTGGGGACCGTTTTTTTTTTTCTTTTTTTAGCGGAAGCTTACGCGGTGGTCTCTTATAAATTAACTTTGCTTGGTTAGTTTTTGAGTTACCTTCGATAATACGTATTTAATCAACTTTATGTATTTTGATTATGTTATAATAATTCCTGTCACTGTTGTTTACATAGCAAGTAGTGGTAAACGAACTGGAGTGGGGTAAGTACCATAACTAAAAAGTGAAAAAAACAAAAACATTTAACGTTTTTCCAAAAAAAAAACACTACAAAGTGAAAAATAACTTTAATTTCGTAAGTCGGCGGCAAAAAACTAAAATACAGACCCAAAGACACCTACTTCCGAAATTCCAGTTATTTTTCACCTAGTGTCTTTTTCTCCATGTTGAAAAGTTAAATACCTACATAATTTTATTCAAATTACTGTCTGCTTATTCGACTTTGTTTACCTTTAATTTTACGGGTGGATTGTGTGTACAGGACGAACATAGGTTGTATTATTCGTTGTGTAGTTACTGTTGTAAATAACATTCTTATGTCCGTTTTCACCTTCACAAAGTGACACTTAGATGAATCCCTTAATAAAAGTGCACTGTTGGATTTTCAACGCTAGGCTCAGCGCTGAGGGTTGAAAATCCAACAGTGCACTATTATTATTATTATCTTACACAAATTTATTATTTTACACAGATTTATTAGTGATTTAATTTAATTTAACAGCAACAAAAACGGATAAGAACAGTAATTTCAAAAATAACCTTTATAAAGCTTTTTTCTAATATTCAATTGTTTATCGTCGCGTGGCCTCATTTCCATGAATATCAATATGAATGCAATCGAAGCGTGAAACATAAACCTCTCTATCCCTTTATTTGACGTGGACGTGGAATCTGCTTGCCGGAGTGAAATATTATTTGTGGCGGAGCGAATCCCCCGTTTTATTGAATGAAACAAATGGATTTAAAAGTTTAAAATGAACCGTCCTTTACTGTTTTGATTGAGGTTCAACATGTTTACTTTTCAAAACCAAAGGTTTTTTTTTTAGATTTCCATTAAACAATCTCTGTAAATATAGGTATATTATATAATAGGGACCTCACAAAATATTTCATGCAGTTTACCTGTTAAATTCAACAAAGCGTTATCTATATTAATTAAAATCTGTTCTACGTAGCAATTTTGCGTTGGCGTTTGAGTAACCCAAAAAGGAAATGGCGGAAACAAAGACAAACTTCAGATTAATTAGAAGGCTAAGGAAATGTTCCAGTAATATATAGCCTTGATAAAATTAAATAAGATAAATGATAAATCTAATTAGTTAATTACTTAACTCGGGGTGTGACTTTATAAGTAAATTTACTTAATAATAATTAATGCTAAGATGGAGAAGGAGTCGGCGGTGATCGAAATGAGATTTCCAAGTGAATCATTTCTATAATTTCAATGAAAATTTAATATTGAAATCAAACTCAGCCAGTAAATAGTTTTGCGACTTAACGGTACGCTAGTATGGTGATTACTCGTCTATTTGACAGTGTACGTTCAAAATTAAAAATTATATCAATGTGTCTTATCATTATCTAGCCCTGTATGGAAGCAGAATTGGAAAAAAATATTGGTTTGGAAGTAAGGAGCGTCGAAACTTCCATATTTCAATACTAATTTTAAGTCTTTGGGCGTAAATAAATAACTTATGTAGTAAGAAAATGGCAAAATAGAAACCGCACAAAGATAGATAATCTATTCAATAGTTCAAATAAATGTATTTTGACTAAATACATTCAGTCGTTTTTTCATAATATCTATACGCCCAAACGTCTGTTCATGAAATTTTACGCGCTCGTTTTCGTTATAAATCATCGTCTATTTCACTAAATAAATAAATTAATGAATACTAAATAAATAAAACCAAATTAATAAATAATTAGACTAATTAGCATGCATATCAGTTACGCCCACCAACGAGTTCGAGCCGTCGACTAGTGTACTCTTAAGTTCCGAAACTGTGAGCTTTGATTATAAATAAATAAATAAATAATAAATAAATTGTTTATTACCACAAAGTTCAAGTACATTGCACTGTATACAGATTAAATATCTTAATTTAGCATTAGGTAGGTAAGTACAATAAGTTCAACCCTGTCCCCTAAACTAGGCTAGGCCTGTATCTTAGGGGGCAGTACCATAGCTATAGGGTATGCTTATATGATTCTATTGTGGCAGACGTGCCAGTGGACTGTGTCAAGTGGGTGCATTTCTGATCTTGTGGTAAACTTAAAAAAAATGTGAGAGTGAGAAAGTGAAGGGTGAATTGTATTGTATAAGAGTAAATGTTTGATGATTGTGTGAGGAAGTGGATGGGGTGTTTTGTGATAGTGTTGTGTGTAGTGAATGAAGTGAGTGTATGTTTGTAGTGTGTTAGGGATGTGCGAGTGATTAGCGCGTGTGCGAAAAATAGGTGGATTACACATAAAGAGGTGTTTATTAGGTGATGTAGGTTAAAAGAGATTCCGTTCCATGATAGTCCTGTTTTAGCAGCCATTCCATTACTGTACGCTTTAGTTTAAACCTGGGGAGACCGAGAATATTTATCTTTTTATGGGCTTTGTTGTAAATGTGGGTACTTATTACGTAAAATTGGTGCCTTGCAAAGTTCGTTTTATGTTGAATGCTGGGAATTATATGTTTACGTTTTTTGGGATCAGGGGGAGCCAAACTGCCATGTATCCTAAGAATTGATTGAAGCACAAATAGCTGTCGTACAGTTAAAACCTTACAGTCTGCATAAAGTTGCGCTGTTGGATATCTGCGTGGTTTCTTTGTCATAACTTTAAGGACTGCCCTTTGTGCTCTCTCAGCCCTCAGGAGAACTGTCTTATTGGCTCCACCCCACACATTAATACAGTACCCTAGCACTGATTGGCACAGCGCAAAATACACCATTTTAAGAACATCCTGGTCAGCTGACCCCCTGAGTGATTTAAAGATAGGGATAAGACGCATTGTTCGTGTGGTAAGGGCGTCTAGGTGTTTGTCCCATCTTAGTCCGTTGTCTATATGGATGCCGAGGTATTTTACGCTGTCATCTCTTCTCAATTTTGGACAGGAGCAATGTGTTGAAGGACTTGTACATGAGTGTGCCGTTATGGAGAAAGTACTTGGTGGTTTCATATTGCAGCGGATGGCGAAAGGAACATAATATATGAAGTTTTGGACAGATTTAATGTCAGTAGGTTAGAGTTAAACCAGTGCATGATCCTACTTAGGGCAGACTCAGCGTTGCTTTTAACGGCTTCCCAAGATGGACCGTGGGCGATAATTGCGGTGTCATCTGCATATGTGTATATGTTGCAGTTTGGGAGCGTCATATTGCAGAGATCGTTTATGTAAATTTGAAACAATGTCGGCCCTAGTATGCTACCTTGTGGTACGCCGTAAGTCAATTTAAAATTAAAACTGAAATTCTGCACCAATATGAACGCATTCCATGGGTCAGTATCCTTCCATGCGTTACTGACGTTTAAAGCCTGTAAAGCTGCTACAGCTGTCGAATGCCATGTTAAACTGCTGTTTTCTACACTAATATTGTAAAGAGAAAAGATTTGTATTTTTGTTTGTAATAAACTAAAAAAGTACTGGACCGATTAAAAAAAATCTTTCACCAGTAGAATGCTAATTATCACTAAGTAACATAAGCTATAATTTATATAGATATCACGCGGGCGAAGCCGCTGGTAGAAGCTAGTGTCAAATAAAACAAACGAACGCAAAGTTGAAAATATAATTATCAAACTCTGGCTTCGTCAATTTAGTACAGTTCCTACTGTATATTCGCTATACATATACTTAGTCATTAAATTAAACTCAATCCGACTATGAGCCCTTTACGTACAGAAATTAATTCATGCTTCGTTTATAGCGCTTTATTATGCTATACTATCTATAGGTATACTATAATTTACTTCTCTACACACGTCGAGCGAGTTGAGTGACTCTACTGAAACATTCTGTTTTTCAGTCATTAGGACGATAGAGGTATTTAAGTTTGGCAACCATTAACCTAAATGTCTTCTCGTATACGTACGCTAATTTACCCATATAGCGCTAAGATAAGAGATAGCTAGTCAAGCAATTTGGACCGTCTAGGGACCCCATTAGGACTTTGCGACCGACTTCGGTCGTAGAGCGATCGCTATCTACATATGTCGAGATTGAAGAACCAGGTTTTTACTTCGGGGCAATTATCGATATTTTTAAATCTAGGTGTAAAATTTCAATTCTCTACATTCTTTTGTATTGTTTGATATGCATGTTTACGAAAAATAAATCGAGAACACTTTAGAACGCAACATAAAATATTAGTTATATAGGTACGGGCTGCAACTATTTGCTACGGAGTATTAGCTTTTATTTGGACAGGAGTTCGAATCCGGCCTTTATATTTGCTTTTAGTGAAACATCACAGATAACAGTTCGATGTTTTCACAGCTCGGTTGCGGGTATGAGCAGTTGAATGAACCACAGAGTGAATTTGTGAGCACTGGCACTTACATTTTCAGCATACGACGTGTGTAATGCAACACCTGCTTCTTTTTTGTCGGACACCTACACAGAGTTTCAGTAAAATTGAAAGTTCGGTAAATGTTGAAAATTGTAGGAGTAAAATATATGTTTATGCAGTCTTATACAAAGATTTTCTTCGTGTCTGCTTTGAGCTTTATATTTTTTGTTTTTTTGAAGTGAAAAAACAAAAAAATATAAAGGCGCGTTGAGCACTTTTTAGGTGAACAAAAATCATGGAACTCACGTCATCGTCACCGAACGCTTTCCATGAGCTGTATGTATACTGTGTATATATGTGAACTCTTCTATCGGCAGTCCCCAAAGACTGCCCCGCATGTTATTTTTTCCGTGGGCAAATCCTCATGGATCCCTCCGTCTTGGGAGAACGGAGGGTTGTGTCGGACTCCTACCGACTAAAACCCCACTGTTCTTACTACTACCATGTGTCGGGGGCCTGGGAGATACTTGTACATTCGCCGCACCCCCGACTGGTATCAGCCCGCCATGCCTAGCGGGCCCCATCACCCAGTGCGGCTGATCCCACGATCGCACGTCCTCCCATAAAGGCGCTTATAGAATAGAATAGAAATATTTTATTTCAGACCGGAGTCCATAGGGTTTTACTTAACTTCTAGTGTTAGTAGGTTACATACACAGATAAAAATATACAATTAAATTTCAGCGTGGAGCTGCATCCACCTCCGCAACATCGGGGAATCCCACCGATCTGCGAATACACTGAGAATACTGTTGGTGCTGCCGCGAACACGAGTCATCAGGGATGCGCATCTGTTCCTAATAATGGCGGCAAAACCATCAATATTATTATCTGCAAACATCCCCGACGCACTACTACGCCACGGCAGCCGCAGCAGCACTCTCAGTGCATTATTATATTGAACGCGTAGGTCGCTGTATGTCCGCTGAGTGAAGTTGACCCACAGGCTGCACGTGTAGAAGAACTGACAGTAAGTTTTAAAAAGCGTTACTTTAACTGGCTTCGTACAACTTGCAAACCTGCGGGCCAGCATGTTACAACGGACAGCCTGCGACCTACGTTCCCTTTCAATGTCACAATTATCCTTAAGATCTTCAGTGACCCAGTGGCCCATATATTTAAACTTGTCCACCTTTCGCAGTGGCTCTCCACAAAGTGCCACAGTTGGGATACATGAATATGTCACACTGCCTGCTTTAAAAACCATTAATTCACTCTTTGTGACATTATATTTGAGCCCATGATTCACCGCATAGTTTTCGCATATAGCGATCAGTCGCCTCAGAGCACCGATCGATGGGCTCAGCAACATCATATCGTCATCATAACTAATATTGTTAATGCACACCCCATCAATATGACATCCGACATTGGTGTTGCTGAGCTCAAGGATCAGCTGGTTCATGTACAGGTTGAAGAGCCGGGGTGAGCTGAGCCCTTGCCTCACCCCGCACTCCAAACGATACACGTCCGAGTGCGAACTATTCCACTTCATGCTATTGCTTTGACTACTATACCAGTACTTAAATATTGACACTATTTCAGATGGTAACGTAGTTTCACATTCTAGTTTACGCCACAAAACATCGTAACTCACAAGATCGAATGCCCTTGACAGATCCAGAAAACAAGCAAAAATAGGAGTCTTCTGTGTAGTATTGAACAGTCTGTGTAGTATTGGTCAGTCTGCTTGAGGCACAAGATTGCACTCTCAGTTGACAGCCCAGGCGTAAAACCGAACTGAGCGTCATGGAGTTCGAGGTGTTTAGCCAATTGCTTATCAAGCAAACTGTCCAACACTTTTGCTATAATAATAATAATTGCTATATTTTCAGGCAACTAAGGCCTTAGTTGCCTGAAAATATAGCAATTATTATCATTATACATAGACAAAATACACAAAATAATCTTATATAATAATAAACTAAAGCATAATAAAAAGAAAAAAAAAAAACTACGAAATGTAGTTACTACGTTGGGTCGGCGACGTATTATTGTGCTGAGTCGTGGTGTCATGTAGCCTTCCACGAAAGCACAGTGGTGAATCGACAGTGGCCAGAGAAATAAGCCTGTAATTGGAAATGACAGAGACATCCCCTGTTTTATTTTTCACAATAGGCACTACCATTGTATACATTACGTCATCCGGTAAGTAACTGTGACTAACGCACAGATTAAAAAATAAAGCTAGCACACGCGGCAAGTGTCCCCCCGCATACTTCAGGTGCTCGATGCTAAGGCCATCATGCCCTGGAGATTTACCTCTCTCCATTTTATTAATGATGGCTGATATTTCTTGTGCCGTAAAAACAATAGAAATGTCCCCAGAGTTGGCTGCAGCATCAAACACTTGCACAGGTCTAGTAAGAGGTGACTCAATCTAGAAATGACGTCGAAATGCCCACCAGCTATACCCACCAGCTCGTGTATGCCCGCCACGCTCACAGGGGGACTCAACTTCGGAGTCAAACTATTTGTTGATTTCCAAAATGAACCAAATTTCTTTTTAGTGTGATGATTAGCTAAAATATCCATTTTTATCTGATGTTGGTTATCTTGACAATATTTTATATTGTTCTTAGAGTTTTTTCTAGATTGACACATTTTATTGTAAACATAACCACTAGCAGGTTTACCATAAAACAACCATGTTTGGTGACACAGTCGAGCCTCCCTGCGAGCGTCATGAACATATTTGTTCCAACCCGGAATGTATATTTTACTCTTACGCATCTGTTTACACAAATAAGTACGTTCAGCACCTTCCTTTAAAATGCTAACCAAACTGCGATACATTGTATCTAACACTTTCACGTGACTAGCATTAGAACACATTTTATGCGCACAATACTGAAAATCATCTGGAAAATCTATAAATTTTAATTTAGAATCACAAGAATTTGAATATTCATTAATTTGATTGATATCTCTTTCACCCCATATTACCTTATTGCAAGTAAATATTGGGCTTACCAATTTAGGTATTATTAAATCAATATTACATTCAATTATTAAAGGAATATGATCAGACACATAGACTCCATACAAAACTGACGCGTCTACGACTAAATGTCGTGCCCCACTGCTCACCACGCAGTGATCAAGCCAGCGCAATGCACCGTTAGCGGTACTCTCAAACGTAAACGTGTCCTTTGGAAGTAGTTCCATATCAACACATAGAATACCTAGAATACCTAGTTACTTACATAGCACATAATTATATCAAACTTCAATAGAAAAGGTATAAAGTAAATTCGGAAACTCTTTTTCCCATTACATTATGTCGCGTGTCGTCTAATATTATATTATGTCGTCTAATATAATTTAAGATTCAAAGGTAAAATAGAACCTTGACAAAAATGATGATTCAAAGCTCTTTTACAAAACATAAAACCTTTTACTTTTTGAGAAAAAGCAGTCAAAGAAAAAGATTGGATTTAATGACTGTACAAAAATAAACTCAAACAGTAAAGGGTGGCGTTTTTATCGCTGGCTTTTGTATGTCTTTGAAAAGCTTCAATTCTATTATGAATATATGAGTTTTTCCGCTGAATTAAAAAAAAAATATGTAGAAAGTATTCTTAAAAGGATGTCTTGAGTATCCGGGCGGTTAAAAAAATAAAATACATTTTTCGAGAGTAAATCTGTCGGTTTGTCTGTTATCTTTTCACGTCTTAACGGCTAAACGGATTTCGATGAAATTTAGCACTCAGGTAGACAATGACCTGAACAAGACGAACTAGAACGTCCGCTTGGGATCATTTCCGACCTCCACGCGGGCGCAGTCTAAGTGCAAAAGCTAGTTTAATATAATCAGCCTGTGTTATCCCACTGCAGGCCAAAGGCCTCCCCAACCCTTTTCCACTCAACTCGATCCTGAGCCAATATGGACCAAACCAATCCCGCCTGTAAACATCAAGTTCGCCCCACCGCGCCGCCGCCATCTACGCCTGGGTCTTCCACGATGCGATCCAGGTAGTTAATACTTCAAAAAGTAAACATTGCAAGGTTTCTTTTAATTAACTCATAATACTCGTAACAGCTATCAAAGTGGATGGAGGTAAGATAAGGCACATTTTATGTCTGTGTCCATGGGCAAACAAGCAGGAAAAGTACAACTGTAATAAAAAGAAAAATAAGTACCGACTACTGTAAATGCGGGCAGACCGTGACCGAGTAAGGCCCTTTACACACGTTCCCGGGTACCCGAATAAACCGGGTAAATGCGGGCAGACCGTGACCGACTAAGGCCCTTTACACACCGGGTACCCGGATAAAACGGGTAAATCGTGCCAGTATCTACGTGTGAAAGTATGCATAGTCTTCGCCACCGCTAAAACGGAGCAGGCTAACCGGCAACCCGTTAGTTATAAATATAAACAACACTTACAATTACAAAACGAAAACAGTTTCTAAACTAACTCTGGGACTGCACGCAGTTGACTTACACAACCACAACACAGTCAGTCATACAAAACAACGATATATATAATCCACGACTATCTACACCAAGACAACACAAGGCACGCCAGACCCTGCTTCCAAACCCACTAGTTACATAGTGTTAAACCCGACAGCGGTGGTAAAAAGGCTGAGGAGTCACCACCTAACCATAAATACACACAAATATAACGTATTTCTGTGACCCAAACACGGATGTGTAACGTAAATTTATTTTGAATATGGCGGTCACTTTTGGGGGGCAAATAAGAAAATTGAAAATAAAAGTTTTGCTAACTTATAAAGTTTGACATATTAAATGAAAGGGCTTATTGCGAATATTTCAAATGTTTGTTATATATAATTTTAAAATAAATATTTCAAAGATACTTTAGAAAAAAAAATGAACATTGACCATACCATATCCCTACGACTGAGCCTAAAATTCTGAAATAAATACAGAGGATGGTTCTTTACACATAGATTACAGGAAAACGGAAGGGATAGATTACAGGAAAGTCTATGGTTATACGAGTAAAAGCGTAGTAAATCTCTCAATATTGTGCGTATAAACTTACATTTACCGTTGGAATGTATGGGAGAACATATTTTATTCATCCCAACTACGGAACCCTTCGTTATGCGTGATCCGACACGCACTTGAGCGGTTTTTTTATTGTTTGTATTTGCTGTGCGTGTCCCACATGAATTTTTTTTTCTTTCTTTCTTTCTTTATTCCAAAAAAAACCTGTGAAAAGGAACTTATTTCCCACCCAAAAAAAAAAAAAAAAAAGGTCTTGTGACGTTTGGCAGCATAGATATTAAAACCTGAAGGACTAGTGGGAGGTAGGACTTATTTATTTATGCACAAATATACAACAGGAGACGTTAACGGATAGCTGCATCAACAACAACTACGATATTTACTAGACATTCGTAGGATTCTGACGTTTCGTGCGTGGGTTTGTGCAGCGTTTCGAACACAGATTATTCAGACAGCTAGGGTCATAGCAGACCTGACAGACCAAGATGCGATGGATGTAACCTGTACCCAAGAATTTCCTTGAAGGCTCTGTTAAAGCACCTCATATTGTTAAGGTAAAAATGGAAGTCTATTTGCAGCAGTTGTTTATTTTGAATCCCTTTCCCTATTTTGAAACATTATGTTCCGGTACTAGTAAAATGTACTTCCAAATTGGGCCAGTGTTCCTAATGAGGATCATTAGGTATAATTATTTTTCTCATAAGATTCTTCAGGTAAACAGGCAACCCAAAGCCTTTCCTTAATTGCTTGGCTTTAATAAACAAGCTAGTTGACAACTCTTTGATAATAACTTTCGAGCCCGAAAATAATTGACGGTACTAATCTTGAGTGACTTTGAAAATAAGTTACAACGGATATCAGAAAATATCAATATATCAAATCTGCCTAGCCTTTTCCCAACTATATTGGAGTCGGCTTAGCTGAATACCAGTATTTTAAACGGAGCGACTGCTTATCTGAACTCCACAACCCAGTAACTTGGTAATACGATACTTCTTGGTAAGACTGGTTGTCAGACTTTCGGGCTTCGGACGACCCGTAACGACTGTCAAAGATCTACGAATGACAGCTGGGACCAACGGCTTAACGTGCTTTCCGAGGAACAGAACAGTCTCGGTATGTAGAGATGGTCACCCATCCACGGACCAACCCCGGCAAGCGTAACATAACCTGATCTATCGACCCGTGCGGCTGTTATTTCTAAGCCACGAGCTCCTTAAAATATCAATATATCATCAAACATTTTCAATAATAGATATAGACGCATTTCAACTGTATGTACAGTCACGGACTTTAATTGATGAGCCACTTTCAAACTTTTCAACTTTTCAGTTTTATACATTCACGAGATTACACGATTAAACACGAACTCAAACTGGAAGCTCGTCAACAAGAAGACAAATGACTAATAATCGGAAATAGTCTTATCCATAGAGTTTAAAGGTTGACTAATAAGTTGTCAATGATAAATCAATCCAATGTTGCATACGTTTATCCAATCTATTTGATATTGACCTCCTTTGAATTAGAGCTCTTTAAATACTCGTTATTTCTGAAAAACTATTCGAAGATAATGACAGTTGAAAACTTGAAATACCGATGTCAGAGAGGATAATTTCGAATTTTGGTGAATCGTAGCCGCAGTTATTTATGCGATAATGCCAGCTGCAATTTCCAAAAAAATTCATCATAGACAATTACGATAATTGTTGCACACGGACCATTGTATGCAACAATTATCGTAATTGTCATGAACATCATTTTGGATGCTACGTGTTCGGATAAAATCGTGGGTCCGAGTTTTTCCGATGTCGAAATAAACAATCATTATTTCTCCGTACGCTAACGTTACTATCGCTACGCTAAAATAATTGTCGCTAGGTTACGGTTGCTAGACCTGCAATTGGTTGACTTTGGGTAGTCACTCTGCTGTCAAGTTTGTAGTTCTGGCTCTCAGGTTAGCCAACCGTTAATATTGCATGAAATTTTATTCTTCTACAATACGAAGACGTATGACTCTCCGTGTCTGGATGTACGAGTATAACCGACTAAAACCGATTTGCATTACACGGCTAAAATACGAACAGTGGCAAATGGCTCATCAATTAAAGTCCGTGACTGTACCGATCCTCTGGTAAGTAGCCAACTAACATTTTGCTCTATTTGCGCTGGTAGTAAAAAAAAATATCTCTGCTTGTTTATTTTATACAAATAGTACGTAAAATTTTTTTTATGGGATTTATTTATCGTCCGTTACCGACTATAGTGCTGAATATAGTCCTCGGAATAGACAGTGCTACAAAATATAAACAAAGCTGAGGCTGTTACTAATCGAATAAAGCCAATGAAATGCTGTTACTGAACCTTTAGATTACCTTACATTTACGTAAGCTATAGGGCTTTCTTGGAAAGTTCTCGACAGATTTTTAGGTAGTCTCCTAAATATTTGTCGAGAACTTTCCAAGAAAGCTTATCGGCAGTAAATACCTACGTGTTCCAGCTGTAGGTTTATAGCAGAGGGACGGCTGTTTTAACGCTGGGGTTTATTTCCGAATATAAATCTTCATTAGGAAGGAAAAAAAATAGACTACATCAAAATAAATCTAGTCGCTATTGAGATCAACGGGTTCACGTGATTAGTAAACAAGACATACCTACGCGTACATTAAACGAAGATCATTTGACCGTAAACACTTCTATTTGTAATTACACCAAATGTTCAAACGTTTTAGGGTTCCGTACCCAAAGCGTGCCAAACGGAACCCTATTACTAAGCCTCCGCTGTCCGCCTGTCTGTCTGTCCGTAAGCGAGCTGTATCTCATGAACCGTAATAATTAGACAGCTGAAAATTTCACAAATTATGCATTTTTATTGCCGCTATAACAACGAATAATAAATATTATGTAAAAAATTAAAATTAAAGGTGGTCTCCCTTTAATTTTTTAATTTAATTTTATTTTTTATTCAAAGTCAAATAATTTATTTCAATTCGGCACAAAAAAGGCACTTGTGAAAGTAAACATTAAAAAAAAAAGAAAAAAAGATTCTCGTCGCCCCTTCCAAAAGGTAGTTTTCGTATGGAGAAGAATGGGCAAGAAACTCAACCGTTACTCTTTTTTTATTTACTTTTTCTTATTTTATTAATTTTTTTACTATCGATTTTGAAAAAAAATGACACTGTCTAGAGCTCATCGGGTAGAGAACAAATGTAATTTATATTTTTTATATCTTCAAAAATTATGAAATAGGAGGCCGTAAAAGTCGTCAGTTTTAGACCATTTTTGTACGAGCTCTATCTCAACAACTAAACAAGTTAGCAATCTGAAACTTCTGTATACCATATACTGTATATAATCAACAAATACTAAAAACGCTGAATCATAAGTTATTCTATTTAAATATGGGTGATTTTCTTCAACTGCAAAAATAACTTTGTAATTCATATTATCAATATGAAATACAAATTTATCTTTTTGATTTAAAAAAATTAAGATGTAAAATAATAATATTCTTCGTTTAGTATTTTAATTTATTTGCTAAATAATGTACGGTGGTACGGAACCCTTCGTGTCCGCCGGCGCCGGTTCGGCCGGTTTCTTCAAATACTTATTTTTACTGACCGACGGGCATGTCCGGTCATCATCTTGATATTTTCGACAAACTCGTATTGGGAGGCCAATAATACTAGATCTGTTAGCCAATTTGTCTATTTAGGTTCCAGTCTAAACATTTTTATTACGTCTTCTAATGCATCAGTTAGAAATACTTGAAGATGAAACGATATTTTTTTGCTTCAAATAAATTACTATGATGTATCGGGAAACGCTACTTCAAAGTTTTCTACAGAGTTTTATCGACTTGAAGTCTAGGTTTCTACTGAGAGAATATTTTAGATGTAATTTTTGGAGTGTCATATTTTCTTTACTAATAAGTTGCTGAAAAAAAGAAAATAACAGGGACATGTCTACAGCAGACTTTGATTTTATGAAAAAAAAAATTATTGCTCTGGAGGCATTATTCAGGAAGAAAAAAGGGGAATAAATTTGTATGGAGTATCGCAGGCCCTGTTCCCTCTTAACAATCATGACCACAAAGCGAGTCTGAGCTGTCTCGGCCACGGAACAAATATAGATGCCTTTGTAATAACATCAAGAGCGTTGGTTGGGTATTGCTGGAAAACCGTTCTTGTGGCTGAATTTAAATTTTAAGGGGACGATAACCGATTTTTAATGAAATGAGATAAATTTTATAATGAAAATCACGTCTAAACGAGTAGTGTTTATATTACTCGTACATAGTGTAATTTATTTGTAGATATGTCTAACGCGGATAAAAAATTGCGAGTCACGCAAAAACTATCAAGCGTATTTTTCTAAAACCTTCACCATTTTAAAGATAATTTAATTATTTTTCTTTAAGTATACGTGTTTTATTAAAATACCTTTTGTTTTATGTATCACTATACCATATACCACTCAAGGCCATTAACATACGAGTATACGAGTATCTACGTCTTAAGACTGGGTACGTATTTAACAGAAAACTGTGAATATAATAAATACCTTTCGTATTTTATTAATTATTTCCAATCATTGCATTTATATGTTTTATTTTATAATGTTTTCCAAACGATAATCAAGGTAACTAAATACCTAATGAAACCAATCAAATTGT
The DNA here is from genome assembly GCA_949128155.2 of Xanthia icteritia. Taxonomy (NCBI): domain Eukaryota; kingdom Metazoa; phylum Arthropoda; class Insecta; order Lepidoptera; family Noctuidae; genus Xanthia; species Xanthia icteritia. The sequence goes on along the minus strand of OX421938.2, from coordinate 10,021,896 downwards.
TGTTTTTAGTTATGTTATTAAATTTTGCTTCAAATTCAATTACTTCTATGTAAATAAATCCAAACATAGGTAAGTAGGTACTGAGTCAACTAATGAACTTAATAATAGGTCTTTACCTATGAAATTGCCGTTTTGTATGAAAATTTTAAACGAATTTTTTCATGTATTTTTTATTTGTATTAATCGAAGTAATCACCCATGCAATCAATGCATCTTTGCCAACGCAGTGGCAGTTTATTGATGCCCTTCTTAAAGAAATCAGCTGGACGGGAGGCAACAAATTCTTCAAAGGCATCGGGTATTGAATTTTTTTCCCGCCAAGAAGTTATCCAAAGTCTGGAAAAAGTATTAGTCTGTAGGCGCAAGGTCTGGTGAACAGGGCGGATGACGGAGAGCTTCCAACCCCAGTTCTTGCAACTTGGAGACCGTCTGCTGTGCAGTATGAGGTCGCGCGTTGTCTTGCAGGAGCAGTGGAGACGAGCGATTGACCAATGCTGGTTGGAGATGTGCCAGCTTCTCCATCATTGTGTTCAGTTCTTCACAGTACACATCTGCAGTAATGCTCACCCCGTTTGGTAAGAAGCTGTGATGAATCATACCGGCGCTAGACCACCAAACAGTGACCATCACTTTTCTAGGGGTAAGTTTTCGTTTAGGGCATTGTTTAGGTGCTGAACCAGGATCCAACCAACTTGCTGAGCGCTTGCGGTTATTAAACAGAATCCATTTTTCATCGCAGGTAACAATGCGGTTCAAAATTCCTTCATTTGTGTGTCTGTTCAGCAGTGCAAGGCACGTCTCGACGCGTACTTCGCGCTGGCGATCATTGAGTTTGTGGGGCACCCATTTGTCAAGCTTTTTTACCTTGCCAATTTGACGCAAATGGACCAATATTGCTTTGACGCTAACGTCGAAAGCTGCTGCTAATTCAGCCGTAGATTGTGTATCATCAGCTTCCACAATCGCCTTTAATTCGTCATTGTCGACCAAAGTCTTCGGACGACCGCGAGGTTCATTTTTCAGGTCGAAATTTCCAGAACGGAAGCGAGCAAACCAATAACAGGTGGTGCGTTGGTTTGTAGTGTTAGCTCCGTAAACGTCGTTGATGTTGCGTGCCGCTTGTGCCGCGTTGCTGCCACGACGGTACTCATATTCCATAATTACTCGAATTTTTAACGTATCCATGATGACGAAAAAGATTGAAATGCGATGAAAATGTAACACTAATCAATAAACAAATGACTACGTTTGGAAAAAAAAACCATGTTTTTAAAATAAAATTAATTTGAAATTAGAATTCTTAGCCAAACAAAAATTATTTTGATTTGAAATGGCCAGTACTGCAGAACGGCAATTTCATAGGTTATATTATGTATATTGACCTAATATATATATTTAAAAAAATATCTTCTTCTTTTCGTGAGGTTAGTGACTTTTGTGACACCCATGGGCTTATTCAGGGGGGGCAGGGGAGGGCAGCTGCCCCCCCTTGTATTTTGTTTACCTACTGTTGTCGATAAAAGTTATGTTGGAGTCACCTTAAAACTTACTTTGCAATTACAATATATTATGCATTATTTTCTGAGAAAACCACGCTGCGCGTCCGTTGTAAATTTTATTAGCAATGCCTTATTCTTCGGCTACAATTTAATTGTCATTCAGTACACTCAGACGCGTAACAATGGCCAAAGACAGGTTAAATGGGATTTGCTCTGTCAGTCTTTGGTCGGTGATATGTTGTATCTTGATCAAAATATGACTCTCGATCATAACAAATATGTATATACAGAATTGTAATCATTAGAATCATTAATACAACTCTGTAAGTTGGCTCAAATTGCAAAAAACGTAAGAAAATTTCAATTTCGCGGGCTGCCTTGTGATTTGTGGTCCTGGGCCAAGAGCTGGGTACGCCCATGAAGCCAGATGGGCGGCTTTAACTTGACTCTGACTTGGCTTCACATGCTGTCGAGAAATATCTCTCAGGCATGCCAGTTTCCTCACGATGTTAAAATTTAATTATATTGTAGGTACCTGTACTTTGTCGAATTCCGTAGCAGTTAAATATCCGAAAAATTATCAAGTCAATATTTCTATTTATTTTGCCAAGTAAACTTAAACTGCCATTCTAAGAAATGAATACTCTGCAGCTAGTGAATAAAAACCAATGAAACGTAAAAAAAATTGTTCATGGGTTCCCGAACTGAAAATATGTTTTCATTGTATTTTATATTCCTGGTTCCAATAATTACACTCCGTTCAGTGAATGTATGTTTCCATTGTAAACACTGGACTAAGTTCAAAGTCTTATTTGCAATTGGGTTAAGTTGAAATCCATATGAAAAAGAGCCAGTGACAAAAAGTTTCACAAGTGTGAGCGATGTTAGGTCAAATTATACACAGTTTATTAAATTTCCTGAAATACTTTAATCCATGCATTCCGGTTCGTCCCACTGCCGTCGCCCGAGTAAATAATTTTTCACTCCTCTTGCCCGTCATTGTGGCGTACCAGAGCGGGGATAAAATTGCATATCTTCCTCTAGGGGAAAAAAGTTATTTTTTTCTGTTTGCAACGAGCCTACAAAAACGAAAAAGTATTTATTCATATGTAGAATAATCATAAATAAGGACTCGACTTATTACTGTTTCACAAAAAAAGAAGAACATTTTATTTTTGAAAATGGAACTAAAAGCGGCGATCTCTTTGGTAGAATGCGTGCATTGCGTTGCGACTACAGAAGAAATTAATTGGCGCGAAATCTTTAGAATATTTCTCTAATTATTACAAATTGCATTGGTGACCGTAATATAATTTACAACAGTACAAATGTCATCAACTATTGAGAATGGAGGCCCTAATTTGCTGATGGAAGAGAAAGGAAAATAAAAAATTTTCAATCGAATGCTGTCAAGCTCATTTATTTTGCATTTATTTAAATACTTACGAAAAGTTTATGAAGTGGGGGACAGAAAAAGAGTGGATTCGCTTACAGAAGGAGTTTTTCTTATGTATTTTGATGGACTTTCCCTTAATATCAAAGTTCAACCCTTTGGAGTACATATTCAATGTTACGAACAACTATAAAGACAAGAAATAATGTCAATATAAAGAATTATGTAAATTTGACGGCTTTTCTCAAGAAATTATCCATCCGCTACAAGACCAAGAAATCCAAAGTTTTCACGAAGAAAGATATCGAGAATTTCGTAAATAAGGCACCAAATGAAAAATACTTGGCAACAAAGGTACATTACATTTGTGCATGTTTATCTATTATTTTTATCAAACCAAAATACAGTTTCAACACACTTATTATTTGTTTTACAGGTTGCTTTAATTTCTGGGATCACCGGTGCCTGCGGAGGGATAGAACTGGCTAACATAACAGTGGAAGATGTCGAAACTGATACCTATCTTTAAGCCATAAATCTGCTCAATACAAAGACAACTAAGGAGAGGAAATTCACTGTAAGTGGAGAATTTAAAAAAAAATTCAAAGCCTACCAAGATTTATAGCCAAGTGGAGTGGGCACGCCAAGATTTTTTCTCAACTACCAAAACGGAAAATGCACAAGGCAAGTTATAGGCAAAAATAAATTTAGCAACATGCCAAAAGAGATCGCCACCTATATAAATTTGCCTAATCTGGAACAGTACACTGGCTTTTGTTTCCGAAGAACATTCGCCACTACGTGCAAATATAACAACGCTAAAACGCCACGGTGGATGGAGATCCGATTAAGTGGCGGAAGGCTATATAGAGAACTCCATTCTAAACAAATTTGATATCACCCAGCGTACCACAGAATGCATCAATATTCTCCCAACTAGCCCACGACCATCGTCATCAAGGGATGAGTCAACTCAGCTGATTCTCTATTCAGTTCATTCGAACGAGGGACCCTCAAACCTGGAACTACGTGTATCTCCCACGTTTACCCCACAGACAACTCAACATTCATCTTCACAGTGGACTGAAATTAAGTTGCCGGGAAAAAACATCTCGATAAATATCCAGAATTGTACAAATTGTACATTTAATTTTTAATAAAATAAACTATTTAATATTGTATTGGGTTTTTTTATTTTCTCGCAATGGTAGTGAAAAGTACAGTAACACACGGCGGTAAAAACCCATTATGGCTCGGTTTCTGTTTACTCCCTCGATAAAGCTCGGGAGTAAAACTACCTCGTTGTAATGGGTCATTTTAGCTCCTTGTATAACAATCTACTATTAAATTTATTCGCGTTCGTCCCACTGATTTAGTTAGTGGGACAAACGGGAATAATTTAGTCATTTTATTTTTAAGTCCCACTGGTCCTACTAAATAATTTGAATCTGGTTGGTTAATGGTAAAAAGTACTTATTTATCCTAACAAATAATATTATAAATGCGAAAGTGAGTTTGTTTGTTTATTTGATACGCTTTCACGCTAAAACGGCTAAACGGATTTAGATGGAATTTGGCAAAATTTGAATTTGAAACTAGTCGTGTCGCGGCGACCGACACGTCGGCTGCTGCTGCAGCCTGCGGTCGGCTACGGAATGGTACCTTAAGTCGGTTCCATAATTTTTTAACTTTTCCACCATTGTTATCGTTGATAGAATGACACTTTGTCTAGGCTCTCTTTTCGCTTGCAATACTTTATCATAGTGAAGATTGGCATTTAATGTCAAAGTCAAAATATTTACTTTAATGATACCAATTTCAAAAGTCAAAAATTACAAAGTAAAGAAAATTTAATTAAATTGCCTAGTCGGAAAGGTAAAGATTTAAGAGTGGATCAATGGCTATATTCTCATTAAAATGCAATAAGCTGTCGATGCCGTTGTAGCCAGAGAGGAGAGAGTTTTATTTTAAGGTGAAAGCTACAGGGTAGCACGTGAAATTCAAATTTTCTCACATTTTTTTCAATTTGCAGGTCAGGTCGGTATTTATAGAATTAAAATAATTTTTTGTTCGTTTTTTTGTAGTTTAATGATTAAAATCATTAAACTCATCGACACAACTGTACCTCAGCGCATTCCCCTTAAATAAATCAAGCGGAATCATGGAAGCTGGCGTACTTCTAGATATAATGTGTCTAGGTTAATGCAATGCCTCGAGGAAACTTATAGAATAGTCCCATCTGCTTCGATGCCGGATCGATCACAGTTTCTGCATTATAAATGAAGAAAGTTTCTAAGGAAACTAGATAACAGAATAGGTTTCACAATGATATGAAAGAACAACCAGTGCTTTAATAAAATATTATACACGAGATTTAGATGAAAGATATAAATTCATTTCCACTTAACAAAATATGTACACAACCCGTCCCGGAATTTATGCACACCACCAAACACCAACATTAGAATATTACATTTTTATTAAATTACCTAGTTAAACTGATTATGGGAGAAAATTGTGGTCCCATTACAAATCTACGCTCACACACAGTCGCATATATACACGTAGGGTCTAGCGTAGTAGATACTTCGTCCATTTTGGTTTGTTTTGACTGTGCAGCGGAAGTGTGACTGTAATTTACGTAGTTTTAATTATTTTGGAGATAAAAAAAATCTAATGACAGAAATCGATTCAGTAAACAATTCTGAACAAATTACTTTCTTTTTGTGCATTCAGTTACACATTACTGAAGCACTTTGCTCTTATAAAAAATGTGGATGCATACAATCTGAAAGATCAAATGAATAACAAACGTGCATAATGTATGTGTGGGTATTATATAACGTCCATAATGTATGTTGTATAATAATGTACAAGGATGATGAAATGTGATATTTTCCTGGAAAAATACGAGACTCGCTCCTACTTAACAAAGTTTTGGCAATTCTTCTTGATCCAGGCTATTTACGCTGTACTCAATACTTTCTTGATACTTTTAGGGTTCCGTGGGTCTGAATGAAAAAACGGAGCGTGTGTCTGTCTGTCTGGCCGTCTGTCACAGACAAATTACACAGAATTTATTTATTTATTTATTAAAACTTTATGCACAAGTAAAAAAAAAAATACTGTACAAAGGCGGACTTAATGCCTGAGGCATTTTCTACCAGTCAACCTTAGGGTGGAGCAGAGACAAAACATGGCAGGTGCAACATAAGTGTGTATTTAACGGGCCGATTAAGTTGAAATTTGGTACACATATGTATTCCTGTGACCCACGGTTACACACACGTGTAGGTAACGTAAATAAATAAATTTTGAATATGAGGGTCACTATTGGGGGGCGAATAACAAAATTAAAAAAAATAGTTTTGCAGGTTGTACCGTGTGACATATCAAATAAAAGGGCTTACTGTGGGGGTGTTAATCATATTTTTTATAATTAAAAAAAAAACAGTTTTATAATTATTTAACTAAATACATTAAAATTGACCATCCCCCTTTATATCTGAAACTACTGGGCCTAAAATGTTGAAAAAAAAATACAGAAAATAGTTCTATACTTTTAGATTACAGGAAAACGTAGGTATACGAAGTCTATGGTTTTAAAATAACATGGAAAATCTCTCAATATTGTGCGTACAAACTTAAATTTTCAGTTGATATCAACTGAAAATTTAAGTTTCATTTGTATGGGAGAACATGTTTTTCAACTATAATGTTAAGTTTGTTCTTGGGATAAATTTACCCCAATTACGGACCCCTACATTGTGCGTGGTCCGACACGCATTTGGCCGGTATTTATATATTATTTTATTTTTTATTGCTATGCGTTACATACTCCTTCATACGAACTATTTCAATTTGATTCAAATTCAAAAGTCATTTATTCAAACTAGGCTGAAAATCAGCACTTTTCGAACGTCAAAATTACATAAGACAGTCCCCCAAAAACGCCCACCCTTCACCACTTCCTAGTGCTTTAGCTGGGAAGAAGAAGTGGCGCAACAAACTCCCCAGCAGCACAGCTGTCTTAGAAGAACATGATTCTATACAATAGTAATAATTTACTTTACGCAACACAAAACATTAAATTAAATTATTTTCTATATGTCACCTAGCACACGCCAATATACCAACAACAAAAAAGTAAAAAGAACTTAATACCCGAATGAAAGCCTCCAGGCATAAAGGGCGTGCCAAATCACAAATGATAAACTAGCGAACTAACTAACAATCGAAGTAAAATAAATAAACAGTTAATTACTAATAACAACAACAAAAACCATGGTCAGCAAAACGACCAGTCACCACAAGCAGCACCCGTTCACGAGCATAACGCAAAGGTCAGCCATTACTCCCTCGCCATATTTGAAGGGAAGGAGGCAACCCGACCCCCGACGCAACCGCAAGCAGTGACATCTGAGGGAGCATGACGAACTTGCTGCCGGTTGCTCAGACAAGATTAGTATGATCAATTTTCGAGGTCGCTAGCTGACCATATATTACAATATATCTCATAAAAATAAAAAACAAAAACTGTGTAAAGAGTAGATTACGTCAATAATAAACAAAATTTAAATTAAATAAATTGACTTATACAGTCAAATAAAATGAACTAAACAGTTAAATTAGTATGGAGTAGTATAGAGCTAGTCCCAAGCCTTTTTGTCGTCTAAGTAATCTTTAATTTTGTAGAAACCTTTTTGACATAGTTTGTGTATAATAAATGATTTAAATTTATTGAGGCTCAGTTCTTTAACATGGATTGGGAGTTTGTTGTAAAAACGTATACTTTGGCACTTAAATGAATTACTAATTTTTTGGAGCCTAGTCCTGGGCACAATAAGTAAATCTTTGTTTCTAGTATTTATGCTATGAATTGATTGATTGATAAGCGTAGTTAGATATTGCTTCTTGATAAACCTGTATCTCTAACTAGCCCAGTCAATAACAAAATCAAATGTCGCAAATGGGCATGTAACTACGATCCTTTTATATGTTGTTAGGTCCCCTGAGAGTAGTTTATACCCAAGTTTGCAACCCTGAAAACCTTGTTCTCCCATCGTGCTCGAAAAACTGCGAAATTCTGGCACTTGTTTCAATTTCTTTGAAAAATTGAGTTTGAGTAAGAGGGAGACGAACAACGCTCGCAACTGCAAGTCGAGCCGCGTGCGAAATTCGGTCGAAATATTGTTATCTCTATTTGACAAAAGATGACGAGCGGGGGACGCGGTGCGGAGCCGTGTGTGTGTATGAGTGGGTAGATATCTATTATTAGCTGTACCTACTTGCCATTCATTCATAACGACTCGAAGGCATTTGTATTTATTAGTAATTAGGTATGTTCAATATTTGCTTTATTTTTGTTGACTACTTTGGGGAATCGTTAGTGAATGTACAGACTAGTAATGAGTTTTTAGGAAATATCTTTACCATGCCGATGTCTCAACATATTAGGTTATCTAGGTCTTGTAGAGAAAATCAAGTAGATAGGTACGTCATACAAATAAGTTAGGTACCTACCTATACATCGTTATCACGCGTGGCTTTGGGGGCAAATCGGTCGACGAATGGCACTATACACAGTGTAAATAAGTAACAGTATTATGTCTCGGCAGTGGCCTTGAAATAATTACCTACGGCCGTTCGGTAGATAAACCTTCCATGTCCGTGCGTAACTGCAGTGCACTCGAAACTGTTGCGTACTACTGGTATAAGTACACTGAGATTTTGAAACGCATCGTTTCGCCCGTTTTCTATAAAGACATAATACTGTTACTTATTTATACTGTGCTGAGGTTGTCGCACGTACGTCGCGTAAATATAAATGATTGGGATAGTTATTATTATTGTCTTTGTTTATGCATGTTTATATTAATTTATTTCCTTTAGTGGTGTCTCAACTCTCAACTTTAATTACCCTACTTTTTGCTTCGCCGTAGTCGGGCCTTCTTCTATCTTATTTCAGTATTCCGTTTAAGTACTAAACTTTAAATATTATTTTTACTAAAAAAGAGTCAAGTGTTATGCAAAATATTTGTTGTGGTGCAAACTGTAAGTATAATTTGGTTATTAATAAAAAAACGTGTGCGGTCTGGGGACCCCCGTCAGGAACGAAGTTCTTTTTCACATATTATTCAAAACAAAAACAAAATTTTCGCAGCTGACCTCTTGGATTTACATTTTGACCTCACTATCGGTTTTAGCGCCATCGAAAACTATAAAAACGACACCCAAGACGAAAAAATTTAATTAGATTTAAATTGTAACGTCACTATCGGCTTAAGCTCCCTCAAAAACCATAAAAACGATACCCGTGATGGAAAACTTGAAAATTTTTGCAGCCGCCATCTTGGATTTTCATTTTGACCAAATTCACACTTTCTCAGAGAAAAGCCACATGGACCATAACGCTTTTTTCGTTACGTGACGATTTCTACCAATTTATTCCGGTTCCAACAAAAATAAAGTAAACAATATTGTCAGAAATATTACAATACAATTTAGCAAACAAATAAGTACGCACGTACAGCACAATAAAGTACCTAATCGTCTGATATTGACGATTAGGTACTTTACTGGTTTAGGTACTTTAGAATATACCCCGAACGAACTCAAACCAAGCACGTTGCGCCAGTGTGAGTGCCTGTCAGAGCGATATACACCTACAGTGAGCAGTATGACCACGCAACATTGACAATTATTGCTTGACGCGATAGCACTCTAGCTATCGAAAATTTATGATAAATTTGGAAGTGTTCCGTAACACCAAAAATGATGAATGAAAACTTAATGCTTTTCCGTTTTTTTTTCGAGTTTGTATCTTGATAATATACAGAAAAAACAATATGAAAGCATGCCATTTACGCCGTAAAAATGTGCGAAATTCAATTCGCTTAAACTTAACTTGTTTTTTAGAAATAAAAAAATTGTACAAGCCTAGATAAATACTGTCTAAGCCCGAATATCAACATAATATGGTGGAAATATGCTCAAATTGCAAATGATTTAGGTATCACGGTTACGCGATAACACGGTAACGCGCGACCGTCGAATTGTCCATACGGAAAATTCGGCCGCGCGTTCTAAGGACGCGTTTTTAAGTAAGTATCTTTATTGAATATGTTTGTAAAGCAAGCTCAATTTGATACAATCTGAGCCCAACCCAAGCACTCTAGGTCTATTGGTCGCAAAGATACATGGGCATTTTTTCATAATAGCATACATTCTTTTGGATTACATCCAAATACATTACACAACACATTCAGAAATGATAAATACATAAAGATAACATATGCAAACAATAAATACACCTATTTCACGACAAGTGCTTATTGAATTGCAGATTTAATACACGAACAAGATTAAAGGAGATATGCTGCCAACACTAATGGACACAAACCACTTTTTATACATTATTTCCTAAGAATAACATACTTTAATACATATTTTTACTAGGAAACGTGGCCACGTGGTAATTGGCGTTCAGTCACAGGTTCAGTCCATACACACGAATTCCTCTGTTATCTACTTGGGTAGTGACACTAGAGCATTTTTTTTTTACGAAACAAGCTTTATCTAAGTTCTTTTCCAAATATTTTTTTCTAAAATTAATTTATGAACGTCATAACCAGCTATTAAAAACAAATTGGCGAGCAACGAACAGTGAGTGCGCGATGACGACGAGCGATTATCAAGTTCCAAGCGCGTCTCTCAGCGAGTGTTCTGCCCGCCATTTTAGATTATTTAGATGATAAAAAAGCTTGGGATTGAGCTGCTCGCTCTGCTAAGCCTTGTGCTAAAATGACATTATTACTTTATAAAGTATTTTTTTTTTTTTTTTTAATTTTTGTGAATGTGAGGACTATGTGGATTTTTAATTATTATTATTTTTTCTTTCTTATTTAGTTTTAATGATGGTCTGGCAGTTTGAGTAGTTTATGAGGCATACCCAAATGTCCTTTCTTTGGTATTGTTCGTCGAGTTGAGCTCCTTAAGTTCTGGGTTGAGCTCCACGATTACTGACAAATGCTTGCACTGACAGGACAGGTCCACTCAAATCTGTGTGGTTCTTTTCTCAAAAGACCATTTCAGACAATAATCTACATGGTCCTCATATGGCCTGACCAAGATTATGTCTGGACTTTAAAAGAGACTATGACCTCTGAGTTTGTTTCGGCCTTTCTTCTCAGAGTAGTCAGATAGGAAACGCCGAACTCATCTAGCTAATTTTTAATTATTTTTTTTAAGATGACGTGTAAAAGTGATTCCAATATCATATTTACAGAATAAACAATTTCATTTCATTTCATTTCATTTCAAGCGAGCGTTGCTGTGTGACTACTCTCTTCGATAACTGGTGTCGCTGCGACAAACAAGTACTCGTCAGCGATGTGAACAGTCAGTGGACAACTATTTATATATGTATCTCTTTTGCTTAGACGGGACCTACAATCTTTTGTACGTTTATTGAGCGAGAATATCGTTGCTTGCTAATGGCTTCAATTGAATTGCGCTAAGCATACCGTTTATGATGCCCTGAACCTAATGTCGGATGCTGCACAATCGCAGTTAGTGGTGTTGATCATGGGTACTGCCATTCACCTCATCTACTTAATTCCTTTGACGTGTGTTTGTTAAAACCAATTTACAGAAATAAATATAATTTGTCAATATCATTGTTTATCATTTCTTTCCCTATTTGCTTTGTATATTACATGCATACCTACTTCACTTCTACTTATGTATGGTTTTATTTTTATTTTTATATACTGGTAAAATATTATGTGGCAATCGAACGTACTTGCCTAGTACTAACTTTTGATATTACAATATAAATAGTAATATTTGTTTCTTTTTCTGTAGTACAAATTTTCATATTTTCCTTTATATTCGTGGTGTGAATGTAATATAAGGTGCAAGGTCATACACGATGCGTAGGTACTCTTTGTGATCGTAAACTGTACCGAGTTACGACTGCTTTGACTCGGCTATTTTTCGTTCAAGGCAATATTCTCGCCACGAAAACGTTTTATGATTTTTTTGCGTTCATAACATTTTGTTTGGATATATTTTGTTTTTTATTTTGTCTACATAATAACCCATATCTATGTATGATGTAATTTTATAAAGAAATATTATAAAATTTCCTAGCATTTTGTTTCATGTAACAAAAACGTATATATTTTGTAACGTATACCATAATTCTGAAGTTTCATAGACTTCATATCGTTATACCTACTTGTAAAAATATTTGGAAATTATGTAGAAAAATACAACACAGGTTTTCCTTTTCAGGTAAAATGCATCGGAGAAACTAAGGGCGCACAAACAATGTGGAGATAAAATACAAAGCTGGCGCATTATGTTAGATAACAATAACTTCGACTATGAATCGACTACTTTATACGACACACTTGAAGCATACACCAGCAGAACTGAGAAACATAGTGATAATTTAACGAACTCCATAAACACAACATGGCCATACGACGTCTGCGATCCCTCGTCTTATCCAGAAGACTTCCTTACATCATCGCTGTTCCAAAGCTGTATCTACTTGATGTATTCAATAGTATTTCTAGTAGCACTTATAGGAAACGGATTAGTGTGTTTCGTGGTACAAACTTCACCGCGTATGAAGACAGTAACGAACTACTTTATAGTGAATCTAGCAGTGGGAGACATTCTGATGACGCTGTTCTGTGTGCCGTTTTCTTTCGTGCCTATGTTGATACTGCGGTACTGGCCGTTCGGGTTTGTGATGTGCAAAGTAGTGAACTATACGCAGGCTGTGTCGGTGCTAGTGAGTGCGTACACGTTGTTAGCGATATCCATCGATAGGTACATGGCCATTATGCGGCCACTAAGACCCAGGCTGGGCAAGGCAGCGGCTAAAATGGTGGTAGCTGCGGTATGGCTTGGCGCGTTCACAACTGCGGCTCCCATCGTAGTAGTGTCAAAGCTGCAGCGGCCAACCCCTTGGCACCAGCTGTGTAAAGCGTAAGTCAAGCGATTTTGTTACTTAAGGCGAAAGCGTCAAGGTAGCCCGCCAAATTCAAATTTTCTTACGTTTTTTTGCAATTTGCTGGTCAGTATCAGGTTGTATGTTGATCTAATTATGATTTTCTCGCATATCAAATGTTTATTTAGATAATTATAATTAAAAAATCATCAATACAACTCTTTAAGTTCATATTATCCTATTGAATGACTATTTCATGAAATCATGCCATTTGAGGATTATTCTTAAGGAGTTATATTGCTGATTCTAATGATTATATATCTGTAAAACCATATTTTTTACGGTCGCGAATCATATTTGAATCAGGACATAGCCTGTCACTTACCTGTAAATTGCAAAAAACTAAAGAACATTTGAATTTCGCGGTCTACCTTAGCGCATCCCCTTAAGTTAGTTGCTAATTCTTTTACTTCGTATAATTAAATTTCCTTTGAGCTCTTTACCTTTTACAAGATCTTGTTCACTTTGCCATACCTTTTATTCACAGTAAAGTAATTATTATTCTTTATAACATTAATTAGTACGAGACCAAACAAGTGGTACTTAATTAAAAGGAATACTAAATTAAATTGTAATGAACAGGGTTGTGTATACTTCTAAGAACAAAAAAGCGTGTTAATGAAGACTAAGAGAGAAGGCTCACAATGCATTGTGGCTGTGCGGCGGTGCGTCGCCTGAGCGGTGACGCTCCGTCGTTCATCTTTCCGTCCGTCACATTTATAAATCACTGCATGTGACTTATTACCCGGTGCTATGCGACGTCACGCGGTATCGTACCCCAGCGTCGTCGTAGCAACATCACAGACTGTCAGACTCTAGGTATAAGCCAGTACGTAGCAACGCATCGTATGGCCTGGCTCTTATTAATTTCGTTGCATCGTGTTCACAGAGACATTTGTCTGGAGGAGTGGGAGCACGTGGGCCAGAGTGGTCAGTACACGTGCGCGCTGCTGATCCTGCAGTTTGCTCTGCCGCTGGGCGCGCTCGTATGCACGTATGCACGCATCGCGCATGCCGTGTGGGGAGGCCGGCCCCCGGGAGAGGCGCAAGATGCACGGGACTCCCGGCTACAAAATTCTAAACGTAAGGTTAGTATTACTAACATAATATACAATCACGTGTGTGACGTGTGTAATACATGCAAATTTCACCACTAATGGGCGGCGACAAAAGAAAGAAAGAAAGAAAAATAGGTTTTATAGGGTATTTGTCACAGACACACGTGCATACAAAAAGACAAGAGTAGGTAAGCAGAAAACAAATAGATCTATAATATAAATATTAATATAAACATAACAGAAATAGTCGGCAGCTGCACGTCATGACTGTGACAAGAAGGCATAAAAATATAAAAACAATACATAAGAACTGCTAAAATACAATTAAACTGGGCACAAATTGAGACTCCAAACTCCTACCTAATCGAAAAATCCAATAACACATTGCCAGCCCTGATGGCTGAACCCAGGAACTTACACTCAGTAGTTCGTAGTACTAAAGATCGTTAGACCAATACAACAGTCATTGTAAATGTTTAATCTAATAAATAAAAATCTTAAATTCATTTGTAGCGGTTAGCACCGCTGGTTAGATAAATAGGTACTGAACTATTTTATAACTAATTGTAAACACTGCACACCACAAGCACATTTCATAACCTATATTAGTTACATCATAATTTCTCGTTTGACATTCCAATCTGTCACATACACATTCCGTTCACCATAGACACCAAACGAGAAGTATATCATTATCTATTGCTTAACACGACTAACAAAATATATTTACAACTACTACTTATTTACTATATTTACAACACACATTATATCTATAAACATATTAAATAATTCTAACAATTATTGACACTCCACACAAATTATAAAATGTACACATGTTTGTAGTAACGGAGCGTGCGTTCCTAATGTGAAATGGAACACTCATGACCTGCAGAAAATAATTCGCAGAGTTCAACGACCTCAGTGTGATTTCTTAGCTCGAGTCAATCGCACGCTCTTTCTGCTCCAAGATCTAGACTTCCTCTAAGCCCTAGATCTCTCTAGCCCATTGCTATAATTCGTGTGATATCTGTTTCGTTTTGTACAACTTGTCCTTTGTCCATTTCATTGTATTGTACCGTTATAGATGTATTGAGGAAGTGTGCAGTAAAACAAATCAGTTAATTTAAACATCGTTTAATTGATCTGTTCCCTTAACACTTCATTGGTGACCCCGATAAAGAGCATAGAAGACGGAGCCATCATGCCGACTGGAGCAGGAGTCACGGCAGAGAAGCAGGATGTCTGCAGAGTCAGCGTGAAGCTGCCGCCATTTTGGCCAGAGGAGCCAACACTTTGGTTCGCCCAGGTTGAAGGTCAGTTCACGATCGCCGGTATTACCGCCGACAGTACCAAATTTTATACCGTCGTGGGCCAGCTTGATCACCGTTATATGGTCGAGGCTAGGGATATAATAGAGAACCCGCCGGCCCAAGACAAGTACGCAAAGCTGAAGGCCGAGCTTATACGTAGGCTCTCTGATTCGCGCGAAAAAAGGGTGCAGCAA
Organism: Xanthia icteritia; assembly: GCA_949128155.2. Classification (NCBI taxonomy): domain Eukaryota; kingdom Metazoa; phylum Arthropoda; class Insecta; order Lepidoptera; family Noctuidae; genus Xanthia; species Xanthia icteritia. The sequence continues at coordinate 10,006,418 of OX421938.2, read as the reverse complement.
ATCCTCACCCACGAGGAGCTAGGCGACCGGAAACCCTCGAAATTTTTGCGCCACCTTCAAACCCTGGCCGGACCAAATATGCCAGAAGCATTTCTGTCCACGTTGTGGGCAAGCAGACTGCCAACCAACATCCAGACGGTCATTGCGTCACAGCCTAATCTCGCTCTCCAGTCTATCGCAGATTTAGCCGACCGCGTGCACGAGATTGCGCCAACGCCCGCACCGGCGCTCACATCACCTCCCGCCGTGGCAAGCACGAGCACCTGCAGCGAAATCAGCGAGCTGAAACAATGCATAGCAGAGTTAGCAAAGCAGGTGGCGGCCCTTTCAACACGTGGTCAGGTACATCACCGATCGCGATCATCCGACAGGTTTAGGCGTGGTAGCAGAGACACGACCCCAGGCCGCCGCAGCCGCAGCCGCTCGCTCTCCAGATCCTCGTGGAACGATGAGCACTGCTGGTACCACAATAATTTCGGTGAGAGGGCCAAGCGGTGCGACCAGCCATGCACGTTCGCGGGAAATGCCGCCGGCAGCCGGAAGTAGCGGCAAATGGCTGCCCTAACAAACCACGCCGCCTATTCGTTACGGATCGGGCCACTAAAACCACGTTTCTAGTGGACACGGGGTCCGATCTTTGCGTGTATCCACGGTCATTGTTACAGCAGCGGCGCAGCAAGACGGCATACCAGCTTTTCGCGGCCAACGGAACCGCCATCGACACATACGGTTGGGTCGAGTTACACTTAAACCTAGGGCTCCGCCGTGTCTATTCATGGAAGTTCGTGGTCGCGGACGTCACAAAACCCATCATAGGCGCTGACTTCCTGGCGGATTACAACCTGCTCATCGATTTAAAAAATTACCGCCTCATTGACGGGCTAACACAGCTGTCCTCCACGGCGTCATCAGCAGCCGGTTCAGCAGCTGACATTGCCTCCGTCAAGTCCATTGGTGGTAGCACGGAATATCATGAGCTCCTTCGGCAGTACCCGGAGATCACACGCCCTGCGGGAAAACAAAGACAGGTTTGTCACACCACTGTGCATCATATCCGTACCACCCCGGGCCCTCCTATTTTCAGCCGGCCACGCCGTCTCGCACCAGACAAGCTCAAGGTGGCTCAGAAGGAGTTTGAAGCGATGCTAGCGAACGGCACAGCACGTCCCTCGGAGAGCTCATGGTCGTCCCCTCTTCACCTCGCTCCCAAGAAGGACAACAGCTGGCGGCCATGTGGTGACTACAGGGCACTTAATGCCCGCACCGTCCCGGACAGATATCCCATCCCGCACATACAGGACTTCTCTCATCAGCTGGCTGGCAGCAGAATTTACAGCAAAATTGACCTTATAAAAGCGTATAACCAGATACCTGTTCAGTCAGCTGACATCCACGAGACTGCGATCACCACTCCGTTCGGATTGTATGAATTCCCATACATGACGTTTGGTCTTAGGAATGCAGCGCAGACGTTCCAGCGGTTTATGGACGAGGTGCTCCGTGGGCTGTCGTTCTGCTACTGCTATTTAGACGATATTCTCCTGTTCTCAGAGACGGCAGCCCAGCACACTGAACATCTACACCAACTCCTGAAGAGGCTGTCAGACTACGGCATCCTGATCAACTCCGCAAAGTGTGAGTTCGGCCGAACCTCCATCACCTTTCTAGGGCACGAGCTGTCCGCAGAAGGTGTTCGTCCCCTACCGGAGAAGGTGCAGGCGATCCAGGACTACCCGGCTCCAAAGACCGTCAAGGAGATGCGTCGTTTCCTGGGTATGTTCAATTTCTACCGCCGCTTTGTCCCAGAAGCCGCTCGCTTGCAGTCACCGCTTAATGTCGTCCTCACAGGCCCTAAAACCACAGGAAATACGCCAATTAACATGACACAAGAAATGCTACACGCTTTTACTGCTTGCAAACATGGTCTGTCCCAGGCTGCCTTGCTAGCACACCCAAACCCCAATGCTGAGCTTGCCTTATTCACAGATGCATCGGACACCTCAATAGGCGCAGTGCTGCAGCAGAAGACAGGAGACGCATGGCAACCAACAGAGCTCTTAGCCATCTACGACGCAGTCCGATACTTCCGGCACATGATTGAAGGTAGGCACTTCACCATCTACACGGATCACAAACCCCTGTCATACGCGTATGCGCGCAGCCGGGAAAATTGCTCACCAAGGCAGTTCCGCTACCTGGACTACATAGCACAATTTACGACGGACATCCAGTTTGTTGCAGGCAAAGACAATGTCGTGGCGGACGCGCTGTCGCGTGTGGAAGAGATGACATTGCCTACACTCAACTACACAGCCCTTGCACATTCCCAGCAGAGTGATCCTGAACTGCAAAGCCTCCTGACAAACAACAGCACGTCACTTAAACTAGGGAGAGTGCGTTACACAAACTCAGATGCCGAGCTAATCTGTGATGTCTCCACTGGTAATACCCGCCCTTATGTTACAGAACCCTTCAGAAGGCAGGTGTTCCAGAAACTCCATCAGCTGAGCCACCCTGGCAGACAGGCCACGGTCAAACTGATTTCCGCACGCTTCATTTGGCCTGGCCTGAAGAAGGACTGCAGGGCCTGGACCAGAGAGTGTATAGAATGCCAGAGAAACAAAGTCTCACGGCACACATCCTCTCCAACCTCTCCGTTTCCTGTTCCTTCCCAACGTTTTTCACACGTCCACATGGACATAGTAGGGCCGCTAAATATTAGTAATGGTTACAGATATTGCCTCACCGTCATCGACCGCTTCACTCGCTGGCCTGAGGCATATCCCATCGCCGACATCACGGCTGAGACATGCGCCCGCACCTTCATTGCTGGCTGGGTATCTCGCTTCGGTTGCCCACATCGCATCACTACCGACAGGGGCAAGCAGTTCGAGAGCAAGCTGTTTCACACCATCGCAGCGCTCCTCGGTAGCCAGCATCGGCCAACCACGGCGTACCACCCAGCCTGCAACGGCATGGTCGAACGCCTGCACCGCCAGCTGAAGGCGGCCATCCGATGCCACACGGACACCAACTGGTCCGAGGCTCTTCCTCTGGTGCTTCTGGGCATCCGCAGCGCCTGGAAAGAGGACATAAGGGGGTCAGCAGCCGAGTTAGTCTACGGAGAGCCCCTAAGACTCCCAGGGGAGTTCATAAACCCAACACTCACCGGCACCGTAGACTACACCGACTTCGCGGCGAGACTTCGACACCAGATGGCGAAGCTGGCACCAGAACCGGCGAGTCGACACGGCGAGAAGCCGTTCTACGTGCCCAGCGGTTTGGCGTCGGCAACACACGTCTTCCTGCGTCATGACGCCGTGCGCCGACCACTCGACCCACCATACACCGGGCCGTTCAAAGTACTGCAAAGGGGGGAGAAAACATTTAAAATAGAGGTCAAGAGCAAGGAAACCACAGTCTCAATAGATAGGCTGAAGCCCGCTTACCTCAACAACGAGAACGGCTGCATTCCTAGCACGACGACAACACCAACGGTCAAACACGCGACCCCGCCGGCAAACACCACCGGCGAGAGAAAAACCCGCTCCGGCAGAACTGTACACTTCCCGGATTACTATCGCCCGTAATTTACCAACCACGGTCTCAGGGGGGGAGTAGTGTAGCGGTTAGCACCGCTGGTTAGATAAATAGGTACTGAACTATTTTATAACTAATTGTAAACACTGCACACCACAAGCACATTTCATAACCTATATTAGTTACATCATAATTTCTCGTTTGACATTCCAATCTGTCACATACACATTCCGTTCACCATAGACACCAAACGAGAAGTATATCATTATCTATTGCTTAACACGACTAACAAAATATATTTACAACTACTACTTATTTACTATATTTACAACACACATTATATCTATAAACATATTAAATAATTCTAACAATTATTGACACTCCACACAAATTATAAAATGTACACATGTTTGTAGTAACGGAGCGTGCGTTCCTAATGTGAAATGGAACACTCATGACCTGCAGAAAATAATTCGCAGAGTTCAACGACCTCAGTGTGATTTCTTAGCTCGAGTCAATCGCACGCTCTTTCTGCTCCAAGATCTAGACTTCCTCTAAGCCCTAGATCTCTCTAGCCCATTGCTATAATTCGTGTGATATCTGTTTCGTTTTGTACAACTTGTCCTTTGTCCATTTCATTGTATTGTACCGTTATAGATGTATTGAGGAAGTGTGCAGTAAAACAAATCAGTTAATTTAAACATCGTTTAATTGATCTGTTCCCTTAACACTTCACATTCATTCAATGACAGACACCGCGCAGCCTAAACCACTGGGTCTAGAAGCAGAAAAATAGCACAACGAGTTTCTTATTAGAACGAAAGTTTAAAAAAAAAACAAAAATCCTTCCTTAGTGCTAACTAAATAAGGATTATTGAAAATTTTTACCCTAAAGGGATTAAATAGTGGATGGCAGTTAGTCTTGAAATTCGTCATTATTGCCGATGGGAACTATCATCGGGTATACGGCTTGTCCCGTATAGAACTGATCACAAGCGGAATCAATTCCTGGCACGTATAAGAAACTTTCTTAAAGAAAGCTTCTTATACGTGTTAGGCCTTGACCCAACGGCTTCCTCAAACAGAGTGCGTGGCTATGGTTACTTAAATGTTGTCTCCAAAGACGTAAACAAGCGCTTACGTGATCCGATGATGTTCTTAAGATTCTGAAATCTTTAAGCCCGAAGAGGCCGAGTCTCTTTTGATTTAAATATGTGAAAAAAGGACCTACGGCTAAGTTAGACCGTTTCTGGTTTGATCATGAGTTTATTTCATAATCAGATCATTCAGACCGTTTAGGTCTAATAAATAAATATGGTTTGCATTGTAAAGTCAGGGAATATAATTGTTAAAAAAATTGACTACCAACTTAAATTGTCAGTATATTCAAATCACAACTGTCATTCTTTGGTAGTTGTATGGAAAGGCTGTAACATAGCAAATTGACGTAGGGTGTCAATGTGCTTAAGAGCGTTCATTCTAAAAGTTGGCAACGTCGCAAATAGCTGTCAAATGTTTACCTGTTTTGATTAATTTGGCAATATTGCTGTATCGAAATATGAAATATCGCTAACTAGTGAACTAGAATATTAATAATGCAATTATAACACTGAATTTGATGTTGTAACCGTTTCAGGTGTAAAAAAGGCTTTTGCAAAGATTCCAAATACTTTTTTTACATCTAAAACTAAATATTCGGTGTTACGATATTAATTATTACATTTTATAATCAATATTTTAGTTCACTAGTTACCCATATTTCACACTAGGGTAAGGTGAAAAGCTCTCGCCTGACACAGAAATGGCATTCCTATCAGCAAAAAGGTGCTGATAGCCTTGAGCATTCACTTGTAACAGAACATCGAGAATTCGCCGATATTAAATTTTTCGAACTGAACAACGAACAGAGCCAAGCATAGAGCCAAACATCGCTGCGAACATTTTCACGATCAAATATATAAAGAAAGTTTACGGGGAGTCTGCTCCTTCCATGTCAACCGTTAAAAAGTGGGCAGCTGAATTTAAACGTAGTCGCATGTCCTTCGAAGAAGACCCAGAACTGCAAAGACACCGGAAGCATCGAAAAAGTACATGTTATCGTATCGGACGATAGGCGAGTGAAGGAGTGTGAGATAACTGAGGCTGTGGGGATATCAGAAGAAAGGGTGCGAAATATCGTGCGCAAGATGGGTGCCGCATTTGCTGAATGCTGATCAAATGTAAATGCGCAAACGATTTAGGCAGCAATCTTTGGGCCGATTCAATAGGGATCCGACCGATTTTATGCGGCGATTTGTCACTATGAATGAGACATGGGTCCACCACAATACACTCTCAGACTTCCATCTGTTCCCAAACTTGAATTTTGTTTCTGGGAAGCGCTTTGCATCCAGTGAATAAGTTGAGAGGGCCGTAGATGAATATTTTCAGAGCTCATTTCCAGGGAAGGAATAGTGATGTTGGAGAAGCGCTAGACCAAGCGCGTTGAAGTCAAGGGAGATTATGTAGAAAAGTAAAAAAAATAATAACTGAAGAACTGAGTGTTTCATTGTCAGGCCGATAACTTTTCAGCTTACCCTCAGTAATATTGCCAAATTAATCGAAATATTTGACATCTATTTGCGACGTTGCCCACATTCAGAAAGCATGCTCTTAACAACAAACCCTGACTGGAAGGTGTTTTGGGTAGTTGTCTTGAAAACCTAAAAGTAACTAAATTATGTCGGCATCTAATCGAACTCAGCTTTGCCTACTACCACCGTTATTTAGCTCATTTAGCTCTAATATATAGCACACATAATGCAATGGTTTGACCACTAATTATTAATAATAGGTAAATACTGTTCAATTACACGCTTTTAGTTTACACAATTTAGGTTTAGTAAATATATGTACCTACGCAATAAATAAATTTATAGCAAACTCCCAACTTTGGTTCAACTATTTTGGGGTCGGTTTCCAGTCTAACTGAATGCAGCTGATTACCAGTATTTTACATGAAACGACTGGCTATCTGACCTCCAAAACCCAGTTACTCGGTAACACGGTACCCCTTGGTAAGACTGGTTGTTAGAGTTTTAGGCTTCTGACTACCTGAAACGATTACCAACGGCTTAACGTACTTTACGAGGTACCGAGGGGTCTCGATATGTGGTCGGTCACCCATCCACGAACCGACCGCGGCAAGCGAAGCTTAACCTTCGATCAACCCGTGCAACTGTTATCGTTTAACAACGAGCTCCTTTTTTAACTTTTCATATCCTAATTATATTATAAAGGTGAAAGTGAGCTTGGTTGTCTATTTGTTTGTTTGTTTGTAACGCTTTCACGCTAAAATGGCTGAACAGATTTGCATGAAATTTGGAACATGGGTAGACCTGGGTTAGGACATAGGATATTTTTTATTCCGGTAGTATGTTCCCATGGGATAATTTCCGACCACCACGCGGTCGAAGCCGTTGGCCAAAAGCTAGTACGATATACAAATAAAATCATGGGGGGTCATCATCACCATTAAACTAAATATTACATAGAATTTATATAAAAAAAGAAATTAGTAGTAGTATTAGTATCTATCATTATATTTCATCAGTGAAAATGCAATTAGATACAAGATTTGACTGTTGTTAATGTATCTAATATTGCAGTTTTGAACCTAAATAGTATCATTGCATGTTTTTTTCATTTTCAACATGAATAAGATTTGTTCAAGACAATTCCGACACAAATGCATGTGACATTGTTTCAAAATATGAAAATATACGGGATTAACGGCAAATTCACATCAAACTAAAGGTATAGTTTTTAAAATGTAGGCTGTCCAAAATATTCATTAAACTCGAGCACAGTTTGTTGGACGTGTTTAGTGACACAATGTTGAGCACGTGTTGATGCTACAGAAATAAACTTATGTGCATCGGAACTGTCGTTTAGTTGGTTTTGGCATTCTACATAATAATTTTAGATCCTTGTTGAAACCACAAAATCAAGTCATGAACAAAAAAACAATTTAAAAACTGATGAGGAATTATTGACCCTCGCATAAGTAACGGGCCACGTTGTAAATTTAAGTTCATACCTTATATAATATAAGTTGGTAAAAGATACGTTGGTACCTCGTCTTGGGTTTCATAAAATTCAACTAAGGACTGAGTGAAAGCATAGCGTTCGCCGTTAATTTTAATGAATAATAATAAAAAAATATACAGGTCTCTGTTTCGTAAAGGTTACTTTACTTTCTGAGAAAAATAATAATTATCTGTTTTGTAGGAACATCTTTTAGGCTATCAAATTTTATTAAATTATTATACCTGTCTAAAAAAATAATAAAAGCTACTTCAATCTGCCTAGCCTTTTCCCAACTATGTTGGGATCGGATTCCAGTCTTACCGGATTCAGCTGAATACCAGTGAATACATGGAGCGACTGCCTATCTGACCTCCACAACCCAGTTACTGGGTAGCACGACATCCCTTTGTAAGACTGGTTGTCAGACTTTTTGGGCTTCTGACTACCCGCACCAACTGTCACAGATCTACGAATGACAGCCAGGACCAATGGCTTAACGTGCTTTCCGAGGCACAGAGGGTTCTCGATATATCATGAATGGTCGCCCATCCACGAACCAACCGCGGCATGCGTAGCTTAACCTTTAATCGACTCGTGCCGCTGTTTATAAACCTCCATAATAAACCTACTTATTAGTAAAAAACATATTTATTTACTCTATCCAATTATTTTACGCGGATGCGAGAAGTTTTTGACAATGAAACAGCTCTTCGACTCTTCTCTTCTTCTTGAAATAGACTCTTTCTCGACTCTTTGTGCCCGACAGGGTCCACAATGATCATATTTTTGTAAAACCTACTACCTAAGTTGACATGTGAAAGCAATAAAGTATTGAGCATTGAGACTCATTACTTAACTCTTAAAAGCCTGCGGCGAAACTTCCCTGAGCCCACTACCTACTAATTAGACGAATCTAAACTAATGGTACTCGTATAAAGAGGTAAACTTGTTCGTTTGTTTGTAAGAGGTATCTCTGGGCGTACTAATTCAGTAACAAACAATATGTCACTGATAGAAAGCTACACTATTACCGAATGCCAAATGTTTTATGTTAAGTATAGTTGGCTTCCGCAGACGGAAGTCGCTGGCAATAATGAGAGATATATGTAGTAGGTATAGAGATCACTCTCGGCCTGTGTTGAATACCTTATATTTTGTATATTGTATAAATAGCTTCTATTATTGTTGGTATGACTAGTAGCCATTAATAATAAGGAACTTGTGAACCTGATGTCTGGCGTATTGATAAATGATTAATGATCTGGCACAATTAAGGTCTATCCAAGCGGTCCGTACAACCAATCACAGACTAGTTATTAATTAATAACGCGTAAGTAACTCGCGTCGTGTACAGGGGGCCTACCACCACCTCTTTAAGCAGTATTATTTTAATATTACTTTAGTGTGGGAAAGAGATGAAGCTCTACAGGACGTATTGCTCCATCTCTTTCCCCCACTGAAGTAACATTAAAATAATACTGCTTAAAGAGGTGGTGGTAGGCCCCCAGACCGCCATTGAAATATCTGGTGATTTGAGTGGCTCACTAATGTTTCACCAAAACAACATTGACAAATGTTTAGTTCACAACTAACGTTTCGTATACTATTTATTTTACAAAGAACTTATTCCGCATATGTTTCGTTTTATAAACACTCGTTTTACAAACATTTATTTAGCAAATGCTTCTCTTTACAAATGTTTCGCATGATTTTTAATAATTTAAACATTTTTCATTTAATATTTAGATTCTTTTAGAAAAATCACGTTTATACTAAATATCATTTTATAATAAATTTTCTAAATCAGTCACAAAGTGATCAGAGTTTTTCCATTTGGATTAAATAATTGACAGGCACGTACTGAAGTTTTTAAACCTACTAATGTATTTTTTTCTATACAATTCTAGTCGTTTTTGGCGTAGGGGGTCGCAGTTCTAACTTAGTTTAAAAAAGGTTAGGTTAGGCTAACCTAACCTTTTTTGTCTACAAAAATGTTGTTTTTTTCTGTTAGCACAAGTCATTTCTGGCAAACTTTTTTTTTTAAATAAAATATATTTTGTTGATTTATAAATTAAAATGACCCTTTTGCCTATTTAATGAGTTAAATTTTTAGGAAATTGCGTAATGCAATATGTAAAACGTTTTTATTCCAAACGTTGTTTTATGAGATAACATGATTAAAATCCGGCCGAGTGCGAGTCGGACTCGCGCACGAAGAGTTCCGATACCTATAAAATTGGCAAAAAGATCATGTCTGTTGTTTGGGAGCCCCACTCAAATATTTATTTTATCCTGTTTTTAGTATTTGGTGTTATAGCGATAACAGAAATACATCATTTGTGAAAATTTCAACTGTCTAACTATAACAGTTCATGAGATACAGCCTGACAGACGGACAGACAGGCGGACAGACAGGCGGACAGCGGAGTTTTAGTAATAGGGTCCCGTTTCACCCTTTGGGTACGGAACCCTAAAATATGTTTTTTTGTCAAATAAAACGTTATTAAAAATAAAAAAAAAGTGGATAATTATTTTCTTATGTGAAAATATTTGGCAAATTTGTTGTTGTAGTTTTAATGATGAAATAACAAATCATGTTTTTGCCAATCGTTACTTGTCAAGTGAAAATTTGAACATATTTTTTTGATGAAATGATGGACACCAATTTGAGTTTGTATCTGGTTACTTTTGAGTAGCGTCGTACACGATGGGCCTTAGGGTGGCTTCTCATTCAACCCAGACAAGGCGTTCGTAGAGTGTGCACGTGTGTGGCGTGTGCGGTGACGTTGTTTCGATACAACCACGACTGTAGCGCAGTGTTTATATGTACGTGGTGTCAAAGTCTGCAAAGAACATGCTTAGTGCAAAGTTAGTCTTATGTAGTATCAGTTCGTAGTGCCAGCCGACTGGTACAGCAGACTTGTCAGTGGTAACAATTACAGTATAAACTGGCCTTTTATTCTATTGAAACTTCGTCCTATGCTAGACCAGCTCAAGGTCTAACTAACGTTTAGCCACTTGTAAAACCCGGCACGACAGTTTCAGATCTGCTTTAATTACCTACATACCTATTAGATGACTTGATATTTATTACAAATATTATACCTTGCTTCGCCTGAAACACAGGATGACCTAGTTCAGGCACATAACATAATTGAATTTTTCGTAGATTTACTCAAATTTGTATTTAGTGTTTTACCTTTTTACCTGAATATACTTTTTTATTTATTTATTTATTTAATTCTCATTTCTAAGTACATGCTATTATTTCAGATGATCAAGATGATGGTGATCGTGGTGACTGTGTTCACGATGTGCTGGCTGCCCCTCAACATGTTTATTGCAAGTAGTCGCTCTCACTTAAGCTATGGTTTCCTAGTAGAGCGGTGGCCGCCACATAACGATCGCTGTGACGGCTGTCATGAAAATGATGACAGCAAGGTTTGACTTAACGGTATCAAAAAACGTTCTCTAGGAGAACTCACCAACTTACTTTCATAAATAACATTTCAATCGCCGGTAAATTGCGGACGCTATGTGGCGGTCATCGTTCTTCTAGAAAACCGTAGCTTTACACTAGTTAAGCAGGCCATACACGCTAGATTATGCATGGCGGTTATATCGTCACCCTCCCGGCTAACTGTTGTATCTCACAAACTGACGTATCTGCACTGACATTACCAAAGTGTTCATAACTTTTTCGTGTTTAAAAGTTTTGAGGCCTTAAGGCTTTTGCGGGAAAGTCCGAAAGGGATACCGTGGCCCCTGGCAACGTACAGGCAACGGAAGGAACACGGGTGGGTTTTATTCAGTAAGAGTCTGACACGCCCTCCCGCTCCACCCAGAGCGGGAGAAGTTATTTGATAATTTCCCACCCAAAAAAAAAAAAAAAAAAAGGCCTTTGGGCTTTAGGGCAACTACTAACTCAAAGAGCAATATAAAAAAGTTATTAATTCATTAATAAAGCCACAGCTAACACAACTACAGTAACATGATTGTAGCGCCCGACCGAAATATCAATTGCTAGTTAGGACAGTTAGCGGGGAGGGTGACGATATAATTGCGCAAGCAAACAGGTCATTTTTCATCGAGATTCCCAGTTCAGAGTAACTATCCAGTTTGATTATACGTGCAAAACTGTGCAAGCATATCTTATCGTGTTCAGACAGTTACTAACTTATTTTTTCAGCGGAAATTCTTAGAACTAAAGCCATTCTGAAGAATTCATCTTACTTCGCATAGTAGGTACATAATATATGAAATCCATGCGTCGTTGTTCCCTGAAAAAAAATGTTTTTAATGAGTAGTTGTTAATAATAACATGCATACATAAAATCTTTAAGGCCCCATCTTATAATTACAAGCATATCCACAAACAACAGTCCATACATTCAAAAATAACTTTTATTTGCTATTGAATGAAAATTAGTTTTATTTGCTATTGAATCTATATTTACGTACCGATACCATAACAATTCCAAATACGCTTTGTAGGCTTAGATACAATGACCACTTTAATTAAATTGGTTCACGAAATTCCAATAAACGGTGTGAATGAGGTTCCGCATCGGAAAACATTCATAAAAGACCGCCAGTTCAAAACAGTTCTGCGTGGGAAATGGTCCTTATTGTCTCGCAATGATGATTTTCCAATTAACAGCGTCGTTGAGATTCAGCAGCGGAATATTGTAAGATAGAAAGAAAGAAAGAAAGAATAATATTTATTTGGACACATTTCGTGAAACACATAATAACAAAATAAAAAGTGAAAACAATCATAGATCGAAACCTTTGAGTGGAAAACGAGTCAGACATAATTATGTATTTGAAGAGTCTAGTCGTTCGCTAAACGGATGAATAAAATAACCGAATCGTCCGATTATTAGACGAATAAAATAAATTAGTCATCCGACTGTCGGATAACACGAATATATTAATTATAAAATAAATTTGTCGTGCGACTATCGGACGAATAGATATATTCATCCGATAATCGGACGATTAATTTATTTTATTCATCCATTTAGCGGCCGACTACTAAGACTACTAAGAGAACTACATAAAATATTTGTTACAAATTCTTAAAGAGTAGAAAAAAATTGATGACTAGTATTATATTATTATTAGTATAATAATACACTTAACTTGCTATTGTATAAATATATATATATTCTTAACAATAGTTAACGTTTTATACAATTAAACAATTGAAAGACTTTTGCCACTGACTGTACCGCCATATCACAGACTTCTGTAGAAACAAGAAGAGCCACATTAATTAAATGCTTTAGAGAAATTCTAAATAAAATAGCGTTAAAAAGATCAAAAGCATTGTATAAGCTCGCACCTACAAAGTAATAGCAAAAAACTTTGTTTTATTCAAAAAAGAATATAAACAAGAATAAGAGAATATATATCTGTTTTTTTTTTGTTTTTAAAACTTGCATAGCCGACTACAGTTCTAAGAAGTTCGCGGACGAAAAAAAGGGCATCTTTCTTTGTAGTGGTTAACCACCACCAGTGTAATAAGCACTTGTCAATGTATATTGAATCCAACCACGATGGTGCTACCTTGTTTTGTTGACGAGTTCCTATGGCCAACTTCTGGCTCCATCATCAGACCCTGGACATCACGTAGTGTCCAAGCACTTGTCAATACATAACCAATGAGTCCAAACACGATGGTGCTATCTTGTTTCATTAAGGAGTTCCTATACACACTTTCCTGTATATAGTTCTTCTCAAAACAAAACCAACGAGTTCAAACTCAACGACGCTAATTACCTAATTTCAAATAGATAAATTACAAGTTAAAAAAAGATTAAATAAAAATACAATCTGAAATACACAATGAATAAATTAAATTTTAAACTTACAACCACATGCTCTTTGCCCTCTACGCCGCCTACGCCGTAGCACTTTTTTGTAGCATAAATAATGGTTTCGCGCTACGAAAGTGCTAACAAATAGTTTGTATGCAGGTTTTATGGACGATACATGAAGAGGACGAAAGGTGGGCCACGTGGCCCGGTATGCCGTACATGTGGTTCGCATGCCATTGGCTGGCAATGTCACATTCCTGCTACAACCCCATCATATACTGCTACATGAACAATCGGTACAGGAGAGGATTTAAACAGGTAATATCTAACACTTATTGAATTTATTACTTTTAAATGTTTGTTTTTAAAGTACCCCTCGATGCAAAAACTATTCAATGCCATACATTTTATTAATTAAATAATTCTCCGTTAATTGTTTAGTCGTAAGGATTGTCACTTCTCTGTGTTGAAAAATAATAATGACGTTCTGACGTAATTGATTCGATTATTCATTTCTGAACTGGATCCGTACCTGGGCTTCCACTTTAATGGCTTTAATTTCTGGTTCAATTGTCGGTAATTTTTCTCAAGTGTTGAACTCGCGGCTCGTGGCATTGAAAGTCATCTCCACACCACTTCAGTAAATAAGGTCATCGACAAGGTACTCAGGTACTCGGATCCGAAATATCAGGACTTGCCGTAAATGTCCTTGTAGAAGTAATGAACCTATTCCAATTCTAAGAATGTAGGTAGGTAATATCTTAAGTAACAAGATCCTCTCAATTACCTTTATAGTCATCAGGTAATTTTAGATTATAGGCCGCTTTATCTTGCTGATACCTACAAAGCCACTTGTATAAAAAGTTACTTCGATTCAAGATGTTTTTCCGTCTGATTTAAGACGTTCCTAATTTTCCGCTATTCGGGCTAATAATGCTCTCGAGAAATATTACCTTCGTACTTATCATATTCCATAAAATTAAAAAAAAAAAACTAATCTCAATCAAACCAGTTTCGAGAATCAAAATGAGTATTCCTAAAAAATATAATGAAAAATACTTATAGAATAAAAGGCTTTGCTATTACAAACTTTATATTATTACTATTATTCGTTTAACTGATTGTTCTTCCACAAATGTTTTTTCTCAAAATTTTATTCCACTAGATAAAGAGACAACAAAATCCTAAGTGACGCAACAAATTTAATTTATTAGTTGTCTCTTGGGAATGTTAAATTGTTTCGTCGGTTTAATTTTGTAGTATTGGGGCAATATGGTTAGGAGGTCAGCTTATGCCGAACAAACAAGCTGCAAGGTTAAGTAATGCTAGCCTCCGTCGATTTTAGATGGATGTTCATCTCTTTGCTTATAGCCACGCGAAAGTCATTGACGCGCAAGTACGCAATCGTTGCGCTCGTTTGACGTACTCGCGCGATCAATCACGTCGCTTTTGTTCGTTATACTCCGTGTCCTAATAGAAAGCGATCGAGAATAATTATGTCACGAAAGGCTCCCTCTATATGCGCGACCAAGCGTTCCGGTTCATCGAACAAAAAGTGACATATCGCTTTCTATTAGGCCGCGCCCTTATTCATGTTAACAATTGCGAAATCGCTTATTCGCGCGATAGTCGCTTTCGGTTAGGATAGAGAGTTACACGTTTTATGAGAGTAGAAGCCAAAAATGTTACATTTAGTTCGCTTGTTCGAAAAGGTGCGTTTCAAGGACAACCTACATACATTTAATTTATTGAAAATCGAAGGTCTGTGAACGTCTGCGGTTTAGAGACCCTCGTCGATCTATTTCGAACTTTTAAATGCTAGCAATCCGTCCGGATTAAATTCGCTTGTAAAATAAGCGCGGGAATTCGTGAAATCACGCACTTTAAGGGCTTAACGCAAACGCCGCAAAGTACCTGTTATAAATAATGCTAGGTTAAACGAGAGACACTTTGAGGGAGAGTCATTAATTTTCATTTTATGACTCTCCCTTAATATCTTTATTCAACATCGGAACAATGAAAAATATGCACTTATGTCACTTAATCTTACTACTTACTTAATCACTAAGGGAGAGTAGTACTCATGAAAATGAATAATTTTTATAATTGGACCAACTCTAAAATTTGCAAAAAGAATCTGCTGTTCCCCATATTAAAATCTCGTAGGTATTACACTCTGTAGGATCTTTTTTTTTTCATTATGTCCCTCGTTTTACCTAACACGCGGTATAGCTGTACATACAAAATGTAGCCCGTACGTGCGTTACACGTACCAAGGCTTCAATTTTGTTCAATAAAACCATAGCCTATTATAATTACTCACTGAGTTTGTTGCCGAGATCATAAATGCGATCCCTCCGCCTAAAATTCTGATATATGGAAGCACCACTTCTAATGGAAGTCATTAGAAAATGGATAAACAAATGAATAAGAAGAAAACACGTCAATTTTAATGGTAGTCATAAAATTATATCAAATGTTAATTGTCAGAGAGGTTAGGTGGTATGTACCCTTAAAATTAATGGTTTTGTTTATGAGCTGTATTACAATTTCATAATTTTGGTGTACAATTCTGCAAAATAAATATTTGAGGATTAGTACTTCCCGGATTTTTATAAATTTTGTAGGATTATTAGTTTAATTATTTCTTCGAATGAATTTTCGGCTCTAGAACGAAAACAATAATTTAGTTACGTCATGATAAACGAAAAATAACAAATAGTTTTTTTATGACAGCTCGCGCACAGATTGCATTAAGTCTGCGGCGCGTGAGTCACCGACGGTACGAAATGTTGCCATTTTAAATATTATATTTTATATATTATTTAGGACTAGTATTATTTATTTTATTTTTGTCTTATTTTGTTATTTCTCTATTCGTCATCACGTCAACGCCGAGTCGCTGAAAACCAGCGCTGGGGCTCTGTCTCGCATTGGGTCGCAGCATTATGCCGAGAGTTTTGCGTGGATGTGGCGCATATTTTCTTCCAAATTTTTATTTTCGTGTTTTGTTTTTTCCTTGCGTCATGTATACCGCAAATAAACGTATTTTCTTTCTTTCTTTTCATTTTAATTTTATTTTTATCTCTTTTTAGGCCTTTGGATGTATATTTCGAATTCGCCTGGACACGTCGTCGCGAAATCGCACTAGCATGTGCGAAGGAGTACAAATGTCGGGTAAGTAATTATTATAAACCTCTAATTAATCAGTAATGCACTAATTCAGTAATGTTCTTTTATGGTGGCATTACAAGGAAAAAAAATTATTGATTACGATTATCTGTACATTTTTGTGTCTGTCTATGTCACCACGTTGATCTTCTAAACTTCGCAACGGATTTTGAAGCAGTTTTCACCATCACTTAGAAGATTTATTCCGGATGGTTTATGTGTATAATACAAAATATTAAACTAACCTATAATAAAGCCTCGCTGGTCTAGTGCTCGCAAACGCTACTGCTGAGAATGAGGTTCTGGGTTCGATTCCCGGTTCGGGCAAAGTGTTATTGGATTTCTCAGTAACAGCCCAGAGTCTGGATTTGTGCCCGGTTGATGGCAGTAGGCTCGCCCCCTGTTACATGGGACCCAAACATAACTGGCGAAATGTGGGTATATTATTGGTACCTACACCTCTGCTCAAACCTTCGGGGAATACAGGCGTGATGTTATGTTATGTTGTGTATAATGTATAATAAAAAAATCTCGATGTTTTGTCAAGACGTAAAATCCGTATGATGTAGAGGCGGGTCACTAGTTTCTGTCATCAAACAAAAGCCGAAGGAATCTGCTGGATGCGGGAAGTACAGAATCAGTCGAAGTGGCGGTGCTTGGGGGAGGCCTATGTCTAGCAGTGCACGTCTTTCAGCTGAAATGATGATGTTGGTGATCAAACACCCCAATTAGAATATTTTGTTTTAATCATGATTTAAACACAGAATTTTTATTACTATGTATCAAACATTGTTTATTTATTAAATTAGTTATACTGATTGTAGGAGAAAATTGTGAAATCTACGCAAGCACACAGTCGCACACATATAAGGGTGCGTTTCCACTGAAGCGGAATCGTCCAATCCCAGACGAGACGAGAGACGCGATGAGTATTGCAACCATTGTGATTGGTCGATTCCTGCAGGTCTCCGCTCGTCTCCGCTTCAGTGGAAACGCACCCTAAGGGTCTAGCGTAGTAGGTACTTCGTCCATTTTGCTTTGACTGCACAGCGGAAGTGTGACTGTAGATTTAATAATTTTTGGGAAATATATATATCCTGATGTACATCGGTGGAAAGAGAGGATGACTTATGTTTTTGCATAAAACCACACACTATCACTTAGGTCATAGCCGTCATAGATTAATACAGATGGGACACTCCGCATCTTAGGTATGAAGCTACAAGTAGGTATGCAGCGGGCTCGACTTGTCGAATTCAGTGGGCGTAATATAGTCAGAAGATATAAAAGTTACTTCAGGTGAATATAACTGTCGGTAAAATTAGCGCTGTGCGACCTAAATTGCACTTTATTGTGTCGAAGAAAGAGTCGCTTTTTATTTAAATGATTTTGCGGAGTGTCCCATCTGTACTAATATGTTCTTAGGTAAGGTTTAGCTTTTATTGAAACGAGAAAAAGATCATATTATTATTCAAATAAACAAATCCCATTGTTAGGTAATAGGTACACGAACGAAGATGAATGGGACTTCTCCAAGCTTCCTCCCCGACTGAAATCAATTTGAGAAAAATCTATCTATTTGTCTTTTCAGTCTATGATTCATCTTCCTGTCATATTTATTATCAATCTGACCTGCCAGTCGGGCTTCGTTAATAATAAAGTAGGTTTAGTTGTCAAATACAAAGTAGAATTGATAAAGGGATGAATTATTCATCCCTATAACATTATTGTTATTATAGATTCGAAGATGTTTCATCACTGAATAATAACAGCCATGGAAAAGGTTTTTACTTTGGTAGGTAGAGTAGTGTTTCTCCAGAGACTGTTATAAAAAATCTTGTTATCCTCAAGATATCTAAATATGTTGTAAGTATGATTAACTAGCTGCGCCCCGTTGTTTCATCCGCATAAGTCTTGATCCCGTGGGAATATCGGAATAAAAAAATACCCTATATCCTATTCCAGGACATAGTCTACCCATGTGGCAAATTTCATCCACATCTGTTCAGCCGTTTTAGCGTGAAAGCGTAACAAACAAACATATTCGCATTTATAATATTATAGTTACGATTTAGATCTGTGCTCATTTTTAGCATGTCATGTGAGTCAACCAATAATTATAAAAAAATAACCCTGCCTGTACACCTACAAAATTATAATGGCGTGCGGCTTTACCTTGACCATTTTTGTACTTATGTTTTGATTTCTAATTGATATATTTTCTTGTTTCATAGTTTTTAGAGCGTGATTTTTCAGTAGTCGGGTTTTGGTTTCTGAAGTTATTTTTTATTCAAATTATTTTGTTGTTATAATTTCGTTATAAAGTATTTGCAGACCTGCTTATTTTTTTTTTTGTTTAGGTTTTATTGTACAATAGGTATTAATTTTACAGCAGCGCCGTACGTAGCACAGTCTCACTTACTCTTGTTTTTAACAATTTAAACATATTTATTTACTTAGATAATATTAAATATATACCTATTTGTAATGTGCTCGTCAAGCCCTTCCATTGATACCCAACATGGCATTATTATATTTTTTTTTAGTTCGTGACTTTATGTCTTCTAGAGGGCGCCATATTGATCAAGACGCTTCCAACGAAGGTATCGTTGGAAGCGTCTTGATCAATATGGCGCCCTTTAATTTTATGGCGACATTTGTTAAATTATGATCAGTAGTTGGTAACAGATGAACATTCATACAAACATACATACATATATACATACTTAAAAACATACATACATACCAGACAAAATCATAACCCTCATATTTGTCACCGTAGTCGGGTAAAAAGTAACACTTCGGACTGGTATAACAACAATGTCAGAAACTTAGAGTATGTAAGTAGGTATTGGTTTTCAGTGAAAACAAACTGCTTACACTTGTCTCTGCGTAGAAATCGTAGGCAAACTTTTGTTTTCGTGAAATCTTTAAGCAGCTACTTTTCCAAAGTAATATTACTTTTGGCTAAGTTTCCGACTACACTTCTTGTAAATAAAACACATTTTGAGCTTTGAAGATTTACGAAACGATGTTGTGTACATTTGTTTAGCGATAAGGCGTACTCCATCAAGAAACTGCTTATTTGTAGGTACTTGCATACTTAGTTGAATATTTAAATAGTTTGAATAAAAGTAGTTAGAACCGCCAGAATGGTTTCTTGAGTTATATTTTGCTAAGAAAATACAGCGCATCCAAAGTAAACGGTAAATGAGAAAATTCTTAGCTTATGTTTTTTTTTAATAAGTGTTGTTTTTTTGTGAGTATTCGGTATTCAGCACACATCTTGCACAGGAATTAAGTTTTATTTCAATATACTATATATATATATACTTCTATTATTTTTAAAACTAGTAGAACACGTTGAAACAGCTAGTCGAAAACAGTTGAAAAGTCGTGAATTTGATCTAACTAAGATCAAATTCACGACTTTTCAACTGTTTTTTTGAAGTTGTTGTCGATTCTATTCTTGAGTTTTCTTATATTTTATCTTTTTGTGTATGATAGAAAACAAATGACACACGATAATAATAATAATTTATTTTACATTATACGACTAAACACATTCTGATTCAAGTACAACGTAGAACATGATCTATTCATCACTTCAGAACGAGCATTCCCACGCATGGCACGTCAAATTATGATACGATGCCGTATTAATTATTATTATTAATGAATGCGACGAGTGGTTATCACGTTCTGATGACGTCACCCTGTCATGAGTGAGAAATAATTTCATTAATTATTATGAAAATAAATGTGGGTGATGAACATGGTACAATGCATGGCTAGAATATTTCTAGGCAATTAGGGTTTAGAACTAAGTATTAATACTAATTTAGTAGTTTCACTGACTAGTAGGGAGTGTGCCTGGATACTACATAATTTACTCTTTTGTTTTCTTGACATAAAAAAAAAATTGTTTGCAAACTTGTCTGAAGTGTGATTACGATTTTATGTTATATTTATAAGGTCGTGAAAAGGATTAACATATATAGGTCATGAAAAGGATTAACACAAAAACTTTTAATTGCCAAACTGTTTCAAAGTTGTTCGTTCGTAGCAAAACAAAAATTATGGCCTTTCAAATTAACAAAGTCTAATTTTAGAAACTTAAAATCCTTGTTAAAAATAATAATAGAAATGTAAAATCTTTAAAAAGAGGCACTTAATTACGGGCCTTCAGAAAATTATTTCACATCATTGGCTAAACCTTTTTAGAAACTTAAAATCCTTGTTAAAAATAATAATAGAAATGTAAAATATTTAAAAAGAGGCACTTATTTACGGGCCTTCAGAAAATTATTTCACATCATTGGCTAAACCTTTTACTTTGAGAAATTCTTTTGCAAATAATAATCTCGACCCTTTTAGATAAAAATGGTTTAAAGTTGAAAACTTTTTGTAGCAAGAATTGATGCAGACTACTCTCTTAAGACGCAGATATATGCCAGTGACCTTGAGTCGTTAGCTTGCGGGTTCTGTACAGAGCTCACGCAACGCGTCGTACCTACGTCCAGTCAGTAATAGGACTCGCCCATCAAGGAGCGCTGTCCCAAATTTGACGCATTATTCATTTATTATACCAAAAACAAAAGGACGTATTAAGAAAACACTTACACTAAAATATCAATAATGAAATTATATTTAAAATGGTGAAGGTTTCAGGAAAATACGTTTGATAGATTTTGCCTGATTCTCAATGTTTTATCCCCGTTAGATACAATTTTACAAAATTTTTTCACTATGTAATATAAACATAATCTAAAATATTCGTATATTAAGTTATTAAGAAAACGCTCTAATTTAACATATATATCTTCCAAATCATTAACACTAGTTTAGACGTGATCTTCAGTATAAAATCATTAAAAGTCGGTTATCGTCGCCCCAAATCTATATCACACGATAACAAACATAATCAATATTGTTTCATATACCAAATATATGAATTCTATGAATATTGAAGTTCGTCTAAAAAGCAAGGTTTTTTTCAGTTTACTAGCCTGATTGATGTCTATTATGCAAATAATTAAGTCTTTAAATTAATTACTGGTCTTTAAATTGAGATTTTCTATAGGTATAAATAAAAATAGTACCTACATGTACATTTTTTTTTTTTAGATTTTGTAATTGTTAGAATTGTATACCTAAGTATCACAAATATGAATTCATAAAGTTTTTGTTATAATTCGTATTTTTTATTTTTTTTAAGATAGTGTGTATTTGGCAAGTTTTTCGTTCAGCTGTTTTCTGAGCGTTGTTGCTAGTAAGACTGAAGGCCGCCTTATGGAGCACCTGTGCGCAGTGCATGTATCAGGTGTCTCCGTGAGGTGGCGTAATTAAGTATTATTAGTTATTGTGTTTTAGTCTATTATACTAACATAGGTTAAGAAATACTAACAAATTTATGGGTCATACCTGAATTAAAGATAAATAAAATAAATAAATATAATAAACCTTAGGCACTAGGCTCGCCCCCTATTACATGGGACTTAAACATAACTGGCGTTATAATGTGAGTGTAGTATAGGTGCACCTCTGTTTAACGCTTTGGGAAATACAGACGAGATGTTATGTTATATAATAAACCTTAGAAGTATAATTTAACATAGCATACATAAAACTAGTTAACCAGGAAATAAAACCGTTTTTAGGGTTCCGTACCGTAAGGAAAAAAACGGAACCCTTTTTTTTTTTTTTTTTTTGGGTGGGAAATTATCAAATAACTTCTCCCGCTCTGGGTGGAGCGGGAGGGCGTGTCAGACTCTTACTGACTAAAACCCACCCGTGTTCCTTCCGTTGCCTGTACATTGCCAGGGGCCACGGTATCCCTTTCGGACTTTCCCGCAACCCCGGCAGGCATTGGTCCTATCGGACCCCTTCACTTGCTGACATCTCTTTGAGGCGCGCGTGGAACACAACGTGCCGTCGACCCGGACCTGGTCCTTATCGGACGGCGAGCTACCCATTGCTCACCGTCCGCAAGCCCGCGCCTACGGTGGCCGGGAATCGGCCTGCGATTCCCGACGCCCAGGGCGTCTCCTGCGGCGGCTAGGGGCGTGAGGGCGCGAAATTTGCCTCTCCCTCACGCGTTCTGCCTCCTCCTTCGCGAGCATTACTGCTTCGCAGAAGGAGGTGACGGCCTCCCATGCCCTCTCGCTCCGTACCATGGCCTGGACTAGGGCCGGACGCGAGAGATCCCCGCCGCCGATCGCCTCCACGAGGACACGGCGATGCTCTGCCCAAGCCGGACAGACCTCCACCGTATGCTCAACCGTGTCCTCCGGGCGATCCACGCAGTGATGACACCCGGGCGTTTCCTCCCGCCTGATACGAAACAGGAACCTCCCGAAACAACCATGTCCGGTGAGGACCTGCGTCAGGCGGAAGGTGAGGACGCCGTGGCGCCTCTCTAGCCACTCCTCAAAGAGGGGACTTATCGCCGCAATAGTGGCGTGCCCAGCACTGGGTTGCGACAATCGCACTCTCCATGACGCCATGAGATCTCGCCGGAGCTCTGTCCGCTGTGCCGCGATTTCTCGCGGCAGCGGAGTTACGCCCCGGCGTTTCGCCTCCTCGCGCCACTCCCAAATGTGCGCGAGGACTTTTGCCTCCAGATCCCATGGCAGTAATCCGGCAAGGAGGCTCGCCGCCTCACCGGAGACCGTGCGGTATCCCCGGACCAGCCGGGTGGCCATGACCCTCTGGGACGCGTTCAACCGGCGGGCTGGCCGCCGCCTCAATGAACGCTCCCAAACCGGTGCCCCGTAAAGGGCCATGGACCGCACGACCCCCGCGTATAGCCTCCGGCAGCAGGCGTTTGGACGCCCTAGATTGGGCAGGAGCCGCTTCAAAGCAGCCCCGGCCCGCTCCAGTCTGGGAGCCAAACGTCGGAAGTGCTCCACGAAGTTCCACCGGCTGTCGAGGACGAGTCCTAGGTACTTCATCGTCGACTCGACGCCGATGTGAACTCCTCCTACCGTTATTTGGGAACCCGACGGTGGCGCGTTTCGAGGACCATGAAAACACATGGCCTCGGACTTGTGCAGGGCCACCTCGAGTCCCAATTGCCAGATCCTGTCCACGATTGTCGCAACCCCGTGTGTCGCTAGTTCGGCCGCCGCCTGGTGCGAAAAAACACACACAGAAAAACGGAACCCTTATCACTTCGTTGTCCGTCCATCAGTCTGTCAAGACCCATTTTCTCAGAAATGCGTAAAGGTATTAAGTTGAAATTAATATAAGTAGAAAAGTAGATCTATGTTCCCTTGGAGTTCTAAAAAAATCAAGCTTCTAAGTCAACGCGATAAGAAAATACGGCCTGTATTTGGACTGAGGGCCATTTTTTTTTTCTTGCGAAGCTATTTGAGACTTTCATGGAAATTTGTTAAAAATAGTAAAAACTTAAAGCAAGGGTTCATAAATTTCTTAAACGTGAATTAAAACTTTTATGAACAAATGATCTTGGGCTTTCAGTCCAGATGCTTGCATAAAGTGGCGTAGCATAAATCTCAGAAAGTACTATCTCTGTGTTAATAATTTTTATTTTAGAAATTCGTTAAGATTTTCTTAAATCTTTTAAGAAATTTCCAACTCGCTAGAATATAACGTTACAGATTTATGGCGGTTTAACTGGGGGGTCCCTCAGTCTGTACTGAGGAATCTTCAAAACATGAGATTAACTTTAGAAATACATAAATATGGCTTTTATAGTTGAACATCACTGTGAATAAAATTTAAAAAAAAAAGGCTCAAAAGTAAACGAAAGTTGAATTTTCTTAAAACGTTTGAAATGAGACCCCAATATTTATTGACTAGGCCTCATAGATTAACACAAATTTGACCAAGTATTTTACTATATTTTTATTAAAATTTGACATATCGTCCGTTGATTTAAATTCTACATTTTAGCAATATAAGACCACGAATTTCTCGTATAAATGGTTTAATAATCAACTAGAAATGGAATGTAGTTTTTGGTTGCTTATCAGTTATCAGTGTAACTCTAGTGTTGTTACTCAGTCATTAACGATCAGGAGTCTATTGTCTCGATTATGTTATTCGAAAACTCGATTGCAGTGGTAACTAACGTATATGTACGAGAAGGTAAGAAGCTTCATACGTTTGAAACGCACCGTACTTATATTGGTCACACAAAAAGAAGAAAAAGATATAACAACCGTACGTTAAATATTGGTACACCAGTCACGTTTAGTTAAAATCGGGTTTGTTTAACTTTGAGCGTGTTCTACTACTCACATTCTACGGTCAATCTGATAATCAATGACGATGCGATGACGATTCTAATGACAAAAGATTACACGGTATCAACTGACAGCACTAGACAATGACGGCGCTGCATTAACCCGAAGTTAACAAAACCCACAGAACATATTTTGTTTTCTTTTTTATTGCTCATTTGTATTGTGCCAATTAAAAGGCTCTGTCTCAATATTTTTACGGTTTATTACACAGAATAGATCTATTCCGCCGCCGTTTATTATCTACTTACCTACATATTATTATAGAAAGAGTTAATTTATTAATTTGAGAATCGAGTTAAATTAAATCGAGCAGCATCAATGTCTGTCACTGTCAAAAAGGCAAGTGTCAAGTGACGACAACATTCATTTTATTTCTTCTTTTCGTTTTTTTCGAATTGCATAAAATTGATATTTCTGTTTTTCTGTGTGTAATTGAATGATTATAATGAATATGGCATCTTCAAGAAGGTACAGCATTTACTCAAAGAAGATGTTTTGTTAATTGTTCAGTAAGATATCAACGCAATGTGCAAAGACATTTTCCGATACTGCTGCAGATGTCCGGTAACTTTTAAATGCATGGATTTTTCGCTTATTTCAGTCAAACCATGTAGATGCAATTTGAGGAAAGTGCGTATTGATGATGCAAGAAAGTATTGAAACTGTTTATTAATTATGGAGATTTAGATACAGGAATATTTACAATCCATGTCAATCTGCACAACAAACGCATACTGTCTGAAAAAAAATGTCTTTTCCGCAGTGAATAATAATAATATTAGTTAGAATACGCTAATTTCTAACACATCTCTTCAATTTTTTTCAGGTGCATAAGCAGTGCACTATTTTACTTAATTATTATATATAATTAAGCATACCGATGAGGCCAACTTACTCACTAAACAATAGCTCTTTTAGTGATTTTTTAGGATCTCTTTTATGATCGTATTTATCAGTATTCCCGTTAGAGTTATTAGTACCACTGTAATCTAGAGATCATAAGGAACAAATAATTTTTTCTTGGGCCTAATCGCCGAATACAAAGACTTTTTTGACTGAATCTTTTTTAACACCTGGAATTAATAAAATAGGTGGTTCTGCTGTTACCCTGCCAACCGACTCAGTCCCGCCCGTCAGATTTAAACTTTCTTAGACTTATGTCCTAGTACTACTTACCTGAGCTTATTTTATGCTTTTTGGTAACCTACAGCCGCAGTCGGGTTCTTTTTTTAAGTTGGATAGGTACAATCATTTTAGGATTTTAAACAGACATTTGCAGTTGGAGAATTGAGCGTGACGTCTATCAATGTGTGGGAGAACATGTTTTTCAACTATTACACAATACAGTTAAGTTTGTTTTTAACATAAATTCATCCCAGCAACTTCCTTGTACGTGGTGCGACACGCACTTGGCCAGGTTTTTTAATACCGGGATTGAAATTATTGTTAAACCAATATATCGGCATTTTGACCCTTGATTAAATTTTTTGACTTTTCATAAAGATGCGTAAAATGTATTAAATTTTTTTTTGATGCAGCGTGACTTTGTAAGACAATGATTTATCATTACTTTAATAACCAGCAAAACACTATGCTTAAACGTGTTTTTATTAGGTACCACATTCGTAAACTGAACTAAAATCTATGGAATGACGGAAAGTACTATCTGTCATTGGGGAATAATTGTAGAAATAATGATACAAAAGTACTTTTTATCATGATGTCAGAAATCCGGAAGTTTTTTCAAAACAAAAACGTAAATCTGATTTTAAAAATAAGAGTAATTTTATGAACTACATTCGGTTGTGTCCCGATCCCCTACAAGTTGGTACAGCCCAATGGAATTCTCCTTTATACAATGTACCATCGAAGAAATCCATATCTATACACCGTAAGGACTATTTCTGCTTGCAGCGTTCGGCCGCTATAGAACCGGGGCGGTAACAGATGTGGTCATCGTGTTCACGGGATTTTGTTCTCAGATATGAAGTTCTTCGATAGTACGCCAAAAAAGAAAAGGTTTAGTTCTTCGGACACGCGCTTAATCGTTTCTTGATTTCTAGAATCAATGGGCAGTTTTCAGGTCTCTATAAAAAGATCATTCGAATAATTTACTTGTTTTTTGTATTATATTTTGTTTGTTTATCTCGTTTGAAATAATTCAGATATGTTAGTAAAGAGTCTCTATTATTTGCTGTAATCCCTACAATCAAATATTTTTAATGATGCCATAAATAATCTTAGAGAACAAATAGTCCTCCATGCGACTGATGTGTTACTATTAAACAAGCTTTTACTTACATCCACAGAAATATGATCTGAGATTTTATTTTATGAACGTAATATAATTATAGCAGAGCTTCATTTATTCTAAAATTCTTTCAAATAATAATTAACAGATGATTTTTTTGCCTAACAAGTAATAGTTTCACTTTTCAAATATATTTTAACATTTCTCTTTTTGATTATTCATTTTGTATCCTAAAATGTCGCATGTATTGCGAAAACATTAATTTTCATAGCTCCGCTGTACCTAAATAAAATAAAATTACAAGTACCGACTTAAGTATTTTTTCAGTAAAGTACTTAAATAGTTATAACATTTCTATGAAACTCGTAGATCACTTTAAATATAATTCAGCTCTTTAGAAAGCCTTTTTATTCAGATGTTTTAAAACATTTATAGTACGAAGTCGATCTATTGTATAGATTCAAGATTCAAGATTCAAGATTATTTATTTGTGGAAACATGAGTACACATACAGAGCATGCAAGTTATTAAATCACATTATAGTTTAGATCAGTCATGTTTGGCACGGTTGGCGCAGTGGTTAAGCGATTGACTGCTGCGCTGCGTGTCGCGGGTTCGATTCCCGCACGGAACAAATATTTGTATGACCTACAATTAGTTGTTCCGGGTCTGGCTGTTTGTGTATGTGAGTTTAAATGTTTGTAAACGCACCCACGACACAGGAGAAATTCCTAGTGTGGGGCAAAGTTTTTATAAAAAAAAAAAAAAAAAAAAAATTCAGTAATAAAAGTTATTCGATAAAGTATTAGATTAAGTAAGAAATAATAAATCTCAATTTCAAAAACAAATAAATTAAATATATGGTCATAGTTACGTCACAATTATTAAATGTCAATTAAAATTATCATCATAGCAATAATATGTTGCTTTATGTGGATTATGTCAAAGATGTATTGATAATATTGGTTATTACACGGTATTAGATTTTGTCACTAAGAAATTCTAGAATACTGTAGTATGCTTTCCCTTCTAGCAGTATCTTTAATTT
Source organism: Xanthia icteritia (assembly GCA_949128155.2). Taxonomy (NCBI): domain Eukaryota; kingdom Metazoa; phylum Arthropoda; class Insecta; order Lepidoptera; family Noctuidae; genus Xanthia; species Xanthia icteritia. Next base: position 9,978,248 of record OX421938.2, on the reverse strand, counting down.
GTTTTTTAATTGATAGACATTAAGCTTCTTCCAACTATTTGGGAGTTTATTCAAAATTTTAGGGGCCATACAGAAAACACTCTTGTGCATTAATGCTGTTTTCGATCTATGTAGACAGAGAATACTGTCATCGCGTCTACTATGGTTGCGATCGACCACTTCTGATTGACGTGGAAATAAGTGTCCATTTTGTTTTACGAACATAACTATGTCTAAAATGTAAAGGCAAGGCAGAGTTAATATTTTATATTTTTTAAAGTAGCGCTTACAACTTTCGGTTGACTGTAATTTAAACATAGTCCTGATGCACCTTTTTTGGGCTTTAAAGGCATCCTTGTCAGTTGACTTGCCCCAGAAAATGATCCCATATCTTAAATGTGAAGAAACCAAATCGTGATAAGTCGTGAGCAATGATTCAGTGTTAAGCACTGGGACTAATTTGAACAGCGCGTAACAAGAATTACTCATTTTTTTACTGAGTTCTTCTATGTGTGCTTTCCAGTTTAGCTTTTTGTCAATCGTCACTCCAAGGAATTTAGTGTTGTCAACTTCTGTAATAATTCTATTATTGTATTAAACGTTAAGATCAGTCAGAGTTGATAAACGTTGACTGAAGTGCATTACGTTAGTTTTATTAAGATTAATTTTTAAATTATTATGCTATCATCAGCAAAGAGTGTAACTGGTTGGTCTACATGTTTAGGTAAGTCATTTATATATACAATGAATAGTAAGGGACCCATCACACTACCCTGGGGGACTCCATACTTGACTACTTGTTCGTGAGAATTAAATATTTCTTCACATTTAGTTTAAACGTTTATCCTAGATATCTCCGTAACCTGTTTTCTGTTATCAAGATATGTTTTTATTAATTTTAGAACATTGCCTCTTATACTGTATGCTTCCAACTTATTTATTAAAATATCATGCCTGACGTAATCAAATGCCTGCGTCATATCACAGAATATGGTGCAGACGGGATTAGTTCTATCGAAATTTACCATAACCTTATATAGGAAATCGTAAACAGCCATATTTATAGTTCGGTTTTTCTGATTCCTTTTTGTTCATTAATATTATGTTTTTCTAAATAAGCACTTAATTCTTTATATATATACTTTTCAAAAATTTTGGAGAAAACACTAATAATCGAAATAGGCCTGTAAAACTCCATGGATTCTCTATTTTCTTTTTTAAATATAGGTTTTACAATTGATTTTTTTAAAGCATCAGGGAATATGCCAGTACTTATACTTAAATTAATCAAATGGCTTAGATGCGTACAAATTTCTGGAGCCACCAACTTAACTCTTTTTGTTGATATTCCGTCATGACCCACGCTGGTCGTGTTTTTTAATAGTTTGATTATTCTAACCACATCCTGTGGTATACAAGGGGGCATAAAAAATGAATTTTCTCTATTTGGTATTTTACATATGTCGTGGCCAGATCTTAGAATTGATCATTTCATGAAATGGCCAGCTAACATTGGCCATATCGTTTAAACGTCAACGTTTATTGATATGTCAGTCGACGTTTGGCCATATCATTAATGTAGGGTATCTATGGTGTAAGGCGTACTAAAAATAGCCAAGTAACTGCGACCACATTGGAAATAGCACTCGCCGGCCGCTGCCGCGGCACCGCTCGCTCCGCATGCTCGGCTCGCGCGCGGTTTGTCACAGTTCTAACCTAACCTAACCCATTTGGTCGGGGTGCCACATAAGCGGCATAAATTTTTAATTTAAAAAAAATCATTTTATGTGCTCTGTTGCATTTCACGCCGCGGCAGCGGCCGGCGAGCGCTACTTCCAAGTTGATCGCTTTCCATAATATCATATTTGGAAACCCAATAAAAGTCCATCGACTTTTTTTGCTTGGTCACCCTACTTTGTGTCATTTGTTGTATGCCACCGCCATGATGCACAATAAAAACAAAATGACATCAACGCCTCTACCGGTGGATAATCTAACTATTTTACTACATGATCACTAATGATTGTAATCGTGCGTTTGATGTTCATATCGTTAAACGTTGAGTATTCAATGATCTGGCCAGGCCACATCATGCTGTTTATTTCACATAAACCTATACCTACTATACAACTATACTACATATGAAACGTCAGAAGCTAGATGCACGGTTCCAATTGGTCGTTTCCTATGGAGAAGAGCCGGCATGAAACTCCACGGTTACTTTTTTTTAAATAAAGATATTATCTTAGGATGATGATGTAATAAAAACTTAAAATCTGAAGATTAAAAAACGTTGGAAGAAAAGATAGCAAAGGTATTGAGTTAAAAAGAAAGACAAAGTTGATTGTATGTCGGCACAAAAAGTCGCAGTACGAAACAACTTTGTTTGAGTTGTTCGTAATACAACAACGTCTAACGAAGTTTTTTGGGATAGACAAAACATGTTGCAAACTATTTTGCTACAGACGACCTAGCTTTTATTAGGTCTTTACCTATGAAATTGCCGTTCTGCAGTACTGGCCATTTCAAATCAAAATAATTTTTGTTTGGCTAAGAATTCTAATTTCAAATTAATTTTATTTTAAAACATGTTTTTTTTTTTCCAAAAGTAGTCATTTGTTTATTGATTAGTGTTACATTTTCATCGCATTTCAATCTTTTTCGTCATCATGGATACGTTAAAAATTCGAGTAATTATGGAATATGTGTACCGTCGTGGCAGCAACGCGGCACAAGCGGCACGCAGCATCAACGACGTTTACGGAGCTAACACTACAAACAAACGCACCACCTGTTATTGGTTTGCTCGCTTCCGTTCTGGAAATTTCGACCTGAAAAATGAACCTCGCGGTCGTCCAAAGACTTTGGTCGACAATGACGAATTAAAGGCGATTGTGGAAGCTGATGATACACAATCTACGGCTGAATTAGCAGCAGCTTTCGACGTTAGCGTCAAAACAATATTGGTCCATTTGCGTCAAATTGGCAAGGTAAAAAAGCTTGACAAATGGGTGCCCCATGAACTCAATGATCGCCAGCGCGAAGTACGCGTCGAGACGTGCCTTGCACTGCTCAACAGACACACAAATGAAGGAATTTTGAACCGCATTGTTACCTGCGATGAAAAATGGATTCTGTTTGATAACCGGAAGCGCTCAGCAAGTTGGTTGAATCCTGGTTCAGCACCTAAACAATGCCCTAAACGAAAACTTACCCCTAGAAAAGTGATGGTCACTGTTTGGTGGTCTAGCGCCGGTGTGATTCATCACAGCTTCTTACCAAACGGGGTGAGCATTACTGCAGATGTGTACTGTGTAGAACTGAACACAATGATGGAGAAGCTGGCACATCTCCAACCAGCATTGGTCAATCGCTCGTCTCCGCTGCTCCTGCACGACAACGCGCGACCTCATACTGCACATCAGACGGTCTCCAAGTTGCAAGAATTGGGGTTGGAAGCTCTCCGTCATCCTCCCTACTCACCAGACATTGCGCCTACAGACTACTACTTTTTCCAGAATTTGGATAACTTCTTGGCGGGAAAAAAATTCAATACCCGAGAGGCAGTACAAAATGCCTTTGAAGAATTTGTTGCCTCCCGTCCAGCTGATTTCTTTAAGTAGGGCATCAATAAACTGCCACTGCGTTGGCAAAGATGCATTGATTGCATGGGTGATTACTTCGATTAATACAAATAAAAAATACATGAAAAAAATTTGTTTAAATTTTTTCATACAAAACGGCAATTTCATAGGTAAAGACCTATTATTAAATTCGTTCGTGCCTTTTTGTGACAAAAAAGGTACGACTGGACCTCATATTTTATTTATCAAATAAATTATGTTTTAAGGCACCAGCCCCACACCGCCGACGAGGAAGCGACTAGCTATCAACGATTCTCGCTCAAGAAAAATAAACAAAACATTGTAGGAGATTCATATACGCTATCTGTTCACAACGCTGCCGCGGCGAATACTCATTTGTCGCAGCGACAAGTGCTGTCAAAGAGAGTACTCGCTCCGCGACGTTCATTTGACGGGCAGAATACTCGCTGAGAGACTCACGTACGGATGCCAGCGGGTAATCGCACGTCGCACTCGCTGCTCGTTAGTAGTAGACAAGTTCCACAGGACAGCACAAAGTCAAACTAGTGCAAAATGAAGTGCTACTAACATAGTCTAAGCCTATTTATTAACACAAGTTTTTGTTTATATTCAAATATGTATGTTTAGGTTAAGGTATTTTTCTATGGGCCATTGTTGCCTGAAATAAATGGTATTATTATTATTAATAGCTGGCGGCAGGGCAGATGCCTAAACATAATTAATTACTGGATAACAGTTTATTTATTTTTTTAAGGGTATATTTGTTTTTTTATTTAAGGGTAGTTAGAGCAATTTAATTCATTTAACATAAAATATAAGCACTTTAGGGGTCTGCATCCAGATAAATTATTCGGTGTGAAACGAAATAAAATTTTCAAGGTGTGAGTAGAGGCAAAGGAACAATACACGGTGACATTTGAATCACAGTTTTGCTAGAACATACGTTGTTCAGACCATTCTACTACCATTCTATAGCATCAAATATGTTATTAAAACAAACTAAACTAGGCGTTCTCAAATTAGTCGTAAGTTGCTCAAACGTGTTCAAACATTAACCGTAACATCAAAGTACTCATCGTGGTAGCGATATGGCATTCAAAACAACTGTTTTAACTGTTTCATAACTATGAGGAGTCCACTTGGACTACAAGGATTTCCAGCCTATGCTGGCCGAAATACAAATAAATCATTAGCCAATGACATGCTCGAAGTAACGCTCCACCCATTTCTTTTGTTGACTGCCGCCCGAGCCGCCTGGGCGGTAGCCAGTCTACTGAAATCTCTCGAGCGAGCGACGCATATGCATCTGATGTACTTACGTCACAGGCAAACATCGCTAATGTTATCTTGGTGTACACGAAGCTAACTCAAAATTTGTCCCTAAGACGACCCACCACTGACCCGGTTTTGTGGTAAGTTTTGTTTTTGTCGTGTTCCTATCATATCCCAATAAATAAATAATACCTAATAATGTCACGTTAAATACCATGCGTACCCTAGTACCTACATGAAATAATTAAAACCATGTCTAGTAGAAATTTTTTTTTTTTTTTTTTTCCGGGGGGATATCCTCATGGATGTAAGAGTCTGACAGACCCCTCCGCCCTGGATAGGGCGGAGGGGTCTGTCAGACTCTTACTGACTAAAACCACCCCGGTGTTCCGTCTCACACTTGCACCGGGGATCACGGGATCTAATGCGACTTCCGCGATCCCCGGCTAGTGCCGGCCCGCCTCTGCGGGCCACCTCGAGTTAGGGGGGAGTGAGGTGTTAAACTCCCCCCTTTCGTCATAGAGAGGCGCGCGTGGAACACTACGCGCCACCATCTCAGGTCCTAAGGAGTGGGGGGCGACGGATTTCATGTCTGATAGTACCTACCGTAAGTTCGCACCTAGAATTAAATGATATTGATAACATTAGAGGTCAGCCACCTCGCTGCGTCGTCGGTACGGTGCGTCGCGTCGTGCAATCGTGCATAGCCAGAAAATACCTAACAAAGTTTGACATACCAAGCAATAAAAATATGTTTTAAAGTAGCCACTTATCAGTGTTAAAATACCTACCGAAGTTAACTTTAACTTTGGTATTTTCTAGTAAGACGTACAAAAATAAACTAGTGCTTACTAAATTTCATTTATGGAGGTACATATCCCTATAGACAATGCTGTGTTCCGTGCGTGAGCCGCGCGCCGCGTCGCAACTATTTTGAGACGTGAGCGCCGCAGTGTCTGTGTTGTAGGGAGTACCGATAATCCCGATGTTTTGAACTTTGTCTTTTTGTGTTTTTACAAAAACTAATGACGTTTTTTTTTTTATTGGTAGCTATGTAATGGTAGTAGATCATAGTCTGAACAACGTTTGTTCTAGCAAAACTGTGATTCAAATGTCACCGTGTATAGACAAAAATAAAATACGAAACAAGCCACAAGCATTTAAGGAAAATCTATTTCTGTTTGCCTTGCTAAGCCGTCTATAGAATATGATTTATTTATTTATTTATTTATTTTATTATTTATGTACACACAGAAAAATAGATACAGATAAGACATAATCATAATTATGAGTACAAAGGTACGGTAAGGTAGGTAGGTTATTGTTCTCTTTCGATGGTTGCTTATCATTCCGCGAAGTATTGCTTCCTTAATTGAAATTGATTTTCATGCGGATGTGAACCTGAATGAAGATAAAGGGTGTATGATTTGCCATCGTCGTCCCTTAAGATTTCTAAGGCATTTTGTGAGCTGTATCAGTGGCGAAGGGTCTAAATAAAACGCTTCATATCGGCTTCCATTTCTAAAAATATAGTACCTAGATAACTCATTACCAACTAGAAGTCTAGAACTTTTGCATACATTTTTGGATCGGTCGATGTACTCTATTGGATTCTCAATACTCGAACATCGAGAGTTGAAAATCCAGTGTGAGATAAAAAATTGCTGCGTTAAAAAATCGCCCGTGCATACCTGAACATAAGTGACGAAACATAGCTCATTCATTTTCCATTAACTCGTCCACGACTCACGACATAAGGTATCTTAGAGTCGTAGCGCGTAATTGCTCTGACATTGACATTCGAACGCAAATCAAACTGTGAAATGTACCTGACTGTCGGAGAAATTAACCCTCTTTGTTAAAAATTGATAGCTCCTTTGTCAAGATTTTTACATTCATGAAGTAAGAGCTGTAGGTTTCCGCGAAAAACACGTACTGATAAACATCAATTCTATTGATTGCAACGTAAATCGGGCTTCAGTGCGCGTCATTGCACTTCGACTCACTCGCTCTATTAAGTGTGAATGGTATGTATGAGATCATATCTTATAAAATGGAAACGATTCAAACATCTCATACAAACAAATCAATGAGGCGAATTTCGAGCGGGACACGGGACATTGACTGCGCGCGTCTTTTGTTTTAATAATAAGAAGTTACGCGACTGTTTGCGTCAATTTGAACACGTAAATAGAAGTTATTTGGCACAATCGGTGTGAACCGCATCCCGCATCCCGTGCGGGATTCGCCTCAGTGTGACCAGAACTTAACTTATCTTGTTTAATTAAAACAGAATAAGTTGAAACATGTAATGAATTGATGTAAAATTAATTCAATCTGCGAGAATCTAGACTGGTTTTTAGGATAACGCAACAAGAATTTTCATCAATGCGATGGTGGAATGGTCTTTTTTGGAAAAAGATTAAATAATTTAATAATAAAACTGACACCATTCAAATAAAATATCGACTATTAAGACAGTCAAGCTATTTTTGTTAATTTTTACTTAATTTAATTACATAAACTCACGCCTTTATCCAATGGGTGTAGGCAGAAGCTACAGAACGCGTCTTGCTACGATCTTCTTCAATTGAATAATCTTTAATAAAAGTTAATGATAATATTTTTTTCTATCATAGAGATCGTCGGTGTGAACGGCATGACGCGTCGTGGTACGACGAGCAGCTGCCTCAGTCGTCTGCATCGGGCGCCAACGTGTTCGTCATGCACGTCTGTCAGACGTGGTCTGACGACAGCGCCGCGGTCGTGTACTCCCGCTGCACCCGTCCGCGCCTTGTCTGTGCGAACCCACCTTAACTAACGGACAAAAGTGACATTTCAAGACTTTGTGTAAACATTAAATTAAATTATATATTTAATGGGTTATTTTTTATTTATTTACAGGATCCTGGACCCTTTGAGTGTTGGGTTGGGTATCCAGGCGTATAATAGGGGTTTTTCAAGCGCATTTATTATTGTCTCAGTTTTAACTGACGTAAATAATGGAATTAACATTAATCAGTCCAATTATATATTTAATTAGGTATATTATTCGTATTGGTTGGTAATATTCAGAAACTGAATAGTTATTGACTTTTAAAGAGGACTGTGAAACATACATTTTTAAACAGCTATTTTGTTGTACTCGTTAATCTTGTTTACCATATGGAAGGATTTCGTGATGTTTTTGTACTCGCTAATGGTCCATACCCATTAAAAAAAATTAACACATAACAACATCGGTCGCTACAGTACCCGCGTTATTAGGGTACTTCGAATTTTAAAAAGACAATTATGTGTGTCAGGTACGATGCTCAGCCTAACTGAAGGGGTCCAATAGGACCGATGCCTGCCGGGGTGGCGGCAAAGTCCGAAAGAGATACCGTGGCCCCTGGAAACGTACAGGCAACTGAAGGAACACGGGTGGGTTTTAGTCAGTAAGAGACTGACCCCCTCGCTCCGCCCAGAGCGGGAGAAGTTAATTTTGATAATTACCCATCCAAAAAAAAAAAAAAGATACGATGCTATATAAAGACAAACATTAAAAAAAAATGGTTATATAAAATAACATAACATCACGCTTATTGTCCCCGAAGGGTTAGGCAGAGGTTTACCTATAGTACACCCACATTGCGTCAGTTATATTTAAGACCCATGTACCTATTAGTCAATACATAAAATTGTATGTAGGTACCATATAAAAGCCTGGGTACTGTTTTTATACCTCGATTTTCTAACTCGATAGAAACTCGTTCAATTAGCTATAAATTCAAAATCGAATGAAGGTTAATTAGGAATTAATTATAGCTACTACAGAAATACAAGTTTCTAGATAGTTCACTAAGCCCCTTATTTCGTTTTCTCATAAGTTGATTAAACGTAAAGAAATTTCTCGCATACCTACTCATTAGAAAAAATGCACAACAAAAAGGTAAAACCAATTTTCAACGATTTGTCCAGTTGATGATCCAAACGCCAAAATTTTTACTATTAGGGGTGAATTTCACCAATTTAATGAAACTAAACGCGACCTTCCGATCGCGTTCGCTACACCGCGTTCAAGAGCTTTCAGTGTCATCACTGCTGTGGAATATTGATAGTGACAGTTCTTGAACGCGATCTCATTGGTGAAATTCGTCCCAAATCTTTAAGGATACCAAAGAATCTCAGCATCTAAAATACATCAGCTGTGATTTCCCACCGTTGTTCAGGAAAATATACTGCTCCTAAATAAGTGGGTAAGCGGTAAGCTTACAAATCTGCGCGCTCGTTAATTAATTTACTGTTTAAACCCGTCTTCATTTCTCTTCGGTGAGGATTGATGATATTTAAATAGTATAAGAGTAGCTTATATACACGATAGGTACGCGTGGAAGCAATTATGCATTAGGTCTGATGATTAAGTGTTCTTATACACGAGCGGCACGGCAACTGCAGCCGTCGACACTCGTTGAGTCGGCGGCAGCCGTAGACGCGTCGACGGCTGCAGTTGCCTCTGCCGATGTCAACATGCTGCTCGTGTATTAGAGCACGTTACTAAGGCTCAATTTACATTTCCGCGGAATGAAGTATAAGAGAATTTTTGTAACGATATTGTACATAGCAAAATGAACTTTATATTAATTGTCTAACGTACAAACTAGATATCAGCTTGTTACTCCGGGAATTTCCGAAAATGGGCGAGAATTCTCCAGAAGACGCGTGACCTCATCATGATCGTCGTCATGATCATCGTGACCTGTTATTTGGCTCGTAGCTAGTTTATGCGTTACAATATTGACATAAAGTTAATTATGCTTTTTACCAAAAAGACGTTTTCACGTCAAATATCACTTCCATTCCGATCCGCGGCAATATAAATTGAACCATATACACGAGCGGCACGTTGTCGACCTACTTGACAAAGAGATAACAATAAGAAACAAAGATGCGAAGGCAACGCACTAGATGGCGACAGTAATCATGCTTATTTCTCAAAGTGTAGCGTAGTCACAGATTTTCATCGTATTAGTTGACTGGTCCACCCTATGGCTACTTTACCACGTGTCCTTATTTTTCCGCAGCCAGACTTGCAGAAGAATTGGTGACTGGTTTAAAAAAAAAAGTAGGTAGGTAGCACCACAGACTACATAGAGATACGGGTAGCACACGCGAAGTCAATCTGCCTAGCCTTTTCCCAACTATGCTGGGGTCGGCTTCCAGTCTAACCGGACGCAACTGAATACCAGTATTTTTACATGGAGCGACTGCCTATCTGACCTCCACAACCCAGTAACTGGGTAATAATAGTTCCATTAATAAGAATGTTGTGCATGCCTGCCTGTTCCTGTGATGTATTTCCACAGTATTGAAGATTTGTGATTACCTATTGTTTATTCTTGTAAATATGTCGATGGTGTGCCTTGCTCAATAAAAAAATAAAAAAAATGGTAAGACTGGTTGTCAGACTTTCGGGCTTCTGACGACCCGTAACGACCGTCAAAGATCCACGAATGACAGCCGGGACCAACGGCTTAACGTGCTTTCCGAGCCACGGAGGAGTCTCGGTATGTAAAGGTCGTCGTCCATCCACGTACCAACCCCGGCAAGCGTAGCTTAACTGATGGATCGACCCGTGCGGCTGTTATTAATTAGCCACAATTTCCTCTGTAGGACACGAAGTATATCACAATATATTATGTGTAGAACTTTTTGGTCGCCGCAGATTCGACTACAGAAAAGATGGTGGATGATGTTTTGATTGTGTAATCAAATACACAATCAAAACATCGAACAAGAACGATTCCTAAGGCAAAACTTTACTGTAGAATGCATTATTTAATTGCGGGTATACTTACATTATTTCACTCCGCAAATAACACTTCTTCACAACACGTATTTATCTCGTCTGCTCAACGTCCGTATGTCACTGCAGAGATTCAGCAGAATATCAGCGTCAGGTATATTTGCCTGTCACATGCTGGACCGCCATTTGGTGCAACCTTGAGTCCCACTTAAGTGTTTAATAAGTGTGAATAAAATGTGAATCAAGAACGGCAAATTTGATCGATAAAAAAAACCGGATTTAATATCTGACACGTCATCGAAACAGGTCAGAAATACAAGAAATGTAATAACAGAAATCCAATTAGTTTTCGACAAAAACACGAAATCCAATAAGAGATATGCAATCAATCCATGAATGGTTTTCAACCAAATTCGTTGTTCAATCCGCGGCAATTATACCGTTTCTCGCAACGGCCTTGTCATACATTTAAAATAGTATTACTATCACAAACAAAAAACATGTTCATGCTGTTTCACAATCAACAAGAGTCGACTAAACACACGATTAAATAAACATGAATCTGGACAGAATCAGACTTAGCTTTGATTTAAATTCCTATGGAGTGATGGATGATTTGAAGCAGATATTTTCTGTTACTGTTTCTGTGAATTGAGCCATTTGCTGCCTTGTTTCGGTTTCTTAGAAATGGTAAGTAGATAACATTTTTAACTCGCGAACGTTACGAAAGTAAGTATTGAACACCAATGAGATTAAGAATTACAAGTCTAACATACATAATTATGGTCAGTAATAATGATATAGTTAATTAGTTGTAGGACAAAAACATGCTGATGAGTTGTAACAAAATGTTATTATGTGCATTAGCGTTCAAAACCACATCCCTAATGAATTTATATTAACTAAAACCACAAAAACTTGATGCTGTGAAACTACTGCCCGATTTTCTAATTAGGTATATAAAACGGTTTTGCACCACTTTGCATGGCACTTAGCATATTGTATACAACAGTTACTTTATTTTTTTTAAACGTTGCCCCACACTAGGAATTTCTCCTGTATCGTGGGTGCGTTTACAAACATTTAAAGTCACATACACAAACAGTCAGACCCGGAACAACTACTTGTAGGTCATACAAATATTTGTTCCGTGCGGGAATCGAACCTGCGACACGCAGTGCAGCAGTCAATCGCTTAACCACTGCGCTAACCGTGCCGTCCGTCCGACTTTACAACTCAGAACCGTCGTTTATTATGAGATGAGATATACAGCCGTTCTAGCACTCTAAATTTCACTTGATAAACGTGTTTCTAAGATACACGTTTTCTTCTCTGTACCAGAGTAAATAAAATCACATAAAAAGCAATTGAGCGAAAGCCAACACTACATTTTTATTGTTTTCTTTTTGTTTTATCATTTTACTGCGAATACTGCGATGTTTGTTCAGTGAAAAACAATATTCAGTAGATTTAACAATAAGGTAGATAAATCCCTACCGAGTACTATACGAGTAAAGAGCTTGTATGAGAAATGGGTGGATAAAAAAATTGGGTCGCACTGTGTTTTGTGAAAAATCTTTTTTATTTCTCATACTTGGAAAGTACGCTTGAAGTTACCTGATCAGACGGATGAAAACAGTTGTTTTCATTTCTCATACTCGGAAAATAGTGTTTGTTTGATCCGAGTAGCTGGTGGAAGATGATGCTCCCCATCTTTGGGCGGGAAAGACTCATAGTAATTGTTTCCCTCTCTAGGGCGGGAATGAATTTTAAAATGGTTATGTAGTCGCCTACGAAAATGTTTACATAATTAAGAAAAATATCGATTTAAATTAAAAATAAAATGCTGCGGTCTTGCGAGTGTATAAACAACCAGTGTGAATTAAAAAAAATACCTATTAAGCGGGACGGCCCGCGGCGGTGACGCGGTGTGTTCCATATTTAAAAAAAAACACAAATTCTTCGAACTTAATATATCAATAAATTTTAAATAGGTTTTTACTCATGTTATTATTACGTATCAATAAATATTTTAGAAAAACTACTATTTTTTACTTTGCTTATATTCGAAATGAAAAGTAGAATATTGGACACGGGTGAAAGTCATCAATTCCTTTCGAATCTTTTTTTATTTTTTTGGGTGTGAAATTATCAAATAACTTTTCCTGCTCTGGGCGGAGCGGGAGAAGTTATTTATGTCAGACTCTTACTGACTAAAACCCACCCGTTTTCCTTCAGTTGCCTGTGTGTTACCAGGGGTCACGGTAACCCTTTCGGACTTTCGCGTGACCCTGGCAGGCATCGGTGTCAGTTGTGCTGACATCTCTTCGAGGCGCGAGTGGAACACAACGCGCCGTCGACCCGGACTTGGTCCTTATCGGACGGCGAGCTACCCATTGCTCACCGTCCGCAAGTCCGCGCCTACGGTGGCCGGGAATCAGCCTGAGATTCCCGACGCCCAGGGCGTCTTCTGCGGCGACTAGGGGCGTGAGGGCGCGAAGTTTGACGCGAGAGGTCACCGCCGCAAATCGCCTCCACGAGGACACGGCGGTGCCCCGCCCAAGCCGAGCAGACCTCCACCGTATGCTCCACCATGTCCTCCGAACAATCCAGACAATGGTGATACCCTGGCGTTTCCTTCCGCATTATCAGGAACAGGGACTTCCCGAAGCAACTGTGTCCGGTGAGGACCTGCGTCGGGCGGAAGGTGAGGACGCCGTGACGCCTCTTTAGCCACTCCTCGAAGAGGTCCGTTTCATCCCTTGTATAACAATCTATAACGATTGTACTACGTAGCAAGGATTACACGATTTTGACACAAAAATGTGTAACGATACTATACAATGTCTATGTCGAAGAACTACATACCTACATTCTCATGTTTATGATGTAAAAATCCTAAAAGCCTTCACTAATTGGGGCATGGGACGAAAACTTATGTACTTAGGTATTTTTCTGCCCGTATCAATTTTAGATGAGGTACCTACATACAAACTGTATTTTATTACTTTATGAAATTGTTAGTATATGTGACTAAATAAAGCAGTCAGGGATAGAAGCCTTCCACGTATTGAAATACTGAATTACCCGACTAAATATCAAATTATTTCTCATCAGCTCAAATCATTGCTGATATCAGTACCACAAATGCAAATAGAGCTTACTGCAAATTGACTAAAACCAAAAAGGTTCCTTTAAAATGCATTCATACCTAGGCTATGCATAAAATGACGGGAAGCAACACTTTATAACTTTTCAGTTGTGGCCTAATAAAGAAATAAGCCAAATAGTACATGTGAGCCCCGCAGGGGGTGTAGAACTAACATCATCAGGATAGACTGACAACACAGCCGGTGGGCTGAATTCAAGGAGATTTTATACATATAAACAAAAGTCAACCCTGTTAAACTAATAGTTATTACAAGTATAATGTAATTCGTATTAACGAGCTATTTTACTTTCGAAATCCGGCGACACGTGTAGCTGTTAAAAATAATATGCAGGTTTAAACCTTGTTTGACTGATTACGCTCCAGGTACTCCCCTAAGGATTAGGTAGATGTGTAAAAACGCAATAAGTATTACTTTGCCCGAATTGGGGATCAAACCAAACTCCTCACACTCAGCAATCAGTCACTCACAACGAGGCATACCTTAAAAGGAAAAAGAATAAATGAGTTTTTATTCTAAGTCGTGATTTCAGTGGGCATAATTTCCCGGACTTTATTCCTGCACTTAACAGAAACTCGTCATAGCGGAATGACCGACGTCGAAATCAATCGTTAATTTTGCTTTACAAGCGTAAATGACTCGGTTGCGCTTTTGTTGACTATTTTCTCAAAAAAAATCTCAAGGACACTACTGACTTGGAACGTTGGAACTTGTAATGGTAAAGCTCAACAATAATTGGGTATTACATAATCCAAATGCCCTAGGTCCTTTTTTGTTTGTTTATTTAAAAATATTTTTGTTGCTAATTGGCCTTGCTCTTGACCTCGATCGAAAGCGATGGATGAGCTCTATGATGGAACGAGCGTGCCCCCAGAAGATGCTTGTTCACACCTGCCGGCGTCTGCGTCTCTCTACTTGTCACAACGATGCCACAGACACTAAAGAAAAAAACAACGTGGGGGCAAAAAAAAAAAAAAGTTACTGATGTTACGTCGGGTGCAGACCCGCGGACTAAATATGTTTTTTTTTATTTTCTTACAGCTATTTAATCTATTTTTATTTATTATTTATTTATGTATCTTTATATCCGTGACATCACTGCGGGTCCTATCAGAATACCAGCATCATGCTGAGATAGGAGCCTTTTGGCCTCGCACAGTAATTTCTGACTTTATTTTAATTTTTACTTTGTTTGTATTTTTAATGAGTATGTGTTTAGTTTAATTAAGATCTCCTGTGCTTGTCTCGATAAATACCTTTTCTTTCTTCTTTCTTTCTTTGAATGCAGACGAGTTATACGTGAAAGGAAACACAGACGCTGCCCGAGAGGTCCACACTTTGGCTGTGCGCATAACAAATGTGGAGGAGAAACGGTGAGTACGAGTGGTCGGGAAAACAACCAAGTGCGGATGGTACCCTGCAGTACATTTGGTGGTCTGATCGTAAAAGGGCAATGATGGGATCAGTCGTGGAGCTCCTGCGCACATTCTCCGAAGTACAGTCTGTAGAAGACCGACAGGCAAGCAACATAACGGCGATGAGCCAGGTTGCCTAGCGAACAACGTCGCCTATAACCATTTTTGCTCTGCGTTCCACCGATTCAATTGCAGCAAGGTATTTTGCTGACCCATCCCATAAGTGGTTGCATTACTCTATATAGAAACGGACCTGTGCTTTGTACAGACTTAAAAGCTGTCGAGATGTGAAGAATCGCCTCAGCTTATTTCGGATGCCCAGCTTCTTGGCTGACTGGATTCATATTTGAGTACAATCCGCAGATGTAAGTGAATTACACTTTATTAGCTGAGTTCGATAATGGCTGAAACAAAGTTGTCGTTCATTAATTAAGTTAGTTTTTTTCTAAAAGGATCTTTAACTAAGCTCTGCCTTCCATACCTACCTATCTGTTTGTTCTGAAACCATTAGAGGTTGGGTTTGTTTTTCTAAGGAACCACGACGTTGATTTTAGGAAACTATATCTCAACGGATAGACCTGTAAGTACCTACCGTAAACAATTCAACAACAATGTAATAATACAACAATACAATACAACTCCTAAGTTAGCATAATCCTCAAATGTCATGATCTCATGAAATAGTCATTCAATAGGATTACATGAACTTAGAGAGTTGTATTGATCATTTTTATGATTAAACATTAGATACGGCCGCGAATCATATTTAGATCAACATACAACATGATATTGACCTGCAAATTGCAAGGAACCTAAGAAAATTTCACGGGCTACCTTGACGCTTTCGCCTTAACCTTGTAGCTATAATGCCAAAGGGTAGCCTTTTTTTATATTGTTTGTTTTATGCAGACTGAAAATATTGAAAAAAAATTGTTTTCATTTGCAACGTGAATAGGTAAAACGTGATAGGTACGGTTCACCAACAGATTTTTTTCAAAGATAAACAAAAATCGGACCAGTGCGAGTTGAACCGTCTCCACGCAGACGGTTCCGTACGATAAATATGTTCTACTGTCCCACGAACAAACTTAACATTGTAGTTGAAAAACATGCTGTCCCATACATTCCAACTGCAAATGTAAGTTTGTACGCATAATATCGAGAGACTTACCATGTTATTTTGAGATTATAGACTTCTTATAGGTTTTCCGGTAGTCTTTATGTAAAGAAGAAATGTCCGTATCTTTTTTAGAATTTTTGGCTCGGTAGTTTTGGAGATAAGGGGGAATAGTAAAGGAGATTTTCCAGAAATGTATGGAGCCTGGGCTGGCACTATGTACACTATATGTAAATATCGCTATACAATATTGTAACCGTTTTTTAATGTTAATTTTCTATAATATTACTTCGTTTTAATGTACACTCAAATTAACTCGGTCAAGGAGAGCAACACAACGTAAATATGGTGGATCAGCAATACGTGAAACAGAGTAGTACGTATATTCTTTGTTGGGAAATGTATTTGATTGATGTGTCTATGTGTATCTGCTAAGAAACACAGACGAATTCCGAAAATACTTGAGTTTCGTTTTAGTTATAATAATAAAATAGGACTACAGGATATTCTATTCAATTGCCGCATCAACTCAGACCAAAAAAAAAGGCTTTTTTTTGTGCTGATCGAGGCTAGCAAAGACAAATTCAAAGCCAGCCGTCACGTCACAAAACTTAAAACTGTCAAAGTCGTCAAACGTCATGTCAAACACAACTGTCATGGCTGCCCTAAAAATAAAAATAATAATTAAAAATCTTCCTAAATAATCATTTTCGTACGCCTGTATTCTTCTTCAAATTAATTTGTTTGTATTTTTAAGAAAATCCGTATTATCATTATTTACCCCACAAAAGTGATAATCAAAATTCATTTATTACAACGTTACATGTTCGTGTTTTAGTTAGAAAAATTAATATGTGTACCAAACAACTTAATCGGTAAAAATTGTAGACTCGGAGAAAATTGGCTGTGACAGACGGACAGACAGACAGACACACGAGTGATCCTATAAAGGTTCCATTTTTTATTCGGACGTACGGAACCCTAAAAACCGAACGGTTTTTTAAGTATTTGTACAGGATGTTATGTAAACATCGGCCCCTACCTAGACCAAGGTAAACTCAAATATTGTGTGGCCATTGATTGACGAGATTTCTTATTATCGTGGTTGTCTGGTCAAATATCCAGAGTATTTACATTATTTTATTTTATTCTATTAGGGTAGGTTCAGATGACAAGCGCTCAACGCGCGTTTTGATAACGCGCGTTTACAACTACATACATTTTATTCAGGCCGTACACATGCTAACGCGCGTTTTAGTAACGCGCGCGTTCAACGCTGCGCTAGCGCTCGACTGTTGTCAGCGCGCGTCAACGCCGCTTTGAGATCATTGGTTTTCTATGTTTCCGTTCAGTTGAGCGCGCGCTTTCGACGCGGATAGACGTATTTTAGGGTTCGTCAAGTTCGTCGTTAACGTTCGTTAACGCCTGACAAGCGCGCACCATGTGAACACTATACAAAAATTCAACGCGCGTTCAACGCGCGCTGAGCGCTTGTCATCTGAACCTACCCTTAGACGTTTAAAATCTGAAGGGGTGCACATAGAAATGCAGGTTACTCTTGCACAAATTGCAATATGAATAAGGTGTTTTCCATTAATTATATTATTGTAAATCATCAACAGTACTACCTACTTCCTTCTCCCCGTATCCCAGCATTGGGAACATTATAGGCTTAAGCATTTTTTTATTTTTTATTTTTGTTTATTTAACAAACGTTGCCCCACACTAGGAATTTCTCCTGTATTATGGGTGCGTTTACAAACATTTAAACTCACATACACAAACAGCCAGACCCGGAACAACTTCTTGTAGTTCATACAAATATTTGTTCCATGCGGGAATCAAACCCGCGACACGCAACGCAGCAGTCAATCGCTTAACCACTGCGCCAACTGTGCCGTCAATTACAACTACCTACCATACTTCGACAGCCCGTATCGCTACCCTGACATACCACGTTCGCATCGTCGCTCCGCCGCACAGTGGATCGTCCCCATCGTCGAAGAAAATGTGGTATAAAATGCGTAAATAACAGAAGTGAAAACCGCAAATCGAAACAAGGAGGGAATCATGAGATACAGACAATTTTGTGTTCGTTTCCATACAAAAATAACAGTTTTCATCGAATCACTCCTAAAGTACTGGTCAAATAAAAAAAGCGATATAACAATTTTTGTTGTTCTAATAGAGGAGTGTAACTGTATATATATATATTTTTTTTAATTTAATAAGTTTTCAATTTTTGATTCTATATCCAACCTCTTGTATGGGGACGATCCACTGTGGGCCGGCTGTTTGTTACATCCCAGCGCGTAGCTTTGTTGTCAACACCACGTAGGTACAAGTTAACACCGAAAGCTCTTAAGAAACTAGGTAACTTGTACCTACATAGCTTCTCAAACAAACTTGGCATCAGTTGCACACAAATGTATATCAGAACTCAATATAACATAGTTTCTAAAAGTTATATGAGATGGCAGCCCAATTAAATTTAGATAAATTTAGACTGCAATCAAGATTAGTTAGATTTGTGGGGGATAATTGCGTAACACTCATTACAGTAGCAATGGCTTTCATTTTAACAGTTCAATAACATTCATTGCGTTAGTTACGTAGTTGAGAACAATTTTTTCGAACATATGGAGCAATGGATTAGCAATACCTATCCTTCATAATCATTCAGATTGTGATTTAACGTGTGTTAAGCAGGTGCTGACTTACGGAAATTAACCTACATATTTGCGATCCTGAACGCAAACTGACGTAAGAGATTTAACAATATATTGATACGAAAGTAGCCTTTGTCCTCCTCCAGGGCATGGTCTACCCATGTGCTAAATTTCATCTAAATCCGTTCAGCCGTTTTAGCGTGAAAGCGTAATAAACAAACAAAACAAACATACAGGCAAACAATCAAATAAACTCACTTTCGCATTTATAAAGTTTTTTTGTATTATGTTAACAATATATGTCAATAGGTACCTATGATAGTTTGTACACACTATTTTACATTAATGCTAGCTTCATCAAATATCTACTGAAAACTAGAACTGCAAAGCGATCTGTGCAAAAAAATATTTAAGGATAGGTATGTATGTTGTTTACACGACAAACATAAAATAAATAAATAAAATAAAAAAACCTTATAATTCTCACAAAAAAACTAAATTTTACAAAACATACTATATATATAACGTTTATTTGGACTCAATAAAATATAGGATACAAATGATGTAAACACAAAACTCAAACTCAAAGCATTTATTTCAATTAAACTATTTACAGGCACTTTTGAATTGTCAAGAAGTCGGTCAGTCAGAAATATGAAGCTAGTTGCCCATTCCAAAGCGTAGTAGGTACAGTCACGAGCTTTAATTTGGGACCCATTTCCGTTAAATGTTGTTAGAACAATCATAATGCAATAAGGTCGAAACTTTGAAACTTTGCTTTAAGGTTGAAATGTTGAATGTCAAGTTAAGACATAAAATGTCTTATCTAATCGACCTATGAAATGATAACCTCGTTGCAAAAAGCTATCATTACGATTTTCTAATTACGAACATGTGTCGTGTCAGTGTCATTTAAGAAAATAGTTTAATGTGATATTTTCACAAAATATAATTTACCAATTAATAAAATGCTTGCGGCTAATCGTGACCAAATAAGGCTCCAAATTATTGATTTGCACGAACAAGGAGTAGGCATTCACGAGATATCGCGACGAATAAATGTGACAAGAAACACAGTTCGCCGCTGGGTTCGACGCCACGGGAACGAGGAAAATATTATTGACTTACGACGAAACAACCATCACCCGCAAGTTATAACACAAGAGCAGAGCCGCTTGATGCAAAGGCAATACCTGATGAATGGATTTACGCCAACGAGGCATTTTGCGGAAGCGTTTGAAGTCCACCCTTCAACAGTTAGAAGGCATCTTAAAGCTATGGGACTGCATCACAGGCGGCCTGCAAAAAAAATTGCGTTGACGGATGCCCATAAAGCTGCTCGACTTATTTTCGCACGTCAGTATCTAAATTTTGATTGGACGACGACGGCTTTCATCGATGAAAAGACTTTTCAATCTTCCCAAACGGGCAGACTACATTTGTGGCGAATTGACAGGACGCGATACACGGAAGACCACGTCATAGCTAACAACGCGTCTGGTCGCTGCTCAAGATTATGTCGATTTATTAGACGAGAGTGTCCTTCCAACATTGCAACTATATTATCCACAAGAAGATGTTGCTCCAATAAACTTTGTTCAAGATAACGCAACAATTCATACGGCAAGAATCGTTAGAACTTGGTTCGACAATAATAGAGCAAATTTAAATCGTATTCCGTGGCCTGCAAAGTGTGCCGATTTAAATCCTATAGAAAATTTATGGGGCTTAATGGTTCAAAAATGGTCAAATAGAAACGAAAGAACTAGAGAAGCACTTATGGATCACTGCCTCACAGTCTGGGAAAGTTTAAGGGGTACTGACATATGTGACAAATTGATTGGATCCATGCGTAACCGGCTCCAGGCTGTGATTGACAATGAAGGTGGATATACGCGGTTTTGAATATTTATGATAAAAAAAATACTGGAGAGATTTAAATTAATTTAGTCGTAGCCTTCGGTGATAAGTGTTTATTTTGTGCACCGCTAACCATGCTTTCTATATAATTGTGTTAAGATTGAGGTTTGTGTCATAAATGTCTTAATAAATATAAATAATAAAAAACTTTGTTTTTCGAAAGATTTTATTAATCAATATTTTAGCTGAAATATTCTAAGCCCCCATAATCATAAACGGCCTTTAAACCTATTTTATTTTAAATATGTTGTTTTGGTCCGTCACTTTGATATTTATGTTTGAGAAAGAGACAAAACTTTTTAACTAATATAGGTTTGAAGAATAAGCCGGTTAGTTGACTAGCTATCATATATTGACAATATAATTTTGTTCTTTTTTATTTGTTTCTTTTTTCTTATGGGACCACAGGACCAAAAAGTAATTATTACTCGGAAATCGGTAATGATCGTTTGCCCTCGCTCCAGTTGACGTTAGCCCCTAGAAACGTAAAGTTGTCGATGGTAAACATTATGACGTTTATTGTTTGTGCAGTGACAGCGTTAACATAATAGCTCTAAATGGCGAAAGTTTGCTACACGATATTCAACCTTAGGTGGGTCCCAAATTAAAGCTCGTGACTGTACCTATGGAGAAGGACGGGCAAGAAACTCCACGGACACTTTTTTAAATGAAAAATTTAATACGAAATATTGGTTACATCATTCATGCTGAAATTATGCATATGAGAACAATGTAGAAAGACGTGCACGTTTGTAAAAGCGTCCGTAATAAAAAGAAAAAACAAACGCATGTAAGTGAGTAGACTAAAATACTACTACACTACTATACTATATGAACTCCTGATTTCCAAAGTAGGTAAAAACCTGTATCTTGGAAATCAGTGCTTTTCCGTGATAGATTGTAGGTGTAAAAAATGACAAATCACACACATAACAATTCTAAAATTAAATGACTTAGGAGGTACTTAAGTCTAAAACTTGACGGGTGAGTTATTTATGTCAGTGAGTCAGTATGTGATGTACCTATATAGTGTGGATGTGGGTGTGAATGTGTGTGGTGAGTGTAGTGTAGTTTACGAAGAACCAGTAAAAGTGGCTACAGCATCATTCTCGGCAGTCATTGCGAAAAAAGTACGCTAAGTCAATGCTAGGGATAGCCAAGCCAAGGGAAGCATAGTCAATTCGCTTTAAGGTTTTCGCATGCTGCTTAGAAGGAAACGACATATCAACGGAAATTATGACACTATAATGATCAGTACGACGTTTCAGCTACCAAACATGTTGCTGGAAATTTGGTTTTGTGTATGACATGGTCTATGCATGATTTTGAGTGAGTAGGAATCTGGTGAGCTGGCAGCATGCCATGCGAAGCTATTAGATTTAAATAGTTGTGTTTTCTTATGTCCAATGTGTTTTCGGAAATATCAATATTTATATCACCAGTTAAGATACAGTTTTTATATTTAGACGCCACATTATTCAGCAAATTGTGTAAACATTAAAAAAAATATCAATATTCCTAACACTCGATGAACGGTAAATTGCAAGAACCATGGTATTATTTTCGAGTGTTATTAGTAGGCTATTACAGTTCAAAACGGATGGCTCCTTTACACATGCCTTAATAACTTTTTTATTAAAACGACTATCCCTTCATTTTGGGTTTTGTTATTAGAAGTTGAATAATACTCGTATCCATCCAATATAGGAGGATTATGAACACCACACAACCAGCACTCCGTTAAAACTATTAAATCCCAGTCAACATTGGCCCTACCCAAAAGAGTAAGCATACCAGCCATATTGAAATTAATGCTTCTAATGTTTTGTGAATGACTTTTAAAGTCTTACCAGCAGATGAGATGAGCATTCATCAATGCTGCAGGTAGATATCAGCCACGGATATAAGGTCAACATCTGTAGATATATCACTATTTATGTTATCGAATTTAAAATTAAGACATATGTAAATCTAAAGATGTTTAAGGAAAAAAATATTGTATGTCTAAATAGAATTATATCGGATGTTGAGTACATTTGAAGTTGTGTATGTGTGTAAGTGTGGGGAGTGTTAATGATGTGATCGTCAAGTTACTGCCAAGATGGCGTAAAATAACTTTATTAATCTGATTGAGCTTAAATTTTAAATAACTTAAATGGCATAATGCCTTGATATAGAAGTATTAATATTTGATCATATATGTGATACTGTATCTTAGGCGGTAAAGTCATGCTTAAGTAAGTTTCAGAATATCTTCCTCATTATCAATACGTATGATCGGTTGTTCATCACTTTTCCTCATGTTAATTTTGCCATAAGAATGTGCGGGCGGGTGAGCAGAGGAGCACCGCCGCAATGTAGGTGGTAAATTATTTGCGTAATTAAACTTGATAAGTTTAAGTTTAAAAAAAAAACTAGAATAAAAAATAACAAAAAGAAACAATAAGTAGGACACATAGAAATATGCACTAGTATCGCTTGTTATTAAAAAATGAATCGTGGAGTAACTAGAAACACGTCTGTTCTCGGTGCGAGTTCGAACGGAAGGGGATAGTTTTCTTAACACATGGCAATTTCTTACATACTATAAAGTTAAGCTTATTTTTATATATAAAGCTCTAGTAAGAACCCCTCACAGTTAATTGAAGTTGAAGGCCTCCTCTAGAGATTTCCATTCTTCCCTTGTACTATGTCGTCTGCCCACCGGGCATTAGGTCGACCTCTTTTCCTAGTGCCTGATGGCCCGTTCCAAGATGTTAGTCTGTGGGTCCATCGATTTATCTGTCAACTACGTGACTAGCCCAGCGCCACTTTGCAAAGAAGTAAGGATAGAAGTTAAAAGAATTTAAAAATATCCCATAAAATTATTAGAAACAAGACAAAGGCTACTGATACCCTGTGCCACGACAAACATAGTTTCATGTGATTAAAACAATGAATATTCAACTTTTGTGGAAGTTGCTCAAGTCGGGCCAAAATACTGCCGAGTCAATTTAAATATTTAAACTTACGGTTGACCGCTTCCAAAATATTTCCGGTATAATGAAATGCAAAATAACGGAGAGTTTCATAGACATTTGTTTATGAAAATCTCTAATCTTAAAGGAGAATACTCTTTTGAGGATAGATATAACTTAACAAAATAAAAGTATGTAATTAAAATAATGTTCTGAGATGAGACTGAAATATATCTATACTTCATTTGTTACGAGTATAACTTTAGAAAACTAACGGTTATTACCCTTTCGTTATTTTGACATATAATAAACTCCGTTATTTCACGATAAATGCAACGCAATGTCATTTATTTATCATTTACATAAAAAAATAACTCTAAAGTGCAGTAATTTCAATAATGTTACACTATAACTGTCGTTATTTTGCCGTTATTTTTCTAATTCGTATAATGAATGGAGTATACGAGTAAATACTACTTATTAAGCCTAGTGTATTTACAATTATTGACGTAGGTAGGTATGTATTTATTCGTTATTTTAGTACTGTTTTATACAAAAGAGTACTAAAAATAGTAACAATACAACATTCAGTCAGCCCTTTAGCTTACATTATTTAAATATTTTGTTTATCATGAATATTATTCAAATGATATTTATTACTATTCATTCTGTTATCAAAATATACAAATGCAATAAAAGGTAAGTGATCAATTTCAATACTCGTACGTAGGAGTAGATACCCTTCACATTTTGCAGCACCCGTACCCTAATTACGTAATACACGATCAATCGGAATTTGAATAGTTTTGAAACAAATTGCTAATCCATTGCTTCATATGTTCGAAAAAAAAATCTGCTCAACAACGTAAATAACACAATGAATTTTGTTGAACTGTCAAAATGAAACAAATTTGTCGTAGTCGTATACGAAAATTTGTTGCGTAATTAGACAGCTGATCCTTTTAAGGAGCGTAGGTATAACTTATTAATATTAGTTCTAAGCACGATAGTGAAATCGAACTCCGTATTGAGAACGCCAGGAAGAGCTACTGATCTTTGAAGACGCTGATGGCGAGTGACCTACCTTTATCCCTAAAGCGCAAACTCATCGATATGTGCGTCCTGCCGATCCTAACCTACGGTGCTCAAACTTGGTCCCTAACCGAGCCTCGACAGTCCAAACTCAAGGTTTTCCAAAGGGCGATGGAGCGTAGCGTATTGAGTATTAAACTCACTGACCGAATACGTAATATCACGATATTTTGACATTACTTTAGTAGTATATTATTGGGCATTCTATACCACTATCGGCAAGTCGCTCGGCGAGTGCGCCTCGCTGCCGACAGTGGTATAGAATGCCCAATAATTGATAATCGACTCGCCTCTTCACTCGACCGAGACAGTACGTTCGCTCTGAAGGGTGGTACAGAACGCTTAATAATGAACAATCGACTCGATCAATGACCAGTAACGCAAAAGAGGTTGTGGTAACTTTATAAATGTTAACGTACTATATACATTCACTCATTTCCAATCGGTTCATTTCCGACAGTAATCATGAAATTTGTAAAACAACCGCAATCGCTGCATGTTAAAACAGTCTGCGATGATATTCGTAAGACTAGTTTTCGTCATGGTGAATTATTACCTGACTCAGTACGATGTATCATTTGCGGTCCGTCTAATTGTGGAAAAACCAATTTATTAATCGGTCTTCTTATACATGAAAATGGATTAAGATTTGAAAATGTTTATGTTTATTCAAAAACTCTGCATCAACCCAAGTACATTTTTTTAGAAAGAGTTTTGCAACGGGTTCCCGGTATTTCCCTCCAGAAATATCAGGGAAATGAGGAAGTACTGAGCGTTCAGGACGCAAAACCCAATTCCGTGATTATTTTTGATGATGTTGCATGTGAAAATCAAAATAACATGCGTGATTATTTTGCAATGGGAAGACACAAATGCATTGATTGTTTTTATCTGAACCAAACATATAGTAAAATTCCTAAGCAGTTAGTAAGAGACAATGCGAATTTAATCATACTTTTTAAACAAGATGAAATTAATTTACGACATATTTATGAAGAACATGTCAACACTGATATGACATGGATTGAATTTCGTGAAATGTGTTCGAAAATATGGAGTGAACCCTTCAATTATGTAGTGATTAATAAGGATTGCTCCAAAAATAAAGGATGTTACAGAAATAAATTTGACACTTTTGTTGTCTTTGATTAAATACTAATATTTAAGAGCGTTATCCCTGCGATATTGTTATTCTTCAGACAACGCTTAATCAATCACGAGCATTTTTGTTATTATGGAAAAATCATTGAAAAGACAAATTGTTGAAGCTGCAGAAGCTGTTAAGAAGAAAGTGCAAAAAATGAGAGATGTTGAGATTAACAATCAGCAAGTACTGGAATCAGTTTTCAAGCCATTAACAGATCCACTTAATCAAATTGCTAATGTCAGTAAGCAGGCTTCTCTCTTACATAATACAGAAAATGAAGAAACCAAAGTTCCGTTTATCGATGAAACTTTTCAAAAAGATCCCCCAATTAGCAAAGGAAGCAATGATAATAACGACAATGAAGACGAATATGAATCTGATATTGAAAGTGACTCTTCGTACAAATCATTAGTTGAAAACAAGCAAGGTTGTGATACGTCATCTTGGTCAGTGTCCTCAGAAGCACTGACAGATATTCCGTTTGGTGTCAGAGTAGAGGCAGGAAAGTTGATGTTAGGTTCTGCTCGTATAACGATCAGCGATGAGTATATCATCGTGGCTGGACGCAAATACCAAAATACCTCTGGTTTAAAACAGTTGCTGTTGAAAAAGAACGTAGATTTAAGTTTGGTTACAGAGAGTGATATGAAACACTATAAGTCGATGCTACTTGATACGAACGCACATCGACGAGACTATGAGCCTGGTAAACCAATAAAAAGTAATAAAGGACAAAAATATATGCAAATTATTAAGCCTCTCTTCCAACTACGAAGTACAATTCAGGACCACCAATCAAAGGGAAAAGGACTACCCTTAACAAAAATGTGGAAGAAAAACGTTGATTTTGTATATTGGGACGATCCAAATGAACTGGTGGATAGGTTAAAATTATTAATTGCATCTCGAGATGCTGGTAACACAGGATTAGAAAATGAAATTATATCTATCATTGAAGAATTGCGTGAAAGTAAAGTTATAAATAAATAAATATTTTGAAATGTGTTTATTTTATTATCAGCTTCTTGATACAAAACACCTTAAACATGAACGTAGACAAATTCGGACACTACATTCACAAAAGAATGCGTTTATCAGAGTTATTTGAGTTTAATGAGAACGCATTGTTAAAATTAGAAAACGGAGATTTTGATTTAAAAAAATCAAGACTGAGAGGAATTCAATCTCCAGTAGAAGCAGATGAAGCTGTGAACAAGGATTATGTAGATCGATTGAATGCTAACATGTTAAAAGAATTAAATCATCTGACCGTGAACAAGGATTACGTAGATCGATTGAATGCTAATATGTTAAAAGAATTTAATAATATGATTGGTCCATTGCGCTCTCAAATCATAAAAGACACGAAGGGTACAGTTCAAGCTACTTTAAAAGCAAAGATGCTTGAAGTTTCAACTCAGTTGCAGGATAAGTTTTATACTAAAGCAGAGGTAGATAAATTACTACAAAAAACTCCGTAATGGCAAAACAGCAAATTGTTAATGAAATACACAAAGCAGCACGAAGAAATTTTGTTAGACGCCCTGTTATTCTAAAGGGGATCGATGACTTGTGGCAAGCTGATCTGATGGACATGCAAAACCTAAGAAAATATAATAAAGGTCATAATTACATTTTAGTGGTGATTGACTGCTTCTCAAAGTACGCTTGGGCAGAGCCATTAAAATCAAAAAATAAACTTGATGTTACTCATGCATTTAAACGAATACTGATTAACAGCAATCGTAAACCGGTTAATTTGCAAACTGATATGGGAACAGAATTTTATAACCACTCATTTCAAACGCTTATGAAGACAAACAATATTAACCATTACTCTACATTTTCTACCAAAAAAGCTTCGATCGTAGAGCGACTGATTAAAACTCTTAAAAATAAATTATATAAATATTTCAGTCTGAATGGAAACTATACGTGGTTAGGTATACCTTTAGAAGTTACATTAAAGATATATAACAACACAAAACATCGTACCACAAAATTTAAACCAATTGAAGTAAATAAATCTAGTGAGTCAGTTTTAAAAGAAAATATTAAAAAAGCTTTAAATCATGTAACCGTCCGTAGAAAACCTAAGTTCAAAGTAGGTGACTTTGTTCGTATCAGTAAATACAAACACAATTTTGAGAAAGGTTATACACCGAATTGGTCAACTGAAATATTTACTATAAAAAAAATTAATCGTACTATACCAGTAACATATCATATTCAAGATCAGCGAAAGCAATCCATAATGGGAACCTTTTACGAGCAAGAACTTCAGAAATGTAACTATCCAGGTATTTATTTGATAGAAAGGGTTTTAAAAAGAAAAGGAACAAAACTGTTTGTGAAATGGTTGGGTCTAAACGAAGAAGAAAATAGTTGGATCGACAAAACTGCAATAGTGAATTAAAATAATTATATAACTATTACTCTTGCATTATTTCTTTCATTACACTTTAGACAATGCAAGGAGGTGAACTTGTTAATACTTTAATTAATAATCTACCGTTCGAACTTCATTTACCCGGCTACAATTATTGCGGTCCCGGAACAAAACTCCAGAAACGTTTATTACGAGGTGACAGAGGCGTAAATAAGCTAGACGAAGCTTGTATGCATCACGACATTGCATATGCAAACCATACAGATTTACCCAATCGTCACAAAGCTGATTTGCAACTACTAAATATGGCTAAACAAAGACTTAAATCGAGCGATGCTGGGAGAGGTGAAAAACTTAGTTCATGGTTAGTGAGCAAAGTTATGAAAGCCAAACTGAAATCTGGTTCCGGCATTAAAACGTTTAAAAGTTTCGTGTCAAAAATAAAAGCAAAAATAAAGAAACTGAATCCAAAGGACAGTAAAACTTTAATTAACGTTGCTTACTCAGCAGCAAAAAAAATATTTCCAAAGATTCAGAAAATTCGAGTACCGCGAGTGATACCCTTACCAAAGACTGGAGGTATTCTACCTTTAATCCCAATTTTTGCGGGCTTATCAGCTTTAGGAACTTTAGCTGGTGGTGCGGCTGGAATTGCAAAAACTGTTAACGATTACAAAGCAGGGCAGCAAAATTTGCGAGAAACACAACGACATAATAAGGCTTTGGAGTCTTTAAAGTTAGGTCAGGGTTTATACATCAAGCCACATAAAGATGGTAAAGGTTTATTCGTACAATCTTCAAAAAACTGAAAAATAGGCTACCTAATCGTCCTCTCACTAATATAGACATTCAAAGGTATGCACGCAACATCCCTCACTTTCGAGGAGTATACATGAAGGATCAGTTACCAAGGACGCCAAAACGAGTTGAATGTGGTATCGTTAACTTGGATGATTCTAAGAACGAAGGCTCGCATTGGGTAGCTTATGTAAAAATAGGCAATTATTGTGAATATTTTGATAGCTTTGGAGATTTGAAACCTCCAATGGAATTAATGCGATATTTTAAGAATTGTAATGTTTTTTATAATTATACAAGATATCAGAAATTCAACACTGTAAATTGTGGACACTTATGTTTAGAATATCTGTGGACTTTTTGGGAATAAACGTATAAAACTTATGCTTTTCTTTTATTTAAATCATTTGCAAGATGTCACTCACATTATCGATAACTGGAAACTCGTCAACTTTATCTACTTACTATCCTAACACGTTGCAACTATATGAACAGTATGAGTGTGCCTTATTGCATTTCGCAACATTTAATTCTATTCCAAACATTGACAAAACGAATAATAAGCTCTATTATGGTTCTAACGAAGTTATTGAAATACCAGACGGCACCTATGAATTGCAAGATATTAATGATTATTTAAAATCTGAAATGAAAGATGCATCAATCAAACTACAGTGCAATAACAATACTTTAAAAGCTGCTGTATATTGTACAAAAGACATAAATTTTAATAAAGAAGGTACTTTTAGAAATTTATTAGGGTTTAATAAGCAGATCTTGAAAGCAAATAAATGGCACGAGTCACAGTTTCCAGTCAACATTTTACCTACAACAGTGATCAGGATCGAATGTGATATTGTAAGCGGCTCGTACACAAACGGAGAACCGAGTCACATTATCCACGAATTTGCACTCAACGTGCCTCCCGGATATAGGATTATAGAAATCCCGAAAAACGCGATATATTTTCCAATTAACCAAAACAACATTAGCTGCATACATATCAGGCTGTTAGATATAAATAACCGCTTAATCAATTTGCGTGGTGAAGAAGTGCAGCTGTATTTGCATCTCCGAAGAAAAAAATGATTGACTACAATAAATATGTGCATCCACAAATCAAAAATATCAGTTCCGCTCAAGCTTCCAACCAAATAAGAGCTCGCCCTAAGAAGAAAATAAAATTAACTAAAGACAACAAGGCATTCCTCAAAGCGATCGGTTTGCTAAAATGAATATCTTAGACGTTTTATCCGCTCCGACTTATGACAACACTGTAGAAGGAATCGAATTTCATTCTTACAAGCCCTACGTAACTAGTTTCAATAGAAACGATGAAATCCGCATACCTATTAACCAACAGGACTTGTATATACTTCCGTCAGCTAGTACCTTGTATTTGGAAGGAACTGTTGTCGTAAGTAAAAAGGATATGAAAGAGAAAGCCACTAGTGTTAATTTTACGAATAATGCTCTACTTTACCTATTCCAAGATATAAGATATGAGCTGAATGGAGTGGAAATTGATAGAATAAAAAATGCTGGCATAACTACCACCATGAAATCGTTAATATCAATGAGTGAAAGTGAATCAAAGATAGCCAACGCATGGGGCTGGAATATCGATGGAATTAAAAATATTAATGGGGGTAGCTTTTCCGCTTCTATACCACTCTGTAACATCATCGGTTTCGCAGAAGATTTCAAGAAAGTCGTGATAAATAGTAGGCATGAACTGATATTGCTACGAAGTAATACTAATCTGAATGCTGTCAAACTTAACACCGGTGAATTTGTAGACGACGTTCAGATAAATAAAATCATCTGGCGCGTACCGCATGTTAAAGTGTCCGACAAAGAGAAAATAAGTTTGCTAAAACTGTTAGAAAAAGATCGACCACTCCAGATGATATTTAGAAATTGGGATTTGTACGAATATCCAGCTTTACCTAAAACTACAAAACATACCTGGTCTATCAAAACTTCCTCACAAATAGAGAAACCAAGATACATAATTATGGGTCTACAAACAAATAGAAAAAACAATTCAAGTTCTGATATGTCCCAGTTCGATCACTGTCATGTTCGTGATGTTAGAGTATACCTAAATTCAACATACTTCCCGTATGAAAACCTAAATGTCAGCTTCGCGAATAACAGAATTGCTTTATTATACGAGCAATACATCAGATTTCAACAGTCTTATTACGGACGTCGCTCGGAACCCTTATTAAGTGAGAAACAATTCAAATATTTGGCGCCGCTATTTGTCATAGATTGCTCTAGACAAGCTGATAATGTAAAGACAGGTCCTATTGTGGATGTAAGAGTGGAAATTGAGAGTGATTCGGATATACCAGATCAAACTTCTGCATACTGCCTTATATTGAACGACTGTATCATTGAGTATAAGCCGTTGAGTAATACTGTGAGAAAAATATCATGAATCCGAATACTATCATATTAGATGTTCAAGGGTTTAAAGACCTCAACAATAATTTTATAATAAAAGAATTAGCTTTTGCTAGTCGTGATTATACGCAAACATTTTTAATAAAACCACCATACTTGTTTAAATACTTAACAAGTGACGAAAAGAGACAAGTTAAATGGTTGGAAAGAAATAGAGGTATTTATTGGAATGAAGGATATATTGACTATAGAGAATTTCAACGCATAATCGTTCCATATCTAGAAAATAAGGAAATCATTGTAAATGGTTTGGAGAAGGTGAATTGGATAAAGGATCTGTGTGTGAATTGTAAAGTATCAGACCTTGGTACAGAACAATGTCTTAGTTTCTCTGCTTTGCATAAAAAATACTGTGAAGGAAGATCAAATTTTAATTGTAGTAAACATTTAAAGCATTGTGCACTTAAAAACGTGCTTTGTTTAAGGAAGTATTTAGAATGGGCATAAAATGTATGTAATAATGTGTGTAATGTACTTAGATTACTAGTTTTAAGGTTTTTAAATAAAAATCATAATAAAGTAAATTTGCCTTTATTTTTACAAATACCCCACACTTCTTCAAATAACACAATCTAATACGAAATTAAAAACATTTACTATTTTACACACCCGGTTATTAAAAGTCAGTATCTATTAAAGATTTTGATATTTTCTTAACTAAAGACTCAGTTTCGTCCATAACACTGTCGATAGCATCTTGAACTATATATTGAGCGTTTATAATAACGTTCTCACTGTCACTATCACTGTCCATGGTTTGAGAATTGTTGTTACACAGATCTACGACTGAAATTTTTATTAATTTAATCCCTCTTCGCTGTAGTCGACTCATAACGAAGGATTTTGTTGGCTTTTGCTTTTTCGACTTTTCCCTGCATCGTTGTTTTGGTTTTTTATCTTTCGTGACTTGTTTGCTGTGCTCGGGCTCGCTGCGAAACATCCCAGAGAATCCCTCGTAGGGATCCTGAGCATACTGGCTGAACACAATCTCGGATTCAGAAATCTGAAACAAAAATATAAACACAATTTATACCACTATCCCGTAGTAAAGCGCTTGAACGCTTTATAATTAGGTTTTCCATCGAGGAATTTCTCAAAAGCAGCCTGAAGTCTAGATTTGGTTTAGATTTGTGACAATAGGCTCTGGAAAAATGTAAGTCTATATACACCTCTGCCAAACCAATCGTCAGTTACGAAACATCATAAAAAATCGAATTAAAAATATTTTACTCACCGACATGATGACTTTTGATAGAAGTTATAAAAAAATATTTAACAAGTGTTCGCGCTGAATAATTTTTCGTAAATGATGACAAAACAATTAAATACTGTTGTACATAATTACATGTCATACTAATATTGTCGACTAAGCGTTTGTGTCTCCAGGCTAAGGCCCAATGAACTGCAACGTAGGTAATACTTATACAATGACTAATAGCGCCTTGTAAGCATGTTACTTAATCGTAAAACGTTAGTTATTCGAAAATCAACCTTATGATGCATGGTACTCTAGGTGCATAGTGAAATAACTGCAATCAGTATTTACTTTATTTACCGATTTAAAAACAGAGTGTAATGATATTTTAAAATAAATAGGATTTCATAAATGAAACAAATCGATAGTTATAATAATTCACATTTTATTTCATTATCGTATAACTTTAACATATTTTATTATTTCCTAAAACTAAACCAATACAGAAGTAGCTGAAGCAACTTAACACTTAACTTAAATTACACTTAACTTATATTATAACTTAAATTATTGCACTTAACTTAAATTATTATCAAAGTAATTCATTCTTAAAAATAAATGCATGACCCCAGGCTCGGGTCGATATTTGATCCACAGATATCGATCGTTTGTCATCATTTCTAGATAAAGCAACTTTGTTGACAGTCCGAGTAAATATTTCGTGTTTTATAGATTTAAACATATTATTTTTTCTCCGAATTACTCCACCATTAAATAAAATGGTTTCATAGTCTGATAAGTTTAAATCCCTGACCACGCATGATTTTACTCCTTTTGCTTTTTTAATAATATTATTAGGGGTTTTTATAGAGTAAAGTTTCGATCTCAAACCAACAAAATCAGATATATATTTTCCTCCCATTTCATCTTTAAAGAGACCGGGAACCTTTTTATTTTTTAGCGGTATTTGAAAATCATTTGTGACTTCATAGTTACTGCTGTCAAAATATTGCAAAAAATTATATTTCAAATCATGGTAAAAATCGTTAGTGTATATTTTATAGACAAAGGAATCGGTATCTGTGTAACATAGCTGCACTCGGTCTTTATAAAAAGGCTTTACAATATTGTAATGAAAGTAATACATGTGTGCTTTTGAAAGTTCTAACACAGTGAAACCTATGTATATAGGCTTGTCTAAAATAATTTGATCAGGTTTCATTTGTATTGCAACTAAATTTTCTGATAAAACAGATGCACTGTGGAAATAGGGGTTGGCTATAAGTTTCTCAGCGGATATGAATTTCTTAGTTCGATTGGACTGATCGGACCATTGATTAACTAAATGAACGGTTACTCTATTTTCCGTATTTTCTAATGTTTTTCCAAAAACACTGTTGTTTAGTAACTTAAAAAAGTCTTGTTCGAAGGAACTTTTTGCTTTTTGTCTTAATTGAGTATTTAACTCTATGTACTGTTTTAAATATGGACTCTGTCTAAAAGTAATAGCTCTATGAATTTTACGTAATATTAAACCATGTTCCAAACATTTTTTTAAATGAACGTAATGAATCACGTAATTGTACTTATTATACAAATTTGCTATTAATTTCTTTGTTTTACCTCCCGGGGGTATACATTTTTCAGGACAAAATGGTAAGTCATTATGGTGATTATGTAAATGCTCGGGATACAATAGATCGACTTCTAATATGAAGCCCCAGTTTGCGTTATCCTCTATAGTGGTAACATTAAAATTAGCTAATTCGTTATCACTTAAAAATCTGAAACTAGAGTATGGTAAATACTGACACATGCTAAAACCGTAAAGATTATTACAATCTAAATATACTATGAAACTCTCACGTTGTGATGGATTATATTCAGGCATGTATTTGTGATTGGCTCTAGCGTGCCGATGGGAACACATGCACAAACCACCGCGTATACCGCTTTGTATCATTCTGATGATAGCTAAGTCCGACACGAGTTCTAACTGAACGCCCGTTTTTAGCAACATTGCATCGAAAGATAAACTTGGTGCAGTAATGTAAAACGCTGGGTCAAGACTGTAATACTGTTTACAAGTTTTCCGGAAATTTTGAAATATGTCTGTCAACAAAAGCACATCCGTTTTTAAGTATAGATCCGTATACTCGCCGAGGTTATTAATATTGAATTCAGCCCAAACAGTCTGTGCGTGATTATAATCTTCATCACTAATGTCTTCGTTAGTCAAAGAATTATAAAAATTACCCTTAGACGGCAAAGATTTTTGATCGTAACATTTCCAATTGGTCATGTAATCATATGGATATATACCTTTTCTTGTCAATAAATTAAACTGTCTGTCTTTAGAAAAATGAAATCGAAGGTTAACAAAATCTGCCACTTGCAAAGTTTTAGCGAGCTTGTCTAAACTTGTCCCTAAAAAGTTGAATGAGTCTAAAAATCTTATACAAATAAATTCGTTATCAGCAATAGGAATAAATTTGGTAAATGCTACATATTTTTCTTTAGTCTTGGGGATTATTTTAATTGGGCCTGGAATTTCGCCTAACTTTTTTATAAATAAATGACAATCGTACCCGGATAAATTGTGAAAAAATATTGGAATAAATTTTGGTACTTTGTGTTGCAAATTACAGTGTCGATGTGCTGCACCTCGATAGAGGCCTGTAATATGGCAATGATCTCTTACTTTGTCGGCCAACAGTAAATTGTCGCAAATATGACACCTAATGGCACGTTTGAACTCAAGAGAATTTTCCTCAGTGAATATCATAGGTTCACTTTTGGATATAATTCTATGTATTTGTTTTACATCCTCAGTAAGAAAATGTATAAATTTTGAAACACAATCATTACCGCGATAACTTCTATAGCCTTCAACGGTATCATTTTTATTTGATGACACGACATTGTAAGCGAACGCCGCCGGCACGTGGCGTTTTGAGTATGACGTATTAGCGGTGTTGAAATCATCGCCGGAAATGGGTTCTAGTAACGTTTCGAAATCGGCGTATATGACGAACGGAATATTTTGTTTCCTATCATAATTTTTAAATTTTAAAAATGACCCTGGCTCTGGTAAAACAGTGACGATCCCCCCACACAAGTGGGATTCAATTTGACTAAGCGTTGGAAAAAACAATAAACAAGTTTCACAGAAATATAGTTTACCATGATGCCTGGTCATCTGATTTCTAACTAAACGAGATAAATCTTTGATAAGACAGTAATGAGAGTTATTATTGTTTTCTATAAACAGTAGATGGATACTTTTATTAGACTTATTATTCAACGTTGTATACAATGGTCCAATAATTGTCTTTTCATTTTTTAAACCATATACAAATATATTGACAGAAGGATTATTTTTCTCAAAGATGGCTATGTCTGAGAATGTGATTGGAAATGTCAAATCATTAACATTCAAAACATCCTGAAAGCGGGGATAAGACGAAATCCTATCAGGATGTCTATTTGTGGGGTACAGTGCCGCCACAACACACCACAAAAAGCAATACTCATCATTGTTCCGAATATTCAAACAAGCTCTTTTACTTTTTATGAATTTCGGCAAAGTTAAAAATTTAGATCCGCTGAGTGGTTGATATTTATTAATATTTAATTCTAAATGTGAATTGCATAAAAAAGTCCAACCACTATCTCTTTCTTCAAATTCTTCAATTTTTTTTAGTAGTAAATCAACAGTTAATTTATAAATAGATTCAAAATCGTAATTAAAATGTGTAATAAAATTGTTGGTACGGAATGATTTTATTTCTTGTTGATCATTTTTATACATAAGAAAAGAAGCAAACAGTTCAAAGTTTATTTTGACAGAGGTGTGTTTCTTTAATGAAGTATCTATTAGATGTTTGACTTGTGTACTAATACTTTTGAGAAACATCTCGGGAAAACTATGTATTTGTTCACCTGTCGCTGTGATTTTGTAACTTTGGATTCGTTTTTTAAAAGAAGAATTAATAATTGCAACATTATCATACATAGGGATAGAACTATTGTTTTTATGTACATTGCTACGTAAATGGCCAGACCATCGACGATTATCTACAAATACTTTGCAATCAGAGCAGTGAGGCATTATGTTATTGTTGAAGTCAAAGAACACTTCAACTAATTATTTCAATAAAATTAGATTAGTATACTTACAACTAATATTCACGGTCTTAGGTATACCAGACAAAATATTTTATTATAATTACTATAATAACTTGATCAGGACTATTTTACGTTCGTTCCAAAATCCTTGTATAACTCTTCACAGACAAGTCGGTAATTATTTTAGGCAAGATGAACCTGAAATAATGATAAAAAATGAATGCATTAGGTACATAATCTACTTAGGTAAGATAATGGTATATTCTGAAAACAAAATTATATTTAATAATTTACCTGCAAAATGTTAAATGATTTAGGTATACATGAGATTGTGTATCTGCGTGGTCCAAATATGTAGGTATACTTCAGGTAATTTAATAATTCTTCACAGGCAAGTCAGTAATTAATATTATGTTCAGGCAGAATGTATCTGAAATTTTGAAAAAATTGTTGTATTAGGCACCGATAAAGAATTATGCATATAGTTGCAAATTCTAGGTTGAAAAATAACAATAATTATTATTGTTTTCTGGTATTTGATAATTACCTGCACAATATGAAATGATTTATACATAAGAATATGTATCTGCGTGATCCAACTATGTTATTTTCAGCTCCCAACGATATATCGAACACAGTTGCTCCAGGAGATGAAATTTTTCGTATGTACTTTCTGGTGTGTGATCAATAAAATATTTATTTTTATTTATAATATTTGACTTGATTGTACTGTAACAGTTTAGAAACGTGCTCACTCCGAGAGACTTTTGAAATGATAAATAATATTTTAGGGTATTTTTTTATTTCTTTTTTGTCTACAAAGCAGAAAAATATTTCATCATAAAAGTTGTTATTGTCTAAATGTTACACGTGTGCTGAACATAATTATTTATTTCACAAACACAATAATCAGCTTTTTTAGTTAGGGTTGGTTATAACTTGGTAGGCATTTCAATATACAAATTTTACACAATGCACTAATACGATTAAAATATATCATAGTATTTCGATGGATATTAACTTTCATGGTTTCCTCATGGCTGTTAGCATAGTTATAGGAATTATATTATCTTTTTATTTTAGGAAGTCTAGAAAAATACGCGGTAGACGGCAGTAAGTTCACTTTTTCTACACGAGACCTAAATGTAGATGACGAAATGATTACCTTAGAAACATTTATTTACTTCTTTAAAATAATAAAATCCATGTGGTGCGACGTTTCCGCACACGCTATCGTTTGGCCAGCCCTAGCTCATTTCGCTGCATCGACATTCGATACAGTATAACATTTTCCTTAGTCTTCATTTTACCAACGTGTATAATACGACTATAGAAAAAGTTACTTTAACACAGCAACACCAGATTGATTGTAGTGGATTTAAACATGTGTTACTTATAATTCGATTTTAACTTATAAGCTACAAGTATTCCCGTTCGGTACAAAGTATTCGCAGTCTGCAAGTACAACGAAGTGCTCTGCTATCTTCGGCATACAATCACTCCCTGTCGCCTACAAATCAGTGACGGCATTGTGGATAGCCAACCGCTGCTGTCATCGCCAACCAAGTGAACTTCTGATTGAAAAAATGTAAGTCTGATAAAATATTCTGTTCGTTTCATGGATCACACTTGTCATTTATAACTACATAAGTTTGTTTGTGAGCACGTTACTTCACAGATCACCTGATCTGTACATAGTATGTCGAGCTCAGTCTCAGTGCTATCCCATTTAAATATTAGCGAAGCAGTGTTTGCCTGAACACTTGTGTTCTATAGTATGCCCAGCGCAATGGAGATTACTCCATTGAGAAAATTAATAATATTTGTGTGACTAAATTTCCCCTATCTTTATTTCAGGTCAGACTCTGAGTGTGATTACTCGCAAGCATCGATCACTGGACACAAAGTGAAGTCATGCCGCAAACCGTCTGCAGACAGCAATGGGAAACGCAAGATGCAGTCACAAACAACAACCGCAGCTCGTAGCAGGTGAATAATATTTTGAATTAATTATCTCCTAGCTTTGATTAAATTAAAACAGTAAAGTAGTACGTTTCTACTAATTGAACTATAATAGCCCAATTTACATAAGTATTCCATTCGTTTATTAGGTAGTCACTTGTAATATTTTCTATAGAAATATCCGAGTTGTCGTTCATAATAATATATTATGCGATTGTGTGCGTTGCTTACACACAGTGGTTACATATATATATATATATATTTTTTTTTTTTTAAACATTAAGTAATAACAGTTTTCGTAATTGTTTCAGTAAAAAAACCAATACTGGCATCGACATATTCGGCATCGGTCAAAACCGCGACATCCCACACAAAGAACATTCATCGGATCACCTAACTTCATTCTTTGTGAACCGCGTAGCCAGCGGCTGTGAGCGCCGAGCAACGAGCACCGACGGAGAGTACTACATCGACTGCAAGGTGTACAAGGCTGACGACGCTCGCCTGACCGACTCCGCCGAGCTGTGGAAGAAAGCGCTCGTCCGAATCAAGTTCCAGACCGACGCGGACTCTCCTCAGTGGCGAAAATTACAAGAGCTCGTACGTGCGGCTGATGTCTTGTTTCCAGACAAACCATCATTTTATGATAATTAAACTAAGTATCTAAGTTACAGTTGTATATTATTTACAGTAACAACCCGTTAACGCTTCAGTCACAAGCTTTGGTTTGTTACAATCATCAGCCACCATCACTCTCGCTCGACATTCTGTTAACAGCGAATGCAAACTCGAGTAATCGGTCGAGTGCAGTAAGTAAACGGAGAGTCGAGTTGATGGTTGATAGTACATCGTTCTGCGAAACGCGGCATACTGGTCAGACGTATGGAAGACAGTGGTCAGGAGTAAGTTACTAGTCATTGGTCGAGTTAAGCTCATCCAGTACGCGACACAATGAACTGTCTCGTTCGAGTGTATCAGTCGAGTTGAGAGTCGAGTCGAGTATCGATTTGGTCGAGTTAATCGTTCCTAATCAAGTACTCAGTACAATGTACTGTCTCGGTCGAGTGCAGAGGCGAGTAGATTATCTATTATTGGGCGTTCTATACCACTTCGGCAGCGAGGCGCACTCGCCGAGCGACTTGCCGATAGTGGTATAGAATGCCCAATAATATACTACTTACTTTTATCAATACTTTGTGTGTATATATATATATTTTTTTTATGCATTTGACATTATAAAATTACAATTTTTTTACATTACATTCATAACTAATAAATTTAAAAAAAATGTAATTGACATTATATATTTTTTTTAAAACGGCCGTAATATTATATCTAGATCGAAGTGTGAAATATATATGTTTTTTTCTAAATTTTAATCATTGTTATATATATAAAACAAGTTAACGCTTGTCCTATCCAATCTAATCAATTAAGCTTAATGATTATTTAAATGATAATATATAGGTATACATTTTTTAAGTTAAGTAATGATAATAAAATTTCATAAATGATCTAATATTAATATTTGTAATAGTTTGTTTCGTTTGTAATTAATGAATAATGAACGAAATATTTGTTTTATAATAGATATTTGCAAACCTGTTTAGAGGATATGGTTTAAAGAACTTTTGTTGTGTGTATCACCTCATGTACACATATTCAAGCAAATAAATGATTTGATTGGTTTGATACGCTCCAAAACAGAAATCACCGATGCAGCCACTAAGTCTGCTAGGCTGAAGTGGGATTGGGCGGGTCACAAGTGGGCCAAAGTCTTCACGCATGGTGTCAGAAGACAGGCGTCGTCGCCGAGGGAGACGTAGGAAACACTCGCGTGACGACCTAGATGCGTTTACTGGATATTATCCGGAAGGGAGAAAGCAACGCATAAAGAACAATGGAAAGCTATAGGGGGAGACCTTTTTTTTTGGGTTGGAAATTATCAAATAACTTCCCCCGCTCTGGTCGGAGCGGGAGGGCGTGTCAAACTCTTACTGACTAAAACCCACCCGTGTTCCTTCAGTTGCCTGAAGACCTTAGGACAACATATGTCGTATTGTTTTTGTTAATGGTTTTATTTTCGCTATGTTCACCCCAAAACATGATTTGCCTTATCAGATTTCTCACTAAACAATTAGGTTAAATACTTACCTGCATATTTATAATGCTATCCTTTACAAGGTAAACGTAGAACTAATAGAAAGAAAGAAAAGAAAGAAAATACGTTTATTAAGGAACTTAATGAACGTAATGTAAGGAACTTTTAGTTTATTTGCGCTATTGGCGGGGGAAGCGAAAACACAAGTCAAGTTAGGAAGCACACAATGTTAGCTCGTGTCTTATATTAAAAAAATTAAAGCAATAAGAGGCTGGAATATGTAGGTATGTGTATAGCTACTACCAACTCCGTCCGCGTGCATTTCGGAAATCCATATAATCATAATCATAAATCTTTATTTATCTCAACATCATATTACAGGCACTGGTTAATAAAAAGCACAATCTTAAATAGAGAAAGGTGTCTGAGGTAGGAGGGTCCTGAGTTACAGATCACTCGGCTCTCTTAAATAGGACATGTTAATTTACAAAACAGTCGAGTTAAGATATTAATGGTAAAACAAAAGTTTAACTAAATTAAAACAAAATCAAAGAAAAGCAAGTAAACATAAAATTAAAAGAAATATAGATATTATGTTTTTTTTTTTTTTTTAAACGTTGCCCCACACTAGGAATTTCTCCTGTGTCGTGGGTGGGTTTACAAACATTTAAACTCACATACACAAACAGCCAATATGTAGGTACATTACGTAACTATATTATATAATATAATATATTTGGAAGCTATAAATAGTTGTAATCAATTTAGACGATCGCAATGCGCTTAGCCAAAAATCCGGATGTCATCAAGTCAGTAGGTTAAATTGAGGGTCGATGAATAAAACCATGTGAATTCATTAAAGGTTGGTTTTATGAAAGAAGGTTTCGCTGCATTTCAGGAGATGCAATTTATCTTTTTCCCTTTTGTTATTACTGAATAAAAAGTCTGAATGTAGCTGCTGACGGTGAGCTCACGTTGCCTAGTTTTATTCAAACGTATGCAGTACTTTTTGCTCCCCGGGGTAAAAGACATGCAGACAGACTGGCTTTTAATTTCCAATAGTCCATTTCTTTTACAAAATGACAAAGAGTGCCGTTGAAGTGTTATCCTAACTTAATATATAGTGAGTTTGTTTATTTGTTACGCTTTCACGCTAAAAAGGCTGAACGGATTTGGATGAAATTAGACTTATGCGGGTGTAACCGCGGGGTGCAGCTAGTTTATTATATTTATTACTAGCTGCGCCCCGCGGTTTCACCCGCATAAGTCTCGATCCCGTGGGAATTTCGGGATAAAAGTAACCTAAACCCAGGTCATGGTCTACCCATGTACCAAATTTCATCCAAATCCATTCAACTGTTTTAGCGTAAAAGCAAACTCACTTTCCCATTTATAATATTACTAGGTTTTGCCCGCGGCTTCACGGCACGACACATGGGTAGACCATGGCCTGGTTTGGGTCATAAGTTACTTTTTATCCCGATATTCCCACAGGATCAAGACTTATGCGGGTGAAACCGCGGGGCGAAGCTAGTTTGAATATAAACCTATGCTTACCATGTACAGTTTCCTACATGTTACGTAAATAAGGAACTTAGTAAATATAATTAAACTGTAAAGTTTGCGCTCACGAGCTTACACGATGTTGTTGACGTTCATTATTACGTCAATTTTGAAAAGATAATTATCCCAAATCACAAGTTGTTATCTCTTCTAATTCAAATAAACTGATCGTAGCGATTAATTATCTATACGAAAAGGTTGAGTACATATTATGGTATTAATTATGTTTACTTAAAGTCTTTACTCTTGTCTACTTTGTTGTTGTGTTTTCGTATTATCTATAATGAATTGGTGCACGAATGTGTATAATACATATAATTAATTGGTACACGAATGTGTATAATACATTATAAAATAATTTTCAGCTGAGTAAGGACGTTTTATCTAATCCATCCCTCTTTCAGTCGTATTTCACTCAACGAATATAAACTCTTTTTTTTTTTTTTTAAACTTTGCCCCACACTAGGAATGTCATTGTTCCAAATTTGTAATCGGGATACTGGACAATATTATTGCCCGGCTAGAGCTTGGGGCTTTAATGACTTGCTTTAGGTTAGGTTTGTATGACAAATAATTTGACATTAGCGAGTGGGTAGTGTAAAAATACTTATATTGATGCATGTTGATGTTGTTGTTCCTTGCGAAGCATGTGTGGTCTATTTGATGAATGATAGGCTGAGGAATGATGTGATAAGACAACGGTGTGAGTTAAAAGAAGATGTAGTGACAAAAATTGAAAAGGGTATGCCGAGATGGTTTGGTAATTTTGAAGGATGAATGAAAGGTTACTAACAAAATATATTTACAAGGCAGATGTGACTGGAAACTCCGGGAGGGGACGCCCTGGGAGGACATATACTGACCTTATATGTGATGTTCTTCAGAAAGGACAGGTGCGTAGTAGTTGCAACCGGCGTGCGTGTATGACCAGATGTATGAACGTAAACGAGGCAAAAGGAGTAAGTAAGGATCGTAGCAGGTTGCGTTCTGTAGTTTCTGCCTACCCCCATGGGAAGAAGGCGTGAGTTTATGTAT
Organism: Xanthia icteritia; assembly: GCA_949128155.2. Taxonomy (NCBI): domain Eukaryota; kingdom Metazoa; phylum Arthropoda; class Insecta; order Lepidoptera; family Noctuidae; genus Xanthia; species Xanthia icteritia. The sequence goes on along the minus strand of OX421938.2, from coordinate 9,934,477 downwards.
GTATGTATGTTGATTTATATTCAACACTATTGCCATAGCTCTTTATTTATTTCTGAAAAGAGGTGAACTGACAGACACGGAACTGATGGTAAGCCATGTCTATTATACAAACCACTGTTTACGTGTTATAGAAGTACAATTAAGAAATAAACATCGACGTGGTATTTTGGGAGCTGCTGATATAAATTGCTGATTGGTGGAGATGAATGAAGATTCATCTCCCTCAATCAGCGATTTCGCTTCGCAGTTGTAGTATAAAATGTTACTGGCAATGTGGGCGGCATATTATTCACACATATTGTTGTTAACTCGAGGGGTTTGAACTTATGACCTTTCGAATAAAAAAAATAAAAAAAAATAAGGCGATGCGCATACTGTCTATTTGACAGACTATCGGTGAAACATCGCTCTATCGAATACTCGTAACGTTGTGGTGTAGTATATAAGCATGTTACAGTGAGAGTGTGTGTGTTTATATTGTCATTGAATGGACCAAATATACGCAGTATCTAACCAGCATTCGAGATGTTTCATTGTCTTTAAATCCCGTCCTTATATGGCGACCCTGCCATTCGAGCGGAGAATCAAATCATGTTCGCGTTTAGTTTGGACTGTGCTCTGCGTGATACTCATCAATTTGCACACTATTTGCAAAAAATATCATCATGTGCTAATCAAAGGTACAGAATGAAGAAGTCTTTGTAAACCAGAATAGTACCGGTGGGGGCCAAAATTCAGCCACTGTGGAGGAATTCAAATTGAAGACTCGCAAGGAATCTCGAAGTCAAAGTCAAACCATTTATTTCAAATAGGCCCTTATAAAGCACTTTTGAACGTCAAAACTTACAAAATAAAATTTGTTGATTGTAGTCGTCTAGTCCAAAAGGTAATTTTCGCATGGAGAAGAAACTCCACCGCTACTCTTTTAAAATGTTTTACAATATTTTGTAAAGGTAGATTAGTTATATAATTATATGTGAAGACGATGCACCTAGAATAAATTACTATACCACAATAGGTAAAAAGAATTAAAAATGAAGCAACAGATAAATTAATTATGTGATAGATACATGGTGCTTACATATTTACAAACATTGTGTGTTTTGTTATTTTAAATTTATGTATTTTTTATTATGGATCATGTGGTCTGCAATAAAGATTTTTATTTATTTACTTATTGTAAAAGTAGAAGATTTTCCTAAAATTTTACAATTAATAAGTCAGTGTGTGAATCACAGAATGTAAAATCAATATAATATATTTAAAAAAAAAAAAATATACCCACAGTTAAATTAGCAACCAGTTTGATTTTGTCTAGATTCTAGATTATCCTATGGAGCAGAACCAGCATTTTACCAAGCATTCTTAACTTGGATATAATCCTTTAATTTGTAATATGCTTGTTTACAAAGTGTACTTTTAATATGAGTTTTAAATTTTCTTTCATTTAATTGCAATATATCACAAGGCTTTTTTGTAGTAACATTTACCCTCATGAAAGATATATGAACTTTAGATTATCTGAAGAATGTTTGATCTATTTTTATCTTTATTTTTAGTATTAAAAGTATGCCATAGGTTCAATAGATCAAACTGGTCATTATTCTAGTGTGTCCTAGGGTGAACACTATCTAAGAAAAGATGACCTGGAAAAAACAGATAACAAAGGAGTCCATGACGTAAAGGTCAATAAATAAAATATACAATTCTATCTCAACTAGGTTTTTACGTCGTGTGCGCCATGCCGTGTTCAGCTAATTAGTGGCATATACCTACTCCGATGTAGTTGGAAACCAGCCAATTATCTCTACCGATTTAGCAAGACCAAATCCCACGGCTTTGCGGCGTTCGAGATAATTGGCTAAGCGTGTTAAAGTGCTAAGTGCTAGTTGCGACCTGGGCGAGTATTCCGTAATTGACGATGTTCGCAAACGATAGACTACTGTTTAATTCTGGTCCGAGGCAAGGTTTATATTTATTGTGCACTGCAGTTTGGAACTGTCTAGATAAATAGCCTATAATGTTCCCCTTCCTCTCTGTGAGAGGGAGTGGGCTGTAATCTACCACGCGAGCCCATTGCGGGTTGGTAAATGTCATATCTTAAAAAGTTTGGTTTTAGGACATACCGGTTTCCTAACGATATTTTCATCGTTTTGAGAGCAATGCTGATGAAATAATTTACACAAAATAAACCGCCTGTCTGGGTTCGAACCCACGACCTACATTTTACATGTTACCACTGGGCCACCACGGCAAAATTTGCTGTTTGTCGGTGAGCAAGATTTCACGACTAAGGTCCAATGTGTTTTTTACAGTACCGTACCCAAACATATATCACGTTAACAAGATTCAAGGCTCAACATATGTAACAGTAAATATATCAATATAACGGTAAAAGTTAAAGCTCTCTCGGGATGTAGGCATATGAGACAGTAGAAAAGTTATAAAGATAACATTGGCGAACATATTAGAAGTTGAGATAAATAAAATATGATTAGACGTCTATGATGTCTGAAAGATAAAAGTCTTATTATAGTCGGAGATCTCAATGCTGAGACACAAATAAAGTTTGTCAAAATTAGTATTATTAGGTGCTGACAGCTCTTAATGTAACATAACATAACATCGAGACTGTTTTCCCCGAAGGGTTAAGCAGAGGTGTACCAATAGTACTACCACATACTGTACGATATAAATATTATTCTCGATATTATGTTTTTATACCTGAATAGTAACTTTGAACCAATTAGTTTTTTTTTCAGCACAGTAAGCTAGTCTACACTACAACTGAAAAATCAAAAAAAAACTATTAATGGAGAGCGTTAAAATCATGAAAACCTCGGATTTCTGTTATAGTCAATGAAATTTTAAAATTCAAAATGGAATATGAATGAAATAATAATGAAAAAAGTTTACCTATTTAAAAAAAGTGACCTTGATTTAAAAAAAAGAAGATTTTTGGAACAAGTAGTATACATAATTAGGCTGTAGAATAATTTTGTATATCAAAATTAAGTTAACCTACTTGTATCTATTTATATAGAGATAGTAATCGAGAAAAGAAGTTAATTCAGGAAAATTAAATAAAGAAGAAAATTATTAATAAAATATTTATTCGGTTAAACAATTTACTCGTTGTCTCAAATATTTACTTCGACATAATTTATTTGAATGATTTGTGGAATATTGAAACAAATATTTCTAGCTAGCGTCCTCAATTATTAAAAGAGAGAAATCAAAATGAAAGATGCGTTACTAAAATGGCTACAATACGGCATTTTTTTTTTTTTTTTTTTTAATCTTTACGGAGTTGAGAGTCGTCGTCGTCGTCGGGTTCTATTCCCTCCCCGTGCTCGTCCTCGGGGACTTTGATACCAAGAATGTGGCTTGGGGTTCCCGGTATACGGACACACGGGGCAGGATGGTGGAGGCTGGGCTCTGGAGACAGGCCTGGTCGTCCTAAACCGAGGTTGTCCCCACGTGTGTGCGGATGCGGGGTGAATCAGTGGTGGACATCTCGTTACAGCCCCAGGACCTGACAGTTACCTGGGAAAGCCTGGGTCCTGGCCTTGGAGGCTCTCAGGCCTCGACTAAAGGCATGCTTGGAGAGGGGCCGGTTCCCACTTCGTTGGAAGACGCGGAAACTGGTCCTCATTAAGAAGCCCTGCGGACTCTCCGTCCGCTTACCGGCCCATCGTGCTGCTCGACGAGGTGGGCAAGCTCTTTGACTAACAAAAAAAAAAAAAAAAATTAAACGAGTTTTCATGAAGTATTTTATTGCTTTTTTATCCATCAATATGGGTAAAATATCTCAACTGACAATCTTTACGTACTGTCAAAGACTATTTAGGTTTGCTTTGTTGGTTGCTAGGCAACGGAATAGGGTCGAAGTTGGAAATTAAAGTCTATGATTATAGATATAGATTTTATATTAGGTAATTTTTCATTAATTATAATTAAACTACTTTGAATAAAAGAGCCATTTTCAATAGGGTTCCTCGTAAAATAAAATTTGATTCAATTAATTGATTTTTTCGCCAGCTACAATATTTTCAGGTTTCACTCTTGACTGATGGGAAAACATTTAAAACTAAAGGGTATTTCAACAAGAACTTTGTTTTTCAATTGGGGCTACACCAAGAACGTGATAGTTTTGACATTTAGTTTTTGGCGGTATTCGTAGTAGGTGCTTTGGCAATTGTTCCAATGAATTCAATTTCGCTCGAAAATCGCATTAAAATAATTCAAATCCACTATGAAAATGGTCGTTCTGTTAAAGTTACATTTCGTAAAATTCGTGATATTTTCGGACAACATAATCGTCCTTCTGAGACCGCTATTAAGAATTTGGTCGCGAAATTTGAGTCGACAGGCTCGGTACAAAATGTGCCAATACCAACACGTGTTCGACCGGGTCGTTCAACAGAAAACATCGCCGCGCCGCCGTGAGCCATAGTGTTGAAGAAGATCAAAATTTGTCAATTTCACGACGTTCTCAATAATTGGGGTTATCCAAAAGCACAACATGGCGAATTTTGCGAAAGGATTTGGCTTTGAAGCCTTACAAGATTCAACTGGTGCAAGAATTGAAGCTGACCGACCATTCCAATCGCCGTAGATTCGCTCAGTTCATTCAGGTACAACCTGCTGGTTTTTCTTAAAAAATATTTTTTTCAGACGAAGCCCATTTTCATTTGTCAGGGTACTGAAAATCCTAAAGCAATTATTGAGAAGCCTTTGCATGCTCAACATGTCACTGTGTGGTGCGCTATGTGGTCTGGAGGCGTGATTAGGCCGTTTTTTTTGAAGATGAGGCTGGAAATCCGGTAACAGTCAATGGATCACGGTATCGCGAGATGTTAACCACTAAATTTTGGCCTATTATTGATGACATGGATATCACTGAAAAGTGGTTTCAACAGGACGGTGCCACATGTCACACAATCAATGAAACGATCAATTTATTGCAAACCAAATTTCCCGATCGCATAATTTCGCGAAATTCAGCTGTTAAGTGGCCAGCCAGATCGTGTGATTTAACACCACTGGATTATTTTTTGTGGGGCTATGTTAAGGACAGAGTCTATACGGAGCCAATCGAATCGATTGCAGCCTTAAAACTCAAAATCCGTGATGTCATTAACGAAATAGACCCTCCATTTTGCCAAAAAGTGATTAAAAATTTTGATGAAAGAATCAACATCTGTCAGCGTGGTCGTGGTGGACATTTGCCAGATATAATTTTTCATTAATAATTGCCAAACTTTTCTCTTTGTAATACAATAAAAACATTATTCATTTTCCTCCAAATTCTTTGTTTTAGAAAACAAAGTTCTTGTTGAAAAACCCTGTATTTAGATGTTTTTTTCGTTTCTGCTGCATTAAATACATTTTTGAAAACTCGAGAGATTAAGTAGGTTCTGTGTACACTCGGCTACACAACAAGCTATACATTTCCCGTTCATGCTGATCTCGCATTGTATAGGATTTCCGTACAATGCGATGGCAGCTTATATTGGAAATGTATAGCTTGATGTGTAGCCATGTGTACTAGCAGGAGTGTAACAACAAAAACAGTTGCAGAAAGGAGGCAAAACAAATTTTTCGATCGCAAAGCACTCTAATGCTTTGCATTATGAGTCGTGCAATACTGAAGATATTATGATTAGTTCTATCTACTGTATGACTACAATCTTGTTCGATTCCACAGTTCGTATATTACAAGAATACTTTAGATTCTTGATAATAGGTAGGATGGGGTAGCCGGTCGCTCCCCAAAATAAGTAGGTCTGTTAACAATGAAAATCCAATATATTGTATATTGGATTTCAATTGTGAAATACATTGGTGCGCAAAAAAAAATCCTTGAACTATTTGAAGTGTACCAGCTGACTGGTAAACAAGGCTGTAATAAAATGCAGCTATTTTAGCTCTTTGCAATTCACCTCCATATTAAAACGCAGCTGTTTTAGTATTGAGATGAATTGGAAAGGGTTTTTTCCGGCAGTGGATTGGTTTCAATCATACCTACATACCTAATACATCTCGACTACATTATCAAGATTAAAGTACCGAAATGTATAGATCGGTAATAGTAGACTAGGAGTGACGTGTGGAAATTGAGACAGATATCGATCAGTATTCTCGAGAAAGCTCATTGATATCTGCGGTATCAATGTGTCATGCTATCCGATCACATGCCGAAGATAATAAGAAACACGAGCGATTTTATCCGAGAAGATTCATGAAGTAGGGTAATAGGTATCACTTTCAGAAGTCAACGTTTTTTGTAAAAACACTGAACTAATGCAATGCTTTATTTTAATATACATAAAGTCCAGCCAACGCACATTTGGCCACTGAAACCGAATTTTAATGAAAGTAAGCCGACTGACATTGATAGAATATCAAGGGCCATATTATGAAGTATTAAATCCATCATTGTTCCACTGCGAAAAAATAATGGTGTAATCGGCCTTGTATAGCTCCGTTTCTCACTCACACTGGAAAAAAGGTGGCATTAATAGGTCATAATACGGCCCCTGAAGTCGGTTGGAATAAGCTAGTGTTGCCTGGAAACCGTTCTATGCAGTTCAAGCTGAGAGAATACAGAGAGCATTCACTAAACATCTAGCCTTTATATCCAGGAAAATTTGCCATCGCTGTCCGCATGAGAAGCGCTTATTTTTTTTTAATATAAAGACACTGCGTGACTGTCACCGTTCGCGTGATCTAATTTTCCTCTACAATTCGATTTTTAAAATGTAGCGATCTTGTATTGTATCCAATATTCAGTCCTTTCTAAACCTCCCAGACATCGCATCACCAGGATGTTTCATATCCCTTTTCGCAAATCCAATCTTCGTCACGACGCTCCCTTGCTCCGAATGTTAAAAAATTACAACAGTTTTTGTAAATTGTCGAAAACGACTTACACGGTGTTCACTTAAACAAGTTTAGAAGATCAGGGTTACAGGAGTGCATAAACTAAACATTTTTTTTTTTGTTAATTAATTTCCATACTCGTGTGGAATTCCAATCTTAGATAGATGTCCCTTCACCTTTCGTGGTAACATTTTATATAATTTTATTTAGAATAAGTAATGCTATGTGCATCACTTATTCATTACCACTTATTTTGAATGTTGTTTTGTAAAAAAAAAGTAAAAGTAAAAAGTTTTTGTTTTGGAACAACAACAGATTGACATATAAATTACGAATCGATGACAGCTACAAAAGTAAAAAACAAAACTGTGTCGCAGACATCAACGCCCGACTAAAACTGAGAAATAGTATTTTATGTTTTCATGAGTTTTTTTTTTAGTTAATTACGATTTTGTTTCGTGGTGAATGCTGTGTATACCATTAATAGGCTTATATACCAGTACTTTTATTATGTTATTGTTCTGTCTACATTTTTTGTTGATGTACCAAATAAATAAATAAATTATGTAGGTATACACGGTGACATTTAAATCACAGTTTTGCTAGAACAAATGTTGTTCAGACCATGGTCCACCATGACCATTCTATAGCATCCAATAAGTAAAAAACGTCATTGGTTTTCGAAAAAAGACAATGCTAAAATAGTCGGGATTATCGTTACTACAGACAGTGCGGCGTTCGCGTCTCAAAGTAGTTGCGGCGCGGCTTACGTATGGGAATACAGCATTGTCCAGGGAAAGTATCTCGATAAACGAATTTAGTAACCACTTATTTTTGTACGTCTTACTAGAAAATACCAAAGTTACAAATTAACTTCGGTAGGTATTTTATCACTGATAAGTGGCTACTTTAAAACAGATTTTTATGCCTTGGTATGGCTTTGGCTATGGTAAACTTTGGTCGGCATTTTCTCGCTATTCGCCACGATTGCACGACGCGACGCACTGTACCGATGCGGCAAGGTCCTCTAATAATTTTGTCATTTCGTTCTAGGTGCGAACTTACGGTAGGTACTATCAGACATGGTTTTCATTCTTTCCTGTGTATCGTATTGTATCTAACGTGAGATTATTAGGTATTATTTATTTATTGGGATATTACAGGAACAAGACAAAAACAAAACTTATACCACAAAACCGAGTTAGCTCCGTGTGCACCAAGACAGCATTGATTCCAATTTTCCACATTCCAATAGTTAGAACTCATTTTTACAAAAAACGCGCGGTGCGTGTCTGTGACGTTAGATCATCGGATGCACACGCGTCGCCCACTCGAGAGATTTCGGTAGACTGGCTAGCCGCCCGGGCGGCGCGGGAGCCCCGCGGCAGTCAATGAATGAAATGGGCGGAACGATACTTCGCGCGTTTTGCATATCATTGGCTGATGATTTATTTGCATTTCAGCCCGCATTGGCTGGACATCCTTGTAGTCCACGTGGACTCCTCATAAATCTTTTGAATGCCATATTGCTACCGCAATGAGTACTTTGATGTTACGGTTAATGTTTGAACACGTTTAAGCAACATAAGACTTATTTGAGAACGCCTAGTTTAGTTTGTTTTAATTAAATATTTTATGCTATAGAATGGTAGTAGACCATGGTCTGAACAACGTTTGTTCTAGTAAAACTGTGATTCAAATGACACCGTGTATATAAGAGAAACTGTTCGAATGAGGTGTAGAAAATAGATAAAATGGTTTAGTTATTTTTAGCACTTTAAAAATCTATCTCAAGCTCTCAGTCTATTATTAGCAAATTTACAAGTATTTGGATCCGTAAAATCCTTAAATCCGACGATAAATAAAGGCAAAGCAATAAAGCCAGCCATTCCCACGAGTCCCTTTACGGGTCATTGTAATGGTCACGGAGTAAACATTTAAATGGCTACTTTTAGAACCAATTAGTAGAAAATCTCATTGTTTTAATATGCACTACAAGGTGAACCAGAAACGTGTGGTCTTTAAAGGGACAGACCATAAAACCGAGCAACTTTCTCCATAGGACCAACACGTACTCGCGAAAAAAATAGCAACTGTCCCATACAAAACTTTAAAACCTACTCGACCCAAATGTATGGGACTAATTATTTTTCGTGATTACGATGCTGGTCCCATGATAAAACTTGGTTACTTTGATGGTCTGTACCATACCCTTAAAGACTACACCTTTCTGACACACCCTGTATAAGTATTGTTTTCTCGAAAGGGATGTTTAAATATTATATGAGTATTATTGTGTTATCATAACTAATCGAATAACTTTAATCTGTCGTCAAGTGGTTAGACCACCTGTCTATGGGTGATAAGGTTGTTTTAAGTCCGCCTGTCTAGCTACTGCCGCCATAACAACAATGTTGTGTTTCGGCAGTTGGACGTAAGATAGCCAGTTCCTCTGTGGTTGAGGATTCCGGGTGAAGCTCGCTTCCACCTTCGGCCTGATCATCCCTTACCATCAGGTGAGATGCAGGCCAAGAGATTCCCGGTAGTGGTAAAAAAAAAAATGTTTGAATTCATGTTTATGTTAAAAAAGATTCAGTAGGTAAACCTTTTACTAACTCTAAAAGGGGGTTCTCATAAGTCAATGTGTTTAGCTAAATAGAAATCTAGTATCGCAATGTATGAATGAAGTTTTACTACAATAAACTATACACTTTTTCCAATACCGACGCTAGAAACTAGCGACTGTTTCGCAACAGCATCTGCATACCCCATCTCTACAAACCACGCTGACGTAGGTCGTAGATCGAGGAAGCGTATTGTAAATCCCATTGTGCCGAGAAAAAACTGACAGCAATCAACATACAGTCATATACGCATAACTCAATATTGATAGCTGTGGGACTTTTCCGTGGATTCCTAGTCCCGCGGCACTTCTAAAATACAAAAGATGTGGCTTCAACATCATTTAGAATTTACTCTATATTATATTGTATTTCTGCCCAGTTGATGACAATAGGCTCGCCCCCTATTACTTGGGACTTAAAATATTCGAACAGTAGTGGCCCAGTGGTATTGGCCCCGACTTACGAGTCGTAGGTCGTGAGTTAAACACAGACAGGCACTTTACTTTGTTTATTTAATTTCATCACCACTGCTCTCAAAACGGTGAAGGGAACCGGCATGTCCTAGAACCCAAAATTTGAAGACATGTGACATCCAGCAACCCGCACAAGGCCCGCGGGGTGGATTATGACCCACTCCCTCTTACAGAGAGGAGGCCTGTGTCGCTAGTAACAAACCGATCAATGATCAGTTACAATTAACCTAGATAAATATTTATACCTACTGGTGTTAACCGCGGAAAGTGTAAATAATGCTCGTAAAATCTAAGTTCAACGTAAAGCTCTTTTGTGAGCTTCATAGCCACGAAGGTGCGCCCTGTCCTACCATAGTTATGACGCAGTGATAAACCCAAATGTGATTTGCTCATAAATCCTTACACTCTAATAAAATAGCCATTTTTAAAAGGGGCGATAATATCTTATACCTATTTTGCAATACTCGTTCACTTTCTTTTTACAGCCACCTTTTTTTGCGTTCAATGAGTTTCTTCGTTCACTATAAAATGGTATCTCTTCTTGATATTGATAATACCATAATACACGCATCAAAAAAGTCTAAGCAACAGCATCGGTTTTGAACTTTTGAACGATTTTACTATTGTAATATATTTATATTTCTTTTATAAATAATAACTAAGCATTTTTTGATGCATTACTGACTAAGGCAACAAAATCCTTCATTCAATTGTTCATTTAATCATCATGTTCACATCATGATGTTCATCGAAGGGATTGAGGTCTGGCAATTGTGCAAGCTACGGCAATACCCGGATGTTTTCCATTGCCAAGTACTCTTTGGTCCTGCGAGCTGTGTGCGAACACGCATTGTCATGCATCAGCGTGAAATCTGAGCCGAAACTTTGTGCAAATGGATGAACATAAGGCCCGAGGACATTTTCAACGTAACTTTCAACGTTCATATTGTCATCTACAAAAACGAGCTCAGTTCCTCTGTTCTTCATAATACCCGCCCATACCATCACTGTGGAGCCACTGTAAGGGTGCACTTCCTGGACGTATCTCAGCCGTGCAGCATTTCCGGGACGACGATACACTCTTAGCCTTCTCGTATCAGGCCTAAATCCAAACCGAGACTCCTGGGTCCATGTCAAGTGTTCCCTACACCATTCGTTTCGACGGGCGCGATTCCCATGGCGTATAAGGGGGCACCTAATTGCGCGTCGTGCTCGTAGGCCGTATTCATGAAGCCTATTTCTCACGGTTTGGTGGCTAACAAGTACCTACACCGCTTGAGATTTGTAGTTTTATACCTATCTCCTGAGCGGTTAACATCGGCTGCCGTGTTGTATGTATCGGTCCTGTCGAGCAGTTGTACTCCTTGCACGTCCTGGGTGCTGCTTAGCAAGATCCCCTGTATTAATGTAAAGCTGCCAAAGACGACAAATCACGCTCCTATTGACACCAAAATGCCGAGATACCTGGGACTGATTTCTTCCCGCTTGTAGCATTCCTACAGCTCTCTGCATTTCATCAGCAGCTAAATGGCGTCGCTCCATGACTTAAAAAATGACGCACTATTAATTTTTTTCAAAAACTATACCTATATCCAAAATGATAAAAATGAGATAAATACCAAATTTATCAAGCAACGGAAACACATGTAATCCGGAAAAAAATATTAGCTTTTATTTTAATGAAAACAAAACGCAATCGAAAAGTTTCTATATTTAAAATCAGCCAGTATATGTTTCCAAGAACAAAAAGATCGTATACCAATCTACTTTGTTAAGAAAAAAATAAAGTATCAAATAATAAAACATGTAGTTTCTGTAAATGATGCGTGTTGCTTAGACTTTTTTGATGTGTGTATATCATAAAGTATTACATTATTTCATTATGACACGGGTTGCTACACATATGTTCTGTCGGCAAGATACGGCACAAGCTGGGTGGCAAAATAGAATGTATATGACGCCGTCCGACATTACGATGTTACTAGTAACGACCGACCGAAGAGTTGCATCGATGGTTGCGTGGCAGCTGTCTTCTAAGGACAGGTGATGTCAGAGAAGCCGCCGTCGTACCACGTCCACGACAAACTGCTATATCCTGTCACAATCCTGATACTATGAATCACTAATACGATGACCATTTCTGGTAAAGGCTATCCTGCGCCGGTATATACTTTGCCACCCGCCTGATGATATAAATTACTCAAGCATCCAGTCTGAATAAGATACAATCTCTGAGAGAGTGTACTAAATTGATTTATCCATCTGCTAAACAAGCACTTATCAGTCGGATACTTAAACAAAGTGTCAGTGCTGTAGTATGCTGAGCAGGTGAGGGTAGGCACCATCCGTCCTGACTGCACGGGGATGCCAAAAAAATTGCCGGGGAGGGCCAAAGGCTATTGGTGGGCTGGGTTTCCGCGCAGGTCAAACTGCTGGAACCCAGACCTCTGAGGTGCTTCCGCTGCTATGTGGTAGGTGGAAATCACGTGGGAGCTAAATGCAACTCAGAGTTGGACCGCAGCAGTCACTGCTACCGCTGTGGTCAGCCTGGTCAAGGCCGGCTCGTGCGACGCCACGCCGCATTGCGTCGTATGTGCGGCGGCTGGCAAGCCGGCCAATCACTGCATTGGCAGCAAGGCCTGCGCCCCACCTGCAAAAGCCAGAGGCAAGCCCTCCGCCACCGCCACCACTGCCGCAGCCGCAAACACCGCCGCCGTTGCCACCTCCACCTCTATCTTTATAGCCACCGCACCCACTTTTGAATACCCGCCGCGGCACAGAGGTCTCGGGAGGGGGCTGATATGGAGTGCCAATAATGGCCCCATTACGCCTCCACCAGGTGAACATCGACCACTGCGCCGCAGCTCAAGATCTGTTGCTTCAGAGCATGGCGCAGTGGTCGATTAACGTCGCCGTGGTCGCTGAGCCGTACTTTGTTCCGCCCAGGAATGAATGGGTGGAGGACCTGAGCGGCTCAGCGACCCTAATTTCGTCGGCCGCCACTGGTACTCCGTCCCTCGAGGCTGTTAAAAGAGGACGGGGTTGCGATGCAGCACGGTTCGGGGAGATTGTCGTGGTAGGGGTGTACTTCTCCCCGAGCCGAACTCTTGCCGAGAACCACAACTCTCGTGTGGAGTTGAGAGTCGTCGTTGTCGGATTCTGTACCCTCCCCGTGCTCGTCCTCGGGGACTTCAATGCCAAGAATGTGACTTGGGGTTCCCGGTATACAGACACACAGGGCAGGATGGTGGAGGACTGGGCTCTGGAGACGAGCCTGGTCGTCCTAAACCGGGGTTCTGTCCCCACGTGTGTGTGGATGCGGGGTAAATCAGTGGTAGACATTTCGCTCGCCAGCCCCGCTCTGTCGCCGCGTGTCATTGACTGGCGCATCATGGAGGGGTGGAGACCTATTCCGATCACCGGTACATCCAGTTTGACGTCTCCGCCCAGACCTCGAGCGCGCTGGTCCGACAGGCCCCGAGTGGGCCGTGGTGGGCGCTGAAGCAGCTGGACCGGGAGCTCCTCCTGGAAACCTCGATCGTGCAGGTCTGGGTGTCATCACCGGACAGGCCTGCTGACATCAACGACGAGGCGGAGTGGTACCGGGAGGCAAGAGTTGCTGGAGACTCTGAACAGGGACCCGTGGGGAAGCCCATACAAGATGGTGCGGGAGAAACTCCGCCCATGGGCTCCCCCGCTGACGCAGAGTCTCCGGCCGCAGCTTGTAGGGGACGTGGTGAGCGCTTTGTTCCCTTCGAGAGGGGAACATGCTCCCCGCCCATGACTCTGTCCACTGCAGTGCCCGATGCGGACCACACCGCCGACGACAATGACGATACTCTGGAGGTGACCGAAGTAGAGATGAGAGTGGCGGTACGTAGGCTGAATGCCAAAAATACCGCCCCAGGACCCGACGGCTTACCTGGGAAAGCCTGGGTGCCTTGAAGGCTCTCGGGCCTCGACTAAGGGGGCTTCTAAGCGCATGCTTGAAGAGAAGGGCTGGTTCCCACTTCGTTGGAAGACGGGGAAACTGGTCCTCATCAAGTAGCCGGGGCCCCTTGCGGACTCTCCGTCTACTTATTGGCCCATTGTGCTGCTCGACGAGGTGGGCAAGTTCTTAGAAAGAGTCATTGCAGACCGCCTCGTAGGGCGGCTAGTGCGGGTGGCGCCGACTTTGGCGGAGAACCAGTTTGGTTTCCGCAGGGGGCGCTCTACGGTGGACGCCATCATGCGCGTACGAGCCCTGACGACGGGGGATGCTGTATGGGCTACAGCATCCCCCGTCGTAAGGGCTCGTCTTGGCGGTGTCTCTAGACATCGCCAATGCCTTCAATACTCTGCCCTGGAGTTGCATCAGGGAGGCACTCCGGTATCACTTGATGCCGACCTACATCTGTCATGTGGTCGAAGCCTATTTAACGGACAGGGCCGTCATCTACCCCGGTCACCAGGGAGAGTGGAACCGGCGAGAGATGTCACGCGGTGTCCCACAGAGATCGGTCCTGGGGCCGCATCTATGGGACATCGGATACGACTGGGTGCTGCGTGCCAACCTCCCTAGCGGCGTCAACGTCGTTTGTTACGCTGACGACACGTTGGTCCTGGCGCAGGGGAGGTCGCACCAGGTGGCGGCCGAACTAACGACGCACGGGGTTGCGACAATCGTGGACAGAATCCGGCCATTGGGACTCGAGGTAGCCCTCCACAAGTCCGAGGCCCTGTGTTTTCATGGACCTCGGAACGCGCCACCATCGGGTTCCCAAATAACGGTAGGAGGAGTTCACATCGGCGTCGAGTCGACGATGAAGTACCTAGCAGTCGTCCTCGACAGCCGATGGAACATCGTGACGACGTTTGGCTCCCAGACTGGAGCGGGCCGGGGCTGCTTTGAAGCGACTCCTGCCCAATCTAGGGGGCCCAAACGCCTCCTGCCGGAGGCTCTACGCGGGGGTCGTGCACCGGTGTGGGCGCGTTCATTAAGACGGCGGCCAGTCCACCGGTTGAACGCGTCCCAGAGGGTCATGGCCACCCGGCTGATCCGGGGATACCACACGGTCTCCGGTGAGGCGGCGAGCCTCCTTTCCGGATTGCCGCCATAGGATCTGGAGGCAAAAGTCCTCGCACACATTTGGGAGTGGCACGAGGTGGCGAAACGCCGGGGCGTAACTCCGCTACTGCGAGAAATCGCGGCACAGCGGACAGAGCTCCGGCGGGATCTCATGGCGACATGGAGAGTGCGATTGTCGCAACCCAGTGCTGGGCACGCCACTATTCCGGCGATTCCCCTCTTTGAGGAGTGGCCAGAGAGGCGCCACGGCGTCTTCACCTTCCACCTGACGCAGGTCGTCACCGGACACGGTTGTTTCGAGAGGTTTCTGTTTCGTATCAGGCGGAAGGAAACGCCCGGGTGTCATCACTGCGTGGATCGCCCGGAGGTCACAGTGGAGCATACGATGGAGGTCTGCCCGGCTCGGGCAGAGCATCGCCGTGTCATCGTGGAGGCGATCGGTGCCGGGGATCTCTCGCATCCGGCCCTTGTCTAGGCCATGGTACGGACAGGGCATGGGAGGCCGTCACCTCCTTCTACGAAGCAGTAATGCTCGAGAAGGAGGAGGCAGAATATGTGAGGGAGAGGCAAATTTCACGCCCTCACGCCCCTAGCCACCGCAGGAGACGCCCTGGGCGTCGGGAATCGCAGGCCGATTCCCGGCCACCATAGGCGCGGGCTTGCGGACGGTGAGCAATAGCTCGCCGTCCGATAAGGATCAGGCCCGGGTCGACGGCGCGTTGTGTCTGTGTGTGGCGCGCCCCAAAGAGATTTCAGCAACTGAAGGGGTCCGATAGGACCGATGCCTGCCGGAGTCACGGGAAAGTCCGAAAGGGATACCTTGGCCCCTGGCAACGTACAGGAACTGAAGGAACACGGGTGGGTTTTAGTCAGTGAGAGTCTGACACGCCTTTCCGCTCCACCCAGAGCGGGAGAAGTTATTTATAATAAATAAAATGCTTTGGTGAAATATAAAACGTAAAAAGAGGTGGCTTGTATAGGACATTAATCTTCAGCGACGAACAAAAGATACGATAAAAAGTTATTTTCGTGTCTTATTTATTTATTCGATTTCAAGGCTCCCATGGCAACATTTGATAACGATTTAATAAAAACGGGCCTTTCATTAAAAATCGCTTCCAGAAAATCTCGAGTATTTTTCATAGCGAGTAAATTAATCCTCCTATTAGCAATACGTACCTATCCATCCTATCTTAGAAATGTGATCATTTCTTGATAAAAATAGATTATCAGCTACACAACACGCAACAGAATCGAACAGGATCAACAATACAATATCTTTTAAAATAAGGGTAGGTACATAACGGGCTTATGTACCTACCCTTATTTTAAAAGATATTAATATTCCATTTAATTAACGTTAAGCTGCTTATCTGAGACGTAGACAACAACAACCCAACAGAAATATTTTTTTGGACAAAAATGGGTATGGCTTGATGTTGAAAATTGTAACTTGTCTGGGTTGTTTCGTCGAGCATTACGAAAAAGCTCCTGCATGGTAACAAAATTACCCAACCAGTTAAGAGCACCGTGAGCATAGCATGGCATAGCATATCTCTGGATAGATGGTGTATTTTAGTAGAAGCCCGGAGTCTGAATTTGTGCCCGGTTGATATGGCTCGGTTAGTCTATTTTAGTGATTTTCATAGCTTTATGTCCTACGGTATTCTGCTGTGGGGTTAAGCTGCTGATATTCAAAATATATTTGTTCTTCAAAAACGAGCTGTTCGAGTTTATCATTTATAACTAGTTTATATGGTCCTAGTTTATCATTTATAACTTCCAGTTCCAGCTATATATAGCTATATGTAAACGGGCACGCCCTATATGCCTGGAGGCTTTTATTTAGATATTAAGTTCTGTTTACGTTTAGTTGTTATTTTATATTGCTGCCTGAGTATTGTTGTATGTTTTTGTTTTGTATATTGGCGTGTGCTAGCTGACATATGGCTAATGAAAATTATTTTGTATACAGAATCAATGTTTTCTAACTGAACAGACAGCTGTGCTGCTGGGGAGTTTGTTGCGCCACTTCTTCTTCCCAGCTAAAGCACTAGGAAGTGGTGAAGGGTGGGCGTTTTGGGGGACTGTCTTATGTAATTTTGACGTTCGAAAAGTGCTGATTCTCAGCCTAGTTCGAATAAATGACTTTTGGATTAGATTTTTTTTTATTTGCGCCCCTGGGACAAAAAAATAACTGCCGAAATGTGGGTATACTATATGTACATTGTACATCTGTGACTAAGTTGTGTGTGTTTTAAACAGCTTTAAAACTAAAATAACAGAGTTTTTAAATGAATTCGATCTAATTTGATGTCTCTAAAGGAAGCAGGAAGTCCTCTATTGCAGACGAGTTCTGACTATAATAATACCCCCATCACTCACCTCGAGTATCTCGTAACATCGACTAAGGTATTATTTCCCTATTAGAAACAAATGGATTTTCCTGTGTAGGAACTAAATGAATCCATGAAATGAAATAAAATGAAATTAAATTGTTTATTCTGTAAATAGGATATTGTAATCACTTTTACACGTCAAATTTAAAAAAAAAGAAGAAAATGCTAGATGAGTTCGGCGTTTCCTATCTGACTACTCTGAGAAGAAAGACCGAAACAAACTCAGAGGTCACAGTCTCTTTTAAAGTCCAGACATAATCTTGGTCAGGCCATATGAGGACCATGTAGATTAGTGTCTGAAATGGTCTTTTGAGGAAAGAACCACACAGATTTGAGTAGACCTATCCAGCCAGTGCGAGCATTTGTCAGTAATCGTGGAGCTCAACTCAGAACTTAAGGAGCTCAACTCGACGAACAATACCAAAGAAAGGACATTTGGGTAGGTCTCATAAAGTACTCAAACTGCCAGACCATAATTAAAACTAACTGAAAAAGAAAAAAATAAAGAATGAGGAAAAACAATAAAAATGAAATATCCACATAGTCGTCACATTCACAATCATTCAAACAATATAATACTTTACAAAGTAATCATGTTATTTTGTATATAATTTTCAACGATGTCAATATGTATATAAAACTGGTATTTTTAATGATTTACATAATAATTAAAATGTCAAATTTTATGGTTTTATCACAAGGCTTAGCAGAGCGAGCAGCTCAACCCCACGCTTTTTTATCTTCTAATTAATCTGAAATTTTATAGTACCCTTTTTTACAAAGTTTAGTTTTAATACAGCTTTTTAAGTCGTTTAATGGGTAAGTTTCGAATATCAATGGGAAGTTTGTTGTAAAAGCGTATACATTGACCCATGAACGATTTGCCTACTCTGTGGAGACGTGTGCGATGTACAGCAAGGTTGTTGTTTATTCCTGGTGTTTAAACTATGAATATCGGTCATTTTCTTAAAATTAGATACATTTTTGTGTACATGCAATAGGTTTTCAAAAATATATTGTGAGGCTACAGTCAGAATGTTTTTTTCTCGAAGGGAATCCCTTGGACCTAGTTTGTAAATGGCTCGAACAGCCCTTTTCTGTAGAACAAAGATAGTATTAATGTCCGAACAGGTTCCCCAGAGAAAAAATCCATAAGACATAAGACTGAAAATAACTAAAATAAACAATTCTGGCTGTATCTACGTCAGTTATCTGTCTAATTTTTTTAACAGCATAAGCGGCCAAACTAAGCCTTCCTGACAATTTTTCTATGTGTGGGCCCCATTGTAATTTACCTTCAATAGTTATTCCAAGAAAAACTGTTGACACTACAGGGTCCAACTCTATTCCATTAACTTGATCATTAGTAGTTAGCTGCCTGACATTTGGCGTTGAAAATCTAAGGAGTTTAGTCTTTTTTTCGTTAAGGAGAAGATTATTTACATTAAACCAATGTACAACTTTAGAGAGTGCATCGTTAACTTGTTCAAACTTGACTAACTAACGTTTGATTTTAAAAATGAGGAAAGTGTCATCTGCGAATAAGACGATCTTGTGATTATCCCTTATGTGGTAAGGTAAGTCATTTATATAAATTAAAAATAAGAAAGGACCTAGAATTGAACCCTGCAGAACGCCCATGGCGACCGCAGATCCTGCAGATCTCTTGCCATTAACATCGACCCTCTGAATTCTGTTGTTCAGATAAGAAGTTTAGTCAGAAGGTCAAGAGTCCCTCATACCATAGTGGTACAGTTTCCTGATGAGTGTGTCATGATGTACGCAATCGAAGGCCTTGGACAAGTCGGAGAAAATGCCAAGAGCATCTTGCGACTCCTCCTAGGCCTCGAATATGCTCTTCAGTAATTCCACGCTCACGTCTGTAGTTGAACGAATCTTTGTAAAACCAAACTGTTTCAGATGAAATAAATTATGTGCATTGAAATGTCCTAACATTTGTTTTAAAATAAATTTTTCAAAGATTTTGCTCAATGAAGGTAAAATCGAAATAGGCCGAAAATTTATGCGATTAGAATTATTGAAGACGATGGTATGTACTGATAATCCCCAAAGGTCAGCAGTTTTTTTTTACATCAAGATTTCTAAAAGATTATATTATGTCTTTAGCAGTAATAATTGTGAATTCAAAAAGTTTGTCACATTCTGGTACACATTCTTTAAGTATTGAGTAAGCAGAAGTGGAGGATGACGATGACAGAGTTTTGGGTTGTCAAAATGGAAATATGGGAATGAGCTCTAAATCACCCGGTAAGACCTGTTATCGTCACTAATTTGCATAAAATTAAGCAAAAAATACCATTGCGGTCGAGGTAATTTCATAGTGCATATAATAGATTTGCATTGAACGGTCGTGGTAAAGATTCTTACATGATGGACATAGACCTCCCCGACCTCCAACAGTCAAGTTGATAACGATGTGATTGTTAAAAAAAGAATACTTGAATTTAAAATGAATAATCGTCACCTAACTTTTATTTTCAGTCACTTAGCTTTACATTAAATATAATCTCAATGATCCCTGTTTCAGGGGCTATCCGAATTTGCCTGTTTTAGAATCAGGTTTAAATTGTCAAATTAGTGTATATAGGTCCTGAAAAAAAAAACTATAGATTCTATACATTCTTGAAAACACTAAAAATTGTAATTTGCTCGATCAAAAAAAAATCCGAAACAGGGTCGATTTCAAAACCATTTTTCGTTTTATTTCATAATTACAGAACAAAATAATATGAAAATTGCATGTATGATAAGGTAATCTTATTTTCGAGGGAATCGAATTTAAAGGTTGGATTTTTGAGTTTAATAGTTTTTTTTTTTAATAAATAGTAAATCAGGCTAAATCGGCTCGCGCTCAATCCTGCGGGACGTCATCGAGGGTGGAAATATGTCATTTATTTTTTTAAATACTCTCTCTCTGCCGTTGTTTAAAAGAAATCAAATAAACGAAGAACACATTGGATATGAAATACAACAGCTCAAAAAAAATATCCCGTAATTATATTACAGTTTTAATGCATAATATTGTTTTCGAAAGTGTGATTTTTTCTATGCCGTTTTGACGTTTAATTGTCATCTTAAAATAGTGTAACACATATTACAGATTATTATCGATGAAATTATACTCAAGTGTGAGTTTTTTATCGTCGTTTATCAAGAAGTTTTAATAAAACACATTTTTCTAAGATTTTTTAATCAGATTTATCCTTGTTGCTATACATATTCACTCTCCATCGAATTGTCTTTGCTACTATCATATCCTACATTAATAAACACATAATATACAAAGTGTCCGGTTGTATTTAATATATAAAACAACTTTCACTCTGGCAACAACAACAAAAATTAGAAAAAAATTGCTGTTTTAAACAAAAGTGCTATAGTAATACGACCAAAATAAATGTAAAGAACACGATAAAAATCTTAATGATATTTTTGGAATAGCGGAGCTAATTAGCAACACACGATTTTTTCCATGAATCCGTGATTTTATTGTATTGGCTCTGTGTGAACTAAAACTAACTAAACTAAAACTTTCAGTTTTGAATACAAAAAGTCACTGTCACTAGCGCTACTGTATACGATAAAATACTGTTCTAAAATGTCGATGTCCTAAACTAATAGATTCGATAAATTATAGCTGTAGCAGTAGGTACGTCACTTGACAATAAAGTACGGCAATTATTCATATGTAGTTGTCAATATTTACGGATCTTCATGAGCGGTGGGAAGCACCCAAAACAAAATAATATGGACACAGTTTAAGCAAAACAGTAAGGCCATTTTTAGCCCATTCTACTAAATAAAAATCTTAGACACAAGATTATTGAAAATTATGCCACTAAAGGGCTTAAATAGGGGATGAAATTTTATATGGAAATTCGTATTTTTTTCTTAAATTTTCTTGATAAAATTCTTAAATTCAATGACAGACAACGCACAACCTAAACCGCTGGGTCTAGAAGCATGCGATTTTGCACAAGAGTTCCTTTCATAACTAACGCAATTACGACTTTGGTAGTTTCTATCAAATTTACATTTCGCGTGACTCTTGAGATTGAGAACCATTGCAATTTTAAACTTTCACCTTACCGCCGTAAAGCCACTGATTGGTGGCTTGACACACTAACTGATTCTTACAGATTATTCCTGACTCCCCGGCTATCACTAACAAAATCTCGTGTACAGTTTGTACACTGGATTTATCATTAACAGTCACCTAACCATAGATATTTATTTTTATTAAAATTATAGATAAAGGCCTAAACTTCATGTTTTTCTGTGTATGTTCTACGAACTATCACATAACACTATATCAAAATGGAAAAATGTTCTTTGTTTAATTAATAAAATAAATTGATTTTTTAAAAATTTGTCGATAACGACACCGTGCCTGCCGCATCCAGCGGATTCCTGCGGCCTTTGCAAGGTCATCGGTCGATCTTGTGGGAGGCCTTCCAACGCTACGTCTTCCGGTACGCGGTTGCCACTCCAGAACCTTTCGGCCCCATCGGCCATCTGTTCTGACAAATGCTTGCACTGACTGGACAGGTCCACGCAAATCTGTGTGGTTCTTTCCTCCAAATACCATTTCAGACACTAATCTACATGGTCCTCATATGGCCTGGCCAAAACATGCCTCTATTTGTCTTCCTAACATTTATTAGGTTTTTTTTTTTTTGATATAATAAAACAGCAACCCAAGCAAAAACACCAGAACACATTTAGAAACATTACAAAGTATAAATAGGAGATTTGTTACGGCTTGTCACAACCCTCCGCAAAAAACAAAAATCATGCTTTGTTCAGAATAATGTCACATAACTTCGATATGTGTAGTGAAGCTTAGAAGTTAATATCAGGAATTGAAATTTAGATATTCAATGCATATAAATGGGTTACTAAAAAAATACCAACAACATAACACGTATCGATGAGTAGATTATTTAACATAACATAATATCACGCCTTGTTTCCCCGAAGGGTTGAGCAGAGGTGTACCTATAGTACACCCACATTTCGCCTGTTATGTTTTTAAGTCTCATGTAATAGGATGTTGACTGGAGAAAAAAAAAACTATTTAGTCTGTCAGTCAGATAATAAAAAAATATTAGACACGTATTTTTTGCTTTGTCATATTAATAAAAATGGTTTATATAAAACGCATTAAATTTGGGGAGTGGGGCTCGCTACGTCACAAATCAGTATAAAATCTTCCGGGGAGTGACGTCATGCCACATTTTAACGCATTGCCTACTCAATGTATCGCCGTAATCTTTTGATTACGTAAAAAAATAAAAAATACATATCCGATATTTTTTTATAATCTTTTTTCAATATTTTTTTATCATCATCCCTATTAGGGGCGAGTCTATTGCCATCAACCGGGCACCATAATAACAATAATAGGTAATACTAAAAGGTTATTAAAATGTTTGTGAAAAACTTACTTTCGTAATTTTTGTCGTCATCGACGTCGCAGTCACATCCACTCACTCCCCGTAGGCCGCCGCGAAAAACTGCATTGGCTAATAACGCTCCGAGAAATGGATTTTGTAACAACCCTCCTCTGTCACAACTCTCCTTGGTCCCCCTATTCTATTAACACCATCACAAGTATGTATAAATGCGCCATCTATATAGAAGATAACAAACTGTTTTAGTATCGCAGTAGCCATGATCTAATAGAAATATAAATCTCGTAAAATCACTCGACAGGTTTCGAACAACGAGCAAATATCCGGCATAGTGAGCAAACAGCATAAGCTGACTATTGAGAATACACAATGCATAAAATTTTTGGTTTCTGATACTTATTTTTTAAGTAAGTACGTATTTTTCATTATAATTCTAAAGATTCCTTTGCGACAGGAACATCATCATCAATACTAGGATTATGATGGAAAAACTGAATAGCTTTCCCCGAAAACTTCCTCCATTAACTTTGGAATATGTAAAGTTTTCAACAAATGAGTGTCAATCCGTAGGTATTATTAATAAGCAAGTAGAAAAATAGTCAATTTATGATTTCAATTAATTTGTTAAAATAGACTTGTGTCGTTTTGTATTGGCACGACAACATAGGAAAGTTAAGGCCTGGCCCGTTCATAAAAGAGCCTTTTATGTCGAGTTTTTATAGGTGTATCGTCATCCAAATGGATAGGCTATTACTTCCATTCAAATAACATTATTTGGTTTCCTTTCTCGTAAGATGAAATAAAATAATGTGTCACGTCTATATCAGTAGGTCAGGCTATTGTTTGATCTTATTTTTTTTTTAATACCGTTTCTTAGAAAACGTTTAGCTTAGATATAATGCAGGGTGGGCGATTTTTGTAATTTGTCCGTTTTGAATATTTTTTACAAAATATTGTTATTATACCTAACGTAATTACATAACCTACAATAAAATGCATATTTTTCCCCAAAATGTTGTTTGTTTTTTGTTTTTTTTAATCGCGAACCTACTTGAGCACATGTATGAGCACTATGTACCTACTTTAAAGTTACCATTTACTGGGTACGTCTTTCATTGACTTGAATGTGCCCTGGCGGCTAAGAGTATGTCATGCTCACTCTAATGTCTCGCTGGTGTGGGTTCCCTTCAAAAAAAGTTAAGCTGAATGTTGCTCATCCATACGTCATGTTATCTCTTAGCTGCCGCGGCTTCTTTTAATTTGTTTTAATTTTTGAATAGTTTTTGCTTTTTTCTTTTTATTACGGACGCTTTTAAATTGCACGTCTTTCTACATTACTCTCACATGTATCATTTCAACATGAATGATGTAACCAATATTTTGTAACAATATTTTTATTTAAAAGAGTGTCCGTGAAGTTTCTTGCCTTTTTTTCTCCATAGGATCCTACTACGCTTTGGAATGGGGAACTAGCTTCATCTTTCTGACTAACAGACTCCTTGACAATTCAAAAGTGCCTGTAATTGACTTATTTGAAATAAATGTTTTGAGTTTGAGTTTGAGTGATAAGTACTTGGAAGCTAGAATATGTTTACGTAATAACCAGTTTGAAGCACGATTATTCAATAACTTATCAGGTAATGTTATTTAAATTGGCTGATCATCATACAAGTAAACAGAATGTAAATGTAACACCCCAACTTATCTCTTTTATAAAAGCATCTAGTTTTCAGGGAACATCTTTATGACTGAACATTGTTTACGATTTCACGGACGAATATATTTGGAGCTTTTTCCTTACACTACATATGTCGCCCGAATTAAGCCATACACTGATGCAGATAGGCATACGCGTGTTTTCCTCACGTACTTATTGAAGACGATCGTAACAGCAGACGAACGAACAACTATTTATATTCACACGCTCTGAGCTGCTACCAAAAAACTGATCAGAAAAACTCGTCGATCAGATGTCTTGTGAAACTCCACGAAACACGATATCAAACACATTTATTGTCAAGTGAAACTACTAAAACTAAAACTTTACGAAAGACGATTTGAAAAAGGCCCCCTTACACCACAAATCACTATTTAAACGCACTAAAGCGCTGACAAAGGTTAAACGTTCGAAGAAGTTTAAAAAAAGAAATTAGTAAATGTATATAGTTTGTGGTAGGTAAAAATATATGTTAATCTTGGACATATTTGTCAGAACTTGGTTATTACCAAAAAACGTTTTGAAAAAAAAACCCGGTACCAATGAATGGTAAACTTACCTTGAGTTCAAATCCAAATCCAATTATATTCAATGTCAACGTACGTTGGTATGTCATTAATAACCTGAACGTCATATTTGAATGACACCTAACCAACAACTTAACTAATTTTTGAGTAAATCGATAATTGCTTTTTTTGCAATAAATTACAAGCGTATCGTCATCGCGCTTCTCTTTCGTTTCGACAGTGACCGCGCTTTGGTTCTTGTGTATGTTTTTGATATCGTGTTTTGTGAACTTTTACGAAAGAAAGCGTATTAATTACCTCCTTAAACTGTTAGGTAGTTATAATCACTTTAAACACTGTAACAATGTGGCAGAATGTTCTATTTAAAAGATTAATCGTGAGAGAATAATCGTTCCTATTGAAAGTTCCCAGAGTAACGAGTTGCTTAATTATTCAAATAAAGTGGGAACTCGAACTATGAAATTAATTAATGTAAAGAAAACCTTATTCCATTGACAGATACGATGGCTCTTCATTAATAATCAAATTGACGTTAACAAAGATTAAAGGACCTGTCTTCAATATTTTCCCATTTTTTTACCGAAATTACATATTTATGCTCTCCAAAACCACAATAATTTCGGACCATCAACGATTCTGTTAATTATTTCGAAAATAATTGGGAATCACAAAGATCAGATAAAGATGGATAATAACGTGCAAAATTATTCTCAGATTTTTTTTGTAAAGTTTTGGAAACAGTCTACGACTAGTAGGCTGAATCCAAAACCGGACCTTCCCGTGAGTGTGGATGATGCGACGGACGCAAAATGTATAACGAATATTTTTAAAGGGCATTTTAGAGTGCAGTCTGCGTTGAGAGGTAGGTCTGTCTGACTCGGAGGCTCCCCGGGGTTTCACTGCTAAGGAAATTAAGCAAGTAGTGACTAATTTATCAAAAGGAAAGTCTCCGGGGTATGACGGATTAGGTGTTGAGCACTTCTTGTTGTACGCTGGACCTCATTTATACCGCATACTTGCGATGCTTTATACATTTTGCGTCCGTCACACCTATCTTCCAGCGGATTTAATGGAAGTGTGGTAGTACCTGTAATTAAAAATAAAACCCGTGATGTCTCCGATAAAAACAATTACAGGCCTATTTCCTTAGCTACGGTACTAGGGAAGGCACTTGATGGCCTGTTTGAGTGTCAGCTTAATAGCTACATAACATTGAATGATGCGCAGTTTGGCTTCAGAAGCAAACTATCGACGGAGGGTGCTATCCTGGTGCTCAAGCAGACTGTGAGGTATTATACGGACAGACAGACACCAGTTTATGCTGCCTTTCTTGACCTTTCCAAGGCTTTTGATCTCATATTCTACGAGAAGTTATGTTCTAAGCTCCATAGTTTAAATTTGCCTACAGAGCTACGAGTAGTTAACTTGTTGAAGTTCTGGTACAGCTCGCAAACAAATCGCGGTTGGTGGAATAATGTGTCTTCCGAGCCATATTTGTTGGAGTGTGGTGTTAAACAGGGTGGTTTGACATCGCCTGCTCTGTTTAACCTGTATATGAATGACCTGATTGATGGGCTCAGCAGAACTAATGTCGGCTGTGCAATAGATGGTGTGATGGTTAACAATCTGAGTTATGCAGACGATATGGTGCTGCTGAGCCCATCAATCAGTGCACTCGGGAAATTACTCGTGTTATGTGAGTCTTATGCAGCGACGCATGGGCTTACGTACAATGTCAAGAATACACAGATGGTGATTTTTAAGTAACTATACGCGGAACACCATTGCAGCGTGTGGCTAAAGTTGAATACCTAGGACATCTGGTTACGGAGGACTTATCTGATGATGCAGATTTGAATAGGGAGCGTAGGGCGTTGACGGTTCGGTGCATATGTTAGCCCGCAGATTTGTACGTTGTAGTAGGGATGTGAAGGTGTATCTTTTTAAGGCCTACTGCTAAACCTTCTACACGTGTAGCTTGTGGGTTCACCCACAAGCTACACGTGTTTACGCAGAGGGCCTACAACGTCCTACGCGTTCAGTATAATAATGGTTTTAGCACGTTGATGGTGCTTCCGCGCTTCGCAGATGTTCGCGGAAGCCCGTGTTGATGATTTTCATACCATAATGAGAAAGACGGGCGGCGTCAATAATGAGTAGGTTGCGCGGAAGCCCCAACAGCATCCTAAAAACATTGTTCGACAAGGTGGACAGACCCTTTATTAGGCACTGGATGCGGAGACACGTGCCGACATGTGTTGAGCCACGTAGGTATTAGTTGATGTTAGGTTAGTTTGTAAGTTTTACTAACATCGTTTTTAAGTCTGTGTTACTAATACCATATGTATTGTATGCACTTACTTTTTATGTATGATCCGAAATAAATGAACATGATATATACTAAAGTCAGTTATCGAGTGCTTTTCACGTTTTTAAAACTATAGCTTTACTTTCAAATTTATAGATATATTCCTTGGTATAAAGTGACTACGGGAACTTACTACTATCAGGAACGAGGGCCGTTCTTTTATTAAAGAACCGGATATTACGGAATCTCGGCGGATATTTCTGCCCTTTGTCCCCGGCAGATGGCCAAGTTGGACACCTCATTTTCTTGTCTACCTGTAGCTACAATGTAGTAAAAGGTAGGCACTTCTACAGAGGTTTACTGTCCTTTAGAAATACTTATGCACTTAATAAAGAATTTGAAAAAGTCACTGTTTGTCGTATGTCCATTAAAAACCCATGTTAATCCGAATCTGTTCATCGATTTAAGAGTTTCAGTCTTAATTGGGGACTTGGCCTATAAGACCTATACTGCTGTTGCTGTTGGTGATTTTAACATAACTGGTGAAATGGGGGTGTACCTATTAGGTACACCTCTGCCTAACCCTTTGGGGATTATGTTATGCTGGCCTGTAACTTTCAACTTTGTACATCTTTAATAACTTTAGCAATTATCGAAACTAATTAAATGCTTGTGCTTTTATTGAAGAATATTTTGGTGAAAATACTTTCTCTACTTATAAGAAAAAGGGTGATTTTAAATGAGCTTCAATTGTCTACTAGTCAATTACCAATCTATTTAATAAAAATGAAATGCTGTTCGCATAAAGCTTCGTGCAGACTAGCGCGACGCGACAGCGTGACGCGACACCGGTTATTGTTATACCGTGAAGTTTTTTTAGAAATTGAATTGTTCGAGTCGCGTCGCGTCGTCGCGTCGCGCTGGTCTGTACGAGCCTTTAAGCGCATAACTTGAGAACGGCATGACCGATTCAGTTATTTTTTTCTTTTTAAATGTTGGAAAATGGTTCGAATTAGGTTATTACTTTACTTATGGTAATAAACGATTCCATGTTTCTGTCAGCACTGAGTATGACCGCGTTGAGAAATTGAGGGATTATTGCAAGTGTTGCAATAGTTCCTTACACACAACTAACTCGAGATAGTGCACGAAGTGGCGCCCCAACGTACGAAGACTAAGGCTGTGTAATGATTGTTTTGCGAGCGAATAGCTCAATTCATACATGTGATTTTCATGAAAGTTTGTCAGAATTCAGGAAGCGTGTCTGATAATAAATTGGATTCGTAACATAACAAGCTACTATTCCTATTCCTTCTCTGTCCATGCAGTAAGGTTGTGGAACTCACTTCCGCCTAGCATTCGTGATTTAAAAACTGTTTCACAATTCAAATATCGAGTAAAAGAGCCTTTCCTCTAAACTGTGAGTATTTATATACCTACCTATAGTATGTATGTTTATATATTTAAGCTCTATGTATTTATTTAAGTATATATTAATTTATTACGTTATACGTGTAGGTTTATTTCAATATTTTAGTTTAAGACTTCGCATATTTATATTTTTCTCTTCTTGTTCTCACACACTATTGTCTACATTTCTTTCTCATTTCTCCTATCGCAGTTCTGCTGGAATAAATGTCTTAAGAAATAAGCAGTACCTTTGTACTCATAATTGTGATTATGTCTTATCTGTATCTATTTTTCTGTGTGTACATAAATAATAAAATAAAATAATAATTAAATAAATAAAAATGATTTCAAACAAACTCACTGCCCACATCGTTTTCAGTTAACCTTTCCGCTGTCCTTTTCATATTTTTTTCATTAAACTGTAATATAATATATTCTTTGGTGCATAATACGCTGACGAGCAATAAAAAAAAAGCCACTAACTTATCACGAATTATTTCCAAAACTACGCTAGATACCTTCTTGAAGTAAAAAGCAACATTCAAGTGTATTTAATAGCGCATAAAAAACACCAATAAAACTGTTTTCTAGATTATTTTTACTTCATGTAATTTTCGATTTTTTTGGCACTTTGCAAGTGGCTTTTTTATATTGCTCGTCAGTGTAGTCTACTACTCGTTCCTCGTTCATTCATTAACGATGCGAAAACAAGCGCATTAATTAAAAACAAACAACGCAACGGTCGAGGTTATGTTTATGTTTACTTTTTATACTCTCAAACGATATTTGCGGGTTAAGTTGTTGGAGGTTTCTCCATAGTTTGTTCCACGGTACATCGTAGTAAGTATAATCACAAAATTATTTCAAAAGGCCGTATTGTTGTGACAAAAGCTAGTATTGTATGATTATATGGTAAAGGGCAAAGTGTCTACGGTAGATACCTAATAATTTAGGGAAGAAGACAGGAGAAAGCTTCTTGGGTAAATATATCAATAAATTCTGATTTTTTTATTTATTACAGCTATTATTATATAATCTTTATTAATCGTTGACATTTCGTAATTATTAGATATAAAAACAACATATTGTAGGCAGACTGGAAAATAAGTCCGTTAATGCACAACTTTAAATGTATCTTAACAGCCCTGTACTTAGAAAAAATGTGATCGCACGGAGGCGGCTCTGACTGGTAGAGTTGAGGAGCTTCCAGAAGAACGAGGCGGTTGTTTTGACGAGCACATTATACAGGTGGTACTTTTACTGCCGTTGGAGACTCTAGCACTCCTGGACATCTGGCATCTACAGACGAATGGACCGCGTCGATGCGCTGTCCCGTTGCCATTAACACCAACCAGTTCTATGAACAAATGTTAACGTGGTCAAATTAAATTACGTGACAAAACTTCACAGACAGGTATCAATATCTAAGTGCCGATTTCACCAATGAAACTGAACGTGATCAGCACTTCTAAGTTACGCGTGCGTTCAGGAGCTGTCAGTTTCATCATTGTTGGGGAATACTCTTGAACGCAGTTTAGATGTGTTAATCTCGTTTAGTTTTATTGGTGACTTCAGCCCGTAGGGTGACAAAACAAAAATCTTAAGTCATCATTTCAAGTACAACGACGTCTGATTACGGGATTTTATTTATTTATTGATTTATTTTTATTTCTCATCACAATTGTTGATTTGGACAAGAAGTACTTAATCTAAAAAATTGGGTAAACATTTGTGAGAGACTGGTACCCGAAAAAGGTATAAAATACCTGTGTCACGGGTCACCAGGCCCCCCAATAGTTAAATTTGTACATATTAACTTAGATTAATAAACAAAAGTAAGTGATTAAGTTAACTTAGTGTCTAGGTACAGTTAAAATATAAAGAAAATTAAAATTAATCTAGGCTGGACATACATTTGAGTGTATGTGTGTGTGTATGTGAGTGATTGTGAGTGTGTATGCGTTTGTGGATCAACGGCCGCTGACAGTTTTTGAATATAATAAAAATAACTGCGCCTTACGGTTTCACCCTCATAATTTTCGATCCCGTAGGAATATCGGAATAAAAAGTATCTTATGTCCTAATCCAGGTCATGTTCTACCCATGTGCTAATTTTCATCCAAATTTGTTTAGCCGTTTTGGCGTGAAACCGTAACAAACAAACTCACTTTCACATTTATAATATTACTATCTGTTGCCCGCGACTTCGTCTGCGATTGCGGATGAAAAGTAGCCTATGTCCTTTTTCAGGTCATGGTCTACGCATGTGCCAAATTTCATCTAAATCCGTTTAGCCGTTTTAGCGAGAAAGCGTAATAAACAAAAAAACAAATAAACAAACTCACTCAGGTTTCCCCACAAAAACTCACAATGGGATTTGAACCACAACCACAGCCTTGTACATGAGAGCCTTAACAGGACCGTCCATCATGACATTTAAATATAATAGTTTAAAAAAATACTTTGTTTTATCATTATGAGAAGGAAAGGAAGCCTGAACTATAATAAGTGTGAACTCGTCAACCCAGCTTCAGCAAGTGTGGTCTTGGCGATAAGTGCTCATGCCTTCTGTATCATTTTTTTGTCCCTGTATATGTCGCAGGTAAATTGTATAATTCGTCATCATACAAACGGCGCCGTCCGTTTACAAACGCTCGCAGTTATGCAAAATGCCGAAGGCAAATTAGCAACTCGTTCAATTGATATAATTTTGACATTGATTGTTATTGTAGGATGTCCATCATAAAACACAGGTTGGACAAATGATATTTTATTCTAGCAATCAGGTACCATAAAGACTTAAAATAAGAGTAAATTATAACACGAAAGTCGTTTGCTCACGTGGAATTTGCAGTTTTAAAAAAAATTTTTGGTCACAAAACCACTACTCGACGCCATTTTTCTTGTTTTGATTAATAAGTAAGAAATAAAACTAAATACTTCAATTTGCCGCGGCACTTTGTAAACGGCGTTTGAATCGTCCATCAAATGTTATAGTATATTATATAGTGGCAAGGGAATTTAGATTTTTTCTATTTTTATCTTTTTATCTTTCACAAACACTGTTTACAAAAACCATAGCTACACAATCACCCAATACATCCTGTGTTATTACGCATTGCAACATACATAACATAACATTCATTTCGTTACATAATGCGCCATGATATAATTATTACGTAACCAGTACACAGCTTTGACAGCTACGCGCACAGATTGCATCTGCGGCGCTTGAGTCGCTGACGGAACAAAATGTTGCCATTTTAAATATTATATCATTTAGGAAGTATTGTATTTATTTTATTTTATTTTTATTTCTGATTTTGTTATTTCACTATATGCTGCACCAGTTGACGTCATCACGTCAACGCCGGCTGTCGCTGAAAACCAGCGCTGGGGCTCTGTCTCGCATAGGGTCGCAGCATTATGCTGAGCGATGGCCGTTTTGCGTGGATGTGACGCATATTTTCCCCCAATTTGTTATTCTCGTGTTTTTTTTTTTTTCTTTGTCTTTGCGTCATATTTACCGCAAATAAACGTATTTTCTTTCTTTCTTTTTCTTTTTATTTTGTATAACAGCGAGCGTTTGTAAACGGACGGCACCGTTTGTATAATGACGAATCATACAATCTGTCTGCGACATATTCAAAATTCAAAAGTCATTTATTCAAACTAGGCTGAGAATCAGCACTTTTCGAACGGCAAAATTACATAAGACAATCCCCCAAAACGCCCACCCTTCACCACTTCCTAGTGCTTCCTAGTGCTGGGAAGAAGAAGTGGCGCAACAAACTCCCAAGCAGCACAGCTGTCTGTTCAGTTAGAAAAAATTGATTCTATATAGTAGTATGCAAAATGATATTTACATTACGCAACACAAAACAAAATATAAATTATAAAATCAATAGCCAAATGACAGCTAGCACACGCCAATATACCAACTAAAAACATCGAGAACTATACTCAAGCAGAAATAAAAATAACTAAACGAAAAGAATATCTAAATAAAAGCCTCCAGGCATAAAGGGCGTGCCCGCTTACATATAGCTGTAACTAGAAGTTATATTTGTTAAACTAGGGCCATCGATGCAAAATAAATAAATATCCAGGTCGCTAGCTAACCACATTTTGCAATACAACTCATAAAAAAAACATTGTAATGAGTAGATTATGTCAACATACAAGGTGTACCTGATTGAAGAAATAAAAGTTGTTCATAATTATGAGTACCTCCTCTCTTCAGGTTTTCAGTTATTTCAATTACACCTTTGAATTCATACTACAAAACTTCCTATAATTCTACAAAATTGTTAAATTGTAAAAAAAAAAATGCGTTACATAGAAATTGCAAATGTGTGTGAGTTACAATATTGTAGACTGGTCACAACAATTTAAATATTAGTAAGGTTTTTCCGTTACCTACATGTGACTTAGAGTTTCGTGGTACACACACTTGTAAGATTTACTAATTTGTAAATTGTAATTGTAAAAGTTTTTTGATATAGGACCCTTGTACTCGGTAGATGTTTATGACGTGGATGAGTTTTGTTATTTATAAAATACATTAATTTAATTACATGTTGCGTGAGCACAAATGACGTGAAACAATAGGTACAGTTTGTTATCATTTCATTTTCTCTATTTTGCGTAGCGTAATTGCTGGAAAATTACAATAGCCGAGACTTAATTCTGACAATGATTAATTGCGGTAAACCCCGTAGTGAAAATTACGCAGAGCTCCGTGGCAATCGGCAGATAACTTAATTTGCAATAGATTAGTCCCATTTTCGAAGAAGCAAGCGAAATAATTAAGTTGTGTTCTAATGTTTATAACAATAGCGTCCTTGGTTCCCTTTGGAATGTTTTTGTGAAATTTTATAAACCCAACCATCCCGACCCGTCTTTGAATTTTGTGTTTTTGCGAAAAAATATTATGTCTTTGCGACGCAATCTCTGAGGTTAATCCTTTAAGTTTTATTAGTTTTAGCTAGTCCGAACTGAGACCCACTGTGTGATTGATCAAACTGTAAATTGATTGTAAGTTGTATCATTGATTTACCTACTAATTGAGAAAATGCTGAGCAGTTTGTAAATAAAATGTTTTCAGAAAGTTAGGACTAGCAAAGTTAACCAGCACTTTAGACCTCAATCGTTAAAAAAAAAAAACATTTATTTTGGACCAAACACTTGTATACATTTTATAAACATACCAAGCAGCATGACAGTTTGTCGGCAGGATTAGCGCTCATCTTAAAATATTTGGTATAAACAATCTAATCAAACATCTAAGTAGGTAGATACAAATACATAGTTTAAATGGACGGTAAGAATACTTTGTTCAATAGTTCAGTGCTCAAACGATTAATTATTGTCATATGTTGCGACCATTTCATTCAACAGTTCTTTCTTTAGTTTACTCCACAGTGTTCGCCTGCTAATTACACCATTATCTTTTCTCAGCCAATCGATATTATTATTAAACAGTGTAGGGGTCAAATACTTAGAAAACACTCACTTCGGGTTGAATCACGAGATCAAAGTGCACAGGAACGAGAAAAGCGATGCATCGATTTTATTATAATACTAGCTGAAGCCCGATACTGTGAGAAAATCGGGATAAAAAGTATCCTATGTCCTGACCTAGGTCTAGTCTACCCATGTGCCAAATTTCATTTAAATCCGTTCAACCGTTTTAGCGTCAAAGCGTAACAAACAAACTCACTTTCGCATTTATAATATTACTAAGTTTTGCCCGCGGCATCGCCTGCGTGGAGGTCGGTTACTATCCCATGAGAACGTACTACTAGGATAAAAAGTATCCTATGTGTTAATCCAGGTTATAAACTATCAGTGTCCCAAATTTCATCCAAATCCTTTCAGCCGTTTTTGCGTGATTGAGTAACAAACATCCAAACATACAAACTTTCGCATTTATGATATATTATTATTAGTAGGATTAAGTTAGAATGTAGAATTTCATAAGCTACCCAAACGCATAGCGCGTACCCCTAAGTCAGGTAGTTCTTCAAAAAAAATTTGAATGTGGAACAAGTGATGACAATTTTCATTTCCACAAGACTAATAAACAAAAATCTGGCCTATATGAAACAAAGAAAGGTCATGGCGGCCGTTTTAGAAACATACTTTATATGTTAAACTAAAAATAAGTCATTGACCCTATAAAGTGGTTTTGTTGAACTGAATATAAACTCTTATTAGTTTTAATATAATTCTCGAAAGCATTTTAACTTTAACATCCCCCAGAGTGCCGCAGTGCAAACATACGACAGGCCCGTTAAATGTTATTGTGCACATGGCCTTTGAAATTGTAGCTCATTACAGTTTTGTAAATTAAAAGCCAGTTTAAATTCAAAATAAATGCAGGATATTTTATAAAATAGGAGGGGTTATTTTTATTCGATTTTGTTGTTGTTTGATTATTCTTATTTGAATATACTTTTAGTATTCTTCTTAAATAATGTTTCAACATATCCATGGCATAATACATAATATAAACTAAATCATTCATTATGTCTGTACGGTGAAACCATATACTACCGACGACCAACCATTTTTACGTAACTTCATTAATGAATATCAATTGAGCAATTAGTACTTGATTAGCGGTCATCGCGTGTGCTCCCTCGCTTTTTTATATCATAGCCTTTGGTTCGTTAAATATATTTATTTTGACCATACAACGCAGCAGTATCATTGACTATCTTCCAATCTTCTACATGGTCGCGTTGTAAGGTAAAAAAAAATGTATTTAACGGACCAAAGGCTATAATATAAAGGAGCGAGGAAGCACACGCGTTGCTCAATTGATATTCTTTAATGAAATTAGTCGTCGGTAGTGTATGGTTTCACCGTACAGTTTCGGTTACAATAGCCTCAAAACTATGAGATATACACAATAATAATGTCCCTGGAGTTATCCCATGTCAAGATTACTATAGCAAAAGGTCTATTGTGATTGGTTCGGTCTGTAGGGAAATATTCAAATACATTGCATACAGATTCATTTTATGTTTATGATACGAATGTAGGATATGCACTACGTTATTATTTGACGAAAATAGTATTCTCTAATATTCAGACACAACGTCTCACGAATAAGGAAAAGTACCTAAAGTACCGGCTTTTTTAGATTTGTTGGATAATTTGTCGGAAATTGCTTCTTTTATCGCGCAAAGCCTCTATTGTGAAAAGGTTGGTCAACCAGCAGGTTTGAGATAGGGACGGTTTTCCGTGGGTACAACAAACTCGTTGTAACCGTTGTCTGTTCCGAAAATAAACTCCAGCCGTTGCAGGAAGTGTAATTATTCTGAGGAAGTTGACGTTACGAAAGTTATAAGTATGTGTATGGATAGCTATAAAAGAGAGTAGTAGAACACAAAAGAAAAGATAGATGTAAGTATTGTGGAAAAGATGATGTCGGCTAATAGAGATGCTTGAAAGAAGGCACGGTGCATCGATCGCGAATAAGTTGGCCAGGAGCATGACGATGAATAAAAGTTTAATTCAGCACTTAGATATCACTTATCCAAGTGTCTCAAATGCCCGTTTTTACTTAGACTAGGCGACACCAAAATGAATGCCTAAATAAAAGTGCGCTATGGGATTTTCAACGCTCGGCTTAGCGCCGAAAGACGAAAATCCAACAATGTGATTTTATTTTGGTGTTGCCTAGTGTTAGTGAAATCTGGCATTTTTTTCACAAAGCTTTTTTTTAAAAAAGCTTTTAAATAAAAGCCAATCACTTAAACTTTTAGTGGATACGATGAACTGTTTTAATATCTGTAAATCGCAAATCTATTTCATTGGTTTCCTTTTTCACGTGTTTGTACTCAATAGGATATCCATACGACGGCCAGTCGCCGAATAGTTACTGTTTATATAAAGCTAAGTAATAACAGCCGCACGGTCGATCGATCAGGTTAAGCTACGCTTGTCGCGGTTGGTCCGTGGATGAGTGACCATCTTTACATACCAAGACCTCCGTGCCTCGGAAAGCACGTTAAGCCGTTGGTCTCGGGTGTCATTCGTAAATCCTTGACAGTCGTTACGGGTAGTTAGAAGCCCAAAAGTCTGACAACCAGTATTACCGGTATTGTGTTACCTAGTAACTAGGTTGTGGAGGTCAGATAAGCAGTCGCTCCATGTAAAATACTGGTATTCAGCTGCATCTGGTTAGACTGGAAGCCGACCCGAACATAGTTGAGAAAAGGCTCGGCAGATGATGATAGAGGCCCCTAACAAAAATCTAGTTTGTATAGATGTGTGCTGAATTAAAATTTGAATTGATGCACAATCTATCACAGCAAAAACTAAAAATACGCCGTTCTGTAATTTCTGCCTACCCCCATGGGAAGACGGTGTGTGTGTATGTAAAGAATAAAAAAAGAAAATTTGTTTATTGGCATAACAGTAGAAAAATACACCTTAAAACAATAAAAACAGAGAACAATGATTATAATGCCAAAAGGGCCTCAGCTCACCATAATGTCAGATGACAACACAAAGTGCCACCTGAGAGTAAATTAAAATATAAGATATTATGTCGGATAATATCAAAAAACTTATTAAAAAAACAAATAAAATGTTGTAGGTATGTTTTACCTATATATGTGGCCTTCAAATACAATACCGAATCCTAACATATTTATTGAGAACCTCCTACAAAAATATACTAAAATGGTAATAACGTAAATAAAAAACGGAACACTCGTGTGTCTCTCTGTCCGTCTGTCACTGCCAATTTGCTCCGAATCTAAAGAATACGAATCCGAATCTAAGACACGGACTATGACTGTATTTCCAATCCTTTAAATCTCTTGAAAAGAAGACACAAAAAAATCAATATTACATGTGAATTTTAAAATCATCCCCAATTTTAACCCCTTTGGGGGATGATTTTACAAAAACGCTGAAATGCGTAATTCTTTATTTCTTTCCAAAATCATTAATTTGAATTTTGATTTCCCTAACTTAAGAAATGTTGGAGTTCCCATACAAACTTTCATCCCCTATATCACCCCCTTTAAGATTATTTTTGAAACAAAAAGTACCCTATGTCCTTCTCCAGGATCCCATCTATCTCCTTGCCAAATTTAATCGAAATCCGTTCCGTGGCTTAGCCGTGAAAAGGTAACATACAGACAGACAGACAGACAGACACAGTTACTTTCGAATTTATAATATTATTAGTATGGATTTTCAATGTCCATTTTAATGTTAAAAAACAACTTAAAAGTTTTTTTTTAAATCTTAAACTCAGATATGATGCCACCACATAAATCAGACTGCTTCTAAAGTGCTCTTGTTTTGAACTTTTTAGTAATTCTTGCAGTTAGGTTCTTATCTTGTTACCAACTGGGCCCGCGTGGTGGATTACAGTCCTCTCCCTCTCATAAAGAGGATGCCTGTGTCCTAGTAGTGGAAACATTATAGGCTGATTATGCTGTCCTTATGCACGATGGTACTTGCTGATATGTATATCATCTGTCATGTTGATTGTTTTGTAACGTCACAAATTCTTTGTCTCCAGAACGTTGACGATAAATCCAACGATAATTCGGCGAATCATTAAAATTCATAGCCAAATTTTTTAGCCTTTTGGATGCTACAAAAGAAGAAAGAATCCTACAAAGATACATTAATACCTACAAAGACACACCAAAACCATAACAAAAGCCATTAATTTTGAGAATTCGATAACATTAATTGCTTTATTTACGTATACGTTGTCCAGTAGATGATTTTTTTAAACATATGAAGCAATTTATTAGACTAAGAATTTTCTTCAAAATCCATCGGATTGTAAAAAAAAGTGTATTACTCTATTGGTGTGCTAGTTAGCAGACGGGTAAAAACAAACTATGTCTGGAACACTCAATTTGAGTGGTGAATGATAATTTTGTTGACATTTGGAAAAGTTTTCAAAGAACGGTTGGCCGGTGCTCTTTAAAAAAAAAAACGCCGTGTAACAATGTTAAAAGTTATTCTCCAATCTTCTAAAAGATAAAGTTGTCGGAACTTATTATAAAACCGTTATTCGTTAAAGATAAGGAAAGGAAAGGGAACGTATCTTTTTTCTTTTTGTCATGTAAATTGTTAATTTTGTAAAATCGTGGAGTTTCATCGAAAATGAGCAAGGCTCAGTTCGGATTCGGAACTGAGCCGTTGTTTTTTCATTAAAATGTACTATTCATTGTACAAACACTTTTACACATCAATCATATTTTAAAAACAAGATGAGGTCTGCGTTTCCTATCTGACTACTCTGAAAAGAAAGGTCATAGTCTCTTTTAAAATCCAGACATATTCATGATCAGATCAGTTGACCAAGATTATGTTTGGACTATATAAGAGACTGTATGTTTCTTTCGCGGTGGTTCCACCAACATCCGCCTAGTAGGTTCCTTTTGTTTGTCTTCAAAGAACCAATTCCACTATGAAAATAGATAGTTTTCTTACCAGATAAAGGTATGCCTTCACAAATACTTGAGCGCTGACAAGGTCTGCTGGAGTCCTTCTTCTTCAAACACAGCAGTCCACCGAGTATCTATCGAAATAAGAGTAAAATTCAATACAATATCAGAAAATATAGTCTTTCCTCAACATGAAAGTTCTATGGGGAAGACACACCAGTTTTCTAGAAGACAGGGCAATGTACTTAAACGCGAAGGGAAATTAAAGAATTATATTTGAACTTTAAATATAGCAATAACCGCAAAATATTTTTTATTTTAAAAGCGTTTTTACGATGAAAGTATTAAAATGTTTGTTCATTCATCTTTATATAGGTATTGTTTTTTGAAAACTGAATCTGCCTAGCCTTTACCCAACTATGTCGGGGTCGGCTTCCAGTCTAACAGGATGCAGCTGAATATCAGTATCACAACCCAGTAACTGGGTAATACGATACCTCTTGGTAAGACTGGTTGTCAGACTTTCGGACTTTTGACGACCCATAACGACTGTCAAAGATCCACGAATGACAGCCGGGACCAAATTCTTAACGTGCTTTTTGAGGCACTGAGGAGTCTCTGTGAGTCGCGGCAAGCGTAGCTAAACCTAATGGATCGACCCTTGCGGCTGTTATTACTTAGCCACGAGCTCCTCTGTTTTTTGCAAACTACTAAATAAATATTATAGACCACACAAGTTATGAACTCTTTTTTATCAACATAACTGCTCGGCCTTCAAAACCCTTAAAAATAGAAACGTTACATAGGTTAACCTTTTTATGCAAATGTAGTCAGACACCTGTGTACACATCCCTGCGTACCTTCTCTTGTATACCTTAATTCTTAAATTGTCACAGAAATAAACGTGTAATATTTTTATTGCTGGTCCTGCTCGACAACCACAACTAGTTGATTAACATTTGAAAATACTGTTGGAGCTGCTGAAGATTGTAAGACATCTTTGTATTGCATAAACTCAATCTCCTTTGTATTATATAATTGCATAGCACAGGTGTGAGTACTATATACTAAAGAGCTATCGGGTAATATGTCTTTCATTGACTTGAATGTGCCCTGGCGGCTCGGCTGTGAGTATGTCATGCTCACTCAGATGTGTCGCTGATGGTGGCGCGTGTGTTGAATCATTTAACTTCCTTTAAAATGGTTGAGCTGAATGGTGCTGATCCGTGAGTCATGTTCTACGCTTGAAATAGGCAACTAGCTTCATATTTCTGACTGACCGACTCCTCGACAATTTGAGTTTGAGTTTGATTTACAAGTTTCATAACAACAAATTAATTAATAATAATAGCAAAATTATATACTAACTTAACTAAAACTATTATATTATGGTAATATACCCAAGAGACTGGCCACATTGCCACGTTGTTTGGCAATGCTTAGCCTCTGCCCAAGGTAACAACCAGCCCTTGGGTCACGGAAAGTGTCAAATAGCCGTTTTAAGATTTTATTAAAGAGGCCGTGAGCACTCGGACGACACAACCCGAGGGTTTCAACCCCAAACAGCTCGAAAATATAATTACCTGTAAGGTTATTATACTTACGGCGTTTGAGGTTTTCTGCAGCCGCAGCAGCACCAGCACAGCACGCCGAGCCAGGAAGATGGGATTGCGCAAGAGTGTCGACACAGGTTGCATCCCACACTAAAGGCCTACCCACCTTCCATGGAGACAAAGACATGCCGTCCGGTCTCTTGCCATCGTCGCGTGCCAAGCCATTGAGTTCTAATATAGCTGGAACGCCAGTAGTGATAAGAGCTCGTCGGTTGATGTCGTTAATGTTCGCGTGCCGCGCTAAGCCACCCGCACTTCCGCTGCAGCCCGTAATGTCCGAGACTGTTGACAACTTCGCCACAGTAACAACGATAAGGAGAACAACAAGGAGCTCCTAGTCATAGGAAAGCAACGAGGCGGAAGGTAGTGTCATCGAAAAAAGTGCCTATGTTCGATGACGGTAGTACATGAGGCCACAGACCCGATTCCCACTTACCTACAGCTAGCAGGCGCGCACGCTCCGCAGTGGCAGCAGACGTGTTAAGTAAATTGTTCTGTACTACTCTGCGGAGCGATTCATCCCACCGTCTTTGGGAAGATGGATAATCGAGTAGATTTGAGTTCGGGCAAGCGAGTCTCCAGACATCCATAGCCTCGGTGAAGCACGGCACATCAAAATCAATCAGTGTGGAGGCTACAATTTTCCTGATTAATTTCTCAGTGCCTTGGACCGAGGATATGAAAGCCGGTAAAATAATACTAGAAATTTTTCAGACGCCACGGCCTCCCATACGAATGGTAAGTGTTTGCGCCCAAGCTCGGTCGTCCATGGCTACATTTAAAATTGAAGTTAATGTGTGTCTGATAATTTGGTCCATTTTTTCTAAAAGGTGATTGAGCTTCCATAAATGGGAAGCGCCAAAAAAAATATGTTAATTTAGGGCCGAAACAGCAGTAACGAATTAGGGTGAAGGCCGAATGCATATTAATTTGTAACAATCTTTCCGAAACGTCGTTGAAATTTTGTATTTTTTCCTCAATAAAAACGGGAAAGGAATTCTCGAAGATTGGAGACCCAAGGAGACGAAGAGAGCTTTTTTCAATAATTTTAATTTCTGAAGCTATTGCGTTAAATTTGGGAAGTGTCAGTTGTCTGTCGATACTGTCCGCTAAGTACAGTTAATAGGGATGGCGGCTGGATAAAAAAAAAAAAAAAATATTCCGTCAGTCAGATAACGAAAAAATATTAGACACATATTTTTTGCTTTATCATAATAATAGAAAAATACTTAGATAAAACGCATTAAAGTTAGGGAGTGGGGGTCGCTACGTCACAAGTAAGTATAAAGTCTAAATACTCGTGATAATGGCACATTTCAACTCAAAGTATTGCAGTAATCTTATAATTACGTAAAAAAAGAAAAAACACGTGTCCAATATTTTTTAATAATCTACCTGACGGACAAAAAAATAGTTTTAGTCATCATCCCTATAATAGCATAAAATATTTGAAGTTATTTCCACAGTCGAATATGGACTAACAAAACATAACCTTCGATTAACATTGTACCTACTTCATCTATTGTTATAGACATCTACTTCACTTTCTCCGTTTAGTATTAAATTAACTATTTATGACTCATTTTTACCTTACAGTAATTTTTCTGTCATAAAACTAAATAACAGTCGGTGTATCTGTCAGCCGCGGTCGGCGACCTGCTTTGTGAAATTGTGAGTGCACGGTGCACGAATCAATCTAGGTAATTGCTAAGAACAGGTTTTGCTTCAGGTTTTGGACAGTTCTTGTTGTTTTCGTATCTTTGTGAAATTGTGAGTGCACGGTGCACGAATCAATCTAGGTAATAGCTAAGAACAGGTTTTGCTTCAGGTTTTGGACAGTTCTTGTTGTTTTCGTATCTTTGTGAAATTGTGAGTGCACGGTGCACGAATCAATCTAGGTAATTGCTAAGAACAGGTTTTGCTTCAGGTTTTGGACAGTTCTTGTTGTTTTCGTATTTTTTTTGTTTTTTTAATTAAATAGTTTATTTAATTAGAAGTATAAACATTATGTATTAGGTTTGCTGAAACAGTTTGTACTCCCCGTCACTAGTCCATAAGGGTTTATTAAAAAACCAGCGTCAGACAGCATTTGTCTGGCATTAATGCTGAAACGAACCTTTTTGGTGCAGCCGTGAGACGCACACATTATTGGTAAAAGATTATTTTCTCTTTTTTACTTTGTTTATATTTTGTGTTTCACGAACTGTGTCTAAATAAACGTTTTCTTTCTATTCTTTAACCTTGTACGATTTACGTAGTAGGACAAAAATTGCGTCCCATTTCACAAGATAACACATCTGAATTTCTAATTAATTGGCACAGTGACCTTCAACTATGAATAACCTTATTCCCTAAACGCGCACATAACTGACGCGCCAGTCACATTATGATAACTT
Source organism: Xanthia icteritia (assembly GCA_949128155.2). NCBI lineage: Eukaryota > Metazoa > Arthropoda > Insecta > Lepidoptera > Noctuidae > Xanthia > Xanthia icteritia. The sequence continues at coordinate 9,891,189 of OX421938.2, read as the reverse complement.
AGAGTAGCTCCTCTATCTACATATTCCTAAATTCCTTTCTGGGCTCCCGCTGGTTCAGTTTTTGACAAGGTATTGTATCTATAATTTCAACCTGGATGATTTTTTTTGTAACAATTGTTTATTTAAAAGAGAGTCCATGGAGTTTCTTGCGCGTTCTTGTCCATAAGAACCTACTATACTGTGGTATGGGCAACGATCTTCATCATTCCGACAGACCGACTCCTTGACAGTTCAAAAGTGCCTGTAAATGGTTTAATTGAAATAAATGCTTTGAGTTTGAGTTTGATTTACAAGTTTCATAACAACAAATTAATTAATAATAATAGCAAAATTATATACTAACTTAACTAAAACTATTATATGGCTTTGAGTTTGAGCTGAGTTTTCATTCCTCGTAACTCAGAACAAGATCACAAAAATGCACTCTAGTTATATTTAAAAAATATTGATGGGACATTGTTACCGAAGATCTTAACCGTGATATGTATGTATGGCCAACCTTAAGACTACTTAAGGGTGGTAATTGATAGATTGTACAAAGCACTAGCTTTGTACAATCTATCAATCTGCCTAGCCTTTTCCCAACTTGGGGTCAGTTTTCTGTCTAACCGTATGCAGCTGAATACCACTATTTTATATGGAGCGACTGCCTATCTGACCTCCACAACCCAGTAACTGGGTAATACGATACCCCTTGCTAAGACTGGTTGTCAGACTTTCGAGCTTCTGACGACCCGTAACGACTGTCAAAGATCCACGAATGACAGCCTGGATCAACGGCTTAACGTGCTTTGTAGTCTCGGTATGTAAAGATAGTCACCCATCCACGGACCAACCCCGGCAAGCGTAGCTTAACCTGATGGATCGGCCCGTGCTGCTGTTATTACTTAGCTACGAGCTTACGAATCTTACGCACCAGAAGGTTACGGAAGGTCTAATACAAAAAAATATCGTCATAACGGGAAGAACAAGTGACTCTCGACTTCGTTAAGGGTATTTTGGCACCCGTTATGGTGCAGTTTTTGAAAATTAAACTTTATTTAATTATTTAATTGAATGTTCTAAAATCATTACCTCTTTAAACCCCCGTCGGTACCGCACATTCATGTAGCAGTAGATCATAGGGTTGTAGCAGGAGTGTGACATCGCCAGCCAATGACATGCGAACCACATGTACGGCATACCGGGCCACATGCTCCACTCTTCATCATCTTCGTGGACTGTCCACAGCACCTGATAGCAAGTATAGATAATCATAATAAATAATAATCCATTATTTCAGACCACATATTAGAATCTATACAGTAGTGTTAATAAAGAAAACTTAAAAGTAATGTTAAATGCCAAATAATAATCCTATGCTAGGCAAAGTCTGGAGCCGAACTTCACACTATCTACGTAGTATACACTGGGTTGAACAATACCACCTACCGCACAACGTCCTCAGGAAGCAGGATGTTGTGGGAAGTCACCAATCATCGGTATTATTGTGTAATCTTCATGTTTTCGTGTGGTTCTAATACTAACCTGGTGTCAGAGTTTTAAGGCCGCCCGTGTTTAGAGCCTTTGACTGTACTGCCTGTGACTGATTGTGGTATAACTTTCAGATAATAACCGTGGACTTTCTTTGCCCGTTCGTCTTCATTAGGTAGAAACTGTTTGGAACAACTACAACTGATCGACTCTTTGACAATTCAAAATGGTTTATTTTAACTAGCGGTGCCTGCGGTCTCACTGACGTGAGGGTGTATTCTTTTGGCTAAGTTAATGGGAACGTGAAGTCGAAGTACTTTCGTACGAAATTGATTTAAAAGTGGAGTGGAGGTTCTTGCCGGCTCTTCTCCATTCGAAACGATCAATTGGAACCGTGCACCTAGGTTCTGACGTTTCATAAGTGCCCTTCTGACGTTTAAGTGAAATAAAATATTTTGATTTGAGTCCGGGAAGGAAGGAAACGAATAATCTGATATTCTGGTAAACCAATTATTTTATTTGTCAGTTTAATGGTAATATCTGCTCATTATATAGAAAATGCGTCGTTTCCTTCAAGGTAGCCTCAGATTTACATACTTTAATTTGGCATCCGCTACAAACAATTTCATATTAGAAGTACCTACCCCTAGTGTGAGTAGATACGTAACCAGAGGTCAAGAGAATTATAAACATAGGCTCTGTTGTCATACACACGTATCGGAAACAGAGAGGTTCCCGTATTTTTAAGAATGTTTGCATTGTAATCTTAGTCTCAATCTGTCAAAAATATCTTTATTTTAATACACTTGAGAGTAATAAAATCGCACACCCCTTGTAATTCGACTTATAACTGATTTTTTTCTAAAATCTAAAGATATTGAATACAAATCACAAGGCAAAATTAAAGCATACAAGCTTAGCTTTACAAAGACAAAAAATTAAAATCATTGACCTTCACATAACTTACAAAAACCAACCGTACACCAAAGTCCCCAAATTCACCCGTTTGCGTTGTCACTACTTGCACCCTTGCCCGCAAATATAAAAAGGTCGTTTTTATTTTATTTTTAATCAGTTGCATACCGAAAGTCAACGTGATAACATTTCTGCTGGAAGCATACGGATTTACTGGAAAAATATGGATACCACGCCCGCAGAAACCGCTCAAATTATTGCCTGGCTCAAAGCAGGCCATAATCAAAGTGAAGTTGCATTTGCACATTCTTGTCAAGTTTTTGACATTGCTTGTCGCTGAGATGACTTGTGACAAAATTTTGAACGTTTTTAATTACGGGCCAATTGCTTGCAAAACAGACATAACTAGAACTAAATGCAAGAGCTCTGAACTTAAGTCTGTGAAACCAGTCCACAGAATATAGCAGGATAAAAAACGAAGAAATGTATATATTTTTTTAGAATGCCTGTCTTGGTTATGCTTGCCTTCTTAATAGAATTTATTATCCCAACCATTAAGCAAGAGTCGATTTCCGTCTACTTATTATGTTTAAAAGAAAACTTAATAAGCTTGCGTCTCCGCGGAACGGCCGAGTTGCCGGCTACGGCGTAGCTGGCGTAGCGATCATAATTACGACGCTCGTAGCAACCAAAGAGGGTGCATTCTGAAAGTTGGCAACGTCGCAAATAGCTTGTAATGTTTCGCTGTTTTGATTTATTTGTCAATATCACTGAATTAAAGTATGAAATATTAATCAATATTTTAGTGCGCCACAGAGTGATTTCATATTCATATCTTTATTTTCATTCCATAATGTTGGTATAAAGATGTTACAATTGCTTAAAGCTAAGGTATAATTACCCTTAATTTGCATTAATTACCCTGTAGGGCACAGCAAAAAGTATAAAATTAATACTTAATCTTCATAATGTCATTCAGTAATATTGACAAACTAGCTGATCCAACAGACGTTGTCCTGTCCAAATATCAATAACTCATACAAAAATCTCATAGAAAAAAGGACTTTCAGATTTCCCGAATTTTATAATTTTGTTCCATTTCAAGGAGGAGGCAGAACGCGTGAGGGAGAGGCAAATTTCGCGCCCTCACGCCCCTAGCCGCCGCAGGAGACGCCCTGGGCGTCAGCGGGAATCGCAGGCCGATTCCCGGCCACCGTAGGCGCGGGCTTGCGGACGGTGAGCAATGGGTAGCTCGCCGTCCGATAAGGACCAGGCCCGGGTCGACGGCGCGTTGTGTTCCACGCGCGCCTCAAAGAGATGTCAGCAAGTGAAGGGGTCCGATAGGACCAATGCCTGCCGGGGTTGCGGGAAAGTCCGAAAGGGATACCGTGGCCCCTGGCAATGTACAGGCAACGGAAGGAACACGGGTGGGTTTTAGTCAGTAAGAGTCTGACACGCCCTCCCGCTCCACCCAGAGCGGGAGAAGTTATTTGATAATTTCCCACCCAAAAAAAAAAAAAAAAAAAAAAAAAAGGGCACAGCAAAAAGTATAAAATTAATTCTTAATCTTCATAATGTCATTTAGTAATATTGACAAACTAGCTGATCCAACAGACGTTGTCCTGTCCAAATATCAATAACTCATACAAAAATCTCATAGAAAAAAGGACTTTCAGATTTCCCGAATTTTATAATTTTCCTGGAAACTGTTCCATTTCAATAAAAACCTAATTCTGAGTGTTATTACGAACATTTTAAAACAAAAAATAGCCAAATCGATCCAGCCATTCTCAAGTGATGCGCTTACCAACGAACAGCATTTCATTTTTATTATAAGAATAAGATAGATAGATTAATCACATCGACATCTACATTTGACAGCTATTTCAGACGGTGCCAACTTTCAGAATGTACCCACTTAATATTATATCGTTTAACAATTTTAAATTTCAACGAAACTGTTCGATTTTTTTATAATGCTGTAACAATTATTTCAAGTACTACTGGCCTCGTTCATTTCGCTTATTTTTGATGAAAAAATAAAAAATCAAATACCGACTATGTTTGAAATGTGAAACGAAACAGGTTTTTACAGGAATCGGTCCAAAAAGTTTACAAAAACCATGAATGAATTGAATGTGAAAACATATAAATTGTTTTCGTTTAGCTATTTATGCGTTTATACGTTATTTAGTTCCTTTACATTTATTTATTTGTTTTGTACTTCAAGTCTGTTTCTTATAACATAATACAGTGTTCAAAATATTCCGATAATTTAGTTTGCCCAATAATTAGTCTATTGGCTAATTAGATGAAAGGGTAATTATTAAATAAATACTAACTCAAACATCCCTATTTAATGGACCGGCTTAAAAAACATAACCATTTTTAAATAAAACTTGACGGGTTTCAAACTTGGAAAAATAATTCGACGGACTTGCTACGGTTTCAGAAGCGTGAAATAAAACCGACTGGCTATTTCAAATGAGGACGTTTCGTAATTTCGAAAAACCACTTCCGCACGTGCAGCTGCGGTTGATGTGCGAAATAAAAAACATTTTTGTGACGAAAAGTTCTCGAAAATTCATTTATTCCCGCCGGCAGTATACATATTACTGCTGTATGAAAACCCATCCAGACACATTTTGTACTAGGAATTCATGAAGCTGTAAATGTGGAATGTGTGTTTGTTTATTGCTATGATTTTTTTTATCTTTTTATAATATACTAAAATTATTTTAGTTTCAGTTTGTGTTAGATTTGAGATTGATAGAGTACGCATTTGTATTTTAATCCATACTAATATTATAAATTCGAAAGTACAGTTACTTTCAAATTTATAATATCTGTCTGTCTATCTGCCTGTCTGTCTGTATGGTACCTTTTCACGGCTAAACCACTGAATGGATTTCGATAAAATTTTGCAAAGAGATAGATGGCTTCCTGGAGAAGGACATAAGGTACTTTTTGTCTCAAAAATAATCCTAAAATACAGGGGATGAAAGTTTATATGGGAAACACAGCATTTCTTAAATTAGGGATTTTGGTAAGAAATAAAGAATAGCGCGTTTCACCGTTTTTGTAAAATTATACCCCAAAGGGGTAAAATAGGGGATGATTTTAAAATTCATATGTGATATTGATTTTTTTGTCTTCTTTTCAAGAGATTTGAAATATAGTCATAGTCTGTATCTTGAATTAACATTAGGGCTAATTTAACCAATGAAATTGAACGCGATCATCATTTCTAAAACGCGTTCAAGAGCAGTCAGTGTCACAATTGTTATGGAATATTGTATTTCATTCAAATCGGCCCACTCTGTCAAAAGTTATTATAATTTAAACTCATAAACTAACCTTTCTAGCGTGGTCAATGGTGGCACTAGAATAGGTATTACAAACGAATGGTATTAATAATAGTAAAATGCATAATTAGTATTTTAAGTAATTTACAATCATTGCCTGTTTTTTTTTTTTTTTTAAGCCGGACATGTGTGATTAGGACTTGCGCCCTGAGGGTTTCGTCTAAAAGCTATGCTTGCTTGGCTGCCCGAATTTTCAAATCCGGATTGAAAGACAAACTTGACTTTTCAATTGAAAAAAAACTTTTAATAGAGAGGAGAGTACCGATTTGAATGAAATACAGACTGAATGTTACTTCACGACACGACCTATGAATTTTTGATCCCAGATTGAAGAACAAACTTAACTTTGCACTTATATATATAGGGTGACTGGTAATTACGCGATTTCTGGTTTGGTTCCATAGTAAAAGTTGTTTATAATTATGAGTCACGAGAGATCACGTATTTATTTATAGGTTTAGGTAATTACCAGTCACCCTATAAAACTATAAATTACCAATTTTCGGATTTTCCTCTTTACTTGACCTTGCTTCTCGCCCGACTTAATGCTGCTGGGCCAACGGGAAGTACCAAATAAGCTTTGGTTTATTTGCGAGTGTCAAAATATGCGGCATAAGTGGCAGTATTTTTTTTTGCGTTGACTTGGAATTTTGATTTTCGTAACAGATCCCAGAGACCGTAGATCTAAGTTTTTGATATCTATTTCAACTTTATGCTTCCACGCGTTCCTGAGAAAAAGGATCTTGACAGACAGGGAAGTCATCATTTACAGGTTTCAGTTATTCTTTTTGAGGTACAGAACCGTAAAACAGATTTATTACCTTTTCACGCGATAATGGCAGAACGGATTTAGATGAATTGGCTAATGCCATTGCTAATGGATAGGCCAAGGCTTGGCTTAGGACAAAGATACTCTTAATCCCGGTAGTACCTACGTCTGTGGGATACTTTCCGACATTTACGCGGGTGAAACCACGGGCAAAAGCTAGTCATAACAAACTCTTTGTAGTTTAGTAAAGTTTTAAACTAGTAAACTAAGTCTTAAGAGAAATTACCCTGGAGATACGTGACACTATAAGCATTTGTCCCTTTGTGAATTTATTGTATCTACTTACAATGAAAATGTTGAGTGGCAACCAACTCATCGTGAACACGGTGACGACCGTCAGCATCATCTTGATCATCTGCAAAATGGGTAAACACTTTAAAGAACATGTCGGACATAAATTTAAGTAATTCCCGTCGGACAGTGTTATTTGGGTTGAATTCTACGACATTTGAGAAATAGAGTAATTTCAATTGATTCATGTCCATTGATAATGACAAATTGATTACACTTTTATGACTGAGCGGCGACGTGATCGTCGTATTCAAACGAAATACTCTGAGTAGGCGCCAATCCCCGGGTCAAAGGTCGCCGAATTAAATAATTTGCGGTCACCAGCCTGCTAGCCGAGATTGCCTCGTTTTAAATAAGCACTGAATCAAACAGTGCAATTAGTCAAACTTAGATACCATATCAGGGTTTTTTTTAAGAGATGCGTTTTGTGATATTTACCGTTTGCCTATTGCATATTCAAAGAAGATCGTAAAGGAGTAAAGTCCAGTCGTGCGTCGGAGCTGATACACACACACTTGTATTTTCTATAGAGAAAATTTTATGGAATCGTGTTTTCGTCAAACATAGTACTTAACATTAATTCTCATTTTTACCATATGTTTATTTCAAAATTAACGCTGCAATATTTTAGATGTAACAGAGGATCATGCTAAGCAATTTGAGGTATTATATCGGGGAGTTGTCGTTTGAGCATTAGCCAGTAAAATATAGAAAATAGGCGGAATTGGTCCATGTTGGCGTACATACAACTACATCGAGTTGTGTGGAAAAGCAAATTTCTGTATGAATTGAAGAGCCATGTCTAATATTCAAACGCGGGTACTACCAATATCTTGTAGCAAATTTGCCGATTTTATAGGCCCGATCCTGGAATTTGTAGTTTGATTACAAATTCCAGGACGTTTAAAGTGGCTCAGAGATCAGTCTAACAGACACGTTTGACTTTTTTAGTATCTTTTTTGTACAATTAGCATCTAGGTTCCAATTTTTATGATAATAAAAGAGGAAGGAAAAAGGAAGGTAGGAATTCCAGGCCTACAAAATCGGCTATTTTACTACTAAATATTGACAGTACCCGGCCGCGTTTAAATATAAGACATAGCTTCTCAATCCATACGGATACAAAAGGAAAGGGAAGTTGCCCTAAAGTGGGACAAAACGTGCCCCCGCTTCGCACGGGTGAAATCCACTTTGTGGTGACATGTCAAAAGATTGAGATTTCTGTGCTATATCTAAATAACAATGTACTTATAAACCTTCCGGAATAAACTCTGAATATAATTCGTGAAAACCGCATAAACATCCATTGTGTAGAACTAAGCGGTCACACAGACACGAAAACCCACTTTGTTTCTTACTATTTATAGAAATAGAAGTAATAAATATAGAATATAGAAGTAATAAATATGTTCGTTTACCAACCTTTCGCTTGGAGTGTTGCATACGTGTGTCTCGTGCATCCTGTGCCTCCCCAGGCGGGCGCCCGCCCCACACGGTGTGCGCTATCCGTGTATATGAGCACACCAATGCACTGAGAGGAAGCACGAACTGAAGCACCAACAGTGCGAAGGTATACTGTCGGCTCTTCTCCGGACTGGCCCATTGCTCACCACAAATGTCTCTTTACAACATAAAACATACGTTACAACATAGTCTTTTTAAATAAAATTAAATCAAAACATTATGCGTCATGAAAATCGTAGATACAACGCTACAGGGTTCTTCTGGCGCGTGGCCAAAATCGGAACTAACGCCGCCATCTTGTTTTGTTAATATAATTTCTGTGAGTATTTCACAAGTGTTCACCAACAACGCCCCCCTAACAATGCTATCCAGGTGCCAAAGGATCCCTGTAGCATTCTACTTTTACATTAGACAAATACAGCATAGAAACAGTAACTGAATTAAGTACAACGCGTGTGATAACGTTAATAAAATTAATCGGAACACAGAGTATCTACCTCCTTCGCATCAACAAATCCTAACAAGTTGAAGTAACTACTCTTTATTCGTGTCAGGCTCTTGTTTATTGTAAATCATGCCGGATTTAGACCTCCAAATTCGTAGAGATTAAGCAAAAAGAGAGGACATTTTGTTCCTCTTCTTTACTGGTATCTATGTGGAGACTTAGTACAATAAACGAAGATGCTGGCAGTATCATCACAACGTTAATGTTATCCCATTGTTTGTCTTATTTGTTTTGTTGTTGTTTAGTTGTTTTGTAGTTGTTGTAAATAAATTAACATAAATACACGAATATACTAATATATTCGTGTATTTATGTTAATTTATTTGTGCTTATATTTATATATAATTAGGCATATATATTATATTTGGGCACCCAATAATAATAATAATTGAACAAGAGATTATGTTATTTATTTTATTCAATCTATGAATATAATAGCAAAATTATATACTAACTTATCTAAAGCTATTCAAAAACTAAAATATAGTATCGAAAAATTCATCCGCATGGCTGTGGACTGATAATGTACCCAAGAGACTGGCCGCATTGCCACGATGTATGGCAATGCTTAGCCTCTGCCCAAGGTAAAAACCAGCCCTTGGGTCACGGAAAATGTCCAATAGCCGTTTTGAGATTTCATTAAAGAAGCCGTGAGCACTCGGACCCCACGGCCCGAGGGTTTCAACCACAAACGGCTCGAAAGCATAATTAACTGTAAAGTTATTATACTTACGCCGCTTTAAGTTATCTGCAGCCGCAGCACCAGGCACCAGCACAGCACGCCGAGCCAGGAAGATGGGATGGCGCAGGAGTGTCTACACGATTGGCTCTTGCGGGGAACTCTCCTCCGGGGCACGAGTGTCGTCTGCTATGCGGATGACACTCTTCTCACCGCCCGGGGGGGAGTCTCAGGGAGTCGGCCAACTTGGCCTCGCAGGCGGATCCTTGGTGGCGGGGAGAATCCGCCGCCTAGGTTTAACGGTAGCGCTGCACAAGACCGAGGCCGTGTTCTTCCACGGACCTCGGCAGCGCCCCCCACCTGATGCCCACATCTTCGTGGAAGGCGAAGGAGGGGTCGAAGAAGACGTCAGTTTGATAGTCATCTCCGACTCCTCCCAGGTGGAGGCCAGCAGGCAACGGATGCGGGGGCACCCTTGCCTGTATTGCACAGGCCTCCACCAGTGTCGGACGGGAATGGCCAGGTGTTCCCGGCCATTCCCATAGCCCCCCAACCTGGGGGGCATGCGGGGCCCGCCAGCCAGGCGGGCATGCGCCGGGAGGGTTGTGGATGTAAAGGCTGAGCCGGTTTCCCATGGCCCTCCCAACACGGCGTTTTAGTGGGTATACTGTCATTCCGACAGGAGTCCCACATACCCCGTCTCGTCCCCCACGAGCGGCAATGTATAAAGCATTTCTCAGCGACAAAAAAAAAAAAGGAGTGTCTACACAGGTTGCATCCCACACTAAAGGCCTACCCACCCTCCATAGAGATAAAGACATTGTTTTAATAAACGTCCTGTCTCTTGCCATCGTCGCGTGCATGCCATTGCGTTGGGGTTGAAACCCTCCGGCCGTGGGGTCCGAGTGCTCACGGCCTCTTTAATGAAATCTCAAAACGGCTATTTGACACTTCCCGTGACCCACAACGTGATAATGCGGCCAGTCTCTTGGGTACATTACCAGTCGACAGCGATGCGGATGAATTTTTCGATGCTATATTTTAGTTTTTGAATAGTTTTAGTTAAGTTACTGTATAATTTTGCTATTTTTATTAATTAATTAATTATAAGTTGTTATGTACCCACTTGTAAATATTAAACATTTCAACTTTGAAAAAAAATCTATGAATACAATCTATTTATTTAAAAATCTATTTTTGTCTATCAAATTATTGTTAAAATGCATGCTTAAATTATGAATTATGAAGGAATTAACTAGTTTTTGATTAGAAATAAATGAATATTTTATTATACTATGCAATGAATTTTAAATGTAATTTTTGGGAAATAAAAGGCTTAAATAATAATAATAACAAATTATATTTATAGTTCGTGATAGGTATATGTGTCTATATATTTTTTTTTCCTCTATTTTTCGTAACTGCACCTACCACTGTTTGTCTCTGCATCACCCAAAGGTTGACTGGTAAAAAATGCCCATGGCATTAAGTCAGCCTCTGTACTTTTCTGTGCTTGAAGTATTAAATAAATAAATAACCATAATATACTTTTAAGATTATGAATAATCAATATGATACATACACTTCACATGCTCGGTGCCAGAGCGATGGTCTCTGCAGCGTGGACACGATAGGAATGGGCGCCGCGGTGATGAATGCTCCGCTCCACACAGCAAACACAACCAGCTTAGCAGCCGTCTTGCTCAGCCGTGGCTTCAACGGGTGCATTATAATAATGTACCGGTCTATCGATATCGCCAGCAGAGTGTAAGCACTGACCAACACCGACACCGCTTGCGAAAAGTTCACAGCTTTACACATAAACGCACCAAACGGCCAGTACCGCAGTAACAACATAGACACAAATGAAAACGGCACACAGAACAGTGTCATCAGAATGTCTCCCACTGCTAGGTTCACAATGAAGTAGTTCGTCACTGTCTTCATACGCGGCGTCGTGTGAACCACTGAACACACCAACCCATTACCTACCAAAGCTGCTACGAACACTGCAATATACATCACGTACACAAATATTTTGAAAATGCCCGTTGTAATATCCTCGTCAGTACGTAAGACACAAATGAGTTCGTCCGGATAAGTATAGCTATGATTATGATACGACTCATTGTGGCAGTTGATGCACGAATAGTTATATTCCAAGGCATTTTCACCGTCGTAGAACATCTTCTACTATTCACATAATCATTCGAAATTCTCCATGATTTTCTGGAACAAAAATAAATCACATTTCATACTTTGTAGGTGCTCACACTTTTTTTTAATGCAGGGATTATTATTAATAAAAGAAAAAAACATAGGTACTTATCACGCAAAAAAACAAGTTAAAATGAAAGCGAGGTAATAATAGGTCTTTACCTATGAAATTGCCGTTTTGTATGAAAAAATTTAAACGAATTTTTTTCATGTATTTTTTATTTGTTTAATCGAAGTAATCACCCATGCAATCAATGCATCTTTGCCAACGCAGAGCAGTTTATTGATGCCCTTCTTAAAGAAATCAGCTGGACGGGCAACAAATTCTACAAAGGCATTTTGTACTGCCTCTCGGGTATTGAATTTTTTTCCCGCCAAGAAGTTATCCAAATTCTGGAAAAAGTAGTAGTCTGTAGGCGCAAGGTCTGGTGAGTAGGGCGGATGACGGAGAACTTCCAACCCCAGTTCCTGCAACTTGGAGACCGTCTGCTGTGCAGTATGAGGTCGCGCGTCATCGTGCAGGAGCAGCGGAGACGAGCGATTGACCAATGCTGGTTGGAGATGTGCCAGCTTCTCCATCATTGTGTTCAGTTCTTCACAGTACACATCTGCAGTAATGCTCACCCCGTTTGGGAAGAAGCTGTGATGAATCACACCGGCGCTAGACCACCAAACAGTGACCATCACTTTTCTAGGGGTAAGTTTTCGTTTAAGGCATTGTTTAGGTGCTGAACCAGGATCAAACAGAATCCATTTTTCATCGCAGGTAACAATGCGGTTCAAAATTCCTTCATTTGTGTGTCTGTTGAGCAGTGCAAGGCACGTCTCGACGCGTACTTCGCGCTGGCGATCATTGAGTTCGTGGGACACCCATTTATCAAATCTAAGGATACATCTCCTGGATGCGATGATATATCATATTCTATGATTAAGAATTTACCTGATGTGGGTAAATCTGTTGTACTAAAGTTATATAATGTTTTTATTTATGTCAGTTTTGTTCCCTCTCAGTGGCGCGACATTTGTATTGTACCTATTCCAAAACCTGGTCATGACCCTAGTAACGTTTCTTCACTCCGACCTCGTGCATATGCAAAATTTTCCATTACGTTTTATTTCGAAGATTGGAATGGTTTCTGGAAAAACGTAACACATTTTCTGCGAACACAGTAGGCTTCCGATGAGGTAGGTCGTGTGTGGATGGCTTAAGTTGCTAAATTTCCGCAATTCAAACTGGTTTTTCCGAGGGTTGTTCTACTGTGGGGTGTTTTTTAGATATAAATAATGCGTATGATAATGTAAATAATAGTGTTTTAATAAACCTTTTGGATAACTTACAAGTAGGGTCACGCATCTGTAGATATTTATGGAATTTTCTTCATAAAAGAGTACTCAAAATAAGATCTGGTAATGACTTTATTTGCAGATATTCAGGTAGTGGTTTGGCTCAAGGTGATCCGTTATCTCCACTATTATTTAATATAGGTAATAACATCGGATATTTGTAAACATTTGCAGAACAATATTTGCATATCCTTGTATGCGGATGATTTCGCTATATATGTACAGTGTTCTTCTGCTAGTGAGGGCGAATACAAGATCCAGTGTGCTTTTAATCTAATCAACAGCATGTTAACGGACGTAGGCTTAGAAATTTCTCCCGCTAAAAGTAAAATCTGTTTGTTCAATAGAGGTTTTCGTAGGCTAGTTATAGATGTCTGTTTGAATGGTACTTTGTTAGAGTTAGTAGAACATGTGAAATATTGGGGTCTGTGGCTGGATAGGGGTCTTCGATGGAAGAAGCATATAGATGAGGTTCGTGAGCGAGTACTTAAACTAATTAATATTTTTAAGGTTTTGGTGGGTCCTGGGTGGGGTATTCATCCCAACCATTTGAGACGGTTATATATCTCTCTTATTCGTAGTCGTATCGACTTCGGTAGCTTTCTACTGGACAATGGCGCCGACACACATTTAACCAAACTGGATAGATAGGTGGGTTTATCAAAACCACTACGATTCATGTTATGGAATCTGAATTGATATTGCCCCCTCTTTTTATTCGCCGCCAATATTTAGCTGGTAAGTTTTATTTAAAATCGAAGTGTTACGATTTTCCTTTAATAGGCATACTGGATAAGCTTCATGGTCTTTGTTTTAATAATCCTTATTGGAGAAATAAGAAAAAACCACTATTAATTATGTCTCACGATGTCCTAAAGCAAGAACATATGTACCGCAGTAGTAAAATTGGAATGTTCTCTATGGATACTTGGGTCAGCAATATGGACTTACCACGTATTGTAAAGCCTAGTTTAGATTCCGTTGATAAACCAAAGCATTGTTATTATATACATAATTTAAAATCAATATGTTGTGAGTCCCTAAATACACAATATTCTGGCTTTTACTGTGTGTATACGGACGACTCTAGACAGGAGAACTACTGTGGCGCAGCCTTTTTTGATTCGCAAGTTGGTACCTTCTTCAAATAACGTATCTCATCAAAAGTTTCAATAATGCACTTGGAGTTGATCGCTATCGCTGAAGCTTTGGCTTATATCAAATCTTTGGATGGTGATCGGTTTGTCATTTTCACTGATTCGAAAAGCAGTCTTCTTCATCTGATGAGATGTACGAGTACTTCACCGTTCAAGGGGCTTCCACTGGCGTATAGTATTTTAAAAACCATCACTGAATCTGTTGCCAAACATAAAATAGTTGTATTGCAATGGATTCCTTCTCACGTTGGAGTGGATGGTAATGAGATGGTTGATCGTTTGGCAAATGAAGCCGCGTCTGATGGGGAGTTTTATGCTTGTCTTCCATGGCATACCGAGCTTTTATCCTTAGTTAGAGACAGGTGCATTCAAACTTGAGCAGAATATTTTGATAAAAGATCTTTAACGAAGGGCATTTGGTACAGGACGATTCAGCCATCTCTTCCACGTATGATTTGGTTCAGCGAGGGCAGGATGAATAGGCAAGAAGTTGTGATGGCTTTGAGACTCCGATCCGGCCACGTGCCTCTCAATAGTTTTGGTTTTATGATGCGCAAAGTTAATTCTCCCAATTGTGCTGTCTGTGGAGTCATAGAAGATGTCCATCACATCTTGACAGAATGTAGTCGTATTGGAGTCCAAAGACGTCAAGCTTTTAACAATAACTTTAATGTAGGCTTTTATAATAGAGTTCTGGCCTCACCAATGTCAGATGAGGCCAGAATACATTATCATATTAAAAAAAAAAAAATAGTTTATTTCTTTAACTTTGCTTATACAATACTATTTAGTTGCCGGAACTGCCCAGGAAGCATGTAATAATGCTTGTGTTGGGTCGTCCCGCTCCTCCTTAAGACTAATATATTGCGGTGGTACGATAGTTCCTTAAAAAGAAGTTAAACTATTTTAGATAACTATAGTAAATAAAAGAAAGGAAGTACAAAATTATTGAAAGATAACTAAAAGATACTGGTATGGCTTACTGTATCTGTTTATGTGAGTGTATGTGAATATGTGTGTTTATGGATGTATGTATGTGTGGGGGTGTGCGTGCGTGTGTGTGTATGTGTGTGTGTGTGTGTTTGTTTGTTTGTTTGTATGTGTGTGTCATATAGTTGTATGAATTATGCTCTTATTCGGTGTTATCCACCCCTGCGATGTTATAACAACTTGAGATTGGTAAGTAACACTGGAAGTTATGAATATTATTCTAACGTTCGAATTTAAATAATAAGTTCTCTGTTTCATTGTACCCAAGCGGCTCAAGTTCTTGGACAATTATAATTATTGTGGGTACAAGGTTGCGGGTAGGCTAGTTTGTTATACTTATTGTATTCGATAATCGGGGCGACATATTCTTTATAGAAAAAACCCTGTAAATAAATAAAGATTAAAAAAAAACATTCCTATTACTTAGATATAATTCTAAGTCCTAAAAAAGTTATCGTATTTCATTTTTTTATCGTGTATTTTTTGTGTTCTTTACGTACAAAACATAATAAGTTTAAGGTCATTAATAATGTATCAAAAGATCTTTAAGCATTACCAATAAATATTTAAAGAGAGAGAGAGAATAAAGCAACAAAATAAATCATAAAAAAAATATACGGATTTATACCCAAATGTTCTTTCTTTGGTATTGTTCGTCGAATCGTTGAGCTCCTTATTTTTTTATTTAGCCCATTTATGTACACACAATTACTGACAAATGCGTGCACTGACTGGACAGCTACATTCAATCTGTGTGGTTCTTTCCTCAAAAGACCATTTCAGACACCAATCGTGACATGGTCTTCACATGATCTGACCACTATCTCTCAACTCTTTTAAAGTCTAGACATAGACTTTAAAAGAGGCTGAGACTTCTGAGTATGTTTCGGTCTTCCAATTATAGTTTTTAAAATATTATTGACGTGAAAAAGTGTTTGTACAAACCTATTTACAGAAAATAAAATCATTTAATTTAATTTAATAAACTGTCCAAATACCAATTTAACTAACGATCTCGGTGATTATTTTTATAAATCTACTCAAATCTAATCTAATCTATTTACTTTACGTTCAAAGAAAAAGTTACTGTTAAAAAAGAATAGTGCACTATCCGTAGAACTCATTTATGCAGAATAAAACTCGGCATTGGTTTTGCTGTTTTACATTTTTTGCTTTAAATGCACTTAAGTACTGAGAACGCTGCAAAATGAAAACCTGTTATTTAAATGGGATTATTGCCGTGAAAACGTTTATATTATGATGTTTCTTTGATGTACCTACAGACGAATAATGATAATATATCCAAAAATAATTACATGTAAATAAGGAATTGATTATGTAGGTGGTTAAAAAAACTTGGACAGTTGGCTAGATCAAAGAATATAGCAGACTACTAGTCATCTCTTAGCTGCCACGGCGGTTTTATTTAATTTAATGTTTTTTTATTTTTATTTCTAACGGATGCTTTTAATGTTTTGCATCGTTCTCACATGTATAACTTCAACTTGAATGATGAACACAAATCCAGACACTGAGAAATTCCAGATAGAAAAAAAATATCGAAAAAAACCCGTAAACATTAATTTCAATATCAGAAACGTTAGTACGAAAAAACGTGGGTGAAACAAATATTTGTTTTCAATCATACCAAACAAATCAAAAGCTGGAGTGCCACAAATGACGCAATATGTAGAATGTACTCATCGTCTACTAACGTTTCACAACTGGAGCTTACAATTAAATCATTTTCAATATATTTATGAAAACATTATGTACGTAGGGAAAAATCTACATCTTTATAGTAAAAGAGGTGCAAAACACAATTATATCACTAGGCTAGGAATAGAGACCAATTAGTTCAACCGGGTTTCAGGCTGGCTAAAGTGGACTCATCTTTCATGGGGTACTGTTTAAAATGTTACAATAAAATACCTCCCCACATACTTCAACTGAATGAAACGAAATTTAAATCTTATATTAAACGCACACTATGCAGCCAAGCATATTATAAGTTGGGGGATTACATCGCTGATAAAAATGCTTGGCTCAACGCTGGTCCTGCTCCACAAGCATAAACTAATTGATTAGTATTTGAAAATACCGTTGGAGCTGCTGAAGATTTTAAAAACTATATCTATCTTGCATCGTATAAATTCAATCTCTTAGCATTGTATAATTGCATAGCACATGTGTGAGTATTGTATATAGTGTACCGACTATAAAGCTACCATTTAGGTGCTGGGTATGTCTTTCATTGACTTGAATATGCCCTGGCGGCTGAGAGTGTGTCTCGCTGACGGTGGCGCGTGTGTTGGATCATTTAGCTCCCTTCAAAATGGTTGAGCTGAATGGTGCTAATCCATGCGTTATGTTCGTGAACGGGTGCCGTCAGTAGGGACTGGTCATCTTTTAGCTGCCGAAAAAACTTATTCAAACATTAAATTAAATTAAAATCGCCGGATTTTAATTTAATTTAATGTTTGAATAAGTTTTTATTTTTATTTCTAACGGACGCTTTTAATGTTTTGCATCGTTCTCACATGTATAACTTCAACTTGAATGATGTAACCAATAGTATGTAACCATATTTTGATTTAAAAGAGTGTCCGTGGAGTTTCTTGCCCGTTCTTCTCCATAGGTACCTACTACGCTTTGGAATGGGCGACTAGCTTCATATTTCTGACTGACCGACCCCTTGACAATTCAAAAGTGCCTATAATTGGTTTATTTGAAATAAATTCTTTGAGTTTGAGCTGAATGGTGCTGATCAATGCGTCATGTTCGTGAACGGGCGCCGTCAGTTGGGACTGGTCATCTCTTAGCTGCCATCAGTGTTGTGCAAAATTTAGTTTGATTGATGATTGATAACTAAGATTAAATTATTTAATCATGACTAATGAGTAATGACTAAAAAAATTCAATCATGTACGGTGATTGAAGATTGATTAGTGTTAGTGTTAGTTATTTAATCATGACTAAATTTCTCATGACTAATTTAATATCTAAAATTACGCCGTTGCCAAGTTAACATTCACAGAATGTTCATTTGTTATTCACAAGTTTTAATAAAAGCTTTTGTCAGAAAATAAAACACAACCTTTACAACAGAATCAGTATATTTTTTTAATTAACATGTAGACAGTAGCACGTTATACAATTACAACAACAAACTATGGGTTAATTATGTTTAAAATAATTTAAATTGGTTTTCATAACCACACGGTTTTCAAATTGCTCATCAGACAATCTATGTGATTTTGGTAGACTTTTTTGCCTTTTATCTACTTTCAACTTTTTACCGTAGTAGCAGTTATAATAAAAAAAATAATCATGAAATACAAAAATGGAGAACGCTATCAATCAACTTAGTGATGAATAATTTAAATAGCGCGATAGATGTCTCATGAAACAAAAAATGGAGTTAGCCAGCTTAGCATTTTTAGTTTAGTCATCAATCAAAAATAATGATTGAATGACTAATGACTAATTTATATAGTTATGATTATGATTAACTAATTTAGTCATGATTAAATCAATCACGACTAAATTAGTTGTGACTAAATTAGTCATGACTAATCAATTGATTGAAAAAATTAGTTGATTGACCCAACACTGGCTGCCATGGTTAATTTTTAATTTTATTTTTGAATTGTTTTTTGTTTTGTTTTCGGACGCTTTTGACGTGCACGTATTTCTACATTGTTCTCACATTAATGATGTAACCAATATTTTGTAACAATTTTTTTTATTTAAAAAAGTGTCCTTTTGGTTTCTTGCCCGTTCTTCTCCATAGGTACCTACTACGCTTTGGCATGGCAACTAGCTTCATCTTTCTGACTGACCGACTCCTAGACAATTCAAAAGTGCCTGTAAATGATTTAAATGAAAAAATGCTTTGAGTTTGAGTTTCATTACATAAAACCACGCCTGTATTCCTTGAAGGATTAAGCAGAGGTGAATATTAGTACCACATTTTTTCAACAACTTTTAATGGCTACTTACCCAGATATTTTCAAATAAAAAAAAACATTTTGGTTATTGAGGAAGGAAGGAAAAATATTTAGATTTTATTAAATATAAGAATTATACCTCCGGCCATTTTGAAGTTCTTTTCCACCATCGTGGCCTCTTCCGTTGTTTATTAGTTGCATGGACTACCACCAAATAAGCTGCTGCTGTCGTTAATTGATCAATCATTTTCCGGTGAAGTCAAATCAAATCGATGACGTGGACCAAAAATAAAGTAAAAGTATACGGCACGATGTTGCCTCGGCGTAAAATAAATTGCCGTATGCTACATCGGCCGCACCATGTTGGCATAATGTAGCGTCCAACAAGGAGACGCATGCCATAACTTGTGGCATGCTACAATATCGCACGTTGTTGCTCCGGCGTAAACGAGCCTTAAGAAATTATTTTAAAAGTTCTTCTGTTTCAGATTCATTTTTTTGTGTCCGTATTGAATGAACATGAAAAACTTCACTAAGTTATATAATAAATAAAATAAAGCACTGTAGCAAGTAGCAGTTAGTTTTGCAAATTTAATTTATTGGATAAGTAGCGACCCGCCCCTACTTGACCTGCTTCACACAGGTGTAATGGTGACATGTCCAAACATCGAAGATATTGTGTTATTAGTGCTTTATCTAATAATTGCGACCCACCCACTCCTGCTTCGCACTGCTTTTACGACTTGACTTAACCAACATCGAAATTTCTTTATCATATGTAAATTTAATATTAATGTACAGTACAACTATTTTCTTAATGTCCCTCGGCAAACTTCGTGTTTCGTCAGTTATCAGTTGCCCTTTGCACTTGGTGCAGACCGGACGCTCTCAATCGACTTGGAAGTATATAGAGTTGTTAATACTCTTTTAACTTAATGTAATTTATTTTAAAATGGTAGAAAAGCTGTTTGTATTCGGAAATGCGATGATTCCCGAGAGACATTAAGAAAATAGTTGATTTTCTAAGTGATGGTGAAAAACCGCACCAAAATCCATTGCGTAGCTTAGAACAACGCGGACAAACAGACAGACATGAAGTGACTTTGTTTTACACTATATGTATAGCTAGATACAGCTTTTTTTTTTTCTTGTGCCCGTTTTATGACTAGATCAGGTAATCTAATTAAAATCAGTAAGAGTAGCTATTCCCATTGTGATCACAGAGGATTTGTAAATAAGCGACATTTTCACTATTGTGAAGAAGCAACCCACACAGTGTTGACCCAGACAGTCTCCTTTTATCTGACGGGTTACGTCGAGTAATTGCACCATTCTTCCTTGAAGAGGCTAAATGACTCATGCTTTTGTTACTGCGACTGGCATTCAATCATTTAGTAAGAGAATAAGATGGAGCCAGAAACCATGCATGAAACATAATCGAAACTTTGACAGGAATGTTTCCACAACAATAAACTGCAAGAAATTTTGACTTTATTTAATGCCTAAATTCACCAGATTGGCGAATCTGGTCCTAACTTTTTTCTGTAGGGTTATCTAAAGGGACGTGTTATTTATTTATTTATCATAAGCACACCAACAGCACAGTCACTTACAATTCAAATTAAATAGCATCTAAAATTAGCATTTCAGTAACCATGCAAATGACAGGTATGCATGACATTCACATATGAAATTTAAGAGACAGAGGAGAACAATATAAAGAGACATAAATCTACAACACTACAAAAACAAACCAATTTGATCTAGATAGGGGGGAACTCATCACACTGCTTAAATAGGGAGCGTCTGTATGAAGCGAAAGTCATGGAGAAAATATCAATATGGTCAATCCTGAACACCAAAAGCAGAATATTTGCGAATCTGAAACTGGAATACCTAATAATAATAACCCCACCGCCACATCTCTACGTTGACGTCGTGGTGGAGCTTGTGCGCTATGTACTCTAGGTTTGTGCCGGTAGAGTTTACTTAACTGAAACAGGTCTAGAGTGAGGAGCCAGACCAAGAGAGATACAGAAACCGGTTCAATAGTACCGACCATATGAATAAGCGACCCCACGGACCCTATCTCCTGGGAGAAGTCTTGTTCCTAACCTCTGGCTTGCCTTTATTGACCAGCCAGAGTGAACACTGACGAGGAACAGAGACCCGACCTCTTTTTTGCCTTTCGCAAGAGCAAACGTGCTCGGGAGAAGGAAGTATTCCAGTTAGATGCTGGTAGTGATCTTTACCGTACTTCCGGGATTGTCCTGATAGCCGTGGAATACCTCTCCTCTTCTCATTAGCACCTCAGGACATGTTGTCTCCTTGTCGCCACGACACTATATGCTAGCAACTATTTTCAGGGGCCCATTATTAAGTGTGCTAGTCACCCCCTGCCATTTTATTCGTGTATTTAATACAAAACATTGGTCAGGCAGGGGACATAATTCTTCCATATTTCAAGGTAACAATACACTATAGCCCAATATGATTTATTTCCATGTTCTGCAATAGTCCTGCATCAGACGGGGGTTATCCTTGGGTACACTTGCATAGTGCATGCAGGGATAATCGTCAGATGGTGCCTAATTCCATTTAAAATTGTCTAAGGGTTCTCTGCGAGTTGACTTTGGCCTCATATGCCTTTCAAAGGACCGGGACCCCATGGTCTGTGAGATATAATAATAATGCATTTATTTCAGGCGACTCCTAGGCAGGCCCTTAGATAGACTTTAAACTAAATATACATACTCGTATTTTAATATAAAAATAAACTATTCCAAGGTTGCCTGAAAGAGATCGCAGAAAGCTATAAGGCCGCTCATTGTATTTTTTTTAATGTAATGTTTTTTTATTGCTATCTATTTTCTGATGTCTGAATCTATACATATTATAAAAAAAGTCGCTTTTCGCGTTTGTCTGTATATCCACGTTGTTCTTCTAAAACCCGCAACAGATTTTGACGAGGTTTTTACCATCGTTTAGAGAATTTATTCCGGAAGGTTTATGTGTATAATACGTTAATATTAAAGTTACGCTTACTTAAGAAATCTCGATGTTTTGTCAAGTCGTAAAACCCGTGCGAAGAAGGAGCGGGTCGCTAGTAAAGTATATATAAATAAATAAATGAAAAGTGATCGCATTTCAAACCTGCAAGAAGGTGGGGATTTGGCCGATCTTACGTCTGATACAATATTGTTCTCTATGTTCTCTATGTTAAGGGGTTTGGTTTCCACACGTAGTCCGTCAGGTGGACTATTGTGCGTGGGCCATAGCGGCCGTTTGGTGGTTATTCCAACCAGCCCACCTCCCTCCAGAAGTTAATTAAGTCTCCTGGTCTGTTTAGAACATCTGTGTATGAGGTTCTAGGTATTAACGATAATCATACAATATTTATTTCGTTTGTAACATAAATTATCTTAATGAAAAGTTGTATACCTTCGAATTGGCCACCCTGTAGAATGGAACGTTTGATACGCCCGCTTAACGAGGTGATAGATGCTAAAAACTAATTCAAGTCCTAGTTATTCTAACAAGTAAACGGAACACTAAGTCAAATTTCATTAAAAGTTTCCGACTTTCTTGGAAGATGGACTTCAACCGCTGAAATTACACAAATAGTGGCACACTTTCACAGAACTTTCACAGTACTCAGAATAACTTATATTGGCACAAAGATCAGATAAGAATAAACGGGGCGGAAATTACGGAACGTCAAGAATTATAACGTGCACAGCTAACTGCATTCTTCCAAAAAGAATAGGTAAATGCAGACACCGTTATCACGCTTGAATACAACTTACTAGAATTTCCAATAAGACAACAGAGACCCAGATTCACGAGTAGCCAGTCAATTAATACTGTTACTTTTATATACGAGTATCTTCTAAATTAATACAAAATCATTCGATGTATTGCTTATCAGGAGTTCATGTAATAGCTAAGATGTATACTCTTTAAATTTAAATCAGTTCAGTTTTTTGTGTTGTGCTCTATAATATAATTAGGCCCTTTGTACATGGCACTGTTTCTTTACGGTACGGTGTAAAAATCGCGCCGGAGATAAAACAAGCTTCCATATTGATTGACACAACAATGACGACCATGCTTAAACCGTTTCACACGACAAATAAGCCGTACTTTTTCACGGCAAGAAAAACGTGTGTGTACCTTAAGATGTGGCCTTAAGATTTTAAAAACTGAAATGTAAATCAACTTTTGTGGCTGATCCATAAACGGTGAAGTTTGAACCTAGGGACCTCCCGTATTGGATGATTGAGATCAATGACATTGACATCACCAATCACGAGGCAGCTTTAGTTTGACAACGTCTCCACATAAATCCTTACCTATAAAAGGTCTGTCATTAATCCTGGTACTCTTGCCTCGAGTGAGCCGCACCCAGGTTACACGCAGCTCACTCGATATAATAAGACTCTACAGATGTACACATACATCTGTTGCGTGGCGTGTTCTAAGTTAATATAGGCATGTCACGCAACTAAATACAGACAACCTAACTATACATGCATCTATACACAACACGTGCAGGCGCGACGCGGGCCGCGACGCACGTAGACACCGAGCGGCGTAACACTACAATACAAACCGCTCCCACATACACGACTGTTGATCCCTCAATCCGTAAACGGCTAGATCTGTGAGCGGGGCGAGGGTAAACTACATATTTACCTGTAGGGCGTCGAGTCGGCATCTCTGTCGCTGGTCGTCTTCGTCGGGCCTCCCCCAGGCAACTGGGGGTCTCACCTGGCGGGGACTGACCGCCGAGATGCCGTGAAGAAAGCGACGTTATATGAAATAGCGTCGCGGCGCGCCTACAGAAATACTCATTGCAACCACTCACACAGACACAGCTTGCTGTGTCAATTTCCACAGGCCGTTTTAGGCAAATATAATGAAGGGCCCGTAGTTACGGGTCACTGTTGCGCATCCGCGGGCGAGGGGCGATGCTCCGACCCCGTTCGCCACGCCCCCTTGCGGGGGCGTCGCGACGTCTCGATTGTGGTACTCTTATCCCGGTTTATTAACTATGCAGTAAGTATTCTCTTTCATACGTTTGTATATTATTTTAGTAGTCATTACCAAAATTAACATCAGAATTCTTAAAAATAATGTGATAACTAAAGTACTAATATTTCTGTAAACTCATCCTAAAAAAACTAACAAAATGTGGAACTTTTCCAAAACATAACCTAACCGCTAAATTTACGGCTGGGTACTGTTCGACCTCTCGCCCTTTTTTATAGGGTTCGTGTTCGTGGAAAAAAGCGTAATAAAAACACGGATTTATACCGATACTTGACAATTCGCCGTGGGTCAGGTGACACGGGAAGATAAACCTACGCCTACCCATCATTAGATTACAAATAACGCAACATAATATGATTTTAATGCCGACAGAGGAGTTTGTTAGCCTACTCATCGAAGAGGAGGAGAATTTAAAATATTTGCGGTTGCCATAGATTATACACGTCCGTCTCATTTATTTATCAATTTGTTTTGTTTTGTTGTCTTGCAATTTTATTTAATACCTAAATCTAACTATTTAAATATTCATTATTATTATCTTACACAAATTTATTTTATTTAAGTACATACATACACACATAACTGATTTACATCCGTCACCTCACACTTCAGGTCCAGTTGAAAACCAGTGTCAGGCACTAGTTGTCTGGCATTTTTGCTCAACTGGGCCTATTTAGCACAGCCACGAGGCACACATTCCTGCTATTGTCTTACAACGCACTTTACACTTTTTATTTTGTATTCTTTCTTTTTAGTTTATGTCTTTTCACTTGTGTGCCTTTTAGTATACGTGCTAAATAAATGTATTTTTTTTTCTTTCTTTCTTTCTTTCTCTCTTTCTTTCTTTCTTTCTTTCTTTCTTTACTTACTTACATGATGTTGCACGCGACTTCGTTCCGTGTATTTTTCTCCTTACTCATGTACTGCCGCGCGTACATTGGTAAGTTGGCGTGCGCATGCACTTACACAACTTACCAATGTTTAATCGCAATCGGATGACTGGTTTAGGAACGTAAACGGGGCAAACAAACAAACATTCATTTTATTTATAGATAGCTAAATGTAGGTTCTCTGAATCTTCGCATGTAATTGTATACTCATTTAATTGGCTAACTATGAATACAACTCAAGACAGCCACTTATAAGTTGCAAACTTCTTAATAACAATGCAACCAAGCTCAGATTGTTCCTGAATAAATCTTACCACCAAACCTTGGGAGCTAGAGAATCCCTTTGAACTAGTATAACTAAAACTTAAAGTGGGTTGTTACCAAAACTTGTATCATAAAGCAATGGACTGAGAGTTCCTACATTCAAAGGACATTAACCTTTTCCTGAGGTTAAAAATGTGCTGAAGTGGGAAACAGTAGACTTGCGAGTCTTATATAGCCGTGACTGAGTGATTTTACAGACGTAAAAAGTATGAAGGAAATTTAATTTCATGAACTAAAATAAAGAAGAATATCTTTACTTAGTTTAATCTAAGGGGTTGAAAGGTGAAATGATGGTCTGGCCCAAATATGCTTTGTTTTGCCAAATATGTATTAGCAAACGACTACCAAATCAGTTAAATTTTTGGACTAGGTAAACAGCAACATAGAACAGCAACAGACGAACATTTTGGTACAAGGCCGATGTTGCGGTTTATTATAATTTATAATTTATTTATTTGCATACAGTCTTAATAAAGGTTCGTGTTTGTTTTGTACCATTAAACCAGAAATGGTTTGTATTGGTACTCACATTCGCTAAAAGAACACTCCTTAATCACTTAAATATAACTTGTATTTACTTATTATATATTATTCATGTATATCATCCATGTACGTACATTATTTGCCTATATTATAAAAATAAGCAAACAATGTAGGTACATGAACAATAATTTGCACGTAACTATTTAAGCCGTAAACATATATCAGTAAGTATCGCTATTCGACCGGTTCTAGTCAACGTAAAGAAATTCCTATACATGTAGCTTCGCTGTTGTTTATTTTATATTAGCAAGCTATTTGCCACTACAAAGCAAAGAAGAAGTTTCTCAGACAGCCTGCAGCACCAGTGAACTATGGATTTATAGTGTATATTATAGAGTGCTTCCCTGATTTACGCTTCGGGGAATACAGTGGTTACGCAATGTTGTTGTACGACTATTTATGTATTCATACGTCCGGGACCCTAGTTTGTAGTAATGAAACTTAATACGTCAATCAATCTGCCTAGCCTTTTCCCAACTATATTGGGGCCGGCTTCCAGTCTGACCGGATACAGCTGAATACCAGTATTTTATTTGGAGCCACAACCCAGTAACTATTTGTGTATTTTGTTTTTTATTTAAATGTGCGTTTTGTTTGTGCGCAATAAACGTATTACTTTCTTTCTTCTTTTTCTTTAACCCCGGCAAGCATAGCTTAACCTGATAGTTCGAACCGTGAGGCTGTTATTACTTAGCCACGAGCTGCATGAAACTTAATACGTATCGTTATTAATTAATCATTTACTTAATTTTGCAATGTTTTCAATATCTACAAAACAACGAGGAGTCGTTGTTAAGCAAAAAATGGGATTATTTTTCCGATACATTGAATTCCCATTTCGTAGTTGTTACTGATTTTTTCCTTTCAATAAAAACTTCTATAAACTATAATGTTTGCTCGATTGTCAGGGGACCGTGAGTTAGGTTCCAATTCTAGTTTAGTTTCATGTATAAAATCCTCGCTCCATATCAACGCAAACTCAGCAGAATTAATAACATGTTGTGAGCTCTGGATTTATGGATTATCTAATAACAACACTAAACCATT
This sequence comes from Xanthia icteritia, assembly GCA_949128155.2. Lineage (NCBI taxonomy): Eukaryota > Metazoa > Arthropoda > Insecta > Lepidoptera > Noctuidae > Xanthia > Xanthia icteritia. The sequence goes on along the minus strand of OX421938.2, from coordinate 9,864,154 downwards.
ACGAGATATGAATCTAGTACAATTATTATTTGCTAACGATAGCCTGATCAAATACTGAAATGCACTTACGTAATCCATATAAGTTCTCGGTTAGTTGTGAGTCATAGAAGACATATTGCTATCGAGGTCTCCTTTCTGAAATAGTACTGTAGGTATATATGGATGATAATATCTCCGTACGTGGTGCCAGTCCGAAATGAGTTCTATTAGTCCTACATCTGTCTATAGACATATATTGCAATTCCAGATTATTTTTAATAATTCCGTATGTTCCTGACAGAGAGAACGACATGGTACTCGCTTGCATTATGACGTAGTCCAATACTATGCTATAATAGAATGATGTATTGGTGAACTAAGGGGCCACCACCACGGGCGAGTGAATCGCATCGATAGACATGCCATCAAATTATCGCCGTGTGGAGATTGATTTATAGAGTTTCTATTGAATTCGATGGCACGGCGGGACCATCGATCGCCGCGATTCGCTCGCTCGTGGAGATGGCGCCTAAAGGTTCGAAGTTTCGATACCGCTCTTGATTAGAAAATAAAAAATATATTTTATAGAGCTTTATTTATTTATTTTATTATTTATGTACACACAGAAAAATAGATACAGATAAGACATAATCATAATTATGAGTACAAAGGTTTCATGTTATTTCATTTGTATTACTTTAAAAAAGGCTCGTTGGTGGCTTTTATGTGTATGTTTTGCTTCAGCTAGTTGACTTTGTACAGTCGTAAGTACTTTGCTAGTGATTTGATCAAATCAAAATAATTTTTATATATATTTTGTTCGTTTTTACGTACTTTTTTATTATTTTTCCTGTGAATCAAAGCGTTAAGGCACAGGAAGATAGACAAGCGAAAATAAGACAAGAGAAAAAGATGCGCAGTTTTCGACCAACAAAAAGTTAGTAAGTACCCAACAAAAGTTTCCGAGCAACACATTGGTGAGCCATCCGTCTTACGGGAATGTCTACCATTCCGCTCCCTTCTTGACTTTATCGACATAACATCAGCGTCAGACGTTCCATTTATTTCCCCATAGGCCAGTTTACAAGGGCTGTTCTTAATTTACAGATAACAATGATTTGATTACACTGTAGTACAATCAAGTACACTTAATTGATAACACTTGTACCACTAAAATCGCCCTTACCACTACAACATAAAGGCGCTGATAAAGTTAAGTTGTTACCACTGTTGTGCGATCGACTGTGTTGAGTCCGAGCAACCATTCGGAAGAAACAACACAAGATTTCTTGATCTTTCACTAAGTCAACATCTTTGCATCGCTGATCCAATAAACTTTATGTTTATTGTGTAAGGAAGTTGGTGTTTAATTTCATCTTTATTGCTCGGTATAATAATACAGATTGTTTACTTTGTTTTATACAATGTCTGTTTCTCGATGTACCATCCCAAAAGCTCTTCCTGGTACGAGCATTTATTCTGAAAGTTGGCAACGTCGCAAATAGATGTCAAATATTTCGCTGTTTTGATTAATTTGGCAATATTTCTGTATGGAAATAAGAAATGTGACTAACTAGCGAACTAGAATATTGATTATGAAATGTAATAATTCATATCGTAACACTGTTTCATATCGTAACACATTTAGTTTTAGATGTAAAAAAAGTATTTGGAAACTTTCCAAATGGCTTTTTTACACCTAAAACGGGTACAACCTCAAATTCAATGTTATAATAAATTGCAATGCATTATTAATATTCTAGTTCGCTAGTTAGCCACATTTCTTATTTCCATACAGTTATATTGTCAAATTAATCAAAACTGGTAAATTTTTGACAGCTATTTGCGCCGTTGCCAACTTTTAGGATAAACGCTCTTAAGCGGAAACACTTCGGAAATTGTTTCTTTGTATACAATTTAACTAGTTCCTTAAGCTTTATAGTAAACAACTGAATTATGTATTACCATTGGCTTTCGTGAACTTAGTGTAAATATTTTTGTTAACAAACCGTGTCTTCAATTAATTAATTATATCCGCTCGATCAAGCGGAATAAACAAGTAACACGATTAGCCTCCTGTTTATTTATCCAATCCAAGTAATCAATCCTTCGACCTAGTTACCATGGAAACGAGATCAAGCACGAATTAATTACATAAACATACAATACTGCTACTTTTAAACATAATTATCAGTATAATGTAAATTCCGCAAAACCGCTCTCGAATCAGACTGTTTGTTGTTTCAAAATCGTTTAGTTAATTACCCGACTACGGCGGAGGGTTATGATTTTGACCGGTATGTATGTATGTGGGTATGTATGTTCATCTGTTCCCTTATAACTTCTAAATTACTATAATAATAAATTCGTTTATTTTCTCCCTTAAAACATATTTACAATTTGAGTCAATACAGAATTAGAATAGAGACAGGAGCCCAAACTAAGCAAAGCTTGTGTCTTGGGTCTCCTGGCCCCAACCGAAGATCTTAACGCTACTTATTTAATACATCAGAGATGTATATGGGAGTAAAACTGGACAAGTACCGTGGGTGTGAGGGTGTGTATAGGTGTTTTGTTGTGTGAGGGTGTGTGCGTATGGGCAGGTGTGAGGGTGAGTATTGGATGGTGAGGGTGAGAGTGAGTGTGTGTTTATGAGAGAGTGGGAGAGTTACTGTGTATTTGAGTATGCCATCCGCTAAACTATGGTTTTGTGGTGAGTCTAAATGTTTCTGTGTCTGTTTAAGAGTGTTTCTGTTTCATGGTAGTCAAGAGTGAGAAGCCATTTTGTGATATTTAATTTGCATTCCATTTTGGTTTTGTGGTAAATTTGCAGGATTTTGTTGGCAAGGTTATAAAGTCTCGGTCCTTGAAAGAAGAAATACCTAATTTGCGCTAGCAGCTGTTTTGTATATAACTTCTAAATTACTCATCATAATTTGACAAATGTGAAATGAGGTATCGTTGGAAGCGTCTTGATCATCCGCTTGTTATAGTATGGGACGTCACATTAAATTGAATATGGCGCTCTCTAGACGACAAAAACGAATGACCTTAAAAAAAAAATATGATTCCATGTCGGGGATCAAATGAAAGGGAATATAATTAGCAAATTTCAAAAATAAATATAATAAATATATATAAAAATAATAACCCTAAATAATTTAAATAAAAATAAAAGTTATAAAAACTAAAACCCAACTATGACAAAAAAGCCAACTAAAAAGGTATAAACAAGATATCACAGACAGACATCCTTAAGGTCATAGTACACTATATTAACTTAGTTAGTATGGGTGTATGACAATGATGTGAAAGAGCGGAGCCTTCTAATACAGGCATTGTTTCCTTAAAAGGAGGCTCCAAACACGTTTAAAATGTAACTTTCTATTTATCACTATAAACTATTTTGTATTTGTAGACTAATTAAAAATTCGAAGTCACACGTAATCTGTTCGATTTATGCTAACACGACGCGTGACTACGGATTTTTTATTTGTCTGTCTCGGGCTCGTAATAACAGCCGCACGGGTCGATCGAAGGCTAAGCTACGCTTGCCGAGGTCGATCCGTGGATGGGTGACCACCCATTACATCAAGAGCTCTCCGTGCCTCGAATAACAAGTTAAACAAGTGGAGGTCAGATAGGCAGTCGCTCCATGTAAAATACTGGTATTCGGCTGCATCCAGTTAGACTGGAGGCGGCCCCTACATAGTTGGGAAGAGGTTAGGCAGATGCTGATGATTTAAAATAATTATCACCCATTATCACATACACGGTATCTGGCATAGACGTATAAAAAAGGTCAGACGGAACTCCCGCTAAGACAAAACTGTGTCCCGTAATGGCGGCGACAAATTTATGTGTGAGTGAATTTAGGGATGCCATGTAAGCCAAATTTACCCATTTATTATTGCTTTGTTTTATTAAGACAAAACGTCGTGTGTAGGCAGAATTATACTGTGCCATTTCAAAAGGTTAATGGTAAGAACCAATTATTATGAAAATATAAAAGAAAAAAAAAAGATAATAAAACACAGTTAATTAAAAATATTTTAAATGTTTAAAATTTTACTTTTTAACCTAATGTTTTCGCACCGGCGTATTTTTATTGCGTCGATTTTTTTTCGCGAATTGGATTTTCGACGCTCTGTTTAGCGCCAAGAGTTGAATATCCATCCAACAGTGTGTTTTATTGACGCGCTGGGATACGCACTGGATGCGCTCTGTTGCATTCTCAATGCTCGGCTCAATACCGAGAGTTGAAAATCCAGTGTACAAAAGAAGATCGCCGCGATAAAAATACATCTGTGCGAACCTGGGCTAAGGAGCCGGGAAGCACGGCTCGCAGCAGCCATCTTGGATTTTCATTTTGACCAAATTCACACTTTCTCATAGATAATGTCGCATAGAGAGCCATAAGTGCTCAGGGACACGACGCCCGTCGCCGCGATGTCACCGCGTTTACTCACGTTCTAATAAAATAGTTCACAAATATTACAATACAATATAGCAAACACATCATCATATACATCTTCCACACTTTATAGTTCATATAAATTTCCCATATTTCGGGTAATTTGCACACGTGAATATTGGCAACACTGGCCTTGTGACGAATTTTATCGAATGAAGATTGATTTTGATGTATAAAATCGGGAATTAAATGATTGAATTATTCATTTACCCATGAAACGTGATTCTTGGATTTTTACTACGATTTTTACACCATTTCACCACACAAGAAATGCTGTATCTTAAAAAAATATATCGCCGCATAGACGTATCGCCTGTGTTAACGTTTGCGCGTAAATGGCTGACTATTGTGTGAATATGTGCTGTACGTACAGCGAGCTGGCTGACTCTGAGTGACACAGTTTTTTGTTAGCGAGAATCCGTCCGACCTTTTTTATACGTCTATGGTATCTGGGTATAAATTCTCAGAGACGACAGTCTCTTCAAAGGCACGATATATTGTAGATCGAACTTTACAAAGAAACTGGGAGTGTGGGAGTTTTACCTGTTAATTAAGGACCGTTTCCTTAGCTGAGATTCACGCCGCAATAACGAACAATCCGTGAAAATGTCACAGACTTTCCCTTTTCGTAACTGAGATTAAAATCAATCAATCCGACTGAAATTTTTTGAATAAGGTTTATAAGTTCTGCTGGAACATTTCTTGATATAGGAAAACAATTCTTTTAACATCTGTGACATCTTTGTTTATACCTACGCCTCAAAGTTAAATAATTATTTTCAATTAGGCACATAAAAGGCACTTTTGAACGTCACGGTTTACAAGAAAATTTTATTAATTCTAGTTGACCCTTCCAAAAGGTAGTTTGGAGAGGAATGGAAAGAAACTCCATAGTTATCCACGCTTTAATGTTTTACATATTTTTTAACACACTGGCTCGTAAAGTGGCGCTTGAACCGCTTTTAGGTTCATAATGTAGTGTATTAAACACGCGTGCTTTTTACTTTATATCACCGCAATAGTGCGCTAAAGTGCGCCACAGATAACTAATCTGGATTTGATCACGACTCGTTAAAAGCAATAACAATCAAAAACAATAACATTTAATTTGCCTGGGAATTAAACGCGATATCTACGTGTCACTGATTAAATACGCACTAAATAGGATACACGTATTATCACGCCCACTTTAACATCGTATGCGTGTTTCTTATATTTTAATTAAACTATTTTATTTAACAATAAAATAGAAAACTGGGATGGATTAAGAATTTTTACAAACGTCAGACGACCGACTATAGGCGACCGGCATCCTTTTTTATCTTGTCATTGAAATGCCAGTGATTGACATATCTACCTAATAAATATCGACTATTTGTTCAAGGAGTATTTTATCACTCCTTTATTGAAAAAAAAACAATTTATGTATTTATAATTATTATACTGACAACAATCGTGTTTTTCGGCTAGGATTTTCAAGATGCTGTTGGAGCTAGCCCACGTTTAAAGATGCGGTCTTTTTTTCTTATTAAATAATTTCGTAGGTCTATAGGTAATATTGGTTAACACTGAATTAGTTACGACTCTTAACGAATACCTTCTAAAAGAGCCGGATTGGCGTGAATTCGAACCAACGTATTGCCCAAAGTCATCATTTAATACCGAATGTCAAAAGGAAGACTGTTTCTGGGAATTGAAACTCCAATCATATCCGCTTCAAGTGATCCTAAATCCTCCGAGCTAGACAAATACAATATATCGTTCCTTTTCGAAATACTCATTATAAAATGTTTTTGTCTTGGAAAGTACGAGCAGAGCATATGAGCTACACCAGGGATCACCAATTAGTTTTATTAAGGGTCCATATAAAAAAATAGCTTCATGCGGCTCGCGTCTCGCGTCATCCGTGGTCATGTCGATGGCAGAAAATACAAAGCGTGGGGTTAGTTAAATTATTTTTTTTTTAAATATTAGTATTTGTTATAAATTTAACTGTTTACTTAAGGTTCGCACAAAATAGGTCGGCGGTCCGGATCCGGACTGCTGTCCGCCATTTGGTGACTCCTGAGCTACACCATCTGTAAAGTCGTCTCGTATTATTTGTCAGGTAGGTATTTGGTTAGCATAAGCAATTGTTTTAGGTACAATCTTTGACTTACCAAACGTACGTAGGTGCCCGTGCGTGCCGATTTTTTAAAATCTTCATTATAAATGTCAAATTTATTGAAGACTTAAATACGATTATAGTTCGTTCAACCAGTGCAAAATTTTATTGTATTTATATCTTGTTTGTTTTCACGGTTTAACATAGGAACAACATATATCAATGGATTTGTTTTTTATTTGAAAGTTACTCAATAAAATAATACGACGAAAAACTACTAAAAAAATCGTAACATCGATAGCACCATAACTTAAAGACCATACTACCACATCACTAAACCATAGACAATTTCTAGCGGCCATTGTTGTTTACATCTTTGGCAAATTTTGAAACGTGACATGGTAGTATGGAATTAGTAAGTACTTTCATGGCAGCGTGGAATTTGTATTTAATAGAAATTGACTTTGGTGAATCTTTTTACCAAAGGCAAGAGCTTAAAGGCTTGTAAAAAAAATAGGTACCATAGACAAACCAGAAGTGTTTAGATATGATTAAAAAAAATCCATGGGCCGATCTGTGGGTACTATACATGGAATTAGTATGAACTATCCTATACTATTCTCTGTTTTCACCCGAGCAGAGATTCGCGCTTTTTTATCTCATCAAAGAGCCTTTTTATGCCTACTACGGTGTAAATAAATAAAATATGATAAATTAACATAACATAAAATCAGTCTTCTATTTTTAGTCTGTCACTGGCATGAAAGCTGACTGACATTGACACTAGACAGTTGCGGACTGCTCTTGGTTGCTCACTCAGTGTATTAATAGGTTGGGGAAAAAGTCTTTTCGCATTATAGTATGTATGAACTTGTAATAAAATCTCTTTGGCTATACTATGTGTATCTGGCTGGTTTTGGTATCATTGAAAGTTTAAATTTTAAAGAACATAATTCCAAATTCAAATTAGGAAAATGTGTGATTTTTATTTGTTTTTCGTACTGTCAAGATGAGTGAATCTAATGAAGAAATTCGATACATTTTAAAATTTTACTACAAAAAAGGTAAAAATGCAACGCAAGCCGCGAAAAAAATTTGCGATGTTTATGGACCTAGTGCAGTGTCTGTGAGAGTAGCACAAATTTGGTTTAAGCGTTTTCAATCCGGAAATTTTGATGTCAAAGATGCACGTCGCTCTGGTCGCCCTATTACGGATAAAATGGATGCCATTTTTGAAAAAGTGGAGCAAGATCGGCATATTAGTAGTTACGACGTAGCTGAAGAACTGGGAATTGACCACAAAACAGTTTTGGCGCATTTGAAAAAAACTGGGTACACAAAAAAGCTCGATATTTGGGTACCTCACGAGCTCACTGAAAGAAACCTAATGAACCGTGTACTCATTTGTGATTCTTTATTACGACGTAATGAAACCGAACCATTTTTGAAGAAGCTGATAACTGGTGATGAAAAGTGGATCACGTACGACAAGAACGTGCGAAAAAGGTCGTGGTCAAAGGCCGGTCAGGCTTCACAGACTGTGGCAAAACCCGGGTTAACTCGCAACAAGGTGATGCTGTGTGTGTGGTGGGATTGGAAGGGCATTATTCATTATGAGCTGTTACCACCAGGCAGGACCATCGATTCTGAACTCTACTGCGAACAACTGATGAGATTAAAGCAAGAAGTTGAGAGAAAGCGGCCGGAATTAATCAACAGAAGGGGTGTGGTTTTTCATCATGATAACGCTAGACCTCACACATCTTTAGCCACTCAGCAAAAATTAAGAGAGTTTGGCTGAGAGGTGTTAATGCATCCGCCGTATAGTCCTGACCTTGCACCTTCAGATTTCCACCTGTTTCGGTCTCTTCAGAATTCTTTAGGCAGTGTCAGGTTAACATCACGGGAGGACTGCCAAAACCACTTGTCGCGGTATTTTGATCAGAAGTCCCAAAATTTCTATAGCAATGGGATCATGTCCCTACCTACAAGATGGCAAAAAGTTATCGAACAAAATGGTACCTACATACTTTAGTTAAATGTAAACATACTATGTTAAAAAATGTTTTGAATTTTCTTAAAAAATGCGAAGAAACTTTTTCCCCAACCTAATATTTATGGCTCACTCGTTTCATGTTTTCCGATGCGGTTTCAGTGCTTTCGCGATTATTTTTAATTTTCACGGACCACTACTTTGTTTGGACTACGGATTCTGAACTTGGGTTTTGGTTGGTTTGGGTTGCTTGCTTTTTGGGTTGGATATTATCAAGTAACTTCTGCCGCTCTGGGCGGAGCGAGAGGGCGTGTCAGACTCTTACTGACTAAAACCCATCCGTTTTTCATCAGTTGCCTGTAATTGCCAGGGGCCACGGTATCCCTTTCGGACTTTCCCGCGACCCTGGCAGGCATTGGCCCTTAGCGGACCCCGTCAGTTGTGCTGACATCTCTTTAAGGCGCACGTGGAATACAACGCGCCGTCGACCCAGGCTTCCTTATCGGATGGCGAGCTACCCATTGCTCACCGTCCGCAGGCCCGCTCCTACGGTAGCCGGGAATTGGCCTGGGGTTCCTGACGCCCAGGGCTTCTCCTGCGGCGGCTAGGGGCGTGAGAGCGCGAAATTTGCGCCTACGTAGGTTACGGCTTCCCATGCCCTCTGGCTCCGTACCATGGACTGAACCAGGGCCGGACACGAAAGATCACCGCCGCCGATTGCCTCCACAAAGACACGGTGGTGCCCCGCCCAAGCTGGGCAAACCTCCACCGTATGCTCCACAGTGTCCTCCGAGCGATCCACACAATGGTGACACCCGGGCGTTCCTCCCGCCTTATCCGGAACAGGAACTTCCCGAAACAACCGTGTCCGGTGAGGACCTGCGTCAGACGCAGCCTCTTTGAGGAGTGGCGCCACGGCGTCCACACGCCGCCAGTGCTGGGCACGCCACAATTGCGGCGATAAGCCCCTTATCGCCGCAATTGTGGCGTGCCCAGCACTGGGTTGCGACAATCGCACTCTCCATGATGCTATGGGATCCCGCCGGAGCTCTGTTCGCTGTGCCGTGATTTCTCGCGGCAGCGGAGTTACGCCCCGGCGTTTCGCTTCCTCGCGCCACTCCCAAATGTACGCGAGGACACGGATTCTGACCTTGCCTACCTTGTACGACCCTTGCTTTCACACTGGACACCGAATATCGTTCACACGAATTGTTATTTTGGATTTTACCGCCTTAATTTGGATTGGATATTGTTGTTTAAGTTTAATTCACACCATTTTCATCTCATTACATTCAGGCCCAAGATTGTGTGTAATCGTTTCCGTCTCCTAAAATTCCGTCCGCTAAATTATGCTACCTTTCGTGTTACATTTCTATATCGTACCTAAAGTCCCCGGCACGAGAAGCTATAAATTCTGTAAATAAAGAACTTCTATTAAGTTACGTAGCGACAATTAAATCAACAACCAATAATCGCAAATTCAATAAACTCAAAGTAACATACATGTAATAGGAAACTAACGAGCAATTTCACTTCAATTTCACGAAAATATAACCCGACCAAGTCTGCGCTGTCGTTTAATGTTTTGTGGTATCGCGTGCCAGTATCACAGATGATCACCATTAAATGTAATTTCATTATTCTGTAGCTAATTTGACCGTATCTACGACCCGTATATGATTCAGATAAAAGTAACGTTAGCAAAAAAAAGTCTTTCGACAAAGCGTGCATTTTTAAAAAACCGGCCCAATGCGAATCGGACTCGCACGTGAAGGGTTCTGTAGCACCGTATTAATATTTAACAAAAAACGCCGAAAAAAAAACGTTTCTTGAAAATAAAGTAAAAATTTGTGGTCCCCATGGACCACAATTTTTTACTTTATTTCATTTATATTATTTGTTGTTATAGCGGCAATAGACATACACAATCTTTGAAAATTCCAACTGCCTGCCTGGCAGACCTGGCAGGCAACAGACCATGAGATACAGCCCGCTGACAGACAGAAGGACGGACGGACAGCGGAGGTTTAGTAATACGGTTCCATTTGGTACACTTCGGGTACGGAACACTAAAAAGTAACGGGGGCCATTCGAAAATTACGTCAAATGGGGTCTACAAAGTGTGACATCGTGTGATAAGGACAGAGACGAGTCATAAGCTTCGTGACGTCCATGTTACGTCCAATCTATAGTATTAGAACCCTAAACTTCAACAGTAACGAGAAACTTTTAAATATTAAAAACTCTATCAATATTATTATAAGGTTTATTTAAAATGGTTAAATAAGTATGTGGGTATCACACTAGGAAGTCACATAAATATGACCACCTGTGACAAGGACGGGGCTCCATAAATCATGAAATCCGTGTGACGGAATTTATAAGGGGGAAAGGGGGAGGGTTAGTAAATCACCCCATTCTCCCTTCAGAGACACTGGGGCGACTTATGTTGCTTGCACAACTTGCAGACTACTGCATTTATCCTCATAGCCTTCCATCATTGCTTACCTGCTCCAGTGTGACTGTGAATGGTTTAATAGTATTAACCAATTAGGTAAAGCACAAATAATTGCCTTGAAAATCAAACGAAATTCATAACAGCACGGCAGCAAAACAGTTTTCGTACTTGCGCAAGTTTCCCATCTTGTTTTTGTTTGAAGAGGCCCTTCTATCCTTCTTTACCGTACGTGAAATATCTACGAGAAGCCGACACTTTTGAACATGATACGATCTTAAGTTCAGCAACTTTATAACTACGTGAGTGAAGTATTGAGATAAACTTACGAGTATATCTCACAAGCTGCGCCCCGCGGTTTCACCCGCATAAGTCTCGATCCTGTGGGAATATTGGGATAAAAAGTATTCTATGTCCTAACCCAGGTCATGGTCTACCCATATGCTAAATTTCATCCAAATTCGTTTAGCGTAAACAAATAAACATACAACAAATCAAATATTTTCTCTTTATTAAGTTTAAACGACGGTTTTTCGTTTCTTCCTAAGAGATAAAATAAATTTAATTTTAACACACAGTAACAATTTGTTCAAGAACCATCATCATCAGCTAGTGGCTAAGTAATAACTGCCGCACGGGTCGATACATCAGGTTAAGCTACGCTTGCCGGGGTTGGTCTGTGAAGGGTTGACCATCTGTACATACAGAGACTCCTCCGTGCCACGAAAAGCACGTTAAGCCGTTGTCAGTCGTTACGGTTCGTCAGAAGCCCGTAAGTCTGACAACCAGTCGTAAGACTGGTGGTCAGACTTACGGGGTTGTTGACAAGAGGTATCGTATTACCCAGTTACTGGGTTGTGAAGGTCAGATAGGCAGTTGCACACTGTAAAATACTGGTATTCTGCATCTGGTTAGACTGGAAGCCGACCCCAATATAGTTGGGAAAAGGCTAGGCAGATTGAATCATCATCATCATCATAATTTCAGCCGAAAGACGGCTCTGCTGGACAAAGACCTACCCCAAGCACCGCAACTTCGACCGATTCTGTGCTTCCCGCATCCAGCGGATTCCTGCGGCCTTCATAAGGTCATCGGTCCACCTTGTGGGAGGCCTTCCAACGCTACATGTTCTCTACATGTTTAAGAATATCTAAGTAGTTTTTGACGTTATAATTTTGGGCGTCTTTTGTGACACTCACTTTTGCATGTTGTTCAGCCATTCAGTTTTTCTCTTTAAAAACATATTACTTAACTATTTCCTAGTTCCTACGACAACCCCAAACATTTTCTTCTTCATTTTTTCCCCACATACATTCTTTTTTGTTGGAGGTTACAGACTACTACTGACTGCTTCCTTTTAAGAATTTTCAAAAGAAAATGACCGAAATATAACGTATATACGTGTATTCCCCGAAGGGTTAAGCAGAGGTGTACCTATAGAACACCCACATTTCGCCAGTTATATTTAAGTCCCATGTAATAGGTATAGATATAGACCTAATAACATTAACCGAATGCAGACTCGACAGCTCCAAACCCATACCCCAAATACAAAACTATCTATCCTACCAAACTGCCAATCACTTAAACAAGGCCGATAGAGTTGTTGTCCATGTTAAAAATACCCATAAGACCTTAGTAGAGAAAGTAAAACTGACACATGCATCCTGCCTTCAAATTAACTTTCACCCAGAACTAATTGTCTTGGCTATCTACCGATCGCCATCGAAACCAAAATCCGATGAATTTATAAATTCATTAAATAATCACTATAGCATCGAGCAAAAACATTATAGTCACAGGAGACATAAATATAAATTTAATTTATAACGAGACTGAACACTGTTATGATCATTCAAACAGGTTAACCTATCTCAACATGCTGGCGATGCACGGCCTACTTCCAGGGCATTCTCTACCCACTAGAGGCAAAAAACTGTTTAGACCACTTTATGGTAAAACTTGACCCCACAAATACTTCTGTGACCGTAGCTATATTAAACACCACCATTACAGATCATTCCATGATCTTCTTAAAATTGTCAAACAAAAAACATATACGTAAAACCGCTAAAACTAAAACTATGATTAACTTTGATAAAGCAATAGAAAACCTAGGTGAAAGTGACTTACATCATTTGTTAAACTATTCCGACCCAAACTCAATTTGTGACCGATTAATACATATAATACAAAGTTGCCTTAAAAATAACACCATTATGACAGTAATACCGCAAAAATGTAGATTAATAAAACCATGGATGACGGTCGGATTACTGCGCTGCATACGTAACCGCAATGCCATGCAACTTAAGTTGAAGTTTGAACCTCATAACGAAATAATAATATTAAGGATCACCTTCAAAAGATACAGAAGTCATTGTAACTATATTATTAAAAAGTTAAAGCAGAAACACGATCGGGATCAATTAACTAAAGCGCATAAAAACCCCAAAAACATATTATGGGGAAACTATAAACAACATAACTCATCGAAAGCCAAGCAAAACCCCCAATACGGATCTATTAGAGCTTAAGGCTACTCCAAAAGAGTCAGCCGACACGAGTTAATAAATACTTTTCCAACATAGGTAAAATTCTTGCGGACGAGATAATCGCCAGCAGACCACCACAGGGTATGGCCAAAACTATAGTTATGACTCACTTAATGTTCTACCTCTATCTATCTATCTTTTGTACTTTTAAACACTGATCAGGGCGAAGTTCGCCGCATTTTAATGTCTCTGAAATCAGATAGTGCCCCGGGCTGGGACGGCATAACTGTCAACTTCCTAAAGACTGCCCACACTCTTGTCGTCCCAATTTTAACCCACTTAGCTAACCAGTGCTTTGAGCATGCTACCTACCCGAATGCCTTAAAGCTAGCTTTTATAACACCTGTGCATAAGTGTGGAGACAGAGCTAATCCGTCAAACTATAGGCCTATTTCTGTACTGCCATCAATATCTAAAATAATGGAAAGATTAATAAATTCACGTCTCTTATCTTACCTTAACAAAAACAACCTTCTATCGCCCTCGCATTATGGTTTCAGACAAAAAATGTCTACGGAAGATGCAGTACTGGCGCTTGCCTCAGTTGTAACCAGTCAAGTGGACAGTGTAAGCGCCTTGCTGTCTTCCTGGACCTTCAAAAGGCTTTCGACACAGTCTCTGTCTCCACTCTGCTGGATAGGTTGGAATCAATTGAAATAAGAGGCTAAGCGCACGCAAACAAAAGATTAAAATATGCAATACCTACCATTAGCTCTGAAGACCGTCCAGTTCGGAATTGGCCAAGGTAGTGTGCTCGGACCGACATTGTTCCTTATATATATAAATACGCTATGCAGCATGAAAATCGTGGACGGACATGTTCTTTCATACCCAGATGACACTGCTATAGTGTTCAGTGCCGCTACCTGGGACAGTGTCCGGATAACCGCAAGAATAGCAGCCTGGCTTGATCATAATCTTCTAACCTTAAATACTTCCAAAACCAACTTCATCTGCTTCACAAAGTACAAGACCTCTCAACCCCCTCCAGAATTCAAAATTAAGATTCATAAATGCCCTTTTCCTGAAAACCCAAATTGTTCTTGCACAGAAATTACAAGAGTGGAATCCACCAAGTACTTAGGTATAATGGTTGATCAACGATTATCTTCTCACAATCAAACAGAATTAATTATGAAGCGAATAAGGAAACTAATCTGGACTTTCAAGACATTACGTTATGTAACCTCGAAAAAACTCCTGCTACATTTATTTACATCTCACTTGCTCACTCCGTCCTGGCATATTGTCTACCAGTCTGGGGAGGTGCCACTAAAATTAAATTCCTAGACCTCGAGAGGACTCAGAGGTCCTTACTGAAAGTTATGTTTTTTAAGCCTTTCAGATTTTCAACTGAGAACCTTTACCGGACTGCAGATCTTCTGACCGTCAGAAAGCTTTACGTACTTAATGTAACTCTAACTAAGCATAAAACACTAGCGTTCAATCCACGGAAGACAAAAGGCAGAAGAAAAAACACCGTTGCTCCCACTGTCTCAGTAAAGTCAACTTTCGCTAAAAGACAATATCCCAGGCAATCAGCCCATTTATACAATCTTCTTAATAAAGAACTTGACATATACCCACTAACTTACCGCGAATGCAAAAATGCTTTGTCTAAATGGCTTAAGTCGAAGACCTATGACGAAGTGGAAAATATGGTGCAATCTATGAGACTATAATATACACATAAAATATTGCTCTATGATATTTTGCCGCTAATGGAAGATAATGTTCTACATTATTTTCCGATCCCAAGACTAGCCATAGGGTTAGCTTCCAACTCCTATTCTCTCACTTCGACGCTTACTCACTACTCACATACACACTCACCTCCTCACCATCTCCTACTCACATAGCACACACATCCGTGAGCGTATTATGCCTATCATAAAAATACTATGTTCCCATTTCTTTCTTTTGTTTTTAATTTTAATTTTATTTGTATATTTTTACATGAATCTTAAACAGGCTCTATAACTTAATAACTATGAATACATAACCTGGGGAAGGGCGGAGCATCCTAACACAAGCAAACTATTTGCTTCTCCCCATTGTAACTAGAATAAGTTGTGTAAGATGAAGCAATAAACATTTTTTAATTTTAATTTAATTTTTAATAGGGGGCGAGCCTATTGCCATCAACCGGGTACAAATCCAGACTCCGGGCTGCCACTGATCGAAATATCTAGAAGCATAAAGTCGGTTCTACTTTATTAATTTTCGTGCGAAGATTCCGCTACCCTGTTTCCAAACAAATCGGTACATCGTGATAGTCGAAAGCGTTTCTGGGTAGTCGTAGAATAAAATCATATTACGTTCCTACATTATGCTCCCGTAAATGACGCAAGGAGTACGATTTCCCGTTCTGTGGTTCTGGTTTTATAGCCCAACATATTGCCCCTCGGTCGTGCTCTTTGTTTGTTAGCGAATAAACAAGATATTATATTAGTTTTATATACAGTAATAACACCCCAAGTCGCTGTCCTTGTTCGTAATGCCAAACGAGTCGTTTTCTCTTCAATTAAAGTTTGTATTTATAACCAGCTGATGCAAAATGTTATATGTGCATACCTCTTATCCGAATCCTTTCGCCATACAACACTAGTTCGCAAACTTTCCTATTCATATTGCCAAACGGTAGCTATAATAAAGCCTGTGTGAGATAGACAACGGTTGGGAGTGTTGACTACGATACTACAGTCACGGAAATTTATTATTAATCAAATTGACATCTCAATTTGCCGAGTACAGCCATTTCATATAACTGTCAAAGAATGACATAATGTAATTTAAGTTTGTAGTTAATTTTCTTAACATTTAATTTCCGTGACTTGAACTATATCCTATGATAAGTTTGATGAATTGTAGTTACATGTGCAAGTTGCGCGCTGTGTGAAGATAAAGGGTCGTATAATGTTTCCTTCTGACGCATAATGCTGGTAAACTAGGGGCACAAATTGTGATTGTGACGTAACATATCGACCATGATGAGTTTCAAATCTAAAGTGCATCCAGCCTTATTAATTTGATGTGAAATGCGCACTTCGCCACATTACTTACAGACACAAGAATAAAGCAAATAACTAAAATATCAAATGAATATATCCGATTACTATTTCGCTTACATTACGATCCTACTTAAACATACAAACGTCAAACATAACATGAAAAAGTTTCGTGCTACAATACGACCACATACGAGTACATTACAGCAAAAAAATCCCGAGCGAATTATTTTTTCATGATATGAAAATTTTGTCAAAAGCTCTTTGACGTAATTTTTGTAGAAATTCTCATCGCTCATTAGTAAGAGCACTAGTTAGACTGTACCTCTACTCCCAAGAGATATCCCAATAAAAGACCCAAAAATCAAAGAAAAAGGTTGTCTGCAACAGGGCTGTTCGTGAGTGAGCAACGATGATCACAAACCTACAGTTGAAGGCATAATTTAAAAGCTCTTTGAAATTTAAATCGAAACTTAAGAGTTTTTGTCGAAACTAACGAGACACAATAGAATTTTTATTGTTATCGACTTCTAAAGGCAAGTCGATAATTGAGCGGTAAGGATTTATACAAATTTAAATCGAAACTTAAGAGTTTAACTAACGAGACATAATAGAATTTTTATCGTTATCGACTTCCAAAGGCAAAACGACAGTTGAGCGGAAGGATTAAAAAAAACGTTTATTTTTGAAATTGGAATACTATTTTATTTATTCATTATTAATTAATGGCGCGCTCTTGAGCTCTTTCGCGCCTAGAACATAGAGATTTCTACGATGGAACGAGCGTACCCAAAAAATGCCTGTTTACCAACCAAATGTAAAGTAGCTACCGCCTATAATATACACCTGTAACTCCCCAAAGACATGGCCGATTCGTGGGAAACTTAGATAAGAGGTTCAGATGTTACCGATAAAACCGATTACGTTTAAAAGTTACGAGCCGTAGTGTTAGTAAAAAGGCATGTATGCTTGTAAAGCTGAAGTTTGTTTTTTTTTTTTTTTTTTTTTTTTTTTTTTTTTTTTTTTTTTTTTTTTTTTTTAAACATTGCCCCACACTAGGAATTTCTCCTGTATCGTGGGTGCGTTTACAAACATTTATACTCACATACACAAACAGCCAGACCCGGAACAAGTACTTGTAGGTCATACAAATATTTGTTCCGTGCGGGAATCGAACCCGCGACACGCAGCGCAGCAGTCAATCGCTTAACCAATGCGCCAACCGTGCCGTTAATCCGCTAATCTCTGAAAATACCGGTCGGATTCGAAAATTTATTTCGTATTTGATAGCCCAACTCTTGAGCGTGATGCAGCCTTCCTCTAGAGTTAGGCCGAGCAAAAAGAAAAAAAGAAGGAAAAAGTTAGAAGGAACGCTAAGCGAAAATGCAGTAAAAGCGCGAGCGAGCGATATGATGCGCCGGAATAAAAGAATAGTTTATTGTGTATCTTACGACTTCCACACGAACGAAGTCAAGGGCAGAAGCTAGTAGTAAATACTACTGAAATGTATAACAATTGGATTGACGCAGTATGATACTGAGTTTGGTTTCAGTTATTTTATTTTATTAACTCTACTACATTCATCTAAACTGGTTTGGTATAAGGAAGCCGTATATTTGTTCACACTCTAATCTTCTAATTGACATACTAGCTGTGCTCAAGGCTTCGCTCACATGACTTTGTATTCTTTTAACAAATCAATGGGAACTTGAAGTAGGCAAATTAATCTTGTTCAAGATAGAGATCTTCTCGGTTCTGATTACTATTTTTTTTTAAATCATGTTACAAATTCTTACTAAAATATACTTATTAATCATCGATAAACTAAAATACCCAACCAGATAATTCTTACGCGTATTTGAAAATATGAGACAACCGCAAATAGTACAACTTTACTCTAATTATCATACATCATCTCCAACAAACAACGCGAAAATTTTGCTCTCAATGTAGTTAATTAATATATTTGTCATAATCCCTTTGCGTACATATATAATTTAGAAGATACAATATTTAAAAAGAGACAATTCAGTCTACAGTAACGGACTAAAACTTAATTAAGCTTTGGTGCTTTCAATATGAATATATTAATGCTAATGATGAACATCAAACAGATAATTCAGCATCACTTAAGTCTAGCGAGAGCCACGTATTGAAAACCTTCTTTTGTAAAACACATGGCGCATACTCACCTGTATGTTTCGGAATAAATGGGCTAGTTTCGGACTCAAACGGATGTCCTATACCTACTATTCGGAACGTACCTAATCTTCGATGAATCTCAATATATACGAGTATGTCGTGGTCCAATTGTAGAAATGGCTATATCCTGATCTGCCTGTGGCCATTTCACGATACGCTGCTATTTCATGATGTGGCCGGCTATATCACGATACGCCTCATCAAAAGATGGGTTCAAAGAAAGCAACCTTTAGCAATATTTATCGATATTCCCAGCTGACCATTGAGCGTATCGCAAAGTAGTTTCATTTCACACCGCTAGTGGCACCCCGACAATTTTTTTAGGCTAGGTTAGAACCGTGACCAACAGCGCGAGAGCCGAGCGAGCGTAGCTAATCAAATTCTCACTAAACTAAATTTGTAGTAAGTACCGTAACTAACCGACAGACTACACATAAGCCTGATAAAAAAGATGCTTGTCTTGTGAGAAAAATACTTTGTAATTTAAAAAAAATAACCTCTAACCGGCCCAACGAAGGATGAATTTCGTATGTTCGCAAATTCGCGGCGAACAAAGAGTTCTAAATAAACACACACTACAAACATTTACCTGAAGCCTGATTGGTGAAACGCTGATAACTCTTTTGGGTTCTGACCTTCGACTGATCTAATTTGATCGCCCTTTCTAGGATTAAGCAAAAATTCGGTAAACAAAGAGTTTTTATCTAATGAATTCTCACATTGGTCAAAATCCGAACTGTAGCTTTTAATTAGACGGGTTGACTAAGCTTCGGCATTTTATTCTAACAGTACCTGGGCGACCGAGCTCTGCTCTGGTGAAAATAGAGAATGCTCATTTAATAGTATAGGAAAGTTCATACTAATTCCATGCTGCCATGATAGTACATACTAATTCCATGCTGCCATGTCATTATTCTTGTTCTAAACTTTGGGCGACCGAGCTCTGCTCGGATGAAAATACGGAGAAAACGAATTTTCTCAGATATGAGACCTAGCTAGGTCGATTTTTTGCCCCCGTAAATATTGCAACTTTTATCGAAATCGTTAGAGCCGTTTTCGAGAATATGATTACAAATATAAATATATTTATAAACAAATATTGCTCGTTTAATAGTATAGAATAGGATAATTAAAGAACCAGTTTTTTTATAGGACATTGGCTTCCAGAGAAACCTCACCCCTATGCAATGTAAAAAACAATGCAAGGGGGTGAGGTTTCTCTGGAACCCACTGGACTTTCACAATACCATTATTATTTACTAGAAAGTAGCATTCAACAAAGATTCAATCATTTATTATTTACATATGTATTTATGTACGTCCCAACAAAGGGAGCTGTTTATTCCTAAATAAACTTCAGCTGAAGTGTTATAATAATTATAACAGAATTTATTAAGTAAGTATAAAAGTTTTCTTATTTTAATTTATTACATGTAAAATTACCTGATTTAAGCCACAGCTGTTTTAAAAAGTTTATCATTTTGTTTTTTAAGGGAAACACAGTCTGTTTTAAAGCAGTCAGACTTATATATACTTACGTAAATATGTGATAATTTATAAGAGTGTAATAATACTCACCAAAACTCACGGTTTTTATTCAAAAATCATTTAAGTTCTTCCTTCAGTAGTTATTTTCCACACTTTTATTAGAATTAAACAAAACTTAACTGTAACTATTACATCACGCTGTTATACTTTATCGTTAAAACTTGGCATGTCTTCGAACTGTTTTTAACGAATATTTACTGGTCACAGGGTATATAAACTTGATTACTTTTTTTTAATATTTACGACACGTTAGAAGATTAAAGTTGTCAGATGACGGCGGGAACGCGCGCTACGGTCCGTGGATGCGATCTCTATGAGAAGAGACGAACATTAGAGTTTCAAAACGGGAGCGCATGCCCGCTTCCAAAACACATCACTTCTATCATAGATTATCATAATTTAATATCTACTTGATCTGAAATTAATATCTTTCATATTTATTCTGAAGGAGCTTTTATTGTAAACATTGAAGGCACCTAAACAGAGGAACGACTGCCGCCTTTTTCGACTCGATTCACAGTTAATTAAATGTTTAAAAAGGGTCCGTAACCCTAAGGGTTCCGACTTAACTTTCGTAAGCCATTTTTTTTTTGTCTGTGTATGAGTGCTCTCGTCGTTGGCCGTTTTAGAATGCTATATTTATAGTACCTAAGTAGATTCTAGGCGGCCTAAAGAATTTTGATTTTGGTATAACATGAATGATTTATATTCCTATTTTTGTTTATGAAATGCATGATGCCCGATTTTTAAGTTTGTAGTTGGTTGATAAAGCACTTTTGAACGTAAAAATTTACAAAAAAGAAACTCCATCGTTACTCTTTTAAAATGTTTTCACAATATCTTGTATACATTAATTATATAATTATATGTGAAGACGATGCACCTAGAATAAGATTACTATACCACGATAGGTAAAAAGAATAAAAAATGAAGGAATGACAGATAAATTAATTATGTGACATATTTACAAATATTGTACAATTATACAGTGCGCAAGTAGGTAGGCTACCACTTTATGGCTTCTCTACAAACTCCCGACATTTAATCCAACCAACACACACACACATTGTAATCGTAATTAAAATCTTGGCATTGAAGTGGCTCCAAAGTTATCTTTCAAATAGGACTCAATATACAGCGATACGGAAATAAATTCAAATGAAGAAGAAATATTATGTAAGTCTTACATTAGGAGCAATAATACAAGAGTGCAGCAAAGTGTAACAAAAGCGTTATTATTTCTGTTATATATTAACGACCTACTAAATGTTACAAATCACTCCTATTCACTGTTTGTGGATGATACGTGATCACGGAGAATAAAATATGTAATTATAATACAGAAATTGATGAAGCGGTTAATGCTATCATAACATGGCTTTGTAATAATAATTTTAAAGTGAACATTGATAAGACCTCCTTCGTTCAGTTCTACAATAGAAAATCAAAATTCTGACCTTGTGATTACTGCCGATCAACGAATTAACGAAGCACACGAAGCCATTTTTCTTGGTATAACAGTGGACACTGGCTGCACATGGAAACCTCACTGCTTAAAAGGGAACAGGGCCTGCGACGAATTTGAAAAATAGGTATTTGAAGAAACTATTGCCGTCTTTTTACCTCAAGTCTGCCCCGTAGAGTGCGATAGAGACAGCTGCAGCTCAGACCGATTATTTTACAAAAAAATTGACGAGATCGATGTTTCGTATTCCCCCTTATTCGCCTCGAAAACTGAACCGATTCAATTATTTTTTACATTTAATTTTTAAGAAAGAATATATATTCTTAATATGTCTCGGTTCCTATCATTTTCTTTTATATTAAAAACTTTTCGAAATTGTCGGGTAGTCCTCTAATTACGGCGGTAAAAATGGGATATTTTTGTAATTTTTGGAGTGTCATATTTTCTTTACCAATAATTTGCTGAAAACAAAGAAATAACAGGGACGTGTCTACAGCAGACCTTGATTTGATGAATAAAAATGATTGCTCTAGAGGCATAATTCAGGAAGATAAAAGGGGAATACATTTGTATGGAGAATCGCAGGCCCTGTTCCTCTTAAAGGTCACAAATAATTCGTCTCGCTTTTGCCTTGTGGAGACTTTGTAAAATAGCCAACCTCTTAACAGCCCTCTTAGCGTATTATGGTTACCTACGTGGTTTCTAACTTTAGATACGGCATTGTGCTATCAGGGAATTCTGTTCTTATTGATAGGGTATTTATAGCCCACAAACAATACCCATATTCGTACTTTTTGTGATGTGCCAGCATTGACTTCATGTAAGCCTCTTTTTAAAGATCTAAAAATATTAACTGTTCCCGATACGTACATATTTGAATGCTTTAATTTTTTTTAAATGCACTCCGACTTATTTCAACGTCTTGGAGATACTGTAACACCAAAATTTCCTGATAGACTAATATTATTCCGTCAATGAAAAGCCACTTATATCACAGAAGTTGCTTTTGAATGGTTATAATCTGCGCCATCTGGCGCCAGTCTGCACGAAGCTTAAGGCGAGCAACGACTACACCTGCGATTGGACACAGTTCATTGTGACCACGACCGCTCTGTCAATAGTGAACCGAAGAAGAAGAAGAAGACATTCTTAATTTAATAACTATGATTTATGCACCAATTTTTAATTAATGTAATCAATATTTTTGCATGCTAGTTTTAGCGAATTGTTTAAATCAAATCATCTGTAATTCTTACAAATACATTTCATTTGAAATATAATTATGATTTGTACTTTTTCACCATAGGAGAAAAAGGTCAAGAGCCATTTAGTAATACTTCAAAAATATTTCCACGACAACGACTCAATTTTCTATCGGTATTTACTTAGTTGTAGGTATTAATCGCCTGAACTGTGTTCCACGACGTTTTGGTTGCACCAATGCCAATAAAAAGACCAAAAAACCTACCTAGTAGTAAGTACGTCTCTCCCATTAGATTAGATGATAAGTTTAGAAAAAAGTGCACGCTGCAGACCAAGACATCAGCTTAGTTAGTTGGTTATACAATCGGCTATGTTCAGGAGCTCTAACTTTTGAACAATTCGTGAACGCTATAGCGCTGATGCGCGTCGAATATATCTGTACTCACTTACTTTAAGCAAAGCCTTGTGGTTCTAGGTACACGCGCAATTTACAAATGTCAGCATTAAGTCCTACATAAAACATTCATAAAAACTTGACATTTATAAACGTTTTAGCTAGCATAAACCTATAAAACATTTATGATATAATAGACATGATAAAATAGTTATTTTTTTAAACATCCTTTATGTTTAAAAAAATAACTATTTTATCATGTCTAGTTTTACAAAGCCATATCATGCTTTAGGGTGCGTTTCCACTGATGCGGAGACGAGCGGAGCTGAGCGGAGACGTGCAGAAATCGTCCAATTACAGACGAGTCGAGAGACGCGATGAGGATTGCAAACATTCTGATTGGTCGATCCCTGCAAGTCTCCGCTCAGCTCCGCTCGTCTCTGCTTCAGTGGGAACGCACCCTTAGGGACTAGATATAACAAGCGCCGCGCGTTGGACGCTCGTCAAACCCAGCAAGATTTCCACAATTTGTTGTAACTTTTGAACCCTCAACATGCTCAGTATAACTATGTTTCTTTTAAGTTTATTACTGATACAGAGAAAATGACAAGGAAAAATAGTAAAAAAACATGCGTTCGCGCGTGTCCATGGACATCAGCCTTAGTTATATGTATTAAAAATTCATACAATTTTATTGAGCGCCCAAAACGCAGCGTACAAAACGCGCGCCTCGGGCGTCTGTTATAGCTAGGGCCTCAGTGATAGGTTTATCTACCCAAGTACCTAGATATAAAAGACGTTAGACGTCAAAAACACCCTTTTTTGAAAACGGTCAAAAAAGGTTTCATGTCATTGTATGAAATTATCTGTGTGATTAAAAAGTATTCATTGGGACGCACAGGACGATCACAAACTGAACTAAACATAATAATATAAACATTTTTTTAAATCAAGATCCATATTCTCTTACTTAAATCTCGAAGATTTAATAACTAATATCGATTTTTTGAACAATTCAAGTAATATAATACATATTTATAGGCTGTAGAATATTTTTGTATGTCAAAATTAAGTTATATAAAGATAGCTATCGAGAAAAAGATATTAATTAAAGAAAATTAAATAAAGAAAAAAATTATTAATATTTTATTTGTTCATTTTAACAATTTACATCGTTGTCTATATCAAATATTTTCTTCGACTTCATTTATTAGAATGATAGGTAGAGTATTGAAACAAATATTTCTAACTAGCGTCCTCAATTATTAATATACATAGAGAAATGAAAATGGTATCAAAAGAAGCGTTACTGAAAGGGCTACAATAGTACTTTTTTTTTTGTATAACGTTTTTTTTTATATATATTTATTTATTTATTTATTTATTACATTAGGGAAAACAAACAGTAGTATATTAAAGATAAACAGAAAAAACTTAAAATTAAACTTAACAAATATACTACCCACAACATTTTCCACAGATTACTATTATATAGTCAAAACAAGCAGTTAAAAAAAAGTTTACTGTATCAGGGCTTGCTTATAAAAAAGAAATTAAAAAGTAAAAAAACAAAAACAATATTCTATAGAAAATGTAACAAACACAAAAAAAAGAAAAACATGCGTGATGATCATACAGGAATTAACAATAGCCAATTAATAATTATACCTAAGTACATTGCGTAAAACCTATGGAGCCTACTGCCGTTCCTTTAATATCTTAATTATATCCCTTTTAAATTTATGTCTGCTTAGGAATAATATGTCTATTGCACCAAAACGCGTGTTGTATGTGTCGACTAAGAGGTATAGCGGCGAGCGCATACCAGCATTGGATCTACAAAATCTGGTAGCGAACAGTCGCCTGTTGCGTACCTCCCGTCCATGTACTGTTCGAGGAACCAGATAACACAAACCAGTCACCAAGTCAGGGCAATCAAACTTGTTTCGGCATACATTGAATAACGTCATTGTCTCGAGAAGCACGCGTCTTGACTGTAATGTAAGCAGGTCGTATTCTTTAAGAAGCGATTGGTATGATGTTTTCTTTCGAAAACATCTAAATTGCATAGAACGAAGGTACTTTCGTTGGACTAATTCTATAATTTCCGTATATTTCGCATAGTAAGGATTCCAGATCGGAACTGCGTATTCTAATTGCGGCCTAATTATGGACTTATATATATATAGGTGCAAGAAGGTGGAGGGACGATGGAAATCTCTAGATGCTCTCATTACAAAGCCAAACATCTGATATGCCTTATTGATAATGTTTTCTACATGAATATCAAGATGAAGTTTCGAGTCCAGCTGCACACCAAGATCACGAAGATTGCTAACTTTGTTAATATCACTATTAGCAAGTTGATAATTGAAATTTATGATATTTTTCTTTTTAGTGAACGTTATTCTATGACACTTAGGCAAGCTTAGGTATAGTTTATTATAAGAGCAATAGTCTGAAAAACGATCAAGATCACGTTGGAACTCAACACAGTCTTGTTCATTTGAAATTTGTTTAAAAACTTTTAAATCGTCAGCGTATAAGAGAAATTTTGAATTTTGAAAGCAATATTTTATGTCATTTATGAACAGTATAAATAACAAAGGTCCTAAAATTGAGCCTTGTGGGACTCCTGATGTGACTTGAATACAGCTAGACTCGAAGCCATTGATCACAACCTTTTGGGTCCTATTAGTTATATAGGAGACAAACCAACGCAGGAGATCCCCTCTGATACCGTTGTACGCAATTTTATTGAGCAGCAATCTATGATCCACTTTATCGAATGCCTTTTGAAAATCAGTGTACACCGCGTCTGTTTGTTGTCTGTTATCAATATTTTCAAAAAGTTGTGTAGTGAATATTAAGAGATTGCTTATGCAAGACCTATCTTTGACGAAGCCATGTTGCTCCTTTATTAGAACATGACGAATAATTGGATAAATCCCAGCATGGACAAGCCTTTCAAAGAGTTTAGACAATGCTGATAATATGGAAATTGGACGATACATCTCCACATTATTTTTAGAACCACCTTTGTGTACTGGTACGATATTTGCGCGTTTCCATACATCCGGAAAGACTCCACACGAAATACATTTGTTAAATAGTATAAATACAGGATAGCATACTGTACTGTAGGTATTTTTAAAAAATAATGCAGGTATACCGTCTGGACCAGGTCCTTTAGTAGAATCTAACATTTTTAGTTCTCTACGAATATTTTCTAAGGGGAAGTACAATTTTGATAAGTTAACATCATCATTAGCACATGCAGATGGAGGTACCCATGAATCAGAATTAAATGTGGAGGGTTCGTACACAGAATGGAAAAAGGAAGAGAACAAATTACACGTTGTAATAGGATCACTGGCAAAATTTTGTTTGTAGTGTATCGTGCCGGGAATTCTATTTGCAGTTTTACGGTTGGAGATGTATGACCAGAAAGCCTTGATATTGGTGGCAATATTATCTTCAACTGACGTCATGTATCTTTTATAGCATTCATCAACTTCCCTCTTGAACCTTGTTCTAATAGCAGAAAACTTTTCATAGTCACTTATATTGCCGCGTTTCTTCCACTTTACCCAAGCACAAGTTTTATTTTTGAAAGTACGTATGAGTGAACGTGTGAACCAGATGGGAAAATTAAAATTCCTCCGCTTGCATGTGGGTGTATGTGATCTAATTATTTCGAACATTTTTTCGTAAAAAGCAGACACAGCTTCCTCTGGTATCAACCCTTCAAGTAAACCACTCCAGTCAACATTACTAATATCCTTATTTATCTCGCAGTAGTCAGCTTTGTAATAATTGAGCAGATTCGGAATTTTGTATTTCGAGTTACTTGGTGTATGTATAAACGGTACGTGGACGTAAAAGGCTGGATGATAAGTGTCGATGGGCAAGAGAGGAACATCAGAAGAAAACGTTACAGAATGTGCATTACTGAAAAACAAATCCAATATACGACCGTTACAATTGGTTAAATGATTATATTGTTTAATATTTAGTTGCGAGCAAATGTTTAAGAGTCGACGAGTTACGTTAGAGGGTGTATTTGTAGCACATTCCATGAATGAAGTTCTTTTGACCCAGTTAAGCTGTGGCATGTTGAAGTCACCCGTTAAAATTACATTGTCCACACGAGGATCATCAAACAGAGCCGAGAGAGAATCAAGAAAATGTATGTATATTTCTTCCGTCGTGTTCGGTGGTATGTAAGTAGCACATATTAAGTTATAGTTATCACGACTGGACGGGATTTTAATTATTTTATGCTCAGGTAAAGTTAAAGGGGGCAATAATGCGAGGCAAGACGGCTTTAATTCTCGAGAGACAGCTATAAGGACACCACCACCGTCTCTTTTTTGGGTAACAATACGATCACGATCGCATCTAAATACAAGGTAACGTTGGTCAATAAATTCGTTATCTGAGATATCAGGTGTCAGCCAGGTCTCAGTGAAAACAATAATGTCGTATGCATTCGCCAAAATATTCAAATACAATGTGTTTAGCTTTGTTCTGATCCCTCGGCAGTTCTGGTAATATACAGGGTTACAGGGAAAGTCGTACTGAATATTAAAGGAGGTTATTATTCAGGTCATTGCTGATGATTTTGATTCTGAAATAAAATGTCCGAAACTTAACCGTTATGGAGATATTAAATTTTAAAGATTATTTTTAAAAATCCTTTATTTTTTGGCTTTTAGTCGTTTTCTTTGGGATTAGAGCTCCTAGAGTCGGTTTTTTTGATGTATCTAGTTAGAAGACATGTCCATTAATAAAAATGATCAATATAAACTGAACCTACTACTAACAGCTTAAAAAACTGCTCGACAACGGTTAGCATTATGAATTTTCTAATAGAGTGTTCTTAACTTTGATGGGCTTTAAAAAAAAAAATGTATGGAACTTATTCTGCGAATAACTTTACAAAGTTCTACGTCTCTTTAGCTATTCAAAAAGGTATATCATCTACTAGGTTTGTTCATAAAATCTTAAAATAATGTTATTAGAATAGGCCCATCTGGTAGTACAACATAACAGAATTTCGATACAAAAGAATCCGGCTTACTACCTGGCACTTTTAAACAATGAAAAAAGGTTTGGGTAGACATTGTTTGTGCCCGGGAGACGTGCGGTGACAGGTATTTATGTCATTTTAAATGTCTGAATTGTCAAATCGTGGATCGTGGTGTTTGTTTAGTCTGCTCATGCGAATCTTCCATGGTAGATGTGTTATCCGTGCCCTCCGATTTTTTTTTGTAAAAACGCGACTTGGCTTGGATTTTTGGACTGTTTCATCTTCTAACTGTGTGACGTGGCTTGTAACTGGACTTTGATTTGTGTTGAACATGGCAACATTTACCAACGAGGAATATGCTGACATCCTAATGTGTTATGGATTTTGCGAAGGAGTGTCGTTGCGTGCACGCAATGAATACATGCTAAGGTATCCTACTCGCCGAGTACCTGATATTGGCGTATTTGACAGAGTTTATCGAAGACTACGAGAAACTGGTTCTGTGCTAGTACGTCGGACTGACATGGGACGACCTCGTGTTCTTGATGACGACGACGAAGATAATGAAATACGACGTCTCTTTGAAGCCGACCCAACCACGTCAACAAACGTTGTCGCTCGACGGCTTGGTATTTCCCAGTGGAAAGTCTGGTTCGTAATGCACAGTTCTGGGCAATACCCTTACCATTACACGCCAGTGCAAGTAATTGAAGAAGGGGATCCATTGAGACGACTAGACTTCTGCAGATTTATGCTCAATGCCGATAATGAAGATCCGGATTTTTTAAAGAAAATCATGTGGACAGATGAGTCGAAATTTGACAAAGACGGCATCACAAACTATCGTAACACCCATTATTGGGCTCCCAAAGCGCAAGGTAACCCCAAGAAAAAAAGACCAAAAGGGTCACAAAGGAGATTCAGTCTTAATGTGTGGATGGGTATAATATCAAATAACTTGATAGGGCCATACTTCCTGCCCGATAACTTGAATGGCGAGACATATGAAAACTTTTTGAGGGAGGAGTTATCCTCTTTAATGCAAGACTTGCCTATTGCATTGAGACGAGACATGTTCTTTCAACATGATGGCTGCCCAGCGCACTACAGAAGAAGTGTTCGAGCATGGTTGGACGAGAATTACCCAAACCAATGGATTGGAAGAGGCGGACCCATAGCATGGCCGGCGAGGAGCCCCGATTTAACGCCGATGGATTTTTATGTGTGGGGTCATATGAAAAGCCTAGTATACGACCAAATGACACCGATCGCAAATGTCGATATTCTAAGACAAAAAATTATTGATGCGGCTGAGAAAATGAGGCGGAACCTACGAACTTCTGTCGTGAAAAGTAATTTGAGAAAAAGAATGAGACTTTGTGTAAGAAATAGCGGCGGCCATGTAGAACATGAATTATAAAAATATTGCAAAAAATTTTGTCTTTTTTTTACGTATTTTAGCTACTTTTACCGCAAACTAAAAATGTACCCTCTCCTAACTTAACTGTTATTTGGGCAATGATTTGCCTATTTAATAGCAAGTGTTATACCTTTTTGAATAGCTAAAGAGACGTAGAACTTTATAAAATTATTTGCAGAATAAGTTCCATACAATTTTTTTTATTAAAAGCCTATTAAAGTTAAGAACACTCTATTAGAAAATTCATAATGCTAACCGTTGTCGAGCAGTTTTTTAAGCTGTTAGTAGTAGGTTCAGTTTCTGTTGATCATTTTTATTAATGGACATGTCCTCTAACTAGATACATAAAAAAAACCGACTCTAGGAGCTCTAATCCCAAAGAAAACGACTAAAAGCCAAAAAATAAAGGATTTTTAAAAATAATCTTTAAAATTTAATATCTCCATAACGGTTAAGTTTCGGACATTTTATTTCAGAATAAAATTCATCGGAAATTACCTGAATAATAACATCCTTTAATATTCAGTACGACTTTCCCTGTAACCCTGTATAGATATATGATTATTAGCCATTAATTAAATGAGTCAAATCAATAGTATTAAATAAAAGCAATATTGGTAAGATTACAAAACAACGACACAATATAAGCAGAGCAATCAAAAGCGATACATTCAATAGGGCGTCTGTAAAGGCAATAAAGGCATAAATACAATTACAGTAATACAGCAACAATTTATGGATCGGCAGTAGCACCATAAAACAATTAGCGGACATTTTTTTTTTTTACATAGGACACATTGTTTGATAATAGTGATACTTTTACGTAATTATGTACGAGACAAATAAAATAAAGAAAAGGTGAATCTCCAGAAGACAGCATATTTAGATGATTGATAATAACAGAAAATGCTTCCGTAATAATAAAACTTAGTGTACTATTTAAGGGAGATTCAATTATCAGCGATGTTCTGGGAATGGTTTTTTGGTGTGATTTTGATAGATATGTCGCCTTCCGTACGAATAGCAAAAGTGGCCGAATCATCCGCTTCCTTGACCAAGATGGTCGCATTTCTGATCCATACGTATCTAAATTTATTAGCTTTGGCTGCTTCACGACATTTGCGAAACAAATCCTTATTTCGAAGTGTTAAGTGCTCATTTATGTAGATACGACATGGCGTTCCGGAGAGGCCAATGCGATCGGATGTCAGCCCCTTGGATAGACGGTACGCACTTAGTAGATTATCGCGAAGCAAGCGGGACGCAAACTTCACTATGATGTTCTTAGGGCGATTATTCTGCGTGTGTGCATGAGGAACACGGTGAATCGAAACTACATCATTTTTTGCTATCGGTATATTAATTGCTGACGCAATTGACTCCAGCATAGAAATCAGGTTTTCACCTCGTTTTTCAGGAATGTTCCCCAGCTCAATATTACACTGCCTCGCCTGCTGTTCCAGCACATCTATTTTACTTTCCAGCAGAGCAACCGACGTCGCCGCAGAGTTCCTGACTCTCATCTCCAGATCAGCAATACGCTTCGCATTGTCGACGCAGTTTGCAGAGTTAAAATTTGCTGTTGACTTTAGCTCTGTCACAACTTGAGACAGATCATCATGTTTTGCACTTAGACTCGATATTTCTAATTTTGCCGAAGAATATTCTGTTCGTAGTTCCTTCAACTCGGTTTGTATTTGCAAAGAAGTTGTTGATAGGGTATTAAATTCATCTCTTAGATTACCAATATTCACATTAATGTTCGAGAACTGGGTATTTATGACAGCGCGCAGGTCGCCTATAGTTTTTTTAAACTCGGCAGATAAATCAGCAATAGCCAGCGTCAGCTCGCAGTCAGGTTGTTTCCGTTTTCTTTGCGTGACATTAGCAACGGTACCAGAATCCTGTTACGTATGCAGATCCGGAGTCGACTGGCTTTTATCCGGTGAGTGAAACATTATAGTGTATATTATTATTTTATTAACGTACGCAGACGAGGCTATACCAACTTGATCTTAAATAGGTACGACGCCGTATTAGAAATATTTAACTACTAATGATTCCTTCTGTTTGTTGTGATATCTTTCTTCTTTATATTATTGTTACTATATTCTCGAAGCGTGGCATATGCTAAGTCTGCTATAAACGCGTAGCGTAAGCTTAAGATGTTCAAACAAGCGCCTAGTATACGTGTAAGCGTTGAGCATGTGTGAGTAGAAGCGGCCGATTTGCGGGTTGCCCTAGGTCAGGGACGCAAGTCGTTGCAAATTTTTCTAAAAGTTTTTCACTAATTACTCACGGTACCGATGGAGTCCAGATGTATTATATATATCACTCTTTAGTCCGTTTCACAAGCTTTACAATGATATACAGCACTAATGAATTATGCAACTTTTGACCACTTATTTTACAAATTTTACGGAGACAATACAAATACGGTGCTAACTCTTTGAATTCAACGGTCGGTCGATATATATTTAAAAACAACGCCATTTTTTACCGTTTCTTATGCGAATTTTTTTAAAGAATCTTAAACTTCTAAAGGGCTTCAAAATGATACTATTCTGGTTTCGATAGGATTAGCATTGAAAATGCTTTTTCGTTCGGTTCAGTAGGGTACCCGTTATCAATAAAAGTGCGACCGGGGGGCTAGCGTTCTCAATTATTAAGATAGATAAATGAAAATGGTATCAAAAGATGCGTTGCGATGATTCCTATCGAAAGGGCTACAATGCTGCAAAAAAAATGTTTATAAATGCTTTCTTTTTTTTTGTTGAACACAACATTTAATTGTCCTGTGTTGAGCTTGATAAGCATGTTATAGTATGCGTATACAGACCTCCAAGTTACCAGATTCTATCCGTGTTTGATTCTGTTTTGGAAGATGTATTAAAAAAACTTAGTAGTAGTAGTAAGTCAATAATCATATGTGGTCATTTTAATATTAGGTCTTAACCTATGAAATTGCCGTTCTGCAGTACTGGCCATTTCAAATCAAAATAATTTTTGTTTGGCTAAGAATTCTAATTTCAAATTAATTTTATTTTAAAAACATGTTTTTTTTTCCAAAAGTAATCATTTGTTTATTGATTAGTGTTACATTTTCATCGCATTTCAATCTTTTTCGTCATCATGGATACGTTAAAAATTCGAGTAATTCCATAATTACTCGAATTTTTATATATGAGTACCGTCGTGGCAGCAACGCGGCACAAGCGGCACGCAACATCAACGACGTTTACGGAGCTAACACAAACCAACGCACCACCTGTTATTGGTTTGCTCGCTTCCGTTCTGGAAATTTCGACCTGAAAAATTAACCTCGTGGTCGTCCGAAGACTGGTCGACAATGACGAATTAAAGGCGATTGTGGAAGCTGATGATACACAATCTACGGCTGAATTAGCAGCAGCTTTTGACGTTAGTGTCAAAACAATATTGGTCCATTTGCGTCAAATTGGCAAGGTCAAAAAGCTTGACAAATGGGTGCCCCACGAACTCAATGATCGCCAGCGCGAAGTACGCGTCGAGACGTGCCTTGCACTGCTCAACAGACACACAAATGAAGGAATTTTGAACCGCATTGTTACCTGCGATGAAAAATGGATTCTGTTTGATAACCGCAAGCGCTCAGCAAGTTGGTTGGATCCTGGTTCAGCACCTAAACAATGCCCTAAACGAAAACTTACCCCTAGAAAAGTGATGGTCACTGTTTAGTGGTCTAGCGCCGGTGTGATTCATCACAGCTTCTTACCAAACGGGGTGAGCATTACTGCAGACGTGTACTGTGAAGAACTGAACACAATGATGGAGAAGCTGGCACATCTCCAACCAGCATTGGTTAATCGCTCGTCTCCGCTGCTCCTGCACGACAACGCGCGACCTCATACTGCACAGCAGACGGTCTCCAAGTTGCAAGAACTGGGGTTGGAAGCTCTCCGTCATCCACCCTACTCACCAGACCTTGCGCCTACAGACTACTACATTTTCCAGAATTTGGATAACTTCTTGGCGGGAAAAAAATTCAATACCCGAGAGACAGTACAAAATGCCTTTGAAGAATTTGTTGCCTCCCGTCCAGCTGATTTCTTTAAGAAGGGCATCAATAAACTGCCACTGCGTTGGCAAAGATGCATTGATTGCATGGGTGATTACTTCGATTAATACAAATAAAAAATACATGAAAAAAATTCGTTTAAATTTTTTCATACAAAACGGCAATTTTATAGGTAAAGACCTATTATTAACTTAGTAGAAAATAACTCGAATACTGTCAGATTATTAAGTCTTTTTAGGTCATTAGATTTGTCAAATGTTTTTATTGAACCAACCCGACTGACAGCTTCTTCTGCCACTTGTATAGATAATATTTTTTGTAATCGTGATTATTTTCTCAAACAAATTGTCAATACGTTGCCATCAGATCCCAGTAGACAATAAATAACATTTTGCTCCTGAATACCTTTACAAAAAAGTTTTGGCTCCGCTCGCCCTTTGGAACTTAACCCTAATTGCCTGAATGTATCAACTCGCCCCCTTGAATATTAGATATCTCAAATCGCCCCCGATTGTTAGTAAGTTAAAAGTAGGTACTGTCGGAACTCTTAAGTTTTTAAATATTTGTGTCTTCTTGGGATTTAATGATGAAGATGGAAATATAACTGCACATGGAGATAAAAAAGTGTAATTTGAAATCTAATCACGTTCCATAATCTTTTCAATGTTTAACAATTAAATTTTGTTACACTTTTTGGTTTATGGATAATAAAATAAAAATCGCAGATCAAAGTTGTGGAATCAACACTTACATGACTCAAACTACAACAAACACAAAATAATCACAGATGTTCTAGTTAAAGATTACGGTTTTGTACAAAAACTGTTGTAGGTAATATAAATATAATAATTCAAAAATAACAATAAAATCACAATTCAAAAATAACTTCAACTTAAAAATTTACTTACATTGTATATACAAAATATGAGTTTTTTTTAAAGACAATATAAGTTAATTACAATTTAGGTATTTTTTCCATTTAAACATTTATTTAGAAAATAGTAAAATTTCTAAATTATTACATAAGAATATTGCAGCGATTTTTTTTTTAACTAAGATTTGTTATCAATAAAATTATAATTATCAAAACCAACAAATATAAAAAATTGCGGAAATAAAATGTCAAAATCACAACACGGCAGATTATCCATAACTATAAAGCAGTCATAAGTACAGACCCCAGCAGGTTAACCTACTCGAAACTGTAAAATTTTCCCAATCAGCTTTGAGCTTTATGCTACAGTGATAAAGTTGAAAATCTATTAAAGAAATTTTACAGATTGTAGTAGGTTGTCGTGCTGGCGTCTGTACGTACACTGTTTTTCTAAACATAGGGTAAGACTAATTTCTCCATTTATTAATTTCGTTACAATTTACTTGGTCTTTGGTCTCATTAAATGTACTGTTTTTTTTAAATTGTTTGATTCATAGCCCCAATTTTTTATTTTTTTTTACTACTATAGAGTTATTAAAGCAATCAAACATGGCGCTATTCATTTTACCCTCTTATTCATAAACGTTGATTAAAGTTAAGACACGTTTAAATGTCAAAAATGTATGGTTAAACAGGCGCTAATCATTACTTAACTTTAAGCAGCGGTTATAAATAAGGGATTCCCCCTTATTTATAACCGCTGCTGCACCGCTGTGTGCATTTTTCTGTCTAACTATACCTTTTTTGGTTAAATTTCAAAGGAAATGCCGCAAAGGGCGAATCAATACACCAAAATAATTATTTAAATGTCAATTTTCCACTCGCCCCTTCGTAAGGGGCGAGCGGAGCCCAAACCTAACCAAATCAGTTGTCAGATGCACAAACGCTCCACAATTAATTTCGCGATTTGTGACTAATACAGTGAAGTTGTGCCCTAAAACATTATTTACGTGTACTTGAAGTGTTTCGAAAACTGTGTTATCGTTATCTAGTGATTTCATGTCCTAAAAACGACATAAACCTTATTGAAACATTAGTAGATTTTAACAGTGAAATAATTATACCCACATTTGGATTAATATTTTTTTGACACTTTCAATTCTTTATAAAATGCCACTGTCGAAAGAATTGCCATCTTCAATCCAGTGTTACCACATAAAAACTTAAATTACCCCGGAAATTATGGATCATGTTTCCGAAGACCGCACAGGAGTAGGTGACCAGGCTCCTATGTTGGTGAATACTACTGGCAACAACAGTAACAAAAAACTTGTACAACAAGCTTTCCATCCAAGCTTGTTCCTATCAAGACCAAGATCTTCTTCAGTTGGAAATAACCCAACAGTCAAACCATCCAAAGAAAACATTGATGTGGAGTCCCTTAATCCTAGGGCGGAAGACAGTGTACCAGAACCCCCATCCTGGCAAAGAGTACCATCAAAAAATAATTCCAAAAAACGGAAAATGTCAAGCAGCCCTTCTCCTGATGCTGTGAAAACAGCCAATAGATTCATTGGCCTGTCAATTGACCTTACCCAAAATGATCACGATGAACCAGCTAAAAAACTGAGCAAACCTCCACCTATCATCCTTTACGGAATAGAAGATGTCGGCAAATTGACTGAACTTTTAGAAACTGTTGCTGAAAGAAAACAATTCACTTACAAGATTGTGAATAGAAATCAGCTAAGAATTAGTAGTGTGGACATTGACACCTACAAAAAGCTAATTGTTCTTGTGAGGGAGAATGGACTCATTGGGCATACTTTTAACAGAAAGGATTTGCGATGCTTTAGAGTAGTTATCCGCAACTTACATCCATCTACGCCCACTAGCATTATTAGGGAAGAAATTGAGGCCACAGGAAATACAGTTACTGGAGAAATTATCAATGCTAAGTACGGCTCTGAGAAAAAACCAACCTCTACATTCTTTGTAAATCTGGCTCCCGGGTCAAACAACAAAGCGGTAAAGGACTTGAAATATATATACCACCAATCTATCGTTATAGAAGACCCAAGAAAAAGAAAATCGATAGTACAATGTCAGAGGTGCCAACAATATGGCCACTCAAAGAACTACTGTATGCGCCCTTACCGCTGCGTTAAATGTGGGCAGTCGCACAAGACTTCTGAATGCCAGAAGCTTGATCGCCAAACACCTGCGTTGTGTGCACTATGCAATGGCCCGCACCCCGCTAACTATAGAGGTTGTGCAGTATATAAAGAAATCGTAGCCCGAAGAACAAAAAAGGCGGCATTTCCATCAGTCGAGTCTCGTCAACAAGCACCAAATAAGTATGTTGCCAATAAGCCCACTCAACAAGACGGCGAAGCGGACAAAACCATCCCTGGTATCAAGCTAGCAACTTATGCAGAGTCACTACGACATAATACTCCTAACCCAACGCACACAAGTATTGCACTCGAACAATTACTATTAAAACAATCTGAGAAGTTTGACTCTATCTTACACCAAATGAGTACTCTAATGAGCCTCATAACTAAACTCATTGACAGACTTACAAAATGACTGCCTTAAGAATTGGAACTTTCAACATAAATGGGCTAACCCCAAATAAAAATGAAGTTGAGCTTTTAATGATGGAACAAAAGCTAGATATTTTACTGATTTCTGAAGCACATTGCACTTCAGCCACTAATGTTAAATTCGCAGACTACCAATGCTACCTGACAAACCATCCTGATGGAACGGCCCATGCTGGAACGGCTTTGATAGTAAAAAAGACGATCAAACATCACCTAATGCCAGAATATAAAACCGACCACATCCAAGCTACAACAATAAGCGTGGAAGAAGAAAATGGGTGTCTGAATGTGTCGGCAGTTTACTGCCCCCCAAAACATAAAATTAGCGACACCATGTTTTCGCATTTCTTTATGTCACTTGGTAACCGTTTTGTAGCAGGAGGCGATTGGAATGCGAAGCATACATCTTGGGGTTCGAGGCTAATCACCACTCGAGGTAGACAACTTAAACTGAGCATTCAAGAAAACAACTTGTCTGCAATTTCTACTGCTGAACCTACATACTGGCCTAGCGACTCACAAAAAACCCCAGATCTGCTGGATTTTTTCATAAGTAAAGGTTTGTCTAAAGACTACCTTAAGCCAGAACCGTGTTATGATACATCCTCTGATCATACACCGGTATTATTAACAATAAGTTCAAGACTGATTGAAATTGCGAGACCATCAACATTAACCAATAAGTACACTGACTGGGAGTGTTTTAGGGAATATATTGTTGATAATATTGAGCTAAAAATAGCATTAAAGACTCCAGATGATATAGATACTGCTACTCAGTATATAACAAATTTGATCCAAAAAGCATGTTGGAACAGTACTCCTCAATATCCAAATAAAAGTAGATCCTCTGATATTACCCCCTGGAAATAAAAAGATCATTGCTTGAAAAAAGAAGACTTCGACGGATATGGCACCAAAGTGGCTTGAACGAAGACAAGTACAATTTCCGTAAGGCCGCTAGCAAGCTAAAAGAACTGCTTCAGACTTGGCATGATAACACCATAGAAGCCCAACTTGAATCACTGACTCCTTCAGCCTCAACTAATTACTCTCTTTGGAAGTTTACAAAGCACTATACCAGACCCCAGGTAGCTATACCACCTCTCAGAAGGAACCAAGGTTGGGCAAGAACACCTCAAGAAAAGGCCGATACATTTGCTGAGCATTTGGCAAGTGTATTCCGTCCTAACAAGGCAACAAATACCGTATTTGAAGAACAAATTAACTCATTTCTTAAACAAGATTTTCAAATGTCACCTCCGCCGCGGTCCGTCACTGCCAGAGAAGTCTGGGCTACAATAAAAAACCTCGGTAGTAGAAAAGCACCCGGCTTTGACCTAATCACTAAGGAAGTCTTACTGCAACTACCAAAAAAGCCATTGTGTTTCTAACGACACTTTACAATGGGGTCCTAAGAGTGCAATACTTTCCACAAGAATGGAAGATTTCACAGATACTAATGGTGCATAAATCAGGCAAACCTCCTAATGTTGTGACATCCTATAGGCCTATTAGCTTACTACCAGTATTGTCGAAAATCTTTGAGAAACTCCTGCTCTGTAGAATACAACCTATCTTAAAGGAAAATAACACCATACCTTGTCACCAATTTGGATTCAGACCTGAGCACTCCACCGTCGAACAGGTTCACAGAGTGTGCGATAGGGTTAGGAAATCACTGGAGGAAAGGGAGTTCTGTTGCTCAGTCTTCCTGGATATTCAACAGGCTTTCGACCGCGTTTGGCACAAGGGCTTACTTTATAAGATAAAGGCTTGTCTTCCTCACAACTTCTATGAGCTAATAAAAAGCTACCTAACAGATCGACTGTTTCAAGTCAAAGAAGCTGAGGCAACGTCGGAGCTATTAGAAATAAAGGCTGGCGTCCCCCAAGGATCAGTGTTGGGGCCAATTCTGTACACGTTGTTCACATCAGACTTGCCAGCAGAGGACAGCGTGACTACAGCTACATTTGCTGATGATACAGCAATTCTGGCTAGCAACCATGACCCCACAATTGCTTCACAAATGCTGCAAAAAGGTCTAGACAAAATATCTGACTGGCTCCAAAAGTGGCGAATAGCAGTCAGCCCATCTAAGTCGGTACAGGCCACTTTTACGCTACGCAAAGGTGATTGTCCGCCAGTAAAGCTAAATAACAATTTACTACCACATAAAGATTGTGTGAGATACTTAGGACTGCACCTCGATCGCCGTCTGACGTGGAAGCAGCACATAAAGATCAAGAGAGATGAGCTCAACTTGCGCTACAAAAACCTACACTGGCTATTAGGGCGGAACAGTAAATTATCGACTGACAACAAACTCCTATTATATAAAGCAGTTCTAAAGCCTGTCTGGATGTA
The DNA here is from genome assembly GCA_949128155.2 of Xanthia icteritia. Taxonomy (NCBI): domain Eukaryota; kingdom Metazoa; phylum Arthropoda; class Insecta; order Lepidoptera; family Noctuidae; genus Xanthia; species Xanthia icteritia. The sequence continues at coordinate 9,824,415 of OX421938.2, read as the reverse complement.
CGGCATCCAGCTATGGGGGAGCTGTAGCAACTCTAATATTTCCATTATACAGCGAATGCAAAATGTGATTCTGAGAACTATATACAATGGGCCTTGGTTCATTACAAATACTGAAATACACAACCAACTTCAGATGAACTCGGTGAAAGAGGAAATCTTGGCCATAACCAAAACATACTTGGAAAGGCTGGAGAGGCATCCAAATGAACTGGCCGCTGGACTGACAACACGCACGTACCAAAAACGTCTCAAAAGAAAAGACATTCTGTCTGTACCCTCTTGAGTAGCATAAATACATGCTACACCTATGAGTAGTTGCTCTCGCTGGAGGGCACACTCCATCTGTCAAATGTCACTTACCACATCTGCTTAAAGTACTCAAGACTGATTGCAGATAAAAAGGAGAAGAAAAAAAAAAAAAAAAAAAAAAAAATTCAATTAGAGGATTATATCTAAGATAAGAATGCTTGGAAACGTGCTGGTCCTGCTCTATAGGATCATCTAGAATCTAGACAAAATCAAACTGGTTGCTACTTCAACTGTATAATTTATTATTTTTATGCCATTGATATGAAATATATATAGATAGAATGTAAAATTCTGTCATTACTTCCTCACACACTGACTTATTTCATTCTTTTCCATACGAAAATTACCTTTTGGAAGGGACGACTAAAATCAATTTTATTTTTTTGTAAACTTTTACTTTCTAAAGTGCCTTATTGCCTATTGAGCCTTATTGCCTTAGAGCCTATTTGTAATAAATGATTTCACTTAGAATCACAAGTCTCTTGAAGCAAGATAATATTTTTTTTATTTTCGTTTTTTCTTACGATAAGTCATTGCGTCTTACGAATTCATTAAATATTTTGTATAGATGCTATTAAAGCAGGTTAGGTTATAAAAAAGTAATAAAAGAAATGCCAAAGATAAGGAAAGACAATATTTTTATGAGGATTGCTACACTTGTCTAATGCGCAACACGGGTTTCGTCCGGGGTGGGGTATGGTGTGCCACAAGGTAGCGTACTTGGTCCGACCCTCTTTCTCACTAACATTAACGAGCTGGGTATGCTCACTATCCCTAAGCGTAAAATTATAACATTTGCAGATGACACTGGCCTTCTCTTCAGCGCAAACTCATGGCATGAAGTCTACGCGCATACTCAGACAGGCTTTGATGTTGTAGTGAGGTGGCTACATGGTAATGTGCTCACACTTAACGCAGACAAAACAAAGTACATTGCCTTTTCCCTAAATTCGGGGTCGTTTGAGTTGTGTGTGTAGACACACACAACTCAAAAATCAATCAAACGACTCCGTTATGTTCTATAATTGCCCACTCCTGTTCTAACCAAAATTACAACAAATGTGGCTGCACCCGCCTAGAAAAAACATACACTATAAACACTGTACCTAGGTATTATAATAGATTGCAACCTGAGATTTAATGAACACATCAACACCCTCAGCAATAGGTTGCGTGAACTGATATTTGTATTTAAGACTCTAAGACATGTGGCTTACGTCAGGCTGATGAAATCGATATAATTTGCCCTCGTCCAGTTCCTACTAACCTACTGTATAACGTCTTAGGGTGGTGCACCTAAATACACGATCAAACAATAAGAAAGAGCGCGGAGAGCAATTCTAAAGGTATCTTCCTTTCTACCCTTTAGATATCCCACAGCAGTCTTACATAAACAGTCTATAGTCCTAACTGCTCGTCAGCTGTTTGTTCTCCAAACGTTTATTTTGTTACCTTGGTCGCTTTCTGTACAATAAAATAAACAGAACGCTCTCGATTTATGATCTTACCAAAACTAAGTGTAAAATGAAGGTTAGAAACTGGCTCCATGAGTTAAGTTATGAAGCTACGGATAAACTTCTAGCTACCTTCTAACTACACACATAAATCCCTTCATTAAAACTTAAATGGAGTGAAAAGGATTTTGCTCTCAAGTGCATGTTTATTTAAATGCCATATTGCCTTAGATATTTGAAAATATACCTAAACTCAAGGCAAAAACTTAAAAAAAATCACTTGGTTAAAGCTTTGTGAATCGCGTTTTATGATCGCTTACCAGCAAATACGCAATCCCTACAGTTGAAATAAATGTAGTATGTTTATCCAAATAAATAATCTTTGGGTCAAAATACATAGCCTAGTTAAGATCTCAAATCGCTTAGCATGATCCTCCGTTATATAGAAAATACTACAGCATTATAGTAGAGGATCCGACCTACGAACGACCTTCACCTATCTGTTTAATGGATGAAAAGTATTTTTAATCAAAATTATGTTAGAAAATATATCGCGAGTGGATTGGCTAAAAAATTCGTGGCCAGATTGCGAATTTAAAAAAAATCTAAAACAACTTATTTTTTAACATTGCAAAATATATACCAATGGAAGAGAAAGAGCTTTCCGACTTCTGCCAATTGTTAGTCAATTCGGAGTTTATGACCTAAATAGGTGACTACTTGGCCACCCAAGTTTAGGAATCTTCTTGGCGCCCAGAGAAACATTTGTTACTAAAACGAATTAATCGTCAAATGAATTAGCAAATTTTTGAAACAATTTTCAATTAATCATAGTCTGACCAGGAATTTTTTTTTGCCAACCCACTCGCGATAGATTTTTTAACATACGAAATTTGATATGAAATACTTTTCATCCATTAAACAGATGGGTGAAGGTCTCTAGGTCTGATCTTAGACCATTAATTTTGAAATAAATATATGACAAAGTTGAGGATTAATGTTACGTAATATGTTTGACGAAAACACGATTTTAAAAACACGAAAAAATACCATTTTATAAAAAAATAATAGCCAAATCGGTTCAGCCGTTCTCAAGTGATGCGCTTACCAACGAACATTATTTCATTTTTATTATATAGATTAAGATGCGGTGAATCGCCACAATGGTATTGGTAACTTTTGAAAACCATTTGTCAATTGCATTAATATTCAACTTTGACTTTGGATGAAATGATGATGATGACCATAGCTTTAAAAGTTATATCACAAAATTTGACGACCAATAGAGGGTTTATATCTCATTTTATACATCACATATGAGTTGATATGAGTAACGTGTTGCTACAAAACGTGTACAGGCGCCTTTCTTTTTTCTGTAGCCTGAGTGAGTCGCATTTCATTCTAACAGAAATTAGTGACCGATACTAAAACAGGTGACTTTACTCATCACTATGACCAACTTTTACCATGGGACCAAAATGAAATCGCGAAAAAAAATCAGATGTTCCGTACATTTATGTTAAAATAATTTTATTTATACAAATGATTTTATTCTCGCGATTTCAGGTTTGGTCCCATAGTAAAAGTTGTTCATAACTATGAGCATGCATGCCTGATTATTATTTATTGTTGATTATTATTTATTGTTTTGTTGTTGATATTCTTGCAAATAAATATATCATTCATTCAATCATTTGAGTAAAGTTACGTGTTTAAGTATCGGTCACTAATTACCAGTCACTCTATATAAAACTTAGACGGCTCAGAAAATCGCTTTGTAAGCCGTAAAGGCTTACCAGATGAGATAACTACATTTGCAGAGCTTTTTATTCACAAAAGGTCCTCATCTCGCGGTGTGGTCCATCTAATTGCCTATGTACTGATAATAAAATTATTATTACGAAATAAAATATCATAACGTAAGTAGTATGAAGCCTTAGGCTGTTATCCCCGTAGGTCTATTTAGGCAGAGATGTACTTATAGTACACCTACATTTAAAGAGGATGAAAAGAGACAGGAAAAGAGTCTTTGTCTATCCCCAAGGGAAAAATGCATGAGATTATGAGTGTATGTACGTTTCGTCAATTATGTTTAATTCCCAAGTAATATGGGGGACTGGGAATAAAAAGTAAATAATTGAAAATTGATATCTGCTCCGTTAGGGTAAGCAGAGCAGGTGAAGTTATTTGATAATTCCCCAACCAAAAAAAAAAAAAAAAATACCGTCAATCATAAATATTTTAAAAACTAGATGAGGTGTACGTTTCCTATCTTTTAAGTAGTCACCAGTGACTACTTAATATAATTAAATTATACTAGTATAGTTAATCGCTTTACCGAAGTGGACTTTCTTACGTACTGAATAAGTAGGCACACAGATGTGTAGTCTTTTTCCTACACGCAGTAGACGCCCTGGGCGTCGGGAATCGCATCCCGATTCCCGGCCACCGTAGGCGCGGACTTGCGGACGGTGAGCAATGGGTAGCTCGCCGTTCGATACGGACCAGGCCAGGGTTGACGGCGCGTTGTGTTCCACGCGCGCCTCTACGAGATGTCAGCAGAACTGAAGGGGTCCGATAGGACCGATGCCTGCTGGGGTTGCGGGAAAGTCCGAAAGGGATACCGTGGCCCCTGGCAACGTACAGGCAACGGAAGGAACACGGGTGGGTTTTAGTCAGTAAGAGTCTGACACGCCCTCCCGCTCCACCCAGAGCGGGAGAAGTTATTCAATAATTTCCCACCCAAAAAAAAAAAAGAATCTTAGCATTACTTAAGATTAAGACGTTAAATGGGTATAGTGACGACTTATAGGTAGGTACATCGGCTTATCGGTTGATTCGCACGAATTTACTCGCCCGAAACGGGCGAATCGATGCCTTTAAATAAAACTAGCTGCGCCCCGCGGTTTCACCCGCATAAGTCTCGATCCTGTGGAAATATCGGGATAAAAGGTATCCTATGTCCTTTTGCAGGTCATGATCTACACATGTACCAAATTTCATCCAAATCAATATAGCTGTTTTAGCGTGAAAACGTAACAAACAAATAAATATACAAACAACAAACTAAGTTTCGCATTTATAATATTAGTTAGGATTATTTTTTCTTGAAGCTATTCGCCCGAAGTTTCGAATTTCGAAGGATTTCTGGATTTGTCGATTCGCTCACAAATAAATTATTTGTGGGCGAATCGACAAATCCAGAAATCTAGAAACGCGGCAGCGTGTCAAGCCAAGTTCAAGCCACGAACTGGCGACGCAGCAGCCGTGTGTAATATTAAACGAACCATTTGGAGCCACTTTTGATCCCTTAATAACTCAAAATCAATTTAACATAAACACATGAAACTTGGTTTATTTATTAAAACTCCATTCATTAACTAGAACTCTAAATTTCATAAATACAGCTCAAACGGTTATTGACATATTAACGTCTTTAAATCGGAATTTTTATCACTGACTGACATAGATAGATATATACCGTCTTCAAAAACCTGACCCACTTCCAGATGACCTAGAAAGTTGAAATTTTGCGTCCAGCTGGGTAATTGTGTGTACACAAAGAAAAACATCAGAAAAACAGTACATTTTTACGATTTGAAATATTTTCCAAACAATCGATTTTTACTAACACCTAGCGCCTTTCGAAATTATAATAGCATTTTCTTTCGCGGGAGAATCGGTTTCATATTTAAAGGTCGCTTTTATCGTTTCGTATAGGTACCAGATCATTTATAATACCTAGACAACCAATAATAACACAAACTGCAACTGACTGCACCAGCTCAGCGATTTGCACCTTTGTATTGTAATTGTGTTACGAAAGAAATACCCTATTTGCTTAACTTGTTGTACTTACCAACAGATATGAAGAGGCGATGGTTTGTGTAAGTAAGCAAGAAATTCTGTTTCTTATATGGATAAATAAACTCTAGCGGACTTACTGAGGTTTAAGTACTAGAAAAGACAGAAATCGCATAAAACTTTTCCCATACATTTTCTAGGAAATGAGACTACAACCTATTTTTTTACGATGGATGGACTGGCTGAAAATGTTGCGGGATGTTACACGAAATGGCGGGAGCACATAATTTATTTCATTAAAATATCGTTGTATATCTTTGTTCGCAAATAAATTACAGCGTTGTCGCTATATAAAGGATTTTTTCTACTACTGCCACCATTCAAATAAAATGGCCACCGACTTTTGTTTTTTTATCCCAAACCGCCGAACACCAATAAGCCCGAACAACATGAGCCGAAGTTCAAAGCAGAAACCTGATTAGAAATGTAGATCTACAAAGCAACCGATCAACGAAACCTACTGCATGTTAATGTTAATTGCAACAGTTGCCTAGTTGGTAAAGTTTCCTTCCTTTACCTCCTGTTTTCCTACAAGTTGCAAGTCATTGCAACTGCAATCAGGATTCTTGTTCTGTTTACATATTGAAATTGAATCAAAATTCGCAGAAGCATCCCTGTCTGGATTTGTGTTCGGCTACTAGTTCTAAGGCTCCCGCAAACAGGCGCGACGTGACTCTAATAAAACAATTTCTAAGAAAACTTCGCTACACGTTGCGCCAGTGTGCACGAGCCTTTACGCTCGCACCCTGTACACGGGACTTATAACATAACATTACAAAATGTGTACCTCCGCCTTCAGGGAAATCATGTGCGTTATGTAAGACTAGCTCCTGCCCGCGTCTTCGTTCACATGGAAGTCCTAAGACACCACAATATACAAAAATAACAGCCATATTTTTATGAAACTTCCCTGATAACTACGTTTGTAGTTTTGATCTTAGCAGCCAAAATATAAAGAGAGTCAGGACTAGTGCGGGAGTAAGCGTACAGTTGTCTGTGTGAGAAGCAGCTCGTCCTGAGGTTGACATTTTCCTATTGCTTGCGAAGTTTTTCGATATTAGTGAATTAATGAACGTCTGCGTTGCTGCATATCGACGACGGTGTAGTATCAATATCCAATAACTACAAAAACATGATTTTACAGGAAGCGAAAAAAAGTTTAATTTCTATAGTTTTTAACATTTGAATCTAAAAGTAACTGATATTTAAAAAATGGTAGGAAACGCTTGAGATGGTGATAATGATTTCAATCAAATCTTTCAGGTTAGGGATATAAACGTAGATAGAAGTTATTGTTTATAATTTAACTGAGAACCTGGTATTTATCGCTTAGATACAAGATATTGCATTTATAAATAAAAACAGTCGAGATTAAATTTACACATCGTATGTATTAAATTTGACAAAAATAACACAATTCTTCTTTTTAGGCATATTTGTTATATTAACAAGTTTGACAAAACTTACACAATTACAAAATTAAGACAGTTTAATATTAGTGAAATTTACAATAGTTGAAAGACAACCTTTCTTTTGGTTATAACTTAATTTGGCACAAATACTTATGGCTTTATTAATCAACTAAAAATAACGTATAGAGATGAGATCAAAAAAGCTATGTAGATATTCGGTATTGCAAGCAAAAATCAAGCACGATGACTTATTAGGTATTTCTTTAAGTGAATATCTCATAAATAAGAACAATTCAAGACCTTATATCTTTGCAGATACGAGGTATTTCACATTTTACCTACGAATATGCAATAAAGTGAAAATCGCTAAAATGTTAGTCATTAGATATTGATATTTCACCGTCGATATACTGCCTAATGGCACAACACTGTCAGGGACCTGACGACGAACACTTAAATAATACCTATAACAGAAGATTGTATTTAGTATTGATAATTTATCGAGAAATGCACTTTTATAAATGTCGCAGGTTATTTGTATGATACCGCTTTTTACAAATGGCGGCGTCCGTTTAAAAACGCTCGAAGTTATGAAATATGCCAAAGACAAAATGTAAATTGCTTTGTCACTATATAATATTTGATATCAATCAAACCACCCAGATGGCACTGGGCATGGCGGAACAGCGGTCATCGTCAACAAGAAGGTGAAACATCATTTAATGCCCGATTACAGAACTGAACACCTTCAGGCAACAACAATTGCCGTGGAGGACAGCACAGGCTACATTAACGTGTCGGCGTTATATTGCCCCCTAAACATAAAATAGATTAAAATATGTTCGTACGATACTTCCACCAGCTAAGAAATCGGTTCATTGTAGGTGGTGACTGGAACGCTAAGCTGGGGCTCTAGACTCACTACAACGCGAGGAAGACAATTTATTAATTTAACCTTCCTTTTTTCTTCATTAAATGTCTATTTTCACTAAAAATCTTTCTTTTTTTCGTAGTCATGGTATAAATTATAGTATGCAACTCTTGAATAAAATGGATTTATATCGAGGGCCATGAATCACTCGCGTCGCTCAGGATTCTAACACTTGATCACGAGCGTAGCGAGTGATTCAATGATCATGAATCTCTCCCTACGGTCGTGATTCAGTCGTTAGAATCCTTCACTTGCTCGTGATTCATCTATGGCCCTCGGTATAAATCCGTACTTTATTAAAAAAAATGATTTAAAAGAAGTTATATATGGTGTTAGATGTCTTAAGAGGCGTGCACTTTGCATGGATTTTTTTTCTTGTCTCCTCTGCGATGTGGACTAGGGACCTATCAAGTTTCAGTATTGGAGGTAGTTCGACAATAAACCCGTTGTACCGTATACCTCCAGACCTCTTTTAGTTATACCTGTTGCTAGATACCTTGCACATAGACATCAAAAGTGGCAATGTTCGTTGGATTAGTAGATTAAATGCACTTTCGCCCACATAGGCCGCCTCAGGCAGGGTTCGATGGTTATTTATTTATTTATTTATTAAAACTTCAAGCACAGAAATATACAGAGGCGGACTTAATGCCATAGGCATTTTCTACCAGTCAACCTTTGGGTGATGCAGAGACAAACAGTGGTAGGTGCAATTACAAGAAATTGGGGAATATTTTTTAAAAGTAACTATAAAGATACACATAGACCTATTACAAACTACTAATATAATATATATGCCTAATTATATATAAATATAAGCACAAATAAATATACATAAATACACGAATATACTAGAACAAATAAGACAAACAATGGGAAAACATTAACGTTGTGATGATACTGCCAGCTTCTTACGAATGTGCTCGCGAACTTTAACTTTAAAGGATAATCGGTTGGTTGCCATCCTGATTTCCTGGGGGAGCGCGTTCCATAGAGAGATAGTCTGAACGAAGAAGGAAGAATGAATAGTTACGTAAACAGTTCGTCATCTGTGAACATAAAAAGGAACGTTTACTATAATTACCTACATAACTACGTATGTATCAACGTACCTATATTATGGTTATGATAAGATTATTGTACTCTGTGATAGTTACTTTGCTAGTAGGTATTGTAACTTGTGTCATGTACTCATGATTATCCATTTTTTATCCCTGTATTACGTTGTTGAAGTTTCACCTTGAATCTAGCATATAGCTGGAGCTACCGTATTCAATAAGATTTTGTCCTTCAGTTAATGTACTTTTTTTGGGTTGAATATTTGCTCGCTAGGAGCAGGCAAAAATGAAATAAGTGCTCACGAGAGAGTAATGTAAGAAGCTATTTATATGCAACCAAAAGTGGTCGTATATGGAATAAAACGAAACATTCGTTGTTAACATTGTGAGGACACTGGCAAACCTGCACCCTAATTGGATAACACACAATCAACATAATCAGTTTCATTTGACAGTTCAACAACATTCATTTGCGTTTTGATATTTTTCAAACATAATTATGAAGCAATGGATTAGCAATATCCTTCAAAATGATTCAGATTATGATTGATCGTGTGTTACGCAATTAGGGTGCGTGACTAATACTCCATTCAAACATGTCTATTTTTTTTTCTGCCTATTAATATTGAAGCATTCTTAAAACCCTTACAGTAGTCGCATAGGATGTATAACATCTGACCTTGGTAATAAGCAATATTAACATAATATCCTGAAAAAAAATATTCAGGCATTATTTAAAATGATTTTTGGTAACGAAAAATTATTAGGTATTTTCAATGAAAATAGGAGTAATGCAATTTTTTATCGAATACTATTATTTTTGTTCAATTTGGGGGAGAGCGGAGACAATAGACTTATGACAACTAAAATATAAGACATATACTTGTGATTTCAAAGTAAGTATTTAAAAACCGTTGAAAAAATGGGTGAAAATAAAAAAAACTTTTTTTTTATGTAAACCTGTTCGTTTTATTGTAAACCAAATTCTTATGTCTTATAAGAACCAATAGAAAATATTTTACAGATTTCGATACAGCTAGGTACAGTTATCAGTTAAACCGTGGCCCGAAAAGGGGCCTCGCCGAGGTCGTTTCTGGCTAACTCTAGCACCGCGCGCGCTCATTGGTCAAATCAAATAGCGCGCGCTTCCCCGGCTTCCTGTTACACACTTCCGTCCCTTTTCACGAAATCACTCCCACAATTTTAAGGATAGGTATAAATGTTTTGTGCACAGATTGCAGGAAAGCGAGAGGAAAGAAATGACACATAAAAAAAACGTACACGCGGGGGTGAACTTTTCGCGGTATACATTTCAACATACGAGCCCTGTCACTACCCTACACGATAAATAAAAACATAATTGTTTTAAATTAATGCAAAGTTAACCTAACATTCGGCGTAAATTCCCCGGACTATTAAGATTTTTATAAAGTAGATAAGCCCGGTACAAAAGAGATAAGCTGATAACTTATAACTGTGATAAGTAACTGATAACTGTTAGATTTAACGTTGCTATTTTTGCTTGGCTGTATTTGAGTATAAAATAGGTATCAGATTTATTACTAACATAAATTATCCGAATATTCAAATCACGACTGACAAGTGACAGTTATATGAAAATGGCTATAACATGGCAAATTGCCGTAGGGTGTCAATTTGCTAAACAATTATTTTTTCGACCTGTACCTACGTCGCATAATCCGCGGGCAAAAAGCTAGTTACTATGTGGCCTGCTAAAAACTTATCTCGAAATAAAAATTCTAAGATAGTAAGTACCTATTTACCCAAGCATGATACAGCAGTTTTCAGAAAATACATACGACTTAAATTATTGCGTGATATTGCACAATGATTTCTGTATAGCCCGAAATATCCGCGTCTGAACTCGAGCTAAACTATTGAGAAAAAATTTCGTGTGATATCATACGTCTCTAGGATATCAATAAAATGATGGTTTATTTCTGGATGGATTGAATCTGTCTAGAGAAGGCAGAAGGGTATGTGAACTACCAATACGATAACAGTCTTCATTACATAGGATAAGATAAAGATCATTTGAAAATGTACTTATACAGGGTGGCATCCCGCGACATCAATTGATGTGTTCCCCACTGTTTTCCATCGCTTATTAAAAAAAATCTGCTATTTCCACCTACGCGGTCAAAATGTATGAACAGCAGTTTTTTTTTTAAATAACCGATGATAAATTTCAACGCAGTGGGGGTCCAGAATCATGTACTGAATTCATGGTAACACGTTGCGCGTCCCCTGCTAGTCTGTATATTGTGGTGAGAAATAAATATTAATGTTTATATCTTTATCTTTATCTTATATTATATACTCTTTATCTTATCTTACATATGAAATATCTGAAAGTTCGGCATTGGACATTGTTTACTGAAAATCGCATGTATAAACACAGTTTTATGAAATTGCATAGCGTTATGTTATGTAAACGGTATCAAAAATGTTTTTCATTTTTGATACCGTTAATGTCATGTCATGTTTGATAAATATTTTAGGGTTCCGGACTTTAAAATGAAGTAACAGAAACCTTTCTATTTTGATACTTTTTATTTTTATCCTTGTTTTGAATATTGAGTTCAAAAGGCATACTCCTTCCGAGTGTTATCCATGGGAAAAAATAAAAATAAACAGTTATAAAGGCATTAAGTTGAAATGAATAACTCCACAGTCCCATATAAAAGAAAATGCTTTGAACTAAATAGCTTTCCATGCATTGGTAGACGCGCTCACTAATCAAAACCAAAGGTGTAACCACTTTTGGGCACGCCACTATTGGGGGATCTCTCGCGTCCGGCCCTGGTCCAGGCCATGGTACGGAGCGAGAGGGCATGGGAGGCCGTCACCTCCTTCTGCGAAGCAGTAATGCTCGTGAAGGAGGAGGCAGAACGCGTGAGGGAGAGGCAAATTTCGCGTCTTCACGCCCCTAGCCGCCGCATGAGACGCCCTGGGCGTCGGGAATCGCAGGCCGATTCCCGGCCACCGTAGGCGCGGGCTTGTGGACGGTGAGCAATGGGTAGCTCGCCGTCCGATAAGGACCAGGCCCGGGTCAACGGCGCGTTGTGTTCCACTCGCGCCTCAAAGAGATGTCAGCAAGTGAAGGGGTCCGATAGGACCAAGGCCTGCCGGGGTGGCGAGAAAGTCCGAAAGGGATACCGTGGCCCCTGGCAACGTACAGGCAACGGAAGGAACACGGGTGGGTTTTAGTCAGTAAGAGTCTGACACGCCCTCCCGCTCCGCCCAGAGCGGGAGAAGTTATTTGATAATTTCCCATCCTAAAAAAAAAAGGTGTAACCACTTTTCTGTTAAAAGATCGAAAAATAAGATATCAATACCTACAATGTTGATGTTGCGCTTGCGACTGTTGTTACCAACTGAATTATCATCGTGACTCGTGTTGTTTTTATTCAATATAAACGTGTTTTGTTCGGGCCACCAGCCATATTCAAAAGCGTCGCGTGAGTGCCGGAGTGCTCTGCTTGTGTTAGTGAATTTGTGAAAATAAAAATAATAAAATAAAATGGCGCCTCAAATTAAATACACCAAGGTTTGTACTTCTCCAATTTTTCATTTTACATGATTTATAAATACACATCAAAAAAGTCTAAGCAACACGCATCATTTACAGAAACTGCATGTTTTATTAATTGATACTTAATTTTTTTCTTAGCAAAGTAGATTGGTATACAATCTTTTTGTTCTCGGAAACCTATACTGGCTGATTTTAAAAATAGAAACATTTCGATTGTGTTTTGTTTTCAAATAAAAGCTAATTATTTTTTACCGATTTCATGTGTTTTCGTTGCTTGATAAATTTGGTATTTATCTCACTTTTATCATTATGAGATATACAGTTTTTGAAAAAAAATTGTGATGTGTAATTTTTTATGCCATGGAACGACGCCATTTGACTGCTGATGAAATGCAGAGAGCTGTAGGAATGCTACAAGCGGGAAGAAATTAGTCCCAGGTATCTCGGCATTTTGGTGTCAATAGGAGTGTGATTTGTAGTTTTTGGCAGCGTTACGTTAATACAGAGGATCCTGCTGAGCAGCACCCAGAACGTGGAAGGAGTACAACTGCTCGACAGGACCGATACATACAACTGACTGCAAGAAATCAGCCGACACGGGAGATAGGTTTAAAGCTACAATTCTCAAGCGGTGTTGTTGTAAGTCACCAAACCATAAGAAATAGGCTGCATGAATGTGGCCTACGACACAATACTACAATACTACAATTAGGTGCCCACCTATATGCCATGGGACTCGCGCCCGTCGAAACGAATGGTGTAGGGAACACTTGACATGGACCAAGAGCAATGGGACAAAAAATGATTTTGCCTGAGTCCCAGTTTGGATTTAGGGCTGATACGAGAAGGGTAAGAGTGAATCGTCGTCCCGGAAATACTGAACGGCTGAGATGCGTCCAGGAAGTGGACCCTTACAATGGCTCCACAGTGATGGTATGGGCGGATATTATGAAGAACAGACGAACTGAGCTCGTTTTTGTAGATGGCAATATGAACGCTGAAAGTTACGTTGGAGATGTACTCGGGCCTTACCTTTATTCACCCATTTGCACAAAGTCTTGGCTCAGATTTCACGCTGATGCATGCATGACTTTTAACTGAAAGACTTGTTAAAATTACATTGGGAGCGATTGCCGCACGATCAGATAAAAAATCTTATAAATTCAATGAAAACTCGTTGCCGACAAGTTTTAAACAACAGAGGCGGTCACACTTTATATTGATTTACCAAATAATTTTAAAAAATGTGGTTATTTAATTTTGTAAAACATTAAAAGTTTAATTTCGTTTTAACTTTATTTTGTACTACGTGTGTTACGGTATACATATTGTTAATTATTGTGATTAAATGAACAATTTAATGAAGGATTTTGTTGCTTTAGTCACTAATGCATCAAAAAATGCTTAGTTATTATTTATAAAAGATATATAAATATATTGGTGCCGCGTCTCTTGTATACCGAACTAAACTATCACTAAAATTCCTTGCTTTTGGCTATGAGAATCTTAACGCTATTTTGCAATAAAAAGTCTCTAAATTAAAATAATATTTTGACACAACTAAATCGAATTTGACAATCACGACTCCATTGTGGTACATAATTGTTTGCCCTACTCCGTGATTTTTTTTAGAGCCGGTGGCGCGGGAGGGGGCGCAGCCTCGACGTGTTTTATACGGAATTTTTCACGTTTTGTATGGAAAATATGAAAAATTATTACCCACGTGTTGATTATTAGGGGTATACTATTAAGGGTTTACATAGAGGGGGTCGAAATTTTAATTATTTTTGCGATAGGACACACCATTTTCGAGATATAAGCAAAAGAAAAGAAAAAAATATGTACAGTACCTACTGTTTTTGCACCTGAAGTCGAGGTTTTCGTGTGAGTTTTAGTTTATGACAACTAGTATTCCACATTTAATACACCATTTTTAATCGCGTTTAAAAATGGTCAGATTTAGTTAGACAATTAAAATTTTAGGTGAAAAACGTCAAATTCAGAATAGTAAAATTGTCATTTTCTCTAAATTTAAATCTCAGTGCCATCTTAGTGCTGTCAAACTAAAATATAGTTAAGTTGTGTCACTTTAGTCTATTTCAGAAAGGGAAATCATCGTTTGACAGGAATAAACAAAATTTGGGTGATTTTTAGTCTAGTTTAAAGGCATTTGTGACAAGAGAATCGGCACCATTACAATAGTAAAAATCATTCAAAAGTTCAAAACCGTACATGTTGCTTAGACTTTTTTGATGTGTGTACATAAAAAAAAAACTTTTATATTGAAAACAAAATTTATTTATTTTTAATTAAATATAAATCAAATCATGAAAACATTTTGAAACGCAGTATTTGATTAATATACGTAGGTAGCTTTATATATAAAAACAAATTTTGAGCTAAAACACCTATTGCACATAGGTTTTTTGTTAAACTTATTAAACCAAATCAATCAACGTTGCCTTTATTATTTTGAAGAACAAATAACAAAAAACACGAAATATTTTGCAATATAAAATAAAAATGCAAATGTTTGTAGTAGGTATAGTTCAGTAACAATGGTTTTCATCACCAATTAAGTATAAAAAACTCTTTGTAACGGCACTTATTATTTATTTATTAAAACTTTATCCACAAGTAAAAAATACTGTACAAAGGCGGACTTAATGCCTGAGGCATTTTCTACCAGTTAACCTTAGGGTGATGTAGCGACAAAACATGGCCGGTACAACATAAGTGATTAACGGTATTCATTTAATGGCGTGGCCATGGCGCCTCTCTAGCCACTCCTCAAAGAGGGGACTTATCGCCGCAATTGTGGCGTGCCAAGCACTGGGTTGCGACAATCGCACTCTCCATAACGCCATGAGATCCCGCCGGAGCTCTGTCCACTGTGCCGTGATTTCTCGTGGCAGCGGAGTTACGCCCTGGCGTTTTGCCTCCTCTTGCCCCACTCAAAAGTGCGCGAGGACTTTTGCCTCCAGATCTAATGGCGGCAATCTGGCAAGGAGGCTCGCCGCCTCACCGGAGACTGTGCGGTATCCCCGGACCAGCCGGATGGCCATGACCCTCTGAGACGCGTTCAACCGGCGCGGCGGCTGGCTGGCCGCTGCCTCAAGGAACGCGCCTACACCGGTGCTCCGTAAAGGGCCATGGACCGCACGACCCCCACGTAGAGCCTCCGGCAGGAGGCGTTTGGACCCCTAGTTTGGGCAGGAGCCGCTGCAAGGCAGCCCCGGCCCGCTCCAGTCTGGGTGCCAAACGTCGGTAATGCTCCACGAAGTTCCACCCGCTGTCGAGGACGACTCCTAAGTACTTTATCGTTGACTCGACGCCGATGTGAACTCCTCCTACCGTTATTTGGGAATCCGACGGTGGCGCGTTCCGAGGACCATGAAAACACACGGCATCGGACTTGTGCAGGGCCACCTCGAGTCCCAATTGCCGCATTCTGTCTACGACTGTCGCAACTCCGCGTATCTAGTTCGGTCGCCGCCTGGTCGCGACCTCCCCTGTGCCAAGTTCACAATCGTTTTGTAGATACGGCATGCCAGCCGTATCTACAAAACGATTGTGGCGTCATGTTGTCATAACAGACGATCATCCAAACACTATCTGCTAATTACTGTATGCTTTAATGATTACGGGTGGAAGAAAATATTTAGGTTCACCAAAAATGTTGTAGGTACTAATATGAAAGTGTCTCTCTCTGTTTGTTACGATTTCAGTGCTAAACCGCGAAATCGATTTTGATGAAACTTGTTCTTAAAAAAAATCCTGAAGGGTGATTTCGGTATTGAAGTTTGTATGGGAAAATGTGAAATCGACACGGACTAAGTAGTGAGAAAATGGCTCGTGCTTTCCTCATATTTAATCACATTAAATTATATTTTTCAGCTGTTCATTGACAACGAGTGGGTGGACGCGAAAAGCGGCAAGACCTTCGAAACTTATACTCCTCATGATGGATCCGTCATCGCCAAAGTCGCCGAAGGTGATAAGGTATGTTTACCTGCCAGAAGTTTGGAAGAAAATACAACTAAACGCCACTCCATTTCCCAGAATTGGTTTTGGCACTAGAAGATTTAGTTAAAACATGTGAATGTGGATTAATGATTATCACCATGATTACTAAAATCATGGTGATTTTTTACCATTAGGTTCTTAGCCATGCAGTAGGTTCCATGAAAGAACAGCAATTTTTATATAAAAATATAATCAGACGATCTCGGATATTTTGTCTCGAATTCACGATGCAATTTAAGTGTTGTAGGTACTCAACTATATGGCAATAAAAGTCTACTAAGAAACACTGATTACCGCTAGACTAAATCACGTTTTTGAACATGATATTTACGAGTTTTCAGCAAAGAAGTTTCCTTCTTGTTACTTTGTTAATTAAAAAAATAGTTAATTGTTCGTAACTTTGATATTGTTTGAGTTTAATATCAGTGAAGTATTCGTAGATACTCAAGAATTAACAATTGAAAACCTTAATTGGGTGACTTACAAAAACATAATTGATATTTACCTGTAATTTGTGTAAAAACAAAGAACTTAATTGCCCTTAGGATGTAGAGTGCAATCAGCATCCTACTGGGTACTCCTAGAAGGATTGCACTCTACATCCTAAGGGCAATTAAGTTCGTTCTCGACGGAACCACAGAGGCGGAACGCTGACGCGACGGTACCAGAATATAAAAAAAACACCTTGCTTGTGATATAACTCAAATATTTATTTAGAATCTTTTAGTTCTCACATTATTTATTATAACACCCGGTTGTCAGCCCCGGCCCGACTGTCTAAACTTTTATTCTATTCCTTATCAACGTTTATCTTATAATATAATATATTTATTGAATAAAACGTTTACAAAAAGTGCACATTTAGTCAACAGTAAGATTTCCCAAACAATATTATAGTGCCTAAAAATAAACAAAAACTAAAATATGTTAAGAACAGGTGCAAGTAATCATGGTTCGGAATTACAATGTTAGGTAGCGACCCGCCCGATCTAGGTTAATTCAAACCTGTCTTTCAGGCCATCACTTTACATTTCAGTTAAAATGGAACACTATAATTTAAAGTTAAACTGATATATATAATCTATTAAAAACTATGAGAAAAAGTATACTGGTACATTAATATCTAAAACTAAACCTATGTAAATATACAAAAGTAAATACTTACGAGAGAATAAATTATCATCATGACAAAATTTCTAGAAGTTTTTCTGTGTCAGTTTAATTGAGTATCGCTAAATGTTCTGATAACATTTTACTACATTTTTTTAAAGTTATACTATAGAAGGTTAGTAACTTGTTGAGCCTATTATACAGAAAAGGTCCTAAAAACACATAAAATCAATTAGCAAACGCATATCTAGTTTGAGGCTTTATGCAAGCCAAGTCCTTCCCTCTCTTGTTTTATCAAGACTTCTTTTGTTTTTACACAACTTACTGTTACTTGGTATGGTACTGTGATAATGTTTATTATAATAACTAGAAAAGGTTGTATATTAACCAAATTAGTTAAGATCTCTACCGCACCTTCAGATGTAAGTCTTTGAAATATGTACATTAAAGACTACTTACATAAGTTACACATAACTATGTTTTGTAGGTATCTCTCAAAAAAATATTTGTAAGAAAATGCATCTACTTTAATAAAGTAGATGCATTTTCTTACAAATATTTTTTTTGTTATCTGACCATCCTCAAGGAAAAAAATTATTAGAAGCGAGCGGCGCCGCGGTAGCGGCCGGCGAGTGCCAGGGTCTGTTTAGGCACAAGAAATGTAATGTTTTGGGAATGTGGTGTTTTATAGCGAACTAACCTCAACAATCAAACAAAATAACAAGTGACAGTGACAGTGATAGTGACAATGACAATGCAATTCTTACGGCACTTTAGCCAAGCCGAGGCAGCGCCACTATTATGCCGCTAACGGCACTTTATCCGAGACGTGTATAGAGTACCGCTAGCGGTACTCTATACACTGCCTAAAAAATAATACAACCTGTATCTGTATAGATACAGGCTGAGTTTTAAACTTAGACAGACCACTGTAGCAGCTTTGTTAAATAAATAATTATACAATATGTAAAAAAACCCTGTTCGATCCGTGATGTGCCTATTTATGTGGTAATTTTAAGGAAAAAAGAAAAAAAAATGGGTAAATTTTTTACAAGTACAAGTACAAATTTTAATACAAGACTTAACTGCCTATTTTTTTATGGATTTGGGGTAATTTTGGTACTTACTAAAAATGAGAATTTTAAATAGCAATACTTTTTTATTTTCAATAATAATAAGATTTTTTGATACTTTTGGTAATGTTATTGCAGTAGGTACCTATGTGCCCAATTCGGATCGAACTGGGTTTTTTTTTACATATTGTATTTGTTGTTAGAACTTTGAACAAAAGTTTTGATGTAGTAAATAAGACTTGTTGAGCTCCCTAAGATAGAGTTAAACTTGACGATATTCGGTGGTTATATCGGGTTTTAATTTTTTTAATTTCGTGGAGATTTAACTTATAACATAATTCCTCTAAAGATCTTCCTTTTGACAAAAATGTGAAGGTGAAGTGATACATCCGTGGTGTTAATTAAAATAACCAAAGTGCCGGCCATACTCAAGGTGACACACTGTACACACTCTCACACTGCACGCACGCCGACACGAGGACCCAGCGCGCCGTGGTATACGCGCTCACCGCTCTGTGGACGCACCACGCCGCGCTGCTGCCCAAAGTGCCGGCCATACTGAAGGTTATTATACACACTGTACACACTCTCACGCTGCATTAAAATCATAATCATACTTATAACATAATTCCTCTAAATTTTTCCTTGAGTAGGTCTACCGGACTGCACGATCTTCCTTTTGTTAAAAATGTGAAAGTGATTCATCCGTGGTGTTAATAAAAATTACCTAATTACCTACCTTTATGAATATTTTCAGGCCGACATTGACTTGGCAGTGGCCGCAGCGAAGCGCGCATTCCACCGCAACTCGGAATGGCGGCAGCTGGATGCCTCTCAACGTGGAGAGATCATTCGCAAGTTTAGTAACCTCCTCGAGAGAGACGCCAAGTACCTCGCAGAGCTGGACTCCTACAACAACGGCATGGTTATCAACCTCGCATCATCATTCATTACGGATTCTGTTAACTCTGCTCGGTTTCTTGCCGGTTGCGCGGACAAAATTAAGGGTGATACCCTAACTGCTGGTAAGAACGAATTATTTTATTTTTCTCCTGCTTAGAATGATCTCCCCCAAAGTTTTCCAACTTTCCACTAAAGAGCGAAATATACGCAGTTATAAATGAGATGCAAGATTCTCTTGCTCCTATGATCTCTCTATAAGTCTCATTCGTTGTCAACAGATGGTGAAGTTTTCTCATACACCCTGAGGCAACCCATTGGCGTGAGCGGTATTATTCTGCCATGGAATTGTACCATCTTCCTATTCGTCAACAAAGTTTGCACTGCATTAGCTGCAGGTAAGATAAAATTTAAAAGTTTAATAATATATTTATATTCAGACCTACTGAGTCTGATTTGGGTTTGTCTGTTTATTAAAAGTTGCTAACGAGCTACAGACCAGGCTATTTCATGGAAACAAACTCACAGAACTTCTAGAATTAGCAAGCAACTAAACACATAAACCCAACTTTTAAGCAAACGCAAAAGCATTAAATTTAGGTAAACATGTCTCATAGTGGGGGTAATTTTGTAAATATCGCTACTGCTGATGAGGGTTCGACTGCCAGGTCGGGCAAAATGTTATTTATTTATTTAGCCATTTATGTACACACATATATTTAATAAACAGACCAGAAGAAAATAACAGAAAAATACGTACAAAGGTGATGCTTATTTCTAAAGAAATCTCTTCCAGCATACCTGCGATAGGACAGAGGGTAAAAAGAAATGTAAACACCGTGTGTAAGAGTAGAGAGAAAGTAAAATACATAAAATCAAAACAATTCACTTAATGAAATAAAACAAATTATATGAGAATTTATACTTATTGGGTTGTTATTGGGTTTTCCATCAGGAATTTCTCAGTAGCAGCAGAGTCAGATTTTGTGCCCGGTTAAGGCAATAGGTTCACCTCCTATTACATGGGACCTAAACATAACTGGTGAACTGTGGGTGTACATAGGTATTTTGACGGACGGCTTGGTCTGCAGTGGCTACGCAAAGCTAGCAACCAAAACATAATTATTTTATGTACTGGTAGATTATTAAGAATTAATCCTATCTGTTCAGGTTGTACCGTGGTGATCAAGCCAGCAGAACAGACTCCGTTAACCGCGCTGGCACTGGCAGCACTGCTGGCTGAGGCTGGTGTGCCCAAAGGTGTAGTCAACATTGTCAACGGGTTTGGACCTGGCGCCGGTACCGCTCTTACTCACCACAGAGACGTCGCCAAGGTTTCCTTCACCGGATCACTTGAGGTAAGTCTAAGTCGTACAGACTTATACTTTTGTATCCTAATTTTCACTCTAAAACAAGATAATGAGCCTTAGGCCCAATTTAGGCTTATATGAAAAGCATACGCATACTCAACACTAATATTATGCACTTACAGGTCGGCAAATTAATTCAACAAGCAGCTGGAGCCAACAATTTGAAGAGGATCACACTTGAACTCGGCGGCAAGAGTCCTTTAATCATCATGAACGATGCTGATTGTAAGCTGTTCAATCATTTTGATTACCATAAAGACTTTAATAATTCACCTATCCAAACATGTGCTTACTAGTTTGTTTATTCGATTTCAGTAAATATTGCCGTCCCTTACGCTGCAAATGGAATATTCGTCCATCAAGGACAGATATGCATAGCAGCTTCCCGGTTGTTCGTTCAATCGGGTATCTATGACAAGTTTGTGGAAGCTGCTGTCAAACACGCGAAGGGCATCAAGGTCGGCAACCCTGCGGATCCCAATACACAGAACGGCCCACAGGTAAATTGGAGACGAGACTGCATTTAAAAAAAAAAAAAAAAAAAAAAGTATGTTTATTGTGTCTCAAAACGTTTACATTTTCAAATGTGATTGAAACAGCCCCAGTAAGTAATTATTAACACTTGTGTTGGGGTTGCTTCGCTCTTTTCCTTAGTTGGTACTTTACAATATTAAGACCACAGAACAAATAAATGTTGACTTTATAAAGTTTAAACTTAAAAACTAATCTTTGAAAAAGATAAATACTTAAAAGAATTTAGCAGCTCTGTACGGTGTGTACTGTAGAATTGTGTGAAAGTGGGTATGTGTATGAGTGTGGGTTTGTTTATGACTGTGAGTTTATGTTTGAGTGTGGGTTTGTATGTGAGTGGGTTTGTATGTGAGTGGGTATGGGTTTGTGTGTATTTTAGTGTGATTGTGTGTGAGTTTGTGTTTGCTGATAGTGCCATAATAATGTAAGTTAAAATTACCGCTACGTTATCACAAGGCGTACAATTATGATAATGAATATAAGTATTCATGTAAGTCTGACTAGTATATGCTCTGTTTCATCATATGTTAGCGTTTTTAGCCATTCGGAAATCATTATTTTGCATTTATGCAAGACCTCGTGGTGGAATTTTAGTTTGGCGTTAATTTTATTGTATATGTAAGCCATTGTTGTCAGGACCTTTCCATTGGTCTAATAGTGACATAATAGTAACTTAAAACAGTGCTCTATAAATTATATTCTTTTAATTCATTCAAATAAAAATCCTCGTAGATTGATGGGGAAATGATGACAAAAGTGCTGGGTTACATCGAGAAAGGCAAAAAAGAAGGTGCCAAGTTGCTATGCGGAGGCAACAGGATCGGCACAACTGGTTACTACATCCAGCCTACAGTCTTTGCTGACGTCACGGATGAGATGACTATCGCAAAGGAAGAGGTAAATCTATTAACACAAAGGTCAACTTTATCTTAACTAAAGGCCTAAGCCGACGTTCGCACGGACGTAAAAATATCGCGGCGGAATTTTATCGAGCACTGGATTTTCATCTCTAGGTGCTGAGCCGAGCATTGAGAATCCAACGCGTTGGGACGCACTCTCGTCCCAGCGCGTTGAAAAAACACTCTGTTGGATTTTCAACTCTCGGCGCTGAGCAGAGCGTTGAAAATTCAGTGCACGAAAAAAAATCGCCGCGATTTTATTACGTGCGCGCGAACGTGGGCTTACTCTTAATTCTCTATTTGTAGATTTTCGGGCCCGTGCAAAGCATTCTGAAGTTTGACACTCTGGAAGAAGTCATTGACAGAGCTAACAACACGAACTTTGGCTTGGCGGCTGGAATCTTCACAACTAATATCAACAGTGCCCTACAGTACTCCAAACACGTTGAGGCTGGTACAGTTTGGTAAGTTGACAGAATTTATTTACGGCATCTAATTTAAGGTATACTAATTATTATTGTAATCGTAGTACCTACTCCGACGCGACGGTAACAGTTTAAAAGTCCCGCAATAACTCTTTTATTTATAGTATTAAAAATATATTTTATTATAAGTATCCGAAATACTTACAATGTTATCTAGACTTGAATATCGATGAACTAAGTAGGTATTTTATTTTTATTTATAAATTGGTACTGTAACGTATTTATGTGAACTTTTATTGGCGACTGTGTAAGTCCGAGGCTATTGTTACATATAGTACTTAAGATATATGCACAAGCTGTTGGGTATACCAACAGCTTCTTTTATAAATAAATAAACTTTATATAGGTACTACAAGATTATTTTTAAAACACTATTAACTTTACAGGGTCAACACATATTTTGCACTTACCCCGCAATCTCCATTCGGAGGTTTCAAAGAGTCTGGAATCGGTCGTGAAAGGTAAGTTATCACAGTTTTTTTTTCACATGTTTGTTTGCAGGACTTAATTCTTGATTTGAGTGATCTATGAGCTGTGTCAAGAAATAATTAAAGGTCCGTTAGTTACGTTATCTTATTGCTAGTCAAGTTATCACAAACAATCAACCAAATATTTCAATTATTTTGTCGTGGTGCACGTCTTCATAATATGAGTTTTTCTCTTTTCAGTGGCATGGACGCCCTCTTAGCTTACACCGAAGTGAAGAATGTCGTCGTTTCCTTACCCAAGAAGTTTTGAAGTTCAAACTAGACGTCACGACCAAAACGTTTTCCTAAATAATAACTAAGCTAGACACCTAAGTATTCCGAGTATATTGAAAGAAGTGATTTTTCTTATGTACGTGTTTAGACCGTTTTCTAAATAAACGTTGATAAATATGCCAACATATATGCATTCTTATTTAATATTCTCCCTATTACAACTTCTGTGACAAACAACGCAAACAGTATTGGTCCTAAATCAGAGCCTTGTGGTAGTCCTGACGGTGATACCAATTAGGTAGACTGAACAGCATGTAAAAGCACGATTTGAGTTCGCTCCTGAAGTCATGAAGTTACTACAGTAGGTATAGTACATATAAGAATATTCTTGGTTAGACGAACTGAAAATATGGTATCATCTGCAAAGAACGCTCTCTACAGATCTGTGCAAGCTGATAAAAGCTGTTCTAGACATGTCTGCAAAATCCATCTCCATCCGTCTGTGTCATTGAAAAACAAATAAACGAATTTAATAGCATTATCATGTACTTCGATTTATCATCTCTTTAGAACCAATAGTTTGAGTGCCTGCACTGTTATCAATTAGAAATAAATAATTATTCTAGATTCTAGAGAATTATTTTATTGACTGATTAAAAATGACTGCAAAACGCTATGTCGAGAAATTGAGATTGCCAGTGAATCATTGATTTAATCTCTTTATTTCAATATCCGAAATTTCGTTTTCACGGTTTCACTCGAAGAATAGAACACATGTAAGGCTAGATACACACGCAGCAACTTTTGTCGCCGGCGACTCGCTGGTGATTTCAACAGTGCCTCGATAAATTTATGAAGATACTTCTCTCGACCCATTCTCGAAACCTTATCCACCAAAATGTCGGATGCTGAAAAATGGAAAACTACGCTCTTTACACTTTGTATGTATTAAAAATAATGCAAGTAAGTAAATTAGCCAACCTTCCGTAATAAACATATTGTAATGAATGTTTTCTTCTAGAATCTATTTCAAAACAAATTAATAATGCATATGTGCTTGAAAATCCATAAAGTATCTGTGGAAAGCGTAAACAATTATCATCTGTATTTAGAAGTTTTCAAACAAGCAAGTTTGACATTCACGCGCGGTTTACGTCACTTCAGAATTTTTCGGTGTTACCTGTTATTTAAAAGAGCCCACAGAAGCTAATAGCCATTACTTAGGAGTAAAAATAGTGATTAAAAACCGCGTGAGTCGACCGTAACCAATTGGCGAAGGTGGGATAAATCACTATTTTAAATAACGGCTATCAGATACTTACTGAACAGACTATAGGTACGTGTTTGCTAAACATTGTGTTTGTTTGTTTGGTGTTAATATTACTAGAGCTCGCGTCACCACTGAAGTCCATTTGATGCGGCGCTAGTTTCTACGTCATTGCATCGCATATTTAAAAAAAAATGTTCCACAATTTTCCACGTGCCTTCGTTCGTGGCGCGCACTCTAGTCAAGACGCAAGCTGTTCGAAGCTTTCTCTTATAGAACAAATAAATTATGTAAAAGTTCTTATCTAACTTAGAGAGATGTATTATTGATTCAAATGATTATAATTCTGGAAACACATATCCGTTATTGTCGCGAATCATAAATATTTTCATCAAGATGCAACTTGACACTGATTTGCAAATTGCAAAAACGTAAGAAAATTTTACCACTTCAGTTCCACCATAATATAAATAACTTGAAATTAATTAATTCTATGGTTTGCTTATTGTATTCGGTTTGATTATTTCTTTAAGGTATAAATAATTTCAAAGTTTGTATACAGTCTGTAGCTCTGTATAGTCGCGCGTTCGTGATAGAGGGGAGAAAAAAAAAACTCACTAAGTCTGAAACATCAACAACGTTAGACAACAATGGTTAAATAAAATGTTTCTTGATGGCGCATGACCAATCGGTTTCCGCCTAATATGCGCTTTGTGCCTGTCTTCCCCCTTCCTTATGAACTTTATTCCTTTTTTACCATCGCCTTGTCAAAACTTCCCTACTACATTCTACCTTTCAACCTCATCTTAGCTGTTCAACCATTAACGTGTCAATAACTTACAATTCATGAACTTTCACAATTCTTATAACATTAGCATATGTATTACCTACATGTGTACATCATGACTTGAAAAATTCTGGAATCCTTCGCCTAACTTTCTATAACTAACTACAATAATAACTTTTGCCATCTTACGTCTTTTACGCCACCAGTACGAAGTTCTGAAGAAGTTGTTTCACTCTCAGTTTGCAATATGTCCTAAATTGGATTGGATTTTGTCGAACTTTTCAACCGACGAAAAATAGAAATAGGTTCTCAAGTTGAGGCGTATATATTTTTTATTTACTTATTTACAGTGAAATATATTTAAATACATTATTCAAGCTAACACAAAAGTATATAATAATTATGTACAGACGCCAGCACAAACCTACTACAATCTGTCAAATTTCTTTAATATATGTTCAACTTTATCACGAACGCATAAGGTTCAAAGTTGATTGGGAAAATTTGACAGTTTCGGATAGGTTGACCTGCTGGCGTCTGTACAAGTATGTATACAAACAAAAGGGAAGAGTACAATAGGCATCATCAAAAACGAATGAATTTAGGTACAGTCGATCGCAGCTTAAAATGGTTTTGTTACCACTGATGTGCGACCTACTGTAGTCGCCGGCACGTAACTAGACGTAAGAGTTTAGCGTATTGGGAGTAAGTTTGCGCATGCTACAATTAGTGCAACAAAAAAAAACACTTTTATTGCATGCCATTATTCTATGGTTATTGGCATAATTTCTTTTTTTACATGTTTATTAAGAAAAACAAGCGAAAACGAATTCTGCGCATCTACGATTCTTGCCAAGTTACGTGCCGGTGACTATACCTACTCTTCTTTGTTTTTTTCCTCAGCGATGTGGATCAGCGACTCGTCAGGTATCAGTATTGGAAGTAGTTTGAGAACTCTCTTATTATAGCCAAAGTGATTTAAGATACTATAGACAGGCTATCAGAAGAAATGTCATAGAGAAACCATGTCTCAGTGACGCCATCTAGCATAATAGCAAAATTACTTAATAGATACGTAGTATCTCTATGTAGTCTGTGCTTAATAGCCAACTTGACACGATACAATTTTACTGACACCAAGCTTTCATTACAAGAAAATTATTTATCTAAACACTCGGTAAATTATAAAATATTAACGAAAAGAAACCGTAGTTAATTCCAGTCATTTTATAACTATGAGAGGTTTTTAATACCAAAATGTAAAATTTGCACACAGTGCGATCATGTCGAGATCGTATGACACGAGACAGAACCAAGAACTAAACTGAACGAGGTCCGTCCTATAAGTAATCAAGTAGATTTTGATGTTGTTCGCTTTGTCCCGTCTGCAGTAAGTATATTTAAATGGTTTTGGTGTTACCTGCTGCTCAAAAGTGCGGTTAAGCAGCTACGACCCTCTTCTGAGGTCAACTGCGAGATGCCCTAGTCGAAAAAACCTGTTGCTAAGTAGGGTTATCTTCTTGCTAATAAACATTAAAATTGGCATGTTCGTTGGCTTAGTAGATTAAATGTACTTTCGCCCACAGGCAGCCTCAGATGGTTACATAAACAGTTCGTCATCTGTAAACAAGAAGGAACGTTTACTATCACTACTTACACTATATGTATGTACCTACCTTTTTTTTTTTTTGGGTGGGAAATTATCAAATAACTTTTCCCGCTCTGGGTGGAGCGGGAGGGTGTGTCAGACTCTTACTGACTAAAACCCACCCGTGTTCCTTCCGTTGCCTGTACGTTGCCAGGGGCCACGGTATCCCTTTCGGACTTTCCCGCAACCCCGGCAGGCATCGGTCCTATCGGACCCCTTCACTTGCTGACATCTCTTTGAGGCGCACGTAGAACACAACGCGCCGTCGACCCGGGCCTGGTCCTTATCGGACGGCGAGCTACCGAGTGGCCGGGAATCGGCCTGCGATTCTCACGCGTTCTGCCTCCTCCTTCGCGAGCATTTCTGCTTCTGTATGTACCTACCTATGTTATGGTTATGAGAAGATTATTGTACTCTGTGATAAGAGACATGTAAACATAATAAAGGTAATATTAGAGAACGCATGGGTGTTTACGTGTATCATTCATGATTATCGATTCTTTATCTCTGTATTACGTTGTTGAAGGTTTACCTTGTCGCAGTTACTGAGCTATTTAGTATTTTTAGGACTGACTTTCATAAAACTCTAAAAACTTTTATTAAAAATGTCCTTAAAATCCCTGATCTTTTCACTCATATTAATAGTTTTATTTATTTCGTTTCGGACGTCATTATTGTTGTAATGACACACAAAGCCACGAGGGTCAAAATTTAGAACTAAAATCTACAAACTGACGTTTCATTTCACGCTGTTTTACATAACCCCTAATCGTTGACCCGCTGCATTAATAAATGCAAAACGTTTATGCAATTCTGCGTGTGAAAGTTCAGTAAGGATTGAAAATCGCTAAACGTCGTTCAGCTGTTTTACATAATGGAGCTGTTTTGTAAAACGGCTAGGGGTTATGTTAAAAAGCGGATTCGACTATCCATCTGCGACTTAGAGAAGCAACCAAATTCCATCAACTCGCATTGGGCCTACGAATTGTATTAAATACGGCGCAAACCCTTTAATAGTGAGGAAGCCTGAGTCCCAGCTGTGGCAACATTAAAGGCTGATTATGTTATGGTATACCATATTATACATTGTCTTTAATACATAACAAAAATAGGTTCATAATCAGATATCAGTACCAGCACCTCCGCTAGTCTTGTTTGATTATAAAAACAAAATATCATTTTCAAACCTTATCACTGATAACTATTGTTATGTTCAATAATCTTTAATAATGATAACGCACGTTGAAGATATGTATTTTAAGGCCATGAGCACAGTATAATAAAGTGAGCAGTATTACTTCTCAGCAGTGTCCTCTAAATAATTACCTACGGTCGCTTGGTAGATAAACAGCCCTAGGATTGCCCACTGACTGTGTTCATATTACCAGTTTACCGCCCTTACGGGTCAGGTACATCTGAATGATCGCCAATTTAGACCAGCTTGGCGAGAACTGGCTTCCCTCGAGGTGATTGACCCCCACCACTGACTGTGTTTTTTGAGCTGTACTTTGTAAGTTCGGCAAATTTAATTATGGGAGAGTATTCTTTTTTAAAACCTTGCGATTTGTTGTAGTACAGACGCCAGCACATCAACCTACTGCAATCTGTCAAATTTCTTTAATAGATTTTCAACTTTATCACTGAAGCATAAGGTTCGAAGTTGATTGGGAAATTTTGACAGTTTCGGGTAGGTTGACCTGCTGGTGTCTGTACATTCAATTGTTTTTTTACAAATTCGTTAACGTGTGTTGTTAGGTTTGTATGCTAAATCATCTCGGCTCATCAGCCAAAGCCATTCGGATAGTCTGAAATAGAAATAGATAATATTATACATACATATATTCGGGTTCAAAAATAAAATATTTTCTATAGAAAAGTTACATAAAAAGCCTTATATGTCAGCGATGACATACTAACTTCTAATTTATCTTGTTTGTAATATAAGTAGGTATTGTTAAATCCCTATCGAAATAAATTTGTTTATCGTCAGGTAAATTACAGGTAGATAAAAAAAAAACATATTTCCACCTAATCATTTGGCTGAATATAGGATGAATAGTTTAGATTCCACAAACGTGTTTTTAATCGCGGAGCGCACGATAAACACTTTCTTTGACAAACCGAAATCCACGCGGGCAATAACACAGAAATAAATAAAACCTCATAGTTATAGGTCTCGAGTTCGAACCCAAGGCACGCACCTTTGACTTTTCGGATTCATGTGCGTATTGTATAATTAACCCTTGCCTCAAAAACGGTGAAGTAAAACATTGTAAGGAAACCGCATGTCTGAGAGATATTTCTCGACGGCATAAAAACCCTGACAGCAGGTTAGTCACTAACCACACGAAAAAGAAGAAGAATAAAAACTAAAAGTTACTTTTATAGACTTACCTTGCCAACTAAGTTGGTAATTTAATAGTACAGACACCAGCAGTTCAACCTACCTTCGGGTAGGTAAACTACTACTACTGGTACTGTCAAATTTTCCCAATCAACTTTGAACCTTATGCTTTAGTGATAATGTTGAAAATCTATTAAAGAAATTTGACAAATTGTAGTAGGTTGATGTGCTGGCGTCTGTACGTTATGATACGAATGTGCTGTGTTGGTCATCATTACACACAAGGCGGTATTAATCGGGCGGTAGATAATGTAGCCGAGAAGGCAATGATACATGCACACGCGTTTCATACGACGTTTTTCAACACACTTGCGAGGAAAAAAGCAGTCTTGTTGTAAGAACTTATGCTACAATAACGTAACTATAGAGATGATACATTTAGATTTATAAAGTTCAAATGATCTTTGTTGCCAGGTACTGACAATCCGGAGACTCTTTTAAAAAATTTGTACGTCGCATCGGTTGGTGACAATACTTTAGACTTCGTATTTTTGATAATAACAAAACGAAAACGATAACAAATATTTATGGAAAATGACGCGCTGGTTTTGTTTTTTCCACTAGCGATGTGCGCACAGTGTAAATAAAGGCACTGACAAAACCGCTAAACAGCCTATATAAAGAAAAATATATAATTTGATAAAAGATTATGTTAATATATCATATTTTATTTATTTACACAATAGGCATAAAAAAGGCAAGAAGTACCAACGCAAAATGGTCCGCCTGAAGAACTAAGTGCGGAAACCAAACCTCATAACATAGAAGGCAAGAAGTCTCTTTGATGAGATTTAAAAAAGCGCAAATCTCTGTCGGGTGAAAATAGAGAATGCTCATTTATGGCCCTTCATAGTCGACTCTCCAACGTTTGGTGACCAAATTCGAGACGACTGGTTCGGTAAACAACTAACCAACACCCTTACGTTAAAGGAACGCCAGATCGGCCGAGAACATCGCTGCTGTACGTGTGCAGGAGACTCCGAGGCAGTCGATTTCTCGCCGTGCACAAGAACTCGGCCTTTCGCAGACTTCAACTTGGCAAATTTTGCATCGGGACTTGGGCCTACACCCGTACAAGATCCAACTGACCCAGGAGCTCAAAGTGAATGACCATAGACAACGCCGTTTGTTCGCTGACTGGGCTACAGAACGTTTGGAAGAGGACCCCGATTTTGGCCGAAAAATCATCTTTAGCGACGAGGCGCATTTTTGGATGAATGGTTTTGTTAATAAGTGAAATTACCGTATAAGGGACGACCACAACCCACATGAGGTTGACCAGGTGGTAATGCATCCACAAAAAGTTACTGTTTGGTGCGGATTTTGGTCCGACGGCGTCATTGGTCCATACTTCTTCGAAAACGATGATGGCGAGGCCATTACTGTCACCGGCGAGCGCTACAGATCAATGGTTAACAATTTATTTTGGCCTGAATTGAACGATATGGATGTGGACAACATTTGGTTCCAACAAGACGGCGCTACGTGCCACACAGTGAGCGACACAATGGACATTCTGCATGAACGTTTCGTTCGAGGGTAGGGTTATCTCTCGCAGAGGTGACGTGAATTGGCCACCAAGATCGTGCGATTTGACCCCGCATGACATTTTCTTGTGGGGTTTTCTCAAGTCGCAGATCTATGCCCATAATCGGCAATCAACCGATGCCCTGAAAGTCAACATAACGCAGGCCATCGCTCAGATTCAGCTGGATCTATGCAGTAGAGTAATTGAAAATTGGACCTCTCTGATCCGTGCCACCGTTCGAAGCCGCGATGGTCATTTAAACGATGTCATATTTCATAAATAATAGCGTATCAAATAAAAAAATCATTTCATTAATATCTCACATACAGCTTGTTTTATTTAATTTCAACATCGACCCGTCCTTGTTGAAAGACCCTTTAGTTCCATGTATTCAAAATCAATTTCTATTAAATACAAATGACGACGATGATGACGGCACGGTTGGCGCAGTGGTTAAGCGATTGACTGCTGTGCTGCGTGTCGCGGGTTCGACTCCCGCACGGAACAAATATTTGTATGACCTACCATTAGTTGTTCCGGGTCTGGCTGTTTGTGTATGTGAGTTTAAATGTTTGTATTACGCACCCACGATACAGGAGAAATTCCTAGTGTGGGGCAACGTTTTTTAAAAAAAACCAAACAAAAAACCAAACAAATTCCATGCTGCGATGATAGTACTTACTAATTCCATACTGCCATGTCGCGTTTCAAAATTTGCCAAACAACAATGGCCGCTAGAAATGGTCTATGGTTTAGTGATGCGGTAGTATGATTTTTAAGTTTTGGTGTTATCGATTTTTTTAGTAGTGTTAGTCATCAGTATTTTTTATGTTGAGTAACTTTTAAATAAAAAACAAATCCATTGAAATATGTTCCTATATTAAACCGCGAAAACGACAAGATGATGAATACAATAAAATTTTGCACTCGTTGCATAACGCGTAGTTACAAACTATAATCGAAATAAATTTGATAAAAATATTAAAGACTTAAAAAACATTAGCACGCATTGGGTACGTACGTACGTTTGGTATGTCAAAGATTATAATAAAATTGCTTATTCTAACCAAATACCTACCTGACAAATAATACGAGACGAGCTTACAGATGGTGTAGGTCAGGAGTCCCCAAATGGCGGACCGCGATCCGGATCCAGACCGCCGACCTATTTTGTACGGACTTTAAGTACCTAAACAGTTAAATTTATAACAAAAACCTAATCTAAAAGTTTTGAGTATTTTAATTAAGCCCACGCTTTGTACCTATTTCCTGCCGTCGACACGACAACGGATGACGCGAGACGCAAGACGCATGAAGCTGCAAATGTTTTCGTCAGTTAGGTAGTAGATTTCCAAGAAAATATAAAAATACGCAAGGTCCTTGAACATCTTTTATTCTTTTTTTATTTATTTATTAAAATCTCCCTTACAACTATAATTACAGGTCTATTTACCCAATGCGACAGTGCGACTTACTATAAAGGACTAAACAACTTGTTACATAATAGGAACTTTAGCACAATACAACACAATAACATACTACCAACATTGATCTATATTATAACATAAAATAAATAACAGTGTCCTTGCGAATTCACTCAAATGACACGTGAAAACATCAATTTTGTCATGAAGTTCGTTAATGATGCGTTTTCCCCGAGTCACAGGGGTTTTGGCGAGTAGGTTGGTCCTTGCCGTCGGCACGGCCAGCAGTGGTGGGCGCCGCCGCCTCCACACATAGCGGTCTGGTACGCAAAAACTTAAGCGCTTCAGCACTCCCGGATTATGCTCGATACCACGAAGTAATTTTACAAGATACGCGACAAGTGTAAACTCCTTTCGCACTCTCACTTCATTGTACCCGACCATACCCAGTACAAACAGAGTGGGGTACATCAACGGGTAAAACGGATATACCCCATAAAGCTTCCTGTACAAGTGCCGCGTAAACTTGTTCTGAACGCGCTCCAACATTACAGAGTATTTGGCCTCATGTGGAGCCCATATGATAGCACTATGTTATAGATGACTCCTGACTAGTGCGTCATACAGGACCCTGACTGCTGCAATATTGGTGAAGTATCGTGTCTGTCTCAGTACGAATCCCAAATTTCTGAATGCCCTTTTGCAAATCTTAGTTATATGGTCGCGAAACGACAATTCAGGAGTAACAAAAACCCCTAAATCCAACACCTGTGTGACTCGTTGCATAGGCGCTGCGTCCACCATGTACTCGCGAAGTAGAAGTGCACGTGCGCGGGTAAAACTCATGACCGAGCACTTCGATACATTGAAGTAGAGCTTGTTCTCGTGACTCCATTCCACTATCCTATCTATGTCCTCCTGCAAGCGATCGCCATCAGACTCACACTTAATCTCGAGCAGCAACTTAAGGTCATCTGCAAATAGTAAACAAGAGCCATGTCTTACGACTTCCGGCAAATCGTTTACCATTATTATGAATTCGAGAGGCCCCAAGTTGCTGCCTTGACTCACACCGGACCAAGTATAATATGGGATTCACATCCATTGCAGTCAACGTACTGTTGTCTGCCTTGCATATAGCTGGCAAAAAACTGCAATAGATGGGGTGTGCATCCTACGCCTGCAAGCTTCTTTAGTAGAATATCATTATCCACGGTGTTAAACGCTTTTTTAAAATCAAAATCAACCTGCACCCCAGCATCTATCGCCGGCACTACCTTCGCCATAAAGTTGAGAAGATTGGTGGCCGTGCTTCGCGCCGGTCGGAACCCATGCTATTCTTGGTTGCTAGTAGTCTTCCAAACTGACTAAGAGTCATGTTATTTTTATATGAACCCTAAATAAAATTTATTGGTGATCCCTGGGTGTGGCTCATATTCTCTGCTCGTACTTCTGCCCTCGGACATGTTGAATGTCAAGAACCAAAACATTTTATACTGAGTATTTCGACAAGTAAGTAACGATATATTGTATTCGTCTAGTTAGCTCTGAGGACTTAAAATCACTTGAAGCGGATATAAATGGAGTTTTCGATTTTATTTTTAAATATAATAGTTTAAATAAAAGTTAAGAAACCCGCATAGGACTTAAAATTGGGTGTGATAATACGTGTATCCTATTGACACGTAGATATCGCGTTCAATTCACAGGCAAGTTCAATGTTATTGCTTTTGGCGAGTCGCGACCAAATCCAGATTAGTTATCAGTAACGCACATTACCGCACTAGTGCGATAGTATAAAGTAAAAAGCACGTGCGTTTAATACACTGCATTATGAACCTAAAAGCGGTTCAGTAAGCGGCACTTTACGAACTAGTGTGTTGAAAAATATGAGACAGTTGAAAATTTCACAGATTATGCATTTTTTATTGCCGCTACAACAAAATATAATAAAAATTAAATTAAATAAAAAATTTAAGGGAGACCCCATACAATAAACATTTGATTTTGAAAATATTCTAGCCCTGGCATGTGGGGTGTCATTGTCTAGAGCTCATCGAGTAGAGAACAAAAATCGTTTTTTTTTTTTTTCTTTAAAAAATGATGAAATAGGGGTCCGTAAAAATTTACAGTTTTAGAACATTTTTGTACGACCTCTATCTCAACAACTAAACAAGTTAGGAATTTGAAACTTCTGAATATCATGTATCATATACTATATATATAATCAACAAATACTAAAAACGCCGATTCATAAGGTATTTATAAATTTTGCACCTAACAACTGCTAAAAAAATATAAAAACTTTGTAATTCATAGTATCATTATGAAATACGAATTTATCTTTGCGATTTTCATTAAGATCAATTAATCTGCCTAGCCTTTTCCCAACTTGGAGTTGACGTCCAGTCTAACCGGATGCAATTGAATAGCAGTACTTTACATGGAGCGACTGCCTATCTGACCTCCACAACCCAGTAACTGTATTATAAACCTGTGTTCACTCAAAGTAAACATAGGTTTATACTTTATGGTGCTATAATTAGATAAGTATTTATGTAAATATTATGCTACTAGCTTTGTACTGTACCTTATCAGATGAGATTCTATTTCATATACATTATCCAACATGTGCTTGATATACTCATGAAAGCATTTGAGTCGTTTCGGCATATTAATAATGCGATTAAAACAATTATTAATCACAACCACACTGGTAGGTACAGACGCCAGCACATCCACCTACTACAATCTGTCAAATTTATTTAATAGATTTTCAACTTTATATTTAATGCATAAGGTTCAAAGTTGATTGGGAAAATTTGACAGTTTCGGGTAGGTTGACCTGCTGCCGTTTGTACAGTTGCATGCCTGGCTCCCGAACTTACTAAATAAATATTTGTAATTTTATGTAAGTCTAGTAAAGCACAGCATTAAGACTAATAATATACAAGCTGTTGAAAATCATGCTTTATTGCTAGTAAGTAGTATGCTTATTTATAGTTCATAACAATCATAACATGCTCTTCGTGTGTGTAAAATAATTATACTATTTTCCTATTCATTTGCTTATTATGGGCCGCATTTCTGCTCGAAATCAGCATACTTTTGTATTCCTGGCTTAAGTCTATGATATTACTAACTGTGCAGATCTTTGGAAAGGTGAAAATGTTTCGAAAGTTTACCACTTTTCGAAAACAAATTGACGATTAAACGCTCCCGCAGACAGGCACGACTCAACTCTGGTGGAATAATTTCTATGAAAACTTCATGGAGATTATTTGCCTTCATCGCATAACATGATTGCTACCCACATAGATAAAAACATATGTTTACAAGATTACATGTTCACTATCATAAAGGTAATAACAACAAATAATGGGTAAATCGTCTTCTTCCTGGTAGATTGAGATGGAATCGTGTAGTTGTAACAACGCCTGTCTGCGAGCCTAGCGTAGTCAGCTGCTGAACATAGGTCTCTCCCAAGTTGCTATACTCGTACAACAGGTATTTGAAGAAACTATTGCCGGCGTGTTACCTCAAGTCTGCCCCCGTAGAGTGCGATAGGGACATCTGCAGCTCAGACCGATTATATCACAAAAAAGATTGACGAAATCGACGTTTCGTATTCCCCTTTTTTCTCCTCGAAAACTGAGCCGATTCAATTATTTTTTTACATTTAAATTTAAGAAAGAGTATGTCTAGGTTCCTATGATTTTCTTTTACGTTAAAAACTTTTCGAATTTGTCTGGTAGTCCTCTAATCACGGTGGTGAAAATTGGGCTTTTTGTAATTTTCGGAGGGTCATGTGTTTAACTATGTCTGTCTCGTGGACAGTGAACGTTCAGAAGATAGTCTCAGAGGCCCTAGTGTGAGTTTCTTTTAACCATCTCGACTTTACGCATCGACCGCGTTTGGCGCTCCGATTGGCCCTTGAAGGCCAATGAAGGACCTCACCCAATATTTAATCTCAATCTGGGATGTGAGGTGTTACCCGAACGGATAGAATATGAAAGAGAAAACAGTATTTACCGGTCACTGAAAAGTTGCGTGACATGTGATGTGGAGGAATGAAGAAAATATCGTGAGGAAAGTTAAAACGATAGGTGTTTAGAGGTATGAGGAACAGGGTGTAAAGATCACTCATCCTCAATAGAAAAGAGAGGATCCTCTGACCAGACGGGTGTCGTGTCTGGTGGGCAACTGCCCAACGATTGATGTCGGATAGTCTTATAATGTCGTTCTCGTAGTAAACTCTAATTGCGCGATGCAGGATTTGTGTGACGTCAGGATTCTTGTATGGCGTCAGGTCTTTGATGAGTAGTTCGCATGTGGCGATGTAGATGCCGCCATATCATTCTCCTCCGGGGACCGGAGGTCGACAGTAGGCTGAGTCTTGTATCTTGCGATGCTTCACAGTGCCAGTTGAGGTTCTAGTGGGTCGGAACCGAGCGCCGCATAGTTCGCGGTGACTCGGAACTGTCTGCAGTGATTGCGGTGATTCCCCAGTGAATTGGGGTGCCACTGTGTCATGATCCAGTGAGTCGGATGTGGTACAGCGCCGAGTTATGGCTGACTGTTGGCGTCGACCAGGACTGGGTAGTATGGGCTCTGCTTGAGAGAGCGGCCGAAAGCGCAGGTGCTGTGCCAAGGTTGCTGATGAGGCTCAGGATGATGACCAGGAATGCGCGTTCGCTGCATGTGGTCAAGGTACCCGTTTTTTGAAGCCGTGGGTGGTGGATGGCTGTGGGACTGGCCTCACGAAAGCTTGCGGGAGTGATGATGATGATGGCGTCACGCTGAAGTAGTTGCACGAAGGCTGCGTTGACATTCATACTCTACAATTTAGAAATTAGTAGAGTTGACCAATTCTACTCGAATCGGGAATCGAACCGGACCGAATCGAATCTAATTAAAATTAGATCTGAGTGAAGCGTAGCGGAAGGATGAGAGAGTGAAAGAATGAGTATAATGAAGGGATGAAATGAAGAATATCATAAAACTATATTACTGAAATTAAATGACAAAGCAAAACAAAGCAATTTGATAACAGCAAGGTTAAATACAAAGCGCGGCGCATTTCGAATAGTATGGTAGCTAGTCGAGAACGTACTGGCGCTCGTAACTCAGCGCGCGTGCAGGTAGCTTCGCGTGCACGCCATCGGTCAGGAACTCAAGGACGTCGTCACCTCGGCCAGTACAAATCTCACGCGCCCGGTGTGTGCGCGCGGCGCGTGTATCTAACTGTGCGGCCGTTGAACCCTCGGAGAACATTAGATCACCAGATTTTCGGATCTGACGTAATTTCATAGGTGGAAGCGAGTTTCCTGAAATTGTAAGGTAGTGGTCTGTGACAATTGTTTCCGCCACATATTCCCCCGGCCAGACCGTAACTACGGTCGATAAAAATCGAGAAACTTGACTCTTCTCTGCGCCGACGCCGGTTGTAGGTGAAGTTGTGGTATTTGAGGTCATTGGTTGGAACCCCCGTCTCCTTGCATCATGTGGGCAGGTTTCAGCCTATCCACCGAGATGTTGTTGGTCTTCCCATTCGCCTCAATCACAAAGTATTTTGAGTGTCTTTGTATGACCTTGTAGGGTCCAGCGTAAGGCAATTCCAGTGATCTTCTAACATGGTCTCGGCGTACATAGATGTGTGTGGAAGAATCTAGGTCTCGGAGAATGTAGAAGGGTGGCCACAGATAAAAGGGGGTGACTACCGAGATGACGACTAAC
This sequence comes from Xanthia icteritia, assembly GCA_949128155.2. Taxonomy (NCBI): domain Eukaryota; kingdom Metazoa; phylum Arthropoda; class Insecta; order Lepidoptera; family Noctuidae; genus Xanthia; species Xanthia icteritia. The sequence continues at coordinate 9,785,942 of OX421938.2, read as the reverse complement.
AGAGAAGTATGGAGGAAAAAATATTTTTCCATATTTATCTATAATTTATTATATCATCCCTATCCAGAATGTTCACAGCTTCTTCACTGCCAGAAACTTCTCTTTGCAAGTTATTATAAACAGCCATTGCAAGATCTCTGCATGCCTCGCAGACAAAGTCATATTCCAAGTAGAAAAACAAAAAGGATAATACTGTTAATACATTAGAATGATTTATTAATATTTCGTGATCAATGTAATAGATGTACAGACGCCAGCACATCAACATTGCACATTGTAATTCATCATATTATATTTAGGTAGAAGCGCAATATGTTGCTTGTATAAAAAGAACTTTTCTTTAACCTATTTTTTGGAAAGCTTTCAATAGCTACATATTTCATAATCATGATTTTTAATAACATAGTTAGCTTTAACAGAAATAACACAGTTTTTTCAACTAGGGTAAATAGTCTTGTTATACAGTTTTATGCAATGAATATAATCACTAAAGTTACCTAGTTGCCAGAAATACTTACAATTTTAGGGTATATCCAGCTGCAGATTAAAGCAGTGACTCTCTAGTCAAGTGCAAATGCCGGTTATCAGCGCAATTTATTGATACTTAACTTGCAGTTGACACACATGATAAGTGTAGGCCCTACACGGCTGCCCATCGTGATAAACAAATCGATGCACACACAACAAAATCCAAGGTATCAGGCAGAATCGTAATCCAGTCATAGAAAAATGTCGTCGTATAGGCAAATAATCTGATTTCTTAGGCAAGTACTAGTCACACAGTAGTAGCAGAACAGTAAAGTAGAAAATCAACGAACAGAAAATCAAAGAAAAAGCAACGAACGACAAGGTCAGGTCACTTTGTCAGTTATCCGATTTGCAGAAGAAATGTCTTTTTTTTTTTGTTGTTGATGTTGCCATAGGTACTCGAATCGTACAGCGATTTCATTTATGTATTAAAAATTATGAGCGCTATATTCTTAACACAAACTATTATTTTTATTTTCACATTTATATTCTGGTGCAGAATTGTATTTCCTTGGTATATTAATGCAATACGTAAAGCAAAGCATTATATGAAACTTGACAAGATTAACTTCTCCCGTTCTGGGCGGAGCGGGAGAGCGTGTCAGACTCTTACTGCCTAAAACCCACCCTTGTTCCTTCAGTTGCCTGTACGTTGCCAGGAGCCACGGTATCCCTTTCGGACTTTTCCGCGACTCCGGCAGACATCGGTCCTACCGGACCCCGTCAGTTGTGCTGACATCTCTTTGAAACGCGCGTTGAACACAACGCGCCGTCGACCCGGTAGACCCGAGATTGATTGATTTTCAAAGACATGTCAGCACAACTGTCAGCCCGTCCTTATCGGACGCGAGCTACCCATTGCTCACCGTTCGCAAGCCCGCACCTACGGTGGCCGGAAATCGGCCTGAGATTCCCGACGCCCAGGGCGTCTCCTGCAGCGGCTAGGCGCCGTCGTCCCGGCAAGCCCGGGTCGACGGCGCGTTGTGTTCTACGCGCGCTTCAAAGAGATGTCAGCACAACTGTCAGCACGTCCTTATCGGACGCGAGCTACCCATTGCTCACTGTTCGCAAGCCCGCACCTACAGTGGCCGGGGATCGGCCTGCGATTCCCGAAGCCCAGGGCGTCTCCTGTAGCGGCTAGGGGTGTGAGGGTGTGAAATTTGCCTCTTCCTCGCACGTTCCGCCTCCTCCTTTGCGAGCATTACTGCTTCGCAGAAGGAGGTGATGGCCTCCCATGCCCTCTAGCTCCGTACCATGGCCTGGACCAGGGCTACTCGCGAGAGATCACCGCCACTGATCCCCTCCACGAGGACACTGCGATTCTCTGCCCAAACTGGGCAGACTTCCACCATATGATTCACCGTGTCCTCCGAGTGATCCACGCAATGATGACACCCGGGCGTTTCCTCCTGCCTTATCCGAAACAGGAACCTCCCGAAACAACCGTGTCCGGTGAGGACCTGCGGACTTCGATAGGCCTTATGCTTGATTTGATAAAACTTAGAATTAAATTAAATTATTTCGTCGGTATCCATCACGTAGTCATAAGTAGATGCTCAATATTTCTTTTAACAATTCTGCTGCCATTCTCCTTTATTACTAACATAAATTGTCCGAAGATTCAAAACACAACTGACAAGTGACAGTTATATGAAAATGGCTAATGGTTAAGGCAAATTGCCGTAGGGTGTCAATTTGCTTAACAATTAATTTTCCAAACTGTACCCACGTGAAGTCGTATAAACCGCGGGCAAAAAGCTAGTTACTACGCTAAAAACTTATCTCGAAATAAAAATTCTAACATAGTAAGTACCTGTTTACCTAAGCATGATACAGCACTATTCGGAAAATACATACGACTAAAATTATTGCGTAATATTGCACAATGATTTCTGTATAGCCCGAAATATCCGCGTCTGAACTCGGGCTGAACTATTGAGAAAATTTTTCGTATGATATCATACATCTCTGGGATATCAATAAAATGGAATAGCTCTGGATGGATTGGATCTGTCTAGGGGAGAAAGAAGGGTATTTGAACTACCAATTCGATAGCAGTCTTCATTACATAGGATAAGATAAAGATAAAGATAACGCACAACCTGTTACCATGGATTCAGTACATGATTCTGGACCCCCTACGTTGAAATTTTTCATCGGTTATTATAGTTTTATGAAATTGCATAATATTATGTTATGTAAAGGGTATCAAAAATTAAAAAGTCATGTTTGATAAATATTTTAGGGTTCCGGACTTTAAAATGAAGTAACAGAAACCTTTTCTATTTTTATACTTTTCTTTTTTTCTTGTTTTGAATATTGATTGTCTGTATATGTGTCTGTCATGCTAGTTCAAAAGGCATAATCCTTCTAAGTGTTATTGATGAGAAAAAATAAAAATAAATGGAAAAAAGCATTAAGAGAGTTGTAAAGGCATTAAGTTGAAATTAATAACTCTGCAGTCGCATATAAAAGAAAATGCTTGTAACTAAATAGCTTTCTATGCAATGGAAGACGCGCTCACTCATCAAAACCATAGGTGTAACCACTTTTCTGTTGACTTTTTAGGTAAATAAAAAATATTTAACAGATTTTCTTAAAAATAAGATATCAATACCTACAATGTTGATGTTGCGCTTGCAACTGTTGTTAACAACTGGATTATCATCGTGACTCGTCTTAATGTTGTTATTCAATATAAGCGTGTTTTGTTCGGGCCATCAGCCACATTCCAAAGCGTCGCGTGAGTCCCGACCGACGTGCTCTGCTTGAAGTGCTTGTGTTAGTGAATTTGTGAAAATAAAATAAAATGGCACCTGAAATTAAATACACTAAGGTTTGTACTTCTCCAATTTTTCATTCTAAATGTTTTATAATACATTTAAAAAAAAATTATAACGAAACCAAAATTGATTTATTTTTAATTAAATATAAATCAAATCATGAAACATTTTGTAACACAAATTTATTCGATTGATATACCTAGGTAGGTTTATATTTAAAAACAAATTTTGAGCTAAAACACCTATTGCACATAGATTTTTAGTTAAATTGAAACAAAAACAATCAACGTTGTCTTTATTATTTTGAAGAACAAATACCAAAAAACACAAAATATGTATATAACATAACAATAATGTACATTAGGTACTATGTTTTTTATGTTTTTTTATAAAAAATATTTTAAAGTATAATTTATAAGTATTGAAATGACATAAAGGAGATAATATACATTACTAATATTGATACATGTAAGTCTATTTTGAGCTTTGAAGTCGTAGGATTCTTCTCGGTTCTAGCCGTTTTGCAATGTAAAATAAAAATGAAAAACTTTGTAGGTGGTATAGTTCAGTCGTTTAATGTTGAAGTAGTTAACAATGGTTTTCATCACCAATAAGTATTTAAAAAAAACTCGTAGAACTGCACTTATTATCATCAAGCAATGTAGAATAAAACCGGTCTATTGTACATAATAATGGCATCCTTTGCGCCAAGTTCACAATCGTTTTGTAGATACGGCCGGCATAATGGCGTCATGTTGTCATAACAGACGATTATACAAACAATTTTACTGTATGCTGATTACGGGTGAACGAAAATGGTTTAAGTACTAATATGAAAGTGTATCTCTCTGTTTGTTACGATTTAAGTGCTATACCGCTAAACCGATTTTAATGAAACTTGTGATTTAAAAAAACCCTAAAGGGTGATTTCGGTGTTGAAGTTTGTATGGGAAAATGTGAAATCGACTCGGTCGAACCTAGTGACAAAAAGGGCTCGTGCTTTCCTCATATTATTTAATCATTTTAAATTATATTTTTCAGCTGTTCATTGATAACGAGTGGGTGGACGCGAAGAGCGGCAAGACCTTCGACGCTTACACTCCTCATGATGGGTCCGTCATCGCCAAAGTCGCCGAAGGTGATAAGGTATGATTACCTGCCAGAAGTTTGGAAGAAAATACAACTAAACGCCACTCCATTTCTCAGAATTGGTGTTGGTAATAGAAGATATAGTTGCAAAACATGTGGGTGTGGATTAACTACTAAAATCATGGTTATTTTTTACCATTAGGTACCTACTTCTTAGCCATGCAGTACGTTCCATGAAAAAACAGCAGTGTTTATATAAAAACATAATCAGACGGTCTCGGTATAACAGGAAATACGTGCATATTATATTTTGTCTCGAATTCACGATGCAATTTAAGTGTTGTAGGTACTCAACTTTATGGCAATAAAAGTCTACCACAAAACATTGATTACAGCTAGACTAAATCACGTTTTTTAACATGATATTTACGAGTTTTCAGCAAACAAGTTTCCTTCGTGTTTCTTTGTTAATAACAAAATTAGTACATTGTTCGTAACTTTGATATTATTTGAGTTTAATATCAGTGAAGTATTCGTAGGTACTCAAGAATTAACAATTGAAAACCATAATTGGATGACTTACAATAACATAATTGATATCTACCTGTAATTTATGTAAAAACAAAGCACTTAATTGCCTTTAGGATGTAGAGTGCAATCAGCATCCTACTAGGTAGGTACTGTCAGCGCTCGGCGGAACCACAGAGGCGGAACGCTGACGCGAAGGTACCAGGATAAATAAAACACCTTGTTTGCAGGCACGTATACAGAGGGGGGGATAGTTGGGATTTATCCCCCCCCGAAATCTGACTGAAAAAAAAAAACGTTTTAAGCCATCTGTTTATTTATTCGCTTGCGTGTTCTTTCAATAAATAGGTAAAATAAAAATATAGAAAGATCTTGATCTGATTATGTAAGCGACGTTACTAGTAGCGCCATCTAACCTATTTAGAGAGAAACCGAGAACGAAAACAGTAATGAACGACATCTATCGTCGAGTAGAAAAACTAATAGTAGAAAGATCGTCGCGTTGAGTAGCGAAATATCGAGAAGCTTCCATAACTTTCTGCTACCAGGTAGTAGATGGCGCAATATTCCACAGTGTTCCAGAATACGAAAATGTAGTATAAATACGGCGGGGGCGGGAGTCCGGGAACCTGCATGTCAGTTTATTTCGAGAGCGATTCAAGTGAGAATCGAGAGCGACAAGCGAGAAGAAAAGTGAAATACCTCTGCAATAGTGACAGTATAGTGCAATAGACCAGTTTATTTTGATATTGGTTTCAGTTTCATAGAGAGTAGAGTAAATTCCTTCCGACTTGGTTCACCTGATACTTTGCCCGTGCCGTGAAATAAAGGAAAAAAACTTCAAAACCACTGTTTTCATTGGATTCGCCAAATCGCCAGTCCGTTACGTACGTGAGATAGTGTTGGACAATTTTGGACCTGCAGACGTCATAATTTGTTGGACCGTTCGCCCTATCCATCACAGATTACTTAAATAAAGTAAAGTAATGTGTGAAATGTGAGTGCTTCTTGATTTGTGCTTGTTTGAACGTATATAAATTGCTGCTGCTAAAATGAAGAGAATTGACAACTTTTTCAAGCCAGTGGCAAAAAAAATTGTTACTACTAGCGAGGAAAAAACTACTCCAAGCATGGCTTCTGCTGTTGATAGTAGACAACTAGAAACAACTTCGTCAAAATTTACAGAAAAAAATGTGATTTCAGCCGAACCGGCTGGAAGATGTAGAGATGAAGGAGAATGTTCAACTTCAAAAACGTGCAGTTTAGATACAATGATTATAAGTGAAACTTTTCCTGATATCGGCGTGGTTTCTAATGCCATATATAACACACAGTATCCTCCTCTTGTACTCACAGATGAACAGAAAAAAAATATTATTACACAGCCGTTTGTCCCAGATGCGTCATTTTCGTTTCCGGCTAGTAGCTTTGGAAAGAGGAAACTTAGATTTCAAAGAGAATGGATGGGATCATGGGAATGGTTAACATATTCGCCGAGGAGGAATGGTGTGTTCTGCAAATATTGCGTTGTCTTTTCATCAGGCACCGCTGGAAAAGGTTCCCACCAAACACTTGGAAGTTTTGTCAGCAAACCATTTGATAATTGGAAAGATGCAACAGAGAGATTTCGCGAACATTCTGCTGCTAAATATCACCAGTTTTCTAAGTTATGCGCAGAAAATTTCTTACGCGTAATGGATTCAGCAGCTATAGACGTTGCATCGCTGCTTAATGATCAAAGGCTCAAAGAAAAGGAAAGAAATAGAACAGCACTAAAACCTATAATCGAAACTATCATCTTCTGTGGAGAGCAAGAGTTGCCGCTTCGTGGAGACAAAGACAGTGGACCATTGACTTTAGAAAAGCCACTTGGTAAAGATGGAAAATTCAGGGCTCTGCTACGATACCGAGCAAGCTATGATAATATCCTGAAAGATCATATCATTACAACCGCAGAGCTGAGCAATTGTCTTTATGTGCGAGATACGTTTATAAAGGTATTTTGAGGGAGGACTTTCTCAGTTTCATTGAAATACACGACCTAAGTGCCGAAAATATAAGTGCAGAAATTTTAAAGAAATGTCATGAGATTGGTTTGAATCTCGATAAACTAGTTGGTCAGGGGTATGACGGAGCTGCTACCATGGGAGGACACATCAGTGGTGTGCAGACGAGAATCAGAAAAGAATTCCCTAAGGCCACATACGTACATTGCTCAGCACATCGTCTGAACCTAGTTCTTTCAAAAGCTCTTTCAGTTCCCGAGGTGAGAAATTCAATAGGCGTTGTGAAGGAAGTCTGCAATTTACTTCGCAACAATGCAATGGCCGGGAAACAGTTCAAGGAAAATGTGGAAACAGAAAGTAAGAAAAAAAGACTGGTCGGCATGTGTGACACTAGATTTATAGAACGTCACGACTCTATAAATGTATTTGGTGAGTTACTCGAACCTATTGTCATTACATTAAGAGAACTATCCTACACAAACAGAACTGTCGCCCAAACTGCCTCTACACTCATAGCTGCGATGGAAAAGTAGTTGTGGAATGAAGGGTAGTTTCTTGATTTCTCTAAAAACCTGTGAAAGATTTTTCAGTTATACTCTCCCACTGTCAGCATATTTGCAGAACCCTACACACGACCTGGCCTCTGCTATGAAATTTTCCGATGACATTATCGGAAAACTAAAAGAGATACGTGACGATGTTAACCCGGTATTCTCAGAAATATATAACGCATGCTGCAAAATAGCGGAAGATGGCTTGCAAATAGAAATTCAGCGTCCTCGAGTTACTGCCCACCAAACTGCACGAAGCAACCCTCCCAGCGATACTGCTGAAGAATACTTCAGAAGAACTATTTTTATACCGTGCTTGGACGATTTGATATCTGGCACGAATGATAGATTTGCGAATCAAAGAGAGCTGCTTTCTTCTTTAGAAATTATTCTTCCGAAAAATGTGGACGAGAGGAAAATAAGTGAATTAGAAAATATGAAAATTTATTGGGAAGAAAGTGTTGGAGAATCACTAATAAAAGCAGAGTACAGTATGTGGTGTGCCAAGTGGAAAAACACAGATAAGAAACCAGTCGAAATTATGGAAATTTTAGACACGTGTGACAAAGTTTTCTTTCCTACCATTAACAGGCTAATACATATTCTGGCCACCCTTCCGGTTTCAACGGCATCTGTGGAGCGGTCATTTTCATGCCTAAAGAGAATAAAATCCTTCCTAAGGAATAGAATGGCGGGCGAGAGGCTTACTGGTCTCGCTCTATTGTCTATTCATTCCGCTTTGGCGCCAGATCCTGATATGGTACTAGACGTAATGGCTGCCAGCGGAAACAGAAAAATACTTATATAATTATAGTATAGTACAGTGAAAATTATAGTACAGTGATTACAGCGATTTTCACACAGTTCACATGGTTGTTTCAATGTTTGTCCCCCCCCGAACCAAAAGTCTGGATACGTGCCTGCTTGTTTGTGATATAACTCGAATACTTATTTAGAATCTTTTAGTTCTTAAATTATTTTTCATAACACCCGGTTGTCAGCCCCGGGGGCCCGACTGTCTAAACTTTTCTTCTATCCCTTAGTATCAACGTTTAGAAAAGGTTGTATATTAACCAAAGAGGTTAAGATCTCTATAGTACCTTCACACATGTTAGTTTTTAAATATTTGTGTGGCTCTTCAGCTAAACTAGGAAACAGTGTAGGGTGGTGTTATAGACCTAAGTTAAGAAGATTTCTGATATTCATAGTTTAAATACGAGGAATAAACACAACCTTGCTGTACACCGCAATCGTCTCCACAGAGTAGGCAACTCGTTCATGGGTCAATGTATACGCTTTTACAACAAACTTCCCATCGACATTCGAAACTTACCCATTAAACGATTTAAAACCAAACTTTGTAAAAAAGGGTACTATAAAATTTTAGATTATTTAGATGATAAAAAAGCTTGGGATTGAGCTGCTCGCTCTGCTAAGCCTTGTGCTAAAATCATAAATTCAATACCAGTATTATATAAACATTCATACAAAATGAAATTATTACTTCGTAAAGTATTTTTTTTTTTTTTTAATTTTTGTGAAAAAAATAAACTACTCAAACTGCCAGACCATCATTAAAATTAAATAAGAAAGAAAAAATTAAAAAAAAAAAATCCACATAGTCCTGTGAGGACTATGTGGATTTTTTTTTTTAAATTTTAATGATGGTCTGGCAGTTTGAGTAGTTTATGAGGCCTACCCAAATGTCCTTTCTTTGGTATTGTTCGTCGAGTTGAGCTCGTTGAGCTCCACGATTACTGACAAATGCTTACACTGACAGGACAGGTCCACTCAAATCTGTGTGGTTCTTTTCTCAAAAGACCATTTCAGACACTAATCTACATGGTCCTCACATGGCCTCACCAAGATTATGTCTGGACTTTAAAAGAGACAGTGACCTCTGAGTTTGTTTCGGCCTTTCTTCTCAGAGTAGTCAGATAGGAAACGCCGAACTCATCTAGCTAATTTTGTTTTTTTTTTAATATGTTGTGTAAAAGTGATTCCAATATCCTATTTACAGAATAAACAATTTCATTTCATTTCATTTCAAACCACGTAGACGAAAGTCAAAACGGGTCTAAAACACCACCCGTTCTAATTTGAATAATTAATAATTGTTTTACTTTGTGTTTGAAATATGTACATTAATGACTACTTACATAAGTTACATAGGTACACATAGCTATGTTTTGTAGGTATAGGATCTAGATTTTTTTCGAGGCGGGGCAAGAACTACCGTCTGCCGCCCCTCGCCAACCAACCCTTTAAACTTTATGTTTCTCTATGAAGCCTTATTTTTTTTTTATGTACAGACGCCAACACATCAACCTACTACAATCTGTCAAATTTCTTTAACAGATTTTCATCTTTATCACTGAAGCATAAGGTTCAAAATTGATGGGAAGGTTTGACAGTTTCGAGTAGGTTGACCTGCGGGCGTCTGTACATCGACATGTCGGACATTTATTATAATTAGGCTAGGACAGGATAGGATTTGAAATAAGTCGTGATATTATAGCATATTAGAATTACAATTTTACTCTTCGAACCTCAAAAAATTTTGCAGTCTGCCTGAGATAAGTTCTATTTTCTTTTGCAATTTAAGAATTATAAATAAATTAATAATAAGGAGTTACAAAACTGTAAGCGAGCGTTGATAAAACGCCAATCCAACAGGGGCGCCAAAACTATGCTAAAAATTAAAGGAAATCGTGTCTCCTTTGCACGTACAGATTTCGGAAAGGAGCATCCAGATGAAGTAAAACTACAAAAATAAAGGATTATTTACTTTATTTTTTTACCACAGAGATTTATTTTTTATCATTGAGTTTCAGAATTCAAATGCGCCCGCTCGCAATCCGCTCACACCGTTTGACGAGTATGCCTACGCTATATAGTGATTACCCGCAGTGAAAGATTTTATCTAAGTGCTGCGCATCTCATTTATTGCAAAGTTGCGGTGCGCTGGGTGGAACACTTGTCTGTTACGTTTGAGTTTGTCGCCCCCCTGAAGTTGGCGTTGAAGAGGGTGTTGTTAAGTATCGTGCTGAAAGTCTATTTATGTGGTAACTTTCAGGAAAAAAGAAAAAAAAAATCGGCTCATATTTTGGGGCGCGGGCAGCCCTCGTTTAGCGGGTGTCTACAAGTCATAACTTAGGACCCCTTGCTAATTTTTAATGGATTTGGGGTAATTTTTGTACTTATTAAAAAGTGAATTTTAAATAGCAATAACTTTAATTTTCCATAATAATAACTAATATAACTAGAACTTTTTTATAATAGAACTTGGAACAAAAGTTTCGATTAAATAAGACTTGTTGAGCTCCTAAGATAGAATTAAATTAGACGATATTCGATGATGATGTATTGGTGCGTGCCATCTGATGGAACTTGATTAAATGTTCTGGGCCATTTTCTCAAAAGACCAAACCAGATTATGGCCTTCCTTTTGTTAAATACAGAAAACGTCTCGTTACTGACGTTTGTTCTCAGAACTAGTCGGATACATAAATTCCAACACTAACAAAAAAATAATTAAACCCGATAAAAAGTGATTTTATCGGGTTTTAATTTCGTGGAGATTTAACTTATAACATAATTCCTCTAAAGATCTTCCTTTTGACAAAAATGTGAAGGTGAGGTGATACATCCGTGGTGTTAACTAAAATAACCTAATTACCTACCTTTATGAATATTTTCAGGCCGACATTGACTTGGCAGTGGCCGCAGCGAAGCGCGCTTTCCACCGCAACTCGGAATGGCGGCAGCTGGATGCCTCTCAACGTGGAGAGATCATTCGCAAGTTTAGTAACCTCCTCGAGAGAGACGGCAAGTACCTCGCAGAGCTGGAATCCTACAACAATGGCATGGTTCTCAACTTCGCATCAATATTCATTAATGGAGCTGTTAACTCTGCTCGGTTTATTGCCGGTTGTGCGGACAAAATTAAGGGTGATACCCTAGCTGCTGGTAAGAACGAAACATTTTTTTAAATTTCCCTCTGCTGGGCAAAGATCTCCCTTATAGTTTTCCAAGTTTCCACTAAAGAACGAAATATACACAGTTTTTAATGAGATGCAAGATTATCTTGCTCCTATGGTCTCTCTACAAGTCTCGTACGTTGTCAACAGATGGTGAAGTGTTCTCATATACCCTGAGGCAACCCGTCGGCGTGTGTGGTATTATTCTGCCATGGAATGGTCCCATCTTCCTATTCGTCAACAAAGTTTGCACTGCATTAGCTGCAGGTAAGATAAAATTTAAAAGTTTAATAATATACCTATTCAGACCTACTGACTCTAATTTGGATTTGTCTGTTTACTAAAAATTGAAACAAACTTACAGAACTTCTAAAATAAGCAAGCAACTTAACATACATATAAAGCAACTTTTAAATTAACTCAAAAGTTATGGATAGGTAGATTATTAAGAATTAATCCTATCTGTTCAGGTTGTACCGTGGTGGTCAAGCCAGCAGAACAGACTCCGGTGACTGCGCTGGCACTGGCAGCACTGCTGGCTGAGGCTGGTGTGCCCAAAGGTGTAGTCAACATTGTCAACGGGTTCGGACCTGGCGCCGGTACCGCTCTTACTCACCACAGAGACGTCGCCAAGATTTCCTTCACCGGATCAGTTGAGGTAAGTCTAAGTCGCACCAACATAAAGAGAGTAGCTAAGACATTTTTTTTGTTTGAGTAGTTTTGTATCGTAATTTTCACTCTAAAACGAGATAATGAACCTTATTCCCGATTTAGGCTTATGTGAAAAGCATAAGCATACTCAACACTAATATTACTTACAGGTCGGCAAATTAATTCAACAAGCAGCTGGAGCCAACAATTTGAAGAGGATCACACTTGAACTCGGCGGCAAGAGTCCTTTAATCATCATGAACGATGCTGATTGTAAGCTGTTCAATTATTTTGATTACCATAAAGAATTTAATAATTCACCTATTCAAACATGTGCTTACCAGCTTGTTTATTTGATTTCAGTAAATATTGCCGTCCCTTACGCTGCAAATGGAGTATTCTTCCATCAAGGACAGATATGCATAGCAGCTTCCCGGTTGTTCGTTCAATCGGGTATCTATGACAAGTTTGTGGAAGCTGCTGTCAAACACGCGAAGGGCATCAAGGTCGGCAACCCTGCGGATCCCAATACACAGAACGGCCCACAGGTAAATTGGAGACGAGACTGCATTTGTTGTCAAGACCTTTTCATTTGTATATTAGTGACATAATATTAATAACTTAAAACATAAGTTATTTATAACGTACTCGTATGTTCATTTTAATTAATTCAAATAAAAATCCTCGTAGATTGATGGGGAAATGATGACAAAAGTGCTGGGTTACATCGAGAAAGGCAAAAAAGAAGGTGCCAAGTTGCTATGCGGAGGCAACAGGATCGGCACAACTGGTTACTACATCCAGCCTACAGTCTTTGCTGACGTCACGGATGAGATGACTATCGCAAAGGAAGAGGTAAATTTATTAACACAAAGTTATCCTAGTTCATCTAAAGTTTTTCTCCTTTATTAAACATTTAACAGAGTCAACTTTATCTTCTGAATTCTTTACTTGTAGATTTTCGGCCCAGTGCAGAGCATTCTGAAGTTTGACACTCTGGAAGAAGTCATTGACAGAGCTAACAACACGAACTATGGCTTGGCGGCTGGAATCTTCACAACAAATGTCAACAGTGCCCTACAGTTCTCCAAACACGTTGAGGCTGGTACAGTTTGGTAAGTCGACAAAAATCATTTACGGCATTTCAGTTTTGATAAAGGTACTTATTATTATTTTTGCTCTAACTTTATTATTAGTGAATATTGTTGTTTACATTTTGGTAAAAATATTAACAAAAATGTAAAAAATAATATTCACTGACGCCTTAGATAAAGATTTAGTGTCTCGCAATAACTTTATCGAGTTTTTATGATATTGATAACGTGTCCGATATTCTTACACATGTTACCTAACTAGACTAAATACCGATGAACTAAGAACCAACTGCTGATAGCCGCGTGTGCACTTTATTTACTACAAGATTATTTTTTAAACATTATGAACTTTACAGGGTCAACACATATTTAGCACTTACCCCGCAATCACCATTCGGAGGTTTCAAAGAGTCTGGAATTGGTCGTGAAAAGTAAGTTATCTCAATAAATTATTTTTGAATTCGAGTTCAACTGTCACTGATGGAAGAAATGATGGATGGAGATGAAATGATTTTAAAGGCCCATTCGTTACGTTTTCTTATTTCTAATCAAGTTATCATACACAATCAACAAAATATTGAAATTATTTTGTTGTGGTGCATCTTCATAATATGAGTTTTTCCCTTTTCAGTGGCATGGACGCCCTCTTAGCTTACACCGAAGTGAAGAATGTCGTCGTTTCCTTACCTAAGAAGTTCTGAAGTTGAAACTAGACGTTACGACTATAAGGTTTCCCTAAATAATAAATAAGCTAGACCTAATTAGATATTCCGTGTATATTGAAATAAGTTGTTTATAAGATAGGATTAATAGCAGTACCAAATAAATAAAAAAAGAATGTGCTTGTTTAAACGATTTTCTAAATAAAAGGTGATAAATATACTAGCATATACATATGCATTCTTATTTCATATTCTCTCTATTACAACATCTATGACTAACAACGCAGACAGTATCGGTTCTAAATTAGAGCCTTGTGGTACACTTGACGTTGGTACCAACTAGATAGACTGAACAACGTGTACACGCACGATTTTAGTCGATTAAAGTCATGAAGATACCAAAGTAGGTATAGTACCTGTAACAATATTCGTGACTTAAAGGCTAACTGAAAAGATGGTATCATCTGCAAAAAACGCTCTCTACAGATCTGTGCAAGCTGCTAAAAGCTGTTATAGAAATGAATGGTTTTCTGCAAAATCCGTCTTGCCATCAGTATGACGTATCGGTATCATTTGTATAATGAAGCACTGTCCCCAACGCTTACCTATTATCTATCCATGACAAAGACACCATTAACCCTAATTAGGTAATTATTACAGTCTCTAATTAATTAGTCCTTGTGAGTGCTGCTAACTACTATGTTAAACTTAATAATACTAAGCCAATGTTGAAGATGCAAGTTTTTGCGCGATCATGCGACTGGCTAGGTATACGTACCACTAGCTAAGCTTAACGGCAACAATCAATTAGAGCCCGGAAATGTTGCGTGAATGGAATTCTAAGGTGATGATCTTTAGTAGGTGCTACAAATGGGAATGCTTAGTGTACTTTTGGCTTGTGACTTGTGAGCTGTTGTGAGTCGGAAGAGGCATGAAGAGTCAGTTTTTCTCGAGCAGCCGAGTGGTGTTATATACAGAAACCATTTCCAGTCGGGTGTACGGTTCAGATCTATGTTATCTCTGTGTTATTGGAAAACAAATAACGAATTCGATAACATTATCATATAACAGTACCTACATGATAATGTTATCGAATTCGTTATTTGTTTTTTTAATAAAACATAAGAACCTCTATTAAGATATTTGTTTTTCACCAATTAAAAGTGACGCTCGACATAGCGTTTCAAAGTACGCTACGTCGAGAAATTGAGATTGGACATTGATTCATTGATTAATCTCGAATGCAATCGATTTATCGCTGACCACCTGTATTTTGTGCGTCCACACACAAATTTTGACAGCATATTTTTAGTTAGCGCAAAATCTGTATGTGTATGTGAGATTTTGAAATCGCCAGCGAGTCGCCCGCGACTAAAGTCTCTGCATGTGTATATATCACTCGTTTCATCATTTCAGCCCGGAATCACCACTACTGGGTATAATGTAATATAAAATCGTTTAAACTTTTGTAATAAATCAAATCTAACTCGACTAAACGCACTTCCAACACGCGCCGCACTAGCTATCATTAAAACGTCAAAGTCAATTTCCTGTCAAAACTCGAAACACCAGGGTAAACAAAGTCACAAACAAGTTGTTATGCATTTGTTATTTTTATTAATCAGCAGTAGTGACGACTGCGCTTTGAATGCCTTGTAAGCTATCTTTATTATTGCCAAATATCTCAATTAATTTAAACAATCGCAAACTTAACACTAGGTCTAAAGGAAAATGGATGAAAACTATGTGAATAATACTGCATTACACTTCGAAAAGGGTCAAGTAAGTATTTTATATTTAAAAGCTAACTATTAAAAATGGCATTGTAATAAATAGATTTAGAACTTTTATCACTTATTTTCGTAAGTTTGATATTCTTACTTCTTTTATTGCGGCACAGACAAACATTAATTTCCAAAGAACGACTTTTTTGAAGGCACGATTGTTTGAAGGCTTGCCTCTGCGCATGCCCCGTTGTTTTGCTTTATACGTATATTTTGTTCATTTTTTACGAGTGGTGACAGGAATCAACAACAAAAAATATTTTCACATTTAGTTAAGTAAAATAAAGAAATTATTTACAATACAGACAAAGAGTTGTTACCACCCAGTAACAACGCTTAATACGCGTGCGCGTGGTGTGTTGTGTGTGCGTGATTGTACAGCTTTACTCTTTACTTACTTTATCAAGATACTTTTATCCCTGTTATTGTAAGCCGTAATTCAGTGTTATGTAATTGCAATATCCATGTAATCATGTTTCTATTACACTAATAATAATTTACCTACAGCTTCCACACAATTATTACATAATAAAATGTAAGTCCTGATAACAGAATAAAATATACAAAACTATATTTAAATGAATGTCTACAATAAATACAACAATTTACATAACGTAATGGAAAATATTATTGAAAGTTTTACACATTAATTTTGTACTATGCTCAGTTATTATTCTGGCTTTTTCCTTATTAGGCTTGCTCTTTTGCTGTTGATTTTTACAAATATTATAGATGTTTACACTATAATTATAAGATATTCTTTGAAATTTGCATTCACTCATTAAATGCTTTACCATACCGGGCACAAATTACAGCAATCAAAGGCTTTTCTCTTCTGTTAATTGCATTTAATTTAATGTTTAATGATATTTGTCTTTTATTCTAAACAATTACTTAACTGGATTATTAAAGAAAGTAAAACAGCATGTAGTTCATAATTTCAATTAAATAACACAACTATGCAAATGTACACTCTGCATCCTAGAAACTGTACAATAAGCATCTATGCAAATGTACACTAGGTAACTGTGCAACTGTACACTGGGCAACTATGCAACTGGACACTAGGCATCCAAGAAACTGTACACTCAAATGTACACTAGGTAACTGTGCAACAGTACACTGGACAACTATGCAACTGTACAATAGGCATCTAAGAAACTGTACACTAAGCATCTATGCAAATGTACACTAGGTAACTGCAACTGTACACTGGACAACTATGCGACTGTACAATAGGCATATAAGAAACTGTACACTAGACATCCAAGAAACTATATACTAAGCATGTATACAAATGTACACTAGGTAACTGTGCAACTGTATACTAGACAACTATGCAACTGGACACTAGGCATCCAAGAAACTGTACACAAAGCATCTATACAAATGTAAACTAGGTAACAGTGCAACGGTACACTGGGCAACTATGCAACTGTACAATCGGGATCTAAGAAACTGTACCATGCATGGGCAGCGACAGCGGCCCAAAATTTTTACCGATATACTAATTGCAAAGAATGACAATGACAATTGGTCGCGGCTGTTGCGGTCATAAAACGTGCGAGTAGGACGTTGAATATTTCATACGACATTTCTAAAAACTATTCTGAGTCTCGTGCTGTTTCGCTCCGTTTGAAAACCACGGCTTCCACCAATCTATCAATTTGGCAATTAAAGATGCCGAACTTGCAACCGCAACTGTTGCTTCCATTTCGCTGCACTATGCGCCGGTTCTTTCTTCCACCCCAGATTCTATCATCTAAACAATGTTGAGGCGTTGTAACTTTAATTGTTGCTTTAACTTATGCGATCCCACAGGCAAGTAAATCGGCCATGTAAGTCAGGCTTAAGCCACGAACTTACCTATCCTACAAACTTGACACACTTTATTGTAATCATGTCAAGAAATAACTTCTTGCCCACTACATTGTGTGCAGTAATTAAATTATGCATGATGCCATAAATGCGATGTCACGAACAAACTGCACCGCATTCGTTTTCTAATCTTTCACGAACTTCTTTAGTTAAAAGTGCCACTATTGTTGTTATCTTTTACCTCAATGATGTTAAAGACAAGGGTCTTTTCACTTATAATAAATTACTATTTAATCAGCTTTTCTAGGCAGTGAAGGGCGTGATTTTATAAATTGTGTGCTTACCATACGGAAGCAGTTTTCAATTAATTTATTAGAAGAGATAAACGTGCATTACTCGAAATCTTCAATTGTCTTATACGTACAGTGAAAGAAAAAATGTAGAGATTTATATTGTAGTTAGAGACAGACGGCCCTTAGAGATTTAAATCGAAGATTGCAGTTGATTACGGAAATACATAATATAATGGTTTTCAAAATGCCGTCTTATATCGATACCGTGTCTAAAAAACTGTCGAACAGTTTTGGCAATGTTTTTAATGTTGGCATTATACTCTTTGCATACTTCGAACCGTATTTATTTCGTTTGGGCATCTACAAACTGTTGTTATTGGTAACAAAGTATGGAGGTAAAATTACTCGTTTGAGAAAAGCCGAATATTCAAATAAAGTGTTAAAATCGCGCTTCATATATAAATTAGAGCTGCTAACAATCGAACAATATGTGCTACCTAATTATAGAAGAGTGGAACACATCTCTCATGTCAGTATTTTAGTCGAGGAAGAAGAAATTCAGGTGAGGTTAACTCCATTATCTCATAAATATTATGATGGTGATAAATATTACGGTGGTAGCCGAATAATGCATTATGTAGTAGGTACAGGCTATAGTATTGAATTAGAGGTTTCAAGGCTAAACAATCGACCATTCGCTGTTTGATGTACTTACTATTAGTAGTAAATGATATCCCGAACGAAACCCTTATTTGAGAAAAAATTGTTCTCTTCAGTAGCAATCGAATACCAAATAAAACCTTTATTATTTATCAGTGAACTTTCAGCCTCAGTTCCCCCAATAGAAAGTTAGTACTATATTTGCAGTATAGTTTGTAAGTAGTATATTTGCAGTATAGTTTGTAAGTAGTATATAAGTATGTATTGTACATAACTTATACACAACATCAATGTTTCCAAAGCACGCATCTCGACGACGATGACGCACGATGACCTCGCCTCAATGTGAAATAAGAACGATAACCGACCTAGATACGATAGGTACTTCTCGGCAGATTCTGGTCTGACTGCATTATTTACAATAATTTATACAAAAGCCCCAAAAAGAAAACAAAGATGACGCTCGATCTTTTCGACTTCACAAAATACTCGCCGCTTATGAAAAAAATGTATGCAAGTTACAAGAGTCATAAAAAAAATCCACTTAGACTATGTCTATAAAAAAGTTAACAATCAAATACTAATTTCAATTTAAAAAAATAAGGAACGTATCCAAGAACAAATAAACCAGAGAACTTGATCTAAAGGGTCATACATAATAATATAACAGTAATAGGTACCTACAGTAAGGGCGCGCATCTGTTATACATCGTTGGTAATAAATTCCGAGGCTAATATAATGACTCACACTCCCTCAGTAAAGATAAAGCAAGTACAATACGTAAAACCAGTAAGCCCAGGTTCTCACGGGCGTATTTATTTTCTCGTATTGAATTTTCGACGCTCTGCTTTGCGCCAAATGTTGAATATCCAACAGTGTGTTTTCTTGACGCGCTGGGATACACGCTAGATGCGCTCTGTTGGATTCTCAATGCTCGGCTCAATACCGAGAGTTGAAAATCCAGTGTACGAAAAAAAATCGCCGCGATAAAAAGTCGTTTCTACGGTGGTCCTACGCGTGCAGGACTCAGGATGTAATTTTTTTACAATTTACTTCGAGGTTTAAGTGGGTTATTAAAGACATCCTAATTACGAACTGTTTCTCTTCTCTATGTTTCTGAAACAGGCTACATGGCTGTTATTATTATCTTCTTAATAATAATCTTAAATTTATTCATACACTGACAGACAACATGAAATTTAGCATGAAGTGTTCTTATGTAGCGAAAGTGAGCACTAAGGAAGGTTTTTTCAAAATTCACTCCCTAAAAGGTACCTATGAATTTTCAAAATACCTTCCTTAGTGCTCACTTTCGAATTTTTGCCGATTGGAAATTATATTGGGCACACGGCTTCAACCTCATGGAATTTTGATTTCTAAGAAAGTGAAATCTCAAAAAGTTTGGTCTGTTCTCATTCTCTGTGCAATTTCGGGCACAGTTATCATGCGTGCTCGCAGTAAATACAACCAACTTAACATAAGGCCTCTAAAAAACACGCCGAATTTTGGACACGAGTCCGAACCGGTTTTAAAAATCGATTATGCCATTGCCATGTTTGTGTCAACGGTTACTTAGGCATACGAGTATTTTAGCCATTAGCTAATCACCAGTGGATTAGAATAAAATATCAAAAAATTTCAATTCTAGGACATAATAATAAAACTTTGATGACTTGTTAGTGATACATGGCCACGTAATATCATCTGATAAATCTTTACCAAGGTAGTTTATTTCCAATGCTATTACAGGTACCTTTGCCATTTTTCCTTTGTTAATTTTCCTTGTAGGTTACAGGTAGGTACATAGAATTATATTGAAGATAATGCACCATTATTGAGTACCTATATGTCGATTATATAACTTTATCATTATTAAAGGCAAACAGACTGTCATTGATATAATAAATAAACAGAATTTTTCTTTCTATTCATATCATATCATATCTTTTGTTGGTAAACACTGCAAACAGTGTACAGTACAACTATTTTCTTAATGTCCCTCGGCAAACTTCGTGTTTCGTCAGTCGTCGGATTTCTCTATATACTTCCAAGTTGATTGATAGAGTTCAAACTCTATATACATACTTCCAAGTCGATTGAGAGCGTCCAAAGGCAACTGATAGAAATCCGACGACTGACGAAACACGAAGCTTGCAGAGGGACATTAAGTTGTACTGTACTTTTCTCGTTAGTTTATGTTTGTGCTATGCAATAAAAATAAGTTAATAATATTGCTGCTTACAGTGCTTACTTACTTACTTGTTATACTTACTTTATATAATTACTTGTAAGTATAATATAAAACATGCGAAAGGAAGAAACCATTACTCGATCGATAGCGCTGGGCTATATTTATACGCTCACTACTGGTTTCAATTAGCTAATCCTAATAATTTCCGGTACACCTTCTAAGCAACTCGGCAACGTTTGGTCCCAATGTTCTGGTCGTATTGCTTAAGAAAACTTTTTTACAAAAAAAAAATGACCGTTTTCCAAAAAAACTTTCATTTCGGCAGTCGGTTTTGAATTTTAGTTTTTTGCCACCGACTTCCGAAATTAAAGGTTTTTTGGAAGTCTGTTGCCTTTTTTTATTTTGTAAAAAAGTTTTTATTTTTCATTTTTATTTGTGGTACCCCACAAAAAATCGAATACCACTACCTGCTATGTAAATAACAGTGACAGGAATTTATCATCATATCATCCACATAGACTAAGTGGGAAAATACGTTTATTGAAGCTCAGCTAAACTCCAAAACTATCAAAGCAAAGTTAATAAAATTTATATGGGACCACCTCGAAAGCATAAATTATTTGTTTGAAAAGGTCAAACAAATAATTTTCAAAATCAGTTCACAATTGACGGACAAATGGGTCGGCAAAAAAAAAAAAAAATTTTTGGAAGTCGGTCGGGAAGTCGGTTAAAAATACATTAGAATAATATGTGATTTAGTACCTATTGCTATCGACCATAATGGACCGACGAGACGTCGCTCCATATGGCGTTGGATTGTGGTTTACGGATGTGGAATCCGCACCATGAATTTTCTCCTGAAGTCATAATATAAGACTTATTAAGTTTTTGTCACCTCCATCACTGATAGCTAAATATTTAAGTACTTACTTTTTATGTGCCTTCCATGTGCTTACGTCAATAAGTTCATGAATAAGCAAACTTGTGTGATCAATGAATATAAAATTATGTTAAAACTTATGGCAATAGGAACTGTTGTGTCCTTTTCCATTGATTTATTCGTCTATATTAGTGTATTAGCATTACAATAAGATAAAGCGGGAGATAAATGTCTGTGTAATAATTTTTTTTTTTTTTTTTTTTTTTTTTTTTATTAAAAACGTTGCCCCACACTAGGAATTTCTCCTGTGTCGTGGGTGCGTTTACAGACATTTAAACACAAACAGCCAGACCCGGAACAACTAATTGTAGGTCATACAAATATTTGTTCCGTGCGGGAATCGAACCTGCGACACGCAGCGCAGCAGTCAATCGCTTAACCACTGCGCCAACCGTGCCGTCAAATAATTATAAAATAAATAATTTATGGGTTTTTGTTTTAGTTAAGCTACTGCGGCCAAGATTGCAGGAGGATACCTCCAGCGTTACAAAAAATGTATGGTGGTAAAGTGAGATGCTTAGATCTAAGGTATGTACCTATCTGTTATTAACTTATTTGTGCCCTCAATTAGAGTTCACATGGATACAATTTTATGTACAGACGCCAGCAGGTCAACCCACCCGAAACTGTCAAATTTTCGCAATCAACTTTGAACCTTATGCTTAAGTGATAAAGTTGAAAATCTATTAAAGAAATTTGACAGACTGTAGTAGGTTGATGTGCTGGCGTCTGTACGAAAATATGTACTCTGTAGCGTAGGACCTATTATTATAATATCGTACTTACTGATTCCAATTCACTCAGGTATTTTTATCACGGGTTTTTATTTTTTAGCAAATGTTTTATTTTGGATATATAATTATTTTTAATACGCCCATGTTAATTAAAAGAGCGTGCATTCTGAAAGTGGGCAACGTCGCAAATAGCTGTCAAATATTTCGATATTACTGTATGGAAATATGAAATATTGTTCTATAGTGAACTAAAATAATGATTATGAAATGCAATAATTAATATCAGAACACTGAATATTTAGTTTTAGATGTAAAAAAGTATTTCGAAACTTTACAATTACTCTTTTTACACCTAAAACGGTTACAACATCAAACAGAGCATAATATATTGCAATTCATTATTAATACAGACATCAAAAAAGTCTAAGTATGCAAAACGCATCATTTACAAAAACTGCGTTTTATTAATTGATACTTTATTTTTTTCTTAACAAAGTAGATTGGTATACAATCTTGTTCTAGGAAACATATACCGGCTGATTTTAAAAATAGAAACTTATCGATTGTGTTTTGTTTTCATTAAAATATAAGGTAATTATTTTTTCACTTCAGCACTTCAAACAAGCAGGTTTTGCTGTTTAAGACCATAGACGTATATTTTTATACGTCTATGTTTAAGACAGTGAGCAAAATTATATTTTGCTGCGAGCGTGAGACAAAGTAACTTTTTAATAAAAAAAATTTTATTGCCGAGATCAGTGCTGGGTCTACTCACAAAAATCAAAAGATTCGAACTTCACTTTGTTCTGTCACTTTCAACACACACACACAATGGGATAACATTTTATTTTGCGATGAGTCCCGTTTTGGAATTACGCCTGATACGAGAAGAGTATATCGTCGTCCCGGAAATGCTGAACGACTGAGATGTATCCAGGAAGTGCACCCTTAGCCTTACAGTGGCTCCACAGTGATGGTATTGGGTGGGTATTATGAAGAACAGACGAACTGAGCTCGTTTTTGTAGATGGCAATATGAACGCTGAAAGTTACGTTGGAGCTGTCCTCGGGCCTTACCTTTATTCACCCATTTGCAAAAAGTCTTGGCTCAGATTTCACGCTGCTGCATGACAATGCGCGTTCGCACACAGCTCGGAGGACCAAAGAGTACTTGGCAATGGAAAACATCCGGGTATTGCCGTGGCCTGCACAATCGCCAGACCTCAATCCCATCGAACACGCATGAGACATGCTCCAGAGACGTGTTCTAGAGAACCTGGATGAAGTGTCAACAACCCAACAACTGAAATACTTGTTAAAATTCCATTGGGAGCGATTGCCACAGGATCATAATATTAACCATCTTATAAATTCAATGAAAAATCGTTGCCGACAAGATTTAAACAACAGAGGCGGTCACACTTTGTATTGAATTACCAAATAATTAAAACAAAAATCGTTCTTTAATTTTGTAAAACATGAAAAGTTTAATTTCGTTTTAACTTTATTTCATACTACGTATGTTACGGTACACATATTGTTAATTATTGTGATTAAATGAGCAATTGAATGAAGGATTTTGTTGCTTTAGTCACTAATGCATCAAAAAATGCTTCGTTATTATTTATAAAAGAAATACAAATATATTACAATAGTAAAAATCATTCAAAAGTTCAAAACCGTACATGTTGCTTAGACTTTTTTGATGTCTGTATTTTAGTTCACTATAGAGCGATATTTCATATTTCAATACATATTAACAAATTAATAAAAACAGGTAGGTACATATTTGACAGCTATTTGCGACATCGCCAACTTTTAGAAGCGTAACTCTGTCTGTTACCTTTTCGCGCCATAGCGTGAACTGATTTGGATGCAATATGGCGCACCGATAACCCATGACCTAGGTTAGGACAAAGGATTTTTTATAACCCGGTAGTACAGACGCCAGCACATCAACCTACTACATTCTGTCAAATTTCTTTAATAGATTTTCAACTTTATCACTTAAATATAAGGTTCAAACTTGATTGGGAAAATTTGACAGTTTCGGGTAGGTTGACCTGCTGGCGTTTGTACGTTCCCGTGAGATAATTTCCGACATCCACGCGGGCGAAGGCGTGGTCAAAAACTAGTACTCAATACGTTTTGAAGTTATTCACAAATCACCTACACAAGAATTTAAAAAATGTATAATTATGGTATATACCTATACATATTTAAAAAATAAGTCAGATTTTTTTATTAGTCGAGGCCGTTTTGTTATTTGATTTATTATTGTTACTAAATGTAATTTTAGAATATTTTAAAACAGGTTTTTAATCCGTCTGGTCAAGTTTCAAAAATTTTTAGCTCTTGTTTATCATTTATTAAACTGTCCTATATTCGTTATCTTAATTTTCTAATTGCTACAATAATTAAAATCTCCTATTATAAAGTAAACATTCATTATACAGAACGTAAGAAACTATAAATAAATGTTATCTTTGTTTTAACTTCTTAACGTTCATACTTTTTGTACAAAATGTTGAATAAAACAAATGCATTTAATTAAGATCTCCCTCTTTTCGTTGCTTAAAAAGTTTCAAAACTTTATGAAAATCTGGGCAAGGGTAGGGTACCGTTGTTTTGACGCTAACGTCGAAAGCTGCTGCTAATTCAGCCGTAGATTGTGTATCATCTGCTTCCACAATCGCCTTTTATTCGTCATTGACGACCAAAGTTTTCCGACGACAGAAGCGAGCAAACCAATAACAGGTGGTGCGTTGGTTTGTAGTGTTAGCTCCGTAAACGTCGTTGATGTTGCGTGCCGCTTGTGCCGCGTTGCTGCCACGACGGTACTCATATTCCATAATTACTCGAATTTTTAACGTATCCATGATGACGAAAAATATTGAAATGCGATGAAAATGTAACACTAATCAATAAACAAATGACTACTTTTGGAAAAAAAAACATGTTTTTAAAATAAAATTAATTTGAAATTAGAATTCTTAGCCAAACAAAAATTATTTTGATTTGAAATGGCCAGTACTGCAGAACGGCAATTTCATAGGTAAAGAACCAACCTAATATATATTTATCATACCGACAAAATGGTAATATAAAATCATGAAAACAGGGTTTTTTTAGGGTACCTAAAGGGTTAAAGTTTTAGGGTACCACCCCTACACATGAAGTGGGGTTTTTTTTTGCTCGTCTTTCCCATGGTGTGGAGTGTCGTTGGAAAGGTCGTTCAAAAACTATTTTTGGATTCAGAGATCCGTTTGCGAAATATTAAGCTTTAAAGTGCTTATTTTCGTTAGATTCAAATGTCGTCTCCCCCCTGCCAGCTAAATAGTTGGCTGCGATATACATATATATAACGAAATTTAAAAGAAAACTATCAGAGCTAAGAAGGCTCTACAAGTTAACGAGTAATAATCGACCAACTTACATTTGCATTTAAGTTGGTCAATTATTACTCGTTAACTTGTAGAGCCTTCTGTATACATACTTTCTCTTCTTTATACATTCCGTATGGGAGAATATGTTTTTCAACTACAATGTTAAGTTTGTGCTTGGGATAAATTCATCCCAACTACGGATCCCTTCATTGTGCGTGGACCGACACGCACTTGCAGAATTAACACTGGATTGCGAATCCAGTGCTAATTCTGCAAGTCTGTGTGACCGCTTAGTTCTTTTAAACTAGGTACACAATGGATTTTGATGCGATGTTCACCGTAATTTAGAGAATTTATAGAAATTTCTTGTGAAAAATGTGAAAATTGCCACATCAATAAAATGCATCCGTCTGAAGGCGGGTCGCTAGTCTGTGAAAATGCATTTATAGATTAGAAAGCCAGGGTCTTCCGACGAACTGAAACATAATATTACGTTTCTCGTTGACAAACATTGATGCTGAGTAAAAAGTATGTACCTACAGAGTTCTAAAATATCAGTCTGCTTTCAGTTACAACAGTATCGAGACGTTAAAAGGACTCGAACAGTTCGGTCGACTGGAGGAACTTATATTGGACAACAATAAGCTGGGCGACGCCATATCCTTTCCATACTTGTCCAATTTGAGGACTCTTTCGCTCAACAATAATGAGGTGGGTTAAAATTGGACTCTAAGGCGGGCTACACAGTTGATTGACATGTTTCGGCATAGTCGAGCGGCATAAAATACATTCGATTATGCCGCCCGGCCTGTGCCGAATCATTTCGACCTGAACATTTTGTGTATCACCGCTCAAACAAAAAAAAATGTGTTGTCTCATTTATGAGAACAACACATTTTTTTTAAATAGCTGTTTTCTTTGTTGTAATACACAATGGGTGAAATTGTAGAGATGTATTTTTTTATGTGGTTAGTTTCTACATTCCGTTTGCTTCCTTGAATGAGGTGTGGAAATCCTTGCTTAGTGATATAATGTATGCATCGTAGCTTATAATTTAACACTTAATTACAGCTATTTTAAACTGTGGCTGGATTGATATAGCTCGTCTTACATGTTTTTAAACGCTTTTATTAAAGGCATACCGCCTGATACCACATACAAAAAAAAACTATTGTCGGTAGCTCACTGGATCCACATGGTGATCAATGCTTTCACTATAATTAAGTAACTATATTTCTGATTGCTGTAAGTGGAACCCTAGGAACCCTATTTTATTATTTGCCATAGTTTCGCCATATATATGCCCCACATTTAGTTATTTAGCTGCTGATGTTACCAATCCTAAATAATTTTGTATTACCGGGTTTTGGGTCGGCGCAGCAGCTACTCCTTCCATACTTATCATGTTTCACGCTATAAATCCGTCTTTACATTCCATACAAAGATATTCAACACTTTTCTCACCACATTTACTTACCGCAAATCAGTCCTCCGCATCAAGCCTCGTCGTGCAGACCAGCGCGACGCGACGGCGCTCTGTGGGACGAAAAAAGGCGCTCGAAGACATTTAAACATATATAATTATATTTTTAATAGCCATATATAATACAATATATTATGCATACATATATCATAGGAGGCAATCTGGTAGGCAAATTGGCAACTTATATTATTTTAAATTGTTTTTAATTTCAATGTTAAGCTTAAATGTCTTCAAAAGCATTTTTTCGTTCCACAGTGCGGCGCGACGCAACTCTAACAATACAATTTCTAAGAGGTCTTCAATGTCTTAAAAGCATTTTCCAGTCTGCACGACGCTTTACATGCCCATGACCCAAAGTAAAAGTACCAACCTATTTAGAACAATTAATTCGAAACAACCCCAGATGAAATGGATAAACTCATACATACGAGTACATGACTTTTGTTAGAATAAACTATACTAATCACTTGTAACAAACACAAAGATTTATTAATGTTACAGCTAGGTACTTATTTACCTACTCCAAAACAAGTTCCAGAGGCACTTGAACATATTTCATACATAAAAACATGATCGAATTCATTAAAACTTATGACTAACTATGTCGAGTAGGTAATATAAAGTTTCTAGTAGTCAATTTCATTACCAAAGTTAACGTTAGCAACTTTCTGGTCTACCTACGTTTGTTTGCTATCTGGAATATTCGTCTATTCTAATTTTGCGCTTGGTTACAAAACATGCTACAATAATTACTTCTGTCACTAAGGGCTAATCATTTTTTCCAATTTGCAGTTTCTACTGAAAATTGTTCTACTGAAAACTATGACTACTTAAGTGCGCTGTAGGCTTGTTTCCTAATTATAAATAGTAAAAAGTCTCTTAAAAGTGGTTGATTGAACTACATATGAACACTTATAGACAACAATATGAAACCCCTATGCAAATACATATTATTTATGGGTGCTTATTAAGGCAGCTTCTTTAAAATGTCATTCTCGTCTTCAAATATATTTAGTTGTCTAATGAATTAATAGGTCAGCGACGAAGTTTGAACGTCTAATAAATGTTTTTCATGCGACCACATAATCGTAAAACAAGCTACTGTTAATATGACGCAGCATGGAGATAATACTTAAGCAAATAAATTTGTGATATGTCTAGACGCATTGCCAGCTTCTAATAAGTGTATTGATCAACTGCATCTATAAAATAATTTCAACGTACTCTAATTTCATATAGTCACCTATATCTACGTTAGCATAAGTAATTGATGAGTGAATCTACTATAATTGAACATAAAATTACCTTATTATTGTCATCAAATAATGGTAAATGAAAGCTCTAATTTCATTTAGTCACCTATCTATTTATAATGTTACCATGAGTAATTGGTGACTTGACTGTTATACCTACCCAATTGAACACACACAAATTATATACAAGAATGTAAGTGATGGTGTTTGGAAACAGAGGTGAATGATAATAACTGGCGCCCTAATTTTGTTACTGCGACCAGTTTCGACGTAGCACTCGCCGGCCGCTGCCGTGGCACTGGTCGCCCCTATATCACAGGATTTGCCTAGCATCGGGTTCATTATTCACAAAAATGCGTAATGTGCATTGTATTTCTTCTTTTTGCTAAATCTTTATTTATATTTTATATCCTTCAACATTCTTGTATCCTTTGATAATGCGGTCACCATTTATTATTCCCAGTAGTTCATAAATTCAGGATGTTTTATATAATAATTGTGATATTAATATATGAGGCTTCATCATTGATTTAATTTCAGATAATCGACCTAGATGAGCTGGTAAATAAAATAAGCAAGCACTTTCCTGCCCTATCTTACTTGAGTCTACTGAGCAACAAGGCGTGCCCCAACCAACTGTCAGACATTGATAAGGATGATTCAGACTACCAAAGATATAGGTAATTGAAATACGTTTGAAAAATATTGCCGTCATAACATTTCCACGCCCTGTTTTTGGAATGACAATCTACACAAAAATTTGCTAACCAATTTTCAAGAGCGCGTAAACTTCTGTGATTGGTTGAGTGACTTATCAACAACTCTTGACGCGTTCACGTCGCTAATTTTCGTTCCAGAAACTGGGTCTCAGTCATTTACATACAAATGTAATGGCCGTTTTCAGATACTCAACCCATGCGCAGTTTACATCAGCCGCCATTGTTAAACCTACAGAGGTACAATTTCCAAACAAAAAAGGTGGCAGACTAGTCTAGCTCTGCGTGTTTATTTATTTGGGATCTCCAACAAAGGATAATATTTTTGTGATATCTCATACACAGGCAGAGTGGGACGTTCATGTTTAGCAATAGTATTTTTTTTGTACCTAGGCCGTGAAATAGTGCCCATAATTTTCCTAATTCAAATACCAATATAAAACTCGTAACTGAGACTATAACTCAGTTTTTTGCCCTAGTGAGCTCTAAAAATTTGCATTTTTATCGTGTTGCTTTATTTATTTGAGTTTTATGGTTGACGTAGTAGATAAATCAGGCGCGCAAATATTTTATACTTAATATTGTTTTGAAACGCAAACTTATTAAAATATTCATTATATGACAGATCGGCATTTAACTGACAACTAAAATAATATGATTCATGCTTATGTAATTCATTAATTTAATATTTTACATACTAGCACATCAGATTAACATTTTTAAATATTTCCAAAAGAAAAAATCTAAGACTTATTACCCCTCAAGTATTGGGAACAAGGTCGAATCAAACTAAACTATTTATTATTTTTGTAATCAATTATACCCTCGCAGATGTTTTGTAATATACATGCTGCCGAACTTGCGGTTTTTGGACTCTCGCCGCGTGTCTTCGGCTGAGCGAAAGGAAGCGGCAACGCGGGGCGAGTTCATGCGCGTACGCCGGCCGCCCATCGATGAGTTTGACGCGCCACTAACTCCGTCACTACAACCTAAAGGACCAGCAGTTCGACCATTGCCCCTGGACTTGGGCGCGTTAGGCAAGCATAGAGGTATGCACTGCTTGTTGATGACCTAATTAATAATACCTACATACAGATATCCCAAGAAAAGTATGCGCTTCGGGAAACATCCTCTATCTTCGGAAATACGAACGCGCGATGATATTGATCTAATAAAGAGCTGTTGAACAACCATGAAAGTACTTGCCTATTTTATATTACCATGATTACAAAATTATAGATTAGCAACTATGCAATTCCAAAAAACGAATTCGGAAACACGAAGATTACCGAAGCGCATACCTGTCTGGTTTACGTGTACCTGGGTGATTCTTAGAAATGGAGGATAAAACGTGTCCAGTCCCAATACTTCATCGTAATAAAACCATAATTAATAGCAACAAGGTCTTAAGATACTTTAACTACCGGCACAACTATTAACACACTAAAATATGATATTAAACATAGTTTAATTTCAAATTTAAGTCAAAATGTGCCTCAAACGTCATTATCTCACATGTCCCACAAAGCTACGCGTGGATATTTCGTCTCATAAAAAAATCAAATAAACCTCGCCGTCTTATTTTTTTATGCCAAATCGTCCTCAAAAGATCAAAGTTTCCAATTACCGTATATTATATACATTTCATTCATTTTAATATAGGAAACCAACACACTAAAAGTTTGTCATTAAAAAAAAGTCATTATACGGAGCAAAGATTGTTTTTTATATAATTCTCTATGGTTTTGCAATGCACGGAGTTTGAATCCCGCAGTACGCTCCCCGCACCTCCCTCAGTCGAGTTGAACGGTTTGAACGGAGTGGACGTATCGTGTTTCTCGACCAGGTAAGCTTAAATTTCGTTCTTACAAATTTGTTATACAAGAAGTCATTACACTTTTGCTGTCGATTGTTGCAAATAATTGTTACATTAATCATATTGTTTGCTACTATTATGTATCTAAAGTGAACTTATTCATATCAATGTGTTTCAAAGCAGAATTTGTTGGGTTTCGACAAGTTACAGCCTGTTTTCTCGAATTCGTCATTTTCACCAACATCATTCGCTTCAAAATGTGTGTTGCGTATAATGACAAATAGGGAATATAATGACTTGATCTGTTTTTAATAATGACAGCTGTTGAGGATAATGATTTTGAACTTGTATTCTTTTAGAAACACTTATAAAGTTTTAATACATTGCAAATATATTTTTATACGATAACTTTTGTTTTAAGGTGTCTATTCAAAATGCCCCCAAAGAACATAAAGGCAATAAAAGAACGCCGTCTAGAACAACAACGACAGTGTAAAAGAAGAAAATATTTAGAAATAAAAAATAATCCAGAGTTGTTAGCCATAGAACAAGAGAAAAGACGTAAAAAATATAAGAAAAGAAAAGAAGAAGGTAAAATTAAACCTATAAAGGAACGAACACCTCGCGCTCAACGTGAGCAAAGAAAAAAATGGAAGGAGAATTCCAAGAGGTACAGGTTAATGAAAAAGCAAGAAGAAACGATGCCTACATTTGATCCAGTTGTAATAGAAGCTGAAGAAGAGACTATAGATAAGACAGAGGGACAGACCAAGACAGAGAGGTTACGTGATCCATTACATCAATTTTCTCCTGCTATGAAAGCGGTGGTAAGAAGGATACGTTATAATGAATATAAGAAGAGGTATGTGTTGCTAAATACTATTAATAAATATAAAAAGACAGTTGAAACCCAAAGAAAAACAATTCAAAGATTAAATAAGAAACTTCAAGTGCAAGAAAATAAGAACAAACATAGTCAAATAAACATAGACTCTAAGTCAGTAAAACAGGGTAAAACTAAATTTTCATCTTTATGCATAATATCAGGTCACAAATCATTTGAAGAAAAAGTTCATACATTTTATAACGATGATGCTAATAGTACTATAAGCGCTAGTAAAAAAGAATTTGTGACAAAAAATAAAGTTAAGATGCAGAAACGGTATCTAAATGCTCCACTAAAGATACTTTATCAAAAATTTCTTTCTCAAGTTGGTATAAAAATAAGTTACTCGACCTTTTGTAAACTACGACCTTTTTGGACAGTTTTTCCAAAACCTACTAATAGGGATACTTGTCTCTGTTCACGACATCTAAATATGGAGTTATTTCTACAAGGTTTGCATAGAGCTTGTGTAGTAAATGTAAGAAATTGTGAGCAATTACTATCAAAACTATGTTGTGACTCGAGGATTTTAGCTTGTTTAAATAGAAGTTGTAATACTTGCTCATCAAACCATCTAGAATTTTTTAATGTTTCCGATAGCAATGTATCATTTTACGAATGGCGAAAAACAACCAAAGATATTACACTGAAAAATGGAACTAAGAAAAAACAACAGTTGACTGAAAAAATAAAGACTACAATTAGTATTAAAACAGCAATAACTAGATTTGAAACAGATGTGTTAGCATTCTTAAATCATGTTCACAAGATTAATTTTCAATATAATGGCATTAAAACTCTTAAAAACAACCTATCGGTTCAGGAAGCATTTCTACATGTCGATTTTTCAGAAAATTATGCTCTAAAATTTGCTGAAGAAGTCCAGGCTTTCCATTTCGGCGGTAGCCGCCAACAAGTGTCTTTACACACTTCTGTGGCGTACACTCACAATTTTACTTTCGGTGTTGTTACTCCGATTTCTTTTTGCACAGTTAGTGATTGCTTGCGGCATGATGCACCAGCTATTTGGGCACACTTGGTGCCCCTAATTCAGCACGTTGTTGAAGTTAATCCTTTAATTGAAACCCTACATTTCTTATCTGACTCGCCATCTTCGCAATACCGAAATAAGTATATGTTTTTTATAATTACACAAATATGCCAAGATTTTCATCAAATTAAGAAAGTAACATGGAACTACTCTGAAGCGGGACACGGAAAGGGTGCACCTGATGGGGTAGGAGCAGTGCTTAAAAGGACGGCTGATCGTATGACTCTTTTTGGTAAAGATATTGGCACTTATAATCAATTTTGTGATACGTTAATGCAAACTATTGATAATGTTATTATCAAGAAGGTGGATGAACGGGAAATAATAACTAAAGAAAGATTAATTCCAAAAAATTTGAAACCCTTCAAGGGCACTCTTTCCGTGTACCAAGTTCTATGGGATAATACTGTTCCAACGACAGTTCTTAGACAACTCAGCTGCTTTGATTGTAATACCAATAATAAATGTATCCATGGATATGATCTAGGATGTCTTCCAAATTATAGCCATGGAAACATTGAAAATATTAATCCTAATTATGTTGCCCCATTGTCAAAATTAGTAAATCGAAACCAAAGTAAGCAAAATCCAAATAAAAAAATAGTTGTTTTTTCTGATATTATAATAGGACAAAGCAACTCTTTTCACATTGGTGATTATGGGGAACCAAAACCCTCAACATCAAAATTTTAATGTAACTACTATTTTTAATCAGTATTTTATATTTGTCTTGAATGATACGATTAGTGGACGCGTTTAATGTTAATGCTACTGTAAGTTCTTTAAGTTCCTCATTTTTTTAAATAATTATAAATCATCAATTATTGGAAAACTGTTTGTATGATTATAAGCCAGGATCAGAATCAGAAGTATTTTCGAAATACCTATTTACATATTTTTCTCACATTAATTAAATAATAAGAAATATAATTATTGTAAAAGTGAGAAGAAAACCATTGAGATTAGAAAAATAAGTACCTATCATTAATATGTACGCTTTATTTTAATTAAAACAATAATGTTTATTCAATAATCATCTAAAAATTATATATTTTTTGGCATATATCTGTGATTTTATGATTAAAATATTTTGTTGATTCTTAATCGAGTTGTTTTATTTCATTCTTTTTGTAACTTTAAACATTATAATTGACTCAAAATCATTATTCGTACCAGTTATCATATTTCCTCACCTTAAAGTCATTAACTTCCACACGTTGTCATTATCTTCAACAGTGTTTTTTTTTTATTTGATTTATCTCCGAAAATATTAACTTCACAATGGTGCCTCTTTTATCAATTTCAATTATATTAATCAAGAAATGATTCTGGCATAAAATAATTGATGTACCACAAGGTTTAATTTTTTTCTATAAAATCTTCAAAAATATATTCCGGACTAAGAATCACCCACCTACTAACTCAAGATGGCGGGACGAGCTGGGTATTCCCTATGAACTGGAAAGGCAAACGATCGCGAACGGTGAAAAGAAGACAGAATAGGCTAGCATACCAAAAACTGCGACAAGTAGTCAGCCCACATGGTCTTATATGAACAGACAGATGTTGATTTTTACAATATTATTATGTACTAGCTGCTACCCGTGGCTTCGCCCGCGTGGAAACTCATTATTTTTCTAATATAAAATACGAAATTGCTCCTTATAACATCAGCTATCTGCCAGTGAAAGTCCCGTCAAAATCGGTCCAGTCGTTTTGGAGATAAGCCGGAACAAACAGACAACCAACAACATTTAAAAAAAAATATATTTACCTTTTATACTTTCTTATGCATTTAGAAAAAAGATGTTATTTTGATATTACAAACAGACACTTCAGATTTATTAATTTGTATAGAATCCAAATTCTTTTTCTAAAATAAAAGTAGCCTATGTTTTATTTCTTAGTTAAGGTTTATTATCTTTAAATACTAGATACTAACATTTTAGTATTTGTTACAGGTGCCTACGGGAAAAGCAACTACAAGTACACCGGGCAACATTCAGAGGGCAACCGATTCATTTTAAATAGCGATTTATGACCGCGTAAATGATCATACATTCAAAAGTGCTAATAGGTTATCAACTTATCACATAGGAATATCGAAGGAACATAACATGAAAATGTTCGTCCTTGAAAAAGGAAATAGGCATCTGGCCGATAAACTGAGAACACGTCGATTGCAATAAATCGCGATAGTTAGTTGTTATCCAATTCGTTTAAAGTAATGAATTCAGTGTTCTAATAAGCATCTTAGTTAAAACTAAATCGTTCTCAATTTAAATGTAGGTGGTAGGTAGATATATGAACTTCATATTATTAACAGCTTACATAATGTTATGATTCTGGTGCTAGCTTTTTAAAAAAGGAATCTAATAGAAGTTGTATTCATTATTTAAATAATAAATAAAAATGGAGTGTAAAATGAAGTGTGAAATATGAAACACGAGCCATCTAACTATGAATTTAAAATATTAATGATTAATTAACGGAAACCCAACAATTCGCATTAATTTTAACGTTTTTACATCATTCAACGACTGCTTCTCGGTGTCCATAACATTCCATACTGTCAAGATAATTTACAAGGTTCGAGTCCTACTGACGTAAATGTTGATCAAATTAATTCGTTGGGTCTACAAGGCCCACGAGTTTGTAAGAAGCAAGGATGAACTTAATATTTCAATATAGAAGATTTTGTTATGCATTATGAACAAAAGTTCCGCAACAGTGTTGCTGCAACATGATTTGTGTTGCACTGTGCAACAATGCAGCTGCAACTTGACATGATTCGTAACTTGTGCTCTTCCGGACGAAGCATTAGGAAAGGTCCAAGATGTAGAGGGATTTTCGAACATTTTAACGGGTTTCATAAAGTCCAATTTTGGACGTTATTAATGTAGGGATATTATGTAAATACAACGTAGCATTGTGTTCGACTGCATTTTGTACCCAATAGGGTATTGCCATAAATTCTAAATGAGTACCTAATGTTTATTTTTGTTATGTTTGTATTATAAGCAATTACTTTTGTAATTAGTGTTTGAATAAAGTTGCGTTCCCACTTGTAACAAACACGCCAGCAACTCTCCTAACAAAGTGACCAACGTGCTACACATATTATGGTCGGGAATTTTAGCATTTTACTCTGCGAACCTCCAAACTACATCACACAGCGGCGACGCTGACGGTTCGAGACACATTCTATATTAGCTATAAGCTGATCAGTTTATAATGATTTGACTATGCACAGCACTTAAAGTATCTTTATGATCGAAGAGATAGTCTATTTATTGACATATTATATTAAGATATGTTTTAAAATGGATGTTTTTTTTTAATACTACAAATATCTCAAAAATCCCAAGTAGGATATTTATTTACAAAAATTGTCGGTATTTACAGTTGACGACCTACTTAAGTTTGATTTTCTATGAGTTGCATGACGTCACATTTCGCTACTCGTATACAAGTTACAAGTGGGCATGCAGCTTAAATAAAGATACGAAAAAGTTTCGAAATGTCATTTTTTATTTAACATTCCGCTAATTGCTAATACAGTAAACCTTGGACTTCAACCATGCCAATCTACAATGTAGCAATAGAGTTCCATGGGGGGCGTCGATTGATATTGAGCCAGTGTGAATTCTTATCATAAATCATAATAATAAGGCGGCGTCGATCGATATTGGCAAAGATTAAAAAAGATTTTTAATCGATATTTGCCATTTCATATTCTAGACTAATTATTATTATAATACTTTCGCCTGCCTGCATATTTCGTCTTAAGTCATATAATTACATAAGGGATAGTGAGAAAAACACAAATAACTGGTTTATCCATAAACATAGTTTATTATTTAATTTTATTAATCATGAATATTTTGAATTGTTTAAATCGTAGGAATGCATCGTCGGAAGTATAGCATACATAAAAATAAATTAAGTACTAAAAATTACATCAAAAATTGTCCTATATCATACAATGTTACCTAGGGTTTATCATATAAACCTTTATATTTATTGTTATGTACTTTTCACCAAGCTTTTATGTACAACATTTTAAAAATAACTAGTTGTGTATTTATATTTATTTACATAATGAATTAAATGCAATTGCGATTGGCTGAAAAAACTGCTCCTAACAAAAGATAATAATTAGCTTGGTGAGTTTTGAGAAGCAACAAGGAGTGGGCTAGCGACATCCATATACATAAATTATTCATACAAATTCGGGTTAGATGTTTTTCTCCACATATTAAAAAAGCCAACATTCACTTTGCAATATTATTTCATTCCTAGGCACGCTTCCACAGAATCACTAAATACGTTTAGCGCTAAAAGGATTAAAAACATCGTTCCGTCTCTCTCATCTTCATGCGATTGACATAAACAAAAAAACAGCGAAATATTTGCGACTGCCCACTTTCAGAATGCACTCTATTCTGAAAGTGGGCAGTCGCGCAAATATTTCGCTGTTTTAATTAATTTGGCACTATTGCTGTATGGAAATATGAAATATGGCTAACTAGTGAACTAAAATATTGATTATTAAATACAATAATTAATATCGACACTAACATTTATGTCTTTAATTTTTATCGTGTACAATAAAGAGTATTCTATCGTAACACCGAATATTTAGTTTTCGATGTAAAAAAAGTATTTGGAAACTTTCCAAATACCTTTTTAACACCTAAAACGGTTACAACATCAAATTCGGTGTTATAATTGCAATAAATTATTAATATTCTAGTTCTAAATATTTGGCAGCTATTTGCGACGTTGCCAACTTTTTGGATGAACGATGATCGAAATACGTACTCACGGCTACACATCAAGCTATACATTTCCAGTATAAGCTGACTTCGCATTGTACGGAAATTCTATACAATGCGAGATCAGCAAACTGGAAATGTATAGCTTGATGTGGAGCCGTGTGTACAAGGCCGCGTCCTATTTTAAACTGATTTACATCCGCAAGACGTCCTCGTAACATAAGGTCCAGTTGAAAACCAGCGTCAGACACTAGTTGTCTGGCATTTATGCTGAACTGGGCCTATTTGGCGCAGCCGTGAGGCACACAATACTGTTTTAAGCTTTCTCTGTTTTATTTGTTTTTTGTGTGAATATTGTGTGCCTTGATCTGAGTCAAATAAATTTATTTTCTTTCTTTCTTTCTTTCTTTCTATTTAAAAGCGATCGTCGCGCAAGTACGTAATCGGCGGTCATATGCCACTTTTTGTTCGGAAAACCAGAAAGCGCCCTCTGTCGGCGCGAAAACGCGGTCAGGTTCACTGAACAAAAAGTCACATATGAATGCGACGATCGTTTCAAGCCCCGCAGTTTGACATTCACGCGCGGTTTACGTCACTAAACATTTTTCAGAATTATTCGGTGTTTTCGGCGGTTTAAAATCGCGTGAGTCGACCGTAACCAATTGGTGACTGTGGGATAAATCACTATTTTTACTGATAAATAATGGCTATTATCGTCTGTGGGGTGTTTTAACCTATGGTCTTACGGATATTCTCGTCAATTAGATCAAAAATAATCAAAAAATGACAGGTAACACCGAAAAATTCTAAAAAAATGTTTAAAGTGACGTAAACCGCGCGTGAATGTCAAACTGCGGGGCTTGGCCTGTTAAATAGGTCGCGGGGTAACGGTAAACGTATTTAGCATTACGTGGAACAAGCGGACCTTAGAGCACAGTAGAGTAAGTACATCTCTCCGACCTCTTTGTCAGCACCCAATTTACAAGCTGAACAGTGAATATCTGCTACTAACAAAGACATTACGTTTCAAATTTTATTTATAACACGACTTTAGAATGTATTACTTAAATTAGTTTTAGAAATGCAACTTGTGTACATAAAAAATGCAACAATACCCAAAAAGATACTTCTTGCGTCAATGCAAATTCAAATGACGCGAAGCCTGACCTCACGTGTATTGACTACCTGATCATTATTTACGTAAGTTTATCAATATACATCTGCAGTCTATTAAAATCTCAGGTACGACCCCGTAAAAATAATACAACACGAATCTCACGTTTCTTAAACAAAGCTGTCTGTGAACGACTATAATCATTCTAGCTACTTCTTAAAATACGTTGGATTAATTTCAAAGTTACAATAACATTAACATCGCGGTGTTCTTGAACTAAAAGGAGAGGAAAAATATAGCATGGTTTTTACACTTTAGCTGCAGTTAAAATATAAAATTGTAATAAAAATGTCTTGATTTTTCGGCTTTATTTAGCCGAATAAACTTTTAGGTCGAAATCAAATCTCATCCAACAAAAAATCTATAAAATGTTTGTGTGACTCAATTTGTGCATGATTAAAGCCATTGGAACGTTTTACAAAGTTAGCTTAAAACATACCGTTAGTTAGGCATCGTCTATCACATAGTAGCCTAAAACTACAACCTCTAGAATAATACTAAGCATTTACTTATTAATTAACAACTATATTAATCAGTTGCCATGATTCAATTGTTATATCATTTACAGTTCGCGTCAAATAACTTTGCCGCTCTGAAGTTAGGTTGCGCATGCGCACAACTGTTTTATAAGTAAGAGTGACTACTGCGCAGTCATTTGTAGCCTACTTTAGAGCGGCAAAGTTATTTGACGCAAACTGTCTCTATTTCGAATAATTGAATTGCCAACACGAGGATGGCGATACAATGGATGGCGAAACACAACCTGGGTTTAAATTTTCACAAATAATAATTACACTTTAATTATATAGTGTTACTCGTTTTCAATACAATAATGATCCAAAATCGATTTATAATTAATTCAGAAATAAATATTTATCGAGATATGTCTTACAAAAAGGTACACTCGGTGTCTAAATAAAACGTAAACAATCTCTGTACAAGTACAAAAATATATTAACTGTTACATAAAAATATTGATCTCGATAAAATATAATATGCGTCAATATTCCATTGTCGTTCCAAATGAAGCTTTGGTTAATACAATGCGCCCAATAACAGATCGAATCGATATTACGTACATACTACACTATACAAGTCAAAATGGAATGTGTTAATCACAAAATATTAGGCTGACGTAATCTACTTGCATCACATGTTACTTAATTTTGTATTACACATAAAAATACGCTTTCATTACCATGTGCATCGATCAAATAAAATGGCACAAAATTTTGTTAACGTACACGACGCTACTATATCTACGCTCACCTGACGAAAGCTCTTATTATTGAAAATACTTTATGAAGGATGCTCTAAGGTAACCCGCGAAATTTTGAATTTTCTTAAGTTATTGTTGCAATTCAAATTCAAGTCATAATAAAAAATAAAGTATTATTTGTGACCGTAACAAATATAGCTTTAAAGAATTTTATTTATATACAAGGTCCCATTAAAATAGATGGACTAATATTAACACAGCGTTCAGTACGTCTAATCAAAGATATCCAAGCAAAAAAAAACTGATTACAGTGATTTTATTTTGACCTAAAATAATAAATGGCATTGGGTAACTAACATTGTTAGTGTATTTTCGTTAGTTAGCTGATTTATTTTTCTTGTAAGTATCTAATGCGTTTTTCTTATTATTTTTTTACCATTGTCCTTATTTTGGAGGTGTGAATGATTTCTAAAATTTTGTCCATCTATTTTAATGGGACCTTTATATACTTTATTGTACGCCAGAAAATACATAGCAAAAAATAAATTTAACACTACAAAACATACAACGGGCGGCGGAATTTATAATCATTATTATGTTATGATTTTATGAAATAGTCATTCAATGAGTAATATGAAATTAAATAGTTGTATTGATGACTTTTATGATTATAATTCTATAATTAAATATTTGATACGGCCGCGAATCATATTTAGATCAACATACAACCTGAAACTGACCTACAAACTGCAAAAACCGTAAGAAAATTTGAAATTCGCGGGCTACCGCGCTTTCGCCTTAAATGACGCATTCACTTAAACTTCTAACTTGAAAACGATACATCAGTGAAAACAACAAAATAGGCAATAATATAATAAAGCCTACTTCAGCATTGATAAAGAATATACAAATATTGAACAATTTAGGTACAAGTAGTTAGTTACCCTCTTCTGGTCTTGATATACACGATATAAAAAGTTACTCTTAAGACACTACGGTTAATTAGTGACGGTTAAAAAAATGAGAAATACAACAAAACTGACTAAATAAGTACCTCGATCACTAAGCGAGCTTCGTAGCATCGCCGAAGTAAATGATGAAAATCATTGAAAAATAATTATACACCATCATGAATATTGTAAAAGCTTACGAGTATTGACTTACAAAAAATAAATCGCTATCTGAAGATAAAGCAGCCTACTCAACAGGCCGTCCAAAACTAGAAACGGTCGCGAAACTAAAAGTGAACGCACTCGCGAACTAGCACTTGACGAATAAGCAAAGTCTTTTACTTGTGGGCCTAACTACATACACTGCCCCGTAATACCATGGACGCGGTTTCGAAAAAAACCTTTACAAAATCACTTGAAACATTGAATAAAATTCGGCAACAAGCTAAATTAAGCTGAGGAGTATTATAGTGATTAATTACAAACTGAATTAAATTATTGATCATTTAAGAATCGTCTCTGTTTTTCTCAAAACCCCGTTCACCGGTACACACGGCACTTAAAGTTTGGGTCTAACTAGAAATGAACATAGCTAGAGTATTCCCTTGAGTTGGCGCGTCCACGAGCGCAGGCGTTGTGCTCGAGTGGAGGCCGTAGCAATGGCTACACTTGCGTCACACAGTGGGCCAGCTTCTCTAGCTCGGCTTGCAACGCTTGCCGCTTCTCACTCTCTTCACTCAGCTTGGCTTTTAAGTCCTCGATGGCCTTGTTGAAGACTGTGTTTTGTACTTCTATGAGCTTCTCCAAATTCGTTATCTGTAGATGAAATGTTGGAATTATTCATATCATTCAATATATTTCAGTATAATAGCAAATCGTTGACTACTTACCCTATTATTGAGCTGCGCTATCAACGCGTCGTTGGTTTCAACTTTTTCCGTTTTACCGGAATGCATTCGCCTCTCCAACGTGCCCGCGCTGGGTTTGTCTCCGCTCACGGCATTCGAAGGTATTTTCTCTAGTGACCTCTCTATTCTCTCGACGGTGCTCGTTTTGCTCGTTTGCCTGGTGAGGGCGGTGACTTCGGGGATGAAGGGTGTTTTGTCGGGCTTCGCGCTCGGGGACTTGTCGGGAGCGACGAGCGCGGACAGTACGGCGCCGGGCGGCGGCGAGCCGGCGGGGGGCGCGGGGGGCGCGCCGGCCGGGGGCGCGGGGGGCGCGCCTCCCGGGGGCGCGGGGGGCGCGCTCGTGGGCGGCGGGGGCGCGTGCGGCTTCTTTATCTCGTCCAGCATCGACATGATCGTGCGACCTGCCGACCAGTCACAATTTAATACGTTTTGCCACATATGGTGTGGACCATAGTTTCTAATCCTACGGGAAGTATATTCTTTATTTATTTTGGAAATTAAAACAATCAAGATTATGGATACATTAATGTGAGCTTCTATTGTAGTATACCTGCAGCGGTGGGTGATTGTACAGGCTTGACAGCGTGTGACTCAGTGTCACGGGGTGCGGGTGTAGCGTCCTTTTTAGAGTCCAACGAATGACGAACTTTTGTCTGTAATAATACAAGAAATGATTACATAATATCCACTATTTATGACATTAAAAATGTTCCCAAAATTGGTCCATTACGTTACCTCCTCAAAGCTCTCCATTATTGACATTCGACTGCTAATCGATGACGTGCTTTTAGACATTTCCATAGAATGAGTTGATCTCTTTTCTTCTAGACCACAGTCTAGGATTCTGAAAGTAAACGTTCATAATTAATGGTACACTGCAAACAATAATGACAAAATGTTAAAATTACAAGATCTGAACACTGAAAAAGCCAAAGTCATTTCTCTTTTATTTTCGATACAAATAGCTTCTATAGTAAATAGTTGTTCTGCAAAATCGACCATCCTAACCCTAACGGCCTTATCACAAAACAAGATTTATCTTTAGATACAGATCTAAGCCATCAAACCATTTTGGAATTTTGAACTTTTATTCCCACTAAAGTTCAAGTTCGTAATACAAAAACTGAGTATAAACCCAAACCTAAGTTTTAAAATTTTGATTAAGAACTTTTTTCCATCGGAATAAGGTTCCAAATACAAGGTTTAGGCTTGGACTAAAGTTAGCATTTGTTTTGTAATGAGACGGTAACGTGCTAACATAGTACCAAAAGACCAGTTTACCTGTCCGTACTGCCGCTGCCCGCCTTGCTAGCGACGCCCATTTCTGGTCCTGACAGACGCGACTTGCCGTCGGCTATGAAGCTGGTCTTCTTGGCCTGGTTCAGCTTTAGTTCCTCCATCCACGGCGCCTTATGTTTCTCCCATTCACGAGTTCGAGGTTTGATCTCTTCCGCTGCTTCGGGATGCTCCGTCCGTACAGCTTTTTCTGGTGGTTTTTCGCCTGTAATAAAGGGTCACACTTACAGGATGTATGGGGGAAAGATGAGCCAGGATCTTGACACAGTGGGTGCCTGAAAACGGGCGCCGCACTGTGGATCGAAAAAAGGCTCTCGAAGACATAGGAGCTTAAATTTTAAAGTGTCTAATTTTTGCAATGGCTTTCATTTTGACAATTCAATGCGTTATTTACTTTGTTGAGCAGATATTTTTTTCGAACATATGAAGCAATGGATTAATAGCAATACTAAGGAAAACAAGTTTTTTTTAATGTTTTATATTTTCTTTTCTTGAGTCGCATGGAATTCTCGTAAGCGTGAAACTTACAACGAAGGATAAAACTTGGCCAGAATCCAAACTCATTGCAGGCATGGTACGAATGAGGTAATACTTTAGGTATTTTCAAAGACTACGTTGTCGTTGAACATCTACGGCAGCTACGTTGAACAGTTACGGGCCATACCCAGCCGGGCAGAGCTCGAAACTCGCCTTGTCTGAGTCCCATATTTGATTTCTTAGCCTACTTAATAAGTTTAGTTGTAGCACAGATGAATACAGATGGGACACTGCAGTTTAGGTATGAAGCTACAAGTACGCGGCAGGGCCGTCTTGCTGGGTCAATTCAGTGAGTGTAACGTAGTCAGAAGATCTAAGAATCACGCGATAGAAAGAGAGGCAACTTCTAGGTAAATATAACTGTGAGTGATTAGCATTGTGCGACCTAAATTGCACTTTATTGTGTCGTAGCAAGACTCGCGGAGTGTCCCATCTGTATTAATCAGTGGTATGTATCTGATAAAAATCAAGAGTTCCTGTCAATGGGGGCCGCGCCTGTAGTAC
Source organism: Xanthia icteritia (assembly GCA_949128155.2). NCBI lineage: Eukaryota > Metazoa > Arthropoda > Insecta > Lepidoptera > Noctuidae > Xanthia > Xanthia icteritia. The sequence goes on along the minus strand of OX421938.2, from coordinate 9,741,693 downwards.
TTTGCTGTAGATATCCGTTATCAATCTTACATTATACTATTAATTTTATAACTGATATGAATTAAGTGTGGACTGACTGATAACAGAAAACTTACTGTTATCAATCCAGTTTGTTTCAGTTTAAAAAATTGAACACCTCAAATACATAGAGAGAACAAATTAACAGAGACAATAATACCATAAACTCGAACAGGAAGTTTTACTTCATTTTCATGCAATCCATTGTCCGTCTATAACAGTTTTCAGTTTTACCAAAGTTCTACGCAAAATTAGTTATTGTGTCTCAGCTGGTAAATTATGTGTATTCTAAATGCATTATTGACTTTGTATTGTATTGGACAAGGCCAAGGTTAGCAGAGACAAACAATTATTAAGATGCCTGCCTATCGGAGCGGAGTCAAGCGGAACAATTGCGAGTGAAAACAAAAACAATGCGCACGCGTCATTTTTGACATATTCTCGGAAGTTGTTGCTACGATGAATTTATCTATATTCAAAAGTTGCAGCTTGGTCTGGCTATTGTAAGGATGTTATTATTGCGAAAGCGGTGTGCCCGATGGGATTTTCCATCGATAAATGTGACGAACTTCCATACAAACTTTCATTCCCTATTTAACCCCTTTAGGGGTTGAATTTAAAAATTCTTAGTGCTAACTTTTGTTATAAAAGGAAATCTTATGCAAAATTTCGGGCGCTAGAACCAGCGGTTTAGGCTGTGCGTTGTCTGTCAGTAAATTTAGGATTTTTATAAAGTAGATTGGAAAGTCTGTGACAGATGAAGAAAATAGGGAAACTTTCTTCAAACATGTATTTACATTGTTACTGCTCATCTCAATTACATTCCCAGTTCAGCACAAAATACGCATAACTACGAATAAAATATACAGTAAATAGGTCACATAATACAATCTGGGTCAAATAGAATTGCATTCATGATAGAGATAAGTGAACACGCTTTATACATGTTGGGTGGCAAGTAATCGGTATGGTTATCTTAGGTTAGATGTTACATTGATTTATTGTTTATAAACATTCTAAATAGTGGGAGATAAAATAGGTTTGGGTAGAAGTTCGATCGTGATATCTTAGGCCGCATTTATGTAGAACGCTGGTAACCGGCGCCGATATGCCAGCGTTTGTCGGCGCCGTCAAGCGCTGGTTGTCAACGCAGGTCGACTCAGCCAGTTTTCATTATTTTTGCCAAATCAGCGCGAACTTTTGCCGATAAGCGTAGACAAGTTCCTATCTGATTTAATCGGCGCCGTCTATGAAAGTAAAAAATCTGGCTGCGCCAACTAGCGTTGACAACAAGCGTTTGTCGGCGCCAAGAAGTGCGCGTCGATGCTGGTTACCAGCAGTTACTCAACATGTAAATGACGTGTAGCAATGTTATTTTTTTTCCAATTCTTAGCTACTGCAGTACAAAGCCGTGTCTCAAAAATTGTGCTGTGTTACAGTCTAGGTAGTATGAAATATGATCAACATGTCAATGTATAGGCGGAACATAGGTTACCTAAGATATCAAAGTGGCGAATACAACCTTTATCAGTGAATAACTATACCCTTATTGCGTAATACACGATCAATCAGAATGTGAATCGCTTTGAAACAGATTGCTAATCCATTAATCCAAAAGTTCGAAAAAAATATCTGCTCAACAACGTAAATAACGCAAAGAATGTTCTTGAACTGTCAAAGTGAAACAGATTAGTCGTAATCGTTTACGAAAATATGTTACGTAATTAGATAGCTGTTGTTCATTTTGAAGTTTTTTATATCAAGATGTCACTGATATAGAGAGAATGCGTTATTAAACTGAAAGATTACCTTCGTGTCCGTTGCTTAATCCTATTAGTTGTGGCGTATCTTCGCGGAGTGCTTGACTAGGTGGTCGGCGTCGAGGTGCTTTCACTCTGAAATATCAAATAATTTCGTTAGTTGTAGTAGTAGAGAACGTTCGTTTCAATAGAAAATCTAGCAAGATCCGTGTAGAGCCGTAAACAGTCAAAGGTTTTGGTGGACAAAGGCATTCTCCATGCTTGGTAAACGGTATGCTGATCGCAGTGACGGTCTTATCGCCACGACATTTTGAAAGCCATGTGTCATGAGTTCATGACTGATGTTTTGGACAAATAAATGACCTTGTATCTTGACACCGCTGCATTATATCATTGGTCTGGATACTGGGATGTCCCAGTCACATATCAGAACATAACGATTTGATTGTCAGTTCATTCTATGACCAGTGTTTTCAGCATAATATTCAGGTATTGTATAGGGTCTGATATAAAGAACTTCTAACTGTGTTTAAATTTTACTACTAGCAACTTCTGTCCAATGTCTTTTTTCTTTAAATGTTATGTTCACCTATAATTATTTGTGTATACATTAGAAGTAATACATTTCCTAAATACAATTTAAAACCAATATTGAATTTATATACTGTTGGTGTTATTTAAATAAATAAATAAACTTCTTGCTGTAGCTTTCAGCTCTTACCTGCCAGCTCTCGGGTCGTTGAGTAAGGAGTTTCGCTCGATATGGTCGAAGGTGTTGGCGTTGGTGTTGGCATTACTGTTGGCGTTGGCTATTGGCGTGGTCCTGCTGGGCGCGGCGCCGTCGGGGCGGTCCCACTCGCCGCCGCTACTGCTGCCGCTGCTTGATACTGTCGTTGATGAGGATTTCTCTCTGGAAATACAAAAAAGATCTTATAACAGCTGTATGAACGTAAACGAAGCAAAAGGATAAGGTAAGGATTGTAGCAGGTGGCGTTCTGTAGTGTCTGCCGTGTGTTTATATTTACATAATAAAATCTGAGCCTAAAAGACTTACCTTGTACTGTGTGGATAAAGCTATAGGGATCTAGCGCACTGGACGACCACGACCACGAACAGTGTTCGCACCGACCAGGTAAATTATAGAAACCGCAACGGCCAACTGGCCGACTAAGTGCGCGATTCATATCGGTTTCTATCGTTAACCTGGTCGCTGCGACCAATGGTCGTGTTCGTGGCCGTCTAGTGCGCTAGATCCCTTATAGACCAAATAATAGTGGGCTTGAACAAGCTCCTGGCTATAGTATATTCATTCCTGATCCAGCTACAGACTCGAGTGTTTTAAAACCATGTCACATAACAATCGGGAAGCTTGGGGGTAATTTTTTTTACAAAATTCCTTAAAATACTCATGTTTAATTTTGACGTAGTGTCTTATTAAGAGTAAAAGAGTTAAACTTACTTATCGGTAGATGATAACATTTTATTCTTCAGCCCGCTAAACAAACCGCCCACTCCAGACGTGGGCGTCGGACTCTTCTTCAATGGCACCGGAGGTTTTTTCACCTGAAATACATCCATATTGTATAATATTATTAAGAGGGAACAGGACCTGCGATTCTCCATACAAATGTATTCCACTTTTTTCTTCCTGAATAATGAGAGGCATTATTCAGGAAGAAAAAATAAACGTCTGCTGTAAACACGTCCCTGTTATTTCCTTTTTTTCAGCAACTTATAAGTAAAGAAAATATGACCCTCCAAAAATTACAAAATGTCCCATTTTTACCGCCGTGATTAGAGGACTACCAGACAAATTCAGAAAAATTTTAACATAAAAGAAAATGATAGAAACCTAGAGATACTCTTTCTTAAAATTTTAATGTAAAAAATAATTGAATCGGCTCGGTTTTCGAGGAGAAAAAAGGGGAATACGAAACGTCGATCTCGTCAATTTTTTTTGTGATATAATCGGTCTGAACTGCAGCTGTCCCTATCGCACTCTACGGAGGCAGACTTGAGGTAAAACAACGACAATAGTTTCTTCAAATACCTATTTTTTCAAATTCCTTGCAGGCCCTGTTCCCTCTTAATAAGAAAGTAACAGTCTGTCCGTTACCAGATTTGGATGAAATTTTGCACACGAATAGACTATCAACCTGGGTTAGGACATAAGATACTTTATATCGCGGTAGTACCTTATCGAGGGATAATTTCTGACCTCCACGCGGGCGAAGACGCGGGATAAAGCTAGTTAATAATATATTTAAACAATAACAAATTATTAGAATCGTGTAACTTTCAAGAAGTAATTCTTGAAAGTTACACGATTCTAATAATTGCTTGGACATTATACGTTGTCCCATTTCCACGTTATCTATAAATACACAAGTGCATATACTTGTAATGATCAGATTACTTAAATACTTGTATAAGTTAGATTATAATTGGGAACTAATAAGCGCTTTGTTGCACATATTTAGCTAATCAAGGACGGCACAGCACGACTCTGAATAATTTATATAACGGGTGTATTCATTATAACGCTAAGCCGACGTACTTTGCTCACAGTTATGTGAGAAAATAGCTTACGAGTTATTTCAACAAAAACATGTATCAGCTCTTAATTAATTAGGACTACTAGTTGATTAGGAGCTGATAAATATTTTAGTTATAAAAATTTTACTCATCTCTCGGGTCACAATATTTTTTTTATAAATACCTGATATGGGAGTTACCTATCATCATTAGGAAGTGGTTCCTTGTTAGGCAATATATGAAAATAATACAGAGAATGTTACAGTCTACTTTCCCAATGCAATCAATTATATCTTATAGGATGCAAATACGATGCATTAGCAACCGATTTACGTATGCAAATAAATCCAATAACCTCACCTGTTCCAAAGATCCATCGTTGATCGTCTCATTGTGTATAATCTTCTCCGACTCGTTCTTATTTGTGTGCGTGATTGTACTCTGTGTACTCGACTCCTTACTGATTGTGTTCTCCTTGTGCACGCTGGAAACATAAAAATAGTCGTAAAAGAAACGTCATGTAAACACACCTACAGCTTCGTTTTACGATGAATTCCTTTAGAGAATTTATTGGCAAACCCGTTAGTCTTCGGCCCACTTTAAATGACTGTATTCGATTCGGAATTATTCAAGTTTTTTTTTGTTGTTGTGATTAACATAGTAAGTATTTATATTTTATATATTTTAATCAGACATGAATGTCTAATTTGATCTCTAAAATGTCACAAAATAAATAGAATGCTGCTCTTTACTGTACACCAAAAATAGGGGGACACAGGATCTCAAACTATCATCACATTGGCACTTCACTCAACTGATGAAATAATGAAACTATGTCTAATGGGCAAAAGATATGTCTGTGTGATCTAATCCCATATCATGTCGGGTCCGTTTACTAACAAAATCTTAGTAGGTTAGCACCGTTAACTCTAATCTCTCACTTGATAAGATTAAAGCAAAATACCTTATTTTAGACGTGGTCAGTTCCTTGACGGAGGCTGTTTTCTCAGAGTACTTGTTTGTTAAAATGGGGTAGATAGCGTTCGTGGTCTTGACCGGTGGTCGGTCTGGTTTCTTCTCTTCCAGTTCTGTCGATACTGTAAGTAAATAAATGAAACATACCTAAGTATCACTGCCAAGTTAAATTATATCGTCACGAGTAAAGGTGTCAAATGAATTTATATTTTCCTTTTAAATTACCTACTATCTGGCCTTCATAAATGTATTGTCTCCGTAATCTATCGATATGATAGTGATTTATTGTCAAACAATTTTTTACCGGAAAGTTAAAAATCACTGGTATTTATTGTAATAAAAATATTCTGAAGTTAATTCAGTTGCCCTAAAAATATTTATTCACACTTACACATTTTGGAAAATAAATTTTGTTCACTTGAAAACATTTTTCTAAACTGCAACATTATTATTATAACAGCAACAAATACTTGATTATAAATGAAATTGAATAAAAAAAAGAATATTATAGCTTTACGTATCAAACAAACACTTTATTATTCCGATATCAGTTCCTTAGAAAAGATCACACAAACCACACAAATGTCTTAAAAAGTTTCACATTCATAAATAAAACTTTTAACAAATCCGACTCACTTTCAAAAACCATTTTTAGAGAATCACAATATCGAGGAAATCAGTGGAGCAACGTGCAACATTAGTCTTACACCAACGCGGTTAGTGAGGCAACTAGTTATAAAAAGACAGTGTCGAGACACAGCGTGCTGTGGCAAGTTACGCAAAATCACGACTCGGTCCGCAACCTTCATGAGAAATGTCAATAGCAGAACATCGAATACTAGAGTGGGCAGTGTTTACCAACAGGCTGTGCGTGTGTTAGTGCGCTCACGACTCTACTAGTACTTCGCGCGCGAACCTGAAGGTACAATGTTATTGTTTAGACAGCTATATAGGTACGTAAACTTAATGCTTTTCGAGTTAAATTATGTCCGTGAAGTTTCTTGCCTGTTCTTCTCCATAGGTACCTACTACTCTTTGGAATGGGCAACTAGTTTCATCTTTCTGACTGACCGACCCCTTGACAATTCAAAAGTGCCTGTAATTGGTCTATTTGAAATGAAAATTCAAACCATTTGCTTTGAGTTTGAGTATTAGGAATGTCCGAAGTGTTAAGATTTCAAGGTTGCGCCTCCATGTGCTACTTATGTTATCTGGTTTAATACGCTTGAGTAGTCTACAAAATGAGCAAATTACGCGCTTATTATAGACTAGCGACCAGCTCCTGCTTTGCACGGTTTTTACGACTTGACAAAACATCGAGATTTCTTAGGTAAACTTTAATATTAACGAATCACACACATAAACCTTCCGGAATAAATTCTCTAAACGATGGTGAAAACCTCGTCAAAATCTGTTGCGTGGTTTAGAAGAACAACGCGGACATACAGACAAAGGCGAAAACCGACTTTTTTATAATACGTATAGAAGCATTTCGAACATTTCATTTTTGGGAGTGACTTTCAAAGAAAATTGATAAATATTTATCATTATTAATCAATCAGGTCAATCGCCGATTTTAAAAACGATGTTTCTATTAGCCATGAACTCAAATAACAGAGTAGGTCCAACAAAATATACCGAAGTTTTTCTTCATCTGCATACATCAATTGCTGCACGCTAGTTTCGATATGCATAAATTAGTAATATTGCGTGTCTTGCAGCATTGGGCCAGTGTTACAAAGTTTACGTCATCTTAGATTATGTTATCATACTGTATAATATATGACTATTGTTTGTTACCGGACTTATTAGTAACCTTGTAATATATTAGAGTCGTAGAAACGGCGGTAGAAAGTCAATTTGAGCTCGTAATTAGCGTCTCAGATTTTTGTATGTAGCCTGATGTTCTGAAATTCTAAAATTAAAATGGCTTCTTCAACACAAACCAGCACATAAGAAATTATTCGGCAACGGGAATCCTTCAAATGTTTTGGTTCAACAGAAAAAGTGCAATCTCCCTGAAACACATCTGTCAGTCCCGTAATTATTTTATAATTTAAACTATTTAAAGGTCTAGAAAAGTCAGCATCAAATAATACATTTCCTCAATACCTGTGATAAATACAAAGAGTCACGAACTCACGATTAACCTTTTCAAATAAATCCAGAGCTAATAAACAGAACTTAAAACACTCTTGTGCTCAACTTCCCGAGTTTTAGCACACAATGTTCCTTTAGAATCTGACATCACTTATTGAGTGATCATTATTACCAAACGAGTTTTTAGTTAAGAATCAACACATAAGTTGTTTAGGAGACAGAGTACATCATACTATAAATAAATTCAAGGTGTGTGTAATGATTACATCAGTTATCTGTCATTGTACTGATACATCGAGAAAAGCATTTATGTACTTAGTGGCCAGACACTACCGCACTCTCACTTTATTGATAAAGCCTTTTTATTGATTTTCTAAACAATGTGTGACGTAATTTAATCTTTAATAAACCCAGTTTTGTTCTTTTATTTGTGTAATTTAAGAAAGATTTACGACTTTAAAAAACGAGCGGCGATTAATTGAAGAGACGATAAAGTGCAATCTGTGTAATGGGTGACACAACAATGTCATCATTTAATTGATTTGAGCTTCGCAGACGGTATTATCTTTTTTCAAGTTCATTGTGTGTATTCTCAGCTTTTAAGTATCTGTTGAACTGTATAGAAGTTCAATTATAAACCATATGTAGCTATGTAGCTATCTAATTACGCAACACATTTTCGTTATTTCATTTTGACAGTTCAACAACACTCATTGCGTTATTTACGTTGCGGAGTAGATTTTTTTTCGAACTTATGGAGCAATGGACTAGCAATTTGTTTCAAAGCGATTCAGATTCCGATTAATTGTCTATTACGCAATTAGGGTACAGGATTATAAGGATTTCTCAAGAACGGGTGTGCTTTTAAAACTTATATTACTATATCACTTATATTACTACTACTTATATTACTATATTTTCCATCATCATAATAACATTCCGTAAACTTCCGCTGTTTCACATAATAGTCGTCATAACCACCACCATATTTTGCAGTTTTATGTATGGGATCTAGAAAGATGCTTTCCATTTTCAATCTTCCTGACGTAAGCCCTTAGTATTTGACGACGCCCACGCAAGAAGGTGCGGCAAGCGTAGCAGATTAATCAGACTTGCATTAGTGATGTAGCCACAACAAGCCTCTAGATTACCTTGAATACTACTTATACGTAATTAAGCTTGAAGATTTGTTTATTTTATAGTAATTAAATCGCGATTTTTTCATACCATCAAATTATGATAACAAATCGAAATCACTATAGATACGATAAAGATCAAAACATATTACATTGACTCTTATAAAATACCGCTATACCGCATTGTTCGTGTTCTATTTATAGCGCTTTTTCCATACAATATGATTTAATAAGATGATCATATCTGCATTAATTACGTACCATTCACGCATATAAATAAATTAGAAAAAAGGTATAATTTATGTAGTATTTAAGTATGTTGAGAATTAACTTATTTAACCTCTGTATTTAAATGTCATTTGCTTGTACAGTCAAGTAACCTTTCGATACCGTTCACATCCTGGAATTACTGTATTCAAATCTCCTCAATTACGTTGAAATCTTGTTCTATTTATAGTCATAGTCACTCAGGGGAACAATACCATAACAGTAATGCGCAGATTCGTATTCAAGACGTTATGTAGATGATGCAATCAACTATTTTTGTAACTGTTATTGTACTCGAGAGCGGAAACAATGAAGAGCAGAGAAAATCCATAACTAATTTATGGTATGCAATTTTTTATTTTTATATGTACTTTTGAGTTGCGATGTTGAGTGGAAGACTGCAATAGTGTCGTAGGATCATCGCCCAAAGTTAGGAGGCAATAACATTCGTTTCGTAGGTCTCGAAAATTTCCTTGAGGAAATAGCACAATCCCACCAAAAACATTTTCAATTAAAATGTTGCCAAGACGAGACCATGTGGCTCGCACTGTCAAAAACTTATCAGATCTCATGTAGAGCCAAGCTTCTAATTCTACACGCCCTAACTCTACAAGCCCTAACGTCACCAACTCTACTCCTTAGTCAAAATATGTTTCTTGGCCGTTTCGCTACCGTCACATGGGCGTAAGGTAAAAATGTATTCACAGTTCATAACTTTTTTGCTATACAATAGTTAATTATTCATTAATTTAGTTATTTTTCATGTAGAGCCAAGCTTCTAACTCTCCACGCCCCACCAATAAATCGACGGTGATCGGCCCAGGTCGCGCTGTCGCGTCGCACCTGTCTCCGGGAGCCTTAACGCTGACACTACACGGGTTTCGAACCACACGTTTGTTAGCCGCATATTTACGCAACCTCGAATAATTAAGAAATTCATTGCATCAGGGAGATGAGTTGCAAAATTCACCTTTTCACTAAGAAATAAGCTAAGAACCTAACGTTCGTCATTTTGCGCTAACCTATAATAACATCAGAATAACATCTTCTACCGACAGCATAAACAAAAGACGAGCTGTTACAATTCAAACAAAAACACATTCCACTTCAGTGTTTGCACTTTTCTAAGGGTGAATTACTGTCAATTGTTTTGTGAAAATTTGCGCAAACAAGCTCCAACACACGCCACAGGGAATCATCGATTGCACGCCACTTCGAACAGTTTTTTAGTTGGGATTTAGTTCATGACCAATTAATAATAAACCCCACCGCCGTATCTCTACGTTGACGTCGTGGTGGGGCTTGCGCACTCCAAATTCTACATCTGTGTCGGTAGAGTTTACTTTGTCGGAACATGTCTAGGATGAGGAGCCAGACCAAGAGAGATACAGAAACCCGCAGGGCAGCATGTGGCGAGCTGTTGGGCAGTAGCGACCCAACGGACCCTACATCCCGGGAGAAATTTTGTTTCTCATCTCTGGCTTGCCTTTATTGGCCGGCTGGAGTGAACACTGACGAGGAACAGACCTCCCGAGACAGTTTTCGGGGATCCATTATTGAGTGTGCAAGTCACCCCCTGCCATTCGTGTACATATAAAACATTGATCAGGCAGGGGCCATAGTCCTTCCATAATTGCAGGTCACCAGTCAACTTAAGCCACCCAAACTCATAGTCCAATATCTGTTTCCATATCCTGCAATAGTCCTACACCAACCGGGGGTTGTTCTTGGGTGCACTTACATAGTAGATACAGGGGTAATCGTCGGTTGGTGTCTCATTTCATTAAAAACGTCTAACGGGCCTCTGCGAGTTGGCTTTGGCCCCTCGTACGCCTTCTAAAGGTCCGGGACCCCCATGTCAAAAGACGTAAAGATAATAACCTACCGCCGTATCTCTACGTTGTCGTCATGGTGGAGGCTTACGCGCGCGATAACCAATGAAAAACTGCTCATTTCATGCTATATTGCTGCTCTGTCAGCGTTGACCCTTAATGGCCCACATACAAATACTTTTTTTAAGAAGATTAAGAGCTATCTATAAAGAGCAGTGGTAGCCCTGTGGAAATGCGATATAACTCTTACGATTTGTAGATCGTGTGTTAGGTTCAAACCCAGGCAGGCACTTTACTTTGTATAAATTATTTTATCAACACAAAACACAAACGCACGCTCACAAAACGTAGGAGGAAAACATCGTGAGGAAACCGGCATGTCCTAGAACCAAATTCGAAGACATGTGACATCCACCAACAAGCACTGGGCCTACGTGGTGGATTATAGTCCACACCCACTCACAGATAGGAGGCCTGCGTCTAAATAGTGGGAACATGAAAGGCTTATTATGCTAAGAGCTGCGGCTGCGCCAACCTCGCGGCTGCGCCAAATAGCCCCAGTTCAGCAAAAATTCCAGACAAATAGTGCCTGACGCTGGTTTGGGTTTGGTTTTGGTCGCTACCAGAGCTTTGCTTCACTAGTATTCCTACCACCATCCCTACCTACTATACCAATCCTGAACTAGGCGTGGCTCTCCCCACATGTCATACATACCTTGTGCCGGCAGCGCTTGCACGAAGTTATCAGGGAACAGTCCAACGCGACCGTGTAGTTCGCCGCGCCACCAGCCGCGGTCGGGCGCGTCCTTCGACAGGATAGTCACGATGTCGCCTTCCGACAGCGTCAGCTCGTCTTCATTCACAGCAGAGTACGGGAATAGCACGCGACACAGCTCCTTTACTGTGTACAAATAGAGCTTATTATTGCTGGCAACTAGTGAGGATATTTTTATGGGTATTATAATTGGAGTTCAAAGAAGTTAGACGGAGATTAGGCTGTTGATAGTCTAAGAACAATGTCTTGCTTGTCATAGTTGTCACACAATAGTTTCACTTGTTCACGTTTAATTACATCTAACGTACTGTTATCAATTTTATGATTTAAAAAGACAACAATACGGGCTTTGTACGCAACTTTAAGAAATTGTCTCAAGTTCTTCAAAAACCACATTAAAAAACTTACATCAAATTATAAGAGCGACGACATTGTTGATATAAAACGATGAGGCACACAATTTACATACACATTTTTTCACATGCAAATTTGAAAACATCCGGAATTTATCGTCAGCGGAAGATGCAATCACCAAAACGATAAGCCGAGCGTCCCCTTCGAATCGGTGTCATCGCTTCAATTAACGTAAGTATTGCAACAATATATCAATAAGACTCGGTGACGAACGAGCTTCGTACGGTAATATAAGGTTTATGACCATGACTCAGACCCTATGAGAAAAATATTTACCTACTATGTAGTAGGTGCATGAATACCACAAATACCTTCATTATATGCGTAGAATCTAAGCAAGAGATTGCAAGGATGAATACTGACTCTGCTTACTTTTTTATTCATATTTGCAAAGATATTAAGGAGGTACCTATTCGTTTTTGTACATTCTTATTTACTTTAGGCATTGACCAACTGTTTACAAGGGGATACTGCTCCTATACTTAGTAAAGTTGGCATTCTAAGTGGCATTTCAAATGCCACTTAGAATGCCCGGCGTACCCGCTGTTAGCGGGTACACCCTATACCTATATATAGCTGAGTAACAGCTCCTTTTGTTTTTTCAAAATCACATATGATAAACTAGGCTGGTCAGCTAAGTAATAACAGCCGCACGGTTCGATCCATCAGGTTAAGCTACGCTTGTCGGGGTTGGTCTGTGGATGGGTGACCATCTTAACATACCGAGTCTCCTCCATGCCTCGGAAAGCACATTAAGCCGTTGGTCACGGCTGTCATTCGTGGATCTTTGACAGTCGTTACGGGTCGTCAGAAGCCCGAAAGTCTGACAACCAGTCTTACCAAGGGGTATCGAATAACCCAGTTACTGTGTTGTGGAGGTCAGATAGGCAGTCGCTCCATGTCAAATACGGTATTCAGCTGCATCAGGTAAGACTGGAAGCCGACTCCAACATAGTTAGGAAAAGGCTAGGCACATTGATTGAAATGATAAACTAGGACCATCGAAGTAAAATAAATAAACAGTTAATTACTAAGAACAATAACAAAACTATAGTCAGCAAGATCACCGGGCAACACAAGCAGCACCCGTTCACAAGCATAACGCAAAAATCGGCCATTACCCCCTCGTCATATTTGAGAGAAGGAGGCAACCCGACCCCCGACGCTACAAGCAGTGACATCGAAGGGAGCATGACGAACTTGCTGCCGGTTTCTCAGGCAAGAATAATATGATCAACTGTCCAGGTCGCTAGCTAACGTTGAAAAACGCTGCTTACAATCAGAGGATGGTAAGGGGAGTCCCTGCTGTATTAGCTCGCTAATCCAGCGATTCGACTATAGAAGCGTAGTTGTTATATGAAAAGCCGATATCCATCATGCAGTAATACATTGCATTAGCCAAAGGCCTTCCTTCTTCCCACTTATTCCTATATACGTCTCTGTCATCTTTGAACAATTGACAGAAACAGACCGATGTTTTAAATATGTTTAGCGCTAAACACATTTAGTCATTTGTGGTGCAAGAGTGCCTAAGACATTGTACTCTAATATAAAAAGAAACGTTTAGTCCGCAACTCACCAGGTTTAGGCGGGAGCGCAGGCGCCGGCTCGAAGGGCGGCGCGGGCTGCGGCGGGTCCAGCATCACGACGAAGTTGGAAGGGAACACCCCCACGCGGCCCTGCCGGCGACCCTGCCACCACCCCTCCTCTACCTGCACGGTCACACGGGGTCAATAATAGTAGCTACTACACAACCACAACACAGGCGTCGGCCAGAAAATGTAAGGCGAAGATATATAGCAGTCTTCTGAAACTGTATATCCTTCACTATGATTTCTCACCTCACACTAAGTAATTGCGACCGAAGATTTTTTTGACTAAATGATTAGATACAAAAACTTTCACAAACACTAATGAAATGTTTAAAATATTTTTAAATTGCACTGCAGAACCACTGACGCGTACGGCCACTAACGGATTAAAATCTTCAAAGAAACCCACAATAACTTTGTCGTGTGGTGAAATTTCTTTTTTTACTTATTTGGTAGCTGTCTAGTCTGTGACGCTACCAAAATGAGACTAATTTAAAACATCTACAGTAAAGTGATATCTACAAATTAGAAAACGATTACCAGTTATGAGAACGATTCATAATTGCTCCATTACGTTGTTTTATAGGTTCTCGACAGTCCTTAAAATATCAAAGATATAGGTAATTCGATCCATCACAGCTATTGCAAGCTGAGAAAAATGAGCGCTAGGAGCGGCGACACTGCTTGGATGACGTGCAATACAAACATGAAGAATAAAACAAACAAGTTCAATTACCTCTCCAAGAACTTCGAGGACGTCACCGACGCTCAGAGGAAGCTCGTCCGGGTTCGCAGGCTGGTAGCTGAACACCGCTCGACATCGGCCCTGCACGCCCGCCGGCCTAAATTGAACAGACGTCACTCTTTACTTACGACTAACACATTTACACTTAATAGTAACACACAATTAAAAAAATACAATTTATAAGTTGCCGACAGCAGATTTCATGTTTGCGTGCTAAATGTAGTGCGTTGGCTGAACATGTGAAATTGGCGTCAATTAACAGAAGCTCTAAGAATCCAGTTCGATATGTAAATTTTGTAATTGATTAACTAGTCTGATTTCTTTGATATTTAATATTTATTCAGCGACAACACAGAAGTCGAAGAAATGAGGGCAGATTTCTTTAGTATTCTGACCGATGCAATGATGTAAACTACTGCGACAGTTTGCTCAACAATGTTCATGAATAAGAGATTTATTTCAACTATAATAGAAATAAGAAATGGTGATCGAAAATTTCTAGATAGTTTATAGAAAATACTTAATACCTGCTTAAATAATTAGCCATATTCCCATGCAAAATCTGGGCCGCCCCTAGCCAGATCGATCACAGAACAGAACAGTACAGTTGCACACTATAGTCATATAGTCTGCACATAGGCGCATATTTAGATAGCGCAGTTTATATGATTAACAGAATTAGGTATACCGCTGTTTGTCATTATTACTCGTTACACCTTATGGACTGACTGACACATATTATGTTCATCATTTTCAATACGACTATAAAGTCAGGATGTATGAAACATCAAAATAAACGTTTCTGATTCACCTACCTTCTCAATTTCCCCTTATTATTGGCAATATTGTTATAATATTAGTTACGGCAAAAGAAAACTTAAGACATACAAAAATATATCACTAAGGGCCACACAACAAACACTGACTAGCGGACCGCGCTTCTTATCGCGCTATCCGAACTGATTAGATAGTACGTACAGTCATTATTATTCTACTAATCGAAAACGTAATTTAAAAGCCTTATCCAATTATTTTACAATAAACGGTCGCGGTTGTTGAGCGACTTTCGCCAGGACCTTGACCGCCAAATTAACCGGATGTCGTCCGATATTAAAAACATCAACAAAATTACACTTTATAATGAGTACCTCTCCGAAGCTTTAAAACCATACTGCAAACCAAACACTTCGTATTATAATCATTCCTTAAGAGAATGACATCACTGATTGTGTTAGCAAGTGTATGACTAAAACGGAATAACTTTGTATGTGTTGTAACTCAGCATAGAAAATGTCTTTGTCAACAATATAAGTATTAAGTTTTTATAGACAATTGATTACTGAGCGTTTAAATGCTAGTGTTCTGTTTCATAATGTCACGATTCTGGTTTGTTCAACGGTATAATTTCTAGGTAGCAGAATCTATTAAATATTGTATGGTACGAAGAACATTGTCGTCAAAAGGAAATGATGGTTTTTATATTTCAATTTAATTCAAAATTCGATGTTTCTTTTGATGCGGTAGTTGCTTAGACTACATAAACTACATTCTCATCACACAATTTATTGGAACTTCTATTGAAATAGATGATGATACTCAAAATAGAAGATGCTCTGAGTATTGTCAGGTTCGTTTTATCTAAATCAGAGATGAACAATCAAATCAAAACGAGTATATAATAATTAAAATGGAAATGTAAATAATATGTGTCAGTGAACTAGACATCAGACACACATGGCAATTTTATATCGGTACCGAAACCAGTTCGCTTTGTGCTGTGCGCCCGCGCCTAAGACGCTGCAGCATACCGGACGGTGCAGCGGTGTCGAAACTAACTGTAAACTGGTGACCTTAGCATCAATCTCTGATGTTGGTATTGAACTTTGACATGCACATTGATTTATTTGCTCTAGTAAGTTCGTAGATCAATAATAATATTTTGGTCCTTTTATTTTATGTATATTTTGCGTTATTTTTACACACGCTAAGAAGAAGCGGCAGAACCTGACATAGATAACGGGACGAACTTGACACCTATAGGCGGGATTGTTCCATTCTCAGGATCGAGAGGAGTGGAAGAAGGAAAGAGAGGCCTTTGCCCTGCAGAGGCACAACACAGACTGAATAATTATTTTATTTTGGGGTGCATTCTAATAGCCAGAATAGCAATACTACTTGTACAGTCAGCAACGAAAGCATGTAAACAAAATCCAAAATTTCAGACGAGATAGAGATCATAAAGAGCTAAGATTTCTATGAAGCTGAATAATCTTCAACAATATAAATAATCAAAGGTAGAACACCTTTGATTATTAATTTATATCTTTGGGTTCTACCTATAACTTTGAATACAAAAATTTCGAAATTATCACCGGTTGTCAACCCCGCGTAGGTACATTTTCAAAAGTTCTTTATAATATATTTTCCAACTCCACAGAATCAAAACAATGATGACATAAGTAGACCATTAGGCCATACGAAGATTAGATGCCACTGTTTCGTAAAAAAAATCGGTTCTTTAGCAAATTGGTAATGGTGGAAGGCATAATGTGGCGAAACATTTTTATCGTTTATTGTATACCGATTTTATTCTGATAAATAACACGTGAATCACGTGATAGACTGATTCTAGTTTGTTTTGGTAAAAAAAAAATACCTGAAAATCTAATTTATTCTTCAGAGCAATTGTGGTTTCAATAAGAAATTATTTCTGGTTTTTTACGAATTTAAATAAGGTATACAGTACATAGTCCAAGTTTTATTTTACTGATGATAAGTGGTAAAGAAATTTTAATGTTTTATGTAAACATTAAAATTTCTTGACCACTTTAACGAAATTTTAATTTTTTAGCCCGACTAAATAAAATAATGCCGTGGTTATGGTTCCGCCGAGAATCGCGTCGCGCGAGAACGCGACAGGACAAATATTTGTACGACCGCTAGATGGTTTGTACCAAGTATGGAATTTGTACATATGGCTAGTAGTACACATAGCTAATACACATTTTATATGGTGGTGCATAAGATGTATGTGTACTGGCATGGCACCCATCATGTTTTTCATAATATCTACTTTGCTGTAGATAGGACGACACTATACCTACCTAAAATGATTGAGAGGAATCCTGCGCTAAATAATCCAAGAAGACCCTGCACCAACAAGGAAGCATCCTCACCTTGCACTAGCGTGTTCGACGACCGACACAAAGTTATCAGGGAACATGCCGCGGCGGCCGCGCAGCTCGCCTCGCCACCAGCCGCCGGGCAGACGCTCTACGTCACGGATGACGTCACCGGGCCGCACCGTCAGCTCGTCAGACTCCGACGCGTCGTACGCGAAGTTCACCAGACACGACACTGCGATGAAACAAATGAATGTTAAGCCTTAAGCTCCACCTTGAATATGTTATAAGGCACACATGATATGGTTTACAAATGATCTTTTTCCTTGTTGTGGTAGTTCTTTATTGTCATCATCGGTGCACAGAGTGTGATTACGCTTTTTATTCTTCACAACACACGTGCAGCGCAGGTCCAGATTATGGATGGCCTGCATATCTGCTGCCAGTCAAATGCAGTTGGTCTTACAACAAGTAACATTGTTATTTGTGTACTCTAGTGGATAATGGATTTCTTTGACCTTTTCGTAAGAGGAAATAAGGGCAGCAAAACATTTGAAGAATACCGATTATTCAAATGTTTTGCTGCCCCTATTTACAGTGTCGGCCAGGGTTCGAAGCTACTACGACCCACAACTCGTAAGTCGCGGCCGTTTCTTACGAGTTATAAGTAGGTCTTAGGTTCAAACCCAGGCAGGCACTTTAACATAATCAGTCTATAATGTTCCCACTTCTGGGTCATAGGCCTCCTCTGGGTGAGTGTCGGTCGGTTGGTAGATGTTACATGTCTACGAATTTTTTGGTCCTCACGAAAGTTTCCTTCACCGTTTTGAGTGCAGTGGTGATGAAATAATTTACACAAAGTAAAGCGCCTGTCTGGATTCGAATCTACGACCTACAACTAGTAAATCACGACCGTGACCACTGGGTCACCAGTGCTCTTACGGTGAAGGAAACCGTCGTGAGGAAACCGGCATGTCCTAGAACTAAAAAGTCGAAGACATGTGACATCCACCATCCCGCATGGGGCCCGCGTGGTGGATTAGGGCTCACTCCGTCTCACAGCGAGGAGACCTATGTCATGTCCCAGCAGTGGGAACAATATAGACTGATTATGCAAAACTGGATTAATTTGAATAAAATGATACTTGTTTGTTGGATAACGGCGCTATTTGAGTAAAATTATTGAATAGCAAAAATAGGAACATGGCAGTGATAGAACTAGTAGGTAAAAATTATTTTGTCTAGAGGATTTTTTTTTCTTGTCCATTTGCTGCCCTTTTTTGTAATATTTGTACATAATATCATATATTATTTTAGTGCTAGGTTCTATAATGTATGTATTTAGGTAAGTTACATTGCATTATTAAATATGCAATAAAAATTTCCTCATCATCATTAATTTATAATTTATAACAATTCCAAAAAGATATAAATATTAGGCAGTGTATAAAGTGCCGCTAGCGGCATAATAGTGACGCTGCCTAGGCCCGGCTAAAGTACCGTAAGCATGTCATTGTCACTGAGTCACTGTCACTTGTTACTTTGTTTAATTGTTGATGTTAGTTTGCTGTAAAACACCACATTCCACATTCTACAATTGGATAGGGTACCACATTCTCAAAACATTACATTCTCTTGTGCCTAAGCAGTGTATAAAGTGCCACTAGCAGCACTCTTTACACTTCCTAAATATTAATATTTCCATGTAAAAGCAGGATTCTCATAAAAATTTGAAACATTATAATCATCACATTACTTTACATTACGTACTACTACAGGAAGGCTAGTATAAAACAGTACCCTAATTACGTAATAAAGTTCAAAGTCATTTATTCAAACTAGGCTGAGAATCAGCACTTTTCAAATGTCAAAATTACATAAGACTCGCCAGAAGCCAATCAGAATCTGAATGGTATTGAAACAGATTGATAATCCGAATGAAAGCAGTCAATCAGAACCATTGCTTCATAAGTTCGAAAAAAAGTCTGCTCAACAACATAAATAACGCAATGAATGTTGTTGAACTTTCAAAATGAAACAGATTAGTAGTAATCGTTTACAAAAATGTGTTGCATAATTAGATAGCAGAACTTCCAATCCTATAGCTAAGAGGAAATGCGGCAGTTATGAAATGATATGAAATATTTTTGGCATACATATTTCTTTACTTTTTTTTTGTAAAATTTATCAAAATCAAAACATAGGCACATGGCAGTGGTAGATATACATTATAAAGTAAAAAAATATTTGAACTAGTATCATTAACCAGGGAGAAAACAGGAATATGTCAGTATGGAATGAACAAAAACAACCATGTGACGGCATTTCCTCTTAAAATTATAAATCAAAAAGGTAAGACAATTTGGTGAAGATTTTATAGTGTAGAAATTCACTATAAAGTAATATGGACTGTGCTGTATGGAAATTTCATTGATTGTTTGTATGAGGAGTCCTGATTGAATAGAATTAATTATTTTATAATATATTAATTAAAGTCTAAATAGTTATTAGCCGTTTATATGAATAATAAATTCATGGCATGTGAAATATTTTGAAGAAAAAACCCTAATATAAACCTAAAGTGAAAATACATAAGTACTTTAATTATCTTAAAAATCATCCAATTATCAGCATAGGACCCTTCTTGGCAAAAAAGTTCAAGTATTTTTTTTAACACACTATCTTCTATCTATAATTACAGAAACCTTTGTCAATTTATTGCTTTGAATATTAACATTCAGATGATATTGTACTTATGTATAAAAATCCCTATATAAATAATAAAATTAAAAAGCTATAGCTAAAGTGTTGAGAAAAATCAAAATGTATGAGTTGAAAAGCTACCAATTACAAAGAATAGACTATTTAATCATTCAAAAGCTGCTGGGTTAATATCCAGTGCTGTCTATTGCTTATAATGAAGATGATGAGGCTTATTATTTATTTAATGGGACAGGAATATGTAGTACATAGATAAAATCATACTCATATCCATGTTATCTATGAGCTTCCTACTGCAATGTTTTTGTATTTTATGAAGAGTCCTTTCATTTATTAAAGTAGCTAGAAATATTGGTATAAGCTATCTTGAGCTGTCCAAACAAACTTATGACAAATAAGATAACACAGTTACAAGGGGCAAAAAGAAATAACATAATTTAGAAGTTATGGCTCCACTGTACTTTAACACCCGCTTGTGTGAAGCTTCAATTTATTAATGACCTATTCTACATAGTTCTTTTTTTTTTAATTTCTAATTCAATTAAACAAAATGTTTCAATCAATCATAATTTTATAACTCTTCAAATCTATAGGCTTAGTCAAATTGAATAACTAAAAGTCTAGTATAAAAAAGTATTTATGTTATCATAACATAACCTATACAGAAATTAATAAACATTGTAGTCTACACTACACCCTTCAGAAGGGGTACTTAAATAATATGATTTTTAACAATAAAACTATCTAACCCAACATGTCATCCGAAGGTTCAGGCACGTCGCGATTTGCTTATTAGTATTTAACACGCACACGACATCACAATGCCAACAAAGTGACTCATACTCAAGCTCAGGAACACTCAAGGAGAAGAGCAACAGTTGTATTTATCAAGAATACTAGCGGATTTCAATGTTTCAATCCGTCTTCACGGCAAATTTCAAGCGATAAGAAAGTCATCAAAAACATGATAAGCTCATTTTCGTCGTATGACGCCCGAAACAGTAACATAATCTCTTTCGAACTATATAACACATTGATGCATAATTATTGAAGACGCATCGAAAATATGCGTTTAGGGCAACATACGTCAAGCAAATTTATGTCGCAAGACTTGCAAGATACAGTTATTCATACACAAACAAGACTATACCTTTCCGAGTGGCGATGTACTCACCCTTCTGATTTGCATTTGTCTCCATTTCGAATACTATGAACACATCACATTATCACTAGAACACTTTTATTTTAACAATCCATTGCACATGTTTTGTTCGGATTCCAATAAATTACATCTATTATTTTACAAAAATTAGGACAAACAAGCATGCAGAAGAAACTTATTTCACTGTTTTTGATATACGTCAAACTTTTTTTTCTACACCATCCTGAGTTTGACTTTGTTGAATCGAAATAGCTCTCTTTTGGCCCATGCTTTGGTTGAATTTTATAGATAAATAGATAGACCGTAGACCGTTTTAACTGTTTTTTGGATACTGAAGGAAAAGACAGTCTCGGGGACATAATAAAAAGTCAGGTTTTTGTCTTGAAATTCTCATCACTACTGAAAATTTCACTTATTACAAACATAATTATTTGTCGATTGACCGTGGTCAGAAAAGAAAATCTAGCTTCCAAGAGCGAGCGTATCGAGCGAGCTTGCAAGTTTTTGCACCTGGGGTAGGCCCGATAAGAGAACCCAGTAGAGGAATAAGCCTGCCAGGGGCCTGGGGCAGCAAAACTAATTGGGACCCGCCTGGGTATACAGAAAAGTTTGTGAAGTAGGATTTAAGAGCGAGAGAAGCGAGCTCGAATTATTTAAAACACTGCCTCGAAAATGTTCGGTTATATTTTTACCATTCATACAAAAATAGTAGATACTTTGTCGGCTTATACTGAAGAGTTAGAGCCAGGGCGTTCAATCTTAGTACAAAAAACTGGGGACAGCAATGGGTACAATGATACAAAATCACAAAGTATAATATGTAGTCTCTGTACAAAATAAGTTAAAATATGTTTTTTTAATTTTGTTGGATTATAATCGTAGAAGTTTTCACCAACTAAAGATAAGAGATGGCAGCTCTGAAGCAATGTTCACTATAATTCGCCTAGGTGGTTTTCGTAACAACGACCGCGTTCGGCGCTCCGATTGGAGGCCTCCGTTTTGGCCAATCGGAGCGCCGAACGCGGTCGATGCGTAGATTACAAAGTAGGTACTCTGTGGTTAGAGCATTGGACAAATATAGGATGCTAGAGCGAGCGAAGAGAGCTCGAAAATTTGAGCAGTACAGATAGGTAATTTTTTATACACACGGCTACACATCAAGCTATACATTTCCAGTTTATGCTGATCTCACATTGTATAGAATTTCCGTACAATGCGCGGCCAGCTTATACTGGAAATTATAGCTTGAGGTGTAGCCGTGTGTACAGACGCCAGCAGGTCAACCTACCCGAAACTATCAAAGCGCCCTCTGTTGGCACTACCCACGCGTTCAGGTTCACCGAACAAAACGTGACATATAGACATGACGATCCCGCATTTGGGCGACGATAGCTTTTAAATCAGATACTACAATTACATAAAGGGTTTTTGAATAGGAAGCAGTCTAAAAGCCGTCAAAATAAATCAATAATATTAATGTATGAATAGTCAAAATAAAACCTTACCCATCCAGCTCGGGGTGTCAGAATTCTCGAGCTAGCTTCGCTCGCTCTTACATTCTACATTCTCAAACTTTTCTGTAGGGTTACAAAGTAGTTCCCACTTAGGTACAGACGCCAGCAGGTCAATTTACCCGAGACTGTCAAATTTTCCCAATCAACTTTGAACCTTAAACTTTATCACCATAGTTTAAATAAGGTTCAAAGTTGATTGGGAAAATTTGACAGTTTCGGGTAGGTTGACCTGCTGGCGAATGCAAAAGTAGGCAATAAGTTGACACTAGGTTTATCAAAAACTTCCTTTAAAACCTAAAAAAATACTTGAAACGTAAAAAGTGTGAAAAAATATGGTTGTTTTTTAACTTTTTAAATGTTTTCAAAAAAACTAGATTGTTAACATACTTTTTATTTTACTTTTCACATGGACTAAGATATTACCTAAAAATTGATGATACCTAAGCTCTAAGTAAAATAGTTTAGGAGTTGTGACTATTTGAAAGAGTATGACCCTTTACTTTAATTTTTAATGATCCTGACAAGTAGGTAGAAGGAAAATGACAATTAAATAACAATTTAATGGCGTTTAATTTAAAAAGGTACAGACGCCAGCACATCAACCTACTACAATCTGTCAAATTTCTTTAATAGATTTTCAACTTTATCACTAAAGTATAAGGTTTAAAGTTGATTGGGAAAATTTTACAGTTTCGGGTAGGTTGACCTGCTGGCGTCTGTACAAAAATTATTACATTAATTGTTCAAAATGACCTCCGCGATATTGCGAAAAAGAAAAAAGAAGTGCCTTATTATGGTGGATTTGTCGATAAAGATCATATTGCTTCGCCTTAACAGGTCGGACACCGGTGACCAGACACACTGTATAGGACGTGGGATTTCGCTCTGAGAAAAAAAAGAAAATGTAGTATGTAAGAGCGAGCGTAGCGAGCTCGCAGTCTTGCACCAGATCGCCGCTGCCGTCCCTCTTTAGTCCGCCAGTGGGAGGACTTTATATGGTTTAAACGAGACCTATATACCACCCACTGACACCACACAATAGATCTGGCATCAATTCAATCCGAGGAGGTTTTGGTAGATTTATATCCGATTGATTGATCGTTTCGTGCCCATTTAATTTTTTATTAGTAAGGGCTGTATACTCGATTGACGCAAAATATTTATACTTTTGAATGTCTCTGATTGACCGGTTTCAACTGATGCCAGATTGACCGTCTAAAGCCCCCTAAGATACTGCCAGAAATCCAATTAAGAATCTTCTATCCTCCTGCCTCCAGACTCTCACCGAGAAGCCCCGATCGATAGCATCAGTTTCTCGCTGTCTTGGTCATTAATTTTGTTTTCTCGCCGTGAGTCAGGTTGAAGGTCGCATCCAAAGGGCTTGGCTTAACGGCAATGTGTAGACGCCAGCAGGTCAACCTACCCGAAACTGTCAAATTTTCCCAATCAACTATGAACCTTATACGTTAGTGATAAAGTTGAAAATTGATTAATGAAATTTCATAGATTGTAGTAGGTTGATGTGCTGGCGTCTGTACCTTTCGCTTCTAATTATAAGCATCACCCTAATTGTTGAAATAAATTTAGTCATATACCAGCCTATTTTTGTCCCACTGCAAGGCAAAGGCCTCTTCTAATACAGAGAAGGCATAAGCATTGATCACTACGCTTGCTCAAGACGGGTTGGTGATTTCAGACTTATATTGACTATAAGTCCAGGTTTCCTCACGATGTTTTTCCTTCACCGATGTCAGTAATGTCCAAGATAAACTCAGAAAGTACATATGAATTGAAAGTCACATTGGTACTTGCCCGGATTCGAAATAATCATTTACATCCGATGTTATGCCTGAAATATAATAGATTTTTGATTAAAATTGCAACAGGGAACAGGGCCTGCGATTCTCCATACAAAAGTATTCCCCTTTTTTCTTCCTAAATAATGCCTCTAGAGCAATCATATGTTTTAATAAAATCAAAGTCTGGCGTAGACACGTCGCTGTTATTTTCTTTTTTTCAGCAACTTATTGGTAAAGAAAATATGACCCTAAAAAATTACAAAAATGCCCCATTTTTACCGTCGTGATTAGAGGACTACCAGACATATTCGAAAAGTTTTTAAAATAAAAGAAAATGATAGGAACCTACATACTCTTTCTTATAATTTGAATGCAAACATAATTGAATCGGCTCAATTTTCGAGGAGAAAAAAGGGGAATACGAAACGTCGACTTCGTAATTTTTTTTTTGTGAAATTATCGGTCTGAGCTACAGCTGTCCCTATCGCACTCTACGGAGGCAGACTTGAGGTAAGACGACAGCAATAATTTCTTCAAATAAGTAACTATTTTTCAAATTCCTCGCAGGCCCTGTATGGAACAGGGTTTCTTTAAGTTTCTATCCGACTTTATGCTTGCAATTTACATGTAGTATTAAGATCTTAGAAATAAAACAATTGACTCAAATTTTGCAGATAAACGTTGTGCTGTCGCCTTGTACAGACATGATTTCATATTATATTTTATTACAACAATCATCATGATTCAAATACTTACTCAACTCCATTTAAGTCAACCGCCATCGTAGGGTTTAATTCTCGAACGCTAAAACCGATATTGTCGTGTTTGTCACGGTCAAGTCAGATATCGTAATTTTTATTTTATTTTTATATAGTTTAAAAAAAAAACAGTATTCTTATAAACTCACAAAAAACGCTGAGGTGTGTCTTAAAAAACAGACGCCAGCACGTCAAGCTACCCGAAACTGTCAAATTTTCCCAATCAACTTTGAACCTTATACTTTAGGGATAAAGTTGAAAATCTATTAAAGAAATTTGACAGATTTTAGTAGGTTGATGTGCTGGCGTCTGAACATCGGTTAGGGGTATACGCTAAAATTGCCTGTTTTGCTTCTTATTTTTAATTTATAATCTAAATAAAAATAAAATAAGATATATTAGCAAGAATTGACTCTGTTATACATTTTTTTTAAAGAATATGAACTAAACAGTACCTACATTAAAAAAAAATGCATTCAATAGAGAATAAGAATGTTTTTTAAATTGTTTGTAAATGTTTGTGACAATACTTTTTCCTTAGAGTCAAATTTTCCCGGAATGGCTCGATTCTGATAAGCTATCTAATAACGCAATACATTTTCGTAAACGATTACGACAAATTTATATAATTTTGACAGTTCAACAAAATTCATTGCGTTATTTACGTTGTTGAGCAGATATTTTTTTCGAACTTATGAAGCAATGGATTAGTAATTTGTTTTCAAAATTCCGATTGATCGTGTATTATGTAATTAGGGTACTGATCACTGAACTTTATACAAATTCGTTGGTATACATCGAGGTATTATGTACTAACGCACAGTACATAGTACCTCAATTTTGGTATAATTATTATAAAGTTCGACTACTATTCTACTAGCTATTTGTGATGCCTTTATTTATTCTTTTCTTTTTATTAAGTTTTTGAAGTGAAGTCTTCTTTAGGAGCGTTGAGCACTTTTTGGGTGAACAAAAATAATGGAACTCGCGTCATCGTCACCGAACGTTCGTTTTCACTTCTATCGGCAGTCCCCAAAGACTGCACCGCATGATTTTTTTATAATAAAAACATTTTTCTGTGTTTTAAGTTATCCGCCTCTAAAACAGAACACCCGAAAAAGAACATAGTGTTTCTGTATTATTTAATAAGAGACAAAATACCTAAGTTGTGTAGGACTTTTTATAATATTAAAGGAAACCACCGGAGTAGAATACAGACCTACAGAAGTTCAAAATTTTTATTTAACATCAACATAAATTAGAAGTATCTACAATTGAAACATAACTCGTACTTATTTCTTCAGTGATCCTTCACTGTCAGGAGGGATACCGAGTTCTGCATCAGTGTAGGTTCCGGGATCAATATACGGAAATTCACCCTGAAAATTAAACAATATTTTTGTCAACCTTTCCATATAGTTCGAGATCTGCGAGATTACTTCGTTCATAGAGTTTTTAATCAAAATCTATTTTTTTCCATATATTTATGAATGGGGGAATATATTTTTGCCGGGGTGCCCATCAAAATAAGGCCGCAAGTATTTTTAATTAAAATAATATTAATTGATTTTTGGGAAAAAAAATCATTCACTTGTTTTTTAAATAAAAATATAATCCACGTAACAGCACTGTATGTAAAGAACTTGAAAGATATGGGTGCCATTGCGCACTTGGCCGCAACCTCTTCGCAGCCAGGTGTAAACAGGTATCATTTTGTGACAATTATACGTTCATGACGTATATTCATTATTTAGATATCAAATTAAAACTATTTTTTTCTGTGTATGATGGAATAAGTCTGCCTTTGTAAAAGTGGCCGCAAATAGGGCTCGCGCGCAACATCGCTCCTCAGACGAGGATGGCGATTGCCAGCTGTACGAGTTTTTAAAGCCATTGCACATGCGTCGAAAGCTAGTGTTATCAACGAATGGCACAAACAGTAGCAGGAACGACTTTATAATAATAATAATAATAAAAACTACCTTTCGCCCGCTTGGATGTCGGAAAATAATCCCACGGGGACGTACTCCCGGAATTAAAAAGGAAGCGAAGAAATAATCACTTATCTAATATCCGAAGAAAACGCCCGCGCTGCCCGTCAACCGTAATGTTATTAATTTTGAATCTGTGATATCTAGTATTCATTTAAATTTTAAATGATATGAAGTCATATTTTAATCTAAATTAAATGCACAATTTAAATAACATAAAATTTTATTGGATAAAATTAATATTGTACCGGTCAAAATAGCTTCGGAAATAACAATTAAATATATTTATCAAATTCTGAAAGATAAAAATGTTTACTGTGTGTCATCCTTAGAAGATAGAAATATGCTATCGGGAACTTTTTCGTTGAACTTTTTCAGATTTACAATCCTGTAGAACATAAATTGTATGAATCTCTTACGGTTTACGCGGCGCACTCAAGTAAAGATCCCAGTCAGCATGATTTTTTCCGACATCTTCAACAATAATAGTCATAATTTTGCCAATTTACACAAAACCTTAATGAATAATACACCAAAATCTCTTCTACATGAATCATTCCGTTCATTGGTGAAAACCGTTTGAAAATCCGTTCGGTAGTTTTTGAGTTTATCGCGTTCAGACAGACAGATGCGGCGGGGGGGACTTTGTTTCATAATATTATGTAAGGAAGGGAAGGATATTTAAAAAAAAATTACAATGTTTGAAAGCTAGAGTGTTCTCAACTGAACAACGACATTGTATTCTGACCACGATGTAATGGAGTTCGTTACACACAACGTTGTTTTATTTAACTTTAAAGTAATAAAGGGACAATAGAACATAATGGCGCGTCAAAAAAATTTCTTTGTTCGTCATTGATTCTGGAATTTATAATTAATTTACTTAGTTTGAACTTCCGCGCCACCAATGCCCTAATTGCAGGCTGCGACAGTAATGTACTATTTCTTTTACTATAACCGATATTTTATTTTCATAAATACTCGTTTCGTGTTGTAATTTTATAACGAAAAGACAACTTGATTTTTTTATTTCAGAATACATGTTTTTTTATGTTATGTAATTTTATTAAACAAAAATTAATTGTTTTTTTTTTCAACGCATGCGCAATGGGTTTAAAAACTCGTACAGCTGGCAATCGCCATCCTCGTCTGAGGAGCGATGTTGCGCGCGAGCTCTCTTTCACTCTAATCTATCTTTAATAGTTGGCAACCCCTATTTGCGGCCACTTTTACATAGGCAGACTTATTCCATCATACACAGAAAAAAATAGCTTTCATTTGATATCTAAATAAATATACGTCATTAACGTATAATTTTCACAAAACGATACCTGTTTACACCTGGCTGCGAACAGGTTGCGGCCAAGTGCGCAATGGCACCCATAACTTTTCAAGTTTTTTTATATACATTGCTGAGACGTGGATTATATTTTATTTAAAAAACAAGTGAATGATTTTTTCCCAAAAATCAATTAATAATATTTTAATTACAAAGTAGCACTCATCGGC
Organism: Xanthia icteritia; assembly: GCA_949128155.2. Taxonomy (NCBI): domain Eukaryota; kingdom Metazoa; phylum Arthropoda; class Insecta; order Lepidoptera; family Noctuidae; genus Xanthia; species Xanthia icteritia. The sequence continues at coordinate 9,712,968 of OX421938.2, read as the reverse complement.
CGCTGCCGCGGCACCGCTCGCTCGGCTCGCGCGCGGCTGGTCACAGTTCTAACCTAACCCAACCCATTTGATTGGCGTGCCACATAAGCGGCGTAATTTTTTAATTTTAAGTGCTATGTTGCATGTCACGCCGCGGTAGCGGCCGGCGAGCGCTAGTTCCAAGTTGATCGCTTTCCATAATATCATATTTGGAAACCCAATAAAAGTCCATCGACTTTTTTTGCGTGGTCACCCTCCTTTTTTTATTTCTTGTAGACGTATGCCGCCGCCATGATGCACAACAAAAACACAGCGACATCAACGCCTCTACCGGTGGATAATCTAACTATTTTACGATATGATCACCAAGATTTTGACACATCATGAAGTAGTCGGGCGTTTAACTGTTCATATCATTAAACGTTGAGTATTCAATGATTTGGCCAGGCCACATCATGATGGATGATGTTCATTTCATGAAATGATCAATTTTAAGATCTGGCCACGACATAATATACATCAACAAGAGTTATTCTATCTTAGTACAGTTCGCGTCAAATAACTTTACCGCTCTGAAGTTAGGTTGCGCATGCGCGCTACTGTTTTTTAAGTAAGATTGACTACTGTGCAGTCACTTGTAGCCTACTTCAGAGTGGCAAAGTTATTTGACGCAAACTGTACAGTAACAATGACCGCTTTCCGAATTAGAACATAATCGCTCACAGCGCTGAAATCGATAATTGGCGTTCCGATTAAGATATCACGATTATGACAGCTGAGGGCTGTCAACAATTCGGAACGCTCGTGAACGCACTCACAGTACTCGCTCAACGTCAAAACTTGCATATCATATTTCTTTGTGTTTAAACCACAATTTTCTTCTTCTTCTTTGGTTAGGTGGCGAACGGTAGCCAGAAGCACAATTTCGAAAATACCACGTTAGTTTAAAGATAGGATGCGAGTCAAAACAAAACAGCATAACTGTCATTTTTGACTGTGCTCACGGTGATATTAGTAAAAGACATGGTCGGCGTTATCGCAAGATGGCGCATGTCATGACGTCATCTATGACGATTCAAGACACACGTTATCGCGCCCACGTTAATTCGGTACAGGAGTTAGCGCGCTCAAATCGATTACAGCGTAACTCGGAATGCACCCTATGTTATCGGGAAAGGAAATCTTTTGACAAATAAAAAACAGATTTAACTACTCTATCGAGAACATAAATAAGATCACATTTTAATTTTCCATCTGAGCTAAATGCTAATGCTTGAATAATGTCTGATAGATGAATCAGTAGGAATAACAATGAGTAAGTGACACTGAAATGTAGATCAGATACAGTTAAACTTCAGCAATTATAATAATTTATCATCACCAGAGATTCAACTAAGACTTTGGTATAATATTTTCTTAAATTGCTTAATCAGCCTATATAATGTTCCCACTGCTGTGACACAGGCCTCCTCCCTTCGAGAGGGAGTGGGCTGTAATTTACCACGAGGGCCCAGTGCAGGTTGGTAGATGTCACATGTCTTCGAATTTTTGGTTCTAGGACATGCCAATTGCCTCTTGATGTCTTCCTTCACAGTTTTGAGTTGTAAAGTTAATAGGTGGAAAATAAATATGCACTTGTTTTAATACAAGAGTAATTATTGTAGATTTTGCAAAGGAATACTATATACTCTATGGCACATTTCAAGCTTCATGTTAATATATTTTAATGTAACTTACAAAGATGTGATCAGGTTCGGTGAAACAATGCCATAAGATCCACCACCAGGCAACTGCTCCAAGAACCTCAGCTAAGATTACAGACTTCCTTGATGGCTTTGGTGGTGGTATTCGGTATGTCCATGCTCTGAAATTATGTTAAATTTTATGCTTTATTATTTATTAACTAGAGTTTGCCCACGGCTTCGCCCGCGTGGATGTCGGAAAATATCCTACGGGAACGTACTACACCGGGATTATATACCCAATAGCCGAGATGAAATGAAATTAAATGAAATTGTTTATTCTGTAAATAGGATATTGGAATCACTTTTACACGTCATCTTAAAAAAAAAAAAAAAATTAGCTAGATGAGTTCGGCGTTTCCTATCTGACTACTCTGAGAAGAAAGGCCGAAACAAACTCAGAGGTCACAGTCTCTTTTAAAGTCCAGACATAATCTTGGTCAGGCCATATAAAGGAAAAGGTCATTGACTCCGAGCGCTGCGCCCGCCGCCATAAACCATAATTATTTTGTTACGCGTAATTTTGAATCTGTGATATCTTTCAAAGTATTCATTTAAATGATATGATGTCAAGGCATATTTTAATGAAAATTAAATGCTCAATAGTGTTTTATTGGATAAGGGTTAATAAAATACCGGTCAAAATAGCTTTGGAAATAACAATGAAATTTTTATCAAATTCTGAAAGATAGAAATGGTTACTGTGGGTCATACTTAGAAGATAGACATTATGCTATCGCGAACTTTTTTGTTGAACTTTTAAAGATGTACACACAGCTACACATCAAGCTATACATTTCCAGTTTATGCTGATCTAACATTGTATAGGATTTCCGTAAAATGCGAGGTCAGCTTCTAATGGAATGTATATCTTGATGTGTAGCCGTGTGTACAATCCTGTAGAACATTAATTTTAAGTATATCTCTTACGGTTTACGCGGCGCACGCCAGTAAAGCTCTCAATCGGCATGATTTTTTCTGACATCTTCAACAATAACCGTTATATTTCAGCCAATTTACACAAATACCTTAATGAAAATTGAAAATTTGTTCGCTAGTTTTTGAGTTTATAGACAGATTTTAATACTAGAAATAAAGATAAAATAGATCAACCATTTTTCAGATTATCTAAAGTAAATACATGTTTTATGGGGTACTGTGTTAAATGTTACAACAAAATACCTTGTGACATATTGCAATTAAATGAAAGAAAATTTGTAAGTATACACTTTGTAAACAAGTATATTACAAATTAGAGTTTTATATCCAAGATAAGAATGCTTCGAAACATGCTAGTCCTGCTCCATGGGAGAATTTAGAGTCCACACAAAATCAAACTGGTTGCTAATTTAATTGTATAAATTATTATTATATTTATGACATTGATTGTACATTCTGTGATTACTTGAACTCTCACACACTGACTTATTAGTACTTCTTAAAATTTGGAATAGCATATTCTTTTACAATATTGTAAATATGTCAAACTCAAACCATTTATTTTAATTAAACCATTTACAGGCACTTTTGAATTGTCAAGGAGTTGGTCAGTCAGAAATATAAAGGTAAACCTTGCCCATTCTTCTACCTACAAAATCTACCTTTTGAAATTGGCCTAATTGTAATAAATTATTTGACTAACTCAGGCAGACAGACATGACGGGGTACTATATTTTATTTATTTAACAGTTTATGTACACATATAAACAGACAAGAAGAAAGGAACAGAAAAATACGTACAAAGGTGATGCTTATTTCTAAAGAAATCTCTTCCAGCATACCTGCGATGGGAAGTAAAGAGATGTAGACAACGTGTAAGAGTAGAAGAGGAAAAAAAAAATTAAATAAGAAAATATATACTATTCACTAATTTAAATATAATCATATATTATCAGAAAATTTACATACATACATACTTCTAAAATAAATATCACTATAGGTATATATTATGTATACTTAATAATAATGTAGTATAAAACATAATATGCAACTATGACATGCAAACATAGTGTTCTTTCACTCTTCTTTTAAAAACTGCAACAGTTTGAAGTCCCTATTTATAATAAGTATAAGCAAGGATTTATCTTACAGAATGCTACTTTGCCTTGTTCATTGTATAGGATAGCCCTAAGACGACCCACTGACCGAAAGTCAGAATAAATACTTAGCTGAAAATAATAATTCAGCATTGTCTTCAGCCGTGGGATATTTTTACATTGTTGTGTTGTAGAATGAACTGATGATGTTTTGCAAGCAGGACTATTTTATTGCTTTTGATCAATTACACAATTCCTATTGTTGCTTTTATACAATTAAATAGTAGTATCAATGTCACAATTAAAAGTACTCAGGTAATAACTGCTAATTCTATGGTTATTTCTTGACAAAAACCAATGACATAACAACCAACTTACCCATGGCCTGAGTTTCTTTTTGCTTGTTTTACGTTATCAGCAGCATTTTTTAGGCTTCGTAAGAGAATAGCCCTTGATACTAATGTTCTAGTCAACATTGTATTAGTATTGTATGGGTTTTATTAAAAATTCTAACGCAAAAAAATATGCGCAGAGCCCACGATTTGGCTCGCCTGCTTTGACGAGGAGCGAACGAGTAGTCCACACTTCCACAGACTAAATAAAAAGAGAAGTCGAGCGAGACCTGTCATTTGTCAATGTCATCGTTGATAAATATCGCGTTCCAGGTACGCCCGCGCCATCGTACACACGGCTAAACATCAAGCTACAAAGCTCCAGTGAAGCGAAATTAGCATGAACTGTATATTTATAGCTTGATGTGTAGCCGTGTGTACATGTCCATGGTGTCCATAGAACATACCATAGACTAACAGACTAAGTATTGTAAATCGAGCCAACGTGCATTTTTTCCATCAACCTCTACAATCTGTCAAACTTTTAAATAGATTTTCAACTTTATCACAAAAGAATAAGGTTCAAAGTTGATTGGGAAAATTTGACAGTTTCAGGTAAGTTGACCTGCTGGCGTCTGTACATATTTATATTATTATTTTAAGTCTGTTAGTTTTGAAATCATGTGAATACGTTTGTGTAAATAAAATTAGATTGGACTTGTTTCCTTTCAGAATTGCAATCAAAAATAAAATGTGTTGCGCAATTAGGCTGCTGCTCTGTTCTGAAGTTCTCTCCGATATTGGTGCCGATTCTCTTGTCACAAATGCCTCTAAACTAGACTAAAAATCACTAAAATTTAGTTTATTCCTGTCAAACGATGAATTCCCATTCTGAAATAGACTAAAGTGACACAACTTAACTATATTTTAGTTTGACAGCACTAAGATGGCTCTAAGATTTTAATTTAGTGAAAATGACAATTTTGCTATTCTGAATTTGACGTTTTTCACCTAAAATTTTAATTTTCTATCTAAATCTGACCATTTTTAATCGCGATAAAATATGGTGTGGAATACTATTAGTTGTCATGAACTAAAATTCACACGAACACCTCGACTTCAGATGCAAAAACAGTACCTACTGTATATATATTTTTTTCTTTTCTTTTGCTTATAACTCGAAAATGGTGTGTCCTATCGCAAAAATAATGAAAATTTCGACCCCCTTTATGAAACACTTATACCCCTAATTATCAACACGTAGGTAATATTTTTTTTTTATTTTCCATGCAAAACGTGAAAAATTCCATATAAAACACGTCAAGGCTGCCCCCTCTGCGCACCTCCGGCTCTAAAAAATTCACGGGGTAGGGCAAACAAGTGTGTACCACGTGGAGTCGCGATTGTCAAATTCGATTTAGTTGTGTCAAAATTATTTTTAAGTTTAGAGACTTTTTATTGCAGAATAGCGTTAAGATTCTCATAGTAAAAAGTAAGGAATTTTAGTGATAGTTTAGTTAGTTTAGTTCGGTGTACAAGAGAATCGGCACCATTATTCATTTGGTCCTAAGAGAAAATCATAACATGATATCAAAAAATTCTGTAAATATCGTCAATTTGTTGTGCAGAAATTAGTAAAAAAGTATAGTACGTATTAAGTAATCGATTTATATTGAAAATAAGAGAAAAAATTTAGCTAGGTATTTTGTAAATTGTAAAAAAAAAACTGAACTTGACGTTGCTGTAACTCGTAAACTATTTATCTGATTGAAATATATTTCATACAAAGGTTGCGGGAAAATGCATGCTCTATCATTTTTATATCAATCATTTATAACCTAGATGACGCTGGAGAGAAGATATTTTCGAGAAACTGTTTTTTCCAATATGGCGGCGCGTGCGGCGGTCGCTCAAGGTCGCAAATTCGGAATATTAATTAGAACACCAACCTGTAACACTGCCAAACTTGAACTCTCCTTGACCTTTTGTAGGGAAACCCCCTTATGTCTTCAATCACTGAACTATAAACGGCTTGTTTTTTCCTTTTTAGTACGGTTTTTGGCAGAGCAGTTGTATTTTTTTTTCCATGGATAATCAACATCGATCGATCAATAATATATTTTCTGGTCTCGTTGGTAGCCTTGGCTACACGCTCAGTCTTCTTGCCTGAGCAGGTAAGGGCTAGCGCACACTGCGGGGCGGTGGAATGTGGTGCGGTATTTCTGCCGTACGGTAGGTATAACAAACGCAATCACGGGTCCGCACACAGGCAGTGTAAAAATGCATTATTTTCGTACCCAATCTTTGCAGCACCAGCGGGAGGCCCACTGTGAATTAACCGCATGCGTTTTTTTCATGCGTTCTATGACTTTCCATATTTCACGAAACACGCACGGCAGTGCGCGCTATGCCTTTTTTTTTTTTTTTTTTTTGGGTGGGAAATTATCAAATAACTTCTCCCGCTCTGGGTGGAGCGGGAGGGCGTGTCAGACTCTTACTGACTAAAACCCACCCGTGTTCCTTCCGTTGCCTTTACGTTGCCTTAGACGGACGAAGCGTGTCCAGGACCATAGACTACTATATATATACTAGAGATCCAGGACGGCAAGACAGTAGCAGTAGCTCGCGCTGTGCAGGCCTAAATGATTCGCCTTCACAAAGGAAATAAACACATAAATTTTGCTATAAATGATTTTATTTACATATCAAAAACACCTGTTTTAGTTAGTCTGTCTTCATTTTTGTCAGTAAGAGATATTGGATGTTAGAATATAGACACTTATTGATAATAAATATGTAATTATGTATTCCATTAAAAAAAAGTGCCTAAGAGTAAGGGCCGATACACACGATGCGTTGCGTCAGTTACATACAAATATCCGTGGTATGCCACACGCCTTACTAGTTATTTTACTCTTTGGCCACAGGGTACGTTCCGGCGGCGGCGTCGCACCACACGTACTAATCTATGCGTACACTGACTTGCAACCTGCGAGACGAGGCGGGGAGACTGAGTAAGCGTTGCGATGACGCGACGGAGCGGCACCGCTTAGTCTCACCGTATGACCACCTATGTGGCGAAATCTTTGCAGTGCAGCGCCGCAACGCATGTGTGAACAGGCTCTAAGGTGCCTTCTATAAACTTGGATGTTGGGTGGATCATTAGGCAAGTGTGAAAAACAAACTGATCATACACAAACTACAAGAAACTGGATACTTGTAAAAGTAGCTACATAAAACTAAATACTACTTAACATAAGAAAAAGCTTATTCGATTTAAAAAAAACGGGCGTTTGACACATTTGCACAACTGCTTATATCTACTTCAATAATTTATTTTCGCCTACTGGCTAACATCATAACTACTATTTATTTTGAGCTTTGTCTTGACAACATGGCTTGTTTGCAGTTGTTCCATCAGGTAATACTGCATTGTCATCATATGGGATATTTTCAAATTTGGCAGTGTCTTCAGTAATTCTGGCCTCTGAAAATACAAGAGGGAAAAGGTAAAACAGTTTGTCAAAGGAGGTCTCATCTCTCATAGAAAATTATACACATCTGACAGCAGACAGAAGTATCTAGTAGGATTAAAATCGAAAGTATGTTTTTTTACAATTTTTTTGTGATAATTTGAGATATTTCTTCTTGCTGGCAGATGTGGGGTATTTTTGAGCGGATTTTACTATACAGCGGGGTAATTGCGTAACACACTAACAGTAGCAATGGCTTTCATTTTGACAGTTCAACAACATTTATTACTTTATTTACGTTTTTGAGCAGACAAATTTTTCGAGCTTATGGAGCACTGGATTAGCAATATCCTTCAAAATCAAATTGTGATTGAAAGTGTGTTACACAATTACGGTACTGGATGGTATTAACTGTGAGATCAAAATATTTATACTACATATAACAACATACCAAATACACCAGGCTCTATCTCTCGAGCTTGTATAACTTGTGTTCGAAGTTCAATTTCCACATCCTCACCGAGTTTAATCATCTGCAATAATACAGATATTTGAGCTAATTTCAATGAAATTCAGTGTTATAATTGCAATTAATTATTAATAGTCTAGTACAGTAGTTAGCAATATTTCATATTTAGTTATCATTGATGTTTGCTATCAAAACGCTCCCCTGTAAAATTAATTTTCTGCAAATTCGTAAGTTTACTGTGGATGTGACGATATTTCCATACATATTGCCAAATTAATCAAAACAGGAAATTTTTTGATGACAGCTATTATTGCAAAGTTGCACACTTTTAGAATAAACTCTCTTAGCACAATAGTCAAACTAGTGTGATATGTTAAAGTTATGTAGTTAAAAAAGTTCATACAGCCTTTATAGCTTCTTCATTGGTAACATGTTTGTTTTTATGGAACTCTTCATTTATTTTTAGTCTCCCAGCTAACAGAGCTCTTTCATCTCCTGCAAAGACTTTCATCCTAGTTCTGTGCAACCTCTTGAAGGTCTGCAGGACCTGAAAAATAAATAGTTCTTATTCATATTCATATTCATTCAATAGCTCAATATTCTTTTTTTTTTTTTGACTATTTACAGAATCTTCAATTTATTTACACAAACGTATTTACATGATTTAAAAACTAACTAACTGACTTAAAATAATAATATGTACAAGTATATAAAAATAGGGGGTGGGGGGGGGCAATTATAGGGCATCAAAAAATTCGTCCGCATCGCTGAAAAGTGCCCAAAAGGCTGGCAGCATTGCCACGTTGAATGGCAATGCTGATTCTTTGGCCAAAGAATAGGCCAGCTCTCTGGTCACGTGAAGAGTCGACCAGCCGCTTGGCGATGTCTTGAAAAACTAAGTGGGGCACTCGGACCCCATGGCCCTAGTGTTTCAAGCCCAAATGGCTCAAACATATAAGTCCCAATAAGATTGGAGTATTTGCGCCGTTTGAGGTTCTCCGCACCTGCAGCAGCAACCCCAGCACAGCCCACCGTGCTAGGAAAATGGGATGGCGCAAGGGTGTCGACACACGAATATATATTATATTCAATATTATGCTCAATATTCTGCATTGATGCATTTTTGTGCTTATGGTTTAACATTTGTACTGAACGTTGGAGAAATCCCGGCTGCTTTCAGCTCTATAAGCAAATCAGATCAAAAGCTACACCGACTACAGAACCAGGGAGACCCACTGACCGAATTTTCTTGTGCGCACAAAAATTGCAGAGCATTACTTTTGTTTGTTGGTACTTACTAAAGACCGTGTAGTGCTCATTATGTAAGGAAAATATTTTTTATGTTTTAATCACAATAATTTACTATTTTATTTTAATGTTGAATAAATTTTCATAACCTCGCTGTTTATTTCCATTCAATAAATAAATCACAAAATATTTTTATCACTGTCAGCAGTGTCAGCTGTACAATCTGTCAGTGTCAAAATCTAGTGATGTAACGTAAACATTAACGGTTCATTCCGAGTTACGCTGTAATCGATTTGAGCGTGCTAACTCCTGTACCGTATTAACGTGGGCGCGATAACAGTGTGTCTTCAATCGTCATAGATGACGTCATGACATGCGCCATCTTGCGATAACGCCGACCATGCCTCTTACTAATATCACCGTGATACCTGATACGCTGTCAAAAATGACAGTTGTGCTGTTTTGTTTTGACTCGCATTCTATCTTTAAACTAACGTGGCATTTTCGAAATTGTGCTTCTGGCTACCAAAGACTTAACCAAAGAAGAAGAAAATTGTGGTTTAAACACAAAGACATATGATATGCAAGTTTTGACGTTGAGCGAGTACTGTGAGCGCGTTCACGAGCGTTGCGATTTGTTGACAGCCCTCAGCTGTCATAATCGTGATATCTTAATCGGAACGCCAATTATCGATGTCAGTGCTGTGAGCGATTATCCTAATTCGGAAAGCCTTAAAATGTATAAGCGAGTCAGTCAGGCCTTGTGAAAAATATCGTTTAATTACCAAGTAAAATCCATCAATTCATAGTAGAATCCGTCAACCAGTTATCCTATTTTGGCACGTTGTTTTTGTTAATTTACAAAACTTGTGAAACTTCAAGTTAGTTTAGTTTACGATAACTAATCAAGAAAAGACTAAGGGGCTAAGGGCTAATGTTAATGAAAGCCATTTTCATAGCCCATCAGTTTCTATGAGTAAACTGTGACTCTAGGTCTCTAAGGTACTGACCGCTTGGTTTGTATGAAAAGTGTTCACAATACCATCTCTATCAGCGGACACCAAGGCATCTCCGTGCTGCTTAGAGCATTTTAAATGCTTTAGGCCGTGCTGTGGTTAAATCAACCTATAGTCATGCAAGACGAGGAGGGGCTCGTGGCTCGTGGCTAAATAATATCAGCTGTACGGGTCAATTGAAGGTTAAGCTACGCTTGACACGGTCGGTTCGTGAATGGGTGATCATGATCATCCATTACAAAAGCCGTTGGTCCCGACTGTCATTCATAAATCTTTGAGTCGATACGGAAATCCAAAAATATGACAACCAGTCATATCAAGGGATATCGTGTTACCCAGTATTACTGGGTTGTGGAAGTCAGATAGGCAGTCGCTCCATGTAAAATACTCGTATTAAGCCGCATCCTGTTACACTGGAAGACGACCTCAACATAGTTGGGAAAAGGCTAGGCAGGTCGATTAAATCTCCTAAAACTATTAGGATAACGATAACATCGACATCACTAGATCTTTAACAGTCAATCACTGTCAAAATGAGTGGTCAATGGTGAAGTGACAACAAGAACATGCATGACAACTGACTGTCAACTTGACAAGTCTATCGGGCACACGGCACAATACATCATATCACGCTTTATTTTTATTGATAACACGATATATTAAAATTATTGTTTCCTACGAAAGTGCCTGATATTATGTAGTGTTTCAACTCGTGGAATAAAACTTTAAATCAAAATGTCATTCCCAATTTATCTGCTACAAGCTGTGGCTTTCCTGGTAGGTATTCACAAGAAATGCCACCTCTATTATTTGTATGTTATTTTTGTTGAAAAATTAACTTAAGTTCTTAAGTTATTTTTATTTAATTTTATATTCTTCCAGGATCTATTAGCTGTGGGTCTCATTGTTCCACTAGTAGCCGGTCATGTACGTCAGATGGGTGGTAACCATTTGTATGTGGGGTTACTTGGATCTATTTATGCTGGATTTCAGCTCGGGTCTGGCCCCCTTATCGTAAGTTCTGCTTCATAATGACATTCGGTTTCATAAGTTACAAGTTTGTAAAACACATTATTATAATAAAAAAAAAAACATTTTTCAGGGCAGTTTGAGTGACCTGAAGGGCCGGAAAACTATTTTGATATTGACACTGCTTATGTGTGGCATAGCATACACTGTGCTTGGACTTACAAGTTCAATATTCGTTATAATGGTGGTTAGAGCAGTGTTAGGTACATATAAGAATCAGTTAATTTACATTCATAAATAAATGTTATACCCCACTTCATTCTAATAGAGGTAGGCAGTGACAGCATGTTAGAATATTAAGACCCTTTCTCTGACTCACAAACTTCTTACTTGTTACAAATTACATAATCAAACATCTGAATTGAAGTTAAATTTATTTCCTCAACAAATACAACAAAAAAATAAACTTTGTTGTTAGCATAGCTTTTAACTCCATGTTTACAGACATATACAAGTTGTGATATTTGTTTTCAACAAGTCTTGTAAAACTTGTAAAAAACATGTTATGTATTATAAAACATATATCCTCCATATATTTATGTTGTTTCGAACATTATTTTGTTCACCTTGAAATTTTATCTACAGGTTTTGCATAGTCTTTACAACACGTTTTAGGTATAATTGATCAACGAAAATAGTAGACACAACATGTAGAATACATGTTTTATATCTTGGTGTAAACATGAGTTAGGATTGTTTATCCTAACTCATGTTTACACCAAGATATAAAACTTTGGCTATCTGAAATAAAAAAAAGATGATGGTGTTCATTATTGATGTATAGTTTCTAAGTAAATTCTACAGTTACATAGGTATGTCTTTTCCTAAATTATTTTTGAAATAACATTATTAGAACCTTTATTCATGAAAATCTCATCTTTCGGTTTGGGTCATGGCTTGAGTCATCCTTGAAGATAAAAAATGTCTGTTGTGAAAAAAGAATAACTAAGTCAATGACAATGTTACATTACAGGTCTGTTTAAACAAACACAGATGTTGACCAAAGCTTTAGTGCCTGATTATGAAAAGAATGAACAGAAGCAAGCTGAAATATATGGCAAGATGGCAGCAATATCAGGTGCTGGCATCACTTTAGGTCCTGTGATTGGTGGTCATATGGCTGAGGATAATCCAGAAAACGGATTTATGTTGATTGCCATTATTGTTGGGATATGTTTTGCAATCAATTCTGGTAAGGACCTTTCATAATATTTTTTTAAATTATAAATGAGAAAGAAATCTGTTATTAATACATGTTTTTGTTTTACAGGTTTAGTGTATTTTCTTCCAAAGTTAGATAAGAAACCACCAAAAAGAAAAGAAGAAAATAAAGAAGTACAAACAAGTTTAGTAAACACATTTTGTTCTAGTGTACGACAGTCTTTTGTAGAGTTATTTAATATAGATTGGTATAAATATTGGGACATTTTCATGTTTAAAGCTTTAATTGGTTTTGCAATGGGTGTTTATTACTCAAATTATTCACTTTATTTAAAAACAGAATATGATCTATCACCAAAATATATTGGTTATGTAATATCATTTCAAGGCATTATAGGTTCTATATCCAGTTTTTTCATAGGTTACATTAATAGCTTTTATATCCACGACAAAGACTATAGTATAAGAAATTTACATGTGTTTATAGTTACAAGTATATCTTTATTAGGACTAGCTTTAGCATTTAATGTTATTGTTTATGCTTTTTGGTTGATACCATTAGCTATAGGTAATGCAATTGGTAGGTTAGTTACATTAGAAATGGTTTTAAAGAGAAGTGATGGAGACCACAGAGGAACACTTATAGGAGCTTCAAACAGTGTGCGTTCACTGACTGGTGTAGTAGCTCCTATGGTCTCAGGACTAATAGGAGAGTTTTATGGAGTGTCTTATGTAATCTATGCTTCACTGTGTTCAACTGTGTTGGGTGTTGTATTGAGTTATCAGCATAAAAATAAAACAGTTAAGGTAGATTAAGTTTTCTAAAAAGTTTATTGGTAAGTATTTATATCTAATAAAATATTTGATTGAATTACTTAATGTTTTATCAATTTGCATTCTTTCACTGATCTGCACCCTAATTACGTAATACACGACCAATCAGAATTTCAATCGCTTTGAAACAAATTGCTAATCCATTGCCATAAGTTCGAAAAAAAATTGCTCAACAACGTAAATAACGCAATGAATGTTGTTGAACTGTCAAAATTAAACAATATTGTAATCTCATCAGTGATACCTTCAGAACACAGTAAGTACTCACCTACATCATGGATATAATTATTTGAATAAACATTATGGAATCACTACAAGTCTATAAAAATGCGCCACTTATGTACAACTTTGTGCAACAACTTCGTTGCTCAGGTATCAACCACTATTCTTTTTCCATTGCTTCTATTTGCTTTTTCCTCATTTCTTTGATGAGTTGCTGAATAGCTTCCCTGTCTGCGAGGTTCTCTGGTGGAAAGATTTGACGCTTGGTATTTGTAACCCACTCCTCGAAATAAGTGGGTTGATTGAAGAAGAAAAAGAGGCCCACAGGGAAAGATGTGTACATAGCCATTCTTCCCACTTCTAGTTTCCAATTACCCATTTTTTGAGATTTAGATTAACAATGTTTCGGAAAAATTCGAGGTTGTTTTGAAATGTCAGAATTATGGATGACATGACATGACAGATCTAAAATGAAAATTGATAGGATACTGACACAGCTAGTGATGGACAGAAAAGATTGTAGGTATTTAAAAATCGACTAATAGGGTAATTTGAGAGCTCTCGTTTAATTTTGACATGAAGTGAGTTAGGAAACCAATGGCAGGTAGGTACTCAGTCTGCCGGGGTTGCGGGAAAGTCCGAAAGGGATACTGTGGCCCCTGGCAACGTACATACAGGCAACGGAAGGAACACGGGTGGGTTTTAGTCAGTAAGAGTCTTGACACGGAGCGGGAGAAGTTATTTGATAATTTCCCATCCCAAAAAAAAAAAAGGTAGGTACTCAGTAAGTTGCTTAGCTCATTGTTGTTTTTATCTCCCAATTCTGAAAGCTTCTTCTTAGTGTGTTGATGGCAGTCTAAATTGAGTAGGCCCAGAATTTAGCTAGTTAGGTACTTAATTCAATTTAATATGTTGACTTTTTTCGACTGGTTGTTATTAGAAGACAGGTAATTCAAATATCCGTGTACTTGTTGTGTACGGGTGTATATAAAACTTCTTTACTCAAATAAAATAAAAATGAAATGTTGCTCGTTGGTAAGCGCATTACTTCAGAACGGCTGGACCGATATGGCAGTTTTTTGTTTTAGAATTTTCTTATTACCTAGTCTGAATCAGGTTTTTACGTAAGGAAAAAAATTAAAAGTTGCCGGGAGAATCGAAAAATTCGGGAAAAATTTCACGTCCTTTCTATAGTTTGGGCAGGACGTCTGTTGGGTCAGCGAGTATTTAATAAAAAATACCTATTAATATTAAAGGTCTAACGTTGCAAACATTTTAAAAACATCGAACTTCATTATTAATTAGAAAAATGTTATTATTCAGTACAAGATTTCTTAACCGATAAATTAATTTAATGAACAAATAATTTCACTTTTTTATTCTATTGAACCTACTACATTTGAATTCTATATCAGGTAGAATGAACATGGATTCTATACAAACTGTAAAAACAGCACCCTAATTGCGTAACACAATTTCAATCACAATCAGAAAGATTTTGAGCGATATTGCTAATCCATTGCTTTATAAGTTCGAAAAATTTGTCTGCTCAACAACGTAAATATCGCAATGAATGTTGTTGAACTGTCAAAATAAAAGCCATTGCTGCTGTGTGTTACTCAATTACCCCGATGATTTTTGTACCTACATTCATTGCAAATAAATTTATCTATTTATTCTATTCCAACTAGAATTAAAAAAATCTTTTGTAGATACAAATATAGATAAACTCACGCCCTTTCCCATGGGGGCTAAAACTACAGAACGCTACCTGCTACGATCCTTACATACCTTCTCCTTTGGTGGCTTCGTTTACCGTTCATACAAGCACTTTAGACACGAATTTGTATCGTAGTGTGAGTGCGCACACTGAATACGTTTTTCTCCGTCAAATATTGTTCTTGTTGGTATCGCATTGATCGCACGATCTTTGTTGGTATCGCATTGATCGCACGAAAAATCCCAACAAGTTCGGATTGTTTTCGGACGTCGGAACTATACGTACGACTAATTCG
Source organism: Xanthia icteritia (assembly GCA_949128155.2). Lineage (NCBI taxonomy): Eukaryota > Metazoa > Arthropoda > Insecta > Lepidoptera > Noctuidae > Xanthia > Xanthia icteritia. The sequence continues at coordinate 9,697,412 of OX421938.2, read as the reverse complement.
AAGTAATGGAGTGTAACGTTACGTTTAGCTCCATGGAGGAGTAAAACGTAGATCACAATAAAAATAATAGTAAAAAAGATATTAAGATTAAAGATTAAGCTAAGGACGTTAAGAGACGGTTTCACAAGACATGGGATGCTCGGGATATGCGGTAGGCAGGATCAGGTAGACGGGCAGGCAGGACGGGCCGTCAGTCAGCGTGGAGGAGCTGGGCTGCGGCGCCACACGGAACAGATTATCCGCCCCGTCGAACGGGGAGAAGGGTGTGAGAGTTTGTAGATAGCGGTGGCACCTCACGCTAGCGGGAGGACCGCGTCAGCGTCACACGTGATGGCGGTGACCTCTCCCGGCGGGTAACGTAGTCTGGCGTTACGTCGCTTGACGTCGGAGGCCTCTTTTGTGTGCGTGTGTTCGTGGCGTTTACGCCACGTGATTAAAGTTCGTTTGGAATCTGAGTAGACGCCTCCTACAAGGGTAGGCTAGAGAGTCGGAAAAATGATACACAGTATTAAATGCACTCAATGTTTCTTGTCAGAGACCACCTAAATATCGACAGTTTAGGTTACACGCTTAATATGATTTAGGTACACGTATAATTACGCTATATACACGCGCACGCGCTAGTTACACGGAACTAAAGTACAAGTAGTTAACTGTATTAAAAAAATAGACTCAAAGGGCATGAAAACAGAGACTTCTTCAACAGCCAAAAGAAGACTGGAAAATTAAAAGCCTTTATAAAATTATATGATCACTATGGTAGGTCACTAGGTCATAGTGGTCATACAAACAGAAGATATCTACAAACAATGTAATAGCTTTTCCACTCTGAAATAACGCGCCCCACTACCGCAGTTGAGTCCACGCCACCATTGAAGTCCGCTAGACGTGGCGCTAGTGTCTATGTCATTACATCAAATTGCATTAAAATATAAGTAGTTCCACAACTTTTCCGCCGGACTTGAGTGGTGGCGCCATTGAGATAGAAAATATATATTATGTGTATGGGTGGCGCGGACTCTACGTACAGACACACAGGCACATCAACCTACTACAATCTGTCAAATTTATTTAATAGATTTTCAACTTTATCACTAAAGCATAAGGTTTAAAGTTGATTGGGAAAATTTGACAGTTTCGGGTAGGTTGACCTGCTGGCGTCTGTACATTTTAAGTAGTAGGGCACGTCATTTCAGACTGGACGAGCTACATACCATATCTAACATTTACCTTAGTCTACTCATTTAATTTGAAGATTTTGTAGTAAAAAATACACGTCGGTTCGATTCCCATGTGCTGAAGTAAGTAAGCAACTTTCCTAAAATCTTTGATTTGAATGCAATAAACTGCCTGGCAGCAGTAAGTACCTAGTTAGTTTGAATTACCTTATTGGCACTGCACATACCTACACATCGGTACACCGGCAGGAAAGTACCTCCCTAGGAACTTGTGGGATCCTGAACCCACAAAATAATTTTAAAAAGTTTGCATACTATGTTGTTGGTTCGTTGTCTCGTCGGGCGCCATCGGGCAGCGACCGAGGCATGATAAATTGCAACGCTATTACAAGACTACCATTACGATCCTTGCCTATCACATGGCTGTGTAGCAACCAGGTATAGAAAATAATGCAACAATCACAGCGACGCCTCAAAATTAGTTTGTATTATAAGCTTGCATGAGTTTGTAACTTTGCGGTCGCATTTGGATGAGATGAGATACGACTGGGAAGAATAACAGAAATTGTGTGGTAAATATAGAGTAACATTAAAGGAGATAAGTAGTTTTTTTTGTTCAGCGATTAGGCCCGCTAACAAAATACAGGGGGCCCAAAAAAAATTAGATCCTTTAACTAGTTACGTGCTTTTGTATTCCAAAGCACTAATATCGATCTATCGTTTGATCCTGATTTGATGTACAGACGCCAGCAGGTCAACCTACCCGAAACTGTCAAATTTTCCCAATAAACTTTGAACCTTATGATTTAGTGATAAAGTTGAAAATCTATTAAAGAAAATTGACAGATTGTAGTAGGTTGATGTGCTGGCGTCTGTACACAGTTACGCAATACTTTTAAATATCTTTATCTTTACCTAGGTAGGTATAACTATATGTAGATACCTACTAGGTATCTATAGTTATTTATGCTACTTCATCAAAGTTATTCAAATGAACGACATCAATGTAGTAGTTAGACCACCCAAGTTTATTACGCGCGCAGTTAATTTATTACAGGCATGTGCTTTGGCATCGCTCGCATTACAGTAGTTGAAGAAATTGCTGTTCATTGTAATAAGCTTCGAAGTACTCCGAGCCTATTATGTGTGCTACGATCTAATGCATTACGGCTGTAAATCATTTAGGAAATTTCTTGATTGGAACATAACATTTCCATTTGTGAGCAGTGAGAGCGAGTCCTTCCTTGTTTATTTGTTATGTATAAGGTCTTTAGGTAGACAAGGGCTATACAAGTGAAGACTTTTTCTATGGACATGAAAATAATATGTAGGTGGTACACAAGGTTACCTATTATGTGGTCGATAGGAGTGATACCGTAAAACTGGCCATCATTACCTTTAGCGGATATCTTTGTCCGAACACGAAAAATAACTAAAATTTTGAATTGTAAATAAATATATACTCGTACATATAGCTGACAACATTTTTTAATCTTTAAGGTATATTAGACTATTTTTCTAACAACACTAAATGTTCTTTACCTTGCAAAGTTCACTCAGTTATCGGCGAGACATGTTGGAAGCACGACTAGTCTGAGGTGGTGCAAAAATCTTGTTTTACGTTTTTACACACTGTCAGCGTTCGACATCTCTTAGGTAAGTTATTATAATATTAGAGAAATAATAAGTATCACGCTTCATTTCTATGCTAGTTTGAGACCTTTAAAACATAAAATCTTCAAAATAATGGAGTGGGCAATGATTCGATTCGATTCCGAACTTGCGTGAACATAGGAGTGACAACATTGCCCACTTCAAAAATAGTGTTAGGGTTGGCACCCATACGATTACAGAGATGTTTTATCTCACGAAAGCGGGTGACTCATACTTGTATGTGTAAGTTCGGGAGCGCCCACTAGTGGCCAAGTCGCCGGCCGAGTCAGTAGTGCTTCTTGGTGCGCGCCAAAATTATGTATTGAATACCGTCAGCATGGAAGGTACGAAGAAACGGAGAAAAGTTGTTCGCAGTGAGGTAATGCAAATTAACGTTCATGTTTGGTGTGTATTTATGTTGTGTGTAATGAATTAATGTATTAGTTAGTTTAATAAGAACATGTTAAACGAGATTTTAATAATGTATTGTTTATTTTAGGCTCGTCAAATGATTGCAAATATTTATAATTTTCTCAAAGAAGAATATGAATTCACGGAACTTCATCGAGAACCAAATTGTGATTTATCAGATTTGCGTAATATTACAAAATGCACTGCAGCAGCGACAGGGGTAAGTGAAAGATCAATGCAAAAAATATTAAAAGAAGGAAGAGATGTCGCAAGTACATCTTCGAATTTTATATTACCCATGAAAAACCGAAGAAAGAGAGAAAATAAAATAGACTGATGGATTTACAGCTGACGTTGTACGGAGCACAATACAAAATTTTCATATCGTACAAAAACAAATACCGACATTGGCAAAACTAAAGCTAGTCTTGAATGAAAAAATTGGTTTCGATGGATGTCTCGCAACGCTACGTAAGTTATTAAATAAATTGGGCTACAAGTGGCGTAAAACCGATAACAATAGGAAAGTATTAGTTGAACGGCATGATATCCAGATGTGGAGAATAAAATACTTTAAAAAAATAACTGAATGCCGCTCTCAAGATCGGCCTATTGTCTATACTGACGAAAGTTTCGTATAGACAACACATGTTCGAGATAACCCCTGGGCCCAAAAAGACAAACCAACTCCATTTAAAAAAAATATTTGTGAAAGAAACGGTGCCTTAGGGTTGATCCCTAACCCACCGTTTTAGTATATGAAAAAGTAGCTGGTGTGTAGTGTATGTGTACCATTGCCCACCACGGTATTTTTTTTTTTTTGACATATTGATCACGAAGAATGGCAAATTTGCATAATTCAATATAACATATCATAATGCCAAAGCATTAGAACCGTAAAATGCCCTAACTTTGCACGGATTTCGAGGTTTTTTAAAATGAGTAGGAAATTCATTGTCTTGTAAAGAGAAAATGGAAATTTGAATTTTGTGCTCTTAGCAAAGCAACTCTTTAAGCCTACCTCATATTTTTTGAGCAATAAGCTGTGCAAAATCCAGGCAAAGTTATTGCATTTTCTCCTTTGCCTAGGCAAAAATATCGCAGTTAAATTAAATATTTCCAAATAAACAGATTTCGTACCCTTATAGTATTGGATAAGTATTCATAGATTCATACTCAACCATATCATAAAGTACACTTTTTTCTTTTTTTAGTAGTATAGTTTTTGTTAGAGTAGTGTCCCCCCCCTGCCAGTTAAATGGTTGTACTTGGTTTTGTGAAAAAAATTCACAGCAGTAGTATATATAACGAAGTTAAAAGGAAAACTATCATCTGACCGACCCTGATGACCCCATTACCCTCCTCCAGGAGAGCAGTAGGGCCACCAGTACAGTATACAAGCACAAACGACGACCCGCATTCCGACCTCGCCGCCGAGGTCCTCCGCGATCGCGACCCGAGTAAATAATACTCCCCCCCGACCCTTGCTCGACGATGCGCCAGCCCGCGTCGATGCTGAGCCAGTAGCTTTAAACTCCCCGACTAATAATAATAATAATATAGGTATCTTTGATCCAGCCTGTCCCATCTTGCTGTCCTTCCCCCAGCGATGCCCTAAGCCGAGGTTCGTACCCCACAGGGGGTGCCCTTAGCGAGCGCTCGCCTAGTTTATAATTTAGAATAGTTTTTGCCCAGGCTTTGAGTGTAGAAGCTTAAGGCAGCCACAGGAAAGTCCGGTTAAGCAGCTACGACCTACGACCCTCTTCTGAGGTCAACTGCGAGATGCCGCAGTCGAAAAAAAAAGAAAACTACTATCGCAGCTAAGTAGCACAGCTTTACCTACAGTTTAACGAGTAACAATCGACCAACATAAATTTGCAGTTTGAAAAACATGTGTTCCCATACGGAATGTGTGGGAGAACATGTTTTTTAACTACAATGTTAAGTTTGTTACTGGGATAAATTCATCCCAACTACGGAACCCTTCAATGCGCGTGGTCCAACACGCACTTGGCCGGTTTTTGAGTTATAAGGGGAATTTTTCAGGGTTGTCGCCATAGGAAATAAAACAACTTGCGAAATTTCGATTGAAGATGCGGGATTTCACTATTTTGGTTTCAAACTTAAAAATCAACCCTACACCCATACAAAGTTTTGTCGATTTTTAATAAAAAGTTGTTCTTCTTGATTTTACCAACAACAGGCCAAGCCCCGCAGTTTGACATTCACGCGCGGTTTACGTCACTTTAAACATTTTTCAGAATTTTTTGGTGTAACCTGTCATTTTCTGATTATTTTTGGTCCAATTGACGAGAATATCCGTAAGACCATAGGTTAAAACAGCCCACAGACGATTATAGCAATTATTTAGCAGTAAAAATATTGATTTATCCGATCATCACCAATTGGTTACGGTCGACTCACGCGGTTTTAAATCACTATTTAAAATAATCAAAAAATTACAGGTAACACCGAAAAATTCTGAAAAATGTTTAGTGACGTAAACCGCGCGTGAATGTTAAACTGCGGGACTTGATCGGTTTTACAAGTGCAAAACATAGATAAAACGACAGAGGACTATTTTTACGTAATGCTCAATTTGTACATACTTAGTACCTTGAAAGGTTAAGAGTACAGACACTTCATTTTTATGTTGCTGTAGAGCATATCTCAAGGTGATTTTTTTAAAGTATAATGTACAAATTGAGTACTTGTAAACTTAAAAATGGAAAAAACAGGTGATGGGGTTGCTGGGGACCATGACGTGTATTTGTCATTTAATATGGTACGTAAAACCCGTAAAAATGTCACAATGAAATTTTGAAGTGTAGCCAAAAAGTCACTGTCCACCATTAGAAAAATTCTGACGTTCACTGAAATTTTACAACTTTCTAGCCATAACCAAAAGTAAGTGTTGCCACTAGAATAGTTTACTAATGAAATACAAATAATCTGTTTAGGTAAAGTAAGGATAGATAGGCCAAATTGGAGCATTTTACGGAACTGATGATAGTTTTAGAGAAAATATAAGGTTAAACAAAGTAGTTGGACGGTCGTGCGTATAACTTTGCTCGGTTAGGCGCATGTTTCTAGGATTCTGTTAAAACTAGAAGCACCACATTTTGTAATTTAAAGCCTTTATTAGTAATTGCTACCATGGTCGACTTTATTACGCGTTCTGGTACATATTTTTGCAAAATCTCAAAAATAAGTAAAATGCGGGCAATGATGGTCGGTTTTACGGTACCTATCAATATAAATGAATTAGATACCTAATTAGTTATTGAGAGAGCCATATAGGCCCGCGTGGTTGAATACGGCCTCGAGAGGACCAGAGGAGGCCTGTGTCCCAGCAGTGGAAACACAATAGCCTATAGGCTAATTATGCTTAAATACTTAATTAGTTAAGTATTAAATTAATATAGTAGACACATCTGCATAATCTCTAGTACTTATTGGAAAAAAAATCGAAACCGTTAATTCCCCGTTGACATAGGTGTTGCGGAGTCCTACGCTTATTACAAAGAACCGTTAAAACTCTGAGCGGCGGACACATAAAGATGTCCTTACTAGGAGTAAAATTAATTGATCCCTGGCCGGCTAGGTCCACCGGCAGACACGAGACATGGAGCCGTGTTAGCTACGCTCGTAAATTGTCATATTAAGTGGCGCTTAATTTATGTACAAATCGGCTTTGCAACTGTTGGTTTTGGATTAAGACATTATGGGCTATGAAATTGAGCTATATACATTATGTTTGCTTAACGTTTGAAGGATTGTATTTCATTTCCTTGATTTTGTGCTGTTTATGTTGCGAATTGGCGTTCAAGATTACACAAACGTGGTTTATACAATGTTCCTACTAGCATCAGTGCTTCCGTCTCACGCAATACTCGTTTCAAGGAATCAGGCGGTCTATATCGGATGGTGTAGGGCGAGGTTCGCGATTACTCTGCACGATATGAGCTGTCTACGCGGCAGGAACAACATGGCAAATGTAATAACATTTGAAATAGTGTACCAGGGAGCGCATTACGGCTGGTGTATTACCTATCAGATGCCGTGCGGGCCGGAACGTGCCGCGTGCTAATGTGGACCCGGCACGATTCTGATTTGTTATCTGCCGTATTGAAACCGAAATGTTCCTCTGGTAGAAGTGCTTTTATTTAATTTGTATTGAGATTAATTGTTTGATTGCTACAGCTGACACTGGTATATTTAAATACTTACTTAGGAATTAGATTCCAATAATGCCTTTTGATTTTTTTTTAAAAAACTGTTGCTTCTTTAAGTCATCGAACTTGCGTCGTTTTGAGTCATCATGGGCCTTGCGTTTTCATTCATACAGCGCACGTAGATCTAAAGTTCATATAACAAGTAAGTAAATACGTTACTCTGGCCAAATATCAAGTATTACCTAATTAAAACTTATCTGAAAGGAAATACTTTCTTTTCCGTTACTTTCACGGGAATCAGAATGGGCCTTATTAGAAGGCTAAAGTCACTCAAAGGGCAATGGAGAGGGCTATGCTTGGAGTTTCCCTACGTACCTAATCAGAAATAAAGTGATCCGCAGGAGAACCAAGGCAACCGACATAGCCCGAAGAATTGCCAAACTTAACATGACATGACACATGGACATGGACATGATTTTCGTTCGGACTGTACTTTCATTACGCCACTTGACCCCACTTGAGCTTCCTTGCATTAGCCGGATCACGAAGTTCTTTGTCATCATTGGTATCAATGTCATTGTCAATGCGGCATCGATTATGGGTGAAGTGCAGGCACGCTCATCGGCATCAATTCACATTTAGCTCAATGTCTTTTACATGAATGTATAGCTCCACCGAGCTACCCACTAATTAAAATATGTGGACTAGAGTAGAGGTGATTGAATTGAGAATCCATATGGACTTTAGACGAAAGCGTTTTAGCCTGTAAGTCTGCTGCAATGCTTGCATCTCGCCTCGTTTCAAAGATTGTGTTAGATGCGTTCGTTCCTATTATTTAAAACGAATCTACTCATTTCACCTTGGTATGGTCTTGTCTGATTTAACATTCTAAGAGCTCTGACTGTAACCGAATCTTTAAAAATATGTTTTTAATTAATAACTTTTCATTTTGTCTCTACAAAATGAAAATCATTCCAATACGGAAAAGTTTAATTCTAACCTTATCAGACGTTAGTATCTTTTCTATTGATATCAATCGATCGTTCTTGAGACTCTGGATGACTATCATAATTGTTATAAGCTGATAAAAGAGCACCTACTTAAGTTCGTTGTATTTCATCATCACGATAATAGTATTTACGCAAACGTTTGTTCCGAAGACAATGTGTATCATTTTCATTGGATCAGTCTTGAGGAAAATTTATGAAGTCACTCATTAGGTTTCCATATCCAGACATTATCATTCTGACTTTTCTACCTTTTCTCGTCTCCAAGAAGACTATATTATTAAGTAGGTACCTATTACCAATCCTGATTTTTCATAGCTCTCATATAACTTTTTTATTCATCATGGATTGGTGGTTTCGGGAGTTTTTTACTTGCACCTAAATTGTCTTTATCAACTCTTTGCTTACAAAATAAATAACAAAAGATCCGTAATTCATGTCCGATGTTACGAGTACTGTCGTGAATTTTTGTATCTAATTGTCATTTACATTTATTTTTATATTTTGAAACACTTTTACGACTCACTTATTCCGTGCGTGTTATATGCGTGTTACGAAATGTATCAACCAATATTCGATCCACAATAAAATATTTCTACGTTTTTATTGCAGGGCAGAACCGCGAGGTGCCCAGCGGGGGTCTGTGTTGATTCAAAACGATTTAAATTTGTTCCATTGCATAATTTTGGGAAACTAAATAATTCATGTTACATTTGAATGACGACCACGAACATTGGAGATGTTAGATAAAAGTACCCAAATATTGCGCAACTTGTCTGAACGACCTTGTACCTACTGCTGTTAGCAATCAATGTTTTGGTGTTGGGAACGCTCTGCTTTGTCGTTCACGAATCACCTACGACCTTAAGTTATGGCACGACTTCTTTAAGTTTATTAGAATTTAACTGAACTTCAACCTCAATTGTGCAGAGGTGACCTTCTATTTTAGGAAGACGATGCTTTTTCTACAAATAAAAATTGCACATTCTATGGCACATTTCCTGTTGGGAGTTGATTGGTGATCGTACATACGCTCTGTGGTTCTCAAGTCTGCTGAATGGGTTGGTAGGTACGGAAAACTTTAATTTGTAAACCAACCTAAGTAGACATTATGAAACGAAAACGATATTAAAGTAATAAATACGGAAATAAGAGATCAGATGAAGCAATAAAACACACAAACAGCAACGCTTATAGAAATCTCTAGGAAATGATCATTTCAGTCAGTGCCTGGCTTTGTTTCCTTTCCTTTCACTACTCAGCTCGCGGCCGTTTTCATTTTAACACCTCTCTTTATTTGAGTAATTAAATGCCGTAATAATTGCTCCAGTTTACCTATAGATTTTAATCTAGGAGGAAGGAATCTTCAAGGATGACTGAGCTTAAAACTTTAAAGAAAACGTTAAGTATCGGTATCGTGTTTTTCAAGGGATCGTATTAAAACACAACGAGAAAATCTGTACCTAGGTATGCTAGGTAAAGCATTTACTTAGTACGTACCTATTTGGGTACTTAAATAATATCATGCATGACTCAAAAATCTGCCGCCATGGGAACAGAAAATTAATAACATTAATTTTACGAAAGTACTCTGCGTTCCGGGTACTAAAGCCGCAGCTTGGGAACAAAAACAGGAAGCTGGACTTGCATAATTTGACCAGACCTGTGTTTTAGGATTCATAATGAGGCATGATGTGGTTCTCGTAACCACTGGGAACTTAATTCACGACCATTCCGAGGCCCATTTACCTCGCTAATAATTTCAAAGTGACTGTAATTTTTTAAATGAAGTACAGATGCGCACATTTGTGTCCACCCACTTTTCATAGAGCTTATATGCCATGCCGCCATACATATGCGCCATATATAGTGGACTCTCCAGGTGGGTCACCGGCATTACGTTTGCACTAAAGTGAACCCTCCAGGAGGGCTCCCAGCACTGAACGTGTTAAGGAAAGGTTTTTGAGTATACCAACCAGTAAAAACTATCATAAAGTAGTGCAATTTAGATGCAATGGGATGAACCGATATAATCTTGTAAAATCTCGGATAATGACATAAAATACTCTGTTTTATGACAAGTAGGAGGTAAAACTTGGAAGTTTTATGTCTTATTTTAAACGCTGTCGATGATCAATTGACACTGTATCGACTCTTTCAGCGGGGTCAACTGCCTGTAATGTTATAATTTACCTTCGTTATAATACGTTTCCTTTGCTTGTTGTCGTCGTTAATATTTATTCCTGTATCATTTCAAGAGAATTAAAACGTTACGAATGTAATAACAGTTTGTTGAGATACAGGTTGTTTTAATATCACATTACTTTCTTTGTTCAATTAATAATGTCATTCATCATTACATACATCTTTTACATGAAAATGCGACAGTCACTTTCCAAACGCCAAAAAATAACGCTTTTTTTCAATAAAAATTATGACCTCCTTTCCTTACGTAAACATCCTGTATGAATATTATGCAAAGCGATTTTTTATGGCGGAACAATATCGATTTTATCGATCGCTAAAGAATGGAGTGCTTATTGAAAGTCATTATAATATTGGAGTGTTGTGATAGCAGTTTAATCTAACGCGTGAAGGGAGCGCTTTGATATTCAAATTGGTCCTGAGATCGGGCGCGTCATCTCGCATGATAATGAGCCGTGGAATGACAAACTACCCTCTTTCATCACCGCCCACTAATGGTCAGTATAATGAACACTGGGAACGTTAACATCCGTATCCGGCAGCTTATGATAAAATGTCGATGCCAGCCAACTTTGAGATATAGTTTCGAATAGTTTTTTGCGTTCAAGGATTGAAATTTCTCACGATTTAACATTCGAAATGACTATTGTATCATTGATCGAAGGATTTTGACAGCTAGGCTAACCAATTCGTGACCGTTCGATATTTATCATCAAAAAATTAAATGGAGCTAGCTTTTTTTCGTAGATAGGTACATACAACTAATATTCTACTATTATTCAACTTTGTAGGTATTTACTTCGCCTATGTTACTACCAAGTAGGTAAATACATTAGTGGTATAAGTATTAACAGTCACAGATTAGAAAATTAATGTTTGATAATTGGGTGTGGAATTACTTTTCTACAATAATAGATACTGCTTCTAAAATAAAACTCGAAGGCAGGACCACTGCACACAGACCTCTACTCAATATCATACAGTAGCCTTCCACATTAAACCTGCACAAAAACTAATAAATTGATAAATGTAAGTAGGTGGGTAAGTACCTCGAAGATGATATGCTGACTATGCTGTTCCGTTGCCTTATACCACAGCAATCCCGTTAACTTCGACCGCATCAATGGCAGTGTGATTGATGAGGCTTTTATTGTTGCTCCTGAAATTACACATTATATGAACATTTTACTTGTGAGATACACTCATTAAACATTTATTTATTTTACTTATTTCTTGGCTTGTACGGATTTACTTAGAATTAGCCTGAAGCTATGAGAACATATTTATACTCGACCGTCGGCGCCGGCGGTCCTATCGCTTTTTTTTTTTAATAATATTTTTTTCAATTAAAATCCGAGTGCGCTAAAAATCGCGAAAAAAATAACTACAAAAATACATGTGTGAAACCCTAGCTACACTTTCATCCACTATAGGTAGGTATGTAAGTTTCTTCAACAATTAATTGTGATCCATCTTTGTAAGCAGTGGAACAGTTGTTGAATATTTTATTTGAAAGTACGACATGGAGTCGGCGCGGGCGTTCCGATCTTTAGTCCGATATAGAAATGCATCCATTGATGCTATCTACGAATTCCAGGGATGACCAACATGTCAAGCAAGGGGCGCTGATAATATATTTTAGAACTCTAGGAGCTCTACACACATTTGATTGTTGACAGACTTTGTTACGAAGTCTGTCTGCCTACCTAATGAAACTTTCATTAGGTAGGTAGACTTCTTTCATTATGAAATATTAAGTATTAAATAGAGCCATATTTATGTACCTACTTTAGAAACTGCACCCTAATTGTGTAACACACGATCAATCACAATCTGAATCATTTTGAAGGATATTGCTATTTCATTTCTTAATAATTATGTTCGAAAAATTTGCCTGCTGATATTGCTACAACGTAAATAACGCAATGAATGTTGCTGAACTGTCAAAATGAGACAGATTGTGATTGATAGTGTGTTACGCAATTAAGGGGCGGCTGTCTCGGCGTCCCTAGACGATCAAAATTACTTACTTGACAAGCTCGAAAAAATCCCGTGCTTGTGAAGCACGTCGCGCGCGTCTAGGGAAGCCATTACCACTTTGCAACCGAATTCGGTCGTATAGCGATCGCTGTATATGTCGAGACTGCCGCCCCTGGTCTGCAACTCTTTACGTCAAACAAGTTGCGAATGTAATTTATAGTATGGTGGTTAATGATATAGGTATATGGAGTAGTAGTTTTTAATTACTACCCTATGTTACTTGAATACCTTCCCTATCATCTGAGCAGAGTTAATAAATGTAAAAAACTTCTTAAAAAAAAAACACAATCGACTTCCAAAAAAAAAACTACAAAGTCAAAAAAAACTTTTTCGGAAGAAACGAAAATACAAAACCAAAGACACTGAGTCTTTGGTTTTGTATTTTCGTTTTTTGCCACCAAAAATGTAACTAACTCAAAAACCACTCATCAGAACTTGACTAAATTTTCATGGGATTATTTCAGAAGTTATAGGTAGGTACAGCTTGGCAAAAATGAGTTTGGAAAAAATAAGGGCGCCACTATCGTACTTACGTCACTTCGAATGGAAAATAAATTGTTAAAATAAATGTGCCATAAAAACGCTGCTTGACTCATACCAAAACCTACACAGGTCTACTTAATTCAAAGAGTCTGACGTGGTGGCATTTGGAATTAAATATTTTACTTGTAATGCAGACCTGTGATGATGGCACTATTTTGCTGACAAGTGCTAGTGGGGTTTGAGTCACCCACAAGCAGCGTTTTTAACAATTTGTTTATATTCTTTTGTTCATTTCTCATTCGAAGTGACCTAAGTGCGATAGTGGCGCCCTCATTTTTTCCAAATCCTTTTTTGCCAAGCTGTACTAGCACTTATCGGCAAAGTACTGCCATCAAAGTCAAAGTCAAAGTCAAATCATTTATTTCAAATAGGCCCGTATAAGGCACATTTGAACGTCAAAAATTTACAAAAAAAAATTAATTGATTCTAGTTGCCCCTTCCAAAAGGTAGTTTTCGTATGGAGAAGAATGGGCAAGAAACTCCACCGTTACTCTCATCATCAAAGGTCTGCATTAAGTTACATATTTAGTTTCATATGTCACCACGTCAGACTCTTTTATGTCAATCTGTACCTATACTCTTTCAAACAAAAAAATAATTATCAAAATCGGTCCACATTGATGAAAATATTGATATAATTATTGATATAAATATATTTTTTTTAATACATACTGACCTTTTTCCTATCGATTTGTATGCTTATAATTGAAATAGGACTGAAAAATGTCTATGGAACGCAGCAATTTCGTTCCAATTTACGAAAATATTTTTGTAAAAGATCCATCTGATTTCCCAAAACTTATTTTAATTAAACTTAATTAACTTAATTTGACTTACTTTTGAAGCATATAATTATTGATAATTTTGATATTTGCTAGACCAATATTGTTGGAATAATATTAATCACTTAGCATTGCAAAAACAGAATCAAGTTGCTAAGCCCAAACGTATTTGAATTTAGTATAGCTGTCAAAATATTTAGTGTCAAGTGTCAACTGTCACTGTCACTCAGTTTGACTTAGATTTGTTTACATTTTTAGTTTAACTGAAAATCTATTTTCTTACAAATAAAATTAAACTACGATCTACAAAGACCAAATCTTTGAAATATATACTTTGTTAAAAGAAGGTTATCCTGTAAAAAGACAATGCGTGTTTAGAAACCATTGATGTCGCAAAACGATGCCTAACCTAAACGAAACTTTAATTGAAAAAGTAGTACAAAACTGTTTTAATTTGTATAATAAATTACCGAAAAATGGTAAGCCTATCGAAAGAGAGTGGACAGTGCTATCATGTATAATAGAATATGACAGAACTATTGAGAACATTGAAGTAGTATCGCTAGGTACCGGCTCAAAATGTATAGGGGCTACGAAAATGATGCCTAATGGAAGTTTACTCAACGACAGTCATGCCGAAGTATTCACTCGACGCGGCTTTTTATTATACCTGTATGAAAATATTCACAAAACTTTAACACATAAACAGTCAATATTCAATAATGAGAATGGCCAGTTTAAACTTAAAGAAAATATTGAATATATTTTCTATTCATCTCAGTTACCGTGTGGGGATGCGTCTATAATATCCCAAAATGGTGAAGAAGAACATTACGGTGATGTACTAAAGCTACAGAAACGTGAGATAGAAGATGATGTTTGTGAGACAGAAGTCAAGAAACGAAAAGTTGAGGACTATGTTAATAAGACAGGGGCTAAATGTCTACCTCAGTGTGAACAAGACTTAAAGGAATCGGGAACAAATATTCAGCTACACCTTGCTCAAGTGAGAACGAAGCCAGGCCGAGGAGACAGAACATTGTCGGTCTCTTGCAGCGACAAGATGGCTAAGTGGATACATTTAGGTGTCCAAGGCAGTCTTCTAAGTATGCTGTGTGAACCAATATACATAAAGCATTTTATATTTGGTGGTGGAGTTCCCTATTCTGAAGAGTCTCTAGTAAGAGCTCTTTTGAATAGATCAGACAGTTTATCACTTAAATTGGATATAAAGCCTGAATTTTACCAAACAACTTTAGTGTTCTCTAGTATTAGATCAGATGTCAATATAAAACCAGCTCCCGGAAGCATAATTTGGATAAAATCAATTACTCAGTGAGTACCTGTATGTAATTTCTTAAAAAAAAGCAATCACTAACTAGAAATATCTTCAAGTTGCTGTACATATTTGGATTAGTATGGTTTATTTATGCCCTATATTTTTAACTTTATTTTTATGGTGTATTTTAAGTGGTTTTATTTTTAATAAATAAATCAAATAAATAACTGATCTTGGATTGGTATTGGTAATTTATAAAATGAAGATGTTTTAAAACAATCAATATGTTTCAGGGTCCTAGAAGTTGCAGTACAAGGCAGAAAGTTAGGAGTCACAGTGAAGAAGGCATTGTCCCCAGCCTGTAGTTTATGTATAAGTAAATACCATTTATATAAGAAGTTCTTACACATACTAAACAATAATGAAGATCTGAAAATAAAAATATGTGGTCAAGGTAAAATTGAGAGCATACCTTATAATAACATGAAAAAAAAATCTATGAAATATTTTGAAAAATGGTTAGATGTTAAGGAAAAGTTTTTTAAGACATGGACCATCAAACCTGATATGTGGGACTTTTGTGTAAATATTAATTAATTTTTTATATATTTTTATCATATTTAAATAAAATGTGTTATGTGAACTTTATGTCCTAGATCAGCCCTTCAACAAATAAAATGGTAAAAAATAATACAGGAATGTCAAGTGATTAATAAAGATAGATAAGACTTCGAAAAAGAAGGTTTTGCATTAAGGAAGTCATTATCTATGTTGAGATGTGAGAGTAGTTTCATCTTGAGTCGATTATTTGCAAAAATTTATGATAAGTGGTACTTTCTGATTGCCGACGCGCGATACGGTGTGACTTATAGCGCCTGTTCAAATTATTCGAGTACCTAATTATCTAGGAACTAATCGTTTTATCGAAGTAAAATACCAAATTAGCTAATTTGGAACGGGGTTCACCGCTAGTGTTATTTTCCGATTAAAAACAAGGACCCATTCATTCACACGTACAGACGCCAGCACATCAACCTACTACAATCTGTCAAATTTCTTTAATAGATTATCTACTTTATCTTTAGAGCATAAGGTTTAAAGTTGATTGGGAAAATTTGACAGTTTCGGGTAGGTTGACCTGCTGGCGTCTGTACTTAACAAAACCACAACAAATCGCAGCGACAAAATATGGGTAAGAAGAGCTGAGGAAATCCATAGGTACTTTCGACTCAACTTTTCGATTCAATTCAGTAGCCTAATGGCGTAATACACGATCAATCATAATCTGAATCGTTTTGAAATAGATTGCTAATCCATTGCTTCATAAGTTCGAAAAAAAGTTCTGCTCAACAACGTAAATAACACAATGAATGTTGTTGAACTTGCAAAATGAAACAGATTATCGTTTACGAAAATGTGTTGAGTAATTATTAGATAGCAGGTGCACTTTTAGACAGCATAACTATTTATAGGTAGGTATATCAGGAAACAGAAATATATTCTTTACAACAGGTGAATTTCTACTTCTCAGTTATATACTTAGGATCACTAGCAAACAACCCACCTCGTCCACTGTGGGACATAAATCTTTAAAAATGCAATTTTTTACACTCTTGGGTTTAATTTTTAAAAACGCTGATGACGTAATTTTCCATCAAGCAATAGGCTAAATACCAACCAATTTTCATGATTTTGACTACAAAACTAAGTAACAGAATTCCTATACCTCAAGGGATAAACCTGCAAAAATACTGAAGCACGTCTTATTTATTTTCTGACCGAAAAGCTAAGTACCTATCAAATTGTATGGATTTAATTTGAAGTTAAATCAAAAGTTAAGCTGATAATTGCCGAATTTCTATATACGTAAACTAAAATACACTATTTTATGCCCCTACATAATTAATATCGCAAAACGATTATTAGTGTCAGAAACTAAAAATCCAAATTTCATTGAATTAGCTTCACCGGTGATGAATCAGTCAGGACAAGTTGATTCAAGCTAATAATAACTTTATTTTTTGTTTACTTGTGATTTTAACCCTAGCTCCAAACCTTGTCATAATTGTACCCCCTAAATAAAATCCTGATCCGCTCCTATGTGGTCTGTGTGAGTAAACTATTCATATTAGCGCCCGTCCACGTTTTGATGTGATTGTGGTACGTGTGATCGGGCCCTAAAAACAATAATGCAACACAAAAGTTAAGCTTATAAAATAAAGATAAGACACCTTACATGAATCTGTTAGAACTTGTCAACTGCTGTGATTGGTTGGCACGTTATTGATTAGCCTTTTACTAACCGAGTGTTGGCATCGGATTTCACGCATTTGACCATTTGGAGCTCATTTTAATTAAAGATCACGGATGATTTATGCATATTGCAATCATATTTAAAACCTACTTTACTTAAAATTGGTAATAGGATAGGATAGCCATAAATTAATATGGACTGTTCGAGATAAGTTTTAACGTTACAAAATAATACAGATTAGATACAGCTACTGCTACGTAATAAAGATATTGCGTTACGAGTAGGTAGCGTTTTGACAGATCGACTATGAGACAACATTTTGGATTATCGGCAACGGCGCACAGTGGATCGAAAAAAGGCTCTCGAAGACATAGGAGCTTACATTTTAAAGTGCCAGTTTTTTTGCTTGAAATGGCTTCTCATATAGCCAATATCATGCATAAATATATCATGGAATACAATCTGGTAGGCAAAATGGCAACTTATTTTTTATTGCAAAATAAATGTACCTATGGAGCTAATGAAAACATTTAAAAGAAACATAATGAAATAGTTACATCACCGTGTTCAAGGATATTATGGCTATTCTCTCCGTTCCGGGGATATACTCGTAAGCATTAGCTCCATATTTATTTTGCAAACAATATATAAGTTGCCATTGGGGGCAGAAGATCTTCTGATCAGAAGGGGGTAGAATGGCAACTTATATCTATACGTGTGCGTTTACGTTTTTCGCTGTTGGACATTACTTAGACCATAAGGTCTAAGTAGCAAAACGTCCGACTATCAGATGGTCTATATAGCAGAACATCTATTTAGCAAATCGTCAGATTCTCAAAATATCTGGAAACTCAGGCACAAAATTTTACACACATATTAATTGCATAATACACATTGACTAAGCATGTCGGGGGCCCGGGCGGCAAAACTAAAGGGGCCCAAGAATTAATGTCGAAATATTTAGCATGCTGCCTCGAAAAGGTTAGGGTTTTATTTTGACTATTGGTACAGAAATAGGATATACTTGGTCGACAACAGAAAAGCTTAGAGCACCAGACAAGTGGAGGATTGTAGAGCGAACGAAGCGAGCTCCAAATTTTTTGGATTCCGTATACCTAGTAAAAAAAATCTTTTGAACATTTGTACAGAAGTAGGGATTACTTTGTCAAACTATACAGAAAAGAAACAAAATAAAGGACGCAAAAATGTACCCTATCCCGGATAGGTAAGATTTTCTTTTAACTATTCGCAGAGAAATCTGAGAAAGAAGAGAATGAAGATAGCGAAAGTGTTTGCACCCTACGTTTATATTTAGCATGTGGGGGCCCCAACTACAAACTGCCTTTTACTTAGGTACTGAACATGTTTTGGTCTTGTTTGAGATTTGATTACAAAGTATTTCTCAAGTTTTGAGGGCCCCCATGACCGGGGGCCCAGGGCGGATTGCACCTGCCGCCCCCTTCTTAGTCCACCAGTGATTACCGGTCTTAGTAATCGTAATGCTATCGATCTGATCGGTTGACTGTGTGGCTTCGAAATGAGCTGTTTATGTAACCATCAAATTACCTAAATATTGGATAAAAGATGAAAACGATCGGTAGTCAGATTATACCTTCTAGGTGTTGACATAAACAGTTTGATCTGCGGTATTGATTGCCAATTCTCAGGCTCATATTTTTTTTATTGTCGATTGAAAATTATTTCCGCAAATAACATTTGGGTTATTTGCCTATAGATATGATGAAATTATAGAAGGTTTCATCGATGAGGTCAAGGTGTCGCTTTTATAAGAGGTAACAATATCAAAAGCCACAACTATTCGAGTATGAATTGGTTCATAACAATACAATTATCCGCTGAGCGCACCTTGTTTTGTTGCTAAGCTTCGCTATCTGTGTTTGACGTTTATTAATTACCATGTATATTAAAATATATTATTAGGTACTGAGTGACGAAATTCGGGTGCCAACCCACTTATCAAAGCTACTGTGGTGCCTTCTGCTGTATCGTTAGTATTAGATACATTAGGAAATCTGATACAAATGACATTTAAACCCAAATGCAGTAATGAGGCGTTAGTCGAGTGCAACAGTCTCAAGTTATTAGAGTCTGAACTTTAATTATTGTGTGTGATAAAGATTAATGAACCAAAAAGTAGGAATATCAAAGTAGTTACAGCTCAGGTTGTTAACAACATGATTTATGAAGTAAAATTATTAGGCGCCGCACTTATGTTGCCCAGTTTGAAGGATTATTGAGCCATAAGGCTTAGGTATCATAATATCCTCCCGAACGAAGTTCAGCCACGGGTGTGAATCTCTTCGTATATTAGCAAAGTAGCCAGGAAGGAGATATTATAGAGCACTAGTGTGTGAGCAAACACAGGTGCACTCTCTGTTCTTTTACTCACATAGTTTGATGGGACGGCAATCCGACACGACCGGAGAGAGGTCAGGCGCAGGACCAATGGCTTTACGTGGTTTCCGAGGCACTGGAATAGTATGTAGGTATAGGGTATCACTGTCATTAGTAGTAAAACCCGAAATCCTTCGCTCTATTTTTTTCTAATACCAAACTCACTTACAATGACCTAAATCCTTGTGGTGTTCTTATAAAACATAAAACTTATTCTTACGAGCATTTCGACCTCCAGGTCAATTTTATTTATAAACCACCCACACGCTAAACTGAGATAAAAATCCCGGAAAGGATCACCGTTAAACAATCACCCGAAGTTGGAACGTGAGTGGATGCGCTCGCGCCGCCGCCGATGCATAAGAGCATTAACGTTTAAGTAAAACAAATGGGTGCATGTCAGGTACCGCCCACATACGCGGAACAGATTATTAGTTATTGATTGTGGATTATTACAGAGACGAATGACTGTTTAGTATTTTCGGAACGTATGAAGTAACATGTGCACGTTAATATCATGTTTTGTAATAACTTTACACGTTTTCTTTTAATGACTAAAGGTGTTAATTGCTTTCAAGTCGACAGACTCAATTACCTATCAGTGATTTAGTGGATACAGTCTACCTATTCAACATTCTCACGATAAATTTTGGCTTCATTTCCATTACTGCACTAATTGGAGATTAAGAGTAGGTACAATGCCTGCCCACGAAATGGCCAAACTTTTCATAATCACTAAGGAAAAGTTTTTTTTAACAATATCCTCCGTTCTGGTTCCGCCGCTGTCGGGTAAAAAAGGCTGAGTTAACGACCGTAAGAGCCAGTAGGAATTAACGTTAATCTGTCAGTTACCGGCTCCCAGTTGTCAGGAGCCCGGTGAGAATCCGACACCAGTCGTCGCCGCTTTGTCATTATTTCGACAAGAATCAAACTGATTCGCCCGGCCCGGTCCGTGTTCAGGTTCACCCACTTTCTACCGGAAGGCAATTAAAAATAATTTGCATTTCTCTTTATGCGTACTACATCATTATTTTTTTGCGAATTTGTTGCTGGTTAAAAGGAGATCACTTTGTTCTAAGCCTGTCTGTGCAGCCGCCCTGTATTCTGATAGATGAAAAGAAGCGCTAGGTTTGCATTCAGTTTGTCTCGATACTTATAGATAGTTAAATAAGTAGCAGTTGATACAAAGGATTTTACACACGTATCTTTCAAGCTTAATTTTAGAATGAAATAAAAACAAGGATACCTACAAAAGAATACTTCGCCATCCTAGTTGGCAAGACTACCATTTTCAGACGAAAGGACAGTTTAACCTATCGCAGTAGGCTTCCTTTGAAGTCATCTTATACAAACTGTTAATCATGATGACGTGTATCTATAAGTCCTGACCATAGAGCCAGCTTTGAGTAAATAAATTGAGCGATCAGTTATTACGTGAGCTAAGGGATTATATTTTGTTACCGTTAGGTACCTATATGATCACAGTCAAGATCAGGCTTTTTACTGCAATAAAAACGGGCGTGTATAGGTAGGTACCTACTTAGAAATACTGATTTATTCTTCGTTTGGCCCACTGAGTTTTGTCCTACATACAAAAACAATATGCTAACTTCGTCCCAAAATATAATTTTAATTATTTTATTCCCGCTTCGTCCTATTTTATATTCCTTCTACGGCCCATATTTTTTTTACAAACTTACTTTTTTTGTACAATCGGCAAAAAAAGGTTACGTATTATTAAAAAAAATACATCAATCAACTATTTAAAACAACCGCTCAAAATGTACTCGTATTATTTTATAATAACACTCTTTAGCTTAGTGAGCAAATTATACGTATACAGCTGACGTCACTGAAATCTGTTTAGAAGAGCAGGTAAAAAATGACCACCCCTTTTCTTATTGCGTCCCTTGTTTCAAATAAGTAAAAAAAAAACTGATAAACTGTACATTATAATAAATAAATATGAAAAACACAAATAAGTAGGTACATTTTTTTTGTTGACTGTATCTTTAAAGTAGGTACTTGTAATTTGAGACGAAGCACAACTTCAATATGGGACAAACTAAGATTTTTTTGGAATGTGGGACACAACTTCAGGACGAACGAAAAATAAATCGAAATACTAGGTAGGACGATAAGTCCTTACGTTCACTTATCAAAACGATAGCTGTTTTGGATTCTGTTATTTTTTTAAATTATAATAAGGGTTGTTAAAAGAATCAAAGTCCTACAACAAGATGACGGCTGATGTTTGAAATCCCGTATTTCCGATCGCCCTTATCTATATAATTCCAGTGACAATAGCAAATGCTGCTGTAGCTCCCAATAGAGATATCAGTTCCAGATAAATAAATAAATAATTGTGTGCACATGTAGAGTTGGTAGTGTTTCGTTCATAAGACATTTGAGGTTAGATAGTTCATAAGTTTCCGCTAGCCGGCCGCGACAGGACAATGGCGGGCTTAGCGCATAAATCACGGCAGGTGAGCGTGTACTGATCGTCCTCAGGCCTTACAGGTGCTTTATATTGTTTGTTTGTACCTACTTATACACTTTGTTGTCACTGATTTCTTTCCTGTATAACTAAAGCTTGCTGTTCGTTCGAACGTGGTGCCATCATTATAACATCGCAAAATGACGGTCGATCGTTAAAGGTAAAGAAGAGCGGTGGCCGCCACATAACAACCTCAGTGACGGCTGTCATGAAATTGGTGGTAGTGGGGTTTGAGTTTACGGTATCAAAAATGATCTTTAGGAAAACACGCCAACTAATTTTCATAAATAACGTTTAAGTGACGTAATTCGCCGTCAAATTGCGGACGCTATATGGCGGCCACCGCTCTTCTAGGAAACTGTAGCTTAAGAAAGCCGCAAAATGACGGTCGTCCATAAAGAGAGATAAAGAGAGCATTTTTTGACATTAATGTCAAACAACCTTCGACATTTTCAAGACTACCGACATTTTCCGCCCGTTTTATGACGGCTACGCTTTCTTAGGAAACCGAAGGTTTGGAAGTTGTTTCAGCGCCTGCATTTGTTTCGTTTCATGGACAGGTGTCGCAACTAGCGGTGTCAAGGTTATCAATGTTTGACTTTGACTCACAATAGTTGTAATTGGATTAGGGCGTTGATTAATTAAAACCTCTGATTAAATGCTGTTGCAAAATGGTTACAACATAGTTGCTTATACAGGTTGCTTATACGGGTTAAATATCGAATGGCTGTATTTTAGTCTCGGCATATGAGGAAAATGATTTTTTGAATTATTGTTCACAGCATTGGTGGATTCTCGATGTCGAAAGTACAACATTCATTGTCGAATATAGTAAAGATCACAGTTAGGTTATAAATTGGATACCTACTCGTCGGGGATCCCGCTATCGGGAGGCGGAGGGAGTGCCTCCTCACGACTTATTGTTTATCCACAACAAATTGTTACGGACATATTCTAAGGAAAGCTGCCATCAAACTAATAATTTCAATACCTAGGATCAAAATGTTACATCTATGTTGGGTTCGTATTGCGAAACATCGTTGCTTGAAAAGAAATTGTAACTTGTGTATCCAATTTTTAAAATCATAGGCGGGCAATACATAATTGTCTATCTAACGTTAATGAAATCCATATCTCCAGAAGTGCGAACATATATCTACCTAGAGGTATAGAGGAAGGAGGTATAGGGTACAGAGGATGGTCAACGATTCTTGGTGAGTTTTTTAATCTAGTCCTAGCGTCGATGTGGACGTTTTCCACGTTGTAATTGGACCTCCAAAAAATAAAGTTTTGCTATCTTTTTTGAATTAACAAGGATCGTCCTTGGCAGACAGGTCAAGGTACACCTCCGTTATCATCATGGACGATGTTATGTTGTGCAACATCATTTTCATCTCTCGTAAAGCGCAATGGTCATTTCAAAAGGAGTTATTAAAAGCTTACCCACCTAAAGTTTAATTAACCATGAAAAACACATACGGAACAGTTATCAGTAGAGTCTAAAGAGCCATGTAAAAAGTAACACTCATTTAATAGACTTGTAAGGAAGGATGCAATCGCGTTCTGTCCATCTTAAGATAAACAGTTACAATGCTGTTGTCGTGTACGCCGGGACTTCTATAGCTTTAAACGGTTCATTGGCTAGTGAAATTGTTAAAGAGCATGACAATATATCCACGGGCCATCAGTTTGCGGGCTGTTCCGTGCCCACGATGACGGTTTTGGGTTAAAGGTATTTATTTACCTAACAAGATACAGCACCAGATAGCCTTTTCCCCAACTTAATGTATCACCTATAAAGAACCATTTCACATTAACCTCTCCGTAATCCATTTATCTGAGTTTGAAGACATCGGGATTTATTAAGGCGTAAATAATGTTTTATCATTGAAAAGACTCGTAAGTTTTTACATCGTCAAAAGGCATTACGTTAACTGTTAATCGCATTTCAATACGTTATCTTTATGAATTGCCGTCGTCTGCAATGTGGAGAAAACTCGTACTGAAGTCCGGGATTCGTTTATTTTTATTATTATTTGTGTTCCAAATATGATGACGAGGTTTCTTCGCATTTAATGTACTTACCGTTTCGTTGGTACTGCACACAAATCATGTAACAACTCTCCTTTGACCTACATTTATCTGCATGCGTTATCCTGTATTTGAACTTGGTTGTGCTTGTTACGTATCCACCTATCGCAATTGACCTGTTCAAGGCAAGGCTCCAAAAATGGCATTTGCTCAGATAGCCCCTCAGTCAATAACAAAAAAGAGACCGAATACCAAAACGAGAATTGTTGCAAAGGACCTCCGTAGAATTATACAATAAACAAAAATAAATATAAAAATTGAGCAAGGTTTACTCTCTCCTAAGGATATATCAGAGTTTGAGCAAACTTATATCTACGTATGCTCATCTTCTGATCTAGGTATACTTTCTTTATTGACTCCTACAAGAATGTAAAATAAGGCAGGAAAAGCAATATCTGAGCTGGGACTTCACGGCAAGGACTATAAAAAGAATCTTTAAATAGCAAAAATCTCGATTTTTGCTATTTAAAGATTAAATAGAAAAAACTCTATTTCAATCAACAGTAATTTCAGTCTAAATTATAAGTAATAAACGGGCTTGAAATGAACACTGTAATCATTTTTATGATAGACGAACATACTTGTTTTTGTACGGAGGAGATCAGATCAGACGGGTTGGCGTCAATCTTGTCAAATTACTAGATTTTATGGCTTGTAAACCTCGTCTGTTCAACTCTGTAAAACATTAACTAGGGATACCTACGATAAAAACAATTCTGAAAATGTTGGTTCTGATGAACTTATTTTAAACAAACAATACAACATTTGCAAATGAGGTGAAGTAGCGAATTTATTAAAGAAACAAATAAAATGAAAATGTAGTTAATAACATAAATATTTATATATTTTTTTGGCTGGAGTATCTATAGCCCAAATTAGTTTGTTTTTAATGCGCCATTTAAGCTTAACGATGAATCGTGAAATCTTCTTTGTTGAAATGTTTCGCGAACGATTGCTTGTTTTATTGGTACATTTATTTAGATCGGCTGTTTATTGCTACGAGTAACATTTATTACGGCGGTCCATGCTTTCTCCGTTGTCTGGACATCACCGGCCTGTTGCACCTTCACGAACTATTGCGTCGTATAAAACGATCGACTAGACGTAAATAGCACAGCTACACTGTTAATTGATCTCTTCTGAGCTTCTGTATTCGATCGCTGGCTAACTGTTATGTTACTATAGTAAGCTATATATATTTCAAATACGGGTCAAGGGGATTGATTTTGCAATGCTCCAGTGCTCTTTGTTAAAATTGATGTCATTAGTGAAAAATTCCATTGTAGTCGCAGGAATGCAGAATTTAATCTCAGCGTAAAATACCTCACTGATTACTCTGTGTATTCTAAACGACACAACGTTATTCTCGTAACTCTCGCGAATTGCACAGGAATTTTATCTTAGACTCGAGACAGCGGATTATTTATTAATGACATACTTATTTCTTTGTGTACGATAATGTGTGGAGCAACCGATGTTACTTTAATATTTATTATTATAATATTGACAATATTACATAAGAAGCCAGCGTGGACGGTGAAATCCGCGAAGTGTGGACGTGTGGATTGTGGACCGCAAGCACGTGGCGGCGTTACAAGGTATCGACTTGACCAAGTCTTTTAAATGTCTTTATCGAGAAACAAACGAACATAACAATAAAATCATCCACATCATTACATTACATACATTAACGGTTTATATAACTGCTTATGTCGATAACGAAATTGAGTGAATTTTGGCGAATTCGGTCGATAGCCGTCGTTAACTCGAGAAAATGACGGTTTCAAAACTCAGGGGCGATATGTTCGAATGTATCGAAGTATTTATTATTCCTGCTCGGTATGATATGACAACGAGTATTCGGCGCCATGTAGAAACTATTAATAAAATTAATTGGATCGTTCACGCAAGCCACGCAGTCTTGATTATTACGGTTTATGAGGATCTTTGTAAAGCGAAAGCCAACGAATATATTTCAAGTTTTTGGTTCTTCTGTTGTGAATTATGGGCTCAGGGCGGCAGGATTGTTGACAGTAATTTTAGTGTTGTTAGCCTGCCGATATATCATGATCATCCTACACTTAAACGTAATTAGTTTAAAAATTTATATGGTGCGACGAAGGTCGAGTTTAAAAATAACCCCATTCTTTTTATAATTTAATGATTCACGCAAGAGTTACGATTGTAAAATGAAGGGCCACTGGTTTTGCACAATTGCACCAATATTTGCTTTAGATTGCCTTATTTATTATTTATCAGTATGCTCTGTTTCTATTGTTTACACAAATAACAGTCCTGTTAAAAGTTCGCAAAGATGAAAGGAGATTTGGAACTTTGAAGAAATACAAATTAAAGTTCAAAAAAAGAACAAAAAGAAAAATGTCTCATTGGATTTAATTAAATCCAATGAGACATTTTTCTTTTTGATCTTTTTAATTTTAAAAATATACTAAAATAAGAAATAATTTACATATCTTTTGAGAATTATATATTTTTGTGTAAGATTTTTTAATTAGTGGTCAAGAGGGCCGAAATACAAAGTGTTGTGTGCCAATCGAGTGACCCCATCTGAGGCTGTTGGTACATATTGGGTTTTCTTTTATGGCTGTTGGGCCGTTGGGCCGTCTCACCGTCTGGTCGTGTGAACTTTGCATTATCAACTTTGTGATACATACCAAAGGACGTTTGTAACGGTCCCGAAGGTGTTCGGACGCGTTTTCGGTTTTTGAGATTGTGATCAATATCGTTTATCAATATTTCTTTGTTCTTGGTTTTAACCTACTTTTTGTATGAATCGGAAAATGCTTTATTTTCCTTTATCTTTGATGGTGCCTCTGTGAAATCGAATCGGCGTTTATTCGTTCATTTAAGTGCGGATGGTTACTTTTACGAGTGTTCTGTCGTATCGTATTGTTCTGCAAATACAACACCATAAATATGCCGCAAAGTTTATACTTTAACTAACCATTCATGAATGTTCTACAAATTGAAATAGGTACTCCAGTTACAATGGTCTTTGGGATGATTGATGAAACTTACTCGAACTATGAACCTGTGTGAATGGTACACACCTACTAACACAAGAGATCCTAAATATTCAGTGTTATATAATATTGCATTAAAGTTAATTAAACCCCAATCTCGACATGGTTTAGCAATGCTGAGAAATATGGCGTTAGATTTTTCATCGCCACCACAAGAAACCCTTGTAATTGTTTTGTAACTTCGTACAACGCTCTAAAGAGGTTAAAAGATGTAGAGATATGAATCGTTTAATAGGCAAGTGTGAACAGAACAGTGTTGCCATTGTTGGGCCCATTAACAAACTAGTTTTGACACGCGAGTCGCCTTGCGAAATGTCCAGCTCACGACTAAATAAATAAATGTTTATTTACATCGTTACCCAAGCAGTTGATAAGTAATTTAATTAGAACGCGCTTAATTGAATATTGGAAATAATAACGAGAGTAGCAGGCTGCAGCGTGGCGATACTGTTGTAACAAATTAATCAAAATTATGATCCGCTTGTGCGTCCGCGCCGCTTTGTTGCGATTCAACCGACCAATTTGTTGTTATTGCAAAACGTATTTAGTATGTTAACAAAGGCAATAATTTTCATGCAAATGTGGTAATCTCGAAATACCGGAGTAATCGATTTACGATGTTCTGCGATGATCTGGATCCTTAAATATGCGTTAAACATAAATCTTGTGCTCCTTTCTTAGCTATCTTATGTATGAGGCTTGAGTCTCCATAAATAATGTGATGGTTGGGTGCTAAACTGCGTATTTATGATGCTATCTTAGTATCTAAATTAAAGAGTTGGCTATTAGCGGCTTTACGGCAGTTGCATAAATACGGTTAAGTGGCATGTTTGAGGAAGCTGTTCTCAGGTAACGATCAATTTGCGTTAAGTCGACACGCTGCGCTTTTTTTTCTACGTCACAAGCTTCCTTAATGAGTAGAGAAATCCACGGAGCGAACTAACTTCTATGCAAATGCATTTTCTTCTATTTTCGAAAGTATACTTATATATTGTGAGATCGCTAATGAAGACTGACAAGTAATTCATTGGGTTTTACTTTTGTGTATGTATGTAGAATTAAGTCTATTAACGTAACTTACTAATTCTAGTAGGTACAGCTCTAGGCGTTAGAATGAAATGAGGCATTTCATTCTCCATCGATGTCCACTTGTAAGTAACAGCTCGAAGAAATAAAACCTAGGTCCTACCAACTTCCTAATTGATTTGGTTGTCATTCAAAGATAACTGTTGCATGATCAAATAGAGGACAATCAGCTATTTTGACACACTTAAATTTATATTGAAATCATTTTTTTTTTATGGATAGTTTTCACCTTCCTCTGGTATTTGATCTAGTTTTGGCAGATAGCCTGGTTTGCATCAAAACATGCCATTGAAGTATGAGTCGTCTAAACAAGGAAATGTTCTGCTCACTAGACCAGTGATGTGAGAATTATTAATCAAGATTTGCTTTGCTTGCTCCAAATTTTTATTTCTTGATTATATTTCTAACTTTCAAAGTAGAGCTATGTGGCATAAAGGAAGCAGGGTAGCTGGACGTGGGCGGAGCGGATCCAATTATGTCTCAGCACGAACGAATTTATTGCGCTGAACGTCTGCATCGCTCTCACCTTGACATGTCGCAGACGTGCGTATTCTGGATCGATTTTCTGCCTGTTTTCCTTATTCAGAAATAGGAATAGCAAAGATTTAATTTCAATTTTTCCTTTCCAAAACTCTGAAAATATTAATTGAATTTCATCTCTGATATCCGAAACATCGATAATATTGGCGTCAGTCCAACGTTATGAATATTTAATCGGGTAGGATGTATGGACGAAGTACAAATTCCAACGTATGT
Organism: Xanthia icteritia; assembly: GCA_949128155.2. Classification (NCBI taxonomy): domain Eukaryota; kingdom Metazoa; phylum Arthropoda; class Insecta; order Lepidoptera; family Noctuidae; genus Xanthia; species Xanthia icteritia. The sequence goes on along the minus strand of OX421938.2, from coordinate 9,667,996 downwards.
ATACTCGGCTAGTTCGGAGGTTGGAACGGAGGCTGCGCACGCGCTTTTGATGCAAGCACCGGCTAGAGACGCCGGCAGTCGCGCGGGAAACTTCGCGGCACTCGGTCGAGCTTACGGCCGTGAGCAACTCTGTGGAATCTATCTCTCGATCATATTTACGATAACTTACATCGATCGGTGCGATATCGACGAGTACCGTGTTATAAACATAAACTGTGATCATAAACTGATGTGGTTGCTGGGCACTGCTGCCATTATGTCCGGTTAAAACAATTTTCTTGGAATAAAAGTGAAAAAATTAACTCTGCCCAAATGAAGATGACTGTGAATCGTATAAGGGTGGTGGTGTTAGGGAGCCCGCGGAGCGGCAAGTCTGGTTAGTAGAGCATGCACATCCGTTATTTATGATGACTATGTTTTTTAGCAAGAAGTTAACTATTTTGTTGCAAAGTTAAACAGCATGTTGAATATTGATTTTTGCAAGCAGGTTTTAATTTTTTTATAGGGTATAAAACAAAATGAAAATGACAAAATATAAGTTTATAAGTTCACAGTGGTTTACACAAGTGTTATTAATTGTCATAGCGCTAACAAGCAGTGTGAATTCAAAACGTTTAAAAAATTCAACGAAGTCACTTAAAAATATTTGAAACACTAAAAACACTAAAATAATTAAAAGGTTTTTTTACCGTTTAAACTTTGAGCGCCCATTTTATAAAATGAAAAGCTTTACCTGATGCAGTTAATATTTGTAATTATCTTTAGTAATAAAATAAGGGATACCTTATTAAAGTCAACTAAGTGCGAATTTGAGGTGCAGACCCTGTAATTTCAGTCAGCCAAAAGGAGTTTTTTTGTAGTTATTACATCAGAGGAACGTATAACGGTAAAGGAAAATTACAGTCATAATCAAAGCGTTATTTTAAAGCGATGTTTTTAAAAGTAATTTTTATTTATATAAGTTTTGAAAAGTTTATTTTAAACATAAGGATATTTTTTTATTTAATTAACATCCTTATACATGAAAGGTATTTATAATTTTCCTGGATGTCTAAAACACTGCAACTATGAGTAGGTAAATCTGATTTTATACCTATAGAGGTAGTAGAAACCTTTGTTTATTTGTCATACTAGTAAAAACCTAGACAGATATCTAGACAAAGCATTTTATACAAGAAGGACACCGAATCTACATTGTTTATAATAATTATACTCCTACCTACTAGTTTACATTGCAAATTGTATCAGGTATGCTAAGCTATGATAGAGTTACACATATTTAATTGCCAGCCTCTTAGCCAAGGTACGCACGAACGAATTTTTAACGCAACGATTTTTTATCGTGCATTGAGAATCCAACAGAGTGCATCCCAGCGCGTCGAAAAAATACACTGTTGGCGCTAAGCAGTACGTTAAAAATGTAATGCGCGAAAAAAAATCACCCGTGGGTACGGGGGCTTATCGTGTACAACAATCTATTCAATGACATTCCTGTGTGTCAATGTTTCATTACGATAACACCGCACATTTGACTAATGCTTTGTTTTATCTGGAGTACCTATAACAGACTCGTTTGATTTTATTTGTTCGATACTTAGTCCACAATCTATCAGACGTTGTTTAAGCGCCCTGCAAACATCTAACAATTCCAACATTATCGAGAATCTAGACAAATATTATTATTATTATCTATATATATTTTTAATTTGTATATATTTTTTAAAAATTATGTGTAACTATTGTACCTATGCCCTAAGAGCGGGACATAGCTGATCACAATTTAATTAATTTAGACCTATTTTATCTACCTACCTATGATCCACAATAAATATATTGATTGATTGATTGCTAAAAGGTTTAATAAAAAATTAAATTAATAAAAATAAAAAAATAAAATAATCTTACAGATTTGTTGTAAGTTAATTTTTTCTCAAATAGTTGACGAACGATTGGCTTTTAATTTTCCAGTGCATTTTCCTACAATCTTTTTATTCTTTCGCATGACTGTGATTTCATAATTCAAGTAGTTCTCTACCGGTTTTAGTATATAGGATTTGTTGAGTAGCTTTTTGTACATCATGGACTCCATTTTATCAGTGATTCAATTAAATTTAGCTGTAGCTAGATTTTGCATTTTGACAACAATGGTTCACCCCGACATGAATATCTCTTGAATAATTTCTTCAACGGTTTCACAACTCATCTTGGTTGAACATTAACAAAACAACCCAAATGAATTTGAAAAAGGTTTTTTCTACACATTTACTTGGTAAAAAGGTTTGTCTAATCTTAAGACCTTTTTCCATGCATATGCGCCAGATTCCTTGCTATCATGAAATATGGGAGACAAAAATGTTCTACAAGACTTTCAAATATTGTTATCATCAAAATCACCAAAAGTTATGTTCTCACATGATATTTTATGGAAGATTTACTAAAATAAGCTCTAAAAACAATCGGGGTGAAATAGAGTACCACCTATACACTTGTCTTATTCAGAACGTTATAAAGGTTGTCGACTACATTGACTGTAACATGGCAATACTCAATTTGTCGGTGATTCACGATCATGGCTGATTAATTTTACTTTACAAACATGGGTATAGGCGTGTGATATACATGTGTAGAGCAACGACCTCGACGGCAGCGTTAATGGTTGATCGGTCGTTTAAGAGTTACACAACGTCGTCTGGTGGCGCCAGGCGTCGCGGTTGTCGGGAAATCGCGCCGCTGACCCACCGGCCGAGTCGCCGCGACTGGTTGTAATTGCACCGCCCTAATTGTCGACCGGCGGACGGCTGACGGACCGGCTGCGAGCGCTCCGAGACGCATGCGTTTGCAATTCATTACAGACGGGAGCGAGCCGGCCCGACATGCGAAATTGTTTCATTGTAGATCCTGTCCACGGACGGCCCCGTGGGAGTGGCGCTTGTCTGTCACGGATACGCCGTTCACGTCGTCTTTAAATGCCCTCGGGAGCATTATCTACTCATTAAACCTTTTAGTACTGACATTATTCATGAAACTCATTCTTCATGAGGCCATTTATTTTCGCATTATAGTGAATTCCGTTACCGCGAAGTCGCGGCGGTGCCCTGCACTTAATATCGTTCCAGACTATCTGGGTCACGTTAATACTTCGTACAAAAATATGATAAGCATCTCTGCACCCTGTGGTTATCCGGCTGTTAAAATTTAAACACTAAAAATATTAATTATGTTGAGTCAATAAAATATTTCAATTAACGCGTCCACCGCAGAGTGCTACATGTCAACGTGCGTCCGTTTTTTGTCTGAAATGAATTGTGTTCGGAGAGCAACGAACTTTAATTTGGAAATGAGCTTAATTTTTTTGATGTTATGAAAGATTGCTTTTGTGAAGGGCCTGCGTGTATGAACTTTTTGCCGGGAGTGTCGCGAAGGTGCCGAAATGGGATGTTAACACAACCACATTGATTGTGGTATGAGCTTGAAAGGTCTGGTCGAATGTGTAGGCTCGGGTGGCGCGGGCGCAGCGCTCCGTGCGACGACCTTCTCACGGCATGATGAATGAGTTCAGCGAGGAGGTATCGAAGCATCGTCGACATCCTTACCTCGCGGATTCTGACATATTCACTTGTAATGTGTCTATATGATTGAGTTTCTACATAATTTGTTTGGCATAGCAGTTTTTGAAGACATACTTTTAAAAGCGGTGTTTAAATAAGGGCTTTTGGTTGGTAAAGTTTAGGATCATAACGTTGGCGAAACATTGAAAGCAGATTTGAAGACAGCTTTTAAAATCCAACTAATGCGAGAATAGGACTATTTCACCATTCATGAACAGTTCATTCATGACAAGAAAGTTTTAAAGACTGAAGTGTTTTTTTAAATATTGGCATGTGCTTTTTTTGTTAATGAAAAGTTGATAAGAAAGGTACACGCAGATAAAAACACTAAAGACATTGTCTTGACAAATGGGAAGTTAGCAGAAGACATTAATAATTAATAAAGAGAAAGAAGAAAAATACGACGGGCAAGATTCCTTAGAAATAGATATATTATGTGTACAGTTTGGGGCTGATTCAGATTTTAACCAATTAATCGCTGTACCTGTCTGGCCCGCGAGACTTAATACTTATTTGTTACTGAAGCTAGACATCAATCAATTAGTCAACTCGGCATAGTGCAGTCCAATCAGTCACACTTCTAGACTCAGACCTCTCCCAGGTTGCGCCACAACATCTGGCATTGATGTCACAATTGTTATCATGACTGCCCACTAATATGTTAGACCGGTATCAAAAGAAACCAAGTCAAAGCAATAATGGTTGTTATTGGAGTCCATGATGATCAGTTCGAGACATGATGGATGTGGTCAGTAATCTATTAATTACCCTAAAGATTCCTGTCGATAGCTACATCCATTGTTCTTGAAGATAACGTTCGATCTATCAACCCACGTGGTGCCGTGTTGTTTGATCACAGCAATTTGTCTTATATGCCTCGATGATTATAATTTGATGTTATTTTTTATTGGAGCCTCATCAGAGAAGATTCGTTAATCATTTTTTGATCCTCCACAATAAGCGCGGTAAATTTATTACACGTAAATTGATGGTAAATCGTTTCGAAATGATGTATATATTCACTTTGTGAGTTACTATTTTTTGGTGTTGTACGTGCCGTCATTATCTTTATGGATAGATGTGCATTACAAAGAAAATTGATGAATTTGTTTTTTATGTATTTTTCCATTGGACCGTAAAAAGCGAAACATATATTATGTACATGTTTGTCTAATAATAAGGAAACTTGATTCTGAAACACCAATTATTTCAAAGACTACAGGACAATATTACGTCAGGTCTGGTAGTTGAGGAACTAAAAATATAGGTTATTTTTATGGTTATTTTATTAGTAGAGTGGAAAAATAATTATTAAAAGATTTTTATTTTTACCCAACTGCAGCATAAAATTGTAACTGCTTATATTAGATATATCGTGAAATGTTCTGGTAAAATGCCAAGAGTTCCACCAGTCTAACATAAAAATAATATATAGAACCGAACTTAAAACTGTATTTTAATTAAATTCCGCATATTTCAGTTAAAAGTGGTTCGATGAAACTTTATCACTCGACGATTATGTACGTAATCGGATCGCAGAGAAAGTAATGCATTTAATACTCAATGCACACGGAGAAAAAATCGAAAGGAAAAATGAGAGTGAGGAATTTCGATCGTGTTTCATAAACTACGATATATTGTGGTGTGTTGTAATTTTTATCAACGCTTGAAAAGGTTTTATTGCACGCTGCTTTATTGACGTGACGATGTTTTATCGGCTGCCGGTCGTCAATCAAATACCGGAGATATCGATCTTCTTTCTTAATTATTAATGTCATCATACACGGACGCTGTGTGAGTGTAACTTTATTATGAACCCGTTTATTTTGTTTTCTTTTGTAAAACTTCGATTGTTTCCTTGAACAGCTTAAGTACTTTCAAAAGAAATTCCGAATGACCATTTCGCATAACCTCATGAAGATTTCTAAAGAATTCCATGAAAATCGAAAATTAATTGAATCAGAGAGGACTACGCAGTGCTTTCATTTTGAAGTAAGAGAGCACAATCGTTTCCTTATAGTTACGTCGTCATGCCAGAAATGGCACAGTATTGTAAGGTAATAGATTTCCTTTCCTAGCCTTAACCGTCTGCGCCAGAATGCGTACGGAATGCATTCCAAGTCCATTGTCATGCGACAACGTGCTGCAGTTGCATAAAAGCATTGTGGACTCTTGTGTAACTGCCGTGGGTCAAGATTCTGACACAAATAGTAACGGCAATAACTCATTCGAGAGTATTATCCACACGATGATGTTGTAAACGATTCTTGTAATGGAATGTTAATTAGCATTTGTTACGAAAATTTTACTTGACTTGATATTAGGGTGGCTATCATAAAAATAATTTGACTATATCGTTATTTACTTTGTGACGAAATCTTGAAAATATACGATATTAAATTTCTATACTAGTATGTTCACTGTAATTTTGCATTTTTGTATGTACGATAATCATTAAAGTTATTCGCATTTACTATTAACACATGAGTGCATTAGTACCTAATTAGCGCCCGACCATGAGACTTAGCATAAACATTGACTACATATTCAACGTCTACTATACAATGAGCACTAGGTAGGTAATATGTCATGATTTGTGCATTTCTGCTTGGCACCTTAGGTTACGTGTTCAAAATTCAAATTACTCGTTTTCATCATCGAAATGATAGAAATTGCTATAACGATTACACTTCAAAGGGTGAAGTACGAACGTAATCTCACGTCCGAGGCGGTCGCGCCGGACAAGCAATCAGCTTGTTGAATAGCGCCACTAGTTCCTTTTGATGGGCTGCAGGATTCTCTACACTTCATTTCGTCGGTAGCTTACGACCACTTCTATTCACGCAACTTGCTTAGTCATTGTTGTTGATAACTGTTTGTATTGTGTACACCCTTTGATGGAAATTCCAGGAGTGAAAGGACTAATCAGTGTTTGATCCACTCGCTTCTAGAAAGTTGGGAGTGACGACCTCTTAATTGTTCGCCTATTTACAATATGTCTTCGATGAAGGCGTGCTTCTTACAATGTTATTCATTTAGTTCTCTTTTTGTTGCAGCGGTGGTCGTGCGTTACCTAACAAAGCGGTACATCGGAGAATATAGCTCGACAGGAGGTTAGTAAAGTTCACTCGATGAATCATTAATGTCATAATAAAAAGTGTTGATCTCTTTTTGATCATTGTTTTTAAAATAATTATAAACGTAGATGTACGCGTTATTATGATATTGGTAAATTCAATAAACTTTCGAACTGACATTTAATGACGTCAATTCTTGGTTAATTTACAAAAACTTCAATAATGTCTGTCATTTATTATAGTAGTGGAATGTATTATGTATTTAAATTAAAAATGTCTGCTTCCTTCCGACCTTAAATATGAAGTGTTTGCGTCAGCTGAGTGGTGTCTTTCTCAGGACGTGAATTAAAATGTTAAGGAAACCGCTTTCAGTACTCGATGTCATAGTAAATGCTGTCTTTATCGAATGACGACAAGAATATCAGCACAAAAGCGATCGTTACGCGCATTTCTATACCGTACTCTCTTGTTTCAGATTTCCTTTATCAGCACAGAGTGGCTTTCGACGGTGCCGTTTCAGAAGTTGAAATACTAGATACATCTAATTGCGCGGTAAGTAACGAGTCTGCCACAATGTTGCTTTTAGCGTTAACACTAAAATATCAGTCACTGCGAACAAAAGGCTCGACATCGTCGATAAGATTAAAACTCGAAGCTCGAATAGCGAATGTAGAGATAGACGGTCAAACTTAATTTACCATTAAACAATGGAGATGTTAATCTGCTGTGGGCTGTGCTGGTAGCGGACTAGCGGCTGATGGCCGCAGTACAATTTAATTAGACGAAGTTTATGTGGCTTGTATCGGCTTATCAGATGCGATCGTTGCCGTTGCTGCATCGGTGTGGCTGCGGGCGAAATCCTACGTTTGAACCTACGCTGCGATAGAATACACGGGGGAATTCGTGTTACGTAATTGTTATGCTTTTATTGTTATTGTATAGGCGCGCAGTGATTCTTAAACCAGTTTTGTTTCCTAAACAACGATGATGTTTATTAAACACATCGATAACGGAACTAAAAGAACAAAATAGATTGGATGCTTTATGATATTGCGCAACCGGTGATTTTATTCGGTGCAAGCGACTGGCCCCGATACCAGATTCCGAGTACCAGTTGTGGCTCGCGACTTTATTTACAATTATAAGTTAAGTTCACTGACTTTATTTACAATTTTAGCTATTCCAGTTTGTCGGGCTCGAGGTGAACATTTATTTTGCATTGAGATTTATCGAGCGCAATAGGGTTTTAAATACCATGTATATTATTCTTGGAACAATGCTTATATACTTAAATAGGAACTAGAAATGCTTTCTGAATATTATATTTCAGCTCCATTACGTTTCTTCAAAATTCTTTGGGCAGAACAATTCTGGACATATTAAAATAGTGTAGTAGAGTTCAGACAACAGAACTAAAGGCTTCTGTGGACCACAACGCAAAACTGTGTCGCATCGATAAGGCCATTTGAATCCACTTGTAATCTGCGTGTATATTTCAGGTTGTTACGATTTGGAATATAATAGACTAGAATAAAATATTGTTTATTGTTGCTGCAAATTAACTTGGCCAAATTAAAAAAAAGACGTCTACAATTGAAATCTTTCATTGTGTACAACACAACTTTAAATGTACTGGACCAAAAAAAGGAATAACCTCCATAATTACAAAACCGAGTAGGTAACCGCAGAACCTTGTATACCAGACATATCCACACACAAGTCCAATATTACGAGTATATCTGGATGTATCCCTTCGAACTGTCTATGTATGGCATCGGTGTGATCATTGACTAAAACAGACCCTGGATTACCACATGCTCCATCTTCCAAAACTTTTAGGGTTACTTAGGGTATCACCAGTTTTTTAATAGATATGTTTCTTCGTAGATCCGCGGATGTCTAGCAGAGCACGTACGATGGGGCGACGCATTCGCCGTGGTCTACTCTGTGTGCGAGCGCCGGTCATTCCTCGCTGCTGCCGAACTTCTGTCCTTATTGGAACGCACGCGCCTGCCCGGTTGTGCCGCCGTCACCCTCTTGGGGAACAAACGTGACCTCGAACACGCCAGGTATGAATTTAACTGTTCTCCTGCTTATTTTTATTAAACCGGGTTTCATAAGACTGTCGACTTACATTATTGCGGTCTACGTAGTTTAAATACGTGCCTACGTGTCTATGCCTATAATGGAACGAATGACGAATGGAATCCGTGACACTGATAACCATCACAAGTCAATTTTCATATCATCAGTAATTAATCACTGCCACTTCTGGCAGATGTGATTGGCATTTGGGCAAGCCGGAATTACGGCCCTAGTCTTCACACGCTTACGAATATTTTTATATCAATTAGGGAGGTCCATGCAGAGGAGGGTCAAGAACTGTCGCTAAGATTCGGCTGTCAGTTCTACGAGGTGTCGGCGGCGGAGTCGTGCGCGGGCGCCGCGCTAGCCTTCCACGCGCTGCTTCGGGAGGCGCGCGCTCTCGCGCTCCTGTTGCCCGCGCCCAGGCGCAAGCTCGCTGCCTACTCTGTCTCAAAGGTGAGATTCCTGAAGCTATTTCTGTGACTCTTTCGAAAACAGCGTGTGATTTGTGAAATCATTCCACACTTATGTCTACAGTATCTTTGGGGAAAGATTTTTGAGGTTATCTTAAGGGAAAGAAAAGAGATGAAATTTAGGGTAATCTTTAGGGAAAGACATTTTATTTTAACACACCATTATTATAATTTTAAACGGAGTTGGCCACTCAACCAAACTTAAGTTTTACACTCTTTTTAATGACTTCGTTCTAACAAATCTCTTTTTATTTTCAGGTAATTGGCACAATATTCGGGAAAAACAGCAAAAGTGTCAGAAAGAAACGGCCGTCGCTCAGCATTTAAATTATTTTTTAAACGTACTTTATAAATCCCCGAGACTGGTTTGTATATAATTAAATATAGATTAGTTTTATCTTACTTGTAAGGCAATCATGTTATTTCTACGGTTGTGTAGATCTCCTAAATAATATCTACATTTGTGAATATGGAGACGGAAGTTTTTATTAAATATAGACGTTGCATATCGTTGAATGAATGTCAGCCATATTCTTATGAAATTGAAAATGATTTATGTAAATAAACCTGATATTATATGTAAATAAAAAGATACGGTTGTACACCTCGCATTAGAATTATGATGAACCTTAAACATTGTAAATAATGAACTATGGATGGATAAAAGTTTGTGTGCCTCTCTGTAAAGGTCTACCTACAGTTATCTCATTATAATAAATTTTTATACGATATTTTAATTGTTTCAATGATACCAATCATCCCACAATACCGAATAACGCCGTATAATATATATATTTTTTGTTTGAAATGGTAAACTTCCAAAGTGGTCCTATTGTCATCAGGTCAGGATCTGATGATGGGATCCTAAGAGAAATCTGGGGAACTCATACTCTTACTCAAAATAGCGATTTGGGCATTATTTATAGTAAGTCGCGCAGTTGCTCTCGTAAAGCAAAGAGAAAGCACCATTTGGTAAAGTGGAACTGATGATGAAGACCACAGATGGCCACCGGAACTACTCAATAATAAGTATTTCACGGGTTGCGATCCGATTACTTTAATATGGTTGCCAAGTAATTTATGCTCGTCACAATGCATTTGGAGAAGTGGAGCTGATGGTGAAGTACCAGGAGAACTCCTCAACGATTAACGTCCCTGCATCCGGAAAAGCAATATTTTGTAAAATGTGATGTGATTAGCGGTTGACATTAGGCTATTGTAACTTAGATAAATTACAAACTGACCCACTAAAAAGCGAGAATAAAAAACTACCTAATTAAAAAAAAAAAAAAAAACACTACAAAGAGAAAAATAATTGAAATTTCGGTGGCAAATAACGAAATAACAAAACGAAAGACACCGACTTTATGTTTTATGTTTTTTGGAAGTCAGTTGTTGTTTTGTTGTAAAAAAATATTTTGATTTCTCTCCATATGCTCTTTTTTTATACACAAACCTATATTGATGCTGTACACTTAGCACCTAAACATGAAAGTATTATAATAGGAACTTATTGTAACAAACACACACTTATGGAAACGAATGGGACACGCACGCATGGCTATAATGTTTAAACAGGAAACTAGAAACATTGAACATCCTGGAAAGGTAATTTTTCGTCCAGCCAAGCTCGTACGTCTCCTAAGCCGACTGTAACAAGGTGCAACACACAGATATTTCACCGGCTGTTCCATCGCCAGAATAGAACACCATACCCGGCTGTGTCGTAAAATCGATCCCGATTGTCTTGATATATTCTTTAACGTTGGAAAGCGAATGAGTATAGACATCGGACGCTTTCTTAGATCATAATGCTGCGATAGCGTCAAATCAATCGCAATGTGTTGCACCTCGTATACATGTCGTTAAAAGCTCTAATGAGTTTCTGTTTTCACTGGCGAAGTGTCCGGGTGTCACATCGGTCTGCGTCGGACATGACTCGCCGGCATTCAACTTATATTGATCGGACAGGGTAGTCAATGGCCGGAGAGAGTTTCGCCACGACTCGACCTTGCATGTCGGAGCACTCCCGCACCACGTCCGATCTACCGATAAAACCTATCGCAAAGACGAATGTGACGTTACAAGTCCGCTACATGTGAAAGCAACAAGTACAATTTCAAGGTCTCGGAGAAATTACGTATTGGAGTCCACTACTAATGTTATACAAACAATATCCGACAGTTCGCTACTGAACCGGCAGAGCTGAAAATAATCAGACAGATCTACAACTGCTGATAACGCGATCAAGTTCAAGAGCACGTCAATAAATAAATACGTTACAATTTACAAAGTAGACGGTTTAGAAACGAATGGTTATACAAGTGAATAGTAATAGGTAAGCTTGGTGGTTACGCAATGGGTAATAAAATGTTCCCTTAGTTGTTCCGCTGTGGCATTAAATCGGGCACGTACAGGTGTATCGACCGATGCAGAGATATGACTAATAAATCGGATCCCTTGATCGCATTAGTGGCGCCAACGTTCCGCTTGCCACAGCGCAGCGGAGCGGCCGAGTCGAGGGTAGCGATCGCTATCTGCTCCGTCGTAGATTCCTATGCAGCGTTGTACGGCTGTGCACCGTGCAGGTGTAGCGGAACCACGTTTCATACCATCGGTACGAGAAATTCTCGTCTGGTATTTATAAAACAGTCTGTCTTCATTTACTATAACAATATTGACACGAGTGGCTAGTAGAATTAATGTAAAACATTAAATTTGTAATGTAAAAGTAATCAATAAATGAATGGAATACGCATAAATAACATCTATTCAATAACCACTCGACAAAGAAAGTATTAAATCCACAATAGCTATAAAAGCATTGTCACTAATTCATAGAAGTGAGGTCAAGAACAAATGACCCCTCGCAATCATCGCGATATTTAACGTCAATTAAAGAATTTAATGAATCAGCAATCGACGAGGCGGGTGAAAGCTTTAGATGTAATCGGACAGGATACTGTGTAAAATTGCGATGATGTACACGATGCTATGATAGCACGCCCCGAGCGGACAGCCAGTGACGTACGGACCACTGCAGATAACCTGTTCCATAAAGCTGATCTATTAATATTTACCGTACATGTTCATCATTTTAATCTAATCGGAGTACCCGAAGCGTATTTAATTGAGCGTAATGATGAAATGAAATAAGTACAGAAACGACATGACGATATCATTCACGACGTACTAAGATGCGGCATCGCAGTGACAAGAATATGACATGTAGTAGGTAAGTCGTAGAGTCCGTGCATCGGGATTCTTGATCCAGTAGATAAACTATCAGCCACTTTCATCTCTCGCTTTAGATTAAACGATTACAAGTTTCGTCTAATTGCTCGTGTTTGTCTCGGATGGAATCGGTCATTGAGATTTATGCATGACTGAGGATCGGACTGGTACGTGATTCGGATCTAATGATAGATAGCCCTGCCAACGAGATGATCTCTGATTTACTTTACTGAATAAGGCTAAAGAGCAGCTGAACATAAAACGTAGACGTCATACGTCATAGAAATCTCAATCGACAGTAGGACATGAAACAATGATATGAATGATTGTCTCGGCGGTGTACTTAGAATGACATACGTTCTTTTGTGTTCTTGTAAAATAATATATTATCTCAGCGCATTTAGTATTGTCTGATGCTTGCTCATATGTGCTTAAATATTTAATTTCTCAGCAAGATTCTTGCAGAGGAAGTTATTTTTCGAATGCAAGGGCCTTGATTGAAGAGAGTAGGTTTACAATGTTGAGTGAGTATGTAGCAGCAATAACCGCGACATGTCCTTGAAAATTGTTTGTGTTTGAGCGTTCGACTTGTTATACACTTGATTTACTGCAAAATACCCAGAACGGATTATTATCGTGTAGTGTTTAATTAACACTCATGAGTAGGTACTTACAATACATTCAAGGTTGTTTCCACAATGCAGTTTTGGCAATGGATGGAGTTTTTCATGCAGATGTAATCAATACTACACTTCTGTTAACCACGTTGGCTTTGCAATAAGGCAAAAAAAAACAAAGAGCTGGAAACCATAAGACGTATAATGATTTACACAAAATATTTCAAAGGATGTAATATGAAGATCAGGATAACAGTTCCTTTGTAAAACGTCATTCGTCTTTGTAAACTTTATTAATTAAACTTTTATTAATTCTTTTCAATTTTGTGAATGTGAGAATGCTGTAGGCCTAGTGGACTGTAGATTTGTTGACCATCATTATTCTGTTAAGTACCTGGTACTTGCTGAAAGACGTACACTGTCCTCCCATACCTAATAACACTGTTATTTGAAAATATTGTAAAAGCCCATTATTTTTAAAAGAGTAACCGTGGAGTTTCTTGCCGGCTCTTCTCCATAGGAAACAACCAATTGGAACCGTGCACCGAGCTTCTGACGTTTCATAAGTGCCAATGTAGGTTTATTTTATATGAAATAAAAATATTTTGAATAATTGAAAAAAATTAAGTTTTGATTCAAAACTGACTATGATGATTCAAAATCACGAAGAAAAGATATAATGCATACTGCGGATCATAAGACCCCATGGTCATTAGCCAAGCCTAATTTAAGAGTACCATCTCGTACTTGTTCATATCACCGGACATCAAAGAGTTGAAAAATGTGGGAAGCCATTGTCCAACTATATCCACCACGAGTTCCCATACACATAATAACTGGTAACAAACGCAACATTAATAAGTATTGCACAAGAGTCGTAACTCGGAAAAAAAATCGTGAGATTAAATTGAATAATTGTACAACATAAACCGGTAAGCGAATGGTATCGAGTTAAACACTTAATGGAGTCTAATACTGATAATCAATGAGGCACCTGTCCAATAGTTGACGAATGAGAAGTCGTCGTTAGGACCTATCGGATTCATCGGAGAAAGTGGAATAATTTCCAAAGAGTCATAGAGACTGGAAATGTTAAGAGCCTGACTTATATGAACCGTACCGTGCATTGTAATCTGATGTAGAGATTAGAAAATAGCCTTTATAGCTCTATCGCTTGTGAATATGAAATCTCCACTAGGGATAAGTAGAGATTTCATATTCACAAGCGATGGAGCTATAAAGGCTATTTTCTAATATAGCTTTGAATTAAAACCATACATCAACGCCCAGTTCAAATAAATCACGCAATAAAACGATTAATTTTATTCCTTTGCGTACTAATATTTCTGGACACGTATTTATAAACACACATCCTCGCGAAGCAATTTGTTCTCACTTTCATAATTTATTTATCGTATCGCTTCTAGGTAAGTTTTATGAGTACAAATAAATACGGCACGTCCACCGCTCGAAGCGGGTTTGCAGATAACACTAAACGGCTAATTTGTAAAGCACATATTGCGTAAATCAAGCATCGTGGTCGTGGCTAATGACGCTGATCCGCTACTGTACATCTGACAGCACAGTTATATTATGACTGTGAGTGATATGAAAGTGAGATCCATAATACAAACATGTTATTTTCTTGCGTGTAATGTATTGATAGAGGCGCTAGATAGAGTAAATGTTTGCATTTTCACTAGCAGGGGTTTGAACGTGATGCAGATCAGTTCTATATGACTGAAGACCGGCTGTAAGCCCATTTCCACCATGTGTCTGACACCTTATATCCCTTTATGTTACCCCATCAAGCAGATTATACGTTTGACTCTTAAAACCACTTCCAACTTTACCATTCATACAAACATTAATAACTTCCTGAACACAACTGTCATGGCGACACCTCTACAAGTAGAACATCAATATGAAGTATTGATTATGCGTGTACCGGAGGATCGGCTATTACAAGCATGTACAACGGCAGACGGGCCGCTCGATAGTGTCACTCAAAGCATGTAACACGTTACATCTGAATCATGACTCGACCAGCACCGTGACTCAATATATCGGCTTCGTTATACAGATCTCTGCTCTGAATATATGCTGTAAGTAATTAGTTTTAAGACCTAATGACTATCTGGTAATAATAAATAGAACTTTGGGCATCTGGAAAGTGGTTAACATATTAGGGACATCTTAAATGGCAAAGCGTATAAAAGTGGGCGAAACCAATCTCAATAGGTACCGGTACCGGTACGCGTAAAGGATAGGTTATGCAGAGACAATAACAGTGGACAAAAGTGCGGCTAGACAGAAATATAGACTAAAATCGATCTCTGAAGTTATTTCACCAAGTTATTGACTGCGAACATAAAATTGATGCAATTCCAAGAATCTAGATAGGAAGACTTCTAAGTGAACCAGATTGATATTGAAAAGGCGAGCTTTAATGGCGCTAACATCGTGCAAATTGCAGCAAAGTATGTACGTAGTGCCTTCAACCGTTCATTATGTGTAGGAAACTATAAATCGCCTATAAACAGTGAAAAGTATGAAACAATATAAACCGGATCCAGACGAGACGCGAAGAATTATGGGGAGTAATAATGAGTTCAAGCAAAGCCTCGAGGACAATGTTGGACTTGCGCTAACGACATTCGTATTCATGTACAATTGATTACAAATAGTATAGTTGTGGGAAATGTGGCATATTGTTTACTATAAATGAAACGAATGCTAGCTAGTGCTTGTTCTTACACAATAAAGTAATTTTGAATTTTTTCTTTAGAAGAGTACAAGAATATTTTCAGATTCATTGACTATAAGCAACAATTTAATAAAGTTATTTGAATTTAACTGTACAGATCGATCATTCTTTTCATAAATTGATGTTGTTGATATCAAAATATTATATTCTTCGCAGATTTTAACGCGCATTATTCAGTGTTTTCTGTCACTAAAATCCATAATTAGCATGCAATAAGGAAGTTTATCAGTTGTTAATCAAAAGCGGCTTCAGTGAAAAATGGAGGTCAGTGCTTCACACAGTTTGCACAGGACAAACTCCTCGTTGTGTACACACTGGATATGTTTTAATTTTGTTGGCGCATCCTTGTGTTGTCTGCGAACAAACAAAGGGCTGATTACTCACTTGCACTACACGGAACGCCACTCTCGTTTCTCCTTGAGACTTGAACACACATGGACGGGGGAACACAGATTCTTTAACGTAGGGACTATTGCATCTCTGTCTATTTTAGTCTTCAACACCTCATCAATACGGAAAACCCTACGAAGTTGACATAAAAGACCTATTTATTGTGGTAATTTGATGATAGATATATCTTTATTTTTGTTGATCTGGGTCGCTCGTGTCTTTTTGGAATGTTGATCATAAAATATTTTAGTCAACGGAAATGTATCTTACGTCCTAAATTCTTACATAATATTGAGGATTAATTTCTATTTATCCCAATTTTGTAATGTTCTAGATACATTACAGAATTAACCACTTTGATCAGCTTGACGTTTTGTAGTAGATAAATGGTTTTCGATCTTAACAGAAATGTTACGCATATCAATATGGTTGAAGAAAAAAAAATGTGATTTCTTAAACAGCGGCATAGTGTTGATGCCTAGAGCTGTGATGTTATCACGCACACGCTCAAAACGACTGGCGCCTGCTTCTATTATCTATATTTATTGCAAGTCTCAAAGCAACTCTGTACCTTACAGTTTCTTCTATGTACAATAAGGTATTTTCAACATCAATAGAAATTGAACCTTGACATTTAGCGAATAGAGTAAAAAGTTATGCTATGTGATTAAATTATAAAATATGCCCACAATTTTGCTATCGTTTCCCGACATCCGCTCATTACAAGGTGCTGGAATGTTGTTCAACACATTTTATAATAAGAATTGACGGTTACTATATGGGCGAGTGAAAACAACAGCAATTTCATACTGTTCTGACCTGGATCTGAGTGATTTTACTGTGATTGATCATAGGTATTACGTGCACCAAGAAAACAAAATCTTTTTTGTTTATGTACAAGGGTGGTGTAGCCTGTGGGCTGAAACTTGGAATTCAACTTTGTAAAGGTATTTTTAGACAATACAAAGCGTTTTTAAAACATCTAAAATATAAAAAAATAGCAGCAAGCAGCATCATAATTATTCTGAAATTATCACAGGTACAGTGAGTAACAAAATTATAGACGTGAAGGCAAAAAAAGTTAAACCCACGCATCACATATTTTTTCCATTCTAGATTAGCACGGACGTAATTGGCAAGTCGGGCCGTTATTATCATGTTAACGTAGTTACAATTTAATCACTATTACGTGATTTAATAAAGCTCGAACCACCCACATCACTTCGATTTTATACCCAAATTAAGGAGCAATCGATTAAAATTCCGCAAACCAATTCTGTGCCTAAAATGTTCCAGTATGATCGATTTTATTATAGATATTAGTTCAATGTAGATCTAATAAAGATATCAAACTTGATGGCTGCGTTATTAGAACATGATTTATTAGATTAGGTACTGTGTAAACAGCTTAGTGTAATTAAGATGTTGATAAAATAATCGAGTCTAGAAGGACAGATTGCAAAAAAAATACAAGTGGTCTTCATTAATTTCGACATAAGTTAATTAACGCTAAGGAAGTATGCTATATGATACTTTTAATGGGTCCCTATAGTCGGTCCAAAGATCTGCAAATAAATGAACGTTGAAGGCTCTTTGTTATGACTGGTCATCATTGCAAACATTTAAAACCGTATCTGAATAAGTGAAATTATAAATAATTACTAGCTATTGTCATTACATGAATAGAATGGCTAATACTGTCGGTAATCCTTTCACAACAGTATGTTACTGTGTGTTTCCTACACTAACAGCTTGTTTTCCGTTATTTTAAAGTTCCTGTGGAGTTAGGGTTGCCTACAACCCAGATTTTTAAGAAACTTGTATACTTGCAAGTTAGGTACTTACCTTACCTACCTATATTAAAGATCTAGAGAAGTTTGTTTATTACAATGCAGATTTCCACGACGTAGAGGACATTATTATTTAGGGTTATGAGACTGCAGAAGGAAAGGAAAAGGCTGCGGGTTGAAATTAATAGGCACTTTTTTTTTTTTTTTGGTTGGGAAATTATCAAATAACTTCTCCCGCTCTGGGTGGAGCGGGAGGGCGTGTCAGACTATCTCTTACTGACTAAAACCCACCCGTGTTCCTTCAGTTGCCTGTACGTTGCCAGGGGCCACGGTATCCCTTTCGGGCTTTCCCGCAACCCCGGCAGGCATCGGTCCTATCGGACCCCTTCACTTGCTGACATCTCTTTGAGGCGCGCGTGGAACACAACGCGCCGTCGACCCGGGCCTGGTCCTTATCGGACGGCGAGCTACCCATTGCTCCGCCGTCCGCAAGCCCGCGCCTACGGTGGCCGGGAATCGGCCTGCGATTCCCAAATTAATAGGCACCTCAGCCACATTACGAGAAGAAATAAAAGAGGATCGACTACTCCTAATTGGCCCTTTTATTATATCTATTAGAAACTAACACTTTATTATCAGAATATCAATTTACATCGACACCAACAAAGTTTTTATAAGCAAAGATTCCGTTTCAAGCGGCGTGATTAAAAAACAAAGAAAAGTCGTGTTCGGACAGTCGTGCCCAGCCCTGTTCCCGATGCTCGATAGCTCTAGGCGCGGGATGGCTCGTAACTCCGGGATGAGATCCCGCGATAACCATCCCGGATAGTTTGGTACTTTGGTCATCCGATACGCATCAACCTGTGCTTCCTGCCGTGTAAACCGTTTGACGTTAGCGTTAAGAAAAAAACTCGACATCAATTTTTGTGTACTTGAATCTCTGTTTAACTTCCGTTATTAAACATGTTCTTTACTATCAGCTTGTATCGTAATTTAAACGGATTTATAGAGCACGTTGTTTTAAAGTGGAAAGATCTTCAATGGAAGATTAAATCGATTTAGGGATGTGATATGAAAAATATTAAATAAAGACTGCTTACAAATTGATCTTTTGTACGGGTTAATTTATTAACGTCCACTGTTGAACATGCCTTCCTAAACGACCACTAAGTAAGTACAACAAACTCTTTTAGTCGTGGAAAACCTTTACACTTACGTCTTTGTTAGCAAAGCTTTTTAATTCTCGGCTTATTTATACACCATCATTTACCATATTTTAACACCATCGCAGTTCATTGTAGAGTAAGCGAGGATGCTCCTGCCGTAGTGCCTGCCACCTCTCGACGTAATTTAAAATCCTGTTTTCGACCAAATTACTATCGCTAGAGTTAGAAATCCTATACTTAACCGTACCTTTAGCTTCATTATCTTGTAGGTTGGTCCGGAGGTACTTGCCCATTGCTTAAACGCGAAAGCTTTTATCAACGATGTCCATCCATAAAAGTCAATCAACGGAAATTATTTCGTTAGTATTGATTACGTTATTAAGACGCACATAATAGCACTAATAGCCGTTAAAAGTTGCATAGTAAACGTAAACTTCAATGTTTTGCAAACATTAAATCAATTGAAGGTATTCATGTGCAATAGAAGGTACCTACGTACTTTTGAGTCAAGGTGAGTGCGTGTGATGTATACCGTGGCCAGGTTATATTGAAACTTTGAGGTGGTGCTGATTGTTAAGGCATATGTCAAAATCCGTACATTTTTGCAGTTAGTTCGCTATTTCGTCGCGTGCCAAGTTACATTGGGTCCATATACCATATATGACATTATGGCTAAATTACACCTGTATGTGCCTTTAGATCATAACTGTTGCGACAACGCTTTGTATGACGGCTCTTTGCAATTTGTCTTGCTATTAATATTTTCTGTTTTCTTGCTTCAACCTTGAGTTTATTTATTATGTTTATTGTCTTCATCGTCTACAGTGATTGATATCAATGATGTTCTTTATGGTGTATCACTGGATGTGGCATTTGTATGAATCTTTAATTTTATACTTATATTGTAGGCGTATGAGTAAATATCGTGAGATTATGATCTACCTAGTCCTATTGTTAACCAACAGTATGAGTGTAGTTTAAGTTACAATTTATTGACTTTGTTCTAATCGGAAACGAAATACGATTTTCATTCTTATCCGACAAATGCGCGCACGCCCTTTAGGAGTTAGCTATCTTTCCGATAAACAGTGCAGAAACAAATGATTTGCAACATCACGGAAGATGTCACAAATTTTAATGGACACTAGAATGTTTATGTACACTCGAAAACTTTTCACTGAAAGTTTCAGTTCGGGTTGAGACAATGATAACAAGATAAGTAAATATATTTTGGCTCTTGTGATACAGGTACTCCTAGTACAAGAGCCAGGGCTACACAGATGTTTGTCTCTGTACTGAATAAATTATTTAAATTACAAAAATGTATAGTATTTAGTATTGCCATGCTTGAAGCAAATCATCAGTTTTTGAATATTAAATTTTTACATAGTTATTTAATTGCCTTCGATCTTATCAACTATGGTAACGAGTCTCTATCAACTCGTTTAGTAATATGAATTGACAATTAAAAGCGACTTTATAAAAGCTATTGTTTAATTATTCACTGTAGATAAGCTTACTTCCTTGGAAGTAACAAGTTCCCGACTTACACAAGTTTTTCCGGGTGTAGGAAAAGAGGCAGCGAATGGCTTGAACTCTCAAAGTGCGACATATTTTGAAAATAAAGAAAAAAAATACGTAAGAACGAATATTATTTATTTTGAGTAGAAAATGGAAATGGATTAGAATTTAGAATGCAACATTTAGATGCTTTGAGTTTTGTTAATTGTCGAACGATGGGTCATAATTTATATTTACTGTCCAGGCACGTAATACGATTCACAGGTACATTCGTTGCATAATGCAATAGTCATTTAGGCTGACAAAGTTTCCAAATATTTATCAAAAACAAAAAACGCTGAATGAATGGACCTATTAGTAGATAAGCCTGATGAGATTACGTGATGTTACATAAAACAAATAAAAACAATATTGATACTGTAGCACTTCCATTCATTCAAAGCGGTTTTGTTTTCGTGGATCTTCAGCATAATGGCCGGTCAATCGATGAATAGCGCTGTTTTGTTGCGCAATTAACTCATTATGTTATTGATTTCACTCAGTTTTGTTTGATGACTCCCCGCTGTGGTAGAGAGGTGGTCCTCGACACCAGCCCGTTGGCTATGTACGGCTAAATATTTGGCTATTTTAGTCAGTTGTAAAATTTTTAGCCTTCAACTTGTTCTGTTGTAGTATTTAGGTATGTTTACATTCTTCGTCTACCGTCTTCAGCTTAGTCATGGGAAAATGTGTTGGGATTTTTTGGCGTTTCGCTGAAATTGGTCCATAGCTTGAATTAAATATTTCACTATTTTAGTCTAGTGTATTCTTTACCCTTCATCACGTTCTATTGTAGTGCTTGAGAACTTAGAAAATTATTCGTCAGCATCTTAGACTTGCGAAAATGTGTTTGGGTTTTTTGGCGTTTCGCATGAATTAGACCATGGCCTTAATTAATGCTGTCTGATCTGAATTCCATACGTGATTGGAGATAAACATAGCTAATGGCTCCAATAAAATATTTACCTTTCAACGTTGTTTTTCGCCTGTAAAAGCTGTAGATACTTTAAGAATACCAAATATTAAATCCTTCATCTTTACTATATAGCTTTTGGATACATTATTTTTATATTCAAAAGCTCTCACGCTATTACTATACTACTACATTAGGGTTTGTTCGAATCCGTCGGTTTCATTTCCGAGACATTCAGATCGAGAAAAGTCGAGAATTCGAGAAATTTAAATAATAATTAAATAATTTAATTGAAATTGATTTAGAATCTAAATCAATCTAGGAGGTTATTATTTTAGTGCTACAAACATTCTATGGAAAGCAGAAAAATACTGTAATTTCTTGTTATTTACAAGAGATAGTGTTAATTATGGTCCAATTAAAATATACATATATCTATGTGTATTAACGACGTTTTTCTTTATTTAAACAACAAAACAACAAAATAAAAATTTCTCGGTTTCCCGGGTAGTCCCGAGAAATCGAGTTCGATCATTCTCGAGACCCGAGAAAAGAAAAATCTTAAGGAACCATAAACCCTATACTACATACACATGTTATTACCATACTACTATTACATAATACGGGAAATTAGTTTACTACGTTAGTAAATTGATAGAAACCAGTAAAGCAAGGCGAAGATCATCTGATCCTAATTATGTGAAATTAATAAGAGAGTCCTGATTCCATCAACGTAAATAGAAAATTCCCGGATCAGTGTGCTCTGAAGAAGAAGAACTAGTATTCGTAGCACTAGAGCAATCAAATTGATACACGACGATCGAAACCATTTTCGTTATTAACGTGGGTAAAAAAAAATTGCCAGTGAATGCCGAAATATAATTTATCGCATCTATATCGATTATATAAACAAAAAGATCGAAAAGCAATTAAAGATTTCGCTCAATGTTATAACTCTTATAACAAACAAATAAAGCCATTTGCAATTTTATTATTTATGGGCATATATATAATAGATTACTCAATAGTTACGGCCCACTGCTCTCTTTTATAAGTAAATCATTCTCAGAAATTTAATAGCGCGAATGAAAGTTGTTAAAAGAAAGCTGTTGTTGCAATATTAGATTAAAAATATTATTAATGTTTTACAAAAGGTAGATTAAGATTTGCATACATTATGTCCATGTGTTAATATCTGTGTATGTAAGGTGTCGTTCACATTGACTGTACCTTATCATGCAAACGGGAATTTTTGTTTCAATATTGTTGTTTCAAATCGTTATGCCTAACTGATTATAAAATTGTACCGCAGTTTCTTGATTACTATTATACTTTCTATGAAAGCTTATTAACACTAAGTGTTTTGCAGTCAGTGTGTACGCAGGCTAACCTGCGCAAGAGCGCGTGGCCGGCCTACGCCTCTCGGAGTTTAATCCCTCGACATTTTTATATAATTACAGACACGCGAGGCGTTGACTGGAGGCATTATAAACGGATCACGACTGATTTACGCCGAGACTAAACATGTTGCAGCTTTCCTTGACTCCAGCCCATTGTGTGCCTTCAATAACGTAACTAACTTATGAGATTTCCTTATAATAATAACGTTTTGTTTGTTTTAGAATGGAGTAGCAGACGGGCGTATGCCAACGATATAGCACGTCATGCTAAAACAGATCATCCCATTTACGTGCATGATAACCTTTGACGAGGTGCCAGTGACGAAACTGACGTGGAACTATTCCGTGAACAATATTTCACGAGTATTCCAGATAAGACATCACAAAAAGCAGTGTCACAACGTGAGCGCAGTATCGTGGAAAGTTTTGCAAGTACAGTCAACTTGCAGCATTGTTCGAGATACCAGGGTTCGTGTTCCTTTCCTTTGGCGAAAGGTGAAGGACGCCCCGGGTGCGGAATGTGGGATATCTGTGCATCTTCTATGGCACTGTTTATTATGCAAATTGATATGTCGGCGTGCATGCAGATAATTCGATGCGATATTATGCTAATATAGATGAAGGAATGCGAGAATTGCACATTTTTGACGGTCCAGCGGTCGTATGGGAATAAAGACAGCGATTTGCATTCTCGCCGAAGTGGGTCGTTTCTCAAAGCCTAGTTAAGCCACATTATGCTGTAACAGAGCCCGCGGCGACTCACGGACGGGTAACAGAAACTGCAATGGTCTTCGCGCTACCGTTTTCTAGAAAATTGCATTTCCTTGGTGAAAGTCTGTTAATGATGGGGCGCAGGATTCGTGGCGATCTAAGGGCGGTATTGCACAAGCCGGTTCAAACTTTCTCTAATGATTATTTATATACGCTTAGGCAGAGAGAGTAGTACTCATCTTCCTTGGCTAATTACTGCGAGATATACTAGTGCCACCATAAACTTTCAACGTAATTATGCGATATAATAAATATGGAAAGGGTAGGTTAATATTACGATACGGTGTGGTATGGGTATGGAGAAACTACGAACGTTTTCTAAAATTGATAGAAAAATATTGTACTTTTTCGAATTCTTATTAATGGTAAATAATGTGTGACTGAATGCGAGATACCGCGGTGCATATAACTGTGATTAGTTATTTGTCAAAGAGATAAATGATTCCTATCACATTCTTTATCTTGTACGGATATATGAATATGACAGTTCTAGGGTTTGACAGTACATAGAGGTATTACATAAAACCTTTTGATTTTCATGGAAATTTTCCATGTAAGTCGAAAAGAACGGTGTGTTACAAGAGCTAACAGAGCCAGTGCATTGGTTATTACGGTGATCGTGGGTATTACGGCCTATTAGGGCTGCCTACTATTACACTACACGCGATTCTCAAAACTAATATTATTAGCGTTATTGCTACCCGTAATTCTATTTCTCAGCTCTATTAGCGATAATTGTAAGACTATTTATGTGTTAAGACTCTAGTATGGTGTAAAATGAGGTCTGTGGAAATGAAAGTGAAAGTATTTATATTGTATGAAATATCATAGAGTAGATAAGAAAACATTGATGCTTATGTAATTTTATATAGGTATTATAATTAATATTGAACATCTATTTTTATCGTTTTGACTGTAACTCTATTTAGGTTTCTTTTCCTATGTACATTCTGAATTTATCTTAGATCTTACTGATATCGGTGAAGGAAAACATCGTGAGGAAACGTTTTTTTTTTTGGGTGGGAAATTATTAAATAACTTCTCCCGCTCTGGGCGGATCGGGAGGGCGTGTCAGACTCTTACTGACTAAAACCCCCCCGTGTTGCTTCAGTTGCCTGTACTTTGCCACGGTATCCCTTTCGGACTTTCCCGCAAATCGTGAGGAAACCTGGATTTATAGTTAATATAAGTCTGAACGGTGGTGAACAACGCTGTTGCTTTCTCTGTATGAGACGAGGCTCTGCAGTGGGACAATAACAGACTGGTATTATTATATTTGTAATATTTCTGGTCACTACGGAACCTTACTTTAATTTTTAATTTTATGTATAAAAGTTTCGGCAACATGTCTTGTAAATATGGCGCGAAGATGATAAGTTTGTTCGAAGATAAAGCTTTTATTGGTCCTGACAGTCTGAACACATTGTTAATTAATAACCATTTAAATTCCATTAAGAAACTGTACGCATAATTATTTTGTTTCATGGCAATTAAGGACAACTATAAAAAAATAAACGTTTGTATTTGTATTGAGGACACCAAAGAAATGTATTCGAACGTTGAGACACGAATGATAAATATCAGAATGATAAAATAAAGATTAGGTGGTCGATTTTATTTTACATCAATCTAATCCAAGACATGAGTACCTAAAACCTTTTTAGATTTATGAAAATACATAGGAATAGCATTTCCTTAGGAAAACTTCTTTGTGTTTATGTGAGGAACAAAATCAGTTTTTTTTCAGAAATTATTTTAAGATCTTGTTAATATTTGCATGCATGATATAATTACGTAAACCGTTACTAGCTTCAAGTATTGTACTATTTATTCATTCATCTCCAGCCTTGCATTCTGCATCTAGCACTTAAGAGAGGGAACAGGGCCTGCGATTCTCCATGCAAATGTATTCCTCTTTTTTCTTCCTGAATAATGTCTCAAGAGCAATTTTTTTTTTCATAAAATCAATGTCTGCTCTATACACGTCCCTGTTATTTCCTTTTTTTCAGCAACTTATTTGTAAAGAAAATATGACTCCAAAAATTACAAATAAAAAAGAGGACTACCAGACAGATTCGAAAAGTTTTTAACACAAAAGAAAAATGTAGAAACCTAGACATACTCTTTCTTAAAATATTTTTTTTTTTTTTTTTTCAAATTTAAATTCACATTTTACTTTCCTGTTAGTTCGGCTTACGACCCATTACTTAAGTCCCCGATGACATTTATCCGTTGTACTAAATGTATTGCTTGCTAAGTGCATGATGTACTTTTAACGCTCACTGTTAGCCAGTATTGTCTCCTGATTTTATCTTGTCGCCGTTATTCATGACTGATGGCGCTTAATGCTCTCTGTGATTGGTTGGGGTTTTGAGGAGTTAAAATGTTTTATGAATTTTGATGTATTTCGTTCAAATAATAATGGTAATTCGGATAAACAAGTCTGCTATGGTAAGTGTAAGATCCCACTGCAGGCCGACATTGAGATGCTTTTAACTATGCCTGAAAAAAAAAATTATTTGTTCTGAGGTTTTCAGGTTTTGTTAATCGCCTAGCATCTTTCGTAATCTTCTTTGTCAAACTAATATTTATTACTCTTTTGAAGTTTGAAATACCAGCCTATTTTTGGCAGGGCTTTGGCCTCTTCTCATACAGAAGAGGCATGAGAATTGATCACCACGCTTGCTCAAGACGAATCGGCGATTTCAGACTTGTATTCATTATAAGTCCAGGTTTTCTCACGACGTTTGCCTTCACCAATATCAGTGATGCCCAAGATAAACATAGAAAGTACATTATGATTTGTAAAAGTCACATTGGTATTTGCCCGGATTTGAACCCATAAAGTCGTGTATGAGTTTTGAGTCTTTAAAATAATAATAAATCCGATATGAATTACAATCAGTTAAAAATAAAAGAACATTACTCAACAGCAGAATTCACCGACGACAAATCACTCGTTAAAAGTTGACGAGTGGTCGTGACAGTCCTTTAACACGCGCAACTCTAAAATATACTCCATCGCTCCTTGAGCTGCTTTATGTAACTTTGTAAGCCACCGGTGAATCCGGTTAATTTGGCCTTTACTTCCTAATGGCAGCAATTATTAATTATTTAATCATTGTGTTGTGAAATGGGCGGATTCGGCTTTAGTCGCGAATCGTGACGGCAAGTAAACGATGATTAAGATTGTCCATTGTTTGGTTGAGCGGTCTTATAAATTTTTTCGTTGTGTAATTTGATGGATTTTTGTTTTTATTTGAAGGTTTTACTTTTAATTAAAAAAATACGATGTATTGCAATGCAGTGCTTACTTACGTCCATTTCGTAGATCGCAAGAAATTGTTGTTTATTTTTCTGTTCCAGAAAGTTTATTAATGATTGAAATTGGAGTTTAAAGTTTTTAAATACACCCTTTATAAGCAAACTCAAGAAAACGGGTGTTGTCAAAAAGATACCTATAGATATCAATAAACTCAGGCTATCGCAGTCTCCTACTGGATATAGGCCTGTCCCAGGCTGCGCCACAACGCCCTGTCCTCTGCCTACCGCATCCAGTTTGTCCCAGCCACCTTTACACCAGGTGGTCTAAAGGTGGCTCAGGACAGATATCTATAGGTATATTTACCTGTCCTGGATAGTTTAAATAGCTATAGGCTTGGAATTTGGCTTACAGATTTGAATGTCGTGGTGGTGGCGCAACTTGGTCTTTGTCCAGCAGTGGACTGTAAATAGCTGCGACAGTCTCAGCTGATTGATAGAGGCCATGACAGTAATTTGGTCAATTAAAATTTCACAGCATTGTAATCAATCAATCCGATAACATCTATGCCAAAACAGCCAAGTGTTTAGGCACTTAATTAAACTATCTAACTACAAAACTTTGCAATGTACGAGTACCCCCTTATTTGTAAACGCTGCTTAAAGTTAAGTAATGATTAGCGCCTGTTTAACCATACATTTTTGACGTTTAAACGTCTCTTAACGTTTATGAATAAGAGGGGTAGTGTTTAAGTAACTACTTAAGGGTACACTAGTCGACGGCTCGAACTCGTCGGTGGACGTGACTAATATGCATGCTAATTAGTCTCATTATTTATATATTTATGCATTTATTTAGTGAAATAGACGATGATTTATAACGAAAACGAGCGCGTAAAATATCATGAACAGAACTTTTGGCGTATAGGTAGAATTATGGAAAAACTACTGGATGTATTTACTCAAAATAAAATAATTTGAACTTTTGAATAAATTACCTGTCCCTGTACGGTTTCTATTTTGCCTTTTTTTAATACATAAGTTATTTATTTACGCCCAAAGATGAGTTAAAATTAGTCTTGAAATATGGAAGTTTCGACGCATTCAATTATGCCCATACAGGGCTAGGTAATGACAAGACAAACTGATATAATTTTTAGTTTTGAACGTATACCTTCAAACAAACGAGTAATCACGATACTACGTTTGTATGGAAGAATGACCGACTAGCGTACCCTTAATGTATCAGCACTAAGTAAGCGGATAGTAGTTAGCACGGTTAGGTCATATTAATAGCATTAATAATGTAATTTATATGTATAAGTAGTATTGACTAGAAAATTTAATTACAGTAATAATCTCTCGATTACTAGTACAGCCATTTGAAACATAGAATATTACGGGAAGACTATGTAGTTTGCTTAAACGTCTAGTATCCAATAAAGTTTATGATACCAGGGGTAACTAGAACTAGATCTAGACTTTGGTAGAACTAGGTCTCAAGTGTCAAACAAGGTATGCAATTCATTCGTAAGCAAAGGTTTTTTTGCTAATCCACCTCATATATGAGTTTAGGTTTTAATACAGGTGGTGGACAGGTTCAGTCAACTGTATGGTTCTTTTCTCAAAATACCATCTCAGACATTAATCTTCATGGTCTTCATATGGACTTTAAAAGAGACCTCTGAATCCTCTGAGTTTGTTTCGGACTTTCTTCTCAGAGTTCAGGAAACACAGAGCTCATCTATTTTTAAAACATAATTTAATTTTGACGTGTTTCTTTCGACCAATTTCCAGAAATAAATATCATTTATCAGTACTTACGGAGAGTACATATAGGAACGGGTCATAAATTATCCATAAATAAAAAAATATAAAGCGATCAGCTACAAGCCATAGCTTATTACAAATTATAATTAAACACATAGCCGTGTGCGTACATTGTTCGTATTAATGATCATAATGTTAGGCGCCTCCTTTTCACTGCACACAAAAAGAAATAGACAAAACTTTGTCTCTACATAGAAAATTATCGTTTGTCCAGATTTTTTACTCATAAAGGTAGGTATGAGCTGTATTTATTAGTTGATGAAACTTTACAAATTAGTTTTTACGGGTATGTAATAGCAATAAAACTTATACAACAGACACACATACAGACAGATTACACACAAAGACATACAGACAGACCGACAGACACCGACATAGGCACACAGGCAGTTCACACAGTGACTGTCTCTTTTGAATTATTCGTTTTTATTGCTATATATGTATGTGCCTAACATAAAACTCGCTTATCTTGGATTTGGTGACTTCAGTATTAGCACAGTGATATATATCATTTCTAATTACAGTTGCTCTTGATAAAATATGGATACAACCTTCTATTCAAGTAGCTAGGCGTTGAATAGCCAAGACCACCAGTTAGGTTGATAACTTTCCATGAGGGTTCAATGTTTCATTATTATTTATTGAAAGGCGAATCTATTTCCCCTACAGTCATCAGCGGGCTTTAAGATCCTTCATACTACAATGGATTTTAAACTGTTCTACTTTCCTGATTGCTTGGTACATAGATACTCTTATGGTGCATCTTTTTTGTAAAAAAATGGTGTTATAATTTGTCACTTCACCAAATATGTAGGTACTAAGGATCTCTGCAGTAGATTTTAGTCAGTTCTAATATTCTTTTCTGTATGGCTGGTTCTGCTTATTTGTATAAGTTCATTATTATTTTGTCATATTATGAAATAGGGTCCAACCATCACCGCGGGGACATACTAGTCGAGCCCCAAGCGTGTCTCATCGCCGCCTGCGTGTTTGTTTATAACATATTACATGAACTAAACAAAAGAAGATTTATCGTGTGGCCCGTGACGTGTGATGCACCTGAGCAAGCCGCTCATTCCACTGTCATTTATTAAACGTACGTTTTAATAAACGATTTGGAAAGTGCAGCTAGATGCATCTACCTATGTAATTCGTCTATCTATGGGATCGTCAAACTTATGTACCTATTCATCTCACTGATTGAGTATCGACCTCCTCTCTGTAAAAGAATAAAACAATCGTATATCCTCTGACCGAAGGTGGTTTCTGAAGGACCGATGACCTGGTAGAATCCGCTGGATGCGAGAAGCACAGAACCAGTCGAAGTGGCGACGCTTGGGGAGGGGGGGGGGTCGCTATGTCTAGTAGTGGACGTCTGAAATGATGATATCTTCTGATTGCTATTTCATATGGTCGGGAAAGACATTTAATTTGACGGAAGGTCTAATGATTTAACACGCTGACAATCTTGGTGTTTGCTTTGTCTGTTAATTTTTGATGTTCATTATGCCAAAGCAAAACGTACTTAACTGATAGGTGTGTGGGTAATTTATTTAAGGTTCCCATTAATTATTTTGTTAAACACATCTACTGTGCCGGTCATGATCAAGTAAACTAAATTAAATGCAATGTACAAAATTAAATGATAGTTTAAACTGTGACATTGACATAATAAAACTGTTTAGACGTTAATTCGACAATCTGTGTTACTTAGTAGGTCACTAAAGTTCTCTAACTAAAACTTTCGCATTAGAATACGTTATTTAGAAACGAGTGAACGATTAATAATACTTTAGGTATCTAAGCGTAGTGCTTATTAGCTGAAGGCACGGTTGAAAGGTTATTTTTAACTCATATACAATAATAATATTCCCACGGTATAAACAAAAACAAAATATGCATCGTAAAACAAATCAATTGAAGAAACGACTGCAGATATATTATGAAGCTTCTTCTAACTTGTTGATTGATAAATCATATGGTTGTCAAACTTTTTCGTTCATAAAATAGTACTATTAGCTAAGCATTATCTAGTTATTATTTACAGCTGGAAAACACAGGCTAATTAGGTGTTTATGGGTAATTAGAGAAAGGTTAGAGTTTCGTAATAAAATTGCGAATGGCAGCAATTTTACTTTTATAGATTAATGAAATATTGTCAAACTAGTATATAAAAGCTGGATTTATGAGGAACGTGGAAACGCAGAAGTCAACCAAGAGATTGCCATGTTTTTTGAAAACGATAATCTTTGGTTAACTTTACAGAGTCTGTGTTGTAATATGCAAATTATGTATAAATGTTACTGCAATATTTTTTATGATCGCTAAGTAAGGTATGTAATAATATAATCTACCATCAAGAAGTGTGCCCACGCTTCCCTTTTTCGTCAAAAAACGTAGGCATTTGTAAAATTAAAAACGCTGTATTCCCAATAAAATTGAGATTATCTGACAATTAGTTTAACAGAAATGTCCTACAATAGTGAACTAATTTCCACACTTAAGCGATAGTAAATGCATTTCTATCTTACAATACGATCTTGATCTAGATAATTTCAATTTAGAATAGTAGTTAATGGAAATATCATTGTTGCTAGTAATTGTGGAACGAAACCGGTAAAGAACTTCACGGAGTGCTTTCTATGAAAGGAGCTGGGCACAATTGGGTAAGTTTATTATTGAAAGCTGCGATCGTATCACTGTTGGTAGTTATTAGTGCGTGATTTAGTGCGCTGCGCCCGCGCCGCCGACCACCCCTATTTACTGATAGAATATTGGCGCCATTGGCTCGTTTTGTAGAAATCTCTATTTTCTAGGTCTAATGATAAAAAGTGTGGTGATTGTATCTGTCTGTTAGTAAATTGCTTGCGGCTCGTTGGAAAATGCTTTTACCGCGTTACGCTTGGCGATATTTATCATAGCTGCCTCGAAAATGATTGAGTTAACAATGTGAATGTGGCTATCATAAGCGGAAAACTAACCTGTAAAACTAAATTATATTTGTGGCTCTACTTTGTGGTGAATATCTAGATTTTTATGTTTTTGATTTTTAAGTTATTTTTGAATTTTAGTGTTCTCACTCATTGTTATTCACTGTTTATGTTTCTGCCCACTCTCCACAAACTATCTCAACCTTGTTTTTCCATGGGAAGAGCATAGAACAGCTTACAGTGTAACGGCTAGGGCTGCGCAGGGTAGGCTGCACAGGCCGTTAACTGATAGGTAGGTAGTTAGATAGATAATAGATCTGTTTAATAATATGTGGATAACGTTGTGAGTAGTGTATTTGTTACCTCTATTATTAAGTTCTAGCCTATGTTTACTTATTATTACACTACTGTTTGTTGTCCCTAAATAAATAAATAAATAATAATTGAAACAGCTGGATAGGACAATACATATATTTTAGATAGCGTAGTAGACACTCGGCTAGTTTGTGGGTAAGGTCACTGATCACTGAGTTCTGAGCACTCGCACATACCGTCCTTGGCAGCACATGGCAGACGTGAGGGCCTGTTCAACACTAGCTTAGCAATAGGCTGGACGGCCTTCGTAAGACCGCTGGTAGTGAGCGTCGGTAGCACGTGGAGGTCTGTCACCTCAGGCTCAGCAGGTAGCATGCGGCGTTAGGCCGCAGATAGGACAGGCCTTTTCATTAAAAAGGAGACGCGTACTCGGGCCCCATGACCCGAGCGTTTCGACCCCAAACGGCTAAAAACTGTAGTTACCCATAAGGTTACAGTATTTGCGCCACTTGAGGGTTTCAGCAGCCACAGCAGCGGCGCCATGCTAGGAACATGAGATGGCGCAAGGGTGTCGACACAGATTGCGTTCCACACCAGAGGCCTACCCACTTTCCAAGGCAACAACGTTATCCCGTCTGGTTACTTCCTATCGTCATGTTCCAAGCCGTTTGGTCCTAATACCGCTGGTACGCTGGTGGTGACAAGGGCCGACGAATAATATCGTTAATGCTGGCGTGCCGTGCTATGCAACCTGCGCTCCTGCAGCAGGATAGGCCATGGAACCCGAGACTGTCGACAGCTTCACCGCAGCGACACCGATGCCGAGCAACACAAGGTGCACCCAAGCGGAGACACGTAGCGAGCCGAAACGATGATCCATTCATCCATTATGGTGCCTATGGTGGATGACGGGAGCGCCTTATGCCACAAGCCTCCTATTCTCCCGCAGCCAGCAGACGGGCGCGATCAACAATATTAGGTGACGTGTTTACCAAGGTATTCCGAAAAAAAACTGCAGAGTGGCACGTCCCACCGTCTCTGGGAGGACGGGTTGTCAAGCAAATCTGTATTGGAATAAGCCATTTTTCAAGCGTTTAACGCATTAGTCAAGCACGGTACTTCAAAATTGACCAGTGAGGAAGATAAAATGTTCCCGGTTAATTTATCGGTACTGTAGACTGAGGAGAGTAAGGCCGGTAGACTTATATTTGAAATTTTGCGGACACCGAGACCACCCCGGCGAATGGGAAGTGCGGCTTGCTGCCGCTCGGTCGTCCAGGGCCACATTTAGGATTGAAGTTAGTGTGTTTCAAATAATTTTTATAAAAGTTGTGGATGTTTCCATAGATGGGAGGAACTAAGGCTATAAGTAAATTTTGGTTCAACGCAACAGTATCGAATGAATGTGAAGGCCGAATGCACATTAATTTTGAAGAGTTTTTCAGAGATTCGTTGAAATTTTGTATTTTCTCCTCAATGAACGTTGGAAAGGATTCGTCAAAAATTGGGGGGACCCCAGGAGGTGAAGAGAATTTCTTTCCGTATTTTTGATATTTGGTGCTATCGTATTACATTTTGCTATGGTACGAGTAGTCTGTAATATATATCAGTGGTTTGGGGAAGATAAATTTATCTTCCCTAAAGGAAGATAAATTTTATCTTCCCTAAAGGAAGATAAATTTTACATTTTGAAACGTTAAGGTCTAGGCTAGGTAAATGGAACTGCATATTTCTTTAAAAAAAGTTAACTGTGAAATGCTGATTGTAACAGTAAAACGCAAGTTGTTTGCTGTATGAATGCAATAAAACAGCTTAGTTCAAGACAAAAGTGTCCTCGGTTGTCGAACGGTGCAATTCAATTAATTGCAAAGATATAAAGATAGTAACACCCGTGTTAATAGAAGTTAATCAAATAACGGTAGTCTTGAGTAGCAATTAACACTTTATACTTAATTGTCTATAAGTTTCGCTTTACACACTGAAGTTTTAAACTGTATGTCTGAACGTTATACGCTTACATTTCCTTTAATGTCTTTATTTGTACTGTTAAATTAGTTTATGTGTCTTTTATGAGTTGTGAGTGGTGATTTACTGTACTGTTTTATGGCGCATCCTATTCTAAGGTGCTATCTTCAAAATGAGCAAACTTTTATGAGTAACTGTATCCTGGTGCATTTCCTGTATGACTAAGGATCGTAGTGAAGCGAACAATGCTTTGATGTACCTAAGTATGAGTTTATAACTTTTGTGATATGTATTACTAAGGTGCTTAATGTTTGTTTAACATCTACTATAAACAGCATGTGCTTATTGAGTGGCTATATTCCTCTTACTTTCCCATTGTTCCAACTCCCGTTTTTTACAATCGCTGTTTTCCATTTCCTTATTACTTTCGCCTTGCATAACGCACAATCTTTCCTACCCGGCGCACAAGTCGCTCCGTCTTTTTTCAGTCTGTCAATTAAAAAGGTCATAACATATGTTGCAAAAGTGTGAACATGTACATGTGTATTGATAAGTCGGCACGGCTAACGCTAGGGGACAGCCGGTCTAAAGTTACACACTCGTATGTACCTCGAATATTACGTAACCCTGCACAAATTAGACTCACACACGGTAATGTTCTTACGCTCCAATTAATAATAAACCGGTTTATTCTAATTTATTTTATGTAAACATTAGACACGCCCCGAGTTCGTATCTATGTTTACTATCACCTGATTTGTTTTATTAAACCGTCATGTTTAATTTATTTCAGTGTGGTTTTATGAATAATAATTGGTTCTTTGAAGTGAGAGAATGTAATTCGTCTAGTAGGTGTTTGGCATTTCCAAGCCAGTGGCACTTTATATCTATGTGGTCACCGAGATTTACTCAACGCGAGTACGCCATAGTCAACCAACTGCTGTATTTTGTAAGTGCTGGATGGCCAAATATTGTTTAGATTGATGTTCTTCAGAGTTGAAAAATCAAAATGGATCATAAAAAGATGAGTGCAGCGGTGATTTCTGTAAACTTATAAACTCAGCTTCTTATATTTTATCATCGTTCTTTTCCATCTCAGGAGCGATTCTACCCAAAGCACTTATGTTACTTCTTAACGGTGAATATAAGTAGGTAGGGTAGATATATCTTCGAAATCATAACCTTTAGCCAGCATTCTTGTTATTTAATCGAAATTATTTACTTACCTACATTTCTGCTTGCTTCAATTCACTTACGGATTACGTCGAAAGTTGTTCTGCAATACAATCAAAATAAAATGTATTGTTACGTCCGATTCCAAGAACAATAGTGAACTTTGACATCCAATAAGAGCCAAACTATAACGGGTGTCAAGATTTCCTTAAAACACGAGTCAATTTTCAAAGGTGTCGGCAAAGGTCGTACGTAGCGGTAACTGGGCCGTTTACGTAACCGCACTCAGAGTTCTTGACATTTGCAGGGCGCTGCGCAGGAGTGTTGCCGGACTTCGACGGTTCGTCGCCTCGCATACGTCACACTACTCAAGGAATTCCCTATTACGTCACACGTTACGAAATTTTGAAAGGAAACAGATGTGTAAATATTTGTGCGGCTGCGGCCTGATTTTTTAATGGAATGCAAATTGTTTGTTTTGATAAAAATGTCACCAACGTCTCTCTACTTTGATTTATGTTCAAACTTATTGTCTGTGGTTGGAGCTAGAACAAAAATAAAAGATAACATTACATCAACAGACTGTCGCAGTAGGCCTCCCGCGAGTCGCATTGCTCCACGACACCCACTTCTCCGCCTCCCACATCCTGTCTGCGCCAACTGTTTTCTTCAGGTCATCGTTCCACCTGTCTGGAAAATGGAATTTAATTTAACATGGAGTTGTGATAATCGACGACAAAAAATTAAACTCAATATTGGTTTGATCATTCCTTATTATTGTGAAATTACTAACTCTCTTTGCATGTTCAGGGGGATGAAGCCTGTCATTTATGGTTGCTTAGGGCTGGTTTTCTGTAGATAAGCAGAACCAAGTCTGTCCCCCAAAAATTCAATCTCTTATTTCATCTCAGTAAGCTCATGACATGATTGTGACGTCACCCATTAGTGGGCGTTGCATCTAAATCTGGCTAGCATTAATTGGCTTTAACTCCGTAATAGCACACTTAAAGGAAAACAAAATGATACTGTTTTATTAACTGCTAAATTGATGTAATTAGCTAGTGTGATTTTAATTATATTGTTTGTATCTTTTGAATTAAGTTTGACTGCTTCTTTGGCTACAACATCTATCGTGACGGAGTTGTTTATTGTTTCCTAATTTTTATACTTCACTTCTCGTTTATCGGTAAAATGGAGACATTAGAACTCTCATTAAGCTTAACGGTTACTGCTTAACTGTTCATCTTTACCATTTAACTATTTGTATAAACTCACAATTAAGATTTGGGGTCTCCGGAGTGGGTTAAACAAAACTAGGTTTTAATAACCATAGTCTGAGGTCATATTATATGTAAATGTTAAAGACGTTCCTTTCTATTTTGAAGGCTGTTGGGTAATTTAAAGATGCACGGATGCATAGATGCACGCAGAGAATGAAGACGAAAATAAGTGGCAAAACTTGTTTCTGTTTCTTCTTCGTGTGTAAAGATAGCGAATATCATGTCTATCTGGGAATAATAAATGCGTTTGTTGAGTACAACGGTGGTACACGGTGTGCATGGTGGCTTGCGGCTGCGCTGCGGCGGCGGCGCGGCGGTGCGGGCCCAGAGACTCGCGAACATTCTACCGGTTGTCTTTTATGGCGTCTCGACGCGACCCTACCTGACAAATGTTCATACCGTAAAGGAGCTGCAGAATACCGAAAAGATAAGGTTGTAATTTTGGAATTTTCCCGAAGAGTGAATAAGAAATTACGTACAATCGCTCCTAGCTCTGTTTTTTTATTATGTTGTAGGTGTACCATCTTATCTTTGGTTGAGTAGATAGGTTCACATTTTTATTCATGATTCAATATAAACTACTGCATCAGAAACTGAGAAAGTGCATCATTGTAAGGACTACTGTTACTAAGCGCAAGTTTATTTCTATGCGAGTTTTTCTCCGAATCGATTTTACAGCGTACGAACCTTAAGAAAGTAGTAAGCTAAAAAATGTAAGGGCGAGCTCCTTATGTAGTGCGGCTACCCGTTTTGGTAAAACGACATCCCGTCGAACGGCAGGGACGGCTTTATTCTGCTCCCAGCGATGCCCGTGTTAGGAAAGAAGACGCGAGTGTGGGATTGCCGCTCCACATTACGATATTTATTGCATCACAGCCGACTACAAGGTATCACACTGTCAGTGACCGTAAACTTTACTAGTGAGAGCGAAACGCCCGGCAAATGTGAGTAAAAACTACACAGTAATTAGCGCCACATAAAACGAGTCATAATTTTAATGATGACAAGCAACAAAACGTTTTCTGTCAATAGGCCATTAAATTAAAGGAAGCATAAAGTTTTTATAAGAGCATTGCAAAGTCGTGCGGTCAAAACAACAATTTTGCTGTCCACTGCATTAAATTTATTGCCTCGCGAATCATCGTAGGGGCGTGCATAATACGAGCAACAACTATTTTATGTTCCTTTCTTAGGTCCAACAGGGTTTATGCTACAGTTTTACTGTGTTTACGTAGATCGTGGTTTAGTTGCATAGTAAAGATGTAACTGAAGGGAACAATGAGGGAGGCGAACTTTATTTAGAAGGTGATTGTGGCGGTGTCCATTCATCGGTGTTGTCTATTTTCGTAATACGACATAACCCTACCTATTTATTTATTGAATACTTTAAACACACAAATGTAAAGAGGCGGACTTAATGTCATAATAGGCATTTTCTACCTGTCAAACTTTGGGTAATGCAGAGATAAACAGTTGTAGGTGTAATTACAAAAAAATGAGTAATGCATATTTATTTAACATTTGATATATGTACAAGTAGGTAGGTACATTATGTTTAATAAAGACGAGTCAAAGTCAAATTAAATAGCATTAAAAGCTCATAGGAAAGCTTTCGCATTTTGATCAGGCAATTATTTACTATGATTGATTATTTCCGTTCTTAATATTCTACATTAGTGTTTATAATCAAACCATAATTGGCTTAATTTAGCTAAACTTATCAATCTGGGAAAAATACTATACTTTCCGCAACGCTGTCGCTGCACTCACTCACTCAGCTCTTCGGTCAATGTCACGTTACATTGTATTTTCTTCGTATATCCTACTTCCTTGTAAACGATCATCGTGCCCCACTTACCGCCTAAATTCAGGTACGACTGCATACTTAAATATTTACAAGTAGTACACCGAGGACGAAGTAGGGTGAAGTATGAAATCTATTAATTCTGTCGACCTCTCCCTCCTGGCTGATGCTCTGACGGTCCGTTAACGGTCCCCCAATACAACAGATGATGGATGCATGTAACTTACGGCGAAAAAAATTACAAATTTCTCGCCTTTTAACCGAACACAACGTATTAAGTTAACGGTGTATCAATTTATGAACAAATCTGTGTTTCGTGTGTGATTATTCTCTCAAATCACTTGCAGCATGACGAAAGTTAAGATTCCGTGTCAATATCACACTCTTAACAATTAATGTCAGTTACCTACATCACAAAATGGTGGCTGTAAACGCTCGTGTTTAATAATGCAGACATTTTTATGTTTCAGGGTTATAATGTGTAAATGCGGACGTTAAAAATTATGATTTTGGCGCCATTTGTGTGAAAAAGTTTACGGAGGTGGTTTTTGTTTTGCATTCTGTAAAGTCACTGACTCCTGTAATGCCTTAAAAGGATTGAGGTACGCGCTAACAATACTACAGATAAGGCTTCTCTTCACATCACCTAAAAGTTTTTACCCGACAAAGGATTCAGAAACTTGATCCCACTCGATTTGGAAAAAGCTTACAATACGAGACCTCATCAACTATGACAGCGACCATGTATCGTATTGTGCAAATTTCAAATCCAGTGACACGTAAATATTTTTTTTAAATTTTGTCTAATTGCAAATTACTAGGTAATAGAAATGCAGTGACTAGACGATGGCTACCATACAAATGACGTGCCATTTTTTTCTGAAACGTTTAACCTGATTCTTAACTCTTAAACTTTTACTCAGTTCATAGTCGGCCTCTAACTGTCAATCACGGGTTTTATTACTCTAAACAGACATATGATAATGACCAGTGGCCTCGAAAAACACAAAAGCAAAACGATTAAACTACTTGTTACAATGCTTGTTGGATTTCACCCTTTTATTCGTATTATGATTTAACCTTAAACTTTGTTGACGTCTAAAAGCTGTGTTCAAAGTTTTTTGTTGTACTGCTACACGGTTGCTAAATCAACTTCTGCTGACCCTGTTCAGCATAAATAACTAGAAAAGGTATAAGCCACTAATGAAATTACAGAGCTGAAAGTTTTTGACGAATTGGTAACTGTACTTCTTGACATATTCAAGAAAAGTAATCATTCATCAGACTGGTGGTTTCGATTTTAAGGAAAATGTACAACGACACGTGCAATTTGGCGATTACCTCGGGGACAAATGGGGCAACTATCTGTCAGATGCATGCTTTATAAAAAGCGTGTGAAACTATTAAGAGGCGGCATATGTTTGACATATTTGTCACGAACACGCAATATTACCGGCCACCGGACTACGGGAGCAGAAGTTAATTTACACACGTAACGGTAACTAGTTCTCTCATTATTTAAATTGTATAGAGTTGCAGGGGACCGTTACAAGTATGAATATGACGGGTTGCGCACGAGTTTGATCTACAGTAGCTGAAGGAAGACAGTAATGGCGCAATGATGGCGATATACTCGGGATCGGCGCAGCAGGGCGCCTGCGCGCGCCGAGACCAATCGAGACGAATATTCGCTCAAACACTCAGTGGAGCAGTTTTTGTTTAACATAATTTATTATAATAGCCTCCAACTAGCTATTTATGTTTTTCGTTTATTTATATTCACTACGGTGTATGAATATCTTATTTGTTATATTAAAGTTACATTCAAGTTTCTCAAGTCTACTCTTACTTACTCAATAATGCTAACTATACTTTTGGTCTTTGTAAGTTAAGTATAGCTGGTTTTTTTTTTCAAGGAAGTTAGTTATCCGTTCTATGAGTTAGAGTAACAGCTTTCATCAAAATCTAATCATGTTGATCCGGAAGAAATCCGTCATCGTTAATTGAAGGTCTTAATCACACAACCTGTCAACAAAAATTGGCGTGAAAGTAATATTTTGTTTTAATTTTGTTTCCAAAACTGGTATATTTATTTTTGCCTGATTGATGGTTTCCCTTACCTTAAATGTAGTATAGAAAGGAGATTCCTAAGAATTTCTCGTATCACTTTTTTTTTCCACTTTCTGTTCGTAAGAACACTTTTTCTGTGGCAGCATGAAGATGGTCTGCAAACCTGTCACTGTCACAATCTTCTTCGCTTTTAACCCATTGTAATTGTTTATTGCAAACTCGATTCCTTTCAAGTAATGCTTGCAAGCTAATTTTAACTCTAGTTACCCTGTCAGGGATAATAGCCGTGACTTCATGGTACGTTCTGCTGAACGAATACTCTCATCAGCATTTTCGATCTTGTATAGTAAGAACGTGTTGAAACAATCGTAGGTTTAATTTATGTTACACAATAACAGATTAGTATGAACAGCTGACCGGTATCAGTTTCAGTACAGTTGACAATGACCACACCCTGCCTAATTGAACGAGACAAAAATATCTTGAAATTGTTCCTACGTAACATATTGCAACGTCGAACCTAGTGCGACACGCCGTTGTATTAATGACCACATTGCCGATACATATCAGATTCAGTTCGTGCTTCTGGCGAAAGTTCTGCGAAGTCCGAAGGTGTCCCGAAATTGATGGGCCTGTCGGTAAGTAAGTGCCGGAATCGAATGAACGAATCTCGCATTGATCATGCACGCAAACAGTACACGCAAGTCGGTCCTTCACCTCCGAAAATTAAATATGAACAGACTCGATGAGTGGTGAAACTATTTCAGAGACAACTACGCCCTACTTTCCATACGGAGTTTTGGCTTAATTACTAGAAACTTGTTCGCTTTTTTTTGAGTGCAACGAGAACGCTGCAGGATGTTTTGCGAAATATAAATATATACTTTTATATGGAATAAAATTGATTACAGCTGCTTTTAACCTTGTTGTCAGGCGTGAAGGTAGAATATTAGGTTGATTAGACCCAAAATGAGGTTTACACACTTTTCATAGAACTCAGTAAAAATGACTGCTGGTAAGTTCGCTTGAAGCAACTTGTTATGTCTTCCAACATTAGCTATTGTCTGGCCAACCGTCACTATAGTTCATTGTGATACATTTTAACCAGCATTTATTCCAAACACGGTTCCAAGTAGTGTCTCAGCATTAATGTTAACTCTGCTAGGACCGTTAGGTAATTAGCGATAATATTAAACGGTGCCTCACACTTGGTGGTATGTATGCCTCATGCCTGATTAGCCATTAACTTAGCAAATGTGTGCAAGCTTTCATTAATCAAAGGCGCACTGTTTTATTTTAGTTGAGGTGAATGTGCTTCGACTCGGAGCTTGTTTAATTTTGAGTGCAACATTTTAATAGACGAACCGACTAGAAGAAAATCTTGTCGGAGCATTTCCTATAGGCAATACGCCTGAG
Organism: Xanthia icteritia; assembly: GCA_949128155.2. Classification (NCBI taxonomy): domain Eukaryota; kingdom Metazoa; phylum Arthropoda; class Insecta; order Lepidoptera; family Noctuidae; genus Xanthia; species Xanthia icteritia. Next base: position 9,626,101 of record OX421938.2, on the reverse strand, counting down.
AAGTGGCGTGATAGCTGGCCAAGCGGGCCCGAGCTAACGAAGGTCCGTAACGAGCAGACAGTCATCAGGAACCAAGGAACCAACTTCACTTAATGTGCGAAACGTGCCGTAGTACTTTATAAAAGTTAACTAACGGACTCAACAATACCTTACTTTAGGTTCCTATGTTATGATTGACGGAAACAAGCGGGTCAGTGGTGTTCCTATACACTCAAATGTGTTACAAGGTATCTGTTACATTTCTCCGTATCATTGATTTGATTGAGGCCTTCCCGCACCTTTGACCGGCGTTTGTTAGGAACCAGCAGTGATTGACAGGATAAATGGTAGAAATCACTACTTACGGTTATCTTTGAAAGTGTCCAGTGAATCAGTGCTTTATCTGTGGCTCGGCCCAAGGTTTCTAGTACTCGTACGTGACGTGGCTGAAGTAAGTACTGATGTGGAATAATGGTAAGTTCGATTGGTACTTATGTTGCAGTTCAGACTGAATTTTTATTCAGTGTAAAGTAGAATAGAGTTCTACTCCATTAGTAAATATGCCTGCTTTAAACATTATGAACTTGTTTACATGTATGTTTGTTAATGGTGCTAACAACATTGAAATCAATTCAGAATTGTTATTTTCTTACCCAAGCATAATATTAATTACGTTCGCAACCGTATAATGTCCCGTTTAGCGGTAATGTCAACTAGTATCTTTGTCCTACAACACATTTAAGGATTATGTTCTCAAACTAGTTGTTATCAATAGCAGTTACGTTTAACTTTGTCATAAAACAGTTTTGTTACATGATCGGTACTTTGTTACGATGGCTGATTTAAAATAATATCCTTTTTATTGGCAGTTCACATTGTCGTATCGTAAAATCCCTCATTTCACAATTCCACCCACATATTTATTCACATCCTTGTGTGATATTCGATTCTCTTCGTGATTTGTTCGATAAGTGTTTCAATCAGGGGTTTTGCGTGTTTGTGGGGTGTGTTTCAGGACTTTATATCGTCGGAAATTGGATATAACGGGATTTTCACATTACGTGAGTCGTTTGGAGCAATCGTATTAACAACAATTAATGCACATACATACAACGTGAATGCATCGAAGCCTACTTGTAATTGCTCTTACGTGGAATGCTTTGCAACCAGCCTGGCTCGCGGGGCGTTTGTGTAAGATGCGGAGAACATACGCCAAATTGATTAGTGATGACTGCCCGTCGACCGCGATTAAGAACGCCGCGAAATGATAGCTTGAATTTCTCAAGTGCAAAATTGCGTCACATTAGTTAGGTTTGTCCAAACTTCGGCGCAACGCGATACGTTCGCGAGATTTGGCACTAAAACCAACAGTTGATTTATACGCTGCGTAATTAGTACAAGAACATTAAGAAATAAACACTTGTAAAGCGTAAATGGGTGTTACAAAAGTGTTGCTGTTTGTTTGCTCAACTATAAACAAATATGTTAGAATTTAAATATCTCAGAGTAAATATTGTACGTTAGGGAAAGCTCGCTCGGTGCTCGTTTTCATAATTTACTATTATTTCGTAATTTAATACGCTTCCTTGGTAAAGGAGTGCGCTTTAGAGTTTGAGATAGGATAAATCGGACGATTCCTAATCTACCTCCATCTCTGACACGTAAGATTGAAGTTGCTATTTTTAATTAACCTCTGGCTCCTCAACCGTGAGTTATTACTTCGGTCGACGTCTGGCTTCAGATCTGACTTATTAGATTAACTCTATCTCCAGTTTCATCTCAGTGCTGCCGCGGCGCGGGCGCACTGCGCTTATGAGTTCGCAATATTTTATAAGTTGCATAAGTGGCAAGCTCGGCCCGGGCACGCATACGATTATCGGCTCCAGATATGGAATACGTTTGACCGACTGTTTTGATCTATTCGTGTCATGATCGATCGCAAAAATCGATACAATCCGATTGATAAATCGACATTATTTTTATACGATTCGCAACAATTGCACAAACCCTTTAAACAGGACAACAAAGCGGATTAAGAAATAATAAATTACTGGTTTTATGTAACTGTTGTTATACAAATGAAAGTAAGAGTGGAGACGTAATTCGTCCCTAATTTCCATACAGGACCCTCAGTGGCTAAATGCCACGACTTTTAGCGGTTGTTTTCGCTAATTACCATCTCGTTTGCAATTTAAAATCTCATGAACATACGCTTATTGCCGGTTCCAGTGGCGAAAGTGAGTTTGTATGGGGGTTGTATGTCGCGGTAATTGGCAGTTGTGCGGTGTCTAACAAGCGATGTGTGAACACGGCCTAACTGTTTCTGTCAGCGCGCTTGTAGATAGGCCGCTGCCGCTATCAGCGCGCGCGCAGCCATTATGCAAGCCCTTCACCATACCTACGAGTACCTGCGAGTACGCAGTGCTCGCTACCGTGCGTTGACGTTTCCTGAATGTTTAGAGTAATTGAGTTACGATATTTGAATTGACTGATAACAACGCATAATTACGAACAATGTATCCTATTACATCATTACCCGTGAATTATTGCTTCAATGAGCAATAGGAAGCCGTTTGTAAAATAAAAGGTTATTCAATCCGATGCATTCGTGACCATTTCACTAGGCGGCTTTATTCAGCTGCATTAAACATAAAGGAAATACATAGTAACAAGAATGATTCGACGACTGGTAGACTGGATATTACAAAAACCGCAATAAATCTATGCGGGTGGGTATTGAACGTTTCTTAGTTTTATTGCTTTTCTGAGATTGTTTCAGAGACACTTGCATAAAATGCATAATGCTACTTGATGCTCAGTGTTTTGCCTATAGTAGGATGCAATAAAATTCAAAATCCTCTGTAAATCCCAATAAAAACACGTCGTATTTTTCTTCCTCCGTGTTACCTCCAGCATCTTCGTCTTTCTCGTGACACGTATGACTTCTAAGAAACTCATATATCTAGCTCAAAAGTTGAGCCAGTCAGCAAGATTGGTAGCCAAGCTCACTATACCGTAACATTAAGTAGCCTTTATTGTACCCCATCTATATGAACAGCTATTTCTAAGCAATGAGTACTAAAATGTTGAGCGAGATAGATAGCTTAGTGTACTCCGTGATATCAAAGCGCAGACATCAATCATAAGACTTGCCGGTCGCTCGCGCTCTGTCAGTGTCATTACCTCGTCAGGTGGTTACGACTTTATGTAGCTGACGTATCTGTCGATCGGGACCTTTATCAGTGTCTTTATTTATGGCTATAAACTTGCCACGTTATTTTATAATCATTAGAGTAACCTTTTTTAGGGTTTCGTAGTTAACATGGAACCCTTATAATTTCGCCATGTCCGTCTGTCTGTCTGTCTGTCTTTCCATGGCTTAGCTCAGATACTCTTTGTGCTAAAAAGCTGTAATTTGGCATGGGTATACATATTAATCACGCCGACAAAGTGGTAAAATAATTTTTTTAGGGCACCGCCCCTACACGTAAAGTGGGGATGTTTTTTTTTTCGTATCTATCCCATGGTGTGGGGTGTCGTTGGAAAGGTCGTTCGTTAAATATTGTGAGTTTGTGAAAACCATGACAAATATTAAGATTTACAGTTATAATCTATGTTAGAGTCAAGTGTGTGTACCCTACCTAAATGGTTGGTTTTGGATATGTGAAAAAATTCACGGTAGTAGTATATATAACGAAATTAAAAGGAAAACTATCACAGCTACGAGTAAGTAGGCTTTACAAGATCACGAGTAATAATCGACCAACTTACATTTGCAGTTGCAAAATCATGTTCTCCAACTAGAGAGTTAAGTTTGTTCTCGCGATAAATTCATCCCAACTACGGTACCCTTTATTGTGCATGATCCGACACGCACTTGGCCGGTTTGCACTGTGTCATTACACTGGTGTAAAGATTCTAGAATCACACCAGTGCACTGACACAGTTGAAAAACCGGCCAGCACAAATCACTTTATTCGGCTACATCTAGATGTAGCCGAATATAATGATTTGCGTATGATGTGATTTGATCTTCGTAACCTATTTACTAAAATACGGTTCTGACGTACTAAGATAGGTCAGTGCATGACGTGATATCAAAGCGCAGACATCAATCATAAGACACCGGTTGCTGGCGCTTTGTCAGTGTCATCATCTCGACAAGTGGTTACAGTGGTTTGCACACCAACGACTTTATGTAGCTGACGTATCTGTCCATCGGAGCCTTTATCAGTATCCGTATTTATGACCATAAAGTTACCACGTTACTTCGTAATCATCAGCGTAGCCTTTTTCCAAGTGTGTTTGGGCCAGTGCTGCCGTAAAGAATCTAGATGCAGCCGAATATAATGTTTTGTTTATGTTGTGATTTAATCTTCGTAACTTATTTACTGCACTAAAGTTCTTCTGCCCTTAGAAAACCACATTATGTTTTTTTTTTTTTTATTGGCAATCATGGGGACTGCCGACAGAAGTGTAAACTTAAAACTGGTATTAGCGCCATCTAGCTTCTATAGTACAACACTACGGCGCGAGCATGTCGGTGACGGGAATTCATATATTTATCCCCTACCGAAAATCGCTCATTGCGCCTAAAGATTTCACTTAAAAAAACCATTATCAAAAAAAAAAACCTTAGTTGCATAAGTTGTTAATATCATTACAACGACGTTATGTTTTGAAAAAAAATTAGAAAACTCCAAAACTAGACAATGAAATATTTTTCTGAAGAGTTAAAACATCTTGTCGGTATATACTTGAACAGAGATACTCAATACCCCTATTGTGTGAGATCAGTTCTGTTGCAAACCGACGACTATAAAATAGACTCATAAAATTATACATTCTGCGTTTGTAATTAGTTTCATAATTGGTTTACCTACCTTATAGTTTTCAATAGAGATGGGTTTGTTTTCTTTTCCTTTTCTATGTTTCAAGTCTTTGTTTTCAGATCGTGCTGTACCTTTTCTAGGAGATATCGTCAAGTACCTAGTAACCTACGCGTGGGCTACAGCGTTTATTAAAGTCAAAGTTGAACGAGACATTATAACCCTTAAAATCAAAGGAATTACATTTGAAGCCCTATAAGCATTGTGAGTGCACAGAACAAGGATATGCGTTCGATCTGATTGTCCATTCGTGTCCGCACTGACGGCGCTTTCAACTCGATGAATAGATTATAAGCATGCGCCTGCGATGCCAGTGTCATGGCACTCATGGCTAGGGTTCCCATTTTGATATTTGGCACTTGGAAAAAGTCCGGACACTTAACTTTATAATGTTTATTTTTTAGATAACAACAAACTCTTTTATTTTTCTAAAAACTCCCCTTTAGTCGAAAAGTCCGAACAACTGAAAAGGCCGGACAAAGTTCAGACGAGGGGCCAAAAAGCCGGACATGTCCGGACAAATCCGAAAAGATGGTAACCCTACTCATGGCTGAATCTCGCACAAGTGTTAATAAAGGTATATTGATGTCCATAGTTCGCAATATTCTTTTTCTTGCATTAGTTATATTGTCTGCGTTTACTCTCGCCTTTTCCTTTGTCCGAGTCCGCTAAAAAGTTAAGATTCATAGCTTTTGCTCGACAGTGCAGTGACAGTGATGTATTGAGTTCAAGGATAGTAGGTATAGGTAGAGGTTCAATTTGCATTGCAGTTTCAATTTCTTTATGACAATAGATACAATAGAACCAAAAACTGCAACAGCTAAGCGTCTACCTCCTGTACGCATTAGGACTATTCTGGTTTTTTAATTTACATCCTATTTGAAGCTTATTGAATTTGTAATAATGTTTGACACATCCGACGCATAGCTTCAAAAGAATTAGTCCACCAGACTTTAGTGGGTTCGTTTGTTTATATACACAAGATTTTTTGAAAAAAGTGAGTAAGTAATTCGTACATTCACGTCACTGTGACGCGTTACTCGTATTATTCTGCTGTCTCTTTTAAAAAAAAAACTGTATTTTCCTACAAGAATAATTTATTGCCCAACTTAATGTACGCTTTAACTTAATTTGGTTAAACTACAAGCGTATGTTAAAATGTTAATTAAAATTTAAAAGTTGTTTCCAAGTGTAAGTAATAAATAAAGAGTGTGAATGTCTTTATCTCCCATTTTAGGGAGACAGATACATTGCCAGATATTAATGCCAATCAAGTATCATTGTAAAAGTAAAAGAAAAATTTAAATACTGGTATTGTACAGAGCTTGTTTACGTATTTAAAAGGATATTGCGCCGGTCTAAACTAAACAATAAAAGTGTTGTTCACGATCAAGACATTATAATTATGGGCTAGGTTCTGCAGTAAAAACCTATGTTCCAAACACCAACGTAATAAAAATTCGGTTATTTGAAATTCGATTCACACATCGAACAGTGTTATGAGATTTTCCTGTCAGTCTAGCTATTGTGATGCTAATTTTCTAGTTTTAATTTCATCTCTTAATGCTGGGGAGTCTGTTGTGTAAATTCTTCTTCTTCTCAGCTAAAATACTAGGAAGTGGTGAATGCTAGCAGTTTTGGGTAATATTGACTTTGAAATACTGCAGATTCTTAGTCTAATGTTTTTTAACTAAAAATCGTTTTTCGTATTTCAACATTCTAAATTACAATATGGAGGTATCGTTGGTCCCAAACTAGGCACAGCTTGTATCTTGGGTACAGTGAAATAGGTCTAATTTTGATTTTGAAAAAATAAAGTTGATTTGACTTGACTCAAGGTGAATTTAGCGCTTGTTAGCCTGAGCTAAGTCAGCAGTTAACGCAGGACGGTGTCACGACGATAAAGGTAACAAAACAAATCTAAAATTATATTACGTGGAATTTCCGTTTTCCCGGTGGGAAGTCTGAGAGTCGATTGAGGAAATGGAACACTAATCACTATGACGCTGCGCATGAGTCGTTGTCACTACATACCGGTCATTAAACGAATTGCTTTATTGAAACATGTGATTTACGTGACATGGGTTAACACGTGCAGGTTATATTGGGACTACATGACCTGAAATATATAAGGTTGTTCAGCTGAGTACTAATATTGTGTCTGTGGTCTTAATTAATTTTTCAACTGAAACAATCTGAAAATGTCATCAATTATGAAGATTATTTTAAATTGTTTCCTCATGCTTACTATTTTACTATAAATCACGTATTTTTTCACTTCCTACGGTAACGTAAGAGGCATCTAAGGTAACAAGAAAATTGTCCATTTCCTATTTCACTGAATATCCATTATGTATTCTCACGGAAGTATCATTCAATTCAAGTTAAGCATACGTATCATACCTATTTCCGATTATATCATAGTTTGTAGAGATAGAATCTCTTAGAATGCTACAGAGATCTTTTGGCGACTGAATTACATTGACAGGGGGGTGTTGTTGTTTCCTCGTGGAGGCGATCGGTGGCGGTGATCTCTCACGTCCGGCCCTGGTCCAGGCCATAGCATGGAGCGAGAGGGAATGGGAGGCATGCTCGCGAAGGAGGAGGCGGAACACGCCCCTAGCCGCCGCAGGAGACGCCCTGGGCGTCGCGTAGCCCGGCCACCGTAGGCGCGGGCTTGCGGACGGTGAGCAATGGGTAGTTCACCGTCCGATAAGGACCAGGCCCTGGTCGACGGCACGTTGTGTTCCACGCGCGCCTCAAAGAGCTGTCTGATAGGACCGATGCCTGCCGGGGTTGCGGGAAAGTCCGAAAGGTATACCAACATACAGGCAACTGAAGGAACACGGGTGGGTTTTAGTCAGTAAGAGTCTGACACGCCCTCCCGTTCCAACCAGCGCAGGAGAAGTTATTTGATAAATTCCCACCCAAAAAAAAAGGGGCGTTGTTGGTAAACATTTGTGAAATTGTTAAAGAAATTGAATTAACAAAACAAGATGGCGGCGTTACTTCCTATTTTGGCCACGCGCTAAAAGAAACTTGTAGCGTTGTATATGAAATTGAAAAGAAAATTCGTGCCATAAATAACCCTTCACTACTGAAAATTACAGCGAATGTTATAGATGTATTTACTTAGAAAGTGAAATTAAAAGCATCGCCAACCTCGTTGCTCACAATTTATCGACTACTGGTTTAATTATAATCTATGTTTCTTATCGTGCCGCGGCTTTGCTCGAGATGTTATGATGTCCTGTTGGGCTCTTTGACTTTCCCTGCGTGGTGCATTGTACATGCTTGCATACTTATGTCTATGGGGCTATATTGATCTCGTTTAATCCAAAGCCGATTATAAAGCAATAAAAATGCTTTTCAAAAAGACAACAAAAAACATGGATGAATACGGAAACAAATCGAGACCCGTGAAAATCCTACAAACAGACGAAACGCTGAAGTAGAAAAGAAATTAAAATAAAATGTATTAAATTACGGACAATATTCCTGCACACTTCCATTTTCACGTGTTTTCATACACGTGAAAGTGTGAGGGGTACACACAGTGATTAAACTAGGTAATTTGGCAAACACAACATAATAATAAATTTACTTCGGATTGTTTTCTTTTGGCGTTCGCCAGTGGTGCGTCATAGGCTAGACTTTCCTAAGATATTGTGGTGAATTTATAAAATTGCAAAGTGGTTTTGGGAGTCATTCAAGGGTATTTTCTACGTTGGGGTACATGAAATTCGCTCCTAAATAGAAAGTACTGGAGCAGTTGGAGAACAGAGCAGGTCTTGACGAAAAAGAAAATATTTCCGAGGGTACATCGACCAAATAAATATGAACAATCAAACATCCAATAATTCCTTTATGTTAACTCAAGTAAATCCTAAACTTGTACTAACAGCAACAACAGCAGTGATTTATTTCTCTGCCCATCTTTAAACGACTCATTTCTCAATCTGAAGAAGAAAGCCTATCTTAGAACGGTAATTACTTTATGATTTAAGGGCCGTGGTCGCTTTGTGGACAGTGGGGAGGTATGTATTAACTATTTATTAATAACTCAGCTCCAAGCGATGTGTAATCATAGTATTATAATAATAGCGACCTGTCACAAGGAACAGCCATCTTTGGACGAGTACGAATGAGTCTGTGTGGCCAGCTGATCTAGTATGCTGATATGCTGATAAGACATTGTGTAATTTGTATGAATCGGAAATATTAATGTTTGTTCTGGAAATGTGGTGCAAGTTTTGATATAGAATATCAAGCCAAGGGAGGTAGCAGAATCTATTTAGAAAACAAACAAGAAAAAAAACGCATACTTTTAACAATGATAAATAAATTGCAGGAGAACCCTTTTACATCCGATTGTACACGCAGAGAATATGCAGCTGTTTCGTTATTAATATTATACTGACATTAAGGAGGCTCCAATCTCCTTAAGCGTGCAAAATCATAATTAGTTTTTTGTGTCGTCTTGTGACATAATACATTCCTGGACCTGGCCAGGCCATTGACATGGAACTCGGAAAGGTCAAGACACTGCAGGGCTGAGTTCGCATAATTGGTCAATACTTTCGCATTATTTATTTAAATATAATTTAAATGGTGTGACGTCAGAGATTCGAAGTAATTATCGGCACGCGTATGTAACGTCATGCTTGGAATATTCTTTACGTAATTAAAGGTTATGTGCGTGAAACTGATATGAATTTATAGCTATTGTTCCTCGCTTGAATGGCTTTTGTCCAGTCTAGGGTCATTACAAGTACATTAAGCGGAGAGTTTATGTTTTGTGCTAGGAAGTGCAATTACGTTCCTAATTATGACTTTACTGTTGACATCCGCTCAGAGTAGTCAGACTTGATTATGACGTATACGAAGATGAGATTTATAAAATACATCAATTGTGAATTTCATCTTCAAAGGATCCAACTAGAACCAGCTATCTAATTACGCAACACATTTTCGTAAACGATTACGACAAATTTCTTTCAATTTGACAGTTCAACAACATTCATTGCGTTATTTACGTTGTTGAGCAGATTTTTTTTTCGAACTTATGAAGCAATGGATTAGAAATTTGTTTCAAAACGATTCATTCCGATTGATCGTGTATTACGTAATTAGGGTACAGATCTCGACAATTTTATACGGAGTAGTGACCGTGAACTTGTCTCATAGTTCGTAAGGTGGAATGTTGACGTTCAAAGTGTAATTGTTCAATTGGCGGAGTTAATTGTAGGAAACAATTGCTAGCACTTAGAAACGCACATGGCACATGCCATAGCACGGGTTAGTAATAACGCGAGTTTAAACACATTTCAATAATGTATTCCGGTCTGAACTCGATTAATCCGGATTCGATGTGATCTTCCACGTGTTTTAATTCGCTGGAATGTTGGTTTCATGCTGATATTATGCCTACCACGAACACTTTTGAGAGCTGATTTTTATCTTCCTGAAACTGACCCTTTTTATTCATACACGTTGCTAAAAGTTATGTCATGTTTAATCGTCAAAAATGTACAGTTAAACCGTCGCTAATCTTTACTTAACTTTAAGTAACGTTTATAAATAAACCCATACTTTAATGTTTTCTTTGGTGAATAACTGATTTAGACGTCACACAATTTTATAATTTAAATAACGATATCGTTTTCATGGTATTTGCTTTGGATGTACCTACTTAAAAAAATCCTTCCAAAAGATTTGGCTGTTCTCTCACATAAGACCAAGGACACAATATATGACCTGCTGTCTATGTTTGATGCTGCACAAGTCGTAAGTGTCAACAAAGACAAACAGGTTACCGTAATGTCCGTAGGTGACGACTTGGCTACTTGTCATTACGCCGCGCTGTTGTTATTGACCTGAAATTTACTGCTAAACGTGGCCACACAATTAGTATTATTTCTACTCGTGTTATTTCCTTCAATGGATGTTTTTGACAAGGAGGAGCTCGTGGCTAAGTAATAACTGCCGCACGGGGCGATCCATCAGGTTAAGCTACGCTTGCCAGGGTTGTTCTGTGGATGGGTGACCATTTTTATATACCTAGACTCCTCCGTGCCTCGGAAAGCATGTTAAGCCGTTGGGCCCGGCTGTCACTCGTGGATCATTGACAGTCGTTACGGTCGACAGAAGCCCGAAAGTCTGACAACTAGTATTACCAAGGAGTATCGTATTACCCGGTTACTAGGTTGTGGAGGTCAGATAGGCAGTCGCTCCATGTAAAATACTGGTATTCAGCTGGATCCGGTTAGACTGGAAGCCGACCCCTATATAGTTCGGAAAAGGCTAGGCAGATTGATTGGATGTTTTCAACAACTTATTTTTAAGTAAATTGGGAAGAAAACGCTTTGTCTCACTCAACCTTGAACGACTACTGTGTAATATTTTGTGATAAATATAATTCACTGGGGCATTAACGTCACATTGTATTTTGTATTTAATAAGTGAATCGGCTGGAATGGCTGGAGAGGTTTTACGTAGTTAGTAGTGGTTTTACATACATAAACTCACGCTTGTTCCCATGGGTGTAGGCAGAAACTACAGAACGCCACCTGCTACGATCTTTACATACTCCTTTTGCCTCCTTTACGTTCATACATTTGGTTATACCCGCATGCCAGGTGCGTAATATTACGATCGCAGTATTACGCACCTGATCTTTCTGGAAAATAATAATAAGGTCAGTAGGTTTATCCTATTTTTTTTTAAATTTAATTCACAAAACTGATGTACAATCACAAAAAGCAATAAAATAGCTACAAAACAATATGTCTGATTGACATCTACTAGAAAAAAAACAAAAATAAAGTTAAACAAATCCTACAAATTGAATAAATGGAAAAAGTTTCGGAAAAGAAAAATTTTATATAAAAGATAATTATACAATTAAATCTCGTAAATTTAGTCCTTACTAAAGGCTACGGAACCAGTGAAGATATCTATTTCACCGCGAATGGAGCTGGCAAGAGAAAGCATGCGGCAAATGGGTGAAACATTACCTATATTGGTTCGACTATGAGGCAGGACGAAAGTTCTTCGGTTAATTAGGATCCTTCTAGGGCATCCTTTTATTTCTGACTCTATCACCAACTCACTGGTAGATTGGTCCTTTAGTTACCTACTGAAGGGTCCCCTTATTCTTTGCCCGTTGTCAAATTAATGATAACAGGCAATCGACACAGATATATTATCAAATGGAAATCTTGTCAATATAAGTGAATAACCATTAACCAATATGTCTAACAGTGGACTTTAGAAGATGCAAAAGAGTACATAGAAAGAATATACTCTTTATTTGGTACACCATAAAAATTACAGACATCAATTTATAAATTATCCACAGATATAAATTATTTAGAGATTATTCGTGCCATTAAACATAACATAACATCACGCTTGTAATCTCCAAGGGTTAAGCAGAGGTGTACTTATAGAACCACATTTCGCCAGTTATGTTTAAGTCCCATATAATAGGGTGCGAGCCTGTTGCCATCAACCGGGCACAAATCTACAATCTGGATTGATACTGACAAACTCCTGATGGCAAAGCCCAATCACACTTTACCCGACCTGGGAATTGAACCCAGGACCTCATGCTCAGCAGTTGCGCTTGCGACCACTAGACCAACGAGGCAGTCGTGCCATTAAAATAGCATTAAGTAAGATACCTACACCTTGTATTCTTAATACCTGCACCTACTTATTAATTACGAGCCTTAAATTGCCTTGTTTTCTTACGAGACGAAGTAAACTGTAAAGAGTTTATCATAAAAGGTTATAAGATAATCATCTCTTGTTTTTCTTATCGTGTCATCCACTTATAATTTGGTCTCACCGGCCATTTATCAGATTCATTCTCAACGATGTTCGCTGTCAACATAATAAGGATTTTATAACGATATAATTTATTTTACAAGACGTCTTCCTCTGCGTGGATTTAGGATTGCAATGTATTGATGGGTTTTACAGAAAAATCACACACAGAAAATAAAAAGTCTGTGTATTCCTGTATGAAGACCACCGTTACATAGCAGCTGTGTTAAAAATGAAAAAGTCTGAAAAAAACGGTTCTTTTTATAGTGACTTCATTAGTAGATTGATCTCAAACTCATAGCACATTTCAATAAACCATTTAAAGGCACTTTTGAATTGTCAAGAAGTCAGTCTTCCAGAAATATGAAGGTAGTTGCCTATTCCAAAGCGTAGTAGGAGCTTATGGAGAAAAACGGGCAAGAAACTCCATGGACACACTCTTTATTATATTGTTACAAAAATATTAGTTACATCATTAATGTTGAATTTATATGTGAGAATAATGTAAAAAAGACCTTCGTTAAAAGCAAATATAAAAAAAAAAAACAATAAAAAAAATAAGCCACGGCAGCTAAGCGATGACCAGTCCAAACTGACGGCGCCAGTTCACGAACATGACGCTTGGATCAGCATCATTCTAAGTTGACTACTTAGGGGTCAACCAGTCCTCTGATATGAAACAAGTGAAAATTACAAAGGCAACACTTTCATAACTTATGTATATTTTTAGTCGTTCTCTTTCATTTCGAAGCGGCGCGCGGTTGTCTAAACCTATATAACATTTTCCTTAAACTTAAAGTACCTAAAACTAATTTCTAATGTTTGCAGTGCACTTAAGTTATTTGCTACTTGAGCTCGAGCCAATATTTGTTTAGTAACCCTATCAACGGTTTTGCAAATATTTTGCGGTATGAGGAGAGTTTAGAGGTGTTAAGGCAAAAAAAAAAGTACTTTTCCGTTTACTTAAACTAAAATAAACATAAGTCATCTTACTAAGGAGCTTTTAAGAGGTTATTTAGAATGTATCGTGTTTAAGTGACCTTATGAGGAGAGAGTTGCTGTAACGACTCAATATAATAATAAATAGGGAAAACGTTATCTGTTTCAATTGTTAATAAAGCCTCGATACACTGGCATTGTCTCGTCTAAAGCTCTATCTAGGATCTCGGATTTCTAACTTGGATTTAGAAAATTTTGAAGTAGCTAATTTCAGGAATAATTTGGAATCCTTATGTAAAACATGCAAAAATGAAGACTTGCAAGTTAGGTTTAGTCATTTTCTCCGCTATACTAATAAAAAGACGTGATCAGACTAACCTGTCAGAAAAGGATGAGCGCAAATTTAAATACAGTTATAGAAACTGTACAAAGCATCAGGATCCAATCCCAAATAACGATATCTATCGGCATTTAGGTTCGCAATGACGCGCAGGCGCCGCGCTTCTCCTCACCTCGGAAGGTCATAGTCTCTTCGATTTATGGAGCACGAAGTCTTTGTAGCACACCGCCAACATTGCCAGCTCGCCACTCTTCACCCGGTAACGGGCCTGTTCTCAACTAAAATACGAATGTACTCGGAATAACAAACGCATGGATACGCTCCCTATAGCTCACAAATACTCACGATTATGATCTGTTAGCCAATATCTGAGTAATGGAAATTGGTATTCAATGCTAAATCGATTTTACGGTTCAGTATCGTAGGGCATTTACTTTTCAATAGCTGGTCGGAATTGATGGGGTATATAAGCTGTTAACATTAAAGTTAGATGTGAGATAACGGGTTGGTTTTGAGAGTAGGGTAAAAAGTTATGGTAAATCGTACTTCGGGCCCAGTGAAGGCTGTTAATAAATGTTCCTTCATAGGAAGACGTAAAAAGTTTGCTTTTCTACTTTCATCATCCTTTACAATTTTAAACCCAAGTGAAGGGCAGCTAGGGTTTGGGGACTCGAAGTCTTCAACAGAGTGGTCCTTCACCGGACTGTAACTTTACCAAAAAACCTTTACATTACTCCAGGAGAACGAAATGTGAACTGCAGATATATGAACCATGATTCGAATAACACATGCCAACGTCACCTTTACTCCATCTTCCCTTCCTATCTCCACAAAGCATCCGAAAGTGTCGGTCGGTCTACTTGCGCTAACATTGCAAACGATCGTTCAAGTAAAACAGTTCTCGTGTACCGTATCGAAAGCACTCGTGATCCAACTTAAATGTTGAAATAAACCGATCGGAAATCGAACCTAAATACGAGGATATTTATTGGATCATGCCACTTTAGAGTTGCTGAAGGAAATTCTGAGGTATATAGAAATGTACGGCGAGTGTTACTTGCTTTACGGCTGTTCTACTCAACTGGGGGGGCCATGGTCATGATTTTAACAGACTATGTTTCCACTGCGATTAAATGACTTGAACATTGAGAAACTGTTTTCATGTTGGCAATATTTAGTTACACTTTAAAAAAATGTTGCGTACACCTTACTTATTTCGTACATCCGTGGCTTGTTTTTTACTCATGTGACCTGACCTTCTGTTTCCCTCAAGACAGGCACGGTCCGAGGGGGGGGTCCTGGGGGTCAAAACCCCCCCCAAATTTACGTGTCTTACTGACTAAAAACTGTAGGTACTTGGGCCACAAGGACCCAGGGCATAGGTATACAAACCAAATATGAAAACAAACCTCGGGAATTTAGGCACCAGTATGCTCGGGTTAAGGCCAGATTTCAAAACATAAACTGCTGTAAAACGAGTTAAAGCTTTCCTTCTCGACTATGTAAGTTCTCTTCCTGTATAATGGGCAAAAGAAAACAGAACCTATTTAAGGCGGGATGCATAAATTTTTGAGGCTCGCTTGTTTTTGTTTCTTGAGATTTTCTTCATAAGTCGACAAAGCAAGTTCTCGTTTGGAATGATCAAAAGAAAATCGAACGTATCCGAGACTGCAAAATTTTTGAGCTCGTTTCGCTCGCTCCTATATTACATAGCTCGCTCCTAATTTTCATAGTTGTTTAGATTTTCCCGCATAAGTCGACAATGTAACTCCTATTTCTGTTTGAAAATGTAAATCAAATCCTAAGAAAACATAACCTATTCAAGGTGGGGTGCTAAAATGTTGAGGATCGCTTGTTTTGCATCTTGAGCTTTCTTCATAACTCGACAAAGCAAGTAATTCTTAGTTTTTTTGGAATGATTAAAAGAAAATGTAATGTATCCGAGAGTGTAAGATTTTTGAGCTTGCTTCGCTCGCTCTTGTTTCCTACATTTACAGTTTGAAAATGTAAATCAATACAAGATTCTACTGATAAAACCAAGTTCTAGGGATTAATATTGGTTAGGATTTACCTATCCGAGACGGGCTATTAAAATTATGGAATTAACTTCGCTCGCTCTTCTCACCCTACATAATCTACTGTTCTAATACTTATTATTTATCAAAAAGCTGGCGGTCAATTTGGCAGCATCAAAAGGTACCCCCCCCCCAATTAAAATATATAGCTAAGCATAAGTAATGTCAAGCTGGAGATGTACCTCCATAAAAATATGGCATGTAAATCCCAAATAATTCATATTTTAGGGTCCTTTAAATACTAAATAGCCAACTATTTGCGACCAACTTGGATGTAAAAATGCGGTAGTGAAGCGCGTCATTTCAGAGTAGACAAGTTATAGCGCTCGCCGGCCACTGCCGCGGTACAACTCGTTTCGCTCGCTCAGCTCGAGCGTGGTTTGTCACTGTTTTAACCTGACCTTACCCGTTTGGTCGGGGTACCCTAGCTTAGTTACTGCGACCAACTGTGAGAAAAGTTCACAGAGGTTCAATTATTTAGGAAGTATGCACCATTAGAAGGTCTAAAGTTTCTAGGGTATCTATTAAATATTTTCATAATATTCCTCGGCCATGGTGATCCCCCCAAAATCCTAGGCTGCGACCGCGCCTGCCTTATAATTGCTTTAAAGTAAATGAGGTTTTCCCATTATGAAGCTATCGGTGAACAAGTGAACTACCTACTTGTAAGCCATTTGTCACCCTTTGCTACTCACATAGGAGGAATGAGGACCACGGATGCAACTTAACATGTAAGAGTAATGATTAGAACTTGGTTTTATCAGTAGAATTTTGTATTGTTGGATTGTGATTGATTTGTGGCAGAAATATTGCACTGACTGCGTGAAAAATAATTATGCATAGATAATCGGTGGCATCTGCAGTAATAGAAAAATATGAGGAAAAGGTATGTCCATATGTTACACAAAACAATTCAAGTTCTTTGCAAATCAAACCCAGGCAATTCTGTGCAACAAAAGCAAAACGAAATGCATAAAATTCTTTCTAAATGACATAGCAAAATCTAAGGAGATACATTATCGAGGCGAGATCGTTGCGAATAAGCTATAATGGATGATGACTAGTCGTATCCGAGGTTTCAAGTGTCATATTACCAGCGCTAACTTTATTTCCCGTGACGGTCGATCTAGCCTTCAGATAGTCACGGTCACAGGAAAATAAAATGCGAACGAGTGAGATAATGTAGCAGTAATGTATATTGCAGGTTCCGTACAGGGTCAGGGTGAGTTACATTTGAGAAAAATATTTGTGCAAGTTTTTATGCTCTTGATTTAAGAGTTGGATAGTAACTACCAAAATTTTCTTCCTCTTTTTGATGACGTAAAGGAGGCGTTTTATCTTTATTTGAATGAACCCAAAATACATTTTTGCAATGTCAAAGCGAGTTAGCTGTTTTACAACACACTTTCGAAACACGACGCTAACGGGATAAGTATTAAGAATAGCAGGTTCAGTTTATTGATATTGAACGCATTTCAATAATCTATATTGGCATTCTTAATTAAGATGTGTTGATAACTAGTGCTTAAAGAGAATTGTAATAGTATTCAGCTATTATTGGTATCGTAATGGAATATAATAAGCGCTGAGAGCGTGAAGATCTGACTAAAAGATTTCTCGAAAGCAATTTTAGTATTTTAGCGTAAGTTATGGGAGGGATCAGATAATTTCTCGGTTGCATTTCCCGGCGTGTCGATAGAGCTCGTGATTGCACACCCCTCGCTCAGTGGCCGGCCAGAACGTATATTGCACACAGTTTACGAAATAAATGAGTTAATAACTCGTGATTTATGACATCGAAACTCAAAAATGTGTTGAAAGATCTTGCTAATGTTTAAGACTAATGTATTGAAATTTAATCTTAATGTCTACTAAGTTTACATTGACGACGATGACAATGTCAAAGACAAGAAGTTGTATATATGTAGTTCCTTGGAAATCTGATTATGAAAAACGGAAACGCGGGAGTTATATAACATCAATATTGAAAGGCTATTCAACTAGTAGAGTATAATCCTACCCATTTAAAATTAATGTTATATGTAGTCCTACATCTTTAAAATTTGATTGATTTATTTATTTAACTTTTCATGCACAACATTACAGAATATTATCCCAAGGCGTTGTACAGAACAATATACAAACTAAAAAGTGACACATGATAGGTTGAGGAATGAAGTGATAAGGCAATTTACGGTTTAGACAAGATGAAGTGACAAAAATTTAAAAGAGTGTGCTTAGGTGGTTTGGTCATGTTGGGAGGATGAACTAAAGGCGACTAACAAAAGGTATTTACAAGGCAGATGTGAGTGGAAACACCGAGAGGGGTAACCCTAGGTGGACATAAATAGTGACCTTATTGGTCATGTTCTTCTTGAAGGTGAAATGCCTAGTACTCGCAACTGGCGTGCGTGTATGACGAAATTGTATGAACATAAACGAAGCAAAAGGAGTATGTAAGGAATGAGCAGGTGGCGTTCTGCCTAGCCTCATGGGAAGGCGTGCGTTTATGTATGTATGATTATCTTTAATTTTTTATGATTCAGGTTACAAACACGTTTTTTTTTTTCGGTAGTTCACATTAAACCACGTAACAAGCATGGCACCTACCTAATTATCAAAGCCAAATTTTAGGTCCTACCTAGCGTTATACGTAAATAAGTTAATGTATTTTTTGTCTATGGCCACTAATGGGTTTTAACCGTCGCATTTTGATAATTAGCGTCAGGTCCAGTATATCTTGACCCGCGATCAAATACTGAACTAAATCAAAACCGGCTGAATTTGAACGTTCAGTTGGCTTTTGTCTTTGCAAGCAGTGCTTTCATGAGAGGTCAAGATAAATTGGCATCGTAAGTTCGTGGTAATTAGTTCAGTAGATTCGCAAATGACGTTAAGACAGGGACTGTCACTTGCTGATTAGAGCCATGTGTTGGCCTTATTTTATTGGCTATTTAAACTATTAATTAACAATCTAATGGGATTTGGCACATGTTACAGCTACAGCACGTGGAGTGTCTTCGAACTAAGTGGTGGGTCATCTGGGTACCTACTGTTATTTCGTGACCTTTGAATGATCGCGAAGAAAGACCATGACAAGGCGCAATTCATTTTAATTGTGACTTTGCGAATTTAAATCTGGAACTTTTTATTATTTTATTTTTAGAATTCATTGAACTTGATCCAAATCTAAATTCCACTTTTTGCTAACTCAATCAACAAGTACACTGGCACTCAATAAATAACTGTTAGCCAGTAATTGGTCATTTTGCGATCTGTCAAACAAAAACATCGTAAACAGTCTTTAAAATCTTTTTTACAACTTCTTACAAATCCGTTAATCCATAAACAGTTATGTGTCACATCAACAGATGTTTAATATTTTTTAATATTTTTTGTACGTTGACACTGGAATAAAAAGTGATCTCCATACTTTGTCATCGTCTCAAAGACTAATACTTAATCCTAGTAATGCGCACGCGTTTCACAACCACGAATAATTTCCATCGCAAAGCCATAATTAAAAAGCTTGCACTTTACAACGAAATCAGAGATGCTCTGAAGTCTGAAGCTGCTTTATATTTATGCCCCCAGAACCTGATACAGTAAATAAATATTTCACTAACTCGAATTGCATTCTAAGAAGTGATCTGAGCTCGTTCGATATCGTAGCATGAGTTACTGAGGCGTCAGCTACTAACGTGTAGCATTGTTTATCTCTTTGTGTTCCTCCCCGTACACTCGCGTATTGAGTATCGAGAAATAATCGCATGACTAATTGAAATCACACACAGTAATTCGTCATCTTATCCAAGCGGTTCTTTTTCTCGAACTTGCACGCTCACTGATTATGATAAAAATATGGATTTGCTCGCACCGCTCAATATACATCAATGTGCAAAACAAATTGGTTCATATTTGTCATGTTTATTTGATTTGTAATGCTGCTGGTATTTGTGAATACTTCATGAATGTAAGCAGATTACACTGTAAGACAGTTTGGATTTGTATTCACTTTACGTGTTATTGATTGATCGCAGCTCTTAATTGGAAATCTATCGCCCTTTATTCTCGGAGCTCCAGCTGCGTATGCTGCTTATCTTTAGGTGACGTATGGTCTAACTCTAAAGTCTTTATTGTCAACATTCATACACGTGTATATGAATACAATTGTCGTTTCCACTACTCCGTACAAAAATGTAACAGTCAGAAATCGAATTAATCAGAATCGCTTTCTGAAAATAAAATCAATTTTGGTATCTATGTGTGAATTTAAAAACATGTTATCACAGCCAGAGCTTATACGGTGAGCACAGAGTTATGTTTCCTCGCAGATATTGGTTTTTCGCAGCCATAAGAGAAAATAAATTACAATAAAACTATTAGACGGTGTGGCTTTCTCTACGAATTTGTCTCCAAGTCTTACGAGTGTACTTCCATATGTGGTAACATCGGCTAACGCGATATGACGCAGTGGTGCGAAGCTCGCTAGAGGGCGTGTTCGTCGATAGGGCGCTGCGCCGGCGCCGCCGTATTTATGGCGTTGCCTTGCTGACGCGCACCATGTTATGTTGCTGATAAACGCTATCTAAAAGTAAAAAGAGAAACAGGTGCGTGGATTTTCAAAATGCTTTCAAATGTAGCATAAATAGAAAATGTAGAGGGCCTTATAATCAGCTAGTAAATATCTAGCTAATGCTGCACATAGACTTTCGCTAAAGACTGTTATTATAACAGAATAATGGTAGATTGTTGCTGAAGACAAGCTTTCAGGCTTAACACTACTATGTTTATTTATAGGGTTAAAGGTAAGAGGAGAAATCAACTTTCTCGGAGCAACTAAAAGCAAGAATTATATTGCAATTCTGAAACATTGACAATAAAAAATTACCGACCTTTCGGAATGGCACGAGGCGATAAAACAATAAGCAATCGATACTTTTTGTTTTGTAGGTACATCATTTAAAGGTCCGGTAATATAGATAGGGTTTATATAAGAGCAGTCGTCACTAGAAATAAATTTCCTGATTTGAGTCTAGGTATGTAAATACAATAGTATATCTATCTACGGTTATCATACTGATGAAAGCTTTTGGACTAGGTACGGCTAGGCATAAATATCATAATTTTAATCTCATTTACAATTAATATAATAGTCACCGAAACGCTTCTTGGCATTCCACCAAATACTTAACATTTTGCAGAAATTGTATAATTTTCTCAGAACATGCGAAAGAATAATTGGAGCTGCCATTATTACTTAACATGTTCCACATAGCCTGGATGTTATTGGGTTAATCATATTGTCAGCGAGCAGCCAATCTCAGATCTTAATTGTACTTAGAAAAATGATGTGCCGCTGAACTGGAAAATTGAATCAATTTATCTAGAGCTATCATGTAGGTTGATTTAGCTACTGCTTTTGGCATAGTAGGTACCCCTACTATGCCAAAAGTAATCTAACCTACTGAGTTTTTTTTTAATTATTTTGTTCTTTATATGGCAGGGTCAAGTTATCAATCACACTCATATTATGATTGAGTTAAATATGATTACCTACCTATAGACGTTACTTTTTTATCATTAGTGTCAGCACGAGATTGACGAAAATATGTTCAAGCTCAGTGGAAATACCAGCTAGTCAGCAAAGTTGGTGAGGAGGCTTAAGTGTCTAGGGAGAACTGGCCGTGCTTAAGTACCTATCGTTACTTAATGACGCAGTTTAAGGTCTTAATGATCTTAGGGTCTATAACTACAAATTTTAAATACAAATTCTAACTGCTAATTAAAATATAACTCTCAATACTGACTTGAACCGGTATTCAAGACAGTTAAAAAAATCAACAAGCTAAAAAACATCAGTGCTAAAATAAATTACGTATATAAATCCCTTACCACGTGTATTGACGTTATCTCACGGGTTCATCAGAGCGAGTGCGTGCGCCGAGTGTGTCGTTTGTTGGGACATGTAAGGTGTCTGGGTACCTCGGTTGGGACATCCGGCACTTCGCGTGACATCCTCGCATTATTTCACGTATCTCACCACACTTGTAGGTCTTCTTGTTAGTGGAGTGTGTGCTGGAATGCCTGGACGCCATGTGTCCAATATAGGGATATAATGTATAGAATATGTATTTAAAACATTGAATAACAACGACCCATAGCACGAACATCTGGATCTACGTAACGTCGTTTTTTCTTTTTAGCTATTTGCATTAAATTATTTTGTTCCAGCTGCCGTAACGTTAACGCGGTGACTGTACCTATTCTTTTTGTGCAATGGATATTACATTATATAGGGGATCGGAAATTCCCGCATATTCACGGAAAATACATCGTGTGTCAATGAAAACACAATACTGAGTAATGTCTGACTGTTTGCTTGTTCGTTTGAACAAATATTCGAATTTCAATGACAAGAACAGCAAGTATTCCGTCCAGTCTTAAATCCTCACATGTACCTAAAATTTTCTTAAGCGCAGAGTCAAAGTAAATATTTCTTTAAAAATAACGTTATTGGTCCGGTTTTCCCGTTATTAGAGCTTTAAGCGTAAAATACAATGATTCAATGACGCATTTGGACACAAAATTGGATGGCCTACGTGCTTCTTTGCATGCAGATATCCGAAAAAGGTGATTTAAAATTAACCATTGACGTTCTCATCAGTGCATGATCAAGATAGGAAGCTATTAATCAATCAATTTTTGCCAATGTCTAAGATTATTTGGCAATGTTTTACTATTAGCGCGCTTTTACGAAACTGACGTAGCTATCTACCAGTTCCGGAGCTACCAGGAAGATTATAAATAGTGTACTTTTTTCATTGGTTTTCCCGATTCATGATTAAATGGATGCATAGGTCTCGTATGCAGTTTAAAGCTATTTAGGCATAGGTACTTATACTCTTGCGCCATCCCATCTTCCTGGCTCAGCGTGCTGTGTTGGCGCTGCCGCTGCGGCTGCAGAAAACCTCAAGCGGCGAAAGTATAATAACCTTATAGGTAACTATATTTTCGAGCCGTTTGGGGTTGAAACCATAGGGCCGTGGTCCAAGTGCTCATGGTTTGTTCAATGAAATCTCCAAACGACTGGTTGGCACTTCCCGTGACCCAAGGGCTGGCCTACCTTGGCCAGAGGCTAAGCATTGCCATACAACGTGGCAATGCGGCCAGTCTCTTGGGTACACTACCAGTCGACAGTGATGCGGATGAATTTTTTGACACTATATTTTAGTTTGTATAATACTTAGTTAGTTGTATACACATATAATATTAATAAGACGGTTTAGGCATAAAACAAAAGCAAATCATAGAAAACAATATAAAATCTATTATATATATATTATATATACTGTGTGAGTGCGTTGTTCTTCTAAACTACGCAACGGATTTTGATGTGGTTTTCACCATAATTTAAAGAATTTATTCCGAAATGTTTATGTGTATAATAAATTACTATTAAACTTTCATATTTTAAAGAAATCTCGATGTTTTGTGAAGTTGTACAAACCATGCTAAGCAGGGGCGAGTCGCTAGTTCTTTTTAAATAATATCACTGATTTTTTATCCTTATTATGTCTTTCTATCATGTTCCTCTTACCCAGTAGAAGCAGCTATTAAAATTTTAAACGTCTAAGTTTTTTAGCATGACTGGTCTTTAATACTCGTTCCTAATATTTGGAGAGAATTTAAATACCGCCATAGTTTTTGTTCAACCTTGTGCATTTGGTTACAACGACTGCAATAACAAAGTTATCAGTTAAACAAACAGGGCTGTTTGCGCTATTCATAAAAGTATTTAAATATTTGCATAGTTATTACATAAAACAAGAAAACGTTTATTTTGCCAAAACTTGCAATTTTGCCAAAAATACCTTTAAGTTTGGTAATATCCCTCTGTATTGAGGTCCCGTCAAGTGTTACATATTTTTTGACATTTCAAGTAAAGTCTTACACACTCGCATTTAAACATTTGAGCAAATAATAATGTTCGTCATTAACTTCTATAAAGAGTGAAAATAATTAAGGACCGCTGCTTTAATAATACGGTTGAACTGCGAAATCGGTAAGAAATAATTTCGTTTTTGGAGTTCCTTACAAATATCGAAACTCTACTCTCATAACATTAACTACCGTAACACTGTCCGTTGGCTTCAAATTAATTTACCTAGTAAGAAAATTCATTGAGTAACTTGTGTGAATGGATTAGCATGGAAGGTAATTCAGTTCGAAAATATTAATGGAAAAGTTCTGCGGAACCATAAATTATCTTGAATGTTTGTCTTAACAGGTAATTTGCATAATTCGGTTCATGTAGTTGATGGTCTGATGGAGATAAATGCTCGTGCGATGACCGTCCAAAGAACTCGACAGTAGAAATTAGGCCAAGTCTGTCACAAAAAACTACCCACTTTTTCGAAGTGGAAGCTGTAATTGGAAGATAATTAATGTAAATATAAAAGGTTAGCTTCAAAAGTTGTTTTTAATTATAGCAGTTTTATTGGAATGTTTTGCTTTTATTTTGTTTGGCTCTAAATGATAGAAATCCATGTAGCAATTTTAAAAACCTAATGGCCGGGTTTTAGCCGTGTTTAGGTATTTCTTTACTATGATTTAAATGCATATATGTATTGTTGGAATAAGTAGGTCCATGTTTCAGTTTCAATGTAATATTTTGGTGGTTAACCATAGACTTCAAAAACTAAAACCCAACTACGACAAAAACGTCGACTATAATATAATACGTCGGATATTTATTTTATTTATTAAAACTTTATGCACAGGTAAAAACATACTGTACAAAGGCTGTATACGTCGTGTTATAACTCGAACAGATTACGTGTGACTCCGGATTTTATGTGTCTGTCTGTTACGTCTTGTTTATACCTTCTTAGTAGACATTTTTGTCGTAGTTGGGTTTTAGTATTTGTAACTTATTTTTGTATTTATATTATTTCGGGGTTATAATATATATATTTTTGAAATGTGCTAATTCAGCCCTTTCATTTGATACCCAACATGGCACCATAAAAAAAAACCACCATTCTTTTTTAGTTCTTCATTTTATGTTTTCTATTGGGCGCCGTATTCATGTGATTAATGTGACGTCACATAGTCTATAACCAGCGGACGATCAAAACGCTTCCAACGATACCTCATTTGTCAACTTATGATAAGTAGTTTAGAAGGTATGAGGTAACAGATGAACATACTTACAAGGAGGGGGTTATGATTTTGACCGGTATGTATGTAACATACCGGTCAAAATCATAACCCTCCTTTTTGTTTCGCCGTAGTCGAGTAAAAAGATGCAAATGCAAATTAGGATAATTGCACTAGGATTCCCCTGTATCACACACACATTTTTTTTCCCTGTATTCACACATTTTTTTTGTTTGGGAAGTTATCAAATAACTTCTCCCGCTCTGGGCGGAGTGGGAGGGCGTGTCAGACTCTTCCGACTAAAATCCACCCGTGTTCCTTCAGTTGCTTGTACGTTGCTAGGGGCCACGGTATCCCTTTCAAACTTTCCCGTGACCCCGGCAGGCATCGGTCCTAGCGGACCCCGTCAGTTGTGCTGACATCTCTTTGAGGCGCGCGTGGAACACAACGCGCCGTCGACCCGGGCATGGTCTTTATCGGACGGCGAGCTACCCATTGCTCACCGTCAGCAAGCCCGGGCTTACGGTGGTCGGGAATCTGCCTGCGATTCCTGATGCCCAGGGCGTTTCCTGCGGCGGCTAGAGGCGTGAGGGCGCTAAATTTGCCTCTCCATAATTGCGTTCCGCCTCCTCTTTCGCAAGCATTACTGCTTCGCAGATGGAGGTGATGGCCTCCCATGCCCTCTCGCTCCGTACCATGGCCTAGACCAGGGCTGGACGCGAGAAATCACCGCCACCGATCGCTTCCACGAGGACACGGCCCGGCTTGGGCTCCGCCCAAGCAGACGCAGACCTCCACCGTATGCTCCACCGTGTCCTCCGGGCGATCCACACAATGATGACACCGGGCGTTTACTCCCGCCTTATACGGAACAGGAAACTCGTGAGCACGCCGTGGTGCCTCACTAGCCACTCCTCAAAGAGGGGTTCAGACACATCATTCTCGGAGCTGACAAACACCTTGAAAGTAGGTAGTTACAAACAATCTGTAATTTATTCCCAGAGCCTCCGACACAGTCTTCGAGGAAATCTCTAAGACCGGGTGGTATCATTTCCGTAATTGGAAATGTAAATACCCAATTGAGCTAATAACGTTTCTTACTCCATACTCATATTTCAACGGTACCTCGATCTAATTATTACACGTCTTAATTAACTTTATTATACCATAACAGCAAATTTAATCAGAATCCAATAAAATGTCAAACTGATTACTATTCGTCATTAATATATTCATGAGACTTAATAAGCTTCGATATTATTATGATACGAATTTCTACAGGCATATCCACATTCCTTATTAATGTGAAATTTCTTTGCGTTACATAATTGTTACACTGAATGCATAATCTAATTTTCCTATTTAGCATAAAACGTGGTCTTATATTTCACCGATCGTTAAATTATTGATACTTTGACATTCCTGCGTGCGATAATGAAACGTAAAGTCCGTAGCATGTCGTAGCAGTCGTAGATCTCGTAGCACTTACCAATAACGTAAGGAAATGAATTTGGTGTTCGAGAAACAATCTGTGTATAGACAGTAGCTCATGCGGCTTAATCATCACATCCAAAGTTCGCGGTAAACTGACCTAATTTCTTTAAGCCAAATATAGGTACTGTACTGCACCAGCCTTCGCCGCTTAACCGAAAATAAATTAAAAATTAAGTGAAGACACGGACTCGATAAAAACTCGTTCGTGTACAACGGAAATTAGTTTCGAATTTTGTTCGTCCTTTTTTATTTTGCGGCGTGATTAAGATCGGGTGGCTACCGAATAAAATCCCCGTTGGCCGGGTAACAGGATCCACCGCGGGGACTCTTCAGGCACCCGTCGGGATGGATGAACACAATCGTATTGTTACTATAGTAGGAACAACGTGTATTGACAGGAGGTATGGAGTCTATTTACTCCCATTTGGAGTTAATCTTATTGGGTACCCAGTTTGGAAATCATACCGCTGTTAGAGAACGTGTAAGTATGTGGTGCTGATGACGAAATGATTATTTTATAAGAAGTTACTCTTTGTAATATTCCATGATTGTGGTATTTTCATCCAATTAGGTATTTCAGAATGATATATTTAGAATATAACTCCTCTACGAATAAAAACTATAAGAAAAATTTATACTCAACAGAATTAATTTTACATTAGGTATTATTATTAGCAATAAACTAATTTAAAAAAAGCTGAAATTGCTAGATCACGTTTTTGGCCTAGAAAGTGCTGGGACTAGTTTATTATGTAGCAGCTGTATTGCTTCTAGATAATAACTGAGGTAATTCCAATAATTGTTTTGAGTAATATTACTTAACATACATAACGGTTTCGAGAATTACATAATTTCCTTCGAAAAGAATGTTTACTTTGAAGATTGAGCTCTTCTCTGAAATCTATTTGCTTTAGTAACACGATATCCTTTATTTTAATGAAGGGGACGAATACGATCCTTGCTATTAAAAAAGCTCTCAAGTCTATGGGATTCTAAGAAGCTGTCGATTCCCAGAATGACAACTTGCTGATAGAGTAGGTACTGGTACTGTAGATACAGTAGTAGGGGTAGATAATTTACTAAATTGGCAACATTTCAATGCGCGATACGTGAAACCGCATCTCTGTGCCACTTTTCGCGCTCCATATTATAGTGATACATACATAAGTGACATAACTGTAACCATATGTGCCTATGAATAAAATATGATGGTAAAGAAAAATAAATGATTTTATTTTTAATTTTCTGGAGTATTTGTAGATTTTTCATTATGTTGTGACTTTCATCCGATTCTTAAAGCAATGAAAATCAATAAATAAAATGGTGTCACCAATAAAACTCTATTTTATCAAAATAATAAAAAGTAAAAATAACAGAACTCTAATTGCGATAAAGACGTGGGCGTGACTAATCAGTTATCTAATACAGATTTGATAAGATTTACTAACGTTTTGTGGGTCAAACTGATAACCTGCTAACTAATAATAATATTGGGAATGGAAATAAACACTGTGACGTATGATTTCTGCGTCATTCTGGAAGTAAATTAAGTAGGTATTGTGCAAATTTCGTCAGTTCCTCACCCTGGTCGAGTTCTACGTCGACTATTATTACGGGTTCCAATGTCTAACCCACCGTGATTAGAATTTGCATCTGTTTAAACTTTAAAGTTGCACTGTGAAGATACCATAGCTTAGTAACGCTTTGGACCCGTTAGAAGCATCTGCAAGTAAAATAGGCTTCTTGAAATCATGAAATCTTTTATTCACTGGACTAGTTGTAATATGGTCATTAGTAGGATACTCATACTCATGTGTCTTGTTTTATTTATAAGTTGTTTATGTCTTCTTTGTCTCAATCATCTATTATTTCAGAATGTACTTCAACAAGAAACTCTTATCACATGCCATTATTCGTCAGGCCTACCATAGGGCTCAAAGGCTCAAACCGCAAAGAAGTCTTACAATTTCCACATGCATCGTCTGCCTCGCATCTCAGTTTACATTTTTATTTTGACGCCTCTAAACTTACTGCGCGACTACAATGTTGTATGCCAGCCAGTATTCAAGTTTCGTTTTAAATTCCATTGCGATTTTTCTAGCGTTCCTTTGATGTTTTCTACTCGTGAGTTCGCAACACAAAGGGTTGTAAATCCAAATGTGAAACAAGGTGTTTCATGTACTTATTCGTAGAGGATTTCATGTTTTCGTAAGGTTCGTCTATAAAACAGTCGTATATCAAGTGTGACTTTATTTTAGAAAAATCAACAACACTTGTCGTCCACGCCGTTTTTAAAAGCTTTATCAGTGTAAATGTTGTTATTTTAAAGGCTAGTCTAGTGTTTGTTTTAGATTCAAACGTAATTATTTTCCGCTCAGTCAATAACTTCACGATGTTTTCCTTCACCGTTTGGAGAGCAGTGGTGATGAAATTATTCCATCACTGGTCTAAACCGAAACGGGCATGTCCTAGAACCAAAAATTCGAAGACATGTGACATCTACCAACCCGCACTGGGCCCGTGTGGTGGACGGCCCACTCCCTCTCGAAGAGAGGAGGCTTGTGTCCCTGCAATGGCAACATTATAGACTGATTAATTTATGCAATAACTTCAAAACGAAACCCGTCTTTGTCTACTTCATATGCATCGTATCGTTTCGTTCTCATCTATGTTATTATGTTTTCATAGCTATTCAGTCAAGCGGCGACAGCCAGTCTATTTCTCTAACTACCAACACACGACATTAGGAGCACGCTAACAAAGAGCTTGTTAAAATTCTTCTATATGAAACCGTTAGGGCGCCCTATTAAAACCAAACAAAACTGTAGAATGCAAGGAACAGTAAAATCTTTCCATATAAACTATTTCGCAACAAAAACGGATTGAATTGTATTCAAAGATTGGTCGAAATATTGTAAAACAATCTGAAGGTTAAAGTTAAAGATAAAAATTTGTAAAACATTGGCATTCTATGATTTCCGTTTGAGGCACTGCATATATAAGAATATTTGTGTCATTGTATATAGTTTATATGAGAAGTGAATCTATTTGTATAATCTGTGTTAAGTTCAGCCACTTACCATATTTTGAGTACTATAATTTTTTACGGTTGTGTTTTGAATTTCGGAACATTTTGTGTTGAAAATGTGCATATTGTCTTTTTGCATTTCCTCAGCTTTAGTCAGAATATTTACCAATTTGACTAATTCAGCTGAGTTTATTTTAGTCTTCACCTGAGCTTGGGTTTGGCTGACTCAGAGATATGCCCAGTAAATAGTCTCCTGTTGTAAATCTTTTTGAACATCACGTCAAGCATTGCTAGAATTGGTAGGGAGTTTATTTGGTCCTTACCAGAGTCTCATTACAATACCCATTTTTTACAGTTATTCATCGATTTGTCATTTCTGAAGTGAGTGTTCCTTGATTGCTGTAATATAAATGAAATAGAGCTGCTTATACAAGCTTCAAGGTTAATGTAAAACAATTTACTGGACAGCTACCGGACTTCTGGTTTTATGTATCACTTTAGTTATGGACTGTACATTATATCATATCACATGTCGGCGCGTATTGGCTGTTGGCATAGATTCCGCGGATTAAGCGCACAGTCTGCTCTCCTAACCGTAATATTTGCTGATAGTACCGCGACAACACCCTGCGTTTCTTTATGCTCAACAAATTGGCGACTCCTAGATTACTGTCCGTTTCTATCAAACATTTCACATTAAACGCTTGTCAATGTTTCTTGATAGAAATAGAACGCAAAAAATGTTGGACGGACATCGGACAATCATCATTAGCCCAATTACTCTAATAGTTGCAAATATGTGAACTTTCGATCTCGTATGTAAAGCATGCTACATTCGTGAATTTGGCACACTAAATCTATACTACCTATAGTGTCTAGGTAAAATCTAGCATCAATGATCAAATATTATTTTGTTTGGTGCACAACATCTCTATCTAAACTTTAATTATGATCCGTCTTAACAATAGAAAAATATGCAAGATCATTTGGAACAGATTATAAAAAATTAATTGGTGTTTTTGTACTGCAACCTTAAAATTAAATTGCCGTATTGAGAACATCACAGTCTACATAGAAATAGTAATGATGACTGGTCCAGGGCCATAGGCTATTATTGTACCATGTTTTAATGCAAACAAAAATATCCTATTCTTATGCAATTAAAAATATTTTATTCTATTCAATATTTTACCAATCAATGCACCTACTGAACTGCAACGTAAAAAAACATGCATAGACAAATGAGTTTGTATTCAAATGTCTCTCACTCCTCACTGTAGTAATAGACGTGCCTGAATGCGCCTTGCGCCAATTTCGCTTGACGGCAGTCGCTCGCAAGCAGGTGCGTTGTGCGCGCGTGCGTCCGCCATCTTTGAATCACAGCTGATATTACCGCCAACGCGATCTTGTTTCGAATATTTTTTACAAACGAATACAATTTGCAGCTAGCAGATTTTAAATGCACAAACATTTAAATTAAGTGCAGTGACTTAACAAACGGACTCATGAAGATGACAGTTAATCGAATAAGAGTTGTGGTGCTGGGGAGCGCGCGCTGCGGCAAATCTGGTAAGAATAACCTCAGGAAAACATTAAAATTGTTATTAGCAGGTGATTTATGCGTCTGGAATGCTTAGTTTCCCGACCAAAGCATATTTGAAGCTTTGGTTAAATTCGACTTTAACGACTTGTCGATAATTATGGCTTTTTTACTTTTTTGATCGAGCGCCGAAATCAATTATGTCTAATAACCCGAGAAAAGTTTTTATTTTATTTTGAATGCCCTGAGGTAGTTATTAGGATTATTAAATTAATTATGGGCCTATAGATTAGTTATAAACAGATGTTACTCATGGATGCCTTCCATTTCGCCGACTGGTTTGGTTGTGATCTTCTTTAATTGCTTTAGGATTATATTATATTACGGCATCAATCAGAATCGGTGAAATTGATGTTATGTAATTTTTATTAGGAAAGATTATACTTTCATGGTTTTATGATTAAATTATATTTTTTAATACGTTAGGGCATTTGTAGTGTTCATAAACATTATTTAAAAACTTTCTACTTTTCTGCATGAGTTGACGTATAGGTGCAAGTTTCGCAACTCCCTTAACAGTTTCAGCTTTGCATGTTAAAACTAGCGTTTACCAAGGCATGGCTCCTCTGGAGTAGAGGTGTAATCGAGTGAAGACTACGAATCCCTACGTGTAGAACTCCCAATATATTTAGATGACTAATTATATTCAAACATCAAAATATATAGGCAATCCCGCTGTCTTTTAACCGATGCTTCAAGCACCATGCCTGGGAATGGAACGAAAGATATTTGTTATGGCAGAGATGTAGGTACTGTAGGTAGCTCTGCATACAAAAGGTCGTATTTCTTCCTACTCTGACTCCAACATCTATTAAATTAGTACACATCTTCGACCGACACCTTACAACCCTAGTCTAGAACATTTGTTTTCGTGAAAACCTGTATGAATATACGTATTAGGAATGTTATTTACGAATATTTATCTTATCAGCGAATATTTCGCAGAAGTATCATGTTATCCATACATTACGGAAGTACATTAAACAGTGTGCAATAATAAAACAGCAATACTACGTACTGTTTATGTGAGAGCATCCTTGTCACTATAATATTATCATTGTTTGTACTTGGATCAGTTCCATGGAATCGGCCACTAGGCTGTTGACATAGTATGCGCACCGGTTATCAACACCGTGATACGGTACGACTGATTACTGACATTTACTTGGTGTTGCACCTGAAATGTTGGTAACAAAGAAAGTTGCAGCATTGTTATTGTACGCAATTTTATATGAGTAATATTGATAATGTTGTTTCTAAGTAATAGGGAAAAGTACCGCATGATTTTTGGAAAGGAATTAGTCATTAGAATGATCGTCAAAAAATCCTTATACACCTTTAAGGGATTATGACAAATCAAGGAGATAAGTAGTGGATGTGCCTGATTCCCGTCTGCTACTAACAAAAAGTCGAAAGGGCTGGGTCAGGCAAATACGGCAAAATAGTTCACAGTCATTTAAGACGGTCGTGGAAGACCATGTTGTTCAGTAGACATTTACTGACAATAATATGATGACTTAAACATAATACATTTTGACGATAATCGTCTACTGCTGGCTGTGTACCGTCAACCTCGTTCAATGACAGAAGATAGCAATCAATGTGTAAGGCTTTAGTTATGTGGAGATTGTAATCTTACAACTAGACGTTACTATATGGCTTCTTGGCCCTGAAGTATTAATCCTTGATATTGATCAGGGCTTTACTTAACTCATAAAGGTAATGAGTGTTACATAAACTAGTGTTACATACGCAGGTTGATGATCTCTTCAAGTTTGTTGAACGCTGCAATGTCAATGGCACAGCCTAGACTTTGCAGACAAAACAACTGTTTATTTTAGCTGTGTCTGATATGTGAATGTTTCTAGATTTTTTGAACTCTAGTGTTTTTGTAAGTTTGTTGGCCTACTTAGCAGTGGTAGAACGTCCACCGATAACTAGGGACGTATAAGGAGAGGTTCGGCTCTGGAAGGCGATGTTAGGTTATGTCCATGATTTGTGCATGGGTATGCTATGGGGCGAGCCGTTTTGTGGAAATCGGTTATCATATCGGAATGTGATATGCAGTCTGTGAATGAATGAGAGGCATGTAGTTTTGAGCATGAAAAGAACGAGGATGGATATAAGAATAGAAGAAGATCAAAGAGACGATGGATGTTATGTGAATAGAAAAGGGGTCAATACGACAGATGACAGCTGAGTTGATAGAGATATCCCTAAGGAAAAAGAAAAATGCTGCAACGACTTAAAACTGACTTTTTAGGACAAAGGCAGGAGGATGATGTTGATGGACATGGACTATGAACTTTGGATGTAAGACATCAGTAAAATAAAGATTTCTTCCCATAGATTTCGATGCTCGACTAAAAATCGATTATGTGCTCAACCCCTTAAACGTGTTCAGCGCCGGATGTTTAAGCCTCGGGTTATGAAATCGCAAGGATGCAATTAGCTATGATTGGTCGTTACTTCTGCGCCCATTAACCTTGTTAACTCTATTTCGCGAGATGATTGATTGCTGACATATTGTTGTGATGTTTTTATTTCCATTTCATCGCTGTAAGTGATTTACCTGTTTTCAATGTGAGTCATACATGAGCTTTTAACAATGGTAGTTGGATTGCGACAAATTTGAGTAGTGACGTGCTAGTTTAAAGAGTTTGACCTCAGATCGTATTACGGACCATCCACAAAATTCGGTGGGGTATCGGTCGTTTTATCGTATATATGCTTAGTGGATTATAGTTTAGGTCAACTATTTCTTGGTAAATGAAAATAAAGCTGCATTTCTATTTTATATACTTGGACTCTATTCATTCTTTCATATTCTCTAGACGATTATAGTGACCAGGGTGTCCCATACGGCCTAGTCACTGTCTAGGAACAAGACTATCAAAAATATAAACTACACAATAGATACTTAGGTACCTAGTACCAGTGTAGTGACCAGTAGTGACCTCCTTGGAATTTTGAAAATCATAGCATAAAGAAATTGCTTGAAGTAACTCTGCAAGCAAATTATTGACCAAATATCTCAAATTTAAGTGATCAACTATGGTAGTGTTGGAGTTCGTTGACGCAATATGGGAGAGGCCTAAATCCAGCAGTGAACTGCAATAGGTTTAGTTAATTAATTGAAACAATTAATCACAGCAGGCACCTGGCTGCAGTCTTACGGACCAGACAGTCTCAAATAGCTCAATATTTACTTTGAGAATTTGTTGAGGATAATATTAGAACCATGCTCAGACACGTTACTCTATACAAAGATAGGTATTTGCTACAGGCTATTTGTTGCGAAGCGCCAAACAATTTACGCTGATTTCTTGAGTTTTAGCCAATTTATGTCTGTCTGGCGACCTGAAGTTTGATTGAAATTGACGCAACGTACGAAAATACCTGTATTTTTGTGTATTTTTACCTCAACCGCAATTATTGAGATCGACGATTGTGAAATTTGTTCTCCAACCGTTTATGTAGAGGTGGAGAAAAATTATAACGGGGGATGGTATGACCTGTAGAAAGGACAAAAAAATATTTGAAACGAATGTCAAATTAAATTGCTTATCAATGATCAATGATCTTTTTACAAATTCTATGTTCTTTCAATGTTATCTCTCATGCAAGAGTAAACGTTAGCTATACAATGACACAATTTCTGGATACATTCAAGTTCTATTTTTTTATAGTGGATTCAAATCTGAGCTTTTTAGTCATAGACAACACTTCACAAAATTTGATGCAGTTTTGTTATTCAACTCCTACGGTAACATATAGGAGATTATTTAAACTGTAAACAAAAGTCTACGACTACCGTATATTACATGATAAATAGTGTAATGTAAATAAAGTGTACTCTTTGAAGCACGTTCGCAACGTGTAGTAAGTACACGTGACTTTAATTTTAAAATATGTTTTTACAAACACGTTTAATTGGATTTCCTCATATTTGTGAGAAAAATAATAAAAAAGAACCGGCCAAGTGCGTGTCAGACTACGCAAAATGAAGGATTCCGTAGTTGAGATGAATTTATCTCAAGAAGAAACTTGTCTCTGTAGTTGAGAAAATGTTCTCCCATACATCGATATACATCCGAAAGGCGAAACCGTAAGCTTGTAATCGCATTTTTTTATGTGATAAAAGTACAAATTAACGATTTCGGACTTTTTCCTTTACGAGTGCTGTTGAAGGTTTTGATTTATATCCGAGTATCAAAATATGTCGCATAAACGGCCGTATTTTTTTACTTACTTATTGATTTTTTAGATCTTCAAGGGACTTTAGACCTACGTATTTCATATTTATTTCAACTTGATCCCTCCACGCGTTCCTGAGACAAGGGATCTGACAAAGGGTTGACAGACAGACAGAAAATCAGACGGACGGACGGATAGACAACGAAGTGATCTTATAAGGCTCCCGTTTTTTCCTTTTGCGGTATGGAACCCTAAAAAGAGAAAATTATGGATAACGAAAGAATAAAAATGGTATTGTGTATTGGGTAAGGGTATAAGTATACAGGCAAGAAAACACCAAGACCACACAAGATTGAATGCTCACATTGTATTGTAGGTCTGGAAAAAATCTTATAAATACATACATTGGCTGTCTGACCTCCGCAAATCAAGACGAGTCAGAGCTAAAAAAATTATTCGTCATGGCTGTTTTATTTTTGTTTAGCATTCTATTTATAACAATACTATTTTTGTACTCACTCTCGAGTAGTATGAGTATAGTACATTGACTCACTTTTTAAATATAGGTAGGTAGTTAGGTATGTGTGTCGTCATGATTTTGGTCACAGATGAGTGTCAGCATTGTATTGGCTGGAGCGTGGGGTCGATGTAGTAGAGTTCGAGCTTAGTTTCCATAACACGTTAGTCAGAGTAACGAAACAGTACTACGACTAAATGTTCAGCGGAAATTACCACGTACCTAAGTATATATAATATTTCGTCATCAAAATGGTATCTTTGAATATTTGGGACGGAAATAGAAGCACTTGGTTTTGTCGCCAAAATTCAGGAATTCAACGCAAAAAAGTTTTATTGCCATGAAGCGAAAAAGAAACGATTCGTATCTACGGAGCGTAGTACGTAAACTACGAAGCGTAGCACGTAGCTTGTATAGTAGGGTATTAAAAAATCTTGGATTGTAAGATGTTGTGTAAGTTTTCGCTCAGGTTATGACTCCCAAAATAGTTCCAAATATCAGCAATTCGCTATTTCGGTGTTCTTTAGATGGCTCGTAAGACTCATTTGTTTGCGTTATGATTTCGTAGCAGTTTGTTATTGACTTGATTCAGACTCAATATACCCGCCTGCTATATTTAGAATTGAGTAGACCATCAAACCTTTATTTATGCGTTTATTCCAGGTATTTTTCTTGTAAAAATTGTTGAAAATAGTTTTTCTTGTTGATTTGAAAAAATAAAAATTTTATTTTAGTAACTACCTACACGCATATGAATAAGACATCCAAAGGACCGATGAACCCAGAACCATTCAATAATTTTTGAGTAATATTCAAACCAGAAGCTGAAGAATTACATCGATCTTGAGTAGGTATTAAGTATTATTAGCTAATTTTATTTAAAAAAGCAATAAATCACGTCTTCACTAAAGTCAAGATTATATACGAGGTGTTAAATATAGATATCTTTTGAAAATAGAATAACATGTTTACGTCGGAATATTCGTCACGTCTGTATATTTTTCGCGTCGAGACGAAACTGCGAGGGAAGGAGCACTCATAAATACCCGGTGTGGATGGACCACAGTCCGAAACAACTGTTAATACGTACTACAACAGTTAAGAGGGAACAAAGCCTGCGACGAATTTGAAAAATAGGTATTTGAAGAAACTATTGCCATCGTGTTACCTCAAGTCTGCCTCCGTAGAGTGCGATAGGGATAGCTGCAGCTCAGACCGATTATATCACAAAAAAAATTGACGAGATCGACGTTTCGTATTCCCCTTTTTTCTCCTCAAAAACTGAATCGATTCAATTATTTTTTATATTAAAATTTTAAGAAAGAGTGTCTCTAGGTTCCTATTAATTTTTTTTATGTTAAAAACGATTCACTTTTGTCTGGTAGTCCCCTAATCACGGCGTTTTTGGAGGGTCATATTTTTGGAGGGTCATATTTTCTTTACCAATAAGTTGCTGAGAAAAGAAAATGACAGGGACTTGTCTACAACAGACCTTGATTTTTTGGAAGAAATGGTTGCTCTAGAGACATTATTCGGGAAGGAAAAAGGAGAATACATTTGTATGGAGAATCGCAGGCTCTGTTCCCTCTTAAGAGTGAAGTCATACATAACAAATCGTGAACTCATTCGATAACTGCACTGGACATCTCTATACAATTTTCGAGAAGAACAAAGCTCGATTTTTAAATAGAACTTTAAAAAAAAATCTTTTTTATTGCAGCTATTTAGGAGAAAATAGTTTTTGGCAGTTTAGTAAAAATCACTGTCCATTCAATTAGTCTCAATAAATTATTCGAATGTACTAGAAAGAACAACTTCACAAATTTTTGGGTGAGACAACAAATTGCACTTTGTGAGCACACTTAATTTATTACAATCAAATGAACTGTCAATTAAAATTAGTTTGAATAAATTATTCAAATAAACTGCAATAAATTTAACGAACTACGATTTGTTGGGTGAAAAGGAAAAATACGCTAATTGCAGACAGCAACAGAAGAGCTTTTTTTAAATAAACTCACATGAGTAATTTCAGTACAGCTCTGTGTGTTTCAGTAGCAACCCTGATATAATCAGGCTTGTTTTATATCTTATTTGTTATTATCAGCAGATTAAATACCTAGATGGTTAGCTAAACTAAACAGAATTCGTTTCCGAACCGCTTTTCATGATAACCTAAATGTTCAACCACACCACCAAATGTTTCGGGATTTCATTGAACATCAGTTTCAATTGATGGATATTTTACTGAGCATAAACTTGAATGAGTATAATGATATAAAGAGAATGAGGGTAAATGCCAGTTTTATTTTTGGTAGAAAATGTATATTGGTGGTGGTTATAGCTCAATAGAGCCATTCTATCCAGCGACACGAAAATGTAGGTCGAGATGCATAATATAATATGTCATAAAAACTACGAAAAGCTGTAACAAAAGCAATAATCTAACATTTGGTTCTTTTAATTAGTTAACTCTTAAACTGAAATACTTAGATTCCATGTAAATCTCCATCATGATGGGGATTTACATGGAATCTATGATTAAAAACGTAAGTAACAAACGTGACATTATGTGAAACAAGTAACACTATTACATATTTACAATAAACGTAACAGTTACGTAATACAATTTCTATAACACTTCTGATTTCAAGATCATATCGAAGTTTATTCAACACTGGCACGTATACAAGAGACGGTCTCAGATACTTCTAACAAATTGACTGCCTCACAGTCTCCCGCGCAACGACAGATAAATCATGCGCAGGCTATTAATGAGTCATTCAACATTCAAACGTCACTAATCGCCAATTAATAACGGTTAGGAAACTATCAAATGCTACCATGTGATAAACTATTATGTAGACGTGTTAGCTGTGCAATAGAAAGTATAAACAATAACTTAGCGAAAGCTATCACGAGTGAAATTGATTTATAGCGCAGTCGTCGGATGTTGTTTTTCGGAAACACTCCAATATATTAACATAACAATTATAGAAAGATTAGGTAAGAACTGCTAACGGATGCCGCCCATTGAGCAATGTTACGATCACTTGAATTCTAATGGTGTAGAATATTGGTTTTATAACGTGAACAGATTTTGATGCTCACTATTTAAAATTGTTATCAATAAATTCAATTGAAGTGTTTATAAGTGTACCTACAGTTTGTTTAGAACAAAAATAGGTGCAATGTTTGAACAGAAAGAGTAGAATCTACAATTTTCACCCGGATTTTGTCTAGTCGTGTATTGTTTTGATTTGAAGAAAACAGTTCAACTGGTTCGGAAATTCATTCGCAGCGTTTTAATTAAATCAATATTTAGACAATTTTATTCTTTGTTAGCTTGAATTTAATTTATCTAATTTCATGTTGATTACTTTACCTTTTAGTTACCAAAATATTATCATCAGATATAAAGGGATTTATTATAATTTGACCTTCTCCTTATCTTAATTTTTAAAACTTCCTAATTCTATTTCTTCACGCAACTCACAATTTTCGTAATACTTTACGCGTCTGAACTACATACACACTTACATGAACATTTAATCACGTATGCAAATTGGAACCACTAATCGTAATACCTGAAACATGTATTGACACATGTAGTCATACTCGGGCGACAGTAATCACGTTTCTTTTATTTTGTAATACAATCAGAACTGTATCAGAAGTGATAATGATAATTAATTATTCTGATACCGTGTGTTATATTGAAACCAAGGGAGATAAACGTGTAATTGTATATGTGTGTTCAGCTCAGTAGGTTAGATTCTATTATTGCGATTGAATAAACGTGGAATATGCAATGTTTGTTTACACCCTGATTCCGAAGTTTGGGTTAGTCCACGTGGTGAGCCACGCAGTTTGAGATTTTATAGGTGAGATATTTCAGGAAGGGTGCTCAACATTTTGTAGGCGTTTTAGCTACCTGCATATTCTTAATTTTTATTGGAAGGTGTTTATCTTCACTTAAAGGAATAACCATGGGTTTACAAACCAAGACCTTCACTGCTTCTTTAAAAAGTAACAAGATGCTTTCGTAACAAACAGTGAAGATGATTGAACAAATTAAATTCTTATAAAGATTTCCAAATTCTCCCAAATTCCACAGAAGATTTTGATGATTTTATACACTTACTTAATGATCTTTTTCTCAGGCCGGCAATTATAAGGGCTTAACGAGTCGCTTCTAAGAACAGTCGGAAAACAGATAAGCCAAGAGTACTTATTACCAATTTCACACCAATTGTTTGGAATACCAAGTATTCAAACTACAAAAATATTCTCCCATGGTTTCCAAGTGATCAGAGTAACGCTTGAGCAAGCATTAGTGAAGCATGCATTACGCAACGGAACGCAACGGACAATCAATCTTAAGTGGCCACATCTTGATTATGTGATTAAGTTAACTCTTAACTTTACTCTTAGGCTCTCGAAGTCTCGGCACACTTGCTTACCAAGTGGCTTACCGGGGACTACGTTGTAATTATAAGTGTTTTTGTAATTATAATTGATGTTTACGCAGCTTAATAGCATTGGGAACTCATTTTGTGATGTAACTTTATTTAGAGCCTAAACGAGGAATGTTTTTTTTGTGTATTGATTTGCAATAATAGTAGAGGTTTTTTTTTTGGAAAATGATAGATTTTCTAGTGTGATGTTAGTAAAAATATTGCTCCAACAGAGACAACCGATTACTTTGAACTGTTTTCTAAGTCTTTGTAGTGTCTTCAAAGGCTTTGAACGGTCTTCAAAATCTTGGCTTTCTTAAAGTTTTTTTTTCATTTTCGCCACCCACAGTTTGCTTATATAAATGACGGAGCAGTTTTCATAACAAAGTTAACCCTGATATAACACCTTCAAAGTAGATAAAGAAGAAAGAAAATCATAACTACACTGGAAATATTATGACACGCGATCAAAACAAATCTCTAATGGCTGTAATATGCGTTGCCACGTGTACCATCTGTATAACCGTTTGTTATAACTATCGGCATAAAGGCGTTGAGTGCCAAGAATTCACCATTACGACTGTTAAATACCTACCTATCTGGTTACTGAAGGATAATATAGGTACTTATATTACCTCGGTGAATAGCTGAACGATAAAGTGTCTTGAGCTGGTGACCCTAATACAAGCATGCATGAAATTATATTATGAGTAGTACCTTGGCGACTGAGCTCTGCTCTGGCGGAAATAGAGATTAATCATTTAATAGTATAGGAAAGTTCATACTAATTCCATGCTGCCATAATAGTAAATACTTACTAATTCCATGCAGCCATGATAGTAACTACTTACTAATTCCATGCTGCCATGTCATTATTCTAAGGTAGCCATCTTGTTCTAAACTTTGGATACAGAGAATACAGAGAAAACGAATTTTCTAAGATATGAGACCTAGCTAGATCGATTTTTCGCTCCCGTAAACTCCTATATTGCAACTTTCATCGAAATCGTTAGAGCCGTTTTCCAGAACGTGATTACAAATATATATACATACAAATATTGATCATTTAGGTAATAGTATAGGATAAATGCCTGGTCAACGAATACTTTTTGAAACCACCTGCAAATGTAGGACGCAACATAAATATGAGAGTAAACCTGGACGCATAACGGTCTAATTTCTAAGTAATATAAAAACTTTTTTACAAAAAAAAACAACCGACTTCCAAAAAAAACACTTAAAAGAGAAAAATAACTTGAATTTCGGAAGTCGGTGGCAAAAACAATAGTATTTTATTAGATACATATAATATAGTAAAATATACCTACCGTAATATATATGAAAGCAATTCATAACTATTTCCCTAGGGATATAACTATATCACGGCTTCAACTATGCGAACTGCGAACCATCTTAAAATATAACTATATGGATCTGTATTTTCGTTTTTGCCACCGACTTCCGAAATTCAAGTTATTTTTCTCTTTTAAGTGTTTTTTTTGGAAGTCGGTTGTTTTTTTTTGTAAAAAAGTTTTTATTTTTCACTTTTTAGTTGTGTTTATACCTACCCCGCACAAATTCGTACACCAGTCGAATAATGGAAACAACAAAAGATTTTTCAAAAATTAACGATTCATTCCAAGCGCCCCGCTGGTGGGGCAAATAGGAATGCCTAAAAATTTTCAGTGGAATATGCCCCACTAGTTCGACTTGGTGGGGCAGATTCCACTAGTCTAAAATCTTTATGGATTCTGCCCCACTAGGGTTGGCACCTTAGAAATGTGTAGGTAGGTATGCTCGTATTTTATATTTGTTTGGAAAAGAAAGAAATGTATAGTTAAGTAATATATATATTTTTTGGTAATTTAATATGTTATGATGGCCCAGAGGTTAAGGCCTCGCCTCTCATGCATTAGGTTGTGGGTTCTAATGTGACTTTTTCAATTCATATGAACTTTCTGAGTTTATCTTGGACATTATTGACATCAGTGAAGGAAAACATCGTGAGGAAACGGACTTACAGTTAATATTAGTCTGAAATCACCAACCCGTTTTGAGCAAGCGTGATGATCAGTGCTCGTTCCTTCTCTGTATGAGACGAGGCCTTTGCCCTGCAGTGGGATAGTAATAGGCTGGTATTATTATTTTATTATTAATTTTTATTTACTAGTTGTTTCTGGAAGGAATCGGGTTGTAAATCATACGTTAATTACACGATTTGTTACAAATAAAATAAAATCTAACTAAATACAAGTCCTAGTTACATTTTACTTACATATAAATTTCTTTCTTTTCCAATCAAATATTAAATACGAGCATACCTACTTACACAAATTCTAAGGTGCCAACCCTTGTGGGGAAGAATCCATGCCATGGGGCAGAATGCATTTGCAACACCAGTGGGGCGACTTGATGGGGCAAAGTGGAATGATTGAAATTTTTGTGGGTGAAAAGGGGGGATACGGTTTGTATGAAATATATTATTAATTTGGTTTAGAAAACGTGGTATAAACTTATCTAAGTAATAATAAAGATGGAATCATACATTTTTCAAAACTGGCTTGAAAGTGTAGAAAGGGGGTTACAAATTTTTTTGCATCTCAATGACATCTATTGGCCCAAAATGGTACACATTTTGGAATACATTTTTCTACATTCAATTTAACAGAAATAACATTTTTGATATTTAATTACAGTCCTATTAAAATTGTAAATATAATATTATCAAGATGTAACATTTAGTTTTTGTTTCATTGCAATCGTCTCATACAATAAAAAGATATGCTAATTTAAAGTTTTCAAAGTGAGACCCATACCACCAACAAGCACTACGTTCCAGGCGGCAAGGGGTAACGGAGATGTGGAGCGTATGCTGCCTCTAATATTAAGATGGGCGGTCACAGTCCATAAATTACAGGCTACTCCCGAAAGAGCTGTGATCGACTTTGGTAAAAAAAACTTAGCAAAAGAGCAAATATACGTCGCGCTTAGTCGTGTCAGAAGTTTGGAAGGTATAGTTTTATCAGAGTTGGACGCCAACAAATTATTAAAGCGACCACACGGCCGCAGATCATTGACGGAA
This sequence comes from Xanthia icteritia, assembly GCA_949128155.2. Lineage (NCBI taxonomy): Eukaryota > Metazoa > Arthropoda > Insecta > Lepidoptera > Noctuidae > Xanthia > Xanthia icteritia. Next base: position 9,582,512 of record OX421938.2, on the reverse strand, counting down.
ATAACGAGGCCTCAAAATCTGTCTTCTGACAATCATGGCCACACATAACATACGACTCAAGTAGCGCAATTTGATGCCGGGATATTACCATTAAAATCATTTATAGCCAGAGTACATCTCATGGCAATTCGAATAAGCCCAAACACGGCTAGGATACATTGTTTTATGACGGAGTTCCGGTGCCGTCCTTCCGGCTTCACCTTCAGATCAGTTCGATGGTCATCAGAATTATTTATTTAAACGTGCTTCATTGTAGCTTAACTATCTTAATCGAGATATCTTATCGCCACCCGTGAAATACTTATCATTGAGTAGTTCCGGTGGCCATCTGTCTTCTTCATCAGTTCCATTTCACCAAATGATACTTTCTGAATGCAAATGCTTAATTTGTTGCTGAAAATACCTAAATCGCTATGTGTGTGCCTATAATATTTGAGGAGTTCCCTCAATTCGTCATGGATTCCATCATCAGAACTGTTTTTTTCTTAATGGGACCAATCTGGACGTATATCCTTTCAAATCAGAAAATAATTTTCCAAATCGGTTCATAAATGGCGCCACCCGTGAAATACCTATCATTGAGGAATTACGGTGGCAATCTGTGGTTTTCTTCATCAGTTCCACTTCACTAAATGATACTTTCTGAATGAAAATGCTTAATTTGTTGCTGAAAATACCTAAATCGCTATATGTGTGCCTATAATATTTGAGGAGTTCCCTCAATTCGTCATGGATTCCATCATCAGAACTGATTTTTTTTTTATTGGGACCAATCTGGCCGTATATCCTTTCAAATCACAAAATAATTTTCCAAATCGGTTCATAAATGGCGCCACCCGTGGAATACCTATCATTGAGGAATTCCGATGGCAATCTGTGGTCTTCTTCATCAGTTCCACTTCACTAAATGATAGTTTCTGAATGCAAATGCTTAACTTGTAGCTGAAAATACCTAAATCGCTATGTGTGTGCCTATAATATTTGAAGAGTTCCCTGAATTCCTCATGGATTCCATCATCAGATTTAAATTTTGATAAAAATGGGACCAATCGGAAAGAGTATCCTTTCAAATAAAAAAATAATTTTCAAAATCGGTTCATAAATGACGGAGATATGAGGTAACATACATTAAAAAAAAAAAAAAAAAAAAAAAAAATACAACCGAATTGATAACCTCCTCCTTTTTGGGAAGTCGGTTAAAAAGAAAAGTGAGCAAGCGTGCTTTCCTTGGTTGTTTCTTTTCTGAATGGAAATAAGCCCTTCAGTTAGACAACACTGACTGGTTGGTAGCGGGCACGCGCTTAAAATCGACATTTCCCTACGTTTCTCATGAAACGAAGTAGACATTTCTATGAACCTCTTACCTCCCAGCTTAACGTCGATATTAGTCATCGTGGGGTGCACATCATATGCAGCATTACGGATGACATAAAACTCTTATTGCGTTTCGGGATCATAGATCGAGAGCGAGTAAATGTCAACTGCAGTAGTATTAATAGCGGCGTGCGCGCAGCTCCACCGCATGCCGCAGCGCGCAGTGAGTCACCCGGTCAGACGTCTGCCGGGACACCCGCCACACGCACCACGCACACTCACTCCAATACCAAATAACTAAACACAGAAAATCCACTGACGACGGACACTAAAAAATCTTCACAAAAGTAGTTGGCACCGCCTCTGCGAAACGGATCAGTTTCAAACCACTGAGTCATAGATCGCAAGCTTCAGTGACCCGTGTCCTTCACCCTGTTTGAGTTTTCTATATTTTTCTTTGACTAGAGACAGCCTCGGATGACTGTTCACATTAAAAATAGAATGGGAGAACGAGAACGCTAATCACTAGTCAGCGATGCTCATTTTTCTTGTCCATTTCTCTCTATCTTCAATTTTCGCTTCTAAAGAGGCGTGGCATGAAGTAAACCTTCTGTTTCTTTCAATTCATGTTCCATTCACGATACGACATAATTATACACTGCCGACCGAATATTCGATCGCTCAGTCAGCGTTCCAAATAGAATTCGCTCAGTTAGAAATGTATTTATAGCGAAGAAAGAAATGTCTGATGATCTGATGCGTGTATTGTTATGATTTTTAGCTTTTAGCGGTTTTAGACTGAGTATTAGACACGAATAAGGTTTCGTATATTTTTAAAAACTCTATTTTTCAGTCTGGTAGGTAATGTAACGCGTACCTTAAAATTCTGTACCCATTTACATATACTGTTCTAATAATAATTATTGGTTTTACTTTCGATATGTGGTTTCTCGCCTTTATATTTGTTCACTGAATCGTGTTCAATGTTTGCACATGTTTCGAACTCCTCAATTTGTTTAACTGTCAATATCTGTTTGTCGATAATTTGCTACAGCATGCCACCTTAGACCTTTGTTTGAACTGAATTATGAGGTCAAACTTTTCTAGACTTCCAGGTCAAGCTCATCATTGTCACCTGTCAAAAATAACTGCGGTGAAATTCTAATTAGCATGTTGATACAACAAATTAAGATTACAAGAGAAAGCTTTGCACTATCTTCAAAACTTAGCGCATATAAAAATTAATTGATGCGTTTTTATTTTTTAGGCCTCAATAAAGTTATAGTGCATATAGGACGCGAGAAAGACGTGTACCTTAATTAAGAGGCGTTTAAGGAAATAAACTGTATGTAAAAATGTAAATGAAACTCTGTGCCGACCAATTACTGTGGCGTGGCGAACAGGCCGGGATCGCGCGGTGATCACCTCGACGATGCTCTTAATTAGCATTTAGTGCTACCGTATTCGCTCAACAGACGTCGCTTAAATCCCCCGTTTCCCCGAGTCCCGTTATGGGTCTCGTTACCGCACTCCAGTTTATTCTGGAAATGAATATAAAAGTTATAAACATGCGAGAACCGCGGCTTCACGGTCAAGATCTTAATAAGCCTCGCCATGTATGCGAGGTTCCAATCCCAAACCAGTAGTTGGAGCATCACTCACTGTATTGTAGTAAGGAATGGAATACCTAGTTCGGACGCATTCGTGCATTGCGAATTGAAGACCGTTCTGTCTTGTTACAAATTTAACCTAGATTTATGGTATGAGGCGCTATCTGTGCAGAGTAATGTGGCTGTGGATCACCTTGAACTGCCTAGCTATCAATGTTCAAGTGAAAGTACTCGTTAGTATAATTGGTAAGACTCAAGCTGCATGTTTATTTTGCACGAATTGATAAGGGTTTTCAGATTCTGCAATACTTGTCTGAGTACGCTTTACAGTAAGAGGGCCAGTTTTGTTAATGAAGTTATGGAGTAGTCTGTATCTGCAATCTGTAGGTAATAAAAGCTGGAATCGTTCATTGGCACATTGTGTTTTTTCAAAAATATATCAACAAATTGGTGTATTTACACATGTCCGTTTCATTTATATTTGCTCACATTGTAAATAAAAAATATTGTGGTGCTAAAAGTACACGAGTAGTGATGGCTAACAGCTAATAAAGCCAGCAAAATATTTATACTGAATCAATAAAGGATGCTCAACCAGGAGAGTGCACATAAAAGGAAAGTTCGACAACCTCGATAGATAGCCGTGAAATCGCAATTAACATACATCGATTGTTTTGAGCTGGTTCATTGAATCTGGGCACACATCACTACGCCCGGCGCTCCTGACCCGACTGGCTTGACAGAACATAAACATAAAACACGTAGGTAGCTACCTACATATTTACTGACATTAAAACCACATGTGCAGCAAAAGCCCAATCATAAATCCGTTGAAATGACATGTTTATAGTTTTCCCGCTAACTCCTAACATTCGATAGAGAAGCAAATCTCAATAAACCGCGAGCTTGATGAGATGTGACACTATATAAGCCATTTTACAGTTTATGATCTGTATTGGGGCGATGTCTCGGAACTGATTCTAATCACGGATACATGATCGATCTGCTGTTTGATGTCGGGCTGCTTATTGATAGATAAATTCAGGTCTAAAAGGGATATTTATTATTTGTAGCTTAACAGTTCATATCGGCTAGTATTTCTTATTGAGTATCTTAATATTGAAGTATCTATAGTTCTAGGTTATAAATATTTGTTCGACCTATTGCTGGTCTTCGATAAGATTTGTATAATGTAAGCAGAGTGTGAGTCAACTAGGGAAATAAATGGGTTAGTTGTAGTTTTTGTGGGTGGGATAGCAGTTTGATAGTTGTTATGTGCAATTAGGATTTACGGTATGACTAGGTGTGTTGTTCTGACAGTATACAGTATACTTGTGGGTCGGTTAGCCTAGTCTGGATATAACTCCGCGTTCCTCCCGCGTCAATAGAGCATTAGGAAGTGAAGTAACTTGTTTGTTTTGTTGCGAATATTTATCAAAAGTCAATTTAGTGTGTTAAAACGGTTTGTTCACCATTTCAGAATAGATAAAATCATCTTTTTTTCGTCGTAGTTTACGGAAATTTCAAGAACTTTAGTTACTTGAGCTGAAGGCGTTTTTCTTTCAATTTATGAAGGTCTGTTACCAACTCTTGAGTCACAACAGCTATTTCACAATTTTGAAACTATTTGTTTCAAAATTTCAATGGCAAGTTCTTTAGAAGGCAAAATAATATTCTATGCAAACGTGATCATTTAATTTTATTTTCTTACCTTTTGCTGAAATGAGTCTAACGTGAGCTTATCCAGAACAAACAATGCATGGGCTAGTCTCGGTCATAAAAAGCTGAAGCTTTAGTAGAGTAACCAGCTTTCCTTATTTATATCAGCAGACCATACATTCCGTTTTTCTCTGCACTGTCTCATAGAAAAACGGAAAAATAGGAATAAAATGTCTATAAGCCTGATTGTCCTAGAAATAAATTCTAGGTTGAACAATAAAGTAGTATACTCACGTAACAATATACATTAGTACGTGTTATATTTATTAGTTTAGAGTTACATGTCAGTTTATCATGTTTCATTGTGCCAATGATTCTGATACAGATTTACACAACTTATGTATAGTAGTGTATATAGAGCGAAACTTGGCCAATATTTCAAATTATAATATTAAAACTTATAAGCCACCTTAGATCTATAAATATAGTTCAAACATACATATAAATAAATAAAATTGAAGTGTCTGTTTGTAACATCAAAATATAATAAAACACTAAATGCTTATAAAAGTAGGTAAATACGTTACCATTTTGTAGCGATCGAGAGTTAAAATATACTGCTTACTTACTTATTCTTTGATTTATAATAAATTGAACGTTTCTAAATAATAATAGAGACAATCAAGGGCCTAAACGTTACCATTCCTTACGTAATAAACCCGTGATTATATTCATATAAATAAGACCCATAAAACACTGATTGTTAATAGAAGCTAGTTCTGTATCTCGTCTTTAGTGATAATTGGTATGGTAGTTGACCAATAACTTCAGTACACCTTTAGCCCTTTGTATACTTTCCCTCTAATTGAACCTTGTAGTTATAAATTCATTGAGGGACACAAATTTTGTAACACCTTACCGAGTGGCTGCTAATTGCTGCTTTCTCTGTTACCAACTTGTATTTCAATTAATCCATGTGTTTTATCTTGTTAGATAAAGTTTGAACTAAAAGTGTAATCAAATAGAAGTTCTTTAGTTTACCGATAACGTGTGAAACGTTGTGCAATTGTTTTAATTTGTTTGTTTTGTTTCAGCCGTGGTGGTTCGTTATTTAACGAAGCGGTACATCGGGGAGTACAGCTCCACTGGCGGTCAGTATATTTAGCCAACACTTTATACTGTGTGAATGAGGTTTGTTTGTATAAATTCAGTGCAGAAACAGTTGAAATATTTGTGGCAATTTCCTTTGGGATTTTCCTAATTCATGAATAGGATTGCACTGTTGTTTATCGCAAACACGTTTTGGCAAAACTCAATAGCAGATGTAGTTCTTTTTATGATATCAAACAAAACCGGTATATCCTACAAAGTTTCTATCAGATAAACACCCTTATTGTGTATTAAGGTCATTATAACAGTAATAATAGTTATTTTCACTGGCACTCCTCCTAGTTCTGATCACCTAGTTGATATGTAAAGAGTGTCAGTGTTGAACGCAAGACAGAAATACCAATGAACATGAGCCCTTACAGAGGGCACTCACAAATGCCACGCATTGAGTGCCAATGGTCGGTTTATTTGCGATATTGGCAAGATGCAGCGCCGGAGTGCCAAGGCTGAGCGACGCTGGCGCCGGTCTACACAGGCCGTCGACCTTTGGAGCATGTTACATTATTTTGAGGGAAAGTAAAAAAAATAAACAAAAACAAAATATGTTTCAGCCGTTGAAGTGTCAACTTCAGGTCAAAATCCTTTTTCCGATTTCTAGACGTCTGCACTTTATTGCGTTCTGAAACATTATTAGTTATCAGTCTTATCAGCACCTAAATCTGCGTTTTCGAAAACCCAATCAATAAGATTTATTGCATATTTTTTGTGTCTATATCAGTGACACTTAATAAGTCATTTGGCGTATCGAGCGAGTGCGTTATTGGTTGTAACCTAGATCTGAGTGACTGATAGCATCTTTCAGAAAGTCGATACATTACGAGGTCGATATTGAGAACGGGTCGAGTGACTGGAGTGTTGATTGTTGCAAATTCAAACAAAGATTTTGTTTCAGATTTCCTGTATCAACATCGGGTGGCGTTCGATGGCGCCTCGTCTGAAGTGGAAGTCTTAGATACGTGTGGTTGCGCCGTAAGTGTTTTATCTTTGCTTGATATCATCGATAATAGAATACTCACCTTGAGTACATTACGATCGATTTATATCAATACTTTCTACATTTCGTATTTATTAATCGTTTTACAAACACTTAACGTATTGGTAAATATTTGTGTTTCTGAGAACGCGTGCGTGACTCAAATGATACCGATATTGCACGATTTATATACAGTAATAGACAGTTTGTTTACACTTATATACCAAAACTCCAGCAAACTAAGATCTTATCCTAAAAAGTTGGCAAAAGCCTAACCTGAACAATTCTTTGTCCAGAAACGTGGATGTTTAGCGGAGCACCTTCGCTGGGGCGATGCGTTTGCGGTGGTATACTCTGTATGCGACCGACGGTCATTCTTGGCTGCTGCCGAGCTGTTGGCACTGCTGGAGAGGACCCGGCTGCCCGGCTGCACCGCTGTCACCCTACTCGGGAACAAACGAGACCTAGAACATGCCAGGTTCGCATAACATACCATTTTGCTATAGGTTTATAAATACAGGCAACCAAGTTACTTAAAGGCACTTTCAGACAAGCGCGCCGCGACTTTAGTAGAACAATTTTTATGAAAAAATCATGGAAATTGTTCTACCATAATCGCGCCGCGTAAGCGTCGGCAGTATCTGCGTGAGCCTTAATTCAGTTAGAGTAGGTCAATTTACCGGAAAGTTCAAGAAGAGGTCACATAAATTACAACTGTCTACGTCTTGTCTCTCTTAAATCCTTGTGTGTATTATGTAATTTAATAAGTACTTGACATTTTCTTAAAATTGATTGTAATAATAGTGCTTTAAAGTAAAGAACCATCAGAATAAAGAAGTATTTATTTGTTCAATAGGGTTGTCAAGGCGGAAGAGGGTCAGGAGTTGTCGTTGCGGTTCGGCTGCCAGTTCTACGAGGTGTCGGCGGCGGAGTCGTGCGCGGGCGCCGCGCTCGCCTTCCATGCGCTGCTGCGGGAGGCGCGCGCGCTCGCGCTTTTGTTGCCCGCGCCCAGGCGCAAGCTCGCTGCCTACTCTGTCTCTAAGGTTGGTTTAATAAGTATAAGAAACTTTCGTAAACTATAAAAAAAAAACAATATTTAAAACTTCAGTGTCCCGTTTTTCAATATTTTTTGTAATCTGTTTAGTATTTCCAGAGATTACCTTGTACAAACAAACAAATTCACAAGCAACTCTATACCTCTTAAAAAATAGGATGATTTCCACAATATCCTTCCTACACCCAGTCGTGACTTCACGAGTAAGACAAAAAATGTCGTTAATAATACAGAATATTTTGCCTCACAGGTAATCGGCAGTATTCTCGGCTTGAGCAACAAAAGCGTGAGGAAGAAACGACCATCACTCAGCATATGATCTGCATGTCCCCGCACTACCGGATCTTGTTCACTCCGTGACAGGAGTTTTGTTTTTATTTCTGTAGCACTACAGAATGCTTTTGTTATCTCTGTCGATACGGATCGAAGAGATTTATCTGCCGGGCCTGGGACGCAGCAAAGGTGGATTTACGATGGCTAGAAAGATGAGATACATAAAGATGGATACTAGGATTGATAATTTGATACGTGGAAATATGGCCCTTCTGATGCCTGTTTACTCGTAATGTACTGTGAACTTTTACTATACCTACGTTGTTATTGTAACTGTAATATATTGAGGATATCTCTTTGATAAGCTATGTAATGGGTTGCATGAAAGTTATGTTTAGAAATAAACGTGAGGTCGTGTTTGTACCCTTTATTAGACTGTTAAGTGGCCTTCATGTTCAGTAGTAGGTATAACATTGTATGTTAGTTCAACTAATTTCATTGTATTTTATTAGGTACACATAAATCAATTACAAGCAATAAATTAGCTTAGTGTTCGTAGATTTAATCAGACTGAAATGAAACTTAGTCGTATTTAAAAAAGACATTTCTTCAAAAGTTTTAACATTTATAAAATTTTCATATTGCACTTTAGTTTAGTGTGTCTTGCATTGCGTAAACTTACTTGAAATGTTAAGATAATGTACTTCATACTAAGAGAGGACTCAGCTTAAAACACAAGTAGATACTTATGTAAAAGTGTTTTTTGATTGAATCTTGATATTGAATATTTAATTACCTTTTTCATTGATACGTAATGTTTGATTAAATATTCCTTGTACATAACGTATTCTCATCGCAATGTTTTTTAAGCGAAGTGTTTGGATGATTAATTATTGACATTTTTTTATCCATTCATATTGAAATGCAAAGTCTACTTCGACGTATAGTACCTAATAGTGATAAGACTGCCCTACGATTTGTATATTTATGAACCATCTGATGCCTTAATTATAGTTTTATTGTATGTTGTTATTGTATAAAGTACCAATTTATCCTATAAATGTTCTTATATTTATCGACACTAATAAAAAATATTCATGTTTATCTGGTTTTTTACTTATACTACATTAATAGTGAGGTTACCGACGGGAAGTAGTTAGTGCGGTCAGAATATTGACCATTTCACTTCCACATGTCGTAGTTTTTCTGATAACTGGTAACAGGTGAGTCTATTAGGCATATTGAAACAGCTTGATAGCACCAAGCCTGCAGAAAGGGAAATCGGCAACTAACGTATATGCAATTTTATTGCTAGCAGTACATTTACTTGCTAATTCTCCTACCGATATATTATACATACTTGAGATAACGTATTCACGCCCTTATAAAGGTTGGTATACATATGAAGCAGTCTTTGAAATTGTAGCCATAATAATTATGGAAGAGTTTAGCATAATGGTGTCTGCAAAAGATATTTCAATACAGAAAAGTGATGCTGCAATCTGCATCCGAGTAACAAAGTTATCGTAAGAAGTACTGGCAGTTAGCGTTCTATTACTGACTATCAAAGTAAATACATTCATTATTATAAATGAAATACACGAATGCTGTTAGATATGCACATAGATACACTGGAGTAGAGGACCAGCATCTGCATAGCATCCTCCCTTACAATGTTTTAAAGTTCCAGTTATAAAATAAACTGAAATATATTCTTGATGTTGGGATTAAGTTTGTTTTTATTTATTTATTTAAAACTAGCTACCCGCTCCTGCTTCGCACGGTTTAAGAATTGACAAAACATCGAGATTTCTTCATGACGTGTAAGTTTAATGTTAATGTATTATGTAAAAATCCACCGGAATAAATTCTTAAAATGATTGAGTAAACCGGATCAAAATCCGTTGCGTTGTTGATAAGAACCCACGCGGTCACACAGAAAGACACGAAAAGCGAATATAAATTGTAATATGTATAGATACAACATTTTTGCAACATTATAATAACAAGAAGTGCAAGCTCCATGTTGGAATCGTAAAGAGTATGGTAAACCCCCCTCTTTACATTATGGACGAAACTAAGCACCTCATACATTCATTTAATAATTTTCTTTTTCTTCAAAGTCACAAACATCTGTGAAGCCCTGGCTCTTGTACTAAAAGTTCCTCTATCACAAGAGCCAGGTCTCTCAATTTACAGGGAATATGGTACAGAAGACAAAAATTCAATAATTAATTGTAGTTATGGCATGCATTGACAGGAAGGTTTACAAAAATACAAGAAACAAAAAAAGAAATTTTTTAAGAGTTTAAATTAACACTGCGTTCTGTGGAGAGTGAGGGTGAATTCGAGTGAGGTGTGTATTAGTGTTTGTGAGGTGTGTGTGTGTGCGTGTGATTTTGTGCGTGTGTGTGTGTGAGATATGTGCGTGTATGGTGTGTCAAGGTGAATTTGACTAGGTATCATGTTACATATGCTGCCGAATAGATTTTCTGTTTTCTCATAATCGTAATTGTCTAGCCAGTGAATATTTTTGGTTTTTTATTTTTCATTGCCACCTTTTTTTTTTATTGCCACCCCTGATCGAGATTTTTTTGAAGCGGGGCAGAAACTTCCGTCTACCGCCCCTCGCCAATCCTCTATGGGGATGCGCTAAGGTAGCCCGCGAAATTCAAATTATCTCAAAATGAAAATTGGCAGCAACATATGAACAGTAGATTTAATGGATCGATATGCTAATCCAACAGGGGCGCCAAAACAAGATTATATGTGCTGCGCGTCTCATTTATTGCAAAGTTGCGGTGTGCTTGAATTTTTTGGCCCCTGAAGTTGGCATCCGGGGCACTGGCCCCGGTTTGCCATAGATTCGGGGCTGTTTAATACTCCATATTATTCAAAACCCATCTGCTTAGCAACAATATACTCACGCAATGTAGACTTGCCACAAAGAAAACATGTGTAAGATGTATGAAAAGGGCGTAGTTGTTGCGGATGAAGCTTAATTTGGGATAGGCCGATATATGGAGGGCTATAAGTTAAGTTAGGCAGAGGTAAACCTATACCTACCCCTGCCTCTGCCTAAACCTTCGGGGATACTGGCGTCATGTAATGTTATGAAGAAAGTTTAAGTTGAAAAAGGTAAGTTTTCGAAACATGTTTTTGGTAAAGTATCATATACAACAAGATAAAAATTAACTATGCAGGGACAGGTTGCACGCCCATCGGTTATCTTAAAGTTAACCTTTAACCTTCGTTGACTTTTACAACTTATGCCAGATGATAAGCGAGTCATATATTCAGATTTCATTCCCTGTCAATGATTAGATATGCACGTATGGATATATTGACATAAAATAAAAAAGGTAAAGATAGGTATATCCCACCATGTTTCTTTGTAGCATGGGAAATCGTCTCTGTATATGAGCGTATGAGCAGAAGTCATTAAACAAGCTTCCTTGTTTACATTCAGATTCTCTGTTTATGTTATGATATTAAAGTTTATCATAACAATGACATATGAAACCACATCTTGACCACCAGCTGCACTATAAGTTTATAGATCCTTATTATAATCATACAGTGTTGTTGTTTCTAGCAAGGTATTTTCTCTGTCTCTCCATGGTGGGACACTCCGCAAAATTGTTTAAATAAAAAGCGACTCTTGATACGACATAATAAAGTGCAATTTGAGTCGCACAGCGCTAATCACCTACAGTTATATTCACTTAGAAGTTGCCTCTCTTTCTATCGCGTGACTTTTAGATCTTCTGACTACGGTACACTCGCTGAATTGGCCCAGCAAGACGGGCCCACCGCGTACTCAGCTTCATACATAAACTGCGGAGTGTTCCCATCTTGTGTTCATCGACGCCATGAGATTATTAAGATACCAATCAAAATAGCGTCAAAGTGATTGTCAGTATCCTTCATACTTATCATATCAGTCATTTCTATAAAATATCCTCTATAACCTTGATGATCATACGATACTGATTGCATTGGAAAACACAATTTTATCACAATTTACAAGAAAAAAGATATTCAAAGATTTATAAAATGGAGTAGGTCAGTCGGATGTCATGTCATTGAAACACTAGCGAGTACCTACCTATCTAGATAATCTAGTAACTAGTTGATACGCTTCAATCGATTGTACCTACCTACTACCTAGTTATAAAAATCCCCGTGTTTAGTCTTTACAAAGTGTTCCGTATCCGCCTTCTTGTATATAATCATTATAAAATAATGTTTTTGAGGAAATCTTCAAATCGTTCATTATTAACTATTAATTCTTTGAAACAGCATAGTGACAAATTTAAAATAAATACTGGAATTCATGTTACCCTGAGATCACGTCAAGGAATAGCTTTTGCAAAACTGACAAAGAAACGATCAGGAAGGAACTCTACGGAACAAAAATGCATTCACTCTATTAACATGCAAAACCAAATGACTTTCAGCACGCACTCTAAAATCAAAACCGTCAAGATATATTAGAAACACAAGTGTACAAACATGCTAACGAATGATTAGCTTATCGGCGGAGTCATGTCGTGTAGCCGTGCCTTCAGTCACCTCGCCTTAACAAGCATAAATTTAAACAAATGTCCCCGACCAGCCGCCGAGACAGCTATAATGGTAAGTTACCAGCACGCTGACGCCTTTCACCGCTCAATAAAGATCCACTTTTCTATAAAACATGATTCTCGTATTGAAGCGAAACCCACGTCGTGTAACGCGCCGATACATGGAAAAATTACCCTTAATTATAATTTTTATAGCGAATAAATTGATGTAGAGATGAAACAGGCTTAATATGTTACAAGATACTCAGTAGCGTGGTCTTTTCATTCTCTAACGCTGTATATATTTTTAGGGCTTCGTTGTAAAATAATATTATGACTACATCAGCTGTAGATTATTTGTATCCGTTACGGAGAATAAAAATGTAAACCTTTTTAAAAACAGTGGATTTTATTATGAAGATATTATACACGTAGTTTTATCCTGTTATGAAATATTTTTAGATGAGTACTGGGATCGCCAAATACAGGTCCCTGCCTTATATGGGTATAACAGCATCGCCCACTTTAAACTGTTCAAACATTAAAGTAGTTTCTGGAATCTCAGTCCATGTATAGCAGTGGTAGATGATCCAAGATAAAATAATAAAATCCTTCTAAACCCATAAAATTTCGCAAGGCTGAGATGGTTTCAATTACCCAATACTCTCAACAGCATCGCGGTAGTAAAACAAGATACAAAACGCATCTTCCGACCAGATGGATCCCAACAAATGCGTCCAGGAATACTAAAGCACTGCAGACACCCACACTTGAGACGAGTCGTGCACAAACAATCGCAGAAACGGTAACTAAAAGACAGGATAAATGTTTTATAATTAACACTCGGTTGCAGTTCCCACAGGATTGATGGCGAACCACCCACAAGATTTCAACAGAGGGATTTAAATTACGTGGTATTCATCGTCCGTCTGGTACATCAATAGAAGGCTCGGCATAGTGATAAATGCGCCGCTTTTCAGTACCTGTCAGGAACCAACGTGAAAGATAGAACCGGTAATTGCGGATGTAAAGGTAGAAAACTTATTTCTGATATGTTTAAATTATGCAAGAAGACACTTGCGGATAGCGGTAAAGTGCTATGTGACAGGAATTGAATTACACTTAATAGGGAAAGGAGAAAAATTGTTTTGAATTCACAATGTAAGTAGAAGCTTTGACTCATCGGTTTAACTGTAAGCTTTTAAAAATAATGCTTATTGGACGTAAACTTTTCCTTAAATATTACCAAAACTAGGCGGCACATAACTTTTGCAGAAGAGGAAGTCATCAGTCAAAATAATAGTGCGAACTCCTAAATATCCCCCCCTGATCTTATTTATATCTTATTAGAATAATTTTCATCTAATATTCTTAGTATATCAGCACATTATCAACGATTAGTAGTAATAACGGCACCGGGAGAACTGGACGGAGTATCAACCTTGTTAGATAAATGGCGCCTTGTATGACAGCTGAAGGCGCGAACGTCCTAGGATATCAGTTTTATGCTAATATTCTAAGAAATTCTCAACGTGGCAGGTGCAAATATCTAGAATATACTTCCCATATCAGTATTAAAACAGAAACCCTGCAGCTAAAGTTGACTCATCTGTCCCTTCCCATCTGTTCTCCCAAATAGGACCATATCGTCTGGTTTACATCATAAGTCTTCAACACACACTGGATCACTAGGTCCAATGGTCATTGTGCTAATATTCGCATTTATTTATTTATGCAACCAGCGTAATATAAAGCTGTTCCTTGTTCCTAATAGTAAAACAGGTTTAGTAAACATTCCACAGGTGAAATAGGAAAACATTGTTATGTTGTTTTTCCCTAGATCTATCATACCGGCTGTTATTATTCCGGTTAAACAAGCCAGCTATCATAAAATTTCTTTCGTTTGTTCTTCCTTGTTTATTTGATTGTATAACATTACTATGCGTACGTGTATATTGGATAATAAAAATAAAATCAGTGATGGGAAATTTACAATGGCATGTTTTGAAACAACACATTGTTTGGTCGATTTCGCTTCGTCGGGAGAAGGTTTCTATTGCCGCCATAACATTACCATAAAAACACCGATTCACATCCCACACGCGTGACTTAATTCCAAATATTTTTGATAAACATCTACGTAATGGATTACTGTTCATATAGTACTGTCACTTTCGACACCTATAGTACAATAAAGCGCAGTGATATTAATAAAAGTCCCATTCCTACGTCTCGTAATGTAAAGATTCCATGATAATCAACATATTTCCCTATTAAGTCAATGGACCCAACTTGAGCTTTATTGTCTCTATTGGCATGAGGAGTATTAGGATTGCGTGTAGTGTTATCTTTATTGTTGGGGCTTTCGAAATTTAGTCTTATATGCATATTGTAAGGTAGGAATTTGTATACGAAGGGTAGGTGCTTCTTGTGTCTTTTAGTATTGGAAACTTACAAGCGGCGCCAGAGAGGGCGCGTGCTGCGGCGCGCACGACTTCGATGCGCACATTGAAAATGGCACATTATCATAATGCAATACCGGAATGCTAGTGATGTCCTCATAAGGCATTCCCGTTTAAATATTCAAATATTACTATTTTAAGGAAGCTGATTGTTTCGCAACTATGTCGCAATCAGAGACGTGTAACAATCGATTTGGCAGAGACAGCGAGGTTGAGCGGAGTGGTCGCCGCGTTGATTATCTTCACTCGTGTGTAGCGGGAGCACTATTCACTGTTGAACGTGACATCGTTTCTCAAGCGAATTGTGTCACTGAAATATACACTAAATTTCAAACGCAGTAATCAAACACATACGCAAAATTCACGTTTTTCTTCTTTTCGTGTGGTTAGTGACTTACATGGTGTCAGAGTTTTAAAGCAGCCCATTGGGCCTCTGAGTTGGCTTCACATGTCGAGAAATATTAATTAAATATAAATTCATTAATTCATTAAATTTAATTAATTATTATAATTAATTAATTAAATAATAATAATTAATTCATTAAATTTAATTAATTATTATAATTAATTCATTAAATAGCTCGTGGCTAAATAATAGCCGCGCGCGTCGATCGATCAGGTTAAGCTACGCTTGCCGGGGTTGGTCCCTGGATGGGTGGCCATCTTTACATATCGAGATTCCTCCATGCTTCGGAACGTTAAGCTGTTGGTCTGGCTGTCATTCTTGGATCTTTGACAGTCGTAACGGGTAGTCAGAAGCCCGAAAGTCTGACAATCAGTCTTACCAAGGGGTATCATATTACCCAGCTACTGGGTTGTGGAGGTCAGACAGGCAGTCGCTCCATGTAAAATGCTGGTAATCAGCTGCATCCGGTTAGACTGTAACCCGACCCCAACATAGTTGGGAAAAAGCTAGGCAGATTGGTTGATAAATTAATTAAATAATTAATTTAATTCACGTTGAACGTTTGTGTATCCTCACCTCTGAAATTATGGAAAACGACAAAAGTTACGATCATATGCAATAACATTACGTTTTTATAGGTCACAATTATTGTTTTGATGTTATTTGTTGCCTTTATTACATCTAGTTTAATACTAACGGACATTTTTCTCTTAAATACATATTATTTTAGATTACGTTTAGTACGCCTAGTTTTCGTAAATAATCGATCGATTGTTACATCCCACCAAATCACAGAACCGTCTTTGTTTGGAAAACGTCGTAAGCCGTCTGCCCCGAATCACCTGGTGATGTTATGTATTTGAGAGTGGGGCACATAAATCAAACAGTTGGAAATGGGACGCAATACTGTAACTAACACAAGGTGAACCGAGCAATCACAATATGTTACAATTTATTTCACTCTAAGCATCGTAGTACACTTTTACTGCACCGGAGTGAATTATGAGCGGTCTGTCCTTCTGTCTCTTTGAGCAACTTTGAAAGCAACATTTGTATGGCAGATGCGTTTTAGGCAAATAATTACATTTGTTCGTTTTACGTGTCGTCGCGTCATGGTGACAGAATTTGCTTCTACCAGTGTGTATTATTAAACAGTACTTATTTTGGATTCATGAACTAAGCATATATATAATCATCCTCATCATAATTTCAACCGAAAGATGTCCTTTGTTGGACATAGGCCTCCCCCAAAAAACTAAGCATAATATATTAAGATATTTATTCATCTTAACGGGCATACTCTTACGGTAGCGTGTATTTATTTCTCATAACTCGTCTTTAAATCAGTGTCCATTTAAAATATATATTAGGTCTTTACCTATGAAATTGCCGTTCTGCAGTACTGGCCATTTCAAATCAAAATAATTTTTGTTTGGCTAAGAATTCTAATTTCAAATTAATTAATTTTTAAAACATGGAATTTTTTTTCCAAAAGTAGTCATTTGTTTATTGATTAGTGTTACATTTTCATCGCATTTCAATCTTTTTAGTCATCATGGATACGTTAAAAATTCGAGTAATTATGGAATATGAGTACCGTCGTGGCAGCAACGCGGCACAAGCGGCACGCAACATCAACGACGTTTACGGAGCTAACACTACAAACCAACGCACCACCTGTCATTAGGTTACCTATTCTCGCTTCCGTTCTGGAAATTTCGACCTGAAAAATGAACCTCGCGGTCGTCCGAAGACTTTGGTCGACAATGACGAATTAAAGGCGATTGTGGAAGCTGATGATACACAATCTACGGCTGAATTAGCAGCAGCTTTCGACGTTAGCGTCAAAACAATATTGGTCCATTTGCGTCAAATTGGCAAGGTAAAAAAGCTTGACAAATGGGTGCCCCACGAACTCAATGATCGCCAGCGCGAAGTATGCGTCGAGACGTGCCTTGCACTGCTCAACAGACACACAAATGAAGGATTTTTGAACCGCATTGCTGCGATGAAAAATGGATTCTGTTTGATAACCGCAAGCGCTCAGCAAGTTGGTTGGATCCTGGTTCAGCACCTAAACAATGCCCTAAACGAAAACTTACCCCTAGAAAAGTGATGGTCACTGTTTGGTGGTCTAGCGCCGGTGTGATTCATCACTGCTTCTCATTGGTCAATCGCTCGTCTCCGCTGCTCCTGCACGACAACGCGCGACCTCATACTGCACAGCAGACGGTCTCCAAGTTGCAAGAACTGGGTTTGGAAGCTCTCCGTCATCCGCCCTACTCACCAGACCTTGCGCCTACAGACTACTACTTTTTCCAGAATTTGGATAACTTCTTGGCGGGATTAAAATTCAATACCCGAGAGGCAGTACAAAATGCTTTTGAAGAATTTGTTGCCTCGAATTTGTTGTCCAGCTGATTTCTTTAAGAAGGGCATCAATAAACTGCCACTGGATTGGCAAAGATGCATTGATTGCATGGGTGATTACTTCGATTAATACAAATAAAAAATTCATGAAAAAAAATCGTTTAAATTTTTTCATACAAAACGGCAATTTCATAGGTAAAGACCATTTGGGAGCCTAGATATTCTGTAATCCAATCGGAATAAATACACACTACCTTAAGAGTATGTTTGATTTACAAATTATTTTGGTATTACGTTTGTATGAACTACGCATGCTCCGCAGGCCCCTTAATGAATTAGACTCAAAACATTTAAACCTGTAAATAAATATGTTTACTCAAATAATAAGTAAAGTATTTTTATATAAATGTCATATTTATTACATTGGAATCCCTCGGAAGATTATACAAGTAGTTTTTGCGTTTCGATTACTTCCCAAGAATGTTTACCATTAAAAATCCATTATAAGCATGGTCACAAAAACAGGCATCGCATTCCTGTAAGATATCTGTGAAGCCGCCAGTTTTTCTGAACAAGTTTTATAATTGATATCTTGATCACTTACATAGAATAGGAGCGTGCTAAATTCCGGTTTAATGGTCAAAAATGCATTGTAATTGGTTTCAAGGTACCTACCACAATGCTCTCTGATATGTCTTTTCATAGGTTGGGAGTTTATTAGTTTATAAGTCCTGTGTATACTAACCAAATGGACGTTCGGTCTGAAATATTTTTTTTTGTTTATGTTTTTTTTACATAGATACCTTAAATAAGCCACAAATTCATAAAATATCTTTTTCCTATTTGGGCTAGTCAACATTATAATTCTTTGCGATAATTGTGTGCATTTTTATTTTAGAGGCACTAGGTTTGAAGAGGCAGGAAATGTCCATATCAGGTATGGAAATATTTGTTAGCCTCGATTATACAAATAAATAGAACATCCAGGTCACTGATTAGCAGATAAAAATATATCAACTCGTGAACTCTAGCGGAAAGCAAAAGCTAAATCAGTGTACGGTGATAAGTAATCAGGTAGAGGTGAACTAAATTCAGTCATTGAATTATTCTGTATATTTTGCAGGAAAGGCGAACTGAAATTAATGCATTATTTGAGTTAATAACATAGCTAAAGTGTATGAGTAAATTATAATAACAGTCGTACATTAATTACGCGTTGCAAACGGTCGGGCACAATACAATAACATTACTGCAGGAGCTTTAAACTCTAAATTTTAAAGCATGACTCACACCTAGCCTGTAGAACATTCATCTGGTTCAGCAGGCTTCATAAATAAGTTCGATACGGGCCGCGCAATGCAAACTGGCAGGTTTATTAGATACTGCTATATCTATTAAGATGGAAAAAATGTCAGTGAGAATGATAAAAGCGATTAAAAGGCGACAGTTTAATATGTGTTGTGATTTAGTGGTATCGGGTGTGGTAGGAAGCAATTAATTGTGTGTCTTATTTATCATGTTGGTGTCGCAGCAGGTGACTGTGCCGGGTTCCGGGAACGCAACGTGCCGACCCGGCGCGGGCCGGTCGTACGGTGAAGAGCGGAGCGGGTTAGGGACTTATGTAAGGGGTCAAAAGCTTAGGCAATTTGAAAAGATATACGACTGAAGAGGTGGATTTGCAATAAGTAAGCTAGGTGACCAAGTTTCACGACGCTCCGGTAATACCTACCCGATTCAGTATGCTGATGTATTCATAAATTTTATTTGGGGTCGGCGCAACGTGTCTTTTTCTTCCATACTTCTTTATTAGTCGCCATGTCAGTAGTTACCCCCTTCAAAATCAAAAAAAAAAATTTTTTTATAAAAATAGCGTTTGTTTGCTGGCTGAATACGAGGCTTTTGGCTACTTTTGTATTTGTGTATTTTGTGTTTTATTTAAATGTGCGTTTTGTTTGTGCAGAATAAACGTATTTTCTTTCTTTTTTTTTTCTTCAAAATACCTAATTTGCTTAAGTGACTTTTAACACTTATGCAAATTAGGCAGAGAATCAGCACTTTTCAAACGTCAAAATTACATACGAACCATAAGAAAGTCCCCCAAAACGTCCCCCTTTCTAGCCATATCATATTTCACACAGTCCATCCATTGAGTCTTTAGTCTTTCTTTGGGTAGTTTGGTTTGGTTGCTTTGTTCTTCAATATGTTGATGTACGCTATCAAAAAAAAAAATTGAACCATGTATTGTCATATTTGGCTATAAAAAATAGGTGCTCAGTCAGGCTCTCTATATAACTTTATGGTCGATCTTGATGATGTTCAATTATACTTTGGTGGACTTCATTTCTACAGTTACATTTCAGGAAGGAGGATAATTTACAGATCGATGAGTATTCTTAATTCTTAAATTCTATTTCATATGATAAATACAGGATTGCAAGCATTGAACAGCTGTGTTCACCAATACTTAAAAACATTTTCAGACTACTTCAGACCCCGCTCCGCTGTTCTCAGTCCCCTACCCAACAACATAGTTCACAAAATATAAACAGTGCTCATTTGACTAGTATATTGGGCGGGTACTGTTACACGCTACCGTTTCCAGTGATCCACATGATAAGCCGGTGTACGCTTACACGTAACACCCAGACTTCGCAGAACTTGGCTGCCTCTGCCAAACTTACTGTTGTGAGCACATTCAATATGTAACATTGCCAAAATAGCGGGATACTGTAACGGTATTTTAGAACTAAACTATATATTAGGAACTGTGTTATTGTAAATGTTTTTATACGAGTTGAGCTCCTTAAGTTCTGGGTTGAGCTCCACGATTACTGACAAATGCTTGCACTGACAGGACAGGTCCACTCAAATCTGTGTGGTTCTTTCCTCAAAAGACCATTTCAGACACTAATCTACATGGTCCTTATATGGCCTGACCAAGATTATGTCTGGACTTTAAAAGAGACTGTGACCTCTGAGTTTGTTTCGGCCTTTCTTCTCAGAGTAGTCAGATAGGAAACGCCGAACTCATCTAGCTAATTTTTAATTATTTTTTTAAGATGACGTGTAAAAGTGATTCCAATATCCTATTTACAGAATAAACAATTTCATTTCATTTCATTTCATTTCATATAATAAATAAAAATACTTATAATAAAAGTTGTGCAATGATATGATCATAATTATATCATCAGCATAATCAGCCTATAACGTTCCCACTGCTGGGACTCAGGCCTCTGTGAGAGGGAGTTGGCTGTATTCCACCACGCGGGCCCAGTGCGGGTTGGTAGATATCACATGTCTTCGAATTTTTGGTTCTCGGACATGCCGGTTTCCTCACGATGTTTTCCTTCACCGTTTTGAGAGCAGTGGTGATAAAATTATTTACATAAAGTAAACCGCCTGCCTGAGTTCGAACCTATGACCTACCTACTCGTAAGTCGGGGCCGTTATCACCGGACCACCACTGCTCTTCAATGATATGATACTTGATAAAACATTTCAAATATTTGCGTTTTCTATAAAACATTACTTATAATGCTAGGCTAATATACCTATTTCTACGCTATACAGGGTGGCAGGAACATCTACGCAACCATGGATTCATTCAGTACATGACTCTGAATTCCCCTGTGATATTTCGTTGTACACTCAAAAAAAAATATTTGCTGTTCCACACATTTTGACCGCGTAGTTATTATTACTTATCTATTAAACAGCAGATTTTTTTTGATAACCTACGCTAGATGATGTGCTGAATTAATGTTTACAGTTTGTATTTAAACTAGATAATTGGAGGAGGGGCTTAAGGAAGCTACACGGGTCGATCGAAGATTAAGCTACGCTTGCCGCAGTCGGAACGCGGATAGGTGACTATCCATAACATGTCGAAACCCCTCCGCACCTCGGAAAGCACGTTAAGCCTGGTCCATACTGTCATATGTAGATCTCTAACAGGCGTTACTGGCTAGGAACCCAAAAGTGTGACAACCAATTTTACCAAGGGGATGCCCTTGGTAAAATTAGTACTACCCAGTAATTGTTTGAGGAGGTCAGATAGGCAGTCGCTCCATGTAAAATATTGGTTTTCAGCTGCATCTGGTTGGACTGGAAGCCGACCCCAACGTAGTTGGGTAAAGGCTAGGTATTTTTTTAATTTAAACTAGATAATTACTGATAAAATAATTTGTAAATACAAATAAGTACCTATCGAATACTGTTCACACCATGTTTTATGCAATATTACAATTATCTAAGCTATTTCTGCGCTATATTATGCTGACCTACCTGATTAAATTCCTAAGTATGACCTCTAAGCAGTGATATAAACGTGACATTTACATTTTCTAAAATGACATTTCCACACAGATAGATATTATATTATTATTGTAGAATAGGTACTCTCTAACACGTAGGAAACAGAAAGGGTGTAGTGATAGTATTACTAGTGTGACCTTCGTTAGTAAAAAAACTAATATAGCTAGCTCAGGGTGATGTTACCATTGTCAATCAGAGAGTAGTAGAAGCTTCAGAAGTACGCGAAAAAAGCCATAGGTTCTCTATCCATCTTGCAAAAGACCTACCCTGAACATCCACAAATTGAAATCAACACGTCACTTAAATTGGTCATGCAGTAAATACCTATTCTCAAAACATCCGGCTAACATCTGCGTTCGTTAGTGCGTCCGTCATGTCGACTGACAAGGCCTAAACTAGGAGTATGCGTCCGAATTGCGTCTACCGATTGACATCTGTGACTCGCCAGATCAAAGACGGCAAAGCTTAATAGGCCCCCAGACCGAATCTATAGTATCGGGGATCTTGCATACGATCAAGGTTAGTGCCCCAATGTACCTGTGACCTCGTGGCTCCGTCTTGCACGTATGAGATGGGACTGTATTTATAGTATTGGCAATTCGTAAATAATAATAAACATGGGAACGAGGTAATGGCCGTGTGATATTGGGTACAGACGAGGAATAGATCACTGCACTTTCATCTTTTTTCTTAGGTGTCGCAAGGTTCCAGATTTTGATCCCTTTGTCAAAACTATTTTTTCTAGGTTCTTCGTCACCAAGTAGATGCTTCAATTCTTCGTAGTTCTTCTTAGGAGAAGAAAATGTGAAAAGGATGGGTAGCAGGATCGCACTTTACGACTAACAGGTAGAATGATCACGTAGCGAATCCTTGATTCATTGTCAAGGCTTCTATTAGTTAATAGGATATACAAACAAACACGACACGCGTGTGGTCATATACGGCAGCAATTTCTATTGTAGGGCTCTCTATTTGCTCATCCTTTTGACACGCTTTTTCGCCATAAAACTTTTTAGTACCAAGTAGGTATTTTTCCGACCAACACCTTTTACATATTACGGTAATGTTACATCGATCTATGTGTTTGGTACATCCCTCATTTTTACCGCCAATTTGTAGTCGTTTACTTCGAGTAAAACACGTTAACGTAAATATTTTCCTTATTTTCCCAGAACCGTTTTAATATTGTTGTTTTTGGGCAATAGTTGTACAAAAATTTGCGGTAATATAAAGTATACAGGAAGCTGGTGAGTGTGATCTTTGTTATGTCGAAAGTAAAAAATAACGAAAGCCGGAAGATGATTGAAAGGTATTAAAATGTTTACCTTTCGTCATCCGTGTTTACTTCCACGGCGTGTTGTGTGCTTGTAGTGTTATTGTACAAAATAAATTTATTGCAAAACTTAAACAACGATGAAAGAATTTGCCAAAACGTTCTCTGTGAAAAGTTCTGTCAACATAAAATATAAAAACGAAACGCGCCATTCAGTCGAGGGGATGACTTGTTGAAAGCCGTGAGATGTTTATCCCTTACAAAACGCCGATGTCTCATTACTAAATATTTTTACGTTGGTTATTACTTCATTAAAATTATTGTGTTTGCGGTCGTCTTATAATCTTTATTTAATTTCGATAATACAGAATATTGCCTTACAGGAATTAATTTACTTTATCTATGTCATTTATCAAGGAAAATGTTGATTATAAATAACTTTTTTGATTAAATTGCCAATCTTTGTGTTCCACTTAAGATGCGTCTAATTAAAACTCTCTACACTTGCACAACCTGTTCAACTTTTCATTCGAGTGAAAAGTTTACAAAAAGCTCTCCAAAGTCCAAAGTTCTTTTGCAAAACTTAACATTTCTGTGGTTTATTATGGGCATGAATCAACAAAAAAATTTACACGATCGAACAACATTATGCAATGAGAAAATAAAGATAACATTATTATAGAAAATTACGATTTAATAGGTTAAGCAGACGGATGTGATTGGCGAATGAAGGCAGGTTCCGCGTTGAGTGCGTCGCGACTTGCACCCATAGAGGGTAACCTGTAGAATGCATGCGCGACTCCCGCGTAACACGCTCCACGTAATACAGGAGAAAAAATGTTACTGCAATTATTTTTGGACGTTTCGTATTACTTTTTATTGGACCTGTTGTATTTTTATTACGATGTTCTCTTATGTGATTACTCTTATACATATCTTTTGTAAGAACGCTTTAGGTTTCGCTAAACGAATTAATTGAATAGGTGTTGAAGAAATCTTACTGTAACACGTGTAGACTTTCCGCGCGGCTATAAAAAATAACAAAAAATGTAAACCAAAACAACGATTTATTATTACAACTAGAAGTATACAACCTGCCTTTCAAAATGGGATACAATACTTTGTAGTTTTATGGAAATCAATCATAATGGAATAATGAGGACGACCTAGTATTTGAAAGAGAACATTACAACAATATTTACGTTACTCACACAACATAAAACATTACAACAAGTGGGTCAAAAGAAAGTAAGGTGCATTATGTATTCGCAATACATATTTAAATGATTGTATGAATGACGGTACCAACAGGTACCGTCAACAAAACAGATAAGTATGCAGGTAAACTGTAATTACTTTAAAAAAAACCTTATACATAGTAGTAAAATCATGACCAATATTTATCTGACTGTAACTTTTCTTGAAAAAGTTGTAACGCACGCCATAATAATGCCTTTTACTTGTGCCAAGATGTTTGTTAGCTGCATACATACACTCTTTGTTGACTGTACGCAGTACAAATAATGAGGTGGTGGTTGACGGGTTAATTATGGCGATGTGCTGTGAATGTAACTAATGATTGTATCGAGGTGATGTGACCCACATGCATCAGTACTTCGGAAGTCATGTAAACTTGACCCCCGACAGTCAGTGAAAGTGCAGTAGTCTTGTAATGATTGCTCACACAGTGTAACATCCAATAGATTGCTGACTTTGGTGATTTTTGGAAGGAGGGAAGGGAAAGCTTTAGTAGGTGTCTTCTGGTCATTGTCCTTCATCCCCAGTAATGGATAATTATAATATTTTATTTATAAAGGCACTTTTCTGATTAGACTAGAAGCTAAGACGAAAAGTCTAGGCAGATTGCTTGATTTCTGAAGGAACTTTCCAAACTGTGGTCTGCAATAACCTGATAAGTGAGCTTTTGAAAATAAAGATCCAAAGAGCCATCTTCTATCATCCTTAAACGGGATATAATGCAGTGAAAGATGTTGCAAAGATTTTTTCAGAGGATGGAGAGTTATATTTCCTGGTTTACATGTTAAATGTAATCAAGATTGTATCTAACTAATTGCAGCTCGAAGCCGGGTCAAATACGGAAACGTTCAGTACCTACGATAATTAATGAATCCAAAAAAATACCGGGCGCCCAAAACAGCAATATCTGTTTTTCACGTCCAAAGTATTGAAGATGTCTTCACAGGATTTTTTCAAGTATATTTTTAATTATAATTAATACTTTAAATATACAGTAGCCCCTATCAATAAGGCATAGTAATTATTTTACATCTGATTTTATCATCTGAAATTATTTTGATAAATGGCACTTAATATTATCTCCCTATATTCGGGTTGCCAGATGTTTTTCGGGTCAAGCGTATATAATTAACGTGATTTTGTCAACCAAAACAGTTATTTTTAAAATATGGAGATGAGGAAGATGACTCATCTGCAGTAATCAGGTTTTATTCATCAAATATGGAACTGTGAAACATCAGTGTAAGATAAATGTTTAGCTACGCCCCTCAGTTTAGTTTCTTTAGTTTTATTCGGGGTATTCTGAGCCCAGTGGTATGCACTAATGACGGCGAGGTGAAGCGATAGACTACATTCCTGGGGCCACAACAAAACCAAACAAATTGTTAACACTGATGAGTGGTCATACAAGGCATTCAAAGCAATGTCTGTGCGTAATTATTTACAACCAGTAGCGGGTACTATTTTTGCATCGTCTCGGCTTGTATGAAACAACTTTTCATTATTACTTACTTCTCATGTGTCACTGGATGTTAATCTTGGAAATCATTGAACCGATTAAGGTGCAGTTTTATCGTAGTATTTTGCTGTACTTAATAAATTAACGATTTAGTGTTTTAGGAAGTCAAACGTAGACAGTAATATTGAAGCGTATCGGGTAATATCCTTTTGTAGACTAATGAATCCGATGGCAGTAAACACATCCGTAAATATTTTGAGGATGAGTTGCGTAACTCTAAATAAATTTATTACAAACTTGGAATGCTGTCAAGGGTTCTTGATATCCATGACAACAATTTTAGTGTTGTTGGCACCGCGATGCTGTCCAGAGCAATAATAGGAAGACGATAATAATGATAAATGAAGTCAAGATCATTGTTCCCGTTCTTCTTATGGATTGGCTAGGTCAATGATACACACTGATGATTCTGGGAAGCTCTGTTACGACAGGTCTATCAAAAACAATGCATCTATAAAATAAATAATAGAAAAGCGTGTTAGTGATACAGAGGTGAAGATAGTATCATCAAAAACAACACTATCGGATAATGTTTATGGATATAGCAAAATAACTAACGAAGTAAAACGAGCATCATAATATATTATTTTAAAAGACAAAAGATCGTAGCAAAATCCTTTCGTAACAAAATTATAAGAATCTTAATGCAAGCACGGTTCGTTAAGTTTTCCGATAGATCAAGTTATCGAGCTCCGCAATCTTATATCGAGAGATAACAGTTTCCTCCGGCGACTTCGTGTCTTGCTATCTGTTTGTCTCGATTTAGACATAAATTTAATTTCCAGCCATGTTTACTAAATAACAACGACATCAAGTCGCCAATTTCGTGAACAGAAATTTAGATAAGCATATTAAAGAGTTTAGTTTGTTAGATCAAGGTGAGATTGGAACAGTTCACCTTTTTTTTGGCAGCTCGAAGTCACGATTTCAGTTTTGATAGACACGAAACGCCACTAATATCGTAATTAAGTTAGCACATGATAAAATATAATATTTTTAAAGTTCGTGAACAGAAATCTTTGTAGACTTTGTATCTGATCTATCTTCTATCTGTCTATGTCAAGATCATACATTATTTTATTGAAACCGTAACCTGCCTTGTCTTGTCGTGTGTTTGTCGGTCGATAAGTCAGGACCGTATTTGGTACGGTTATAATATTCCTTAGGTATTATTTCACATTTTACGATTTGATATCGTAGAGCAATATAGATATCAGTTTAGAAGTTATAAATGTTCAATTAAGATTTTATACCATATTTTAGTATTAATCAGGGGCCGTTATTGTTAATCAAACTTAATGATTATGCTCTATTACAATTTTATCCTCTGGATAAATAAACAAAGGTTAAGTTGACTTATTGGTAAACTTAAATTATTTAAATTCTTAGTTTCCAAATTTGGTATTATTTGGTTAGCTTTATTACATGGATCAAGTTATAAATGGAAACTTAAAAAATACGATAACGCCTGACGAAGGCGATTCACACACCAAATCGATCCGTTCAGATGATTGATTATTCCGTTTATTTTAATTAGGAAAGGTCGGATTAATCAGTTCTTATACTTCATAAGATAAAGTAGTTGATTTTGTGGCTTTTAATATCGTGAGAAAACTTTTATGCAAATATGAATTTGGAATTAAATGACTAAAATAATTGGGGAAGAAGAAGTGATGAATGAACGAATTAATATATCGCTAGAAAGAAGGTGGACACTAGGATAGCGATTAAAAGTAGTATGAAAGAAGATGACATGCTGCGCTGAACCTAAATTAAATTGGGATAAATTAGAATGACTATTATTTCGAGGCTTTTTTACAACCATTTCCGTTCAACGTCATTTAGATTCGTCCCTGGTGAACCAGAAATAGCCGGGGAGACATAATAATGTAAATAAATGCACCCGATTCTGTGCACCGTTGGGATTTAGCTGCGTTCCTATGCAGCCGGCCGACTCGTCATCATTAAGTGTCGCCTGTTGCCCCTACTATGGGTAGTTGATGACAGTTTAATCTTAACATTATGTTGTTTAATTCATTAAAATATCTTGGGAAACAAATTTAGGCAAAACTGTTATCAGATTTGACAGTGACAATGAAGGCAAATAGCATTTACAGTTTTAAGAAGAAATTATTGAATTCGATTTTTCTTACTCGGTTTAGGACATCAAAATGGAGACAGATTCATGACCATTTTGTTCTGTAGATTTGCGATTGGACTTAGCTGAGAACTGTTTAAGGGATTCCTTATTCACTACGGAGGCTACCATTAAAGATTCGACCAAATATACCTCTGGCATCCTTACAAAGTGAATTTGGGAAAAATAGGGAAAAATTCAAGAAAAACAATTATAGTTAAACTCAAACTACCACTCAAAGTAGGTAGCAGTCGTGTTTTACAAGGAAGGTAGTAGAACTCATTTCGATAAGAGTTCGCAATAAACGTCAGAAATTATGAAAATGTATAGTAGGTGCCGCGTCCAGACTGGTAACGCTTGCCGAGACTCAATTAGCATCCTCAGTGCGACCGGATTGTTAACATTCTTCCTGTTGTATCCGTTCCCACATCGCGACCAAAAAGAAACTTATTCGCGAGAGAAATACTTAAATAAACATAGGCGTATAGGCGCCTACTATTTTTTCTTTTGTGACGCGAGTCAAGGGGAATTTCGCAAGTGTTTCGAAATGTCGAAATATTTAAAAGTCGCAAAGCCAAACAGTGCGGAGTTGGATTTGTCAGGCGAAAGTGTCGTCTTCAGCTTACTGACAACAAAGGCAGTGAAAGCCGGGTGCACACGACGGATTTGTCGACACAGTAATGACAGTTGCATCGTTTATGTGTTCGCACCTAATACTGACATCTTTCATAGCTCCTTTACAAATAGTAGTTTCGCAATTCGCAACATTTATGAATGTACATTGTCTCAAACAAAAGGGACTATAAACATTTCGTTTCGAACCCTATGTATGAGTACATAAATCTCTACCATATTTAATGCCTCCATCTATGTATTTGATTTTATGAAGTAGGTACCTACTCAAACCGCCATTATTCTTGTGCCCCATTCGCAAATATCTGATGTTGTTTTGTCTTTCCAAACAGAGAAAAGCAACATTAATTTAATTAAGCAATAAATATTTGTGTTAAAAATAAGAAAACAAAGTCAAGTCGGCGGCCGCTGAGCGATGTCCCGTCTCTTACGCAATTAAGATGTACTGATACCGAACTCTTGCACTATATTGTGTAAGTTTTACAACTTTGAACCTTATGATATAATAATAATTGAGTTGATAAAACTATTCTTGGTATTTTTGTTGAAAGCCTTTTTTTTTTTTTTTTTTGGGTGGGAAATTATCAAATAACTTCTCCCGCTCTGGGTGGAGCGGGAGGGCGGTTTTAGTCAGTAAGAGTCTGACCTCTTACTGACTAAAACCCACCCGTGTTCCTTCCGTTGCCTTTACGTTGCCAGGGGCCACGGTATCCCTTTCGGACTTTCCCGCAACCCCGGCAGGCATCGGTCCTATCGGACCCCACCAGTTCTGCTGACATCTCTTTGAGGCGCGCGTGGAACACAACGCGCCGTCGACCCGGGCCTGGTCCTTATCGGACGGCGAGCTACCCATTGCTCACCGTCCGCAAGCCCGCGCCTACGGTGGCCGGGAATCGGCCTATGATTCCCGACGCCCAGGGCGTCTCCTGCGGCGGCTAGGGGCGTGAGGGCGCGAAATTTGCCTCTCCCTCACGCGCTCTGCCTCCTCCTTCGCGAGCATTACTGCTTCGGAAAGCCTGGACCAAACTCTCGTAGTTTGAGTGACACATGAGTGTCCAGCACACGGCTCTTTGGAGCATCGAATTCTTATGAAACTTTATAATGTTAAGTAGTATAGATGGGGTACTGGCACAGATTAGTACAAATGGGACACTCCGCAAAATCATTTAAATAAAAAGCGACTCTTGCTACGACACAATAAAGTGTAATTCAGGTCGTACAGCGCTAATTACCGACAGTTATATTCACCTAGAAGCTGCCTCTCTTTCTATCGCGTAACTCTTTTATCTTCTGACTACGTTACGCCCACTGAATTCGACAAGTCGAGCCTGCTACGTACCTACTTGTAGCTTCATACCTAAAATGCGGAGTGTCCCATCTGGATTCATCCGTGGTAATTTTTAAATCTAGTAGTGCTTTTACGAAATAAGTTGAGTTAACGGTTAGCAGAAGGAGTATGAGGAGAAAAAGACACGTTGCGGCGACCCTAAATAAATTTGGATAAGGCAAGAGAATACTGATGATAAATGATGATGATGTACACTCTCTGTAAAACAGTTCAAATATTTAATCTCAGTCTCTTTTACTTGAAACAACAACAAAACGCAAACCCGAAGAAACCTAATATTTTTCCTCTAAGGCGACGAAACAAAATTGGGAAAAGCCTTTTCCAAACCACATGTCTTCATTTGTTTTTATTAAAAGCTAACAAATATCTGGGTCACTATGATTCAGAAACCGAAATTACACGGAACATATCTAAAGCACAACCATGTCAAATATTGTAAACCTTGAACTATTTACGTTGATTACAACATTTCGCAAATCAGTTCTAATTTATAGCATAAGACAGTGTAAGTGCCAAGAACAGGCGACGTAACAACCAGACCAGCTGTCTTTTGTGATACCACAGCACCTCTATCTTATTAACTTGTTTATAACGACTTTTCATAATAATGAACTCTGATTCATTGTTTATTTATTGTGTTTTATTCTTACTGACCACAATAGGAGAAATGACAACGGATTATACCTTTACGACCGAATTAGATAGTTACACGGCTCTTTATATTGTATCAATAATGGTTTGACGCAATCCATCATCGTGATACGTGTGCGAACATCACTATTAAAGTATTAACAGATGTGTCAATAGGAACTTTCTTGTGCACCTTACCGATTCTTAATACTAATTGACACTGACAGATGTTTCTATCAATGCCCTGTCAACAGTAAAAAGCGCTAATGATCGCCAACTTCAATTGTTTAGAAAATAACATCTATGAGGAGCTTTCTTCCAAGTGACATCAAAAGGCTACTGATTATTTATCGTTTAATCATCTTCTAAGCTGCAGGTGAAACCACAAAAAGTGAACTAACGTTACGCGAATTGCGTAACTTTAATTGTATGACGCAATATTTCCATTTGTCAGATAATATCGTAGTCGCGGGAACAATAAATACTTGTAACAGAAAGTGAAAACAAATTAGGCGATTGGGAGATGATCAGTGACTTTCACGTGCCTGGCGATCTTATCACCCCTGCAGCTTTAATGAAGTGGGGTTTATTTTCATCGTCTCGGATGCGATAACAAATGACAGATCGAAATAAAATATTTCAATTGCGTGATCGTATCTGCATCTACTAATTTACAATCAACTTTTTGCGAATTAAATGTGAAATTGCTTTTATTTAATTAGAGACTGTCTGACAGTTCTGAATGGACTTTCACCTTCAATAGCAAAGTTCATTGGTTTTATTTAATTTATTGATTTTGAGATTTTATTGAAGAAGACTATAAAACATCGTCATTCTATCGGTTTCTCTATTTATTGCTTGAAGTGATTGGCTAGCATTGGTCAACAAATGCACAATATTTTGTGATGGTAAGACAATAATACCAGCCTATTATTGTCCCACTGCCGGACAAAGGCCTCTTCTCATATAGAGAAGGTACGAGCATTGATCACCACGCTTGCTCAAGACAGTAAACAGTAAGTTGGTGATTTCAGAATTATTTTAACTAAAAGACCTGGTTTCTTCACAATGTTTCAAAATGTCACAACTCAGAAAGTACCTAAGAATTGAAAAAGTAGCATTGGTACTTCACCGGATTTGAACCCACAACGTCGTGCATAAACCCAGCTATCTAATTACGCAACACATTTTCGTAGACGATTACGACTAATTTATTTCATTTTGACAGTTCAAAAACATTCATTGCGTTATTTACGTTGTTGAGCAGATTTTTTTTCGAACTTATGAATCAATGGCGATTCCAATTGATCGTGTATTACGCAATTAGGGTACAGGTTCGCACGAGCGATTTTTTCCAGCAGCAAAATTTTCGCGCTCTGAATTTTCAACGCTCTGCTTAACGCTGAGAGTTGAAAATCCAACGGTGTGTTTTTCGACGCGCTGGGATGCACGCTGTTGGTTTCTCAATGCTCGGGTCAACACCGAAAGTTGCAAATCCAGTGCGCGATATAATCCTGCCGCGATATTTTTATGTTGATGCGAACGTGGACTAAGAGGAGAGGCCTTTAACCACTGCGCCACCACGACATTGGATAGGATGGTAAGATAATAAAGATATTTAAATACAATTAGAAAAATTGAATGGGGGTCCCAAATCAAGGAGAACTTGTAATATATAAATCTGAGGACAAATATTCTTCTATTCCACTTTATGAGGGAAAATCAAAATAAGCAGCAGTAATTCTTAAGTCCGTTTAACTATTCTAACTAAGAATAATTCATTGGCTTCTGTAATAATTTATTGGTATTTATTTAAGTTAATGCCTCATCAAAGGTTAAACTTGTTAAGTTAACAAGATACTCTTCTATTATTCTATTCAAAAAGCTATTTACAGGTCGTCTGAAGTCGTATACAATAAAGCTCAGCAGTAAATTATGCGTGAAATCATCGCATACAAGCAATAAATAAGATTTTATAGCAATCGTAAGAAATTCAACGTAATTTTCGCGAGGGATCAACCAAGGTTTGTGATATATAAACCGTTTTCGAATTACTAGAGTTGCCTGGAGAAATATCTCATTATAAACGAGAGATTCGAGCGAGCATTTCGAATAGGCACGTAATTGCGTACGCGCCGCCGATATATCAAACAATCTCATTATTGAAGAGGGTGCAATCACATATCACGGGGTCTTTTTCGTCCCAGGCGTCCCATCCAATACGTGTAAATAGCGACCCAGCTCTAGTAATTGCGCTTAATGTCGTCCCAAAGGCTATTCAGTCCGTTTTCAATGCGATATTTTATTTTAATTCGCCGACGGTGTTCTCTAGATTTTATCTTGTCACGCCTTTGCTCATTGTGAACTCGAGCATTAACCGGCTGTTCGTTTTTGTTCCAGAAAAAGGTATTTCCAGTGTATTCGTGCGTCTTGCATGTAATAGGATAATGATGTACCTACCTACCAACGCTGTAAGAAAAATCGCACAATTCCGCAGCCATTATACCTACTCATTATTGAATACAGTGCTATTTAGATAGCCGACCGATTTGTGTATATTATTTTAGAGACACCAAATGCCATGTGATTGTTGACATTCTTTAAATGTGACACAGAAGTGAGAAATTTTGCGATCATATCGGGCCTAAACAATCACCATAACCCGGACTCCAGCTATCAGAATTTGCTATCACAATACGAAGAGATTCAAACAATAGATAATGTAAGTAAGGAAGAAGTTCTATGAACTGTACAAGTCGGTATTCTGTTAGTACGGAAGACAGGAGCATAGTTTCACGTAAAGCGTACCTCGAGACGGCTGTCAAACGCGAAACGTCCCACAATTTATGAAGCCGTTCAATTTCGCAATAACATTACTTTCGGCCCTTTTGTTGGCCGCAACGATCTCTCCGAGCAAAGGAATATGTTTAAGATAAAAGTACTCGTCTCGAATAAACCGATCGAAAGCCTTTCGACGACAGAGTCGTGTGCCATCAACAATCGATATTTTATTAATATTATGTGTATTTGTAGACTTATTGGTTTTGTGCGATATATTTTGCTTTTATGTTGTTTTCAGACTTCTATTAAATGTACCTTGAATTAATCAGAGCTTTAAATTTGTGCTGTTTTTGCATTGGTCTCCTTATGTCACTAAAAGTAAATACCTAAGGTGCAGACGATGGAAAGGACCTCGACAGTAGTTACATTATATTTAGTCAAATAGAAAATTATGTAAATATCTTGTATAACTAATGAAAGTAAAACTAGTAATGTCGGATGTAATTAATGAGTAGCGTTTCGGCTTCGATACGGGCGGGCCGTCAAAATGTTTTGACAGATACTGTATCGCGTCATACGCGAATAGCCAAACATCAGTTTTGATTGCTATTTATTATTTAAAAAATCAATACTTTGTACACAAGTTTATTAATTGTTTTACAAACACATATTTAATTAAATAGCGTTTGTTAACCAAATATTTAAGTCTCGTTATTTATTATGTCTACATGTTAAAATAATTAATGCAGAATTCCACGCTCTCAACACTGCTCATAAATAACTAATAATGTGTTATTAATTGCATCAATCCGATGTTAGAAATATGATGCCATATAACAAATGGAAAATTGTCCATAAAGTTTTATATAACACGCTATGAAAGAATTTTATAACATTTTTACAAGAATGTAGCAACCATTTTGACGAATGTATCTAATATGGAATGTGTTAAGTATTTGCTAACTAT
The DNA here is from genome assembly GCA_949128155.2 of Xanthia icteritia. Classification (NCBI taxonomy): domain Eukaryota; kingdom Metazoa; phylum Arthropoda; class Insecta; order Lepidoptera; family Noctuidae; genus Xanthia; species Xanthia icteritia. The sequence continues at coordinate 9,547,794 of OX421938.2, read as the reverse complement.
CGACATAATGTTTAACAGCATAAATAATATAGACATTATATCTCATGCAATATGCTAATGCCATCTAATTACCGAAAACTTATCCTTAAGACATTGATCACGTGACTTGTCTCTTATATAACACGAAAAAAAATTAAACCCAGTAAAAGTAGTTCGAACGTTGCGAAGGAATAGTTCCATGTCATTTAGTGGGAACTGTTTGTTTGTTACATTAAATTAAATATATTCAGTAGTGCTGATCTGTAAAAATCACCGAGAATAAATAGCTGAACTGAGCTGTCAATATGTCAATCCCTAGCGTAAGGTTAAATGACAGCTCACTTCCCTGAGTTTTCACGGTGAGATATTTACAGAATAGATCGGCAAGTATACCCTCTGTTTAAATCTAGCATTTAGTCTAAACACTCAGTTTCACTAACCTATTCTAATTGGTTTCAGTTAAACTGATAATCTTCGTCCACTTTCTTCGTAAATTGCACTAAGTGAAGATTACTCTGCAGATTTCAGCACGAACCCGTACAAAGCCAGTATACAAAACTAGTTAATGTGAGTATATTGATATTTGCGCAACTGTAACGGTTTACAAATTAGCCTCTCAGTTTTATCTGCACATTAAATTATGATCTTAAGGGAGAGCTCTCGCATTGTGTGAATGTCAATTATTTATTTGCATTTTTAAACGACTAAAATAACTCTATTTTATTAAGTTTTGAAGATTATTTAAGATACATTTTATAATTTTTTTCAGCAAATAAAAGACCAACTGAAATGATAAGTTACTGCAAGATTTTATTGAGAAAATTGTTTAATAGTGTATTTAATGAAAGCTTATTTGTTCAACATTTCCGTCTGAATAAATATTTTTGGCTCGACAGAGCTCAGGAAAAACTACGTTACGGTGAAAACCTTACAACTTATTTTCTTTCTCAGAGAATTTCACTAAGACATAATTAAAAGTAAAGACATATTAAAAAGCTACTTGACCATTTAAATAATTTATTAACCTCTTTCTTTCAAAACAAGTTATTTGTAAAACAATCTGAAAGTAGCACTCAAAGACATTATTTACCAACACATTTATTATAATATGCGGTTTCTATCGTCGTCGTAAACAATCTATCGAGAGTTGCACCTGCTGTACAGACGCCAGCAGGTCAACCTACCAGAAACTGTCAAATCTTTCCAATCAACTTTTTGAACCTTATGTTTTAGTGATAAAGTTGAAAATCTATTAAAGAAATTTGACTGATTGTAGTAGGTTGATGTGCTGGCGTCTGTACATTTATAGTAAAGCGTTGTCAGTCACCGCCCACGAACATCGGAATAACCCATCACGATCAGATTACTCGTCGGATTCGTGAGAATTAAAGTAAACAATTAGTAATCGATGCAATGTTTTGTTTAATTCTCTTTGAAAAAAATAAATTTATTCATAGAGGTGATTCACATTTCAACTTCTAATGTTCCATTTCAGCATAAATCATTCTGATTTTTCCCTGACTACGGCGTAGCAACATAGTGTATCACTGTCGTTGCTACGCTCGCTGAGAATTACAACATTAATTGGAAAACTAAAATACATACTACAGTATGTATAAATTTCGAAGTAAGAAGGCTTTCGTAACGATTCTCGAAACAAAACAATCTCCATGTTAACAAAACATTCTGTCAACAAATCTCAACAATTCACAAATGACAAACAGCAATAAAACTGCGCCTTAACAGCGGCAAACTTGTCACTTTCTCCGCACGGTCGCAGACAGTTCTCGTCAGATCTTCTCCCGCGATTATTTCCATTAGTGACCATTAGGCATTTAACTCGATATGATTAGAACACGTCACGACACCACACACAGTTTGCCAACGCCATAAATCAAGCGATCTGGTTCTTCGATTCGAATTCGCACTGCGTTTACGTAACGTAAGCTAACGTTATGAGCGCGTGAAATTTCTGTTACAAAATAGTTTGATCTTTGTTTTTCTTGTTGTCGGTTGGTTGGGAAATGCCGAAGATATATCTTTATTGTGTAAATATTGCACGTGCTCATCAAGAATTGGGTTGATTTTTTGCGAAGTTATGGGGAAATCAGGTCTCGCTATAAATATTCACGTTGTACAATGTAGGTATGTGATACACAATCAATCTGCCTAGCCTTTTAGCAACTATGTTGGGGTCGGCTTCCAGTCTAACCGAATGCAGCTGAATACCAGTATTTTGCATGGAGCGACTGTCTATCTGACCTATACAACCCAGTAGCTAGGTAAAACGATACCCCTTGGTAAGACTGGTTGTCAGACTTTGGGGCTTCTGACGACTCGTAACGACTGTCAAAGATTCACGAATGACAGCCGGGACCAACGGCTTAACGTGCTTTCCGAGGCACGGAGGAGTCTCGGTATCTAAAGATGGTCACCCATCCACGGACTAGCTCCGGCAAGCGTAGCTCAACCTGATGGATCGACCCGTGCGGCTGTTATAACTTAGCCACAAGCTCCTGTGACACACAACCATTCATGTGATACACATGAATTGTTTATACATACATGAATGTCCCATACATTCATGTATGTATATGAACCATTCATGTTCTACCTATTTATTAGTAAAAAACATCTTTTTGCGATAACCAATCAGTTTTGAAAGTGTGTTGTTGTAAACTTGAATACCTAGTTGTGCACATGCTTATAGATGGTTCCGTGGAAAGGTTACAATCAGACTTTTACGGGCTAAAAAATACAAAATATTAATCAGCGATTTTGGCCTTAAAGACGTCACGATCTCATCTTTGCATTTATAATAACTGTAATTTATTAATTGAAGTATGGCCTGTCGCCAAATTTCCATCAGCAACCACTAACAGTGCAATTAGGCCATTGTCGCTCATTTAACTCTTGATTAGTTTTGAAATAATAATTAAAGATTGCTCTATTTCTTAACAGCTTTACTAATTAGTTCTATTGCCGCAACCATGGCAATACTAGGTACTATTAGGAAACACGATATTAAGTAGGCGTGCTTAATTTGTTTTATTTATTTGAATAATTTTATATTTTACTATTGGTTGCAACTTTTGATAAAACTAACAATGAATGCTGTTTTTGATCATCAAACCGTAATTTAAAGGTCAAGAAAATACCTATAAGTAGGTATGTACGTATAACCTTTATGAGTTCATTCAGTTGCTTGCGCTTATTTACTTAGCTGTTGGACAGATTTTTTTTTAGGTAGGTAGGTATTTTTCAAGTACAGTAAAAAGTCATTCTGTATAAGGCCAATTTAAAACTTCCAGCCGAAGAATTACAAATAAATCCCGTAAACCAACCAAAATAAACATTCTTAGAAACAAACAGTAGCTACAAACCAACAAGTGGTAAATTAGGAAAATGACTCTCACTGCCAAAACTAACAGATCCCATATTCACAAATCACATAACATCCGTAATGTCAATGACACCTCACGGATGCGCTTACGCAATGAGCACCTTGACAGTTATACAGATGACGATCGATGTGACGTAACGATACTGAGACGAAGACACAATATTGCTGTGCATACAACGCCTCTTGTATTCAACGAGACAGCTAAAGAGCCTTTACATACGCAGCAATGTTTAGTGAATCAAGGAGAACATTCTAGCAGCCGCGTAGGTCGCCGATAGAAGAGGCTTTCGATGAGATGAAATGCAAGTGATAGCATAATTGCACAATGAACTATTGTTCAGTAAGCAAACGTAATTCGAATGAATGAACTATCATCAGTATTATGATTACTATCACAAACGCTGATCTCATATCTATCTCGATGATTGAAAATATTAAAGGGGAAATAGAGTCTGTTTTTATTGCTGTCATAAACAATTTATTGGTTTAGAAACAGTTCTCATATATATTTCACGACGGGTTGAACGGGATTCTGAATGTGATATAGTGCTTCTACGTAAATCTATGTGTCTTTGTGCAAAAGTAGGCGACGCAGAACAAAATACGCGTATATTTAGCGACGTGCTCTATAGTGAAATCCATGATGTTTTGATGGTACGTACTTGTCTGGTTACTAACCAATCTGTTTTGTAGACTATGCCTACCCAAGACCATGTTCTCTTCTCTTATTATCACACAGCAACACATCGTCGTATTAGCTGTTGCAGCAACATAACACTATTTCTTCTAGAGATTTTTACTCCATTGGAGTTCGTGAGATAGGATAAAACCTAACATGTTTTCTGAAATTGCGAAAAGATAGAAAATACACTATTTCTGAGTACTTACATCCCGGAATTATGACGAAACTCCGAATAGATAAAATACGAAGGCCCATCGTTGCCTTCGTATTTTATGAGTCAACTAATGGTAAAGGTTGTTTTCCTCGCAGACGATAAACTCTGTATAAACTTCAAACAATGTAGTCGCAAGTACTAACCACGGAAAGGTTTACCCGACAATAGCCCAATGGCTAAGACTTTGGTCTCGCGGGAGGTCGTGGGTTCGAATCACCACCCTTTGTTCAATATGATGGACTCATATAAAGCACCTACGTACGTATATTGCCTTGTTACAGGGCTTTACCCAAGTTAATATCGTAGCAAAATCATTTAATTTTATAAAGAAGTTATTGAGTCATAAAATACTTTAGGAGTTTGAAATGTTATAGTCTAGCACACTTACAGTTATGGGTTTAATTTTTTTAATAGACTTTACGGGACCTGGAGCAATGAAAAGGCATGACGAACCCAATTTAGCTAGCAAATGGTTCTAGCAATAAAGTCTTCAGAGCAACCCATTACTCGAAGGCATAAAATTTGCCTTGCAAATACTATGCAACTCCTTCATTTCTTTTTGATGCAGTATGCTAAAAAAAATGTTAAGTTCTTAAATAAACTGTCATCTAAAGCCTCGATTTGTATGCAACATATATCTGTCTCCATTAAAACTGTGGTGGGCTACATGAAAGCTCTTGTAAGATGTTAATGAAATGATGTAAAGGCGCGGGAACACGGTTCCGTCCGGCGCAGGTAGGTGGCGCCTACGTCGACAAGTCTTCCAGTCGCCTTGGGTCGTGTTATTAGCATAATATCGCCTATACTAATGCCGTACAACAGTATCGTTGTTTATTGCTTTAGATTTCACTTTGATTTAGGTAAATATTTTGATCTGTTAATGTGTTGCTGGGTTTCGATTTCCATCAAAGTTATTAGAGGTCAATGATAAGTATACTTTGTTGCTAAGAATGCTTTCTGTTAAAGCTTTGGCTATCGGGAATCGGTTAGCAATATAATAGTTTATTTTATTATATTGCTAACCGATTCCCGATTCTGATTTTTAGCCTAAAAATGCCAATACTGAAAATTGGCCCATTTTTAGGCTGATATCACGAAGAAAAGTATTAATAACATGTCCAATAAAATTATGCTCCCCAACGTCACCAAATAAGTCAACACTCAAACCTACGTGTTAAATTAATTATTATACTTATGATATAAATCGTTCAAATTCAAATGTTACATAACCAATATTTTCTCCAGGCAAAGAAAGTACCTACAAGCACTACGGAATTTTACATACCTACCTACAATTGAATCATTTGATACGACCCACGCGCTATTGTTGTTATGTAAAATCACTATAATATTCATTCATAACTTGAAGTAGTAAGTCCACTAAATATAGATACTTGTAAATGATTGATAGCAGAGTGCCGATTTGGAGAGAAAATTCGAAACTGAAGTGGCGATGTCAACGACCTGACCATTGTTAACGACAGATGAATGAACTTACAGTTTTATTAATAATTTTTAGTTCTGTTGTATCATGATAAGGGATCATCTTCATCATCAGCTTTAATAGCCTTAATCCACCCACTGCTAAGAATATCTTCTTCTTTGTCGTTCCCTCAAAGCTGAGGATCGCGACCACATACGACGCGTCTCCAAGCTATACGGTCTTCTGTAGTGTGTACCACTTGGTAAATTCTGTCTCCAAAAGCCTTCTTGATCGCGACTGACCATCATGCCGGTGCTCTGCCTTGAGCGCGTTTTTCTTCAACCCGGCCTAGTAACATTAAGCTTTTTCAGACCATGCTTAGGTGAACGCATAATATGTCCGAAAAATCTGAGGACACGCTCCTGGCATATTGTAGAAAGCCAAGTATCAAGTGTCACTAAGCATATAACGACATATATCTTCTCTTTTGTGCCCTGCTTGTTAGGTCTGTGTAAGTCTCATCCAGGTTTTAGCCCCGGTCGTTTGTGTCAGTACACAGTGTTAGATGAGTTAATTCATCTGCTAACACTTCTTCTCTCGTCTCTTACCAGTCACACACTACCTACTCCAGCTACCATCATCAAGTTAGTTTAGTAATGAAGTTTTTTGGGACGAAACCTTAATACTTTAGCATTCAATGGGAAAACTGCAGCCTTCTTCCAACATTTTGAATAGTAATTCTCCATTATGGTGTTTTCTGCAAGTTCTCGTTCTGCAAGACATCCTAAATGTGATGCACCTTCATTCGTAGAAGGAATGTTTAGCCAGTATTTTTGGGACGAAACCTTAATACTTTAGCATTCAATGGGAAATCTGCGGCCTTCTTCTAACATTCTGAATAGTAATTCTCCATGTTTGTCTTTTCTGCAAGTTCTTGTTCTGCAAGGCATCCTAAATCCCACCTTCATTCGTAGAATGTTTAGCCAATATCTGCTTACAACGCAATAATATTTCGTGAATTCATCCAAGTGTCGCTTTGATTTATACGAATACCACGTTGTAAAAGTAATCTTAAATATCATGGTCTTAACCTGACCTTTTATTTGTAAAAGAATTTCCATTTACACTTTTATGTTCCTTTGTTACGTTACCAACATATCTACAAATCAAGACGTTATGTTTACCTTACATATGTACGTTTTTACTGAAAAAGGCATACAGTTATTTACAAGAAATCGGATTCCTTTAACAAAACGTGGTATTTTTGGGATGCTGTTAATCATTTTGACCTGCAGATGGAAGCATGGGTTGTTACATTAATTACGTTTAAGGATCTGCACAGACAAAGAAAATGTCAGGTGAGTACAGACAAAGAAAATGTCAGGTCTTTCTTAGGCAGGGTAGTCTTATTAAGTTTACACAGTGGAACATTTTGAGTAAGTAATTTGAGTCAACTGTGTGTAAGCCCTTAGGCGCCACGACTGCCACAGTGAAGCAGCAGTTTGCATTCGATTAGATGTAAATTTATTGAAAACACGAGTTCATTAGTTGCACTAATTGCGATCTCCATTCCCATGAACTGTAGGATGACCTTACGGTTCATTCGACTTAATATTCATACGGGAAGAAAACGTTACTTACCTCTATCATTTTTCTTAAACCAGAAAGAAAGTAGCGTACAAAACAATATTTCAAAGAGGGCTAAGCAGAAACTTTCTACGTGGGAGTAACGTGGGAGGCATGGTATCAAGTAGCATCGTTTAAATCATACGTAATCTGTTCTTTTTATGATATCCAAATATTTGTGTTTGCGTAACAGAGTAATGGTCAGTGAGTCAGTTTAGAGCGCCATTACGTTTTGCCCTAGTTACTTTGGTCACACCAAAACGTTTTGTCTCGGGGATTATCCGGCGGCGCCTCTACACCTCGGCCTAAATACCAGCTCGTCTCCCTATTTGTTCCGTCAACACTGATTAGATACATGAACTACTGAAGGTGACCTTAGATACAAGGTTTCATGTCTTCTGCATTAGTCAGCAGCCGATACTAAACATGGGCGTCCCCCGTTTAACACTACGAACAGTTTTTGGCACACTTAGCAGATGACTAGGTGAGCTGCGCTAGCGCTTCATCTACGTCTAGGTAACTATGTTCCTGCCTATTATGTACCTATTGCCTACCTTTAGTTTGTATTAATTACCTGTTCATTAATAACACCAAGTTTACTACCTGGAATTCACTTGTTATGAATTAATCATGTACTGTACTTTCTATTGAGTTGAATATTGAAAGAAAGCAAATTCAATAAAATTATGAAGTACAAAATTAGAAAATAGTTGTTCTAATATGACCAATCAGTTTATGCTTTCCACGATAAAACAGAACGTATATTCGCCCACCCTTCACCAACGTGTCAAACAAAGCGGTCCTCAGTAACAAGCAGGTATTCTAGGTAAAGTAAAGATGATGAATAGCATTCCAAGTTTTATCCTCAAATTTAACGATCATTTGACGGCATTAGTTTTGCCATGGTGAAAAATATGCGAACTCCGTTCAAATGGGGCCGTTATGGTGTGTAAAGTGCGCTCATAACTTCCGGCAGACACAATAAAATGTTGGTAGGTAACGAGACTATAAAACAGGACATGAGTTTCCACTGCACTATGGTACACACGACCAAAGAACCAGGTATGCAGGAAAGCAACTTACGACAACGAAGTGGAAGGATGCAGACTGGACTAGTGAAATTACGATTTTACGCACATGACACATTAAAAAAGCGATGATAATGACGGATATTTAGAATTAGACACTTCGTTTCCATATGAATCACTGATACATTGCTATCCTTTAAAGGAGGTGAAGATTCTTGTCCTGAATTTTCTTTATACTTCGTGGAGGGTCCAGGAATAAAAAAAAAGAATCCGTGTACAGGAAAATTACTAAAAGTATTAAGTTGCCTGCATACTTGTCAGTTTCTCTTGCGGTATAAGGCTTAGGTCATAAAGTCATAATAACATCTCCATCGTGTCGCTGTAGTTGGGTCATTTATAATATTCAAATGAATGGTTCTGAGTCGTTAAGGGGGAAGTGTTAAGGTAGCCCGAGAAATTTAATTTTTCTTGAGTTTTTAGAAATTTGCAGGTCAGTATTAGGTTGCCTTTTGATCAAAATAATTATGATTCGCGACAACAAAAAATATGTATTCACAGAATTATAGTCATTAGAATCATCAACAGTTAGAATTGGCCTCAAATGTCATGATTTCATGAAATAGTAATTTTATTGGGTAATTTGAACTTAGAGAGTTGTTTTATAAAACGTTAGCAAGAATTATTTTCTCGTGTTTTTACTTACAGAGTCTCAAAGTTTTTTACTACAAAATAAATTCATATGATTTACTAACCGGAACTCTTGAATAGATGCAAGATTCTTAAGTTGTAGGGCCATTTTAATAGTTTTCCTGTAGGTAGAAAAACACTTAGTAGTTTATAGAATTTAGGATATAGAAATAGATAGGTACTAGGAAAATGAAATGACTGATCGACAAAATCATTGCTCCACATCCATTTGAAATGTAGTTCTCTTTATTATTTCCCATGACATTTTGACCAGGCAGTTTTTCGCAACACTAGTGGGTCAAGCGTAAGTCGTGAGGCGATGTTACTGATTTATATCCGAATGTCCTGAACAATATCCCAAGAGTGTAAGTGATATTTTTAGCAGCTGAAATACGAGTTAGACTGATGAGTTAGGTCGTTAGATCTTTTTATGATGTTTTGATGACTGCACGAGAATAAGCAGAATAAGTTGTAGAAAATTGTGTCTCCTTTAAGGCAGACAGAGGGCCAATCTTCTAGCTGGCGTTTGTATATCAACATATCTATTCAAGTCGTTTCAACTAAGGAGTTCCTTTTTTGGGAGTTGGCATGGCGAGGATGATGCAATTGCGTTTTCTGCAACTATGTAAATATAATCGTTGTTGTTTGGGTAGATTTCAGTGAAGCAATGAATATTTACGGGACTTTACGTTCCTGAGCCTATTCATTACCCATCAATCATTATATCAGCAATGACCGATATAACGTTCCGCTTTACGGATGACTCATGCAAATGAACTCCGATTCGTAGATCCACAGTTACCTAAATAATAAATCAACATATTCCAAATAATATGGGTTAAGTTCTATATACGAACCCATAGCAATGTAGTACTATTTTAACGTTAATTGCAAAACAAGTAGTAATTTCTGTAGTATGACTCGGTGGACCAGAATTTCGTATGTTATACATTGCAAGAACTGTAAATTGCGGATCTCCGGAATAGTGACGGGACATTTCATAGTGATGTAACACTGACGCAGGCGCAAATAACTGACGCATTCAATTTTTTTTCTTATTAGGAAGCAAATGAAGATCACATTCCGTGCAGTGAGTCAGTACTTTCTCTCAAGTGGTATCGATGATGAATTGTAGTTTCATTGGTGAGTTGCTCGGTATTTAACCCTTTGATCTTATTAATTAGCTATTACTGAGGCGCCATATCAAACATTGATAACGCGACGAGAATTTAGAAAAAAAACAATTTTTTTCAGGAAAAAAAAATATGGTGAATTGTGACATTGGCGGGATATTTTACTAACGCGTCACCGTTTCCAAAAAGTATTCGAATATTTCGAAGGGGCTTTCGAAATTTCACACAATCGTGACAGTAAATAAACGATTCCTAATGAGATGTGTTGCGCATTGAGTAAATAATTACTTCCCAGTGATTTTACACTCTTTCGTGTTTTGTAAAATGTTTAAGATTTACGAAATTCGTTTCGACGTTCTCGGAACTTCCATATTTAAGACTGTACAAATATTAAGGTGCTGACAGATTCTGATTTAACTTGAGGTAAGTACACCTAAATACCATAAAAATAAAACCCCAACAAATATATAGTTAATGTTCAATTGTTCTTGTTACGCATAAAAGCTTACCTTTTTCTCAAAATGTTTTAGTCGGCATTCAGTGGCAAACCAGATGTCATCTGACCACCCTGAAACGGAGGATCAGTTGTCTGACTTTTCGGGATCCCAGCCGCAAAAATTTAAGAACTAGAATGATAAAGAAAGAAGAAAGTGTTCTTGTTTAGTTTTAGATCATCTCTATAACAGCTAAACATGTAACAATCTAGGACATCACCTGTTCAAACTTCCTATATCAACTGGCAGTCTAGACCACATTGATCGATGGATCTGCAGTTATGGCTACTCATCTAATGTTAATTGAAAAATAAGGACAAAGCTTAGATAAACTGTTAATGATATAACTTGCAAATTGACTGTTGACAGCGGTATAGGTAATGATATACGACTCTAAAATGACCGATGACCTCTAACAGAATTAGGTGCGCACTTATGATATTACGCGGATGATATAAGCGCGCCATTGCCCTGAATACCTGACTAATACCCTCTTACTGTAGAAGTAAGACATACTTATCTAATGGGTATGTGAAAAAATTGGGTTTATCCATCAAAGAATGGGAGCAAAGAATTTCAACGAGATTTTCGGATGACAGAAATAAATAATGCCAAAATTTTCACCCGCTGTTTGTAATGTTGGCATTACAAATATTTAGAAATAGTTATTTTAAACTTAATATTACCGATTATATTCTAAAGCTATATAATAAGAATATCGACCAGATATCCAAAAGTAACGCGTATAGGGAAAACCTTTTTGAAACCATCTTGGATGATAATATAGTAATTAAAAAATATATAGATAACTTTCACTATGAATACCAATACGAACAAAAGCTTAACATAACTTTTGAAGAAGTATTAAAAAGATGGTAAGATTCGACATTAAAACGTATGTTACCAATCTATTTAGATAACGTATGCACATTATACTAATTGTGAAATAAGCTTAGAGTTGCATTCAATAGTACAATTAAGTAATTAAAGTAGAAATCGCTGCAGATAATCAGATATAAGTAGATGATCATAAAGTACCGTTTCCCACTATGCAGTAAGTAATTGATCGTGAGATAAGATCGATATCTTCCGATGATCGATAGTGCAGATCGGAAGAGACCTAGAAAGTGGGATAAATCGTGATTTTACTAATTATTCGAGTTACGTTAGCCATTGCGACAAACGTTTGTCTCCTTATTGCAAATACGAGAAGATTTATAGCTATTAATCAGGCTATAGCGGTAACCGTGTTTGTTTTATTACGTGATCGAATGGATAATAATGTGTTTATCTTAAGAAATTTGTTTCGTAATGACCTTTTAAGTGTTTTATATTAGCCAACGTTAATGTTTAGCACGACAGTGTCGCAACTGTGGCGCTACGTTCGTATGCATCCCTGCACTTAATTAATCCTATATTAGCAAGTCATATATCACAATATTTTACTGTGCATGTTGACTGCGGTCTGAGGTACAAAAAAAGTAGCTCCGACTATAAAAGGGTCTTTACAGTCATACCGAGAAATGAAGGCAGAAACGTCAGTAACTCAAAGGGACAGGGGAATGAGTTGTAAATTTTCTAACATAAAATTTTTCAAGCGAGGTCGTGGACTATAAAATTGGAAATAAGTCCAGCACTAAAACTCTCGGCTCACAAATTAGTCAAGTTGACATGCTTGTGTACACTCACCACGGGCTATTTCGCATTAATTTAATGGTAGAAGGCGTTGTTTAAAATATCGTACATGCATCGTCGTAAATAGTTTTATGGACATGAATTCATTTGTTTTTATTTTACACTTTTTTACCGACGACATGTTCTTTTAGACGTTCAGCATTATTTTAAATGGCAGCTTTTAGTTTAAACATTTCTAGGCGTTATTGCGACATAAAACTGTATTGAAGCTATAAAAAGTATTTTAAATGTCTTTCTGGGTTACTATGCACTTTAGTACTCAACCAAGCTGCCTGTACCTACGCTATCAATACCTTTATGATTGACAGAATTTTAAGCAAACTCAAATACCTATTATGTTTTTGTATGTATTATTTTAATAGGGGCAAAGGCGGATCTAGGGGGCGAGGGGCGCACAGGGGCACGGGCCCGTCCCAAACAGATTAAGTAAAATAAAAAACTAGGATATTAATACGATAACACTTTAATAACATTCGTTTCGTTCGTGCACGTTTTCTGTGACAACCAGCACTGACGTGGAAAAAGAGCGTCTTTTTCCACCTTACACCGGTTGAAAACATATAATTTTTGCGGCAGTATGAAAAAATATCGTCTAAAAGGATTGGCCTTATTGCATATCCATCAAGGTATTGCTTCAATGATGAACGCTGAAGAAGTACCTACTGGATATCTTCAGCAGCGGTGGCGTAGCTACTAAGCGACAAAGTGGAGCGGCTAGTTCGTAGTCGGGCCCAAAGGTCTGCTAGGCCAACAAAGCCGTCCTCACTCGGCGAGAGGATAAAATGTAAAGCTCAAAATATAGCGCGGTCCGAAGGAAATCGCCCGTCTAAAGTGTCGGATCCCCTCAACTCATAAAAAATGTTAAGGGAGTACATACCTACTTTGAATGGTAAAAAAATAAAACTAATCAAATCAATCCGGGATAAAATTAATAAGCTTGCTTCACTTGCTCTTGCAGCGCAGGTACTCTTAATTATTAAAGTTTACTACTTATGTCGATAAAGTAACTCTTATTTTTGTATGTATGGTCAAAAGAAGATCTATCCTGAATCGGATAGGGGGATTATTACCTAATCTATAAACTGTTATGACACAATAGTCAGAATCAACCGTGGGAATCCCAAATGCAATGATGGTAAAAATGACATCAATGGTGTTCTGCTTTTTGGTATCCATAGGCATATTGATTTCGTTAACCTTTCGAAAAGTCCCCATGCAACCTACTCAGTAGCGGAAGCGATTTCATTAAACCTCTCTTATGACTCGTGCTTGTAACATGTCAAACCGTTCAAGTACCCATTAACTGTACTAATCAAACTTCTTTTCTATGTAATATTTCATAACGCCATAGTGTCCATTATGAAAAGCGCAATATCATACCGATGTCGTATTTCCGCCATCCCTCCGATGGTGTGCATGATTCGACCATTGTGTGCTATCAATGGAGACAGTTTCATAGAAATCATTTGCATTTGGAACGGACTGATGGTAGATAAGTACCTTCTCGGAAAAGAAGCATCATGTTCAGGCAGACCGAAGTGATGAAACATTTGGTAAAGTTCTTTTTGTAATAATATGAAGTTTTGAGTGTTTTTTATCCGTTCCCAAAACATTGTTTGCATAGAATGTATTTTATTTTAATTATTCTTTTGTGTATTTACCAATATTTGAAACATCAGCTAGTGATTTTCACTTTTCTCATGTGAAAAGATTGTGGCCATTCAATCAAAAAACGCTAGAATAATTGATAAAAAAGTCAATACGTAATTATTTATGAATACTAAGTTATTGACGTACGAACATGTGATGTGGAGGAATGAAGGAAATATCGTCAGAAAAGTTTTGAGTATGAAAGTGAATGGCGTACGAGTAGGGGAAGACCAAAAAAACGATGAATTGACTCTGTAAAAGATGATATGGCTAGTAAAGGAGTGACTACCGAGATGACGACTTAAAGAGAAGTATGGAAGTAAAATACATGTTGCGCCGACCCCAAATAAATTGGGATATGGGCAGGAGAATGATGATGGCTAATTAATTGACGTCAGTTGCATTATCAGACGACAATTAATTCAAATGTTTCAAAGATATAACGTAGAATTACTGATTCACTAGCGGGACAAATTGACGATGGTATCACTAATCCTTGCATAGCTGCCTTGCCCGACGATGTTGTCTCTTTTTTGAGAGAGACAATGTTAAGCAAAGAACTGCGACCGGCTGTCGTTGAAGACAATGAGACACTACAGGAGATAATTATCTGTAGAATTGAAACGACACAGGCAAAACGAAGCGACAATTAATCATAAATTAACTAGAACCACAATAAAATTACGAACAACAAAGAACATCTAGAAATTAATAAATCAATGTACCATGACTTCCTTAACGTACGTATAGTATTCATTACACGTCCCATTGAAGAGTCGATCTTTGACTTTGATATATTATCCATTTAAGTGCTAAAAGGACGGACACTATTAAATTACATAGGCAGTAACTTAGATCATAGATACATTGAGAAACGTATGATTAACAGGCTTCATCGCACGTACCTATTCACTGCATTCAGGTAGGTATGAGTGTTCCCTGATACGTGGTACTTGATTCCAACTGGTATCAATCTTGTACACAAATAGAAGTTGTTCCTTGGCCCGTGTAAGACTAGTTCTTTCGTACCAAGTGAGTCATTAAACAAATAAATATGTACCTCGATTTATATGCGTAACGCGTGAAGATTTGTTTATTGCCGTTTTCTAGTAATTCTGGCAGATTTAGAGCTTTCTGATGCTATTTTCTTAGTATATTGTTATTGTTTCTACTGATTGCAGTTTTAGAAGACGTGTTTATTTTTTCTATTTTAAATTGTTATGCATCACAGTTTTGGTTTAAGTCTTCACTAGGGCCATCTATATTGAAATATTAACTCAAATGTTTACTTCTTGAATAAATGTTTGGACCGCCTATGTTTCCCACAACGCGTCATTGTTGTACAATAGATACCTAACTATCTTTGCTCAGTTTGATCTTCTGTCTTTTCGGTTTATCTCTAAAAAAATTGAGTGATGTGACATTTGTCAAGTTACAAGCAACACTTGATTTCCGAACATACACCCTATCTTTATCTCATAGATTTCGTACGAGGTACTTACTTATTTCTTTGTTTTGCTTTCAGAACTTGATACTCTGTGTTCTGATTCTTTTTTTGAACCCATTACAATTTTTCCGATAGCGGTGTAAACTAAACTTGACAAGGTATCCATTATTTATTTTTCCTCATAAAACATACGCAAACTCGTCTACATTCTATATTTAGCTATAATAAACAGTTGTGTTAACCAACTGGCGGTGGCCGCGTCGGCGCCGGCGCCGGATTGACATTTACACGAGGACCTTGCGCAGAACAATTTGCGAACAATGAGAGACCTGTCATATGTTCCCGGAACCGTCGCGAAGGAGTGACCTCAGCCACCGACCTCTACACTTGCAAACGTGCCGAGTTACACAAAAGATCCATGTACGAAGGAAAATGTGTGCATTGTGGACGATGCATAGAAGTGTGGTCAATTGAATTGTGTCCGTGAAGTACGTAGCTGTCTTTGTGGAGGAGACAAAGTTAATCGTGCCTTTGGTTACTTAGAGGATGTGTTGACTGTCATTTTTATCCGTAGACATAGTAATGTCTACCTACGGATGAAAATGAAAATGATAAAGCAGCAACGGCACTTGAACCCACATACTGATCACTATTGAGTTGTTATAGCCACGTAGGTCCGTAATAATAACAAGCTCAGGCTCAAAGAAGTACCTAGTGGTAAACATAATCGATCCATGATCCTATAGACCATTATTTTTTGTTGTAAAGCTTGAACTTTAGAAGCTATTATTCGAAATTCGTAAAACTATAACATTGTGTAAGTGCAATCGTCACCAATCGCCAATCGTAGGTACAACTTGTCATACGATACATTCAATCTACAAAGTAAATAATTGTAAGAAAAAGTTCAATTTAGCAAGGTGGGTTCTATGATTGATATACGCTGTAAAGACTTGTATAAATAAATTAATACAGTTCCAGACTTTCAAGAAATCGTAGATTATGCTAAAACAGATGTACTCGTTGTCTAAGAAAAATGATTTTGTAACTTAGTCATTGTATAGTGTCTGTTTACTGTCTTAATAATAAATGATGATTTCAAGGAAGCACAATCCGATATACAAACGGAACCTAAAATTGGATCACTACTATCTTGTAAAAAAATATGAGACTGTCAGTAAACTGGATACCTATTGTATGAAAAAATCTGAGTCATATCGAATGTATTTTCGGGAAATCTGTTCCAGACACTGAAGATAATCCCATACATTATTCATGTGTCAGATTCTGTCTTGAACTTGCACGTTGTACGTGTACGTGAATACACATTCACGAGTAGGTGAATGTAGTAGTAGTACCTTTCACGTTGTCGTTCTGCATTATGTTGGGCGACAAGTTAATATTTAACACAATGACTGAAACCTTGTATTTCTGTCTAGCCAGGTGATACCTACAATTAAGTAGAAACACTAGAAACCAAACTGTATCCTCACAAGTTACGAAACAACGGCCATGCAGGCAACATCGCGATCCAAGATTAGTGTGAAACCAATTGCTTAACCCGAAGTTCCCACAAGTGCGTCAGTGTACCCGATTAGGTAACGATCAGCCGGATCTACAGGCTCATTAAAAGAAAAAAGATCATATCGCAGACAATAGAGCACTCGGCGACCGAAAGTGATAGTCTAATAGATATTATAGTGAGACGACGACGATAGCGACCAGCCAACTGGCCAGTCATTACTCATTACGGAATACTCGCGGTTTTCCTAACAACTAATTGGTTCCTTTGTATAATAGATCAATAGTCAGATGTAGTGAATAAGATCAGATCAGACCCAATTTCCTTCAACTATACAAATATTTATAGCACTAATGATAGCCTTTCCGCAGATAATAACATGATAAAGCATTTCTAACGCTCCAGGACAGAGCAGGTGTTTAAATTTCAATAAACAAACTCCAAGCAACACGAACCCTGCTTTCCCTTTGAGCAAATTATCAAAATTATAGCTTATTACTTAAGAAAGGTGGGGTGTTACAACGAATCCATTCGGATACACCTGAGTGGCAGTTAAACAACAGATCATTCGTCATTTGCAGCAAAATTATAGGGAAACGTAGAACGGTGGCAGTTTATGCTGTTTTGAATAGCAAACGGAACGCGAACTTCAAAATTACCGCCATTTGCAATACATCAAGCTGCGCCGGCGGCAGCGCGTCGCTCCCCAGCTTGCGGTTGTTTGACAAATGAAGTTGTTGTTCTTCCTGCACGGCGCCACCGCATCTTACGTCCGGAATGTCATGCGTGCCATACACCTTCACGCATTCACACCTCGCTCTGACCTGGCGGTGAGTGGGGAAACTGATGCGAAGTAGCTCAATTGGAACGCAGTTTACAACAATGACATTGATTGATGGTTTGTTAAGAAACATTTCAATGTCAATAAGTATCATAGACACAACACTCGTAACCTAGATATCAAAACTAGTTAAATCTACACCTAGGTATCCAATTTCAGAATTGTCACTTATCCAGGTCAATAACGGTTCTCGCATTGATTAGTCATTATTTCCATATAGGGTTTTCTTTATCATTGGAGCGATCGTATATAGTGCTAAGTAGCGGAACAGTTGCGAGTGGCACTGCGCGGCAGCATTATACATAATTGGCGTCACTGACCTACGGTAAACATTGCGTCTGCGTTCAAGGTCAACAGCCTTGATGTTTTATCGTTTCCAATAAGATGTCAGTATACGTAACGTATTACAGTTTGAGCGAGCTTTATTGGCTGTTCGTGTTTATATTATTATGGTGGAGTAGAAGTAGGTGTTGCTTCTAGGTAATAAACGGTTTTAGGTTGAACGAATTCATAACATCTTCCTCCTTTATTCTTGTTCCTTTACGCATCATCGTAGATACTAAAAGCTAACAGTTTATTGTTTTTTCTTGCTAAGCAAAATTATGGACGAACAGTCCTAAAAAATTAGACGAAATATGTAGCATGCATCCTCATTCTTCGAACAAAAAGCGGACACGCTTTCATAACAATATAATACCAAATAGATGAAGACATCAACAATTCCTTTGTACCACCAAAAAATGCAAAAACAAAAAGTGAAAATCCTCATCTCCTATTTACATGCATAATAAAATGTAACCTTGAAGAATACCTTGGAAGGCAGACGAAAATACAGACGTAGTGAAACAAAGGGTAAGATAAGGAATCTACAGACTCCTGGCCATTTAATACATAAGGCATTTACATACACAGGGCCACGAGATGTATCGAACTGATTGTACAAATGCTATTGTGGATTTAAGTAAGTGAAATGGAACCCTGAATGTTTGCACTCCCACATATTCGGAGTAAACATGTCTAGTCTTCGCCCGTAATGGATTTTTTTGTAAGTAATGTCTTTACTTAAACTAAGTCTTATTTCAAGAGGCCTTAGGCACGTTGAGATAATGGAATAGATCTAAATTACCCAGGTGAAATTCTTTATAGCATTATTGAAAGTAAGTAAGCTTACTACTTACTTAGTAGGTACTTTCTACCTATGTAAGATGTACTAAGTATCATATCTTAGGAATAAGGAGTCATGCTAAGTTCAATCTAAATGCTGCAGAAGAACTAAGTACAGGTCTTGCTAAAGTGGCTCATGGCTCATATACCAACTTAATTAGGTAGTACCTAATTTTCCCTAAACCAGTCACTGACGGATCTTGAAGGATTGCAGCATTTGCAGCAAGCTTGAGTGAAATTGCGAACGATTTAGTGATCCTAAACCTATCTTAGCCAGCTTGTTGCAGCTGAAACATAATTTGATACATAGACGACTTGAAAAAACGAAAATGGAACATAAGAATTAAAAGAAGGAACTTGCAGTAGAACCACGTGGTCGAAAATAATATTTTCTGTCGTAACATATTGTAGCCCTGTGTACACGGCACGATTTCTTTACACAGCTGAAATGGTTCAATTAGTGATTATTTTATTTATTCAGAATTAAAATTACATGTTTTTTCATTTTTTATTATTCTCAAAAACATAAGTACAGACGCCAGCAGGTGATCCTACTCGAAACTGTCAAATTTTCCCAATCAACTTTGAACCTTATGCTTTAGTGATAAAGTTGAAAATCTATTAAAGAAATTTGACAGATTGTAGTAGGTTGATCTGCTGGGGTCTGTACCTAATTAGTTATTGTTTTTACAGTTTTACTCGCCACTTTCCAGTTTGATGGCGACAAGCGCTTCTTAATAGATAAACACAAATATTGTAGTAAAATTAACCTTAAATCTATTAACTATGCACATATAACAAACAACCTAAAATTGAAATTGAATTCAAATTGTATTCTACTTGCATTAAACGCGTGGTTTTAATCTAATTAACTTCCTACCTGTTTTAAGATTATGAACGTTTTATAGTTTTGTTACATCAATTTACCTACTGTGTGGCTACAGTAGGTAAATTGTTCAAAGGAAGGGTTCACAATAAAATGATCTTGTTTTGACTACCAAAAGTGCTCGATCAATCTGCGTAGCCTTTTCCCAACTATATTGGGGTCAGCTTCCAGTTTAACCGGATGCAGCTGAATACCAGTATTTAACATGGAGCGACTGCCTATCTGACCTCCACAACCCAGTAACTTGGTAATACGATACCCCTTGGTAAGACTGGTTGTCAATTTCGGACTTCTGACGACCCGTAACGACTGTCAAAGATCCACGAATGACAGCCGGGACCAACGGCTTAACGTGCTTCCCGAGGCACGGAGGAATCTCGGTATGTAAAGATGGTCACCCATCCACAGACCAACCCCGGCAAGCGTAGCTTAACCTGATGGATCGACCCGTGTGGCTCTTATGACTTAGCCACGAGCTCCTCCTACTACCAAAAGTGCCAAGTGATGTAAAATAAAACAAAACACACTCAATATAATATTTCCAGCACAATTACCAGTATCAAATTAGAATCTGGTTAATTTCTACCACTGACAAAAGATTAATAATCTAAAAAATATGAAATACAATAAACGACCACTAGATAAGTAGGTAGTAGGTACTTAGTAGGGATTAGAAGGCGTACACGCTAGCTACAGAGGTCTTCTTAGAAGTTTACTCAGGCTCAGATATGTCGCAGTAAGATGGTTGAAGCCGTGATATAGTAATATCCCTAGGGATATAGTTTTATACCGTAATATAGTTATATGAAAGTGGTTCATAACTGTCGGAGTCTCCTAATTTGGTTATTGCGACTAATTTCAACGTAGGGCTCGTCGGCCGCTGCCGCGGCACCAATCGCTTTTCTCGCTCGGCCCGCGCGTAGTAGGTCACAGTTCTAACCTAACCTAACCTATTTGGTCGGAGTACCTTAATGGTTATATTATTAGATCGTGCTCGTGTCATAGTTATGTTCCTTTTAAGGCAGATAAGAACCGCTTTCATATAACTATATTACGGTATATAGCTATATCTCTAGGGATATAACTATATCACGGCTTCAAACATCTTACTACGACAGATACATAATAAATGGTAAAATAAATGAAATACAGGGCCTTAAAGAGAAAAGACGATGTTAGATTACGGTCGCACCTGAGGTTCCTCGTTCGTATACATTGTTTACGAGGACAATTCAATCGACCTAATTTGTTCTGTCTAGTTCAATTTTATATCAGTAGGTAATTATGTAGGTACCTGTCGGTAACTGAGAGATGTTTGTCGTTTTTTATTGATTTGATTTGAAGATCCTCCTACTTACTACATAATAGTTTATGAGTATGTATGAGTTTGATAATACAAAATAAGTAGGTAGTCGAAATTAACCGTGCGCATTTTGGTAAATGAGAAAAAAATACCAGCATTCTAATTTATTCATATTGATG
This sequence comes from Xanthia icteritia, assembly GCA_949128155.2. Lineage (NCBI taxonomy): Eukaryota > Metazoa > Arthropoda > Insecta > Lepidoptera > Noctuidae > Xanthia > Xanthia icteritia. The sequence goes on along the minus strand of OX421938.2, from coordinate 9,526,438 downwards.
TTCACTGAGCGCAACAGAAATAATAAAAAGTCTTTAATTATATCACAAAACGCCATTCTCTTTCAAATAGTTAGGTTTATTACAAGTCAGTGACCGGTGCAGGGAACCCCTGGCTGAACAAGCCTGTGGTAGTAGTTATAGTTACTTGTTGCAAGGTAAGACAACGGGCGACCCCGCACATGCGCACTTACCCTCATTGATTTTTCTCACTTTGACAGTTCCACCTATGTTTTGGGCCGTCGCTCGCGTACCAACAACAAAGTAAACAAAAAATGGCTTTAGATTTTTCTGCAACGTATAAATTACTAGTTTTAGGTGATTCTAATGTAGGTAAAACGTGTATAGTGCATAGATATTGTGACGAGCGATATTACGACATATACATATCCACTATAGGTAAGTAAACTTATTTATTTTTAGTTTTACGAGCCTTTGTCAGACAGGTGATGCTGTATTTTAGTGCCGTTTTGTGACTTAACGAATCCGCGAATATATTTTATATTGCGGATGTAAAGTGGGAAACAATGGAACATATGACGTGAAATAGCCTTTTACATATTTATATGCTCAGGACTTCCCTTCCAGACCATTTTACAGTTAAGAGTTAGTGCCCGACCAACGTTAGTAAGCTACGTAGTGAAATACATAGGAACAACTCGTTTCTACGAAATGAGGTTTGTATATTTTTTGCTCCAAGCCACGACGAGCCTGGCTGCTAAACGACCTAAGCTTCTTTCTTGTGTCTAAGTGCATTGCACTTCGCAAAAGCTTTTGGGAGATAAGCTGTCAGCTCTAGATTTCATGTTAGGTACGAGAGTGCATTTATTCAGCTCAGTTAAATGCTGGCTATTTTTACGAATTACAAGAGAAATATGAAAACAGCAAAGTGCTGGATTCTATGGTGAATGTTTTAATATTTGATGTCTCTGTTTCTGTAGGTATTAAAATAAACAATATTGTAAGGATTTTATTTTTTTAAGTAAAATCCAGCAAAAATTTCATCGTACTGAGGTCATATAGGGTATTTTCTAATATGTATCATATAGGCGTACCAATAATTTCCTTTGAGCTAGGTAGGTATGTATCTACATGAAGTTATCTTCAAAAATAGTTTCCATATATACATTATTTTAGGGGGTTCTAGGAGCCCGTACTTAGTATCTTCGGTAGGTAGACCATTTAGATATGTAAGTACGTAAATTAATTTTTAACAAGTATCGAATTTAAATCGTAGGTTCTTCTATCTACTTTTTTGTTTTCAATGCACTAGGTACTTTCTTATGGCATTGGAACCATTCGAATTTAGTACCTTCTTGTCAATTTTTTTCTTGTAATTCTTCATGTTTTAAGAGCGTTTATCCTAAAAGCTGGCAACGTCGCAAATAGCTGTCAAATATTTACCTGTTATGATTAATTCCGCATTAATACTTTATGAAAATAAGAAATGTGGCTAATTAGCGAACTAGAATACCTATTAGTAATGAAATGCAATTATGACATTGAATTTGTTATACCTAATTGCAAATATTTTTTTGAAGTAGGTACATCTAAAATTAAATATTCGGTGTTACGATATTAATTATTGCATTTCATAATGAATATTTTAGTTCACTTGTTAGCTAAATTTCATATTTCCATACAGTATTACTGCCAAATTAATCATAACAGGTAAATATTTTACAGTTATTTGCGACGTTGCCAACTTTTAGGATAAGCCCTCTTAACTCCCGAGAAAAAGAGTGTTAAGTTTCACGCCTTTGTCTGTCTCAGACGGTGACAATTCAATTTCACCATTTCATAATATGGTCGGGTACATGTAGGTACATCACAATGTGGCCAATTCTGCGAGCAGAACGCGACATAAGTCACCACATGAGACGTTATAGCAAGAATACCTAGGCAATAACAATGAGTCTGTATAATAACCTTCCTACAGTAGGTAAAGACCTGTACCGTACCTACTTCCCCAGCAACAAATATTAGGCGGTATATTACGTTATTGGCACACAATAGGCACTGTTGCGTCTAACCACACTTACATAACGTTTCCAGGCATAGATTTCAAACAGAAGATAATAAACTTAGATGGCGTGCCAATCAAACTCCAAATATGGGACACTGCTGGACAAGAGAGGTTTCGGACACTGACCACGGCGTATTATCGCGGGGCTATGGGTATAATACTCATGTATGATATCACCAATCTGGAGTCATTCAATCATCTGTCGTATTGGCTGAGGAATATCCAAGAGGTGAGAGATAACACACTCGTATTATCTAATACGCAGCTAATCTTCAGATATTTTCGAAAATGGAACTCTCCTTTTTCGAAAATATTCGAAGATTAGTTGCGTACCGTTACCTAGTCTATCTTACAATATTTTTCATTGATTTGAAGTGCAGGATACATGCAACTTGATTGTACCTTAATATCTATAAATGTTCAATTATTTGATAGCCATCCATTTATACGGTGTACAAGGCAGCAACGATTATGGAACCAATTTATGTAACCTCAAGTGATATCATGGTAATTTTCTTTGATTCAATGACAAATCATAACTCACCTTGATAAAATAGGCTTTGAAACCATTTTATCTAAGTGCATTTGATTGAGAATTATTACCTAGAGTTAGATAACTAGGCATGTGATGTTCATGGGCGAGTCCAATTGATTTTTGAACAAATTAATACAAAAGACTTTGTAAGGTCGTACCACAGCGTGATATTAGAACATTTTTTTGACTGCCTATCTAAACTACCTATCAATCCACATAATGATGTAGGTAGATTGTCTGAAAGCTAAGGTAAGAACGTATCTTCATCGATTCCTATGAAACATATGACTCAGCCAGCCTATTGGTTCAACGAAGGTAAAGAGAGAATAATATATATTTCAATAAATATAGACCGCAACAGCAACAGTGGTTTTAAATCTACGCAAAAAAGCTGGTGCATTTTTCCTTCAAATCAATCATGTATGTGCTTTCCTATTTCCAGTATGCGTCTCCTGATGTGATTAAAGTCTTAGTTGGCAACAAGTGTGATGTCCACGAGAATCATAGAGCTGTACCCAAAGAGAGGGGTCAAAAGGTAATTTTATAGTAAAATGAATATCGTGTTGTGAATCATAAACGGCCTTGTGAACTTTGAATCAGAGGTAGGAATTGATTCTTTCCCACATAAATAAACCTAGAAACTAGGTACACAAAACTTCACGATTTTCATTAGTACCAGGTCTATGTAATCATAATTAGGTACAATTAGTGCTTAAATGCCAGGTCATATCCAAAATGACTCCTACCAATGAAGTTCTCTTAAATGCCTTATGCAAGCAATCTTGGGGTCTACACCAGAACAAATATTAGACATGGTATTGATTAATGATCAACGGGGAAACAATCTTAGACCAATTTCATTCTACCAATACCAACCCAATCACAACCGGCATCGCAATTTATTTTTGAAAACTGATTTGAAATACAATTACATATATATCTATTACAGATAGCAGACGACTTCGACATGCCGTTCTTCGAAGTATCGTGTAAAAGCAACATAAACATTGAGGAAGCATTCCTGACGTTAGCCAGGAAAATTAGAGAATATCGGGAGACTAAGGTAATCAACATTTTCCTTACCGGTTCAATATTTGATGACATTTGTTTGTGGAGTTGTCAGCCATTCGAGACAATCATTTTGTACGACCTACAAGAAGGTGCGATGACAATAACAGTTAGATAATTTTCCAACCTATAACAAAAAGATGCTAAGGTCGAACGACATTTTAGCAGTAGGGTGAAGGTGAATCCCGTTTGACAACACCTAGCCGAAAACTAAAACCCAATTATCATTTATGGTATGGGAAAACGTTAGCAACATGACAAGGTTTTTGTACGTAGAGCCCTTGACAACAAAAAACTAAACAATACAGAAGGAAGGAAAGGACTAAGCATGGTTCTGATGCGTCAAAGAAATCATATTTGTATGTTTATTCGTTGTTTGTGGAATGCTTCGTTGATCTAGTGGTCGCAAGCGCTACTGCTGAACTTGAGGTCCTGGGTTCGATTTCTGGGTCGGGTAAAGTATTACCTATTGGTTTTTCCGTCTGAAATTTGTCAGTCTGCCCGAAGGCTGAATTTGTGCCCGGGTGATGGCAATAGGGTCGCTCCCCGTTACATTGGACTTAAACATAACTGGCGAAATGTGGGAGTACAATAGGTACACCTCTGCCTAACATATGATATGTATATTAATTTTGTCTTTTTTTGTTTCCAGGCGGACGCCTTTGAGCTGAAGGAAAGGGACAACGTAATAAAGCCCTCTGAATCGGAGACGGATGTGTCAAAGTGTAGTTGTTAGCCTAATGTACCTACTTCTAGCATTCTTTCGTTCGTGTAGAGCGCAACACCTGTTTGCAGAATGATGTTGGCTAGGTATGTTTGCATCTGAGATACGGGTTTGACTGATTTATTGTTATGGATTTTATCGGCTATTATAAGTCAGCCTATGCTTCAAAGCATAATTGTTTCAACTGCAGTTTCACAAACGCACTGTCAAACATATTGTTAATAGTAGGTAGGTTAGCCCGATATCTCAGTTGTAAACATTGGCAAGCGCCCAATTCATGCGTCAGGACGATCAAAGAAAGCCGTTTTCTCATTGGTCAACTATTCACCAGCTCGCTGATTAATCAGAAAACGGTTCTGAGAAGTCTTGTTTTGAACTAAGGCCCTCTTACCGCTAAAAATAACATTTAGATTTTAGTTCGTTTTTACTTCTTCAATTTGTTTTTAGAACGTAGTTCGGTAAGAGGGTAGGAGTGATCGCTTTATGCATTCTGTGTGCTAATTTAACGGCCTAGTATGCAATGCTGTGACATAAGACATAATTATGCCACGGATTTGGACACAAAATGCGATGAAATCCGTGAGGTATATCACAAGGGTGCATCCTAGGCCCGCTGCGTGTAAGACCTATCGCGTTTTCTGAATGCACCAATAAAGCAGTGTTATTAGGAATCTCATTCCATATTTTCTTTTCCTCAAGTGCAATAGGAGTATTTATCATGTAAAAAGAAGATAAATAGACCAGCTATCAAGATCTAAAGAAATATTGGTTGTTATTTGTGAAAATTGGAGAAAATAATGTGAAATAAGTTAGTTATAGGAAACTCTAGTTGTAAATTTCATTACCTAATACTATACTATACCTACTCATAGCGCTATTCAAGTTTCATGTAGTTAATCAATATGGTGTTAAATGTCAATTTTAAGAAGATTACAATAAAGTTCAAATTTCACAAATAAAACAACATTAAGGAAGGTTTTCTGAAGCTAAAGATGAGTCTTTTATCTACCAGACACCAATTAAAAGAACGCTGAAATAAAAAAATACAATGGCATCCATTATATAATAAACAAGGACCCCTACCGCTAGTTTTTGTTTGTAACAAATGTGAAAGAAATTTTCGAATACCGTATTCGGCTGTAGGTACATGAAAGCCTGATCCTGGCAAAGCTAAGGCTAAGCCCTCAAGGCCTCTGTAAGAAAATCTGTGAAACCTTATTTCGCGCCTGGTTTTGTCTGCCAGCTCCGTTTTTACAACAGAAAAAACTTAGATAGTGAGTAAATGAGCTTAAAGCAAACGTTTCGTTTAACAAATATCAACATTATCAGCTGGTCCTATTTATCTCCTTTAATATAACTTAAAAACTACGGACACTGAGAAGGCCTTTAATGTTGTAGGTTTAAACATATTTAAATATAAAGCCTACGCGACTATCAGACTTGCTCAGCAAATATTATAGACTCAATAAAAAGCACATTATTATATCTAACGAATTTAAAAAAAACTTAGGGGTCATTATGTATTAGATGCGTTTGTTAATAATTGCATTTCCATTTGGCGAAAGGTTACAACAAGTGCGTTATTGGAGAAATATTTATAAGCTTTAAATGTTAAAATTTGCGTGCGCTTTGAAACTTGAATATAATCGTCTTGCTTTGATAAATAATGAAATGTTAGCAAAATACTACCCTCTGCTGTCGCGATGCGTTTTTTCTATCCAGATCAAAAGGGATATTTGGGCCGGATATTCCGAAAATATCCGAGAGTAAACCCGTAAAACATCGCAAAAGTAAGTGTCACATGAAGATAATATAATAGTCGGTATTAAGTTAATTCACATCTAGTAAATTACATAAATATCAAGGAATAGTTTTCATGGTTACTAAAGTTATTTTCAATATTCATTCAAATCACAGTTAGAGGAAAAGGTTGATCATCATATAGGGCTGGCCCCAAAAGACTGCTGGACAGTTAAATCAATCAAACAAATAATTTTATTTGCAGATCATACAATCCAATCTGTTAGTAATTACACATATATCACATATCTAGTGTTAGTACATGGCAAATAAAAAACACACTAAAATAGTTACAACACGAGTTGAAACAATTCCATTACCATTAATTACATTATAAGCACTGATTATTTTAATATCATGATTGCATGGTTTTATGTGCTTGTGCACCTCCTCTCCGAAATCAGTGTTAAAATCCACACTGCCAAAACAAAATGAAATAATGCTTCTCGATACAAGTTAAAAAAACGCTAAATAATAATGCTTTTGTAGGTACAACGAATTAAATGTTAATGGAAAACAACGTCATTATATGAATTAAAAAACTTGATATGCTTGGAACGCTCCAGAGCAAGCTCTTTTAATTTAATTATTATTAATAATGTTATTCCATATTTATTAAGCTAAATAGTATTAGTTATTGACGCATTCTATTATAACCACAATCACACCGATGCTGTATTAAAATATAGTTATAGAATAACATGTATTCCCCGAAGAGTTAAGCAGAGGTGTACCTATTATAGTACACCCACATTTCGCCAAATAAATAAAGTTACTTATACTTAATATTCATTAAAAAGGTATTACTAAGCTTAATCGTTGTTCAGTTAGATTGTTAGTCGCATCTCCAATATAACGCACTAGCTGTAACATTTTTTACACTAGCACAACTAATGTAACATTAGATTTTAACAGTTCAATGTATAATAAAAGATTTAATATAAAAATAATGGTTTATTTTATTTCTACATATCTATTTCAAAATCGGTGCACAACGAAAATATCGATGGACACACATAAAAAATAAAAAAAAAATACATTTATTTAGCACAGATTAAAAGTCACACAAGTAAAAAGAAATAAAATAAAAAGAACCAAAACATACTGACGAACATAGAACTTCCTCTTTTTTTGGAAGTTGGTTGAATTGAACTTTTTCAGGAAATCTATGATGGTCTTGAACTACCGCATGATAATGAGTTTGTTCAAAAAGGACTTAACTTAATATCAAATCTCGATAATGTTAAGTTTAATATTGTAAAGAAAGAAAATCGACAAAGTTTACTTATTACGATGAGAATATCTTTCGGATTTCCTTTTTAGATGAAGATATTTATCCGTCGCATATTACGTGCAAGTTTGGTTAGGTATAATTATGTTCAGAACACATCCGCCACTAAAAGCGGCATACGAATATTTACATTTACATGGTCATAACACCTAACTTATATACTACTTATACTCTAATAACAATACAAAACGCTTAGACTATAGACATAAAGATACATTTAGACTCTATTAAAATATAAAATAAAAATAAAACACAACGACAACAATATTATTTTGTAGATATAATAAAACTAAATAAATTTAATATATATGACCCTTATAATAAAAAAAAATATTTTAGTGTATAAAATTTATTTTGGAGTAGCCATGCTTTTAGATTTCTTTTGTAGTAATTAAATGGTAGTTCTCTTATTACTATTGGAATATGGTTGTAAATTTTTATGAACATAAGTTAGCTGTTTCTGTAGTGGAGAGCGTTGTTTCAAAATTTTTTTTTTTGTAAATCTATTGTTTTCGGCTACTGTAAGAAGAACTGTGAATTTTTCTTAACAAAATATGGCTATTCTTTTGAAAGATTGGTCTACAACTCTAATATAGAGGCGCCCCAGTTATTGCTCTCAAGCATTTTTTTTGCGCTATGTATGCTTTTTGGATATGTGACGAGTAAACCCATAGAAGTACGCCGTACCTTAATGCAGCCACTACGAAGCCGTGATAGGCGTTCGAGTGCAGCTTCTTCATTCGCTGTTTTACGTAGTTCTCTTAGTGCGTATACAAATCTGTTTATTTTTTTACATAGGTTTTCAATATGTATTCCCCAATTACAATTTTCATCTAATGTTAGACCTAAAAATTGTATACTATTTTCTTGGTTAATTATTTCGTTATTATAGTATAAATTATTTTTTGGGGGGTTTTGTTTATAGTTAGCAAATTGAATGAATTTTGTTTTAGATAAATTTACTTTTAAGTTGTTTTCATTTAGCCAATTTATTATATCGTTGATATTTTGATTTATTTCTTGTTGATGTAATGTTTTAATATTTTCCGGTATTATTACTGACACGTCATCTGCAAATAGTACATTTGTGGCTCGTTACATTTGGAAAGTCATTTTATTAAAGAAGGAAGAGAAGAGGCCCAAAAATGCTTCCTTGGGGTACTCCAAACCCATTCTGTTTAAATAAGAATTTGTATATCATCGCAACGAGTTTATCATTCATATGGGATATTTCCACACACTGTAGTCTTTTGCGTAGATAACTTTTTAGCTATTCTAACGCAACGGACTCCTGATGCCGTAGCGCTCATATTTATCTAGTAGTGTATAGTGGTGAACGAGATCAAAAGCCTTGCTCATATCTAGGACGATAACTGAAACAGAGCGCTTCTTATCTATATTATCTGTTATGGACCTAACTAGAGAGAATCCTGTAAAGTTATTGACAGACATTTTTGAAACCCATTTTGTTCTTCATTAATAAATTTCCCTTATTCATAAACGCTGTTTAAAGTTTAAACGTCAAAAATGTATGGTTAAACAGGCGCTAACCATTACTTAACTTTAAGCAGCGTTTATAAATAAGGGGATATTTGTTTATTTATAAATTGAACTAAATGACTATGATTTTCTCGTAAATTTTTGAGAATATTGGAATAGGAGTGATAGGTCTATAATTAGTTCTTCTTCTTTAATCTAGTGTACTCTTGCTTTTATGAAGGGGCTTAACTATTGAAACTTTTAATTTTTCCGGAAGGATTCCCCTCAAATAGAGATAAATTGATTGTGTGGCACAGTATTGTTGTTATGATTTCTGCACATAATTTGAGTATGTGCATAAAGATCTCATCATACCCTACCGATTTTTACTATTTAGAGATACTATTATACAAAACACTTCGGTGTCAGAACATGGGATCAAAAATATGCTGAAACTGTTCCTGGAGGGTTGAGATGAACAGCTGGTATTTCTTGCAGGTTGAGGTTTTATATTAGCAGTATCAAAAAATATTAAAAGAGTTAGCTATTTGACTATTTATATATTTACATTGAATGTATACTTTCAAAGGGCTCGGGGGAATTGGTGTTTTAAAACAGCAGTCTATACCTATAGGTATTATATACACCAACATTGTCATATGTCTTTTCTGGACATCTGAAAACCATTGCATTCAATGATGCAGAGCATATGAAAAACACAAGGTGTTTGAAGAAAGATTTGGTGCATCTAATTCATCCACAGCTGTATTGGAGGAAGCTGTTAAGATCCTGGAGAAGACTGTTCTGTAGGTAGCTTATTGTATTATTCTATTCTGTAAGTAGCTTGTTGCAAATTGTTGCATTAGGTAATAATACTATAAACCTGATGCAACTATTTCCAACATTAACACCAATAAAACAAATGCGCCAGTAATAACGGCTCAACTCAGGAAATAAATAAGAATGAGCAAGTGGTATCAAAAATTAAATTTAGTTTTTTTCCTTGGAACATGTGCTCTTGCTTGTTTTTTTTTTATTTCCTGACTAATTGAATCCGTTATTACTGACCCATTTGTTTCATCAGCCATTTCTGATTTTGGCTCTACTTTTAAAAACGGAATGGATTCAGTTGTGTCCGGTTCCATTTTTACAGTAGTTACAGGCTCTGTCTTAATGGTAGGTACAGGTTCTACTTTTATACTTGGTGCTGGAGTTAGATTGTCTACAGCATTTGGTTCTTGTTTCCTGTGAAATAAAGAAGTGGTTTGTGAATAAAAATATAAACTTCCTGAAGATTTTGACAGCAGCAAGTGTAACTATTTTCTAAAAACAACAAAATATAAATGAGGTTTATTTGAATGTCTGCTAAAGGATTAATGTTGGGTATTTTAGCATAAAATAAAGAATAATACAATAAGCTACTTACAGAACGGTTTTCTCCAGGATCTCAACAGCTTCCTTCAAAACAGCTGTGGATGAAGATGCACCAAAACTTTCTTCAAACACCTTGTGTTTTTTAATGTGCTCATCGTCATTGAATGCAATGGTTTTCAGATGTCCTGAAATGAAATTAATTAAATTTAAAGATACTTTTGGTAACTTTATAATTTATATCACAGCACAACATGCTTTGATTGTTGACGATAGATAGATAGATAGGGTACTTTTACCAAAAAGTTTTGCCATTGAAATAGTTCACCATAGGTTGGTGATTTAGCATAATGTTTCCACGTCTGGGACACAGGCCTCTCTTCGACAGGAAGTGGGCAACAATCTGCCACGCAGGCCCAGTGCAGGTTGGTATATGTCACTTGTCTTGCCGGGTTCCTCACAATGCTACCTTCACCATTTGAGAGCAGTGGTAATGAAATTATCTACTCAATTAAACACGCGTCTGGGTTCAAACCCACGACTTACAACTCGTAAGTTGGGGCCATTACCACTGGCTCACCACTGATCACTGTTTGGTGATTAATCATATAATAAATAAGAAGCTGAAGCTGTATGAATGGTAAGCTCCAATCTATGTGGTAAACATGGGGACTGACGTCTGATTTGTGTTTTGTTCGGTCAAGATACCTATTAGAGGAGATAGGTACAAGCTTATAAAGAAAAGAATCAAACTTACTTAATACTATCTCTCCACCCTCACACTTATACTCCTCTATTTCACTGTCTTTCTTTATCAACAAGCGCCTCAGCTCAGTCTGACTTTCTCGCAAGTCACAGACTATGTTCAACAGAGGCCGGGTGACTTTCTGGAAATACTGTGAAGTAGAAAGAGTTTTAATGAAGAATAAAGTTTTTTATATGCAGATGTATTAAAATGGGAAAAATTTTTTGCCAATCTTTGCATAAGATAGAAGTAACGTTGATGTTCATCAATACATAGTGAACAAAGTATTAGGAGTTTTAGTCAATAGTAATAGGTATCTATTTCTTTTCAAAATATTGCCTTGATACTTACCAATTCCTCCGAGCCTTTTGAAAGTGTACATTCAAGGTAAAAAGGAAATCCGTAAGATATTCTCATCGTAATAATTAAACTTTGACAATTTTCTTTCTTTACAAAACTAAACTTAACATTATCGAGATTTGATATTAAGTTAAGTCCTTTTTGAACAAACTCATTGTCATCTGGTAGTTCAAGTCCATCGTTGCTTTCCTGAAAAAGTTAAATTCAAAATGTCAATTATTCTTTTTTTAAATAAGCATATGAGGGCATGAGGCTGACTTTGAAGGTTCTCATTGCTTTTATCTGGCTAGGCATATTTTTTTAAGTACAAAGTGTAAATAGGTAAGTTACAGATTGCATTGTAACTGCTGTTTATGACACATGAAATAAATAGGTGGTTGGTGTTTGGTTTAGAGCATCACAAATTTCAAGAACTTATTTACCGTAGTCAAACGAGGTTTCATAAATGCATGATTGGCATAGGCTCAAATACAAATTCTGATGGTTTCAGAACTTGTAGTCAGGGGAAGTTCCAATAATTTAGCGGAAATTTTACCTTGATTTGAGCTAGGAATGCCTTTTCGGAATACAATTTAGTCCAGACACTCAAATAATCCGTGATACATATTTCGTATCCACGATCTTGTGAAAACAAAAGGAAATATTGGGTTTCTTTAATTCTTTTCCACATTTTATTGATAAATAATGTTTTGTACACAACAAATAACAATTATTTACTTCGTTTATTTTCCCGTAATGCCCGTAATATGACACTGACAGTCAGACTCAGATGTCGTTTTGGCATTTGTTGAAAGTGTTGCTACCAAATATTGATTGTAATCGATTAATTTGAGAACCGTTTTAGTCGAGTTAACATTTAAGTTGAGGATCGTAAATTTCATTGATAACTGTTGTAGGTATTTGTTGTTGACGTACTGCAGTTGTCATCATAGATTTCATAATCAGTCATTAGTAACTGGTTAATAATTGATCAGTAATGTAAACGTGCCGTTCCGAAAAATTATTAATTTTTTACCCGACTACGGCGAAGCAAAAGGGACGGTTATGATTTTGACCGGTAAGTATGTAAGTATGTTCATCTGTTGTCTCATAACTTCTAAACTACTGAATACTGATCAAAATTTGACAAATGATGTATCGTTGGAAGCGTCTTGATCGTCCGTTGGTTATAGGCTGTCTATGACGTCACATTAAATTCAATATGGCGCCCTCTAGAGGAAGGTAGTGTCGCGATGATATGACTTTATTTTTCGTTCTAACTGTACAGCGATACAAGTTGTGAAACATAACCTACCTAATTGCCTTGCGATGCATTGCTTGCGCATTGCCTTGTGATGTACAGTCACGAGCTTTAATTTGGGACCCACCTAAGGTTGAATATCGTGTAGCAAACTTTCGCCATTTAGAGCTATTATGTTAACGCTGTCACTGCACAAACAATAAACGTCATAATGTTTACCATCGACAACTTTACGTTTCTAGGGGCTAACGTCAACTGGAGCGAGGGCAAACGATCATTACCGATTTCCGAGTAATAATTACTTTTTGGTCCTATGGTCCCATAAGAAAAAAGAAACAAATAAAAAAGAACAAAATTATATTGTCAATATAATGATAGCTAGTCAACTAACCCGCTTATTCTTCAAACCTATATAATATTAGTTAAAAAGTTTTGTCTCTTTCTCAAACATAAATATCAAAGTGACGGACCAAAACAACATATTTAAAATAAAATAGGTTTAAAGGCCGTTTATGATTATGGGGGCTTAGAAGATTTCAGCTAAAATATTGATTAATAAAATCTTTAGAAAAACAAAGTTTTTTATTCTTTATATTTATTAAGACATTTATGACACAAACCTCAATCTTAACACAATTATATAGAAAGCATGGTTAGCGGTGCACAAAATAAACACTTATCACCGAAGGCTACGACTAAATTAATTTTAATCTCTCCAGTAATTTTTTTATCATAAATATTCAAAACCGCGTATATCCACCTTCATTGTCAATCACAGCCTGGAGCCGGTTACGCATGGATCCAATCAATTTGTCACATATGTCAGTACCCCTTAAACTTTCCCAGACTGTGAGGCAGTGATCCATAAGTGCTTCTCTAGTTCTTTCGTTTCTATTTGACCATTTTTGAACCATTAAGCCCCATAAATTTTCTATAGGATTTAAATCGGCACACTTTGCAGGCCACGGAATACGATTTAAATTTGCTCTATTATTGTCGAACCAAGTTCTAACGATTCTTGCCGTATGAATTGTTGCGTTATCTTGAACAAAGTTTATTGGAGCAACATCTTCTTGTGGATAATATAGTTGCAATGTTGGAAGGACACTCTCGTCTAATAAATCGACATAATCTTGAGCAGTGGCCCTGGGTGGTAAATTTATTAGTTCTCCAATGCCGGCTGAACTAATCCAGCCAGACATGTTAACTGTAATGCGACCAGACGCGTTGTTAGCTATGACGTGGTCTTCCGTGTATCGCGTCCAGTCAATTCGCCACAAATGTAGTCTGCCCGTTTGGGAAGATTGAAAAGTCTTTTCATCGATGAAAGCCGTCGTCGTCCAATCAAAATTTAGATACTGACGTGCGAAAATAAGTCGAGCAGCTTTATGGGCATCCGTCAACGCAATTTTTTTTGCAGGCCGCCTGTGATGCAGTCCCATAGCTTTAAGATGCCTTCTAACTGTTGAAGGGTGGACTTCAAACGCTTCCGCAAAATGCCTCGTTGGCGTAAATCCATTCATCAGGTATTGCCTTTGCATCAAGCGGCTCTGCTCTTGTGTTATAACTTGCGGGTGATGGTTGTTTCGTCGTAAGTCAATAATATTTTCCTCGTTCCCGTGGCGTCGAACCCAGCGGCGAACTGTGTTTCTTGTCACATTTATTCGTCGCGATATCTCGTGAATGCCTACTCCTTGTTCGTGCAAATCAATAATTTGGAGCCTTATTTGGTCACGATTAGCCGCAAGCATTTTATTAATTGGTAAATTATATTTTGTGAAAATATCACATTAAACTACACACATCAACACGGTCTAGGGATATTTTTAAAAAAGCGAATTACTATCAATGTGTTAATTATTTATATGACATGTATATATTTAAAAGATACGTTATTTAATATTCTACCATTTTTTAATAATGGTTAAGGTACTTCGATTAAAATTTCAGGATTTTATGGAAAAAAAATGAAGCATAGACGGAAACCGTATATGAATTAACTTTTAATTTATGAGTAAAAACTGAAAAAAATAGAAAAATCATTTAATTTGTGTTTATAAACTTGAAGTTAGTAGTCTGAGAAAGCGCCCATGATGTTCATAACACATCGGCAACGATTCGGCATGCTCAGAACAAGGTTGTCAATGTCTTGCTGCGGAATATTGTCCCATGTCCTTCTGAGGTGCGCAAAAAGTTGATCTTCTGTAGCCAGATTTTCAGGAACTTCCTTCAGAGCTCTTCTTTGCAGCATATCCCACGCATGCTCAATGGGATTTAGATCTGGCGATTCAGCAGGCCAGTCTGAGGCCCTAACATTGTGTGTATGTAACCAAGCTGCTACCGTTCTCGCCGTGTGTGCCCGGGCATTGTCGTGCATGAGCAGGAAATCTTGCCCCATTTGTGTTCTGTGGGGCAAGATTACGGGCCCCAGCACCTGTTGGACGTATCGTTCTGCCGTCATATTGCCCCGCACCCAAACGAGATCCGTCCGTCCTCCAAGACGAATTCCTGCCCAAACCATAATTGTTCCTCCTTGGTATGGGTGAACTTCCTGAGGGTTCTGAAGACGGCTCCATCGTCCAGGAACTCGCCAAACACGCGTCCTTCGTGAATCTGGATGGAAGCCGAACCTGGATTCATCCGTGAACAGCACATTGGACCATTGCTCACGGCCCCAGTCCACGTGGTTCCGAACCCATTCTAATCGTCGTCCACGATTGCCTCTCCGTAAAGGTGGGACCCGGAGTGGTCTACGAGAGCGTAGATTGCTTTCATGCAGTCGCCTTCTTACAGTTTGGTCACTCACAAGCACTTGGTGTTCCACTCGCAGCCTTTGGACCAATTGAGTCGCCGTTGCATTTGGTTGAGCTCGCGCAGTAATTTGCAAAAATCGATCTTGTCTGGGGGTAGTGATGTGACTTGGCCCCCGGTGCCTCTCCGCTACTTCACCTGTGGCACGATAGCGTGTCCACAATCTTGAAATTACATTTTGGTGGGTCCCTATGGCCTCAGCAACATTACGCTGAACAGACCCAGCTTCCAGCATTCCCACAGCTCGTAACATCTCCGCCCTCGTCAAATGTTGGCGTTGCATGGCTACAATACCTCAATTTTAACTTTATCTTTCGTTTAAAAGTGAAAAAAAACTGTAACTAAACGTAATTCGTATTGTTTTCTAAATTTCGCACAAATGAAAATTCCCTCTCCTACACATCAAGACATTTTTATGCCACCGAAACAAAAGAATTTTCAAAAATTTGAATTTGGAATTAGTCTGAGATAAATTACAAACAAATCGGTGTATGAAAGATTACAATGCGGCCAGTACTTTTCGAGTTATTTAATTGAGTATGAAATATCCCTAGACCGTGTTGATGTGTGTATTTTCTTAAATGACACTGACACGACACATGTTCGTAATTAGAAAATCGTAATGATAGCTTTTTGCAACGAGGTTATCATTTCATAGGTCGATTAGATAAGACATTTTATGTCTTAACTTGACATTCAACATTTCAACCTTAAAGCAAAGTTTCAAAGTTTCGACCTTATTGCATTATGATTGTTCTAACAACATTTAACGGAAATGGGTCCCAAATTAAAGCTCGTGACTGTACCTACCTAGGTATTGCACTGCCTTGTGATATACCTACCTAGGTATGTGTGCTTTGACCGAATTATTATTTACTAGCGCCCCGCGGTATCACCCGTATAAGTCTCAATCCCGTGGGAATATCGGGATAAAAAGTATCCTATGACCTAATCCAGGTCATGGTCTACCCGTGTCCCAAATTTCATTAAATCCTTTCAGCCATTTTAGCGTGAAAGCGTAACAAACAAACAAACTCACTTTAGCATTATATTATAGTTAGGATAGTTAGGTTTGTAAATATTACGTGACTGATATTATGCTACTAATTTTAATATTTGTATTAAAACAAATTAATATTATGAAATTAATAGTATGAATGTCTAGCTGTTAGAATCTCTTCTTTCCTGCATAATGGAGTCTGATGCAGTAATCTGAGATTGAACTAAAATAACACTTATTAGGTCCCAATGTGTAGATGTTAATGGTGTGAAATCTTCCGGGCTACCAGTTCAGTTAGGTGTACCTCAAGGCTCAATACTGGGTCCATTCTTGTTCTTAGTCTATATCAATGACTTACCATTCTATTTAAAGGGTATCTGTGAAGTTGTACTGTTTGCAGGTGATACTTCACTTATTTTTAAAGTAAACAGGAATAGACAAGACTTTGACGATGTAAACAGTGCACTCTCAATGGTTACGGATTGGTTTTCCACAAATAACCTAGTTCTCAATGGCAAGAAAACGAATTGTGTAAAGTTCGCCCTTCAAAATGCTAAACTTCAGTGGGGCCAACATATATCGAGCCTAGCGGGAAGGCTCAGTTCGGCCGCCTACGCCCTCAGGAAAGTAAGACAATACACTGACGTTGATACAGCTCGGTTAGTCTATTTTAGTTACGGTATTTTGTGTACGGTAGGTACTCACTTTAAGATTTGTGATGGGAGAACTCTAACGCTTTTGGGGGGGCTTGAGCCCCGTAGCCTCCTCTGGATGCGCTACTGACAGCCAGCAATTGCTTCAAAAATTAGCTTGTTTAGAAATTTTTATTTGCAGTCGGGTTTTTTTTATGCGTCTGTTTAACCGATGTCTAATAATTTCAGCCGCATTTACTCGCGTGAGTGACGAGGCGAACGGCGAGTCGAGGCACGAACACGAATATGTAAACGCTGACTCGTCATTCGCCTCGTGTTTCGCCTAGCCGCTCGTGACGCTCGTTTAGGGAGCGGTCTTATGGACACGAGTCAAAGAGAAACGAGTGGCGAGGCGAACTAGTGTTTACAAATTCGCTCTAGTTCATTTCGTAGCAAACGGCCTATCAAGCAACATCAAAATGGACTGGATCAATAATAAAGATGATATTTTTGGAGCTTTACCAAAGTCAGCCAGTCATTTGGATTCACAAACATGCTTATTATAAAAATAAGCAGAAAGTAAACATTGCTTGGAATAGCATATCTGAAGTGATGGGAGTATCAGTGAATGACTTAAAACTGAAGAAAAATTCTTTGATGGCTACTTTTCGTACACATCGACGCAAGAAGCTGGCATCAATAAAATCCAGTGCAGGAGAGGTCCACCATCGTCTGCGACGACGTTTTCTTTTAATTATTTTTTGTAGCACTTTATTATCATTTTTTTCTTTCTCCCGCTCTGGGCGGAGCGGGAGGGTGTGTCAGACTCTTACTGACTAAAACCCACCCGTGTTCCTTCAGTTTCCTGAACGTTGCCAGGGGCCACGGTATCCCTTTCGGACTTTCCCGCAACCCCGGGCAGTATTTATTACCTTCCATCGTATTATTTTTAATAATATAATAATATAATCTTTACATAACATAACTGTAATCAACGAAGCGTTAGGCAGAGGAGTAACTGTAGTACATTACAACCCACATTTCGCCAGTTATGTTTAGAAATAGTAATTTCTTAAATTCTTAGTCGTAGCATTAGGGGAGAGTGTCTTTGTTATGTAGGTATGAGCTATGTAATGATAAGCATCATAACATAGCCAGTTAGGTATATACACTTTATCAATGAACAGACAAAAACTAAAGGAACGTACCTACTTGGTAGGTAAGCGCAGACTTAGTACGAGTAGCGATCATCTATATCGGTACCTATAGCTACGAATAGGTGTACAAATAGATGTTTTTTTTTGTAAGGTAAGTTATCAAATAACTTCTCCCGCTCTAGGCGGAGCGGGAGGGCATGTCAGACTCTTACTGACTAAAACCCACCCGTGTTCCTTCAGTTGCCTGTACGTTGCCAGGGGCCACGGAATCACGGTTCAGCTGTTTTAGCGTGAAAACGTAACAAACAATAAATAAATACACAAAGAAACAAACTCACTTTCGCATTTATAATATTATATTTATATATAAATATTATAAAGTTAGGATGCAAGTATATCTTGACTAGAAAGCAGCCATATCAAGTTTAATTGCCTGTTGGGTAACCTCCAATAAGTCATCCCGTGCTGTACACGGCATGACTTACAATAGGTATATTAGGGGACAATAATTGTTGAGAATTAAGATGCTCAATACACTATTGGAAAACATAGATCCCGCTTATGGATAAGTACATACTTCCTTACAAAACGTTTGGTATGTTCAGCAACAAAAGTGCATTTAACTCTGTGACTTTTACATAATAGGTAGGGATATCATAATCTAGGTACCTCCATACCTGATTCGTAAACTGCCTTTTAGCTTTTCATTATGTAGGTAATAATAGCTTAGTTAGTAGTTATTCTTTCAATTTCCCTTCTGTTTCGATTTTAATTAAAAAAAAAAATCCGGAGTTCGATTCCCATGTTGGGCAGTGTTATTAGGTTTCTCAGTAGCCGTTCGTAGTCTGGATTTGTGTCCGGTTGATGGCAATAGGTTCGCTTCCTATTACATGAGACCTTTAAACATAATTTGGCGAAATGTGGGTGTACTATAGATACACCTCTGCCCAACCCTTCGGGGAAACAAGGCGTGATGTGTGATGTAAGGTGTTATGTATTTTGCTCATTAATTAAGATTTTTAAAAACTCAATTTATAATAGACTTGTTGCGGACTATACCGGTACCTTACATTCATTCCTTCTTGCTTTCAGGGTAAATCACAATTTATAATGGATTTTTAAATCGTGGCAAATAAATTGTCCATTACCTAACATCGTTGCGGGTAAGCTTCGAAATATTATTAGGATATTTTTTCAAATGAAACCACCATGTGTCAATTTCTACCTTTTCAATACAGTCTGTGATATACCGAACAATTTTAGATTTAAGTGCAGTCTTGAAATATAAGTGAAGATTGGTATTTCTTCACGTCCTCGCCATAAAATACGTATTTCAGAAAGCGGAGAGTTCTTAGCGCATTGCCACATGTTTGAAACTCCACGATTTAAAAATCTACGAACGTGATACACGACAACTGCGGTGCAATAAATTGATACCTACGAGTGTGCAAAATGTATTTTACTTACAAAATGGAAGTATATGTACGTAGGTACCTAAATCTACACCTACATTATGTCAGATTTTTTTTAGACTGGCTCATTTGTGTTAATCCTGAAGAAGAGCGACAAAGTGTCAGATTAATAGGCTTGTCAACAATTTTTTTCTACAAAGCCAAACCACATTGCATGCGTGGTCGTGATTCGCCTCATTTAACATCTCTTGCCGTCCCGGCTAAGTTCAGCAGCATGCTGTAAAAACAATCCATCAATTTACAGCTGTAGAAACCGCGAGGCTAGTCTATTTTAGTTACTTTCATAATAACACGTCTTACGGTATTATATTATGGGAACGAGCTGCAGATGTCGACTCTATTTTTATTCTGCAGAAAAGATCATCAGATCAATAAATGGCCTCCTTAGGCGCTATTCTCTTAGAGAACTGTCCCTTGTCAATATATCTGTGAAAACATCATGTACAAACGCCAGCAGGTCAACTTACCCGAAACTGTCAAATTTTCCCAATCAACTTTGAATCTTATGGTTTGATTTAAACCTAATAAATACTGTCAATACTGACACTTTCATGTGTCTCGTTAACTTCATTTCCTAGAGGTAATGATTGGAATGTAAGCCGTAATTAAAAACGTTTAGATTACAGCGCGATATTATGCCGTACAGATCGTTTCGGTACTCCGGATTAGATTAATATATCAAGTGCGGACATAGCCGAGTATACGAGGACTGTGGAAGGGTGTGCAGGGTGGAATAAATGATGTCATTTATCAACTCCTATGTCGTATCGCAGGCACGAATGACACCGACGTATGTGTTATTCGTATACAGGAACGTACGGTCGGTTTGAAAAAAAATACATAGAGGAATTCGTAACAGGTGTTGTTAGTAGCGACATTTCATGTGTGACAATGAATGAATGTGCTGTTAGTACACACGTTTGGTAATGCCGAAATAAAATTTTACGTTGAAAATGATTTAGTTTGTTTGTTTTGAATAATATTTTGTGGATGTGTTGATGCGTGGCCATTTCTTTATGTTATGTTTTACCTAGGCACTTAGGTACTTTGATTAATTACACATGTTTTAGTTAGCAAGAGTCTTTCAAAGCAGAGAACTATATAAGAAGATTTTTCTCTTCTTGTTCTCACACACTTATTTTCTATCATTTCTCCTTTCGCAGGTCTGCTGAAAGAAATAAGCAGTACCTTTGTACTCATAATTATGATTATGTCGTATCTGTATCTATTTTACTGTGTTTACATAAATAATAAAATATAATTAAAATTAATAAGATCAACTTTAGAAACTTGTTTATTTAAAGTATTGCATTACAAAATTATGTCGTCCTCGTGCATATCCGGCTGTGAATGCTAAGCCATACTATTATACCAGAAGTTCGCGGAGACACGACAAACTTTCCGCAACTTATAATTAACTCATACTCTGCCTTCGAATACGAATCCTTTGCAAAGCCGTGAAAATACATGATGTAGGTAGGTGCACTTCCAAACTTCATGCTGCACTGTTTTGGTTTA
Organism: Xanthia icteritia; assembly: GCA_949128155.2. NCBI lineage: Eukaryota > Metazoa > Arthropoda > Insecta > Lepidoptera > Noctuidae > Xanthia > Xanthia icteritia. The sequence goes on along the minus strand of OX421938.2, from coordinate 9,505,212 downwards.
AGTGAAAAACAAGTTTGGCCAAATTCGAACAAGCTTATGCCTATTTACGTCGGCAGATAAATAATAAAACCTAAAAGAGCCGAAACAATAAAAGGGAGTGTTGAAGTTAATTTGCGTGATTCTCCCAATAGCTTAACGAAGTTTTTTATTGCTTTCCTCGCTGCAATATAAATTCGTTAAATGGCGACGCTTAAAATTAAGATCGTGGTAACCGTCTACTGTTTGCAAAAGGTCATAAAGAGGTCGAACAATGTGTACGATTTAATGGTAGGATCGTATATTTATCTGCCGATAGCCCCGTATAATGTTCCATCGAAAAACGCTTAGGTGTTAAAGAGAATTACAGGGGCCAAGTCGTATTGTTCTCCCTTTGAAATTGATGTTAGGTACCGCAATTGGAACACCTCGACCTACCAGATAAGGTTGTAAATGCTTTAATGTCCTATGTGGGAAGATAACTGAGCAAATCGTTTTAGACAAGTCAAGGAACGTATTGATGGGTTCAGTGGGTTACCGCATACTTATTCGAGTTCAATCGTATTGAAACTATCTGTAGGCATGAGCAGAGTAGATTTATGTGACGGGTTGATTAAAGAAAAACAATGCCTTGAATCGGTCCCGTGTGTGTCACATTATCACATAGCGCGTAATTACTTCATGTTAGACGCACTTTTGCTCATTGATATATAATGGCAGCGCGTTAATCCCATGCAGTCGAATCCGAAGCGTTTAATCCTATAACAAGAATGGATTAGGGAAACTGTTTGAGTCTGTTAGTTGAACGAAAAGTTGTCACTTTAGGTCCAGTAGCTTTAGTTAGCTTGAGCTGAAAAGTAAAACCGATTGACATATGAGGCGGTGCTGATTGCAGGAGACTTCTTTGCACCAATGGGTTGCGTGGAACAGTTAGGCTTGGAAGTTTGCTTACTTATGGCATGTGTATGGCTGTTCGCAAAAGGCAACCCGCCGAGGAGCCGAGCGCGACACTATCGACATTTCGATCATTGAGCTAGCGCCGAACGGCAGGCGGCTGCGTTCGGGGAAGCGTGCGTAATCTCTCTACTGACAAAAACAAAAAAAAAACCCTTTCATTGCATGGGATCTTTTGAGATTTTTGGATTAGTGATAAATGATACTTATTTACGCTAAATGATTACTGAAAATAAATAAATACCTAAAAATACATACCTACCTACTAAATGCGTAATAAATGAAATTGTCGCACACACACATTTCCATCAGGTAGGTACAAATTATATTTGTAAATAAAAAATACCTATTTACATAACTTTTTGCTTGGTACAAACAATAAAAATAGGAAACTTAAACAAGCGTTTAAGTGCATACCTATTTGATAAAAACGAGACTAAAGCCAAATTGGTCGCAGACTACGAAATTGGTCTAGTTTAGCACGATCCCTGTTTTCGTAATTCTAGGTCGGATAAGATTTGGAATTGAACTTTGAACGTATGAAAACGATCACAGTTTCTGTTATTGGATGTGGTGTAAAGTGGCCTATGTCAAGAGATTGGATTACGAAATATATTCTGTTTACTGTGAGATAAATTGTATGGCAGTTTTATTGAACAATGTTTAGGGGAAAGATGTATTGATAATCACACTGAGTGCTTTTTTGCTAGCGTTGACAATATCGAGTGTTACATTCAGAGATTTGAAATGATTAAAAATAAATCTCAAGCCAAATATGAAAGCTACTTCCAGTCAATTCTTATCAAGGCTTTGTGTAGATATCTTATTTGTAGGAATATTCGTATTTGGGAACCTAATCATTCTGATCCATGAAGCTTTGTAGTAAATACCTTATATTTTGATAGAAAAATCCCTAATTACTAGATGGTCCTTGCGTCAACTGCGAGTATATCTTTTGTTACTTTTGAACCATTTCATCTTCACCAGACACGCGTTTTTTCTATCTACAGCCTCGCTGTATCTTACGTCTTGACTCCGCAGTAGGTATGAATCGCTACGGAGATCGGCCATGCCCAAAGACCAACGATGCTTTGTTAATTTAACCTTTCCTCCTGCACGGGTCCGGACAAAGGCCATTCATTTCGCTTTTACCACGTAATCATTGGTTGTAAAATGGGCATTCGCGTTGACAAAGTTAGTGTTAATCTGATGAACTTTGAACCACAGAAATCTGCTCAATTTCACGATGTTAGTCTAGTGTAGTACTTACTTACATTATTAGCGTTTAGAAGTCCTAAACTTATGAATATCAGAAAAAATATTCGGACTTTTATTCTCGTTTGCATTGATCGTTAAACTGCTGAAATCAGTAGGTTCCAGGTTATTGTTATTATATATACATTTAATATAAAAAACAGTACGTGCTGAGAATATCAATAATTTTATTATTTCCTAGGTGCTTATATCTATTACCTATGGTATGTTCCAAAAGTATCTGATGAAAATGTAAACAAATGGATCAGAAAAAATGTAGTGCCCCTTACAAATTGAGTGGTTTGATTCGATTAGGTATTTGAATAATTAAGTATATTCGAAATCACTTATTAAAGATGGTTTTTCAATTCACACGTGAGGTTTATTTTATAACCTCAATTTTCGTCGATGATTTTTCAATGACAAATTGATAATGTTGTTTCAAACAATAATTGTGGGAGAAAGTGGTGAGATAGGCGAAACCTTCTAAATAAAGACGAATGTGTTAATAATTTCCTTTAGTGAGTGATTACTTAAGAATTTAACCTGAACAGGGTTTGCTAACACTTTTATCAAATGCTTTAGGAACATAGGTATCATATGTGATTTATAGATACTTATTCCATTAATTAATAATGAAATAAGTATCAATAAATCACATTTATTATAACCAGAACAACACCATGGTCTTATCATCATATAACAAACGCAAAACTGCTTACGTGAAAAAACATTCACGTAAAAAATTGCGGTTCCCTATTGGGTCTTTGTTCAGTAGAAATTATGATATAATCGCGTTATAAAATAATATTGTGTGATTTTCCGTTGAAACAGGACTTGGTCGGAAAACCCGTTGTCCGTAAACAACAAATATTTGAGCAGTTATTGGGTTATTCCGTTTATTGAGCTGTTCAAAGTCTTACTGTGTTTTTTTACTTTCTTTTCATTCCCAGCTTTATTTCATTCCGCACTGTTTTATATATTCTATTCTCGTAAACATTAGAACTGTTAATAGGGAAATAGGAACGACTCCCTTGTGTGTTGTTTTTGATCATTATCTTCGCTAGGAGTGCGAAAAGTATTTTCACGAATCATAAACTTTGTTTGATAGAGGTTCAGATAATGTACGAGTATGTGCATTATTTATTATCGTTATAGATGTTTTTACTGTAGACGATAAGGATATTTATTTGAACTAGTGTTTTGGACATCAATAATGCATTGATGAAGTTGAAAGATATCATTTTGAGGAACTAGGTACCTATCTATACTTACTTCTAAAAACCGGCCGAGTGCGTGTCGGACCACGCACAATGAAGGGTTCCTTATTTGGGATGACTTTATCCCAAGAACAAACTTAACATTGTAGTGAAAAACATGTTGTCCCATACGTCCCAATTGTAAATGTATTTGTATGTTATTTTAAGACCACAGACTTCTTTAAGTATAGAACTACGATCTATATTTTTTATTTTATTTGTCTCAGTAGTTTCGGTGATAAGGGGAGAGGGGAATGGTCAATTATCACATTTGAGACCCTCACTGTAAGCAATTCCATTTGATATGTCACATGGTACCTACAGTTTGTTTTTATTTTCATTTTCGTTTTTCCTCGAAAAAGTGACCTCCATATAAAAAATTCAATTACCTACCTATTTACGTTTTCGCTGTTTGGGTCACAGAAATTCATAAATGTGTACCAAATTTTAACTTAATCCTTAAGATTCGGATCAAATTGGCTGTGACAGACGGACGTTCTTCTCCATAGGTACCTACCACGCTTTGGGATGGGCAACTAGCTTCATATTTCTGACTGACCGACTCCTTGACAATTCAAAAGTGCCTGTAAATGGATTAATTGAAATAAATGTTTGAGTTTGAGGACAACCCGGACACGAGTGATCCTGTAGGGGTTCCGTTTTTTCAATCGGACGTACGGAACCATAAAAAGTACCTACTTGAGGTTGAGAGGTTAAGTTGGATATAGACTAATCATTCTAAATTTCCAATAAAAGCAATTTCAAATCGATTTCAAGAATTGTGTAGATAATTATGTTTCTAAGACCGTCATCAATATCCTATAGCTAAGACTGTGAAACGAAATCGGATAGTAATCAAACGGCAGATATTTTAAGTAGATGAAGAACAGGCGATAGGAAAGGAGGAACTCTATTATTTAATTCTTGGCAATTTATCAAAGTCGGCGTAAGGCGTAAACAAAGTGTTATAATTTAACGACCGAACTGATTGCTTAATCGTCTAAAAATAAAAATACTTGTACAGTACTTTTATTGATTTTTGCATTAAGGTTCCTGTGATTGTACCAGACTCCGTCGATGAAGCCTGTATGTTGAGCTTAAAAAAAATATTCTTATTCCTGAGAATTTAACCTACTGTTGTGTTACAAAATTAACACCTCCCAGTTATTTTAAGAAATGTAATTCGCGTATTATGCGAAAAAGGTGCGCTTCCCTGGTGCGCAGGGTGTAGGCAGCTCCAACAGTGTCTTAACACGTTCAGTGCCGGGAGCCCTCCTGGAGGGTTCACCTAGTCGCATAAGGGTTGTCGGGAGCTCTCGCGGAGAGCTCATATTAAATGTAGGTTTTCTTAGCGAATACAGCATTATAAACCGTGGACATAAAATCTGATGTATATTTTAACAATATTTATTAATATATACGTTGGTTTTACAATCCATGCATTTTTTTATTTTTTTTTCGCGATTACAAAAATTCACAAAAAAATTAAAAGGTTAGAGACTACGTATAGCGACAAGAACCCCTGAAAAAACTATTTTACTTCGTTCTCGTTTTACAGTGTTTTATAACACGGGTTTAAACCTAACGGCAATAGGGATCGTCCGCGATGGTTAACATTAGCGCAACCGTAATGCCGGCAAACCCTCCCGGAGGGTTCACTTCCAATATGTATGGTGGCATGGCGTATGAGTTCTATGAAAAGTGGGTGGAGTCGAAAGTGTTAGCATGGTTGCGAGTCGCCTGGACTGTATATACGTGGTTCATTGTTAACCCGTCTTTCATGGGATGTCACAACGGTGATCAACCGTTATTTCTTGTTTTGTTTCCTTGTTTTTGTTTAGTGTCTGTGCTTACTAAGATAGTCGTAAGTTTTACTAACAATCTTGTTGAGTCTTGGTTACTCTAATAAAGAAAAATTCTATTCGTAAGTTATTTATTTACTAGGGTTAGGTATTCACAAGCTAAAGCGTAGGGAGTAGGTAATTACCACAACCATCGTAGCGCGAGAATTAATTTCGCGAGCAATTTCAACTGTCTACGACTGGCGCAACCACAATCGCAATATTGGAAAGCACAATTATTTCGTATAACAATATTGGGAAGCACAATTATATCGTATAACAATATTGGTAAGCACAATTATATCGTATAACAATATTGGTAAGCACAATTATATCGTATAACAATATTGGTAAGCACAATTATATCGTATAACAATATTGGTAAACACAATTATATCGTATAACAATATTGGTAAGCACAATTATATCGTATAACAATATTGGTAAGCACAATTATATCGTATAACAATATTGGTAAGCACAATTATATCGTATAACAATATTGGTAAGCACAATTATATCGTATAACAATATTGGTAAGCACAATTATATCGTATAACAATATTGGTAAGCACAATTATATCGTATAACAATATTGGTAAGCACAATTATATCGTATAACAATATTGGTAAGCACAATTATATCGTATAACAATATTGGTAAGCACAATTATATCGTATAACAATATTGGTAAACACAATTATATCGTATAACAATATTGGTAAGCACAATTATATCGTATAACAATATTGGTAAGCACAATTATATCGTATAACACTATCCAAAGTTTTCCTTATAGGTATTCAATTTTCAGACGAAAATCCTCTCAAAAGTTGAGAAACAAAATTTATTTCACATTAATTCCGTTCCAATTCTTTTAATCTGGCGCGCCTGGGTTTTGTTCAAAATTTATTAACTCGTGTTGGGTTATTAGCTGGTCCTGGGGTACGATACGACCATTCTCTCAAAACACATTATAAAAATACTTTTGACTATCCAATATTAGAATATTGCAAGAAATTTCCTTTAGATAGTAATATTAAAACCTGAAAATACGAATTCATTTTTCAACGACCCACCTGCTTTGAAATTGTGGTTTGATATTTTAGCTTTCCTTCAAAATTATTTGAGTTTTAGTGCGCTATCCACATGCAAAATAAATGTTCCCCGAGCAGAATTGATTATGGCATGACGCCAATGCTTCGTGGCACAGTTGGCGAATCCCTGTTTCACCCATTTATAAGCGAGGGGTAGTGAGTGAGGTATTTTTCCGCGTGATCAGGTGAACCGTACGTCCGCATTATTTTTGCACCTAGGTGTAGGCATAGCAGGGACGTTCTGAATACCCCCTGCCAAAACATTTATCACATTGTTCGTTTATTGCTTTTTTTCAGAACTGTGGGGCATAATAACAATGAAGCGAAATGATACGAGCAATTTGAATTCGATACGTTTTTTTGTCAATATTTTCGTTCGGGAATACAAGTATGCGTCAAAGACATTCGTGTATATTTGAAAAGCTGTTTAAGATTGTGTTGATGTTACCAAATAAATTGTTGAACAGTACGACGGAAATGTTGGGCTCATCAAAGCTTGATAATTTTAAGTTCTGATTTAATTTAAGGGGCTTGAAGTATTTGCGCCAAAGGCGTCGCCGTCGTAGGATCGGGGCATGAAATGGCTGTAAAGTTCTAAGACGATTTTATCTTTAAGCCTACAGACTATTTTAAAGCTTAATAACTTTGGTTGACAGATGGTTCTTTTAACTAATTTAAAAATACAAATACTAGTCATAAAGCTGAAGAGCATGTTTGTTTGTTTAAACGCGCTTATCTCTGGAACTACCAGTCGAATTTGGAAAATTCTTTTTTGCATTTGATAGCCCAATTTATTTAATTTAATATTACATTACGCAAAAAGATAAAAGACAGAAAGACAGAGCGAAAAGGAAGTAATAGCGCGGGCGGGCGATAATAGGATGCGAAGCGGTGAGTCGGGGCCGAAATTTTCCGCGGACGACGACGCCGGCAGAATCTTGTTTATTTTATAAGTGGAATACTTACTACTTTACATAACATCATGCCTGTATTCTCCGTATTCTCCGAAGGGTTAGGCAGAGGTGTACCTACCTTTAGTACACCCACATTTCGCCAGTTATATGTAAGTCCCATGTAATAGGGGGCGAGCCTATTGCCATCATCGGGGACAAATCAAAGACTCCGGGCTGCCACTGAGAAATTCCAGATGGAAAAACCCAATAACACTTTGCCAGACCCGGGAATTGAACCCAGGACCTCATGCTCAACAGTAACGCTTGTGACCACTAGACCAACAAGGCAGTCTTACTAACTAAACTTACCAATTAACGGCTAATTACTACTAACTTATAAAGTGACTGTTAACTTATAGACTTACAGTGAGCGAGTTACTTATAGTGTCTATTGATTTATTAATTTATATAGTGATATTGAGTAAATTTTTCAAATATAGACTTACCTATTTTATTTGTAGCACTAGCATCTATTTTAGCTGAAACCCTAAATAAATAAGGATAAGGGATATATATGATGATTAAGATCTATTTTTATAGCTGACCATTCAAAAAAATTCAAAATTCAAAAGTCATTTATTCAAACTAGGCTGAGAATCAGCACTTTTCGAACGTCAAAATTACATAAGACAGTCCCCCAAAACGCCCACCCTTCACCACTTCCTAGTGCTTTAGCTGGGAAGAAGAAGTGGCGCAACAAACTCCCCAGCAGCACAGCTGTCTGTTCAGTAAAAAAAGATTCTATATAATAGTATGCAAAATGATATTTACATTACGCAACACAAAACATAATTTAAATTATAAAATTAATAGCCATATGACAGCTAGCACACGCCAATATACCAACCAAAAACATCGAGAACTATACTCAAGCAGAAATAAAAATAACTTAACGAAAACAATATCTAAATAAAAGCCTCCAGACATAAAGGGCGTGCCCGCTTACATATAGCTGTAACTAGAAGTTATAATTGATAAACTAGGACCATTGAGGTAAAATAAAAAATTATCGAGGTCGCTAGCTAACAACATATTGCAATACAACTCATAAAAAAAAACATTGTAATGAGTAGATTATGTCAACAATAAATAAAGTAAAATTAGTAAAATTATAAACAATTATATAAACTCATATAACCTGTCAGTAAGTAAGCTAATTCTGGAGAAAGAACATTTAAACATTGTCTTGAGTTAATCACAGCGACCAACTATTCTTATCATTTAAGTAGTCGTTGATAGAATAGTATGCCTTTGAAGAGAGGTTGGATTTTACTTTAGTTTTGAACGCATTAAAAGGCAAATCTAGCAAAGAAGAAGGTAGCTTGTTATAAAAGGTTATACCAAGCCCAACAAATGAGTTATGAACCTTATGAAGCCGGTGAAAGGGAGTACGTAGTTTGTCCTTATTTCTAGTGTTAACATTGTGAATATCACTGTTTTTAGTATATAAGTGTATATTTTGCCTAATATATAATATGTTGGCGAAAATGAATTGTGATGCCACTGTGAGGATACCGATATCTTTGAAAAAATCTCTCAGAGAAACTCTGGCACCGAGCTGGTAAATTGCTCGAACAGCTCGTTTTTGAAGGACAAATATATTTTGAATATCAGCAGCTTTGCCCCACAGCAGAATACCGTAGGACATAACGCTATGAAAATAACTAAAATAGACTAACCGAGCTGTATCAACGTCAGTGTATTGTCTTACTTTCCTGACGGCGTAGGCGGCCGAACTGAGCCTTCCCGCTAGGCTCGATATATGTTGGCCCCACTGAAGTTTGGCATCTACTGTTATGCCCAGAAAAACTGCCGTGTTTACAGTTTCAAGTGACTCTTTATCTAAGACGATGTTGGGTCCTAGATTTCTAACATTTGGAAGGGCGAACTTTACACATTTTGTTTTCTTGCTATTGAGAACTAGGTTATTTGACGAAAACCAATCCGTAACCATTGAGAGTGCACTGTTTACATCGTCAAAGTCTTGTCTATTCCTGTCTACTTTAAAAATAAGTGACGTATCATCTGCAAACAGTACAACTTCACAGATACCCTTTAAATAGAATGGTAAGTCATTGATATAGACTAAGAACAAGAATGGACCCAGTATTGAGCCTTGAGGCATACCTAACTGAACTGGCAGCCCGGAAGATTTCACACCATTAACATCTACACATTGGGACCTATTATGTAAATAAGAATTTATAAGGTTGAGAGCTTCATTTTGCACACCGTAATGACGCAGTTTACGCAAAAGCGTGTCATGGTGCACGCAATCAAAGGCTTTGGAGAGATCACAGAAAACCCCAATAGCATTTTGCGAGTTCTCCCATGCGTTAAATATGTGTTTCAGCAGAGCAACACCCGCATCTGTGGTCGAACGACCCTTTGTAAAGCCATATTGTTCATTATGGAGGAGGCTATTTAAATTAAAATGGATTAGCAACTGCTTGAGTATTAACTTTTCAAATATTTTGCTAAATGCTGGTAAGATAGAAATAGGCCTGAAATTGCCAAAATCATTTTTATTACCTGATTTAAATAATGGTATGACTTTACTACTCTTCATGAGGTCAGGAAAAGTTCCTAAATCAACACATTTATTAAAAGTAACAGCTAGATATGGGGCTACGATGTCTATTATATTGCTTAAAAGTTTAATGGAGATGCCCCAGTAATCACCAGTGTTTTTTGACTTGAGTGTGTTAAAAACATTAACTACATCACGCGGCGTAACATGTTCGAAGCTGAATAAGCGACTACTTTTAGACACACTACTAAACAAAAGGTTTTCAGCTTTAGACGGGGACGAATTTAAGGAGCGAGTCGTGGTTATAGGTATGTTTGCAAAAAAACTCATTAAACGCCTAACGCATTAGTTTAAGAAGTCACAAGGAAAGTTGAATAATACTCCTTTGACATTTTGTAGCCTAAATACATAATCGCTTTAATAAAACTCCCTAAAGAGATTGTTATCTATAACTGCTAAACCTTAGATTAACAAATATTTGAAAAATGTTATTAAACCCCAATAGATCTTATTTAAAAGGTCATTTTATTAAAGATAAATGATCCTCGGAAAAGAAAGTTCTCTCCTTAATCTGGATTCTTGATCGTATTAATCCTGGATTTGAAAGGGGAAATAACTTTGTTATTACAATGTTCGACAATTCGTTTTATTGGGTTCATACAATATAATTTTCTTGACTGTAAAATTTGAAATTCTTCTAGGTAGATATGCTTTTAATAAGCACTTTAACACTGACACGTGTTTGTTTTAAAATAACCGTAGGTACCTATAAAATTTGGAATTTAATTCTGATCCTCCAAAGCGTTTCGCAGAAAAAAATCCTTTCCCAAAAGTTGCGGTCAGGTGGCAATTTTTTTTGTCCGAAAGGTATTTTCGCAAATTATAATAAAACGATTTCATTACAACAGAGAGACGAGCAAATAGCTACACCTGGCCAATGCAAATGGCCTCCTAAATGGTTATTGCGTCATTGGGAATCATATTATGTTTTTGTGTCATTTTGCCGAACCAACACTGATTACTCGTACAATTCTGGCATTACTCGGAATGATTCACAGTGAGAATGGACGATATTTAACGTATTAGGTTGGGGAAAAAGTCTTTTCGCATTATAGTATGTATGAACTTGTAATAAAATCTCTTTGGCTATACTATGTGTATCTGGCTGGTTTTGGTATCATTGAAAGTTTAAATTTTAAAGAACATAATTCCAAATTCAAATTAGGAAAATGTGTGATTTTTATTTGTTTTTCGTACTGTCAAGATGAGTGAATCTAATGAAGAAATTCGATACATTTTAAAATTTTACTACAAAAAAGGTAAAAATGCAACGCAAGCCGCGAAAAAAATTTGCGATGTTTATGGACCTAGTGCAGTGTCTGTGAGAGTAGCACAAATTTGGTTTAAGCGTTTTCAATCCGGAAATTTTGATGTCAAAGATGCACGTCGCTCTGGTCGCCCTATTACGGATAAAATGGATGCCATTTTTGAAAAAGTGGAGCAAGATCGGCATATTAGTAGTTACGACGTAGCTGAAGAACTGGGAATTGACCACAAAACAGTTTTGGCGCTTTTGAAAAAAACTGGGTACACAAAAAAGCTCGATATTTGGGTACCTCACGAGCTCACTGAAAGAAACCTAATGAACCGTGTACTCATTTGTGATTCTTTATTACGACGTAATGAAACCGAACCATTTTTGAAGAAGCTGATAACTGGTGATGAAAAGTGGATCACGTACGACAAGAACGTGCGAAAAAGGTCGTGGTCAAAGGCCGGTCAGGCTTCACAGACTGTGGCAAAACCCGGGTTAACTCGCAACAAGGTGATGCTGTGTGTGTGGTGGGATTGGAAGGGCATTATTCATTATGAGCTGTTACCACCAGGCAGGACCATCGATTCTGAACTCTACTGCGAACAACTGATGAGATTAAAGCAAGAAGTTGAGAGAAAGCGGCCGGAATTAATCAACAGAAGGGGTGTGGTTTTTCATCATGATAACGCTAGACCTCACACATCTTTAGCCACTCAGCAAAAATTAAGAGAGTTTGGCTGGGAGGTGTTAATGCATCCGCCGTATAGTCCTGACCTTGCACCTTCAGATTTCCACCTGTTTCGGTCTCTTCAGAATTCTTTAGGCAGTGTCAGGTTAACATCACGGGAGGACTGCCAAAACCACTTGTCGCGGTATTTTGATCAGAAGTCCCAAAATTTCTATAGCAATGGGATCATGTCCCTACCTACAAGATGGCAAAAAGTTATCGAACAAAATGGTACCTACATACTTTAGTTAAATGTAAACATACTATGTTAAAAAATGTTTTGAATTTTCTTAAAAAATGCGAAGAAACTTTTTCCCCAACCTATTATTATTTTTGGGAAAACTTTCAAAATGAGACAGCACTATTTCAACTTGCTGTACCTATTTGGTGCTTATAAATAGGTAGGTACTAAAATTCAAAACGACATTAACTCAATTTGAATATCAGTTTTACATTTAATTTTACTTTATTCGACCATTTGAAATGTCTGAAGTCGGGCAAGACAAATTGTAACAGTTCTGCAACCAAAGAATTTTAATAAAATAACTTTACTGCTTTCAAATTTTTTGTGTCTTTTTACTAATGATAATATTATTACTATGCAATACTTCCATTATCATTGTAGGTATGTAAAAAAACCCTGTCCGGAAAAATATAAAAAATCGCTACTTTTCTTTTCAATGGGGAATATTACCGCGTTAGTCCATGCGGCGCGTGCGGCCGTCGTTTAGCGGGTGTCTAATTTTTAATGGATTTGCGGTAATTTTGAATAAATGTGAATTTTAAATAGCAACAACTTTTTTATTTTCAATAATAATAATATTTTTTATTACTTTTTGGTAATGTTATTGCAGTACCTATGTGCCCCTTTCGGATCGGACAGGCTTTTTTTTACATATTGTATATCTAGTTGATACATATATACATAAAGTCACTCCTTCTTCGTATGGAGGTAGGCAGAAACTGCAAAACGTCATCTGCTACGATCCTTACAAAATTACTCCTTTTGTTTCATTTACGTTCATACACGCACGCCGCCGCCGCGTGTACTAGGTACGTACATGACTTTAAGGTATCTATAACTAAAATTAAGGTATAGCCCCGCTTCCTATTTGAAAGCGATCATTGCGCGAATACACGATCGTTCGAACGTTTTGTTCGGTGAACCTGAACATGTGGTCACGCCAACAGAGGGAGCTTTCCGGATTTCCGAACAATAAGTGACATGAAAGAAAAAAAAGAAAGAAATATATTTTATTTGGGACACGCACAGGAAATACAAAACAGTAAAAAAAACAAAATTATATAAAATATAAAATAAAAAAGGAGCTTAAGTATAAAAACTAACAAAATAATAACGACCTGTGCGAGGCCAAGAAGGCCCTTATCTCAGCATAATACGGCGATAATACATACCACCGCGCTGGTATTCTGATAGGGCCTACTGTGATGCCACGGACACAAATCCCACTCGGGGATTACAAAAAAAATAAAACAAAAATAATAATAAAAAAAAATAAAATAATATAAATAAAAACCGAAACCGACATGATAATTTATTATGTCTGCGACCAATCGCGTCATTCGCGCGACGATCGCTTTTAAATAGGACGCAGCCTAAAGGCTCCCACAGACAGACGCGACACGACTCTAGCGCAACAACTTCTATGAAAACGGATTATTGTACTACCGGTGTATGCTGTGGGAGCTTTAACTAAGCAAAAAACTATATATTCCCAAAAAAAAAATGGTGCGTAAGTTGTAACTAAAACGTGTGCAAATATTTTTACTTAGCCCATCACATTGGAAAGTGTGGTTACCAATTGAAGCCTTCAGCATTTCATGAAAGAAGCTAAAGAAAGTAAGGTAGGTACGTTTACTTTTACAGATTTGTTTTGCTTTGTGTAAAAGTTGTATAACTTTATTTATCTGTGTAATACACTTTATGGTTATGGCAACAGTTTAACGGTTTACGATTTCTTTTTGGCTCAATTTACGTCGTAGCGTGTGTTTGTCTTGAATGGACGCGTAGCTGCCAGCCGACTATTCTTTTTTGTTTACAAAATGACTGCAATCACAAGTTAATTGGGTACCTATAGTTTGATCTTTCTCAGAGACTGGTGCGACGTGACGGCGCGACGCGACACCGGTAATTGTTCTACCGTGAAGTTTTCCTAGAAATTGTTTTGTTAGTGTCGCGTCGCGCCAGTCTGCACGAGGCTTTATCGTTAAAGCTGTCATCTCTCTAGTGCTGTGTTGTAAAGCTGCTGCTTTTTCTTCTTTCTCCTGGACTTGCTGCAAGTTTTTTAAAATCTTAATTGGGAGAAGGTATTGGCCACATTTCGTTAATGATATTATTAAGTGTCTTACATAAGCAATCCATTTGCCAATTACCACGCACAGTTTCAGGCTTTGAGGTAACTCAAGTACGTACTCCACTTCGGTATCGAAACTACACACTCAGCGAAGTTGGTGATGCTAATTTCCTCATAACAACAAATACTCCTACAATTTCCATGTTGTGTCATAACCAAACCATATTTCCATTCCGCTAAAAGCACATTCGCTTAATCAGTACATCCACGAACTAATTTGCGTTAACAAAACATGATGCATTGTCATTAAAATGACATTATTCAGCAGTTGTCAGCGATGTCAGCTAACGCGCTCGCTGATTCAAGCGATGCAGCCGCTGCAATCTACTGGGCATAAACAAAACAGTTTTCGCTATGCCATTTGCAATAGTCCGCATGCAAAAACAAAACATGATATAAATGAAATGGATTTAGAGTTGGTAAGCAAATTAAATCTAGTATTTATTGGTGAATAAGGTAATGTTATAACATTAAAAGGATAAGCTGCAAATGCAATTGCCCTTTGAATTGACTCTGCAAAGTAGTTAATCATTCAATTGGATAGATAGGTATTGTACAGGCAAACGAAAGTTTAATAAGAAGTTTAACTTTTAGGAGCTATCGTAACTCATTTCTAAAACAAAGTAAAGTATTTTACATAATATAACATCACGCCTTGTTTTCCATGAAGGGATAGGCAGAGGTGAACCTATGGGTACACCTACTATGGTAGGTACAGCACCACATTTTATTAACTACTATATTAATTATTGTAAATGCTGTTTTAACACCATACTATTTACGAAGATTACCACTATTCTGAGACTGAAAACGTGTCCTGCATGGTTCTAAAATATAATTTAGTTGTAGGTATAGTTGATTAAACTGTATCAGTCTCGAGACATGGTTGTAGATCGACTCAAACCTCGATCAACAAACAACCAATGTCTTGGATGTTATTACATAATATTACCCGGTGGTTGATCCACGTCTAAGTTTGAGCAATACGTATTCGGATTCTAAACATAGTTTCTAAAATCGATAACGTGCAGGATTGCTGCCAATAGAATAGCAGACGAGACACTGCATTGTAAATGGTTTTGAACTTTTGAAACAGATTTGATTCAAACTTTAGATGCAACGTTGTTAAAGCGTTTGTATCGATAAAAAAGGTAACTAACTAGTGTTGGAATGGGTATTACAGAGCTCCTTACACTTTCACCGTTGGACAACGACTGACTTGCTAAAATGGCGCTACCTCGTGACTTTTAAAAATCCCCCTCTATGTCAGACTCAAATAGTCAATTGACATTATAATATCTGGTGGCGCCATTTTAGCATTTCAAACAAATCAAATACTTTTAATGTGATGAAATACAATTATTGTGTTATTTCAAAAATACTGTTAATGTCTTAAAAACTACAAAATGTATATAAATAGCTAACATTCGGCCATCCAAAATCACGTACGTCCTCGTACGGTAAATAAAAATACTATTAAGATTGACAGTAGGTTACTAATAAAAGAACAAATAATACAAGTTTTGATCGTTACTTTGTTATGCTTTAAATATTTAATTTATATTTTTTTTTTGGCCCATTACATAATATTTAGCAGTACCTCTTACGTAGTAGGTACATACTCTACATTAATATTGAAAATTTTCGTAAATAGCACATAAAATGTCCTCATTATTTTACAATGCATGTTTATGAAATCAGTGGCCTGAATACTATTAGCAACATTAAATAGCAACAAGCCCTACTATGTCCTGAATACCCCTGGCAACAGGCCCCACTATGTCCTGAATACCAGTGGCATAAGGCCCCATTTTGTTCTGAATACCAATGGCAACAGGCCCCATTATGTCCTGAATACCAGTGGCAACAGGCCCCACTATGTCCTGAATACCCCTGGCAACAGGCCCCACTATGTCCTGAATACCAGTGGCAACAGGCCCCATTTTGTCCTGAATACCAATGGCAACAGGCCCCATTATGTCCTGAATACCAATGGCAACAGGCCCCATTATGTCCTGAATACCACTGGCAACAGGCCTCATATGTCCTGAATGTCAGTGGCAACAGGCCCCATAAAATATTTCTTATATATTTATATCAACAACAGCAAAGTTATCTGTAATAAATATAAGTTATTAAAACAAATATTATCAATAAATAGTTTCATTTAAAATCTAATCAAATCAAAACCAACACCATCAGTACCATCGTAATTAACATAATTAATACTGCAACAAATACTATCATTTATCATTGATAATGCAAAGATAGACCGACTGATATCCAACACATAGCTTCATATCTACTACCAGAGAGACCTAGATAATTTATTCTGGATCACTTCCCTCACTTAGAGACTCATCGTGAGGTCTACTAAAATTCAACCAGGGTTTTATTTTGTCCACCGCTACTACGGCAGAGTATATTTTGTTGCCTTTTCTGGTCAAAGGGGTGTCTTCTATTTGAAACCTATCACAATCGTAAACCTTTGTTATTCTGTAAGGACCCTGATATTTGGGTACGAGTTTTTTACTCTGTCCTGTAGCGGGTACTTGTTTTTCTACACTAACTAAGTCACCTATGGCATACTCATGAGGCTTACAACGTTTCTTATCATATAGTTCTTTGCCCTTTTGTTGAGACAATCTTATATGGGAATTGATATTTTCTCTAATTTCAGAAATATCCTGTTCGTCAGTGATGTCTGTTACATCGTCGCCTAATTCCGAGACTATTTTATTTTCACTCGATCCTGATAGTCTTGTTCCGAAAAGAGCCTCGGAAGGAGTGCGATTAATACCTTTATTAAAAGTATTGTTCACACCCCATTGCACATCAAACAAGTGGTCGTCCCATTTATTATCAGCCGTGCCTACACACTTTGCAGTGAGAGCGTCTATTTTTGTTTTGTTGTAGCGCTCTACCTGCCCGTTGGCTCTAGGAGTGGCTACAGCATTCAATATATCGCTCATCCAATAGAACAATGACGTAATTACGTTTTAGCTATTTTTCAGGAGAACGTTTTAAAAGATGTTTCCGGGTGACCTTTTGAAAAATACCCCAATTCCCAAACGACAGTCACTCACTCTATCGAAAACCACCGTAACTATAATTCTGTCGTTTTTGTCATAGATAGAACTTTCGACACGTGAACTTATGACATTCAAAACTCATTTTCGACATTTTCGTAATTACGTCGTTGTTCTATTGGATGAGCGATATGTTTTACACCCTTATCAGTCATAAATTTTCTAAAAATATCACTGGTAAATGAGGTACCGCGGTCAGATATAAGCCGCCTTGGGACTCCAAAATTACCAAAGTACTCGCGGAATACTTTTATTGATGTAGAAGACTTTGTATTCCTAACGGGTTTTAAATAGATATATCGAGTATAGGCATCAATTATTACAAGTATGTACATGTTTCCTTTACTACTTCGTATAAACGGTCCTACATGATCCACGTGGATTGTGTCAAAAGGAGTAGTGACTTTATCAATCGGATGTAAATACCCAGGTTTTTTCCCACCCATAGGTTTCGAGTAGCTACATTCTAAACACGAATTAACGTATTTTTTTACAAAATTTCGCATTTTTTTGAACCAATAATGCGACTTTATTTTATCTAATGTCTTGTCAATAGCAAAATGACCAATTTCATCGTGGTTCTGCTTAACTATGTATAAACTACAAAACTATATACTACAAAACCTGCAGTCAAAGTGACCTTCACTTTGGCAGGTCAAGTGCCACTGATGCGCCAAAGTTATAGACCAACAAAATTTTAAAAACTGTCGTGCTATCAAATTCAAATTCAAAATATTTTTATTTCATATAAACCTACATGGGCACTTATGAAACGTCAGAAGCTAGGTGCGACATGAAAGATTAATTTAAATAATAAGTTAAATCAACTAAGCAGTTTGCAGCCTAATCTAATGTTTTCAACAAAAATATCAGTGCACCTGTAGATCCCGTGTGTTACTTTTCAGTCTTACTTCATCCTAAACAGCAGTAAAGCATTTTATTTCTTCCTTGAAGATTTGACGCAGTACATTTAAATGGATAAACAACCAAAGTAAGGTAAGCAAACATAAACTTAATCGAGTGCCAATCCTTGGCCCCATCTGTAAACGTTTGGCACTTGTTTAGTCAAACAAATCGATTTGTGTGTTACCAACCTTATTTTTTATTTTTTTTGGGTGGGAAATTATCAAATATTTTCTCCCGCTCTGGGCGGAGCGCGTGTCAGATTCTTACTGACTAAAACCCGCCGGTGTTCCTTCAGTTGCCTGTACGTTGCCAGGGACCACGGTATCCCTTTCGGACTTTCCCGCGACCCCGGCAGGCATTGGCCCTAGCGGACCCCGTCAGTTGTGCTGACATCTCTTTGAGGCGCGGGTGCAAAACAACTACCCATTGCTCAACGTCCGCAAGCCCGCGCCTACGGTGGCCGGGAATTGGCTTGCAATTCCCGACGCCCAGGGCGTCTCCTGCAGTGGCTAGGGGCGTGAACCGCCACCGATCGCCTCCACGAGGACACGGCGATGCTCCGCCCAAACCGGGCAGGAATCCACCGTATGCTCCACCGTGTCGTCCGGGCGATCCAGAGTCCTCCGGGCGATCGCGTGTGATCCACCTTCCGTTTAATCTTATTTTGGCATTTTAGAACTAAAGGCGCTTTCTTTATTCCATAGGAAAGTTTCTGACTACTTTACTAGCCAGCATGCAATTATCCGCCCCATTTTACTATCCGGATATTTCGGATATTACCAGACGACGATCCGGATATATCCGAATAGTATGGATATTTTGGATACTACAGTGGTATCCAAAATATCCATACTATCCTACTATATCAAACTTATATAAGTTTCCAATCGACATTTTTATTACAAAAACTCTCCAAGAATCGTATAAAGTACTTCAGTTCGCAGTAGAAGCAAAAAACCAAAGAAAAAGCAACAAACCCGTACAGAAAATTATGTTCCAAAGTTTCAAGATTCTGTGAGGGTGCAATATTGCAAAGATATTCCAAAATCCATTTTCATCATAACGGATTATAATACACAGACAGACACAACAGATAGCAAACAGAATATAGCTTCATTGCTTTGAATTAAAACCGAAGAAAGGGAATAGTACAACTATAATACCTAGGTCTATTTATAGTGGCCAATTGCCTATTTCGAAGGTGAAAAAGACAGATCTACTAAAATTATGTAACGATCTCCTAATTCCAATGAGCTATCACGTATTACAAGAACCTGCCAGTGTCAGATTGCTTACCCGAACCTGACAAAGACGAAGATGATAAAGAAGATTTAATTATTTAATTACCTTTTAATAATGCCATTTTAATAAGTAAAAAATGTTAGTGGTACATTTTTAGATTTAATTTTAATTTTATTAGACTGATAATTGTAAAACTGAATTAAAAATTATAAAAAACAAGCATAGTTTAGATTTAATTACAAGAAGAATAAAGTTTTCCACTTTAAACAGTTTTTAATTTCAACTGCGATCAGGTGCAGTGGAGTGTTTATGGCATGGTCCTTTTGATCTCTTTGCTTATTTTTTCTGTTAAAGTAAATGATTTTTCAGTTTCTGCTACTGGTAATCACTGAGTGCTACGTCATCACCATCGCTGTCATCAACTGAAGTCGAGCTCTGGGCAAAAGCACTTTTGAATTTTCTTTATGAATCTAAATAGTAATTGTGTCATTAGATGTATTTTTGAACATGAATTGTAACGACTGCAAATACATATTTTATTAAAACATAACGTCAAAATTAAATGTTATATACTCATTTTGATGTAGGTAATAAATTAAAGAAAAGAAACAAAAGGAACTATCCATATTATTAATTTTATCCGGGTATTTACTACCCGGACAATATTTTCGACGGATATCCGGATAATTTGGATATCCGGATAGCATGCCCTATTGCCCACATATAACCAATTATGGGACTTGGAAAAACGCTGACAAAAAAAATTGTTAAGTAGTTTTTTCCATACTATAATCGCTTTAGGTCTGAATTTTGTACACTTTGAATAATTTGTCATTTTTGTACTACGTTTGAGGTTTCAAAATTCATAAACAAGCATGAATGAAAGTGAGGTTCATTGTAAATTTACTATAAATATCGAATCAAGGGAATAAAAATCAATTGAGATGGCTCTACATTTGAATCCATTGTGGATTAAGTTGACACCTACTTATTGCATGTTGCACGATGTTGCATATTTGCTTGTAGATATTATAGGGTGTCAATTATAATTCTGGCTACGATACGCTACGTAATCAATTTGTACCCAGTTTGATATCACAGATCTTGCTATTCTACATACATTCACAACAAAATAGATCGCGCAAAACAAAAACAAATTAACTTCTGAATTATAAGCCTTTAATAAAACGTTATCAAGCCCTGTACATCGAGTACCGGGTACCGGGGTATATTGGCTACGAAAAGCTGAGCAAATGTCACCTTCTTTTTTGCCAATTTTAAACAGATTCACCCCTTTCCTACATCCTCTTGTCACACAAATTGTATAACAACAAATCGTTATGTAGTCCTTGACATCGAGCACCGGGGTTATCAGTGATCGTGTAAGCGTAACGTACTACCTTTAATATATTGCGTATGTAAAGCTGAGCAAAGGATTCTTCTTTTTATCAATTTCATGCAGTTTTACCCCTTTCCTACATCCTTGTTTCACACAAACTGAAAAACAAAAGAGAACACAGAAAACGAATGAACTTCATACCTATAAGCCTTCAACAGATATTTTTTTCAACAAAATGTTATGTAGCCCTTTACATCGAGCATCGGGTTATCAGTGATCGTGTAAGCGTGACGTACGACCATCGGCGTTAACACTCAGATGATATTGGCCCATAATGTTAGCTGTAAACGATCGTTTGTGGACACTGTTGAAATGACGTCATCTGTTACCCACATATTTGGAACATATTGAAACCATTTATCGTTGTGACGTGAAACAAGATGTAATTCTGGTTTACAATTGAAAAGGATGGGATTGATGTGGGGTCTAGGTTTGGGTTAGATTCAAGTGGTAATTTTTGGGCTGAACAGTGTTTAGGATTTAGGATTTTCTCGAGGCTTGCAAGTTCACAATTTGCTTTCGTAAAATATAAAATCCATGAACATTTTCTAAAACGAAAATTTCAATAAACTCGATGTAATATATATTTGATCACCTTTTTTTTTGGTTGGGAAATTTTCTAATAACTAATAACTTTGGGTGGAGCGGAAGGGCGTGTCAGATTCTTACTGACTAAAACCCACCCGTGTTCCTTCAGTTGCCTGTACGTTGCCAGGAGCCACGGTATCCCTTTCGGACTTTCCCGCAACCCGGCAGGCATCAGTCCTAACGGACCCCTTCACTTCTGCTGACATCTCTTTGAGGCGCCTCGATGTAATATATATTTGATCACCTCACCCGATAGTGCACAAAATACACCCACAATAATCCTCACTATACCTATATTTTGACTTTGACTTGTTTAACTACCTAAAGTAGGTTTAAGCCATTTAAGTATCTATAGACTTATATTATAAAGTTTCCATCAAAAAGCTTCTCAACTGCTAATTTATGCGAGCGTCATTTAATTTGGATAAACTCAAACACACACACGACGTGTTTAAACAAATATCAAAGTTTTTAACTAGGGGCGTTCGAGCTCGCGGGTTCTCGCGAATTCGAGTCATTTCACTAAGGCCGGTAAAAGCCATTTAACTTTGGAAAGAGAAAACAAAATTACGTGTTAGAACTTTTTAAATGAGCAATTTCTTGTTTTTTTGGTTGATAAGGTGTTTTAGAAGACATATATTTGGTTAACAAAGTCTGCTTATTTACCTTTCTTACGTTACGACCTTTTAAGATGCAGTAGGGTTTATGATTCAATCAACTCAGTCGAGCTGTCAACTACTTCATATACTTCCAAAATCCAGAGTAAGTATTAACTATCAGTAAAGTGAAAATTTGTAACTAGATTTGAAATTCGTGGCATAGAATAAGGCACAAAAATTCCTAAAAAGTTTTTCTACAAATTTAAGCGACAAAGTTCACTTTATCTTGTGCGTTATTAATATCCTTGAAACAAGCACTTATCTGGAGGCAAGGCTGTATCCCTGCCAAGTTTAATAAACATACGATAGCATTGTTCTTGATAATAATAATGAGCAAATTTTAATACAGACTCAAAACACGGTATTCTGTTTACACTACGAAAGGGGGATTAATGGATAGCGGATGTGCTACGAAGATTATAATTCCAGTATACGTTGAAGCCCAGGCTTGGTAAATATTACATGCATGTGGTTATCAAGATAAACGTACTGAATAATGTTTATTATGTACTTTCAGCAAAAGCTCGTTATGTGGGATCTTAACGAACCGCAAAAAGGTTGTAGCCTTTCACCTCACATACGATCGAAATTTACGCCTAAATAGGAGTTAGTAAAAAGGTTTGTATACTAAAATCTAAGGAGCAGTTAACCTCTTTTTTAGGTCAGCGTGTTTCAAAGAGGTAATGAATGCTTTTATGAAAAATTGTTGATGATCAACCGGAAAAACGAACGTGCTTTCTCGATCTCAAACTTTGCTAAACCATAACAGAGCGCCTAAATAATTTCTATCGCGTTTCTTATTTCTTTATCGACTTTCAACAGGATTGACATAAACTTTTCAGTAGCCAATGTCAGTACCCCAATATCTTTAAATTTTCCATAATCGTTAGGACAATATTTTGAAAAAATATCTAATCTAATTATTTTTTAATTACAAGAACCTCATATTAAACCTACCAAAAGTTTGTCGTCTAAAGCCAGCCGTAATGTCAACCAAACGTATTCGCTTTCCGAATTCAGTGTTTTTCCGGTCCTGCATGAATATTTCATACACTCAAGCGCATTAGCAACTAGACAAATCCTTCGTTGCACAAATAGTGGGTTTGTAGTAAGTATATTTTTGTAGGTTCTGGTATATTTCTACTGCTTTGTTAATCTCCATATTTTTTTTTGCCTAATGCACTCTTTTTTAGAGCAGGGATTTAAGTCTATCTTAAAAATTACCTATTGCAGCATTTGCTAATTTTTCTCGTTGCTAAATTGGTGCACTCTAATCCTTCACACTGTTTGTATAAAAGTTTACCTAATAAATTGTCTTTTCTCAACTCATAAGTAAGTAAGTTCCTATTACTTATTTGCTATATCTAGCAGACACGGTAAACGAGCAGATATTATAGAGGGCGTGTATCGGCTTCACCACATTATAGTTAATAGCTCGTCGAGCTGGCGCCTATACGAGGAGATTTTTATGATACAGCCCCAAGCCATCAGCGTTAAACGTTAAAGTTCAGTAGGTTCATGTTGGCGTTAAATTTATTGTTGTAATGCTTTTGCTTCATAAAAAAATAATGTAAACGTATGAAATAAATTCTGCATACTACATTGAATTATCTGAAATTGTACCTCTTGTTGAAATCTTAGGTAGTTAGTGCTAATAAATAAATAAATAATAATAATATAATAATCTTTTATTTATACAAGGGGCACATTTATACTAAATACTATAGCAATTAAAATAGAGCACAGTTGCTTATTTGTCTGAACTAGGTTGAACCTGTGCTTCAGCCTAGAAACTGCAAAAATACTTTATAAATTAATAATGAGTATATAGTAAAAGCTAAATTAAAACTTAGGTAAAAAGCTAAATGGCATATTAACGGTTATATTTGCAGACAACAAGTAGAATACAATTCTATTTGCAGACAACTGTAAATTAGTTTAAGTACGTACCTCATTATAATTAGTTTACTGGTTAGGCTGTAGACAGTAAATAAACTAATTATACGCAATTTAGTTGTAGTTTCGGTATATAATTAATTAAGATAATGAGACCTTGTTTTGTCTGCAACTGGAAAATAAATGAAAACATTCTAGTGTGAATATTCCACGAATACCAACAGCAAATAAATTTTGACAACATGACTTCTTTAATTCTAAATGAATTTGACATTGTTTCCAAATTTAGTCATCAGCAATGATCTCAAACCGTCAAATGGCACTGAACAAGCGTGATGACTAAAGTGCGTTCCTTCTCTCGACGAAAAAAGCCTTTCACCAGCCACTTGGACAATTTACAAGCCAGTAATAGTATGTGAATATTTAAATCGCTTAAGGCCAAGTTAACCAGTGACATAAGGGCACAGGTTATTAAAAAAAAAACATTTATTCAAAAGACAATTTTTTGGTCCAACAGTAGGTCGCACAGTAGGTAGTACACGTAAGTATATATTTAAAAACTATTCATACATAACATTGAAAATACTATAAAATCAACGACGTATTGGGCACCCGCTTAAACGGCACCTGAGCAAATGGCACCTGAGGTATTCCACACACGGCACCTATCGATATTTTTCGCAGGTGCCATTAGTGGAATAATTTCAATAGTCAATAGTGTTATTTTGTTTGGTTAAGCAACACGTGTCTGAGGGGGCAATTGTCCGGTTCTCATTCACCTGCGCATAATGTTATAATGATGAAATTGAGTCTACTTTGTTGTTTGAGGTGCTAAAATAACTAACTGAATTTAATTAAGATAAGAGACTATATTTGATTAACTGTATTATGTGCACTTTTCCACATACCTCCTAATGAGACAAAAATAAAATCAAAATGCAGCCAGAAAACATTAATTCAATAAGAAAAAAGACTCTTAAGTCGGTTAAGTCTTTATTGAGTTAAAATTG
Source organism: Xanthia icteritia (assembly GCA_949128155.2). Taxonomy (NCBI): domain Eukaryota; kingdom Metazoa; phylum Arthropoda; class Insecta; order Lepidoptera; family Noctuidae; genus Xanthia; species Xanthia icteritia. The sequence goes on along the minus strand of OX421938.2, from coordinate 9,480,141 downwards.
CACTAAAAACTAGACAGCGAGAAGTTGCGCTTTATGATGAGTAACGAAAGAAAAAACGATACGGAAGCAGTTTGATACCTAACTGGAGCAGATTAGTTTTTATCTAGAACATTTAAAACTCAACAAGCAGTCAGAAGGATCTTTCGTTCATTATTCTATTGAACACTTAAGACACATGTCCATTATGGTAATATTCTGTGTGAATCTCTGTGAATCCAATCCGATAGAAAATGTAATAAAAAGAGTCCCGGACCACTACCGCTTTGTGGGACAAGCGCCTGAAGTAAAGGTCAACCCACTGAATTTCATGCATTTACAATTGACATTGTTGCACAAGCTTCCATTTTGTTTGTTGAACAAACAATTTTGTGTTGATAAAGAATGCTTGTTTGAAAGTATTTTAGTTGTTAAAAATGGTTATGAGTTTATGAATCTCGATTCATAGAGGTAACATATTTTTTAGATTAGCTAGTATTATTCTTGTAAATGGTATGTTATAAATCTTAGATCAAAAGAAAACATTAGAGTTTTTTCTATTACCTAAAGATGAAGTTTTCTATTATCTATAAAGAATAGAATAGAATACTGGAATACTAAAGGTGTTAAGTGTACTGAGTTATATATTAATATTATACCTGAATATAATATGTTACCAACCACACGTTTGCCGTTGGGTACCCATTCTATTACTTAGTCTATCTATAGGTACGTAACCCTTTCTTAATACAGTTTGCTAATTTATAATGTGATTATTGTATGGTAGGTATGAATGGCGTAGAAACAACTATAGTCTGACTTTTAATTTGTTAGACCAAAATTACATTTGGTGTCGACATAAAAATAACCTAGTAAATAATCTAGTTATTGAGTGACTCTCACGAAGGACCAGTAAATCATTCTCTGCAGGAGAACTTTCACTGTGGTCGTGTTGTCTCTGTAATAATAATTATATAAGAAGGTATTTTTAAAAAAAAGGTCGATCGGAGCTGTCATTTTGGATTAGAAAATTAAAAAACAGAGTTTAGGAGGACCTAGCGCATTGTAAGCTTCATATGAATTTCAAACATTTCATATAACATAATAATATTATTATGCTCTATTTTTCAAATTTATGAGGTACCTACTGACTTCTAAAAAAGGCATTTTTCCTATGCCTAGGTCACTGTCACTATAGATTTCAGTTACATAAATAATAGGTTCCTGGTGTAACGTTATATTCCCTTTTATTTATTTTCCAAATCAGCTGTATTGTATAGTTTTTAGAAAGAGATGAATAGCACACCAAAACAATTCAGCGGAAAACACGCAGCATTGTGCGGCGGCCAGAAAAAACCAGATGTGAATAAAAAATAAATGGTTTTATGTATATTGGTACGGTGGGTTTAAACAAAGCAAGTTAGATAACAGGTTTATATACAAATATCTGTTTTGTTTTTTGGTTCTGAAAACAGGACGTGTGGCGTCCAATGCTACCATTTTTCATGACAATAGGCTCTAATACATTTCTGTATTAGATACATATCTATCTATAGCAAAACAAGTAAAACAATCAAAGATAGGTAAGTGTTCTTAGCAATAGCTAAATTAAATTGCATCTAAGAAATGCTGATGTTTAAATTTGTAATACTTAACAAGATATTATAACTAAACAATGCCTGAATTACGAAATAATATCACTAAATTTAAATAACACTTGAGAACGGCTGGACCGATTTGGCAAATTTTTGTTTTAAAATGTTCATAATAGTCCGAAACAGGTGCTTACGGAAAGAAAAAAAATGAAAAGTTGCCGAGAAAATGCTGAAGAAAGTGCTGGGAATGTTGTGTGAATTATTGAACCGACAGGACAACGTCCTGTCAGGTTAGGTAATAATAAATAGAAATACCAGACTGCTTACGGCCCAGCATAATTTGATTAAAATTACGCAGAATTTTTGAATTTAAACACATTAAACATATTCGTACAAAAGCCAATAAAGTCCAACACAACTAAAATGAGATTACGCAATAAACAGAAAAACAAAATTAGCTTCATAGTAGCTTCGGGTACCTACCATTAAAATTAGCAAACGTTCCTCAGTAGCTACAACATTGTACGGCATCGCCATTGTTTTATTTTCACTAAATTCAATAATGAATTAGTACTCGTACAACGTCGCAGCTTGTTTCAGAAGTAGAAAATTTGTTTCAAAACACTGTAACACGGAAAATGTTCTGTGAAAGAGAAACATATGTAGCGCACCGCGCGAATTCTTTTATTGGTATTACTTTGGTTCCATTGCACTTTATTGGCATCAGTGTTGGTACACAAGCCTCTAAACGCATTACATTATATCGTATAGAATGTATGAATTCTGAACGTTGTTGTATTTTGCTGGTTTTCACTCAAAATATTGCCGGTTTTTCCCCATGCCTCCGACTTTACTTGTTTCTCTATTTTCTTTGGATATTTTTAACATACAGTTATGCTTTACGCCATGGATGCGTGCGTTATGATTTTAAAGATTTTATTCCAGAATCCCTTAAAGTGTATCAGACCAAAAAGACGCCGATCCAGTTTACTTACTTGTTCATATAAACACTAAATACTTAATAGAGAAAACTACATAAAGACAGAAAAGTACCAAACATCAACTTTCAGTACAGCAAGTTGATGTTGGATAGGTAAATAAATAAAAGACAGTTTCCAAATAGTGAATTGCCACTATGTTCATCTATGGTCTAGTGGTTAGACAACCTGTCTCAGACCCAAAGGTCGGGTTTCGATTCCCAGTGGTGGCGGTTTTCTGCTCAGTCTGGTTGGTTGTGGGGCTTGTTCTAAGTCCGCCTGGCTAGCTACAACTTCTTATCTAAGTCTGTCTTGTGTTTCGGCAGTTAGAGTTAAGATTCCAGTTCCTCTGTGGTCGAGGAATCCTGGCGAAGCTCGCTTCCACTTTGTCTGATCATCACTTACCATCAGGTGAGATGCAGGTCAAGAGCTCCCCTTGTGGTTAAAAAAAATACAATACAACTAACATTTCCGTAACTATTTAACTTTTTCTAATCCACCAATGGACGTAAACATGTTTCCGGTATCCGGTGGCAAAAGGTTTTATATCTCCGATTGTATAAAACTCAATTTGTAACTCGTAAACCACATTTAAGAAAAGACGTATCTTTATCGAGAACGCACGACCTCTACGTAAGAAGGTCTGAAAGGCCAATAGCTTCCATTTTGTTTTATTTGAGACAATAATTCAAAGAAAACAACTAAAGAGCGTGTATTCGTAAAATGGCTGTTTAGAAGAGAGCAGCTGCTTTACTTTTAGAAAATACATAGTAAATAGAATTTGAATAAGATATTCTTTCTATGTATTTTTTTTTGTCTGTTTGAAATTGCCTTTGGAGTATTTGTTTGTGACTTTTACGTTTAAATGATGAGTCAAATAGATACACGTTTGTACAAATACATAAACGGCTCGGTATAAATCTCTACCTCTTTCAAAGTTGATAGCACTTGTTTTAAAATTATTCGTTTTAAGTGTTTTTTAAATGTTTAAGTTATAAATACATTAACAGTAGCAATGGCTTTCATTTTGACAGTTCAATAACATTCATTGCGTTATTTACGCTGTTGAGCGACAAATTTTTAGAACATATGAAGCAATGGAATCATTCAGAATGTGATTGAAAGTGTGGTGCAATTAGGGTGATGTTTGAAACCCTTACTACGTAGATTTTAAATTCCCTACTAATCACATCAAACAGGTACATACCCTGCGGCGGTTTCTCGTATGTTTTGATAAGTATGAGATACACTAATCAGGAGCTTATAACAAGCCTAGTTAATGGTGTAACATGTCTACTGAGCTTAGCCCACTTCTATATATATTATACATTTCTGTCTGTACCTATAAAGTAAAGATGTCTAAGCTAGCTACGTTCTAACGTTAATCTTGTTCAATTCAATGTCAATATGTAATGTCACGCGAAGATTTGTTACGGTTTCTGAAAGCCTGTAAGACCTTTTGTCAAATCTCACAACAAATGAATTGATTGGCTTTTGATATTTTGTGGTAGTATGCAAAGTAATTAACATTACCAAACATATAACACTAAATTAAATTATTTACCATACGTCAGCTAGCACACGTCAATAAAGAAAGAAAATAAATTTATTTGACTCAGGTTAAGGCACACAATATTCACACAAAAACAGAATTAATAAATTAATAAAAATAACTTAAAATACTAATGTGAAAAAAAAACATGCGGGGCAGTCTCTGGAGAATGCCGATAGAAGTGAAAACTAGCTTGCAGTGACGATGACGCGAGTTTCACGCTTTTTGTTCATCCAAAAAGTACGCATATATACATTGTATACATATATCTCATGGAAAGCGTTCGGCGACGACGACGCGAGTTTCACGTTTTTTGTTCACCCAAAAAGTACACATATATAGACAGTACACATATAGCTCATGGAAAGCGTTCGGCGACGATGACGCGAGTTCCATGATTTTTGTTCACCCAAAAAGTGCTCAACGCGCCTAAAGAAGTTTTCACTTAAAAAAAAACAATAAATCAACATTAATCGGTTTCTCAAAACAGTGAACAACTAACTAATAACTGTGTGTTGTGTAACGCAATTAGGTTGCGGGGGTAAGCTAGCTAATCTAGTCCAACTCAATCTCAAACTTAATAATTACAACCTAGTTAAGGTACACACTGTAGACTAGGCCTACCCGCCAGGTGTAGAGGTGGTGTCTAGCCTCCGAGATTTATGAGTGAGACCACTTGAAATGCGGCAGTGAATATTCTATTGTTCTAAACTAGTAATTGATTAACTAACCTCGATGAGTTTAAACCAGTGCCTTTGTAGTTCGGAATTAGTTTTCATAGAGATATGAAAGTGAAACAAAACGTTATGATTATGTGTATCTATATCTACGTTATATGCTTCAAAAGAAATTAAGTAATATAGGTATTACAGGCAGCGCCCACAGCATGTTCAGTTCATATTTACAAAATAGACAACAAGTTGTTAAGATACGAGGGCTGACAGGACACCTAAAGTTATACGCATACAACACGTGCCTTTTTTACTTTGGCAAATCTTTGCAAATCATTATAAATGACGCTCAAAAAGACCTTCACCTACTTAATTAATGGTTAAAATATAACTTGTTGACTATTAACACTTCAAAAACATCATTTATGATTTTCTCCGCGAAAAATAAACCGTTACCAGAGTTCTCACCTCTTACAATCAACGGAGAAATAGTTAAAAGGTCTAGTCACGAAAAATATCTCGAACTGTGGGAAGATGACAAACTTAATTGGAAGCGGCACATCGATCATGTCAAAAAAAAAAAAAACTATTAGGAGCGTTATGAAAAGTTACAAACTGTATTCCGAAAAAAGTATGAATAAAAAAAAACTCCCTGGTAAAGTCAAACCTTGAATATCTAATTGATTTATGGGGATCAGCCGCTAAATCTAATCTAAATTCACTACAAAGAGTACAAAACAAAATCATTAAGGTATTATTTCATTATAACTATCTATATCCAACAAAGAACATATATACAAAAACGAACCTACTAAATCTCACACAACGTTGTATACATATACTACACCTGCATTCCCATTAAAAAAATCGCTACGAATTCCGTACAATTAAACATACAATTACATAAAAAAGCAATAACATACAACACAAGAAATAATTTAAAAACACGTTTCAACTAATGACTGCACGGGCACGGACTAATTACGGCAATAAAACAATATTGGTTGAGGGAGCACACCTGTTCAATAACTTACCGGAGGAGTTAAAGAAGTGTGATAGTATAAATATATTTAAAAAGAATCTTAAGAAACATGTAGGTACCCTGCAACGTCACCAGAGGCAAATATAATAACTACAATTAATTAGATGTAAGCACTTTTGTATCTCATTCTAAGTGAACTGTTATTGATCTTATGAGAAAATTCTATAAACCTAAATGTTTTGACGTGGTTACCTACTATTATGAGAGAGGCAGTAAATTGTGAAAATTTGTGATTCCGGGTTGATCTCTCGTCCATCATAATTTTAACAAGGTGTCGTATGTGAGACCGACGCGTTTGTTAGGCTGGTTATGTGGCATCATCATTATTTCTAAACTTTTGCGATGTAGTACCTATTTTAAGTAGTAGTTACAGAATGTTTCTTAGCGAGAGACACAATCGAAGAAAGCTTGCATCATTAGGAATGGAATGAGCCTAAAAAGTCTAGTGCCGAGCAAAAACAATAGCTACGGCAGTATCGGAAACCGTAAGAAAATCTGTTGCAAATAGCAAAAGTTTAAGAAGATACGACTCATATAATTCGTAAATCTACAAATAATTGAAAAAAAAAACACAAATGAAGATTGTTGCGTTCAGTTTGCATTGTAAGCAATATAACAAGACCACCAAATCCAATAACGAGTGAAACCGAGAGGTGCGTCAGCAAAAGAACCAGAAAAAAAAAATGTTGCAAATAAACTGCTCACAGAAAGATGTAGGCGCACTTCCCTGTTTCGAATCGTAAGATTTCGCTTTGCTCGCTCGGCTCGTGCGTAGGCAAAGTTCGCACGCTTTTCGTTTTCTCATTTGATTCGTAAATAAGCTCGCTTCTCTCGCAAGTAGGCTAGCAACGGTCGCTTTACTCGAGAATGAGCTCTCCTCACAGTTTCCACTGTTTCCTATCTCTCGCAACTCTTCCCCAATTTGGATGATAGCAGATCATCACTTTACCTTTTGTTTTCATCACGATAACTTGTTAGTTGATTTAATACGTTTTAATGTTTTTTAGACTTTTTCACAACATCTATAATTAATTGGACATTCTGACTGCCTACAATGTAACAAAATTAGAATTTTATTTGCCCATTAAAAGTTTTTTTAAATCAGAATTCAAAGTTTTCTTTTATTGGTTTAAGAAAAGTAGATAAACTATGTAAATTGCCAATATACATTTGATGAAACTCGAATAAAAATGTTTCGTCGAATGAACATAATTTGGAGCTAGGCTAGCAGAGATAGGGCGTTATTTAATAAACATTTATCAGGAACATTACTTTATAACCAATTGTCTTAAGATTTTGTGATTCAAATAAGTGGATAATAAACTATGTAAACCTTTTAGAAAATTTACAAGACTCGAGGTTGGAAAACAGCTTGGATTTATTTTACGTTTGTGGCAAATATTCTGGGGTCCAAATATTATATGTATCGTTCCTGATACCATATATCCTTGATTTTGCCGCTCCAAGTCGGAAAAAGGGGAAGCATATTGCTCCAGCGATGCGACGAATGTGCCCACTGAATTTATATTAGACGAGTCTCCAGAATATCGTTATAGAAATTCAATAAAACATACAGAATAAAGCCAATAACTCTTGTAAATGGTTGTTCTATTACCGTGCGTCTGAAATGCTTTGAAAATGGGTTTAGAATACTTAGTAATTTATTTTACAGTGACAATTTGACAAGTAATAAAGTCACAGACAGATATAAACTGTATTTTCTATGTAGTTAGATGTAGCCCAGAATACATGCATTTTGTGGATGAATAAGCAATTTGTAGAAGATTGGACGTAAAGGAGAATACTAAAAATATATAAATCAACGGCATTATTATTAAGTTTTGAAACACAATAATACATTCAAAGCCTGTTCGTTATATTAGAACTAATACATTTGCTACGTCATGATAAAAGCTTTTATTTCATCCTAGGCTCAAGTTTGAGCGTTTGGCTTTTTGAAATTGCCGTTATTACCTACCTTTACTTCCCTCGGTAGCGTGTGGCCTATATTTCATTCAGAGGCCTAAAGCATTTCAACCCTAGTCCCTTTCAATTCGCCTAATAGTCCACCTGAGGTTGGTTTCTTTTAAGTGAACGATAAAATTTTGGTATTTTATGTTATAAATGGTTTCAGATTTGTATGGTTTGGTAACGCTATTACGAGTGATAAATGGGCTCTTTGTGATGTCATGGTATTTCAGAACTAAAATGATGGGTACTGTAGTTAATTGTGGTGAATTGTGGTGAATTGCATCAGATTTCAAATTAGACTATTAGCTAGCTACTAGTGAGTCTGCTAAAAGGTGTGTGGTGAAATGCATAAATGCCTATTGTAGCCGACTGGCAAAACAGCTTCCGATGAGCTGAAGCTACTACCTACATGAAGTAACATAAACATAATATATAGCATAACCATCATAGTAAAATGATGTTGTACCACGTATAATCTTCCACACAGACCCGTAGCACGCACAATGTAGTAGAGGCAGCTGTCTGTACTATTAGGTAGATAACCGATACTGGTGCACCCCTAACTATAAATAGTCGATAGACGAAGCGACAACGACTACCCGACTATGTTAAATATTCACTACCAGACGTTCAAGATTTAATAGCTCGATATAGTCCTTACCTATCGTAAAATGCAACGTCGTATGTCCTGTCCGTTACTGCGCTTATGACTTGAGAACTATTATCAAATTCACATGTTTTTCCCCTTATTATGTATCTATAGATCATGCTCATTAGTTAGTGTTGTATATTATTAGTACAAGGATTATACACCAGCTGGAATCAAAAGACACGCTCTTTTAAATAACTGCCAAAAAAAAACTCTTAAGGAATTCGTTTTGCAGCCTTATTCTATAAAATAAAACAATTCGGTTTAATAAAATACCATTGTAATCTTTTCTATGGGTGATGCTAAGCAACACGTGCAATGCGAAAGATATTTTGGACATATACACGAAAGAGAAAGAATAAATAAATACGTTGGTACACGGAATATTGTTCTGTCCAGAAAACTGACACTGTACAATACGCCCGTATTGTACAGTGTCAGTTTTAGTATCAGTTTTAGTTTTAGTGTCAGTTACGTCACCAGCACAATAGTTTTAGTTGGAAGGTAATCCGTTTAAACCATAAAGGCCTAAGGCATTGACTTTTCTGTTTTGGTCCGGAAAGCTCCGAATAAGTTATACCTACAAGCTTATCTGAGATATCGGATTTAGATACTTCATTTGTTCCTAAAAAAAGCTATTATGTACATGAAACATAGGTAGAGTACATACTATAGGTATATTTACATGCTTAGGTGCTTTTCTTCATAGGAAAGTGGATCCAAATAAGGTACAATCATGATTTGAGAGCTGTAGGATACTGACTTTATCTCGGTAAAGATGTACATACTCATTTGGATTTTTTTTCCATAAGCAGTCAGGCAGTCCAATGTAAATAAACATATCTACGAAATCAGCTATGCTCAACACCGTATGTCAACAGGTTCATTATGTTAATAGCTTAATATTGGAAATGAGGCTGGTAATTAATTAAGGGTTAAGACTCGAAGTCTACCTATCGTAATAACGACGGTTAGATAAGATAACACACATATTGTACCTACTTGATGTCTAAATGAGACCAAAATTCCAAACGAATTGCTAAACGCTTTCAATATATTCTTTCGACAAAATAGGACTCTAAAATCCGCCTAAGCGCAGCCTACATTTTACATAGAAGGCGGGGTTGCGAAATGGTAGTTTATGCGAGAACCGTGTCGAGTTCCATATTCATGGTTGGCCCAACCTCCCCCCGGAAACAATATAGAGGCCCGATGCCAATTGTTATTGCTGTACAGGAACTGGGAGCGCCATATAAGTCTGTTACATTCTTTATTTAAACTCGAGTGTTAGTTGCTGCCAGTAGCTTCTAGGTGCAAATAGGTTTGCCCGAAGTTCGGGATTCATTGGAACTGACTTTTATTGAAAGAATGAGTCGGTGATTATTTTCAAATGGTGTTTGTGAATTTATCTAATTCAGTTACCTCAGATAGGTAGGTGTGAAATGAATGTTGAATAAGGAAATTAGAACACTGTTTGTCAGAGAAACTGATGATTTAACAGCTTATAAAGTTGGTTTATTTCTTAATCGTTTTGGGTCAACCAATCAGCATGGTGAAGGCAGTATCAACACTGTTATTGACCTGACTGTTTCTCTTTCAAGGCACAATCAATTTTACGCTATTTACGGGTGAACCGTGTCAATTATTTGCGGAAACCCAGTAGGATAGAGAAACCATGTTTAAATAGGTTCAACGACCCACAAAACAGTCAACATGAGCCGACAGTCAAATACACCGACGGAGAAACAAACAAATGACGTAAGGTTTGTATACAGAGCGTTCCCTTAAATACAAACGTGTATTAGCTCCCCCAAGTTCAAAATAAGGAAAAGGAGTAATATCAACAAAAGAGCTTTCGAAACTCCTGATATAACGTATTACTTATGAGATTGACTGACGTACTTAAGTTAGCTCATTGGAGGCGAAAAGTATAAGATATTTAGAGGAAAGTCAAGAGGGATGTGAAAACATACACTTATATGACTCAAGAGCGGGTACTCTTACTAAGAGTTATACAGCTGACATTCATAAATTACTTATCGTTATGAGTAATTTTTAACAAAAAATGTCTTGATATTATTTGTGTTCTCTCTCCCATCTGTCGTATTATTCATGACTAGTTTCTGCCCGCGACTTCGTCTGCCAGCCGATAACCTTCCTCAAGAGCTGGGCTATCTAATGTAAAAATATTGTTTCAAATCCAACTGGGAGTTCCGGAGATTACTCCCTACATACAAACTTACAAACAAATAAACAAACGAACAAATTTTACCTTTTTATATAAAAATTAGTATAAAAGTATAGATTATAAACTTTAAATTGAAAGTATTGAATATAATTACATCTCTGCCTAACCCTTTGGGAATACAAGCGTGATGTTATGTATATTAAGTCGAATCAGTGGTAATTAATGTAACCATGTCAAATGAATATAATATGAAGGTTACACATACACACTGTAGATGAAAAGGTGTGCTCAATCTAAAATTGCCTCAAATTAGTTCTGCATTAAGTCTTCCAGAAATGCGGGACAATTTTGTAGGGCAGATTAAGAATTGGGGCGAAAACAAATCTTACTGTTTTTTTTGGACCTTTGAGCCTAATATAATCAAATTATATGCAATGATTTTTAGAGTAAGACCCTGAAAAGTAAAAAGCCTCTTCTCGTAGAATAGAAAACGATTAGTAAGTAATTAGTGATGTCCACGGTTGCTCGCTGAATTTCACAATTTCGGAACATTCAGTCCACTCTTTTTCCCTTCACCGTAGGTCAATTTACGGTATATTCGTACAGAATATAATATTGAAACCATTATACGAACGTTGTACAGTACATTTGTCTCCATCCCGTAAAAACCGACCACATATTGTGGCGTGTCCAAAGGTCCATGACGCGGAACTTGTTTTGTGGTTTTGCACTAAGCTGGATTATGAAATGCAAAAAGATTAATAATTTTATAAAAGCTTTATACTGAAATGCAAATGAAAAAATCTGATTTTTTGTGAATTGTGTGTAAATTTAAATCTAGAGAATAAAATGTAAAACTAGCATCAGCATAATACCTGTAAATGTGTCTATCTTTTGCGCCATACCTTCCTCTATCTGCATTAGATGTACGACCTTTCATCTGAAAATATAATAAATCTAATAAACATATTTGTTTACTCCCTATAGACTGCCCTGTGTCTCTCACAGAAAGTGAAAGAGTACCCATTTATTATGTAAATAGACGAATAATGAAAACACAAGAAAATCCGGAAAAGAAATTGAATCATATCATACAGCAAAGGAAAACATTCATTGAACATACCCATGAGAATAAAATTAAGGAAAGAATATGTATAAGTAAACAAAATGTGAATACAAAACAAATACAAAAGCATGTTAGTGCCAATGGTAATATGATAAAATATCTTGAAACAACTAAGAAGTTATCCACTCAGCTATTCTAGACGTTTTATCTCGCAGACTCGTATGTATGAGAAAGTCTGCTAGTTTATATCGAAGGTTAGTGACACGACGCAGCCGGCTGCCGGGCCCGCGTATCCGTAATGTGTTTCCACTAATACCGAAACTGTTCCGAGTAGCGAGCGCCTTGTAAGAGTATCACTTGGAAAAGCTTCGGGCGCAGATGTGCGTTTACACAATACAATTGTTTCTCTCTCCATTCGGGAGTTTGTTTTATATCCTTCTTCGTGTTGACGCCGCGGTTCGCCTCTGGCGATATATTCCGAACTCCGGCGAAAAGTTCGCGACTAAATCGCTTCGACGTTATGAAGCTTTTCAATGTATTATTCGAATGTTATCGCGAAAATATCTGGTTTATTACAGCGTGCGAATGCGAAGTGCCTACTTTTAGATGGTAAGAGAATTTTATTAACATCATTTTGTTGATATGTGAAATATAAATAACGTTTTTATTTCTTTGTGGCATCCATCTGAAGATGTGATCGGGGATTTTCATTCTTAATTAATATTAACCAATTTTTTATCGAATTTTACCAACGAATAAGAGTAGCAATCCTTAAATGATGAGATGTTACAGTAAACACATAAATAATGAGACGTTACAATTTAACACCTGGATTAACTACTCCACGTCAAATGTTTAGACTCTTAATAATTAATCGCCTAGTGCTTAATAGCGCTAAGCGGTTCATTAAGAATTCAAGATCACTAATGGCTGAAAGTACTTACCATGCGGTTTCAAAAGTAGGCTGCAAATCTAAGTAAAAGAAACGATATATCATTTATTAAGTTGTTGGTGAACCTTATAATACATAAAAAGTTCAAAGCATTGGTTGACTTCGAAAGTGACCAAACTCGATTAATTGACCAGGTGTGAACACAATAGATTCCCAATCACACTCGACCGGGCAAACAAAGCAGGCTTTTATGAAACAAAACTCGTAGGTTGGCGGCTAGCCTAGCAGTTTAGTTTACTGGGCCGGCAGTTGGACGCAATTGGAAAACCACACAGTGCCACAGTTAATGCGAGACTCGTCGACACTCGAAGTAGTCTCCTGTAGGTGGAATACTGTTAGGTGTGAATATATTCAGGATAGTTAGCTTTCATTACAGTCATTTCCCTTCGAAACAAAATTTAAAAATTTGATATTTGTGTAAACTGCTCGTTTGTCAACGAGGTGTGAGTGTTAATAACAACAGATGAAAAAAAAAATAAAAAAAAATAATGGTTAGGTACTGATGTTTTAATATTTTATTTATTTTAAAACCAATGGTGCCGCAAGTTAAAATTTTCACACATATTTTTTTTCTTTATTTTTTTGTAAAAACCTAACTGCTATAAAATTATTCGAACCTAACAATCATAAGTACATCCCAATGCGACAAAATTCACTTATTGGTATCTTTTGTACGTTTGAGAGGTTTTACTGTATTTACGAAATGAACAGGCTCAGCTTACAGTCTCTAAGTCTCAATTTGGTCTAGTGCCAAATGACATTGCGAAATTGAATACAATTTCCTCTGCGCTTAACTACTCTCGCTTGTTAGTCCAAAAACAATAATCGAATTGTCTTACTAAACTTATTTAGTAAACGGAAATAGTAATGTTTCATCTGTCTTCTCTGAAAGTAGAAGCCAAACCATTTTAGTAATTTTTCAATCAATCTGCCCAGCCTTTTCCCAGCTAAGTTGGGGTCAGCTTCCAATCTAACCGGATGCAGATGTATACCAGTATTCTACATGGAGCGACTGCCTATCTGACCTCCATAACCCAGTTACTGGGTAATACGATACCCCTTAGTAAGACTGGTTGTCAGACTTTTGGACTTCTGACGACCCGTAACGACTGTCAAAGATCCACGAATGACAGCCGGGACCAACGGCTTAACGTGCTTTCCGAGGCACGGAAGAATCTCGGTATTTAAAGATGGTCACCCATCTACGGACCAACCCCGGCAAGCGTAGCTTAACCTGATGGATTGACCCGTGTGGCTCTTATTACTTAGCCACGAGCTCCTCATTTTATGAATTTTTCATCTATATAATTAACATCTGATCTAGTTATCTTAGTAATTTATTTAATGTTGTTTATACTTACCTGTATCTATGTGAACCTTCTTTCAGGGTCAGGGCCTTACTAATAGACAGATGAGACGAATAAGTGATTACAGACGAAACTCCCGGAAAAGCCTTTTAAGTCTGACTGACGGACCCTTCGTGCAGTGTTCCAAGTTAAGGAAAAAATCGGCTCAGACATTGCTTTTATCATTCTCTTTTGGTCGTGAAACAGATAATAAGAACGCTGTCTTGATGTTAAAATTAAGTTTACCTTAAAACTTTTTCAAACTTATAAAAATATTTATAACTAGCTGTGCCCCACGGTTACACCCGCATAAGTAGCGATCCCGTGAGAATATAGGGATAAAAAGTATCCTATGTCCTATTCCAGATTATGGTCTACCCTTGTGCCAAATTTCATCCAAATCTGTTCAGCCGTTTTAGCGTGAAAGCGTAACAAACAAACAAACTCACTTTCGCATTTATAATAATATATTAGTTATAGGACTAGCTTCCGCCAGCAGCTTCGCCCGCGTGATATCTATATAAATTATAGCCTATGTTACTCATTGATAATAAAGCATTCTATAGGTGAAAGAATGATTAAATAGGTCCCAGTAGTTTTTGAGTTTATTCATTACAAATAAACAAACAAACATACAAAAAATCGAATCTTTTCTCTTTATAATATTAGTTTAGATAATATTAGTTTATATAATATTAGTTTAGATAACATTAGTTTAGATAATATTAGTTAAGATACTATTAGTTATTGTGATGAGATTTTGTTTTAACATATGTCATGCAGGTTTTAACATATGTCACATGTCTATTACGGAATAATAGAAATGTATGTGTAGTCCTGCATGACATCGTTTAAAACAAAATCTGTCGTGATTACCTCCAGAGCCTAAGGGTTTACTCCAATTTTGCCTATGATCTTTGCCTCATATCATACATAGAGAAGTTATAACTATGAGATGAGGCAAAAGCTGTTCAACAAAACATACAGATTGAGGGATTCCGACGCCAAGATCACGTTCCACGCGAAGGTGGCAAAATGCCTATTGTACTTTAAATACATCTATTGGTACTCCCAATTAAGTTTACGACTCAAGCGCGTCGTCTGAATAGATTTAATGAACCCCTGTCAGTTCCAGTACACTAAACGGATTATGTATATGACGTGCTGTACCTATCTACGAAATTAGTATGCCTTAGTCGTGTCTCAAGTCCTTAGTATTATTCCGAATGACAGATACTTTAGTCAAAGTGACCATTTCAGCAGGATAAGGGGGGACCTGAGGGCGACATAAATTCCAATGTCAGCGTTATTGCGGTGTCCTTAGTTTGACGAAGGTACGGCTCGAATTGTTGAGGTTATCTCAAAGCAGATCGAACCCTAAAAACTGTCTTGTGTTTATTGTTTGCGCGTACGCGCAATTCTTGGCTGCGTGTAGAGATTCTTGGCGATTGGATTGAAGATGTAACAGCATAGCAGGATTTTTGTGCGTTATCCGTGTTGGTTTTCAACGTAATTGGATATTCGGATAGTTCTTTTTAAAACTCAATTCAGGGTTTAAGTAACAAAGAAAGTTACAAAATACTTCAAATACACATAAACCCGCACTAATATTTTTGGCCAGCTAGATTAATGAAATACCCCTATGTGCGTCGTTGATGTTGCGCGCCGCTTGTGCCGCGTTGCTGCCACGACGGTGCTCATATTCTATAATTACTCGAATTTTTAACGTATCCATGATGACGAAAAAGATTGAAATGCGATGAAAATGTAACACTAATCAATAAACAAATGACTACTTTTGGAAAAAAAAAACATGTTTTTAAAATAAAATTAATTTGTAATTAGAATTCTTAGCCAAACAAAAATTATTTTGATTTGAAATGGCCAGTACTGCAGACCATTTGAAGTTAGCATCATCAGCATCATTAGCATCATCCTATTACTTATCAGCTAAAAGACGTCAGCTCCTCCAGGGTAGTTAAGTAGGTATAATACCAACTAAATAAAAACATATATATGTTACAGTTAAAACCTGTTTTTAGTTAGAACGCGTTTTCACTAGTTAAAACTAGTTTTAATTAAAATTAAAACATGAATATCAGTAAATTCTAGCTATAACTAGGACATTCTAGTATTAACAAAGGCATCCAGTAAAAATTAGTTTTAACTAGTGAAAACGCGTTTTACTAAAAAGGGGTTTTAATTGTAACATATATATAAAATTTACATTGTCTCAAATAACAATAGATCATAAAAATAGAGAAGTTTTCCGCACAGTACACCCACATTTTCAAGTCCCACGAAAACGTAATTATGAACCCCAAATTACAGTGCTTCAATTCACAGCAACCCCTTTGTTTCGCGAACATTCTACCAACTGGAATTGTCACCGCCTTATCTTATTGATTAAGTGAGGACACGTTGCATCATTTGAGCCTTTGGAAATACGACCTAACAATCTATAGGGTTGCATTGCATGTAGACGCGTACCGGTAGGATAGAAGACCTAGGACAGTTCATGGAGTTTCATGGTTCAAGTGGGTACGATGGCCGATACAATATCTTGCCACATATTGTTATCGGAATCTCGATTGGGTAACGTTGCTTAGACTGGACACCGGTCCTTATCGACCTCGTTAAGCAAGGCAGGCAAGCGTATTATCTATGGCAGACAGTTACATGCTTGGTGAAATTATTGGTGATTCTTGCATCTATCGCTCTGCTAAGCTTTGTGATAAAACCATAAAATTTGACATTTTAATTATTATGTAAATCATTAAAAATACCAGTTTTTTATATACATATTGACATTGTTGAAAATTATATACAAAATAACATGATTACTTTGTAAAGTATTATATTGTTTTAATTATTGTGAATGTGAGGACTATGTGGATATTTTATTTTTATTGTTTTTCCTCTTTCTTTAATTTTTTCTTTCTCAGTTAGTTTAAATGATGGTCTAGCAGTTTGAGTACTTTATGCGACCTACCCAAATGTCCTTTCTTTGGTATTGTTCGTCGAGTTGAGCTCCTTAAGTTCTGCGTTGAGCTCTACGATTACTGACAAATGCTTGCACTGACTGGACAGGTCCACTCAAATCTGTGTGGTTCTTTCCTCAAAAGACCATTTCAGACACTAATCTACATGGTCCTCATATGGCCTGACCAAGATTATGTCTGGACTTTAAAAGAGACTGTGACCTCTGAGTTTATTTCGGTCTTTCTTCTCAGAGTAGTCAGATAGGAAACGCCGAACTCATCTAGCATTTTCTTCTTTTTTTTTTTTTTTTTTTTTTTAATATGACGTGTAAAAGTGATTGCAGTGTCCTATTTACAGAATAAACAATTTCATTTCATTTCATTTCATTTCTATGTTGTTTTAGTCCTCCTGGGCGAATTATTTTGATGATACTTCTTTTAGCATCTTAAGGACTATCCTAATCCTAACTAATGTTATATAAAGTGTGTTTGTTTGTTTGTTACGCTTTCACACTAAAACGGCTGAACGGATTTAGATGAAATTTGACAGATCGGTAGCCTGGGACCTGGAGAAGGATACAGGCTACAGCTAGTTTCTTATAACATACACCAGATAAAATAAAATAAAACATGTGGCTATTGAGCATTATTATTGATGTCACCTACTAAGCGTTAGTGACTGATACTCAGAACAACTGTCTACCTATTACGGTTCATGAAATACAGCCCGCTGACAGGCAGAAAGACCGACACGGGGAGGCTTAGTAATAGGGTTCCGTTAGGCACACTTCAGAACCCTAAAAACAATTGTATATGACTGAATATAATTACCTTGTGGTTAAGGCCTCGTCTCTCATGCACGAGGTTGAAAAATACAATCCTCACCGTGATAAAAAAAAAGTTATAAGAAGGAGAATATGCTTATCGACAGTAATTGACCCGATACCCGATAAAACTCTTGCCCCGCGCTTGACCCGCCTCGCTGTACCTTTTGTCTGCCCCACTTTAGATACTCCTTCTAAGTATTTTTATTGTTGTGCATGAAGAAAGAAAAATATTTTGTTTGGGATACGCACAGAAAATACAAACAGTAATAATAAAAAAATAAAAAAGGAGCATTTAAAAACTAACAAAATAATAACTACCTGTGCGAGGCTAAAAAGGCCCCTATCTCAGCATTATGCGGCGATATTTAAAAAAAATATACCACCGCCCTGGTATTCTGATAGGGCCTACTGTGATGCCTCGGACACACCTAAGGCATTGTGTTCCCTGTTTGATGGAACAGTGTAGGGTTTCAATCCCTTTGAATATTATTATTTTATTAATCTAATCATGTGTTCGGGAGTTTTGAGTGTGATTGTACAACTAAATTTGCCTTTGTATTTAAAACATAGAACGAGAAAATATAATAGAATTTTACGTTGCACTATTTGTACATTAGTATTATAGAGTACAGTATATAGTCCATGGCCTAAGCCATGGATTTCAGATAAGAATATGTTAAGCTCCAAAATAAAATCTAGGAATTTAAACAGTTTTGTGCTCATTAAAATGCACTGAAAAGAGTTCCATAAATAATGGCATCCAATCCTTTAGGAAAGGAAAAACAAACTTTTTTAATTAGGCTAGAAAAGATCCGAGTTTACGACGGCGAAGCCATAAAAAGGCAGAGAAAAATACGTAATTGAATACGTTTGTAGGTATCTTCTACAAAAGTTCGAATACACGCGTTCTGTAAAGGTACATGCAGACTTGGCAGCAAACCGCACATAGACAGTGAGTCGAAAGTATTTTACATAATCTGACGCAGCCATGTAGTGAGCTAAAGGTATGAGTGATTTTCCAGTTTTAATATACTTACTTGTATAATTTCTGGACCGTGGATTATCTATCTATATATTAATACATTCAGCAAAAAGTTTGCACTTTTTTTTACAAAAATTACGCGGACGGAGGAGTATGAAATTTGGCACAGTTAAAGTTTATATGGAGAAGGAGTGCAGAAAGCAAATATTTTTATATAATATGCAAATAAATTAAAATAATAAAAAAAAAACATAACACACTACCAAGCGTTTGACACACACAGACTCTTTTATTTATGGTTAAAGATACCTTAGAATAACAACAACATGTCAACATGTCACCAATTTTTTTTAGAATAGTTCATAGTAATTATGGAATTAGCATAATTACTATGAACTATTCAAAAAATTTAATACTTAAAATTTTAATGAATTTTTGGTCGAATTTCGACCACTGGGCGACCACTGGTTGATAGTCAAAACTCATACCTAATTCTAGACATTAATCATTCTGTAGCAAACTATTCACGACTGAAAACTTCGGTAGTCCGTGTCATTCGAATATTTTTACGTCAGTATATTAAATGTGCTTCCTTAGTCTGCGCTCTCCTTAACAATTCCCTTCGCTTGAACCTCCCTAAAATACGTAGGTATAATGTGTAGCTGTAAAATATCAGGATAAACTAACAATCTGCCGAAATATGAGCTATGATTTTATAAACCGTACCCTGCTTTTGGGTTAACGTCCTTTATAAGACAAAATATCTATTTAATTTTCATTGGATTGCAACGAAACCGAATAGTTTAGAGATTTCAGGCACTTAAGGCTTCAAACAACGCCTCGGCAGCTATTTAAAGGATTTTTTGCAACAGTTTTCAAGGTACCAGACTTTTTATTTTAAATAAACCCAACATTTCAAATACTCCTTTGTAATTTTCTAAATTAATTATTTGTGGGCGATTAAATACGTAAATGTGAAGCTTTGTTGTACTATTATGGTTGAATAAATATGCCAGGGACCGCGAAATATTGAAAGGACGTTATATCACAATATTGTAATTGATGGATCTGGAAAACACCGAGGGAACTTTTCATAACAATAGTTAAATAGGTATACACTTACATTTTTTGACATTGAAACTGAGAGCTGCGGTATCAATTAAAACCAAATCTTACGACAAAATGTGTATAAAGTTCAGTTTGCGTCAAAATTTTGTCTTTTTTCTATTTAAATTCATCATCAGCCTAGTCTTTTCCCAACTATGCTGGGGTCGGCTTCCAGTCTAACCGGATGCAGCTGAATACCAGTATTTTAAATGGAGCAACTGCTTAACCGACCTCCACAACCCAGTAACTGTGTAATACGATACCCCTTGGTAAGACTGCTTGTCAGACTTTCGGGGTTCTGACTATTTGTCAATGATCTACAATGCCTGGTTTATACGATTGCGGTGACTGGACCCAGTGACTCAGAATTTCGGACCCAGTCAGTGGTGTCATGTAAACGAGATCGACAGTAAGTCAGTAACTCAGATGGGGGAAGCTACTGGGTCCGAAAATAGTCGGGTAGGTTAGTCAACTAGACTGACTTGAGGGCGCGAAGTCAGCACAGGACTGGGTTGAAACTAGTGTCTACATGAGCCCAGTTGCAAGTCAGTGCTGGGCTGACTTACTGTAGGTACTGTCAATTACTGGGCTCGTAAAAACCTGCCTCAAAACGTGCTTTCCGAGGCTCGGAGGGGTCTTAATATGGGTGAGCTTTGTTCTATAAATAATTTATTTAAAATACATTTATGAATTGTTTGAGGCGAAAAATAAACAGTATTCAATAATCGACGTCTTTAGCTACTTTAGCGGTACAAAGTTTTGTACTATTCCAACAAGATTTAATAATCATGGTGTGGCCAAACTAAATATTGGTCCTGGGTGGAAGCTTAATTAAAATACTTAGAAATTCTCAGTGGACAAGGAGTTTGGGTTAATATAACAATTTTATTAGATTACTGGAGTATTTTCCTTTGTTTCTCTTGCATTCTTTTACGATGGACTGGGAACCACAACGGAAAATTTCTGCTTAAGGTTTCAAGTACCTAATATCGATAGCTCTTTGAGTGATCGTCTTAGAAATTGCCAAAATTCATATGGAAATACACTATAGTGAAGGCACGTGAATAATTAATTTATGTAAATTGCGCTTTAAATGCTGGGTTTTGACGATGAAACTTACTTGGAAAAACTTAATTAATTATAAGCACTATTATAAGATTATAAAAATAATAGTATTATGACAAAGCAGCGCATTTCGACCAAGCGACTCGTTCCTAGAATATTATATTCAGTAGATTGCAAATTCTTTTTATTCCGAGCACGAGTGCGCTTTCGTTGAACAATTCATTACTCTTTCGAAACATTAATCAAGGACATTTTTAGAGCTGCTGCCATGTACCTGTAAAGAAAATTTATGGTCCATTACGTCATATTTTTATAGAAAAACGTACGTAGTCAACGTTCAACGATAGCTTTTTACAGTCACTCACTGCAAGGTTCTCATTTGTTACCAATTTCAAAGGCGCTATTTTAATAAAGGAAGTGATTTTACTAGAAAATAACTTCCCAGGGACAGGGAATCTTGTTATAATAATATTATATCAAACATGTGACTTAAATCCTTGCAATCTACCAAAGGTGTTTTATTTTCGAGAATCCCGGTCGTAAAACTGGCGGATTGACGAACGAACTCAAATAAGATATTCTGGTTTCCAAGGCTTGGATCCTTAATCAAATTATTCAGGATCTTAAATTAAAGAGGGGAATTTTGTCCAAATGACCACAATCGTTCGGTTTAACATCGTTTTCTGTTCGAATAATGGAAAAAGTTTCTCAGTAATAGCTATCTCAAGAAAATCAACAAAATCCAAGGGAGGATTTTCGACTTAATAAATTTTGAGGGATACTTCTGATTTTATAGCTTCAGATACTAAATACTGACAAGAAATGATTTATGGTTATTTGTTTCAGTTAAGCGTATCATCATAATGAGATACTTTATTACGTTTTCTTGAAAATTACATCCCATTTAACATTTTTAGGCAACAATTCTTGAACGTAACTGAAAATTTTAGTCAAATTCTGAATGTGGAATTTTTGGCAACGCATACGAAGATGAGATTAAAAGAGCCCTGTTTCAAAGTTTAATAATAAATAATCTTAGTTTAATAAGTCTTATATAAAAGGACTGAAATGATTCAGTTTAGCAACATAATCTAACACTAGATCACTTTTCAGAATCGCTCCTAAGGTTACGACCCTGTTTTCATAGCATGAGACGCTGTCTAAACCTACAGATGATCGCACCAACATTACTAACACTAACAGTTTTGAAACTATCCAGAGTCCTATCCTACTAAGTAACACTTTAGCTCTTTTTCTTTGTATAAACGATTCGTTTCACCCGAAAGAAGTTAACAAATCAGTGGTTTTTCATAATTCCATACAATTATCTCTTTTCTGCTTCACCAAGTTTCAATTTACGCAAGTCTCAGATTAAACTGAAGTTTTCAATTATCGTTCCCATTAAAGGAAGTAAGAGGGGCGCCTGTGGAGGCTTCATCAATTTTTATAGCTCCGAGACTCAAGATAAGCTAGCTCATTACCAATGTTTTTTAATGTGATCGACTATTCTGTCAATTTGTTTTAAATGGAATCGGGGTGACAAAATCGGTTTAGGTTCTCAAGGACGACCCCATAAGTAGGTACTAAGTAAGTAAGTCAACTTGCAGCCCGTTTTTGATTTAAGAAAAGTAGCAGGTTCGCGGATTACTCTTTTTTGAACTTTAGTATGTGCTTAAGATTTTTACTTTTCACTTGAGAGAATCGAATTTTGCGAAACCTTGATTAAGCCTACGTGGATGTCATCCTTGATTTTACTTTTTTTCTTGTAACAATGTTAGGGTTTCAAGAATTCTTTACTAAAGCAGTTTGATGTCATTGAATATTCGTAGAGAGAGCACGGTTTCTCACTTTTTTACTTTCTAGTAAGAAAGAAAATACATTTATGAAGCACTTACTAAAAGGCACAAAACACATCATATTGTGTACTACAAGTAAAAAAGTAGTAAAATAAAACATTAAAAAAGTGTAAAGTTTGATTGTAAGATATTTCCAGGAATGTGTGCCTCGCGGCTTCGCCAAATAGGCCCAGTTCAGCAAAAATGCCATACACTGGTTTCCAACTAAACCTGAAGTGTGAGGTGACGAATGTATATCAGTTTTATACTACAATGTGTGTATGTATACTTAAATAAAATAAATTTGTGTACGATAATAATAATAACGAAAATTTCAGTAGTTAAAAAAAGAAAGAAAAAGAAAGAAAATACGTTTATTTGCGGTAAACATGACGCAAAAAAGAACACAAAATTATAAAATGGAAACAAGTTTAGGGAAAATATGCGTCACATAGTTAGATATATTAGATAAAATTGCAAAACAACATAACAAAAACAAACTGACAAATAAATGAGAAGGACGCGTGATAGATCTAGAGATCTTTTGAAACGAACCAAAACCTGTTTTGAATGATGCCAGACTTTCTAGTTAATTTACCACTGATTGCTATTCTAATTTAAACTAAACTAAACTCCTACTTTGTGGAGACTATCCAATAGGGGTGAACAATACCTACCAATCCTAAATGGAAAGTGGCAAGCCTGTCATACCCGGCGGTTTCATCCGGAACATTGAAATTGCCACTAAAATGAATTGAGTGAGAAAGGAGAGAAATTGTCACTAAATAAATACAAGGTTTTAGTATTCCAATCGCGCCTGAACTCTAGAATGACATTAATTTATTGGTCCCTTGTATCGTTACAAGAAATGGTTTATAAAGTGTCACAAAAATACTAATAATTAACTCACCTCTGTAATAAATATGTTACCAAAATAATTGGGTTGACAGTAACCGTAAAAAACATTTCAAGCTGATTATTATTTGCTCAGCATTTTTCATGATAACATAACTTTTCAGTTTTAAAAGTTAAATTAACTTGCTTTGGGAGCGCGCAAATATTAGGAAAAATATACTGACAAGCAATATAAAAAGCCACATGCATAGTGCCACAAAAATCTAAATATGTCCTAAACCACACGGGTTTGCTACATGAAGTAAAAAAAATCTTGAAAACCGTTTTATAGGTGTTTTTTATGCACTATTAAATTCTCTTGAATGTCGCTTTTCACTTCAATAAGCTATCTTGCGTGGTTTCGGAAATATTTCATGATAAGATAGTGGCTTTTTTATATTGCTCGTCAGTGTATTTATATTATGGGTAGGTACTAAACTTACCTACTATGACTACACTACACTATACTACCTACGATGTTATAATTAAAACTACATTAAATAAATATCTTAAAAAATTCTGAGCGAATACTTCATCACAGTTTTTTTTATTTTGTTTTTGCCCGCGGAGTTTTTGAAAACATAGAAAATTAAAACATGCCAGTCAGTAGTACGTAGATTGTACCTGGATGTCATAGGAAACTTTTTCATTAAAAAATCTAACTAGTTTTAACAGGAGCATTCTGTATACTTAATATTCTGTTTAACCTACTAGAAGTGCAGATCTTGGCGCCACTTAAGCAACTTCTCTTTGTTTTACGGCAGTTTTAGCCGATCTAATTTCCGACAAGTACTTATACAATTTATGAACTCCAAGCAGGGTTTGCAGACTCTAGTAATTTCCAGTTTATCTTACACTTAGTTCGTTTAATGGAAATTATTTAGAGCAAATTGTTTAAAGGGAAATCATGGAGGCAGTAAATGAAAATTAATTACAAAAGGAATTCATAAAGTGGATGTCAGTAGAAACGCCGGAAGGGCCGCTTTAGAAAAGGTCAGCTGTCAGGTAAGAAGGTATCTTCAGGCAGTTCTCGTTCATGGTAAGATGTTTGAACATGGAGCAAAAGGAGTTTGAGTGACAATGATCCCTTAGTAATTAGGTAGATATGTGAGTTAAAAATCAAACAAATCACCTTTTAAACTATAGAATAGAAGCTTCAAGATTTTACATACAATATACAAGCTAGTCCTAAAATATATTATTATGCACAAGTATATACATATAAAAAAAGACATCAAAAGTTTGTTTGCATCGCTGTCAATGGAAAAGTGCCCAAAAGGCTGGATTCTTTGGCCTAAAAATAGGAATAAAATAATAATCGTACAGGATAAAATGTTTAACCATTTCATAGATTTTCCTTCAACTTGACATAAGTGCCTCGTAAAAACTTCGACCATTTTGTGTTACCTGAAGAAGTGTCCTGCTAACTTAGTCGAGATTATTTTCCTTCTGGCCAGCGGCAGCGATCCAATAAAGGTCCAGTGTATCACTGTTTCCTGCTGGTAACTGCGATCACTCACACAACTTTTATAAATCAATCACTTTAGTTTCTTTCTTCTACTTTACTTATTACGTTTCCTCTTCGTATTTGATCTCTACTAGACTTTTGTTTAGTGGATGAAGTCAATAAAGAAATAGCGTCACGCATAATTGAGTACCTTATTATTACACGTTATTTTATATTTCATCATTTTTAATATAAATATCCATGTTAAAAAGTAGCTTATATTTTTCTTCAAGTATAAGACTACATGGCTGTCAAAATTAAATGTCATAACGATCGGTTAAGTGGTTTAGGCGTTAAAATGTGACAGATAGAGTCAACTTTCACATTTATCATAATAATTAGTAAATATGTAGGTATACTTTTTTTTTCTTTTTCTTTGGATGGGAAATTATCAAATAACTTCTCCCGCTCTGGGTGGAGCGGGAGGGCGTGTCAGACTCTTACTGACTAAAACCCACTCGTGTTCCTTCCGTTGCCTGTACGTTGCCAGGGGCCACGGTATCCCTTTCGGACTTTCCCGCAACCCCGGCAGGCTTCGGTCCTATCGGACCCCTTCACTTGCTGACATCTCTTTCAGGCGCGCGTGGAACACAACGCGCCGTCGACCCGGGCCTGTTCCTTATCGGACGGCGAGCTAACCATTGCTCACCATCCGCAAGCCCGCGCCTACGGTGGCCGGGAATCTGCCTGCGATTCCTGATGCCCAGGGCGTCTCCTGCGGCGGCTAGGGGCGTGAGGGCGCGAAATTTGCGTCTCCCTCACGCGTTCTGCCTCCTCCTTCGCGAGCATTACTGCTTCGCAAAAGGAGGTGACGGCCTCTCATGCTCTCTCGCTCCGTACCATGGCCAGGACCAGGGCCGGACGCGAGAGATGTCCGCCACCGATCGCCTCCACGAGGACACGGCGATGCTCTGCCCAAGCCGGGCAGACCTCCACCGTATGCTCCACCGTGTCCTCCAGGCGATCCATGCAGTGATGACATCCGGGCGTTTCCTCCGGCCTGATACGAAACAGAAACCTCCCGAAACAACCATGTCCGGTGAGGACCTGCGTCAGGCGGAAGGTGAGGACGCCGTGGCGCCTCTCTAGCCACTCCTCAAAGAGGGGACTTATCGCCGCAATAGTGGCGTGCCCAATGTAGGTATACCTTCATTTCGAAAAAGTTCCTTAGTAGTATTGTTCACGAAAAGTAGGTATTTTGAGTGGTCGGATCCAGTGGCAGGTATACAAAACGTTGGCATTTGTAAACATTAAAAATATTATCATGATAAAATACCTGCCATTTTCAACCAGTTGATAATTTTGTTTAATATTCTCTTTGTAACCAATTTTATACCACCATATTATGTATGTAAATCAACATTTGGTATTTTTCTGGGTCAATAAAATGCTGCCAATAATCCTGACATGGTATTTTTTCTCAAAAGCATTAAATTAATTGTTTGGCAACGATGATCAATTTGGTCGAAAGTTAATATTAATTTAATATCCATTTTAAATTGTCTCTTAACCAATTTGTAGTCAAATGAATCCCAAATTACAATGTTCGAAATAACTATTATTAATATTAATCGTAAAGGAAATAATGTTGAGCTATTTTATCATCCGACTACGGCGAAGCAAAAAGGAGGGTTATGAATTTGACCAGTATGTATGTATGTTCATCTGTTCCCTCATCATTTCTACGAGTAAACTACTCATCATAATTTGACAAAAGAGGTATCTTTGGAAGCGTCTTGATCGTCAGCTGGTTATATAGAATATGGCGCCCTCTAGAGGACATAAAGTCAAGCCCAAAATAAAAAATGTGATGCCATGTTGGGTATCGCCCAACATGGCATCACATTTTTTATTTTGGGCATGAAAGGGCAGTACATCACAGACAGACAAATAAAAAATCCGGAGTAACATGTAATCTGTTCGATTAATGTCCTAACACGTGTGACTCCGGATTTTTTAATTGGCTGTCTGTGATGTCTTGTTTATACCTTTTTATTAGTTGTCTTTTTTGTCGTAGTTGGATTTTCAATTTATAACTTTTTTACTTTATTGCTGCATTTAATTAATTTATCAACGTAAACTTTCGTAAATTAATTTAACAAGAGGCAATTTTTGCTACGTAGGAAAGTTAAGTATTGTTATTTTAAGGGTAGTAATAAAAGCTCCGAAAAAAATTTATAATATGTGCTCATATTCAAAAAAAATTTATTACAAAAAATATGAAATTTCCTGCTTTATTTATTAATTTTCCGATAGCTTAAATGCGAATATGAATAAAGAAACGACCGACTAAAATACTGAAAATTCCGAAAAATTAATACAGCATTTGCTGACATAATATTTTTCCACCAGCTTAAATTGCGTTTTACCGAAAATACCAGTTAGTAATTTTCATCGTAACTCACTATTACAAATTTAGAATTAACCTTATACATTTTATAAACTGTGGCGTTTGTTAAACTATTGTAACATTATAAAAATACTTTTCCAAGTGATTCCATAGATACTCCTTAGAAATATTAAAATATGCTTGTAATCAATATCATTCATTACTTACACCTACTTACCTGCCACCCTGATGATTTGATAATTCGAATTTTCGCGAAAACCCTAGGTATTTTACGAAAACACGGATGATTAGAAAATGGTGAAAACGTTTCTGCGAGCAACTTGGAAGTGGCGCTCGCCGGCCGCTGCCGCGGCACCACTCGCTTCGCTCGCTCGGCTTGCGCGTGGTTGGTCACAGTTCTAATCTAATCTAACCTAATCTATTTCACCCAGTTGCTCGCAGAAATCTTTTCACCATTTTCAAATTATCCGTGTTTTCGCAGTCCGGGTATCCGTGTTATTAGAAATTAAGCTGGTTTCTATATGTAGAGCTTAAGAAAACGATTATTATAGCTGAACATAATATGTTTTCGGAAACTTTGTATTTTTTTCGGAAGTTTGGTATTTTTTGGAAATTTAGTTTATTATTTGAAAGTACAGATTATTTTTCGTAGAATTCTAATTTGAATAAGTAAGCTCATCTTTGTTTGTTAAATACAAATATTTTTTTCGGTCAATTTTGTATAAATTATTCGGTAATTCATTTTAACGCAGGTTAGTTAATATTACAGACAACCACAGATCGTTGGAAGTTAATTTGTTTTTCGGAAGCTCAATTATTTCCCTTATTTTAATGGCAATATAGGTACCTGTGTATTATTTCGAAATATAAAGAGATTTGACACGTTTTTAATCAAAATGCTGGAAACTAAAAAGCCCATTTTGAGACTTTTTTTGCAATTAAAAATTACTTTATTTCGGAGGGTCGGAAGGACCATAGAAACAAAGGCTCATTAGACTTGATGTTTTTTTAAGGGCTTTATAACATGAGGAGAAATTAAACGAGTTGTTTTTTTTATTTTGATAAGGGTTGGCATCGTGGGCTCGTGTGTGATAAGGAGTTAACTGACAACACATTGCCGAAAATATCAATCACGTCCATCTATTAAAAACGTGCCGAGTTAATTGATGTATGTAATACATTAAGTGAATTGGAGCGGAGGAGCTCGTGGCTAAGTAATAACAGCCGCACAGGTCGATCCATCAGGTTAAGCTACGCTTGCCGGGGTTGGTCCGTGGATGGGTCGGTCTTTACATATCGAGATTCTTCCATGCCTGTTGGAAAGCATGTTAAGCCGTTGGTCCCGACTGTCATTCGTGGATCTTTGACATTCGTTATCGTCAGACGTCCGAAAGTCTGACAACCAGTCTTACCAAGGGGTATCGTATTACCCAGTTACGGAGGTCAGATAGTCGCTCCATGTAATATACTGGTATACAGCTGCATCCGGTTAGACTGGAAGCCGACCCCAACATAGTTGGGAAAAGGCTAGGCAGATTGATTGAATAAAATAAGTGAATTATTACCACCAGCATCATCTGAAAGTTGCTAACATGGTGGATAAACATTTTACTGCTCCATTCGACATTTTTAAATTAAAATATTTATCTAAATTCAGTAGTGATACTTGATTTGGTAAAAAAAAATCTTAGAAATCTTGTTGTGATGGAAAGAAGAAAAAGGTAGACTTTTTTGTTAGTTTGTTGGCGAACAAGTTGACACTGTCTGTGTAATGGATAGTGGCTAATAACACATCGATTATTCGCAGACTTGAAAGAAAAAGTTTAGGTACTTTTAACATGTCTCTTATATCTAAAGCTAGAACACAGCTGTGCTAGGTACTTAGTTGCAGAAACAAAAAGGTATGACTATAGTACTTCTTCGGTACTCTTTAGAGACCGTACTTTAGTACCTAGTAATTTTCCTCAAAAATATAAAAAAAATCACATATATAAGACATCAATTATTAGTGCTTAGTAGTGTGTATTTGTATACACACGGATATACCCATCACGGATATATTTTCGTTACGTTTGAAAGGAGATACAATCGCAACAAATGTGAGTTCGTTTTTTGTGTATAAACAGGGTTGGATTCCCTTCCCGAGGGAATGTTTCTGCTTTCACAGCATTATTTTAGGCTTAGAGTGGGAACTTTTTCTGTATACCTCTCATGTCGCCTTTATTCGAAACCGTGGCTTTACAGCTAAGGAAATGTTTCTTCTTGTATCTATTTTCCAGATATTTATCTTTTTTTGTGCATTTATTTCAGTTATTTTGTGGCTGAGAACGAATAACTGCCGTAGCGACGCGTGACGCATAGATTATCCCAAGCGATGTCTTTAGGGAAGATTTACCGATACTGATAAGTATTTGAGGTTTTTTTAATATAATTTTGTTATATATTAATTTAAACTGCTGGCCCTTGGCTCCAAGGTCCAACACTACGACATAGATTATATTCTCATAAAGAATTCTTCAGCCCAGCACTGTACAAAAACGTTACCTACTTCCATAATGTTTTCACACAGTAAATTAATTTCTCCATAAAAAAATGATTTAGGTTCCAAAATGTTGTACCTACATACATAATCCGGTATCTACCTATTCCGTACATTACAGTGCACAAGAATGATGAAACATGCTGTGTGACAAATGACCACAAAACACAACCGTGCGACATAAAACACCGCGTGATGTATGCGCGAATGGATTACCATTTGTACACACAACCGTGGAGGTACGAAATAAATTGGATGACAATTTATTTTTATTTACCTTATTCATAGCTTAAAGTCGCAAAACAGGGCTAATCCTCCCTTAATTCGGCTTTAAAAAAAACGTGGCGGTCACTGGATTTTTTGTTTGTTGAAGTAGTCGAAAAATGCTACCTGCCCAGCAACCTACTTCAAGAGAAATATGAATTCATTCATAAACTCTTCGTAACGCGTTTCTCAGGCCATGCCCTAACCAAAGCGATCGTTGCGTGAACACGCGACTGCGTACCGACTCAGTCCGTCTTCCGGTTTTCCGAACAAAAACGCTTGAATAATCGATCTTCCTGTACGTAATGACACATTATGAAAAGGACGATCGATTATTCACGCGGCTCCTTGGTTAGGACACGGGGTCATGATATTATTGTCACCACTAACGATATCAGAGGCTAGTATCCTGTAGTCAGGCCAGGCTTTTATTACCAGATTAGTATTCCTCAGATTATCGTTAGCACTCAATGTACAAACATATTTCGCGCCGATAGTTCATCATCCATCATTCATCTACCCGATACTCCTAAAACGAGGCTTTCATTGTATAACAATGTAAAAGGGCCATGAAATCCGACCATCTCAAAAGCTAGGATTCATATTGTTAGATACAACGCTATTTTCTCCTTTCAACATACTAAAGTGTAAGATATTAAGGTGGAATGTATAAAGGAAATTGGGTTGCCCTGATTTTAATCAGAGTAATTTAATTATTTGTAATTATTTTCTCTTCGATATTCCTTTAATCAACTTATTTGCCATCGATAAAGTCATACCAAATACAAATGATTATTTATGGAATTTAATTTGAAAGCCATTTTAAAGAATTCTTACAGCATAGCATACGCATAATCAGCCTATAATGTTCCCACTGCTGCGACATATGTAGCCCTCCTCGTGGTAAGAGGGAGTGGGCCGTAATCCACCACGCGGGCCCAGTGCGGGTTGGTAGATGTCACATCTCTTCGAATTTTTGGGTTTAAGACTTGCCGGTTTCGTCACGATTTTATCATTCACCGTTTTGAGAGAAGTAGTAATGAAATAATTTACACAAAGTAAAGCGCCTGTCTGGGTTCGAATCTACAAATCGTAAGTTCCACTGGGCTATCACATCACTGCCTTCCTTCCCACAGCACATAAATATGTATATATATATATATATATATATATATATATATATATATATATATATAAATATAATATATTAAATATGCTAAAGACGTCTCTATCTTTTATCGTCTCCTTATTTCAATATTTCTTATTAAAGAAAGTTTAGAAACGCCTCAATTTACAAAAACTGGCCAAGTGCGAAGGGTTCCGTACCACCGTACAATATTTAGCAAATAAATGAAAATTCTAAACGAATGATATATTTCTTGATCTTAAATTTTAAAAAATCGCAAAGATTTTGTATTTCATAATGATACTATGAATTACAAAGTCATGCCCATATTTAAATAAAATACCTTATGAATACCTTAATATTTGTTAATTACATACTGTATATGGCACATGTTAAAGAGAAATTTCAAATTCCTAACTTGATAGTTGTTGCGATAGAGCTCGTACAAAAATGGTCTAAAACTGACAACTTTAACGGCCTCCTATTTCATCATTTTTGAAGACAGAAAAATATAAATTATATTTGTACTCTACTCAATGAGTTCTAGACAACGACACCCCACTTGCCTGGGTTAGAAAAAAAATCATAATCAAAAGTTTATTGTGTGCGGTCCCCCTTTCATTATAAACTTTATTTATTTTGTATTATTTGTTGTTATAGTGGCAATAAATAACAAAAAAATATTTCGGAACAATAACACAAGACTAAGTACAACAAGTAAAACGATGAGAGCTGCAAAAGTATCAACTGTAGCGCAGATAACAACGCCCTTCCCCAGATACAGAATGGAAAATGGAAATAGATACAATCTGTGAAAATTTCAACTTTCTACCTATTACGGCTCATGAGATACAGTTCGCTGCCAAACAGACAGACGGACAGCGGTGGCTAAGTAATAGGGTTCGGTTTGGCACTCTTCGGGTACGGAACCCTAAAAATGAACAATTTTATTTTAATGTGACAGAACTTTGAACCACTTCCCAGATATTTTTTATCTCACGATGACAAATATTCCGCAAAACTTTGGTTTATGATTTATGTACATTTGCTCGTTACGGTGTTTTGTAATCCCTCGGTAAATATTTGTACCGTCCATCTCGAATAAATCGTCACATATTTTACGAAAACAAGGTATTGTTGTTCCAGTTACAGCGATATATTTTACACGCTTGCCATGACGGACGCATAAAAAACATTACGGATTCCATTTTGTTTATTTGTATATATATAAGACTGCTACGGATTGGTTTAATTGTGTCCTGGGCATTTCCTCTATTTTCTTTAGGGTGGTATTGGTGCCGATTCTCTTGTCACAAATGCCCCTAAACTAGACTAGAAATCACCAAAAATACTATATTTTAGTTTGACAGCACTAAGATGGCACTGAGTTTTTAATTTAGTGAAAATGATAATTTTGCTATTCTGAATTTGACGTTTATCACCAAAATTTTTAATTGTCTAACTAAATCTGACTATTTTTAATCGCAATTAAAAATGGTGAGGAATACAATTAGTTGTCATGAACTAAAATTCACACCAACACCATTCAGGTGCAAAAACAGTACTGTATCTTTTTTTCTTTTCTTTTGCTCATATCTCGAAAATATTAAGTTCTATTGCAAAAATAATGAAAATTTCGACCCCCTTCAAAAAGCCATAAACCCCTAAAACTCAACATGTAGGTAATAATTTTTCATACTTTCCATACAAAAAGTGAACAATTCTATTTAAAACACGTCCAGGCTGCCTCCGGCTCTAAAAAAAATCACGGGGTAGAGCAAACAAGTATGTACCACTTGAAGTCGCGATTGTCAAATTCAATTTTAGTTGTGTCAAAATAATTTTTAAATTTAGATATATTTTGTTCCAGAATAGCTTTAAGATTCTCATAGCCAAAAGTAAGGAATTTTAGTGATAGTTTAGTTCGATGTACAAGAGTATCGGCACCACTATTAACTTAATTATTTATTTTTAAAATTGTGATATCGTATTTTTAACGTATGAGTCTCATAGTCTCATTTGCAATAATACAAGTATAGCCGTAGCTGATGGCTACGGCTATACTTGTATTATTGCAAATGTCATCTGATCATACTGTTATTGAGCTCGGTATACAGTATTCCCAAAAACTAAATATTGACTGATGTAATTGATATGGAATCAGTTCAATAAACGGTTTCACAGTATCACTCTTGTGTTTATTTAAGGAATCCGGTACCCAAAATATCGAAGGATCTCCAATTACATGGAAAATTCACAGACAGGGTGTAATTCGTGTCCCCGGCATGGCACCATTAATGATATAAAGTGGCCCGACTGATGGCAATTAGGCAAACCCTGCCTTGCTATACCGATCTATACCTACGAGTATGTTTGACTGGTGAGACAGGAAATGTACTTAGGTCACAGATTTTCCCTCACCTCCTCAGAAGAATATTTTCAAACTATGTTATAGCGAAGTAAATTCACTTTTCGATTGGTCGCTTTTAATTCATTAAATTTCTTTTCACCTATCTAGATGTTTCTTATTAAATTAGGGAAACGATTCTATGAATAGAGTAAAGCAAAGGTATAAACTGCTGAAAAGCTACACAGAAACAATAGATTAAAAACTAATTTAACAGAACAAGCGCTCAGGCTGGCTTTGTGTGAAAATAGATTCAGATGAATATGAAATGTGTACCTTTGTACTTGTAGGTAGCACCTACCTACAATCATTCTCATATTTACCTATTGTAACTTGCCTACTAGTTGTGTTAGTTACACACAAAGTTAGTTTTTTATATAATTTTCAATAAGAACGCTCAGTCGCCTAATGATCAAAGTTTATTACAATTTCAATACCAGTCCCATTCTCAACTTCCAATTTCAATATACCTATTTCACGATCTACAATTCCACCTTCATTATTTAATATTAAGTTTAAGAGGTGTTATATCGTATATATATTATGTAACTTGCAAATGACGTGTTCCATCAACCGTCTATTTGGGGGGAGCCTCACTGCCGATTCTAGGAAAATTCAATGTAGCGTTTACGTAATTTCGGTTTTCCGGTTTGGCGCGCCTCGTAACATAATAGTCCTTATATCTACGCTAACATATCCTAGTGTAGACTGCCGAATTAGGGGAATAGTGCTACGGAATCGAGCCAGCATGGAACGCTTGTTTACGTGCGGAGTTTAAGGTGACATTAATAAAGGAATTTGTGATCGTAACAAATAAACCAGAAACTCGATGATCACACCACAACAATGAATCAACTATGATTGACTGACTAAGAATTCATTCCTTTGAGACCTATGGTCGTATAGATCTTGGGTGCGATTTCACTAGATAGTTTCATATTTTTTTTATGACTTTCCCAGAAATAGCTTCAAGTTAAGTCTTGCGTTTCATGATAAACTGTGGGTGTACCTCTTCACACTAGATTCTTGGAACTTTTATACGGCATTTCTTCATTTATCACTGTTGTATGGGCCATGATACTCAACTAATCTTTTTACTTCGGCACGAGCAACAACGTCTACACAAGAGAAGATTCCAAGAATTTACATCATACGATAAGTAGAAATACGGCCTACCTAAATTCACGAGAGAAGGGTTACTGTTGAAACCTTATAAAAAATCACTTCTTATAAGCCAATAGGAAATACCGATTTTCTTCCAAAATCAGTTCTTTGGAAGAGTTTTTTTTTGTTTTTAACCTTTTATCGAATTACAACATAAAAGGTTCTAGAGAATTATAGAATAGTTCGGTCTATTTTTTCGCTCAACAACCCGTGTTTTTTCCGCAACTTAGTAACTCGATATCTTGTTTGTTTTATTTAGGAAAACGTGGGTCATGGGACATTGTTACGAGTGTGGAAATAAATATTTCTATTTTTGTCACAGAAACGGCTCATTTGTTTTTAAATATAGCTGTTTGCTGTAATGTTATGTTTTTGATAGAGCTTAGTGATAACGTGATCTTGAGTAGTGAGTGCCATGGGCTCACAAAATATCAGTGAACAAGTGAAATTATCATCATCATCATCATTTCAGCCGAAAGACGTCCACTGCTGGACATAGGCCTCCCCCAAGCACCGCCATCTGTTCTAAGTTATGTGCCTGCCCATTGCCACTTAAGTTTGGCAATTCTTCGGGCTATGTCGGTTTAAGGTTGGTTCGGAAATTATACTAAAATTTAAAAAAGCCCCGACAAAAACATATCTTCATTTCTCTTTCCTACTCCATCACCTGACCCTGTTCATTATCTATCTATAAACTATTCATTGAGAGCTTTCCAATGAGCACAAAACCCGATACCTGTGCTGGTTGGTAAGGGAGTTGGGTATTCCGCAAATACCAGGTGATGCTGCAGCATCAGTTCAAGGTTTGAATTGAAGAACATAGTAATGTTCTTCTAATATCATGGAAGTAACAGAATATCGCATTCAAATCGGTTCACCCGTTTAAGAGCTATGGTACCACATACAGACACATATAGCGGTCAAACTTATAACACCCCTCTTTTTGCGTCGGGGGTTAAAAATAGTATATGAATGTTGGTAATCATTTTCATCGTCTGGGACTCAAAAGATTTCCTCGCTTTAGGCACCACATTATAGGTCGAAAACTCGCAGCCTATGAGACAGGAAACGTGTAAATCAGGCTTAAAGGGAACCAGTATTTCCAAATCTACGATTTACTAAAAGCCAATGACAATCAGGGAACTGTGAACGGTGGTTTAGACCTCAGTTTAGACAAATTAGAAGTCGTAAAATAGTCATCAAGGTAAATACTGAGACTTTCTCTGAATAGGTACTAAGATTCTAAAATTAGATAGGTAGTTAGTTAGTTAAAGAGAAAAAGCTTTGAAATAAGCAGGGTTTTGTACGATTTGATTTATTAACAATTTAAATTCGAACACTCCGTTAATTTTGATCTTCAAACTTATATACTCCTATTTACAAGCGATTAATCAATGGGAACTATTGAGAATCAGGTAGCGCTCTTTAACTACAGCCAATTTGTTGATAGGCACACTTAATACAAATTTTATTGCCTTTCAATACTTAGCTAATAGGGAAACTTTAGGGAAAGTGATTGCCCACAAACGTGTAGCTCGGACATCTATCGGTCCCTGTCGTCACCTTGAGCATTTGTGTGATGCAAAGAAAGAACTTTTAATTAGTTTTCGTTTGTAAATCAAGTTTTGAAAGTTAGCAGCGCTTCTTTGCTTTCATAGGGGCTTATTTTGAATGGGCTTGGAACCCAATACCGATGAATATTTTTAAAACGGCCGAATTTGTTTTGAATTTTAAAGAATTAAGCAACTTTTTGTTTTAGACCGTTGCTGTTGGAGTCTGTTTTGCTTTGTGTGCCAATAAATAAATCAATTTCAGCTGTTTATCATCCGGTAGGTACAGGTCGTAAAAGTCGGCAAAGGAAAGGGTAACAGTTGTGCTAATAGATAGCCCGATTGGCATTTTGCCATTAGGTACACAGTGCGATTTCGCCAACTTCTAAATAATATTCCAAATCTGACGAAATAAGGAGGATAGCTATCTACTTTGGAAATAATTTAACCTTATTTTGTTTTCTTATAAGTTGTTATGTAGCTTTTACACGTCAATATCAATACCCGATTCACTTTTGGCCATATTTCAGGTTTCTGTGTTTTTAATAAAAACCGGCAATATTTTTCGTTTACGAGAATTTTCCTGAACAAATAGGGGATGTTTCTGGGCATAACCCAACTACCGCAAAATATGACGCACGATAAATAAACAGTGTATCTCATTGCTGTAGACGGGACATATTTTTTACGACAGTTTTTTTGTGTCTAAGTACATATTTCTCGTAGAGGCAGTTCTCTTCGTCGAGAATTGCGGTAAAAATACGATGATTTCATTCGTGTAATCAAATCGGATGGATAGGGAAATATTGTGTGGGATGAGGAAATGTGTCCTTTTGGAAGACATTTTTTTTGGCAATTTTTAAACAAAATACTAGCGAATATCTATTGTTTATTGACTTAATTTCCACCAACCAGTTTTTAATTCTAACTAGCTTTACCCGGCCCGGCTTCGCACTAAGTACTTATCTACAGCGCACCTCCCTACCTACTTACCCTATCTACCTATCCTAAATACCTACCTAATCACCTACCCTACCTAGGTAGGTAGGTAGGTAGGTATTAACAATTTAAATTTCAACACCCCTGATTCTGATCATCAAACTTAAATCAATGGGAACTATTGATAATCAAGGAGCGCTCCGTAACTACAGCAAATTTGATGTTAGGCACACTCAATACGAATTTTATTGCCTTTCAATACTTAGCTAATGGGGAAACTTTAGCGAAAGTGATTTCACACAAACGTGTACCACGGACATCTGTCCCTGTCGTCTGCCTAGGTTAGGTAGGTAGGTGGGTACCTACCCTATCTACCTACCTAACTACATACCTACCTACCTACAAACTTTGTCCTGAGAATAACGAACACAACTAATTAATAATAATTACAATATTAATATTACAATTATCATTATATTAATCTAATGATAATTATTTTTATTACTTTTCGGCGATTGATTTATATATATATAGATTTAGGTAAGTCAGTCCTTGACTAGAGTACCTATTTCATATCAAGTAAATGAATTAAAACATAAAATATTTTCAGTTGCTCTCTCTACTGAACTGTAAAATGTGTTGCCAACCTTGAGCATTTACTTACCCCGATAACAGATAAGCCTTTCAAAGCAGCTTTACATCATACTTTAACCAAGGAAGATGTTCAGTAATAAAACAAGAAACTCTTTGCAGGAGTGCTTGCTAATGAGCGTATAGCAAGATGAATAAAACCTTATCCTTTAAGTGTTTGCCGAGATAAAGGCGATGCAAACTTTATTAGATATCGAGAACGGAGTCGTATTATGAATTTACATGCCATAGCTACTTAGCTAGGAATTGCGTTACATAGAACAAAGCAATTTCTTAAGCTTGTAAGTCAATTACACGCCTTTAGACTTTTAGAACAATTCGTGTAACCACTTTAGTAGTAAGTAGGTCCATTTTTCTTAAATTATTGTTGGTACGCTGCTCTGAAGTTTACCATCCCAGGAACGAAATAAAAACTGTGTCTAAAAAGCGACGCTTTTTCGCGACAAAAGAAGGTATAGCAGTGGTCATAGAAATGTCTAGGATGAATTGTCCATAGATTGATGATTTGATTGTAGAGTTTATATGACGCTGCTCAACCTCTCTGCGTATGCGTAGTGAAGGAAAACATCGCGAGGAAACCGGCATGCCTTTTTTTTTTTTGGTTGGGAAATTATCAAATAACTTCTCCCGCTCTGGGTGGAGCAGGAGGTCGTGTCAGACTCTTACTGACTAAAACCCAGCCGTGTTCCTTCAGTTACCTGTACGTTGCCAGGGCCACGGTATCGCTTTCGGACTTTCCCGCAACCCCGGCAGGCACCGATCCTATCGGACCCCTTCACTTGCTGACATCTCTTTGAGGCGTGCGTGGAACACATAGCGCCGTCGACCAGGGCCTGGTCCTGCATGCCTGAGAGATATTTCTCAACGGCATGTGAAGCCAAGTCAGAGGCCCATGGGCGGCTTTAAAACTCTGACACCAGGTTAGTCACTAACCCGAAAATAACAAGTAGGTGCTTCCTACCTTATATTTTTACTCCACTGCATTGTATGTATACGACCCACACATACGAAGTGGCTGGATGCAAATAACTTATGAGCAAGTGTTGCGAACTCATAGCTCCACAGTAGATTTCTTGAAACCTACATAGGTGTCTTATTACATGCATTTATCACGTGAACTATGCACACTGGAAATAAAATATGAAAGTACTATTGCAGAAAGTGTTAGTCTTTTAGAGGTATGAGGAACAGGGTGTAAAGTTCACTCATACTCTATAGAAAAGGATCCTCTGACCAGACGGGTGTCATGTCTGGCGGGCAACTGCCCAACGATTGATGTCGGGGAAGTTATATATATGCTGTTCGCGCGGAACTCTAATTGCGCGATGCAGGATTTGTGTGACGACAGGTCTTTGAAAGAAGGAAAGAAAATACGTTTATTTGCGGTAAGTATGACGCAAAGAAAAAATCACGAGAATAACAAATTGCGAAAAATATGCGTCACATCCACGCAAAACGGTCATCGCTCAGCATATGTGAGACAGAGCCCAGCGCTGGTTTTCAGCGACAGCCGGCGTTGACGTGATGACGTCAACCGGTGCAGCATATAGTGAAATAACAAAATCAAAAATAAATATAAAATAAAATAAATACCTACTACCATACTTCCATACTTCCTAAATGATATAATATTTAAAATGGCAATATTTCGTTCGACTCAAGCGCCGCAGATACAATCTGTGCGCGCAGCTGTCAAAACTATTTGTTTCAATGTTTTGACATATTGATTTATAAGTATTGGTTACGTAATAATTATATCATTGCACATTATGGAACGAAATGAATGTTATGTTATGTCTTTGATGCGTAGTTCGTATGTGGCTATGTAGATGCCGACACAGGCTGTTAAGTTGTTGCATTTTGTTTTAGTTCGATTCACAATTGTCTCTATTTTTGGTCATAACTAACATTAAAGATTATTTAAGTCCAATGTGGAAAAAAAAAATGGAAAAAAATACAGATTTTGCCTTTACTTTTTTTGTTTACCTTTGAATCAATTAGATATTTAATAAGAAGTCTATAATAGTGTTGTCATCGTAGACCATTTCAATTACATTATTTACTATATGTTACACCAGGCACCTAATAAAAGTTTCATGGCTATAAGTAAAAGTAAATAAAATACATTTCTGTTGTTAGTTGAGAGGTCACTTTGTATATTACAGTATTTGTTACGTAATACCGCTAATCCCTTATCTGTAGTGGACAGCTTGGTAAGCCAATAGTTAATCCCGAAACACTGTCTCCCCCGAGATTTATCTTTCTATCTAATCAAATACAATGTGCGCTGAGAAACACAATTCCCTTTTGCCACTTACAAGAAAAGAAAAAAGGAAAGTCCTTACGGAATAAGAAAGTCTCGTAAATCACCAACTTTAATATTCTACACTGTGTTATTAACATAAAACGCTATTGAAACGACTTTGTTTCACAAAGAAAATAAGTTTAATGTGTAATGAATGCAATAGTAATTTTCCTTATTCTGCTTTTACCTATATCCTGGGGCAAAACGACCTTTCAGCAAGTACTTATGACGTAAAAGAGTCGCCCCTGGCTACAACGAGACAAGAATTTATTATGTATGTGCAAAACTCAAGTAATATAAAACAGGAAACTTTCTCAACTGTGGAGTAAATAACGAGTTTTTCAAGGAACTAGTATTGCAGCATCAAACCCACAATATACCTACTTCATTTCCTGAAGCTCTGCTATTGAATAAAATGGTATTAAGTAGGATCAGTAGGCTTTGTTTACCTTAGTTTGTTTACCTTAGGCGTATTAGCAGAATAATAAAAAATCATTAATTGATCAGCATCACATGTTTACTGTCAGACTTTTTACACCTGCAGCCTTTGGGTCAAGTATATGCAGAAGGCATACAGCGCCCTGCGTGTACATGCTTTCAGGATGCTTGTGGGGCTGCCGCGGTATTGTAGCGCTTCGGGTATGTTTGCCGATGCGAGAGTGGATGATTTTTATGCCATTATTCGTAAACGAGCCGCTCTTCTCGGGCACAGAACAGATACCAGCATCCACGGCATGTTGAGAGCATTGAGTGACCGGTGGGACTGCCCGATGCTTGGTCGTTGGGTGAGACTGTACGCACAGGTCGGCTCTTGATAGCTGTACGTGCATTTATTTTATTTTATTTTAATTTAATTTTATCTTTATTTATGTTGTTATTATTCTGCCTATTTTGTGATTTTTAAGTGTGTGTATTGTGTTATTTTTATGTAATTTGTTTCAATGTATAATTTATTTCTATGGACTTCAGTGTCTGCAAATAAATGTTTATTATTTATTATTTATTTATTTATTTATTATCTAACTAGCTGGGCTCCACGGTTCCGCATAAGTTTCGATCCCATAATAATATCGAGTTAAAACGTATTTTTTTTTTTTTCTCCAGGTCATGGTCTACCCATATGCCAAATTTCATCCAAATTCGTTCAGCAGTTTTAGCGTGAAAGCGTAACAAACAAACAAACTCACTTTCGAATTTATAATATTAGTAAGGATTCGAATATGATGTCAAGAGCAGCCAATCTATTTAATTTGTGGTCGAATTTAAAGTCAAGTGATTTGATTGTTGTTGATATTTTTATACACCAAATATAACAGCTGAGATGACAGATGAGATTTAGCAACAGATTTACTGACTAGGTTGAGGGCTTCCAGGAACCGAGAGTGACGGGGATCAAATCCCATTTAAATCAACCACATGGGGCGTTAAAATGGCCGGCGGCAATATTTTGCACGTAGCCCTAGTTCAGCTAGCCGTGAGCATCACCATCTTTGAGACATTCAAAGGTTGGTTCGTTAAATCGGAAACAAATTGTATTGCGTCAAACGTTGTCGCTGTGAAGTCAGCACGTCTGCACGTTTGGACCTTCTTGTCGTGTCTGTCACTCTGATAACCTTTTGCACAAGTCTTTGACAACACAGTGGGCACGGACAGTGGTTTGTCACGCACTTGACGGTGCATAAAGTGTTTGATTTTGTATTCCTTTAGTTCAACTGTCATCGAATTGAAATGTCTATGATTTGAAATCACTTTTGACACTCATTTTGTTATATTATAAAGTGAAAGGTATAAGTATTGAGATCAGAATTTTTGTTTTGACTCAAAACTTACCGTCTGTACGATGTCATTGTTTTATCTGCTTTATTAACTTTCGTAGAAGGGAGAATTATAGTAGGTACCCAATACAGTGCGAACCGCAGAAAGTAGTTAAAAAAACAACAGTAGGTTTCTGCATTATTTCTCAGCGACGTTACAGCTGATGGAGTTTATTTGGCAGATAAATAACATAACTTTGTTTGTATAGCTACAATACAGCAAGAAAAGCAACAACATTTCCCCCCGAACGACGTCACGGTTAAAAGCTTGTATAAAATTAAACAAGAAAGATATCCGTTTGTTGATTTATTCCCCAGTGATTGAGTTACAACGCTGTCAGCTGCCAAGTGTGACTGGAAAAGTATTGTAACTTGTATTTTATTTGTCCATTTATCAAAATGTCTGGGCGACAAATTGCGTGACAGTAATATTGTTATTTTAGAGAAGAAACTTGAAGAAAACAGCTTCTAAGCCCTGGCGACAAACGAAACATGAAACTTTACAAATACATTATAATGAAATATGGCTTGAAGTTGATCGTTGCCGCGTCGACACTTCAAATATTTGCATTTTTACGTTGCTCTCATACAATATTTTCTGCGAGAGTAAAATAATCAACGAACGGTATGTACCACACCGGCGATATAGCGACGTAGGTATTTGTCTTGAATGAATTACATAAACAGTCTAAACATTTTTAAATTTTATCATTTTATATTTGTATGTAAAGAAGAATATAGGTGACACTGGACTGAAATGAAACTGAACCAATAAATTGATGGTACTATGCAGTACTCGTCCTAATAGAGCAGTGGTGGCCCAGTGGTAACGGCCGCGACGGACGGGTTGTGGGTTCAAACCTAGTCAGGTGCTCTACTTTGTGTAAATTATTTCATCACCACTGCTTTCAAAACGGTGAAGAAATACATCGTGAGGAAATCGGCATGTCCTAGAACCAAAATATCGAAGACATGTGACATCTATCAACCCGCACTGAGCCCGCGTGGTGAATTGTGGCCG
The DNA here is from genome assembly GCA_949128155.2 of Xanthia icteritia. Lineage (NCBI taxonomy): Eukaryota > Metazoa > Arthropoda > Insecta > Lepidoptera > Noctuidae > Xanthia > Xanthia icteritia. Next base: position 9,436,828 of record OX421938.2, on the reverse strand, counting down.
AATCCCTCTCATTGAGAGGAGGCCTGCGTCCTAGCAGTAAGAACATTATAGGCTGATTATGCTATACTGTACTCACGTTCAACAAATTATAATACAAAGGTACTAATTATTACCCAAATATGGACAATGGGCGTTATTATATGAGTTGCGTCCCAATCCTTGTTACAAGTTGCGACTAGTATAAACATTTTCATTTAGGCTTTTTTATGATTAATAATTCAAGTTATTATTACAATTGTGCACGTGCAGGTCAAAAGTTATTGGGCTTCAAGTAAAAAAAGTTTTTTTTTTGTATTAAATAAATCTTTAATCATTTTAATATTTTGTGTAACATACGTATTACATTCATAATAATTTTACAGTAATCACAGGCAGTAATAGTTATTTTTAGACAATTATGAATAAAAGCACAGTTGAAAATACCTATAAAAAAAAAGATACTATTATCACTGAATAAGTATGGCTCAAACAAATGCATATTGTATATTAGTACTTGTGATATAACAATAGAAAATGAATTAAGTTTGTCTCTTAATTACTATTTGACGGTGACTTACTTTAAAAAATGGTAATTATCTATAATAATGTCGTCCAAAAAGTTCGCGAGTAACAAAATGTTTGGCTGGTCTGTCTTGCCCAACCAAAGTACCAAATGATACTTCTATTATTGTTCTTGAGACTTATCTCGCACTCGCTGTTGAGTCAAAGACCTAGCACAGGTCACACACAAATGTTCCATAGTTTGTAACAAGTAACAATTTAAAACACGATCAGCAAACTGATTAGATGGATAAGGCCTGTCAGTCAACACTTTATGTCAGATGAATCAGATTATTATATTATACAGATTATAGTCAGATTATTTGACAGATGAATCATCTGTCAATTAAGACATTGTCAAAGTGTTTGGTAGGTTTTATAATTAAGTTGTATTAAATATTTTATTTAATAAATGAAACCACTGTAACACTTTCCCTGCATGAGATACAGAGATATGCCTGTACAAAAAAAAATTAAACTCTAATTGAGATCTTTCATATGATATAGGTAGAAAAGTCTTACAACACTTGGGACGAAAACGCCCATTCTCCTTTTTTCCCAAAAAGTTAGGTATCATTGAATCAATTAACTAAGCATACATATGTGTATTTATTGTGCAACTATTAGCCACTAGTCGCGTGTTGTCAAGGTGTTTATTATGAAAATAAATAATAAATCCTTGAATACGGCTCTTTAGAATATGTAAGGATAAATATAATATAATATAAAGATATATCTCATAATCTGATAACTTAGCTACCTACTTTTATTAAAAGGTGATGCTAAAGATTGAAACCAAGCTTTCATCATATAAAATAACTTTAAAATTGTGTCAAGAACCGCATATAATGTCATCTACTGATACAGCTATTTTCTATGGTGTTTGGAGCACATGGACTCCGTTCTAACATTCAGCAAATTGCTTTCCTAGTTTTGAACAGCGTAGCAAGCCGTTCAAATCGACGATCGCTATTCGACACACATTGATACGGAGCTGTTTAATAGCCGGGTCTCATGCACGGAGACCGGAAGGGTCTCGATATGTAAACAACTCTGACCTATGCAAGGTTTGATCGCAGCAACGTTCCTAAGCATCCTTCAATTCAAGTGAAACGACCCGTGGACTGATGTAACGCACAATACGACGTGGCAACGCCTTGGAAATTCAAGTAAACTACAAATTCTATCTTTGCTTCTTATTGTGTATCTGGTATTCGCAACTTCCACGGAAATAAAATTTTAGAAAGGTCTTGTTGCATTGTGCTACGTCATCCTATGTCCTCTATTTAAACTGTTTATTGTTGATTTCGGTTATCGTAAATACACTGAAATTATATATTTTCTATATGCTCTTGATTGGTTACACTAAATTAATTATTAAGCAACTTGACTTTTCACTTGTTACATGTCTTTATAGACGTCTTTTTGCACTCACGGACATCATCCGCGATCCTTTTGCAGCGTAAGTTTCTTTCTAAAGAACTAATAAAAGGCAAGTTACCTTCTATCGGATATTTCCGTTACTTACCGTTTCTCGTAAATCATTTCACTATCTCCACTTTCAAATTTCATCAGGCGAAAGCACTAGTCGATCTTCTCTGTACCCTCGTTACAAGTGTCTTACTAAAGGGCTGCGACTACACGAAGTTTTGTACCTCCACTGGTTGCTTACCTACTACATGGATGTTTTACTTCCTACATTGGTGGAGGTCATCGTATGCACACAACCAGATGCTGCGGAATTTTAAGTGGATATAGCGAGCCCGGTGAAGGCACTTTCTCTTGTAAATTCTGAGTTTTTTTGCAGAATGTTTATATAGGTAATATTAATGAATGTTCTGCCTAGGTATAACTTACATTATAGGTTTCAAAGTATGTAGCTCAGTTTTTTTCTAATAGGTACTTACGTATACGTATAACTCACAGAAGATTGGTACTCAATTATTCAATAACAGTGTATTAAGGAAGGTCGTATTATTTTAGTACAACATTAGAATAAAGAATTGTTTGGGATGGCTAGTCAAGCCCACACAACTTTGAGTGAAATAAGAATTATTTCTATAGAAATAGAAAGGTAAAAATATGAAATTTATCATAAAAGGTTGCTATTTTCGGTTTCAAGAATTTTCTCACAAAGAACACAAAACAGTTCACTTAATATATGAAATATACTAATAAATCATGCAGTTATAAGGAAACATCAAGACTCCGTGGGTCAATAAAAACAAAACAGACAATATTTAAAACTAGGCTTTTAAAAATTAAATTCAAAGGTTATTTTAGTTATTCATCTTGGAGGCATTTTCTAAATGTTACAGTGTTTCTAAAACATAAACTTTAAAACAATTTTTGGTCATTGATTGCCATTGTGTTATGATTTTATGAAATAATAATAGGTAATCTTACTGTGATTGCAATATCCTATTTACAGAATAAACCATTTCATTTAATTTCATTTCATTTAATGAAATTTTTCCGAAAAAAAAATCGTTCAACAGAAATCAGCAATTCCCAAAGATTTGCTGATAATGAGGATTGACAAAAGTATAATCCATGCTATTAATGTAAATGCAAGCGCGAGTTCCTTGTCTGTATATTTATGTTTTCCCGGCTTTCACACTAAACTGATTTAGATGAAATGTAGTACATACTGAATTTCATCCTTCAAAAATAAAAAAGTTCACACGCGCGCGTAAGCCCTGGCAGTATTTCTATAAAATAAAAATTACGCAACACGCAATGTTGACGACAGCTTTAAAAAAACTGCAAACGAGGTATTTAAATGAAAATACTTCAATTTTAAAGCTCATGGGCAGCCAACTCATTTGAAAGTTTTTTCATTACTAGCACAGTGTAAACGAGGACCGTGGTTCTGTGAATGTGTTCACTGTAACCACAACCACTCCGAATTTAGGCGCTCCAAATAAAATTAGCATTTTCCACGCGTTAGCTAAAGGGTCGACCACTTTCAGGGGCTAGTTCAGTCTTCAGAGCAATGAGAATGCACGTGTAAAATATATGTCTTTACGATTGTATTTCTTATTATATGCAAGAGAAACTCATAGAAAAGAAAGTGAGTTTGTTTATTTATTTGCTTGTTATGGTTTCACGCTAAAACAACCGGACGGATTTAGATGGGCACATGGGTAGATCATGACCTGGAAAAGGACAAAGAATACTTTTTATTCCGATATTCTCACGGGATCGAGACTGATGCAGATGAAACCGCGGGGCTCAGCTAGTAAATAAATAAATACCCTTTTCCCAAAAGAATACCTTACGCTTTATTCTTATTTAATTGACTTAACGATAAACGATCTTAAAAAATATTTTCACTGTTAATTGATCCTTTGAGCGAGCAATTATGTCTCTTGAACAACCCATTCTACCTCCTCGTCAAGCAATATTTGCTTTAACATGTCCAATCACTCGAATATGTTGATAAAGTGAAATTGATCGGCTACTTAGCAAAGTATCAGGCAGTGTAATATCTAAGACAAGGGGGTACAAACAAGTACCGATAGACTCACAGAAGTCCTGCGATTTTGTCTAATGTCTAGATGTATGCTTGCCTAAATTAATTGAAGCAAAAGCCCCTTGTTTGTATAGAAAAGTTGATTTATAAGTAACAAACTTCTTTTCCGTACTTGGAAATTGTGAAGAAAGACGAAGGTGTTCATCTTATGACTTTTAAACATTCGTGAGTTACACCCACTTTAGCTTTTACTAGCAATTTCAATGCATTTATTTGCGACAAATAATGAAGTAATTATTTGGTAACAAGGAACAACATTTTCATTGAAAGAAATACTTGTTTGTATTTTTAAAAAGGCTAAGCAGATTGATTGTGTGTCCCTTGCTGAATACAATGCAGTCGACCCAATTTGAAAAGAAAAAAAAACAAATGACTGATTTACAGATATCCTATTCAAAATCATAGTAACACGTTGCTAACATAACTAACAAAATCAAACTACACGTTTTTCAATCCCATAATACATACGGAAGTATCATCTCTTGCTCTGCCGGTCCCCTATCCGGATGTAGGGGCGAGGGTAGGCACAGAGGTGATCATAGCCGTCGGAAATCCAACGTTGAACATCGAACCGGTAAATATACCGAACCGATATGCAAAAGGGTGTACACGAATAGCTTTACAAAATGGCCGACTTAAGTATATATGAATGACAGAAAAGGGATATTAATGCTTTAATTTAGGGCACGTTCGTACAAATTGAAGTACCTTGAAAATATATTTATGTGTGTGTTATTAAGTCAGCTACTTTCACACCATGGAAATAATGAAAGACAAACTTTAATATTCAAAGAATTTAAAAAATAATTGAAGCAAGACTGAGTCGAATCTGCGGCACTGAGATTTCATGAAGGGGTCAATTTAGTAACATTTAAACGATAGCTAATTTTGCCTTACTTAGGTCTTTCACTACACAGTTCGGATTGCTGATTCAGTTGGTGTTAATGGAGAAAGATACTACAGTCTTTCATCTTTTTTGGACACTAAACGGACGCGTGTATTGTCCCGGTGATTACAAATTATCTTTTTGGGATTGTTAGGTGTGATGTTACTCATAAGCAAAACAGCTTGAAACCCCGAAAATGCAATACAGTTATTAGTACCTTCTCATCTACTTGCAAAAATAATTCCGTGTATAGACATCGTGTAGAATCTGCAACGGTCGTAAAAGATGGAGCCGTCTCCTTATTAGAGTCGTTAAGGAAACTCATTACTCATTCAATTATGTTAAGTTTGTGTCTGTTGTGAACTTTTTCCTGTTCTGACTCGAATCATGAAGAAATTTGGAGGTTTTTGTGGCTTGTTGTGTTACTAATTTGAGATTTAGAGAAATAAGAAGTATTTCTCTAAATTCCCTTTGTTTTAATACGATACAAGTATACATACTTATTAAATTTATGTAGGTACTTATTAAAAACGAAAGGTGTGATTGTTGCGAGTGTCATGCTCACGGAAATGATAGGTAACATAACATCACGCCTATAATCCCCGAGGTTAGGCAGAGGTGTTAGTAACACCCACATTTCGCCAGTTATGTTTAAGTTCCATGTAATAGGGGGCGAGCCTATTACCATCAACCGGGCACAAATCCAGACTCCGGGCTGCTACTGAGAAATTCCTGATGTACAAATCCAATAACACTTTGCCCGACCTGGCAATCGAACCTAATGCTCAGCAGTACTGCTTGCGCTTACTACTAGACCAACGAAGGAGTTAGTGAGGAAAAGTTATATGTTCTTAACGGCTTATTGGTGATTCGACCGAATTTACCCGCCTGTAGGTGAATCGATCTGTGGAGTTGTCGACTCGCCTACAAATAAATTAACAACGTGCGAATTGCCTGAAGAATAATAATATTATTTAAAAGAGTCGATTCGCTCGTTTCGGGCGAATCACCAAAAAGCCTTATTAAGTTAGTATTAAATATTTATGTATATTATATTATGAGTAACTATTTCTTTCCTAAATCGGAGAATCGAGATACAAGGTTTTGTTCAGTTGTTGTGAATTTCAACAAGCTGTAATAATATTGATGGTTTAGTATACAGAGCAGAAGCATAAAACGACTAACATAATTCTTGATGACTAGCTACCTATGTTTAAGCTAGTGTACGTGTCTTCTTTTTTCAAATCAAGTTTCAAAAGCTTGCGGCATTCATTTCTGCGCATAAAATAACTGTGAAATATTCTTACAATGAAAATCTGACTGAGCTGTAATGAGGACGCTGAAAAAAATGCATTTAGACTTTCTATCGCAGTTTTTTTTGTGAGAAATGAGAGGTAAAAATTATGTACTGAGTGAGAATGCTAGTTTATTTTACGTTCTATGTATTTATTTTGCAAGAGGTGTCATAGAAAGGAACATAGTAAGTACATCTAGGTATGTACTATTTAGGCCATTTACTCATTGGTCGGTGCGGTATCGTTTCGGTATTTTCACGGCATAATACCGAGACTTTTATTTTCTGATTTGGTTGGTAAGCAGCAGTGCGCTATAGTATGCTCTGTACCGAAACGGCACCGCACTGCTTTCATTTAGAATTACAAATTCAAATTAATTCTATTGGTACGAGAGCCCATGACCAAAATTTTTGCCTTATCGTTTCACTAACAAAACAGTATAAAATCGATAGATTTAGTTACTCTGAATTAAAAAAATCTAATTTCAGAAATTTTCCACGTCACGTCTGACCAGACCGCATTTTAAATAGGTATGTAAAAAAAATACCTAACTGTTTCACAGCAATATGTCTGATTTTCAGAATTTAGTTGAACGATAGTTTTTAAATACTGAAAACACAATTTTCAGAAACCAATAGCGTCACACGTACCCAGGAGAGCATTTGAGAAAATTTAAAAATGAGGCAATAAGTAAAACCATGTAGCACTCCGTCTGAAAATCTTATTTTCAGATGAACATTGGTCAGTTGCTGCGAATAAATCATCTTTCAGAAGAAAATGTGAGCATCTTATGTGTTGAAACCATTTTGAAATTTTTTACCGATCGGTAACGTAGCATTCTGTCTGAAAACTGTTGGACATAATGAAAAAGGTTGCCCAGATGTAGACAAAAGTTATATCAGACAAATTTAGTGTCTCACGTCTCACTAATCAGACTACTCGATAATCAGAAATTATTAATAAATCATAATGCGGCGTTTTTACGATTAATAAAGAGCTAACCCGAAACCATTGAACTAAAATTAAAATGCTTTTTTTAAAATAAATTGGACACAATAAAACTGGGATAACGTTTGAAAAATACTGTTTATTGAAAAAAAAACATCGTTTTTAATTATTGTCGGACTTATCATCGGTGTTGTGAGGGGTAGGAGCATAACAAGCACTGCGTGTTTGCCGGTTAGATAGACGGACAGACAGACAGAGTTACTTTCGTTTTTATAAGGTCAGGTAGGGATTAGCATGTATATAATTAGTATTGAAGAGGATTAGTTGATAATAGCGGTTTCACTTGTCGTACGGTAGCAGCAAATAATAAAAACTGAAAGAATTCGAATAAAGTATATAAGTAGGTAATTACCGATATGTTTTGACAATTCTACTTACTGCAATAAACTTCTGTAAACTATGTTAAATGACTTGTTTTGTTCAGCGAAAACATGAAGATTTTGCGACTTAGACACACGTGAGCAAGCTACGTAGAGCTGACCGTGGGAAAAACATGGCGTGCCCAAATGTATCCCTGCTACCTTTAAAGTTTGACCTTGCGATTTATTGATCGTCATTGAAAATGCAACCTTTAATGGGAATTGCAGACGTTTAAAATTGAAGGGTAAGTTATTGGGTATTATTGGGATGCGAGGTATAAGCACATTGTCTCCCTTAGCTTCTCCAGTTAAAATTGTGGCCTTCACAATATGCCTCCCTAGTTCAGTGACTCGCAATCTAGTACCGTTGCATAATCTTGGTGCGTCCAAGTTGCGCATTAACAAAACGGGTATACCTACCTTTAATTCCAGCTTATGGGATGGCACCCCGGATAGCTCCAAAGAGTTTAGAAACTCAACGGGGTAGCTCGTACAGTCATCGGATGACATGACTGTGTCGATGGAATTGTACACTGTTGTATCGCTAGTTATTTCGTCCAATATTTTTTTATTAATTTTCGTGACAGTCTCATTTTTTGGTGCCAAAATGGTTCTTTCACACAGCCAATTTTCATCCTGTATGTTTTGTTGCAAATTTGGAAAAACTTGCGCAATAAGCGCGTCTTCCGAATCCACAACATGACAAAATTGGTTGGTGAATAGAACCATACCTTCTTCGTCAGTTTCTAGTCGACCTTCACCTATCTCGAGCAGTTTCTCAGCGTACGCACCCGACTCTACATCACTGAATAACTGGACACGCATATTAGTGGTGAGATGCAGCTTTTCAACTTTGCTCCACATATATGATGCTTTCAGACATGCGTTAATTTCGTCTGCTGCAGTGCCTCGCTCGATCACAGGCAAAGTCTGCCTAAAGTCGCCAGCCAGTAAAACCACCACACCACCCATTAACTTTTGATTGCTGTGTATGTCTTGTAGACAGCGATCAAGAGCCTCGATGACGCGTTTGTGTGACATAGTGCACTCGTCCCACACGATCAGCTTGCACTGTTGCAACAGGGTGCCACGGGCGCTACTCTTACTGATGTTGCACGTTGGGGTTTCTTCGCTCGCCAGATTAAGAGGTAATTTAAAGACTGAATGTGCCGTCCGTCCACCGCTTAGCAATGTTGCAGCGATTCCAGAGGAAGCCACAGCTAATGCAACATTACGGTCCCTGCGAATTTTTGCTAAAAGCAAATTAAGCAAAAAAGTTTTGCCTGTACCACCCGGGGCATCAAGGAAAAAAAGTCCGCCTTCACCACTCTCAACTCGCCGTAATATTTTGAGATAAATCTCTTTTTGCTCGGGTAGCAGACGTGGCTCTGTTTCGCACACGTGAGCGTCTAATATGGTGGTATCGTAGCTTAGCTCTCTGATTAAATCATTTGATAGCTCTCCTCTACGTTGTGGTGTGGGCATACCAAAATCGGACAATTTCTTTCCGGAAATTGAAATTATTTTGTCCTCGATAAGTCCCAATGCCTCATTGAAACAAAGATCATCGTTGACTTGATCAATTCTTTCAAGTCTGTGCAGGATATCCTCTGATAGCGCAGTTTTGTACTTGTCCCATAGTTGCAGAGGATTGGATAAACCGCAAGTGCATAGCAATATGGCAAATAGCTCTCTTACTTGCGCTGGTGAGCGACACAGCACGGCCTCGTCTATGGTGGCGTCCCAGTGGTTGTCATCTTCCAACAACCCCATCTTCTCACACACCTGTCGAAACGTTGCAAATTCATGGCCATCAACTTTTTTTAAATCCAAGAAATTGGTGGGGCCCCTTATTACATTGAGCAGCATTCGCAAACAATAGCATTCAAAATTGCTAACGTGCACAGTGTAAACGCGGCCAAGAGCGTCTCCTGCCTTCACACCTGGCCAGCCGTCGACAGGGGTTCCTTGTAAACGACGTTTCCATTCCTTTCGCGCCACATTCCATGTATAGTAGCGAGGTACGTCAACGTAAAGTAATGTTTTTGCAAATTCGTCATTTTGGCATAACAGGAAAAATGCAGTTCACTAACTGCAACTCGTTTTAGGTGGTGCTGCTAATCTCTCTCTAAAATTATTTTCAGTGAAGTAAACCCTCTCACCATTGGGTAGATGAATAGCGAGGTGAGTGACTGTTGGGTGTCTCTCGTGCAGAGGCAGAGCCAAGATCCGCCACGTTGCTTCGTTGCTACTAACATATCGGCCGGCTCTGAATGTTTGCACCTCATCCATCGGGTCAATGTTTACATTCCCTTGCTGGCGGACGTTAAAAATAGCCTGGTCGCTACCTTTGTTAATATATTTACATATATATTTTATCGCCTGTACCGTATTACAAAACTCTACATTTATATGGGAATTAAAAATTTTAGACAGGAGGGGAGAGTATGGGACCACCCAACTATTGTCCACCAATATTTCCTGTGTTCCTCCTCTGATTTTTAGAGTCGTCGTGCGTCCACCGTCTTTTGGTGCCCTGCGCCTGTACAGAGGATAGCCTTTGTCATTGGTTTGAGTATCTTTTAAAAGCTGCCTCGGATATTTTTTTGTACATTTTCCTTCCTTCATGCACGGGGATGAAGGATTTAGTGCGTCACAGGGCCCGTGAATCATATTCTTGGTCACCGTATCATAGAGCTTTTGATCGGTTTCAGGGTTTGGTATCTCAGCGCGTATGACTTCGTCAATTTGGTTGGGACGCAATTTTTCCTTTAACCACAGCAGTAAGTGCACGTGAGGCAAACCTCGTTTTTGCCACTCGATCGAGTACATGAAGCACTGCATGTCACCAAATATTTTACCTTTTGTCAACAGAGCAACCAACTTCTGTACTTTTATTTTAAATACTCTTGCTGTTAAGTCATGCCTGTCCGTTGAATTCTGACCAGGCATAAGCTCTTTAGTGATTTCTGGCCAGGAGGGGTTACACGTCATTGTAATAAATAAGTCAGGCCTCCCGTAATTACGCACGTATGCGAACGCATCCTGTGTGTATTCGTGAAGATATCTTGGGCTATTCACAAATGATGACGGGAGAATCACCATCCGACCCAAGTTATTTGGATCCAACTCCGCATCATTCCTTATCGCATCTTGTAAGTGAATGTAGTTCTCTGCGCGCAATTTTTTTTGATTTAAAGAAATAAACCTTAAGCGCTCACTCTCCATCTTTACATACATGTCTACCAAAAACTGATGAAGGAGGAGCCTACACCTAAGCAGTAAATTAAAATCGCCGCGACGAATCATCAAGTGATAAGCATAAAAATCTTTGCAAGATACTTTTTTGTTTGGCATGGGGCGTTTGGTAACTGAATTTATCTGAGGAATGTTAATACTGTACCCCTCTTGTCCTTTCCAAAAAATAATTGGGTACTCGAGAGCGTCATAAAATCTGTGTGTGTCGGGAACCCTAGTGAGCATGCCATCGTTTGCCTGTATGATGATGTCCCGAGACGTAGTTTGTTCACTGCTAACTATTACGGCAGCTATTTCATTTGTGGTCGGGACATTGAACCGTCTCTCATGTTGACCACGTGGTACACGGTCTGGGTGGATCACTACTTTAAAATTATTGTCATTTGCAATTCTGTCTCTAGCCGTTTTAAATTCATGCACTAAAATATTGTGATCGTGAAGTACTCGTTGTAATTTTTGAACAATGCTTCTTTCTACGTCTTGCACATACTCAGTACGCCTATTGACTTGTGCTTCTTCATCACCCATGAAATAAACTTGTAAAAATTGTGGTTGCATACTGGCTGCAGGAAGCAAAGAACCGATTCGATGGTATACTTGTCCTTGTATTGTGAATGTCGGGCAAAATCCTGGCATTGAAATAATTTTATCCGCTCCAAAAGAAGTCATATGAAAGCACGTATTGTATTTTCTTATACTTCTCAGAAAACGGCGAGACTCATCTGTTTCATTAGAGAAAAGTTCTCTCAAAGGTTCAACTGGCTCGTCTATAGAAGGAATGGCTACTTTTCCGCCGGAACAACACATACCTGCTGCTTCCTCTTTCCATTTAAGAGCCCCGCAAAATCTGCAATCTATGCTCATCGCTTCTATTTTTATAAGCTTGTGACTTTCATAATCAAGAGTCTCGTCATACTCAAATGCAGCTTTATCAAACACCCCCCACGTGTTTCTTGAGAATGTTCGACGTCGCTGAGCTGCCCTTTCAGCAACAGCGCGTCTGCGAGATTCAGCCGCTTCAATGGTTTCTGTGGCTCTTTGGGACGCCGTATAAATCGCCTGCTGCTGACGTCGAGCTTCTGTCTGTTCTGGTGTCTCTGCAGCTCGTTGAGACATCAGATACTCAGCGTGCTGTTGACGCCGATCTTGGGACTCTTCTGGTGTCTCAGCAGCCCGTTGAGACACCAGATACTCAGCATGCTCTTGTCTTCGAGCTTGGGACTCTTCTGGTGTCTCAGCAGCCCGTTGAGACACCAGATACTCAGCATGCCGTTGTCGTCGAGCTTGCGACTCTTCTGGTGTCTCAGCAGCTCGTTGAGATGCCAGATACTCAGCGTGTTGTTGACGCCGATCTTGGGACTGTTCTGGTGTCTCAGTAGCCCTGTGTACTGCCTCACGCACCGCCTGCTCAGACCTTCGCAACTCGGTTTGTTGAAACGTCTCGTTATTTCTAGCTCTTTTCATAGTTCGAGCTTTATTAGAGCTTTGTGAAATATTAGATTTACGCTTTCGCGGCATTGTTGCACGTAATATTAAAAAAAAAAACACAAAATAGGGAATAATAAAAAATAAAAAAACTGTCTTCTTACTACTTACAACACAACCTATACCTAAAACTAACCGTTATTCTTAAATTAAACAAACTAAAAAATACAATCTTTAACTAAATAACCAAACAAAAAAACAATTCTAATTAAAATAAAAACGAATCTTTTAAACTAATTAAAAACCGTTATTCTTAAATTAAACAAACTAAAAAAATACAATCTTTAACTAAATAACCAAACAAAAAAACAATTCTAATTAAAATAAAAACGAATCTTATAAACTAATTAAAAACCGTTATTCTTAAATTAAACAAACTACAAAAATACAATCTTTAACTAAATAACCAAACAAAAAACAATTCTAATTAAAATAAAAACGAATCTTATAACCTAATTAAAAATTATAAATCGCTTCGAGTCGAATCCGCTGTGAAAAAATCTCAGAATTTATACAAACGTCAACGACGTTTGCCCTCGCGCGTCTGCCCGCGTTCGGGTCGCTTACTCGGCCATGGCGCGTCATTGCCTGGCCCGCCCCTCCACCCTCGTTCTGCTGGCCGCGCCGTCGACTCATCGCAGGTCATTCTTATCGTTATAACTTTTAAACTATTAGTCCAAATTACTTAGTGTAAAAGACAAACTTCATCTACATTTAATACCGAAAGTGATGAAGGTATTTAATTTGATAAGAATTAACTAAATACTCTAAAATATGCAATGTAAAAAAAGTATTCAATTTAAATGTTTTTATAGCTCACTATTTTGGTTATAATGTCTTCCACATAAAAGGTAGATATATGCTGTCGCGGACTTTTATTTAGAACTCTTTAAGATAAACAATCCCACAATACATTCTCTTCATGTAATTCTAACGGTTTAGGCAGCGCACGCAAAGATAGATCTCAGAGGGCAGGATTTTTTCCGACTTACTTGATACTTATCGTTATATTATGGCCAAATCACATAAAATCTTTATAAATTGTAGCCTATGTGTTATTCTGATGTATAAGCTACATTACTGAAAAGTTTCATCAAAATCCGTTCAGTAGTTTTTGCGTGAAAGAGTAACAAACATCCATCCATCCATCCTCACAAACTTTCGCGTTTATAATATTAGTAGGATAGGATGCGCTCAGGCCACATTTGACACGTAAAATGTCTGAAAACAAACTTTACGTAACTTTCGTCTGCCTATTTTTTTTGACAGAGCAGGTTCAGAATCATCTAAACTAACGATTTTATACGGTTTTGGCCGTAAAACGATGTGATGTGATGTGTCGTGGGTTCTCGTACTATATAATTTAGTAGCTTTTGCCAGCGGCGTCGTCCGCGTGCATGTCGGAAATTATACCACGGGAACGTACTACCGGGATAAAAAGTATCCTATGTTCCCTGTATCCCGCCCTGTATCTTGTGTGCTGTGAGTATACCGAGCATGCTGTAAAACGCGTGACGTCACGCGGTACCGAAACGATCCCACTCCGCTCCCGCGTATACCCGAGCAATCAGGAAACACTAATTGAAATATAGCCGCTCGGTAAGCTTTCGGTACCGAGTATACCGAGCATACCGATCCCGCTCTGCAGACGTACTGACAAGTGAGGAAAGGGCCTAAACAATCTAGTTTTTGTAATGATCCCGAAGACAACACGCATATAGTGTTGCGTGAAGTAAAAAAATAACACTGTAAGTATATATAAATAAACTCCACAAAAGGTAACATACGTCGTACTTATGCATTGTGATTTTAATATTCCAACTAAAATGTGAAACCGGAGTAAGTATATAATGAATCGAGTTTACATAAAATTCAAGCACATTTCTAGACTTCTCCGAAGCCAATTCATATCATATCTTTGATGATACCATGCCAAGACCATGATTTTACTTCTTGGAAAAATCACGTTTGGGTCGATAACCAATTCCAGGCCTTTTGACTCCATTGACCTGCTTTGACGTTTAATTAAATGACAACTGAAATACCAAGAACGATATTAAGTAGGTACCTACTGTACATGTACATTCAAACAAAAGGATACAGGCAAAATAATAAAATTTCAGCTATTTTGCCAAAAATATTTTTTTAATGTGCGTAAGTCCTGGGTTCCAATTCCCAGGTCGTGTAAAGTGTTATCTCGAATTTCTCAGTAAGTAGCAGCCCAGAGTCTGGATTTGTGCCCGGTTGATGGCAATAAGCGCGCTCCCAATTACACGGGACTTAAACATAAATGCTGGTGAAATATGGGAGAACATAGGTAAATAAAAATACCTAATTAAAAATATTAATAAATAAATATAGGTACACCACTGCCTAACTTTCCGGGGAATACAGGCGCAATTTTATGTTACGTAATCCGCGTAATAACTTTTTAAACACTGGATACAATTTAAAGAAAAATAAAAAATAAACTTGACCATTCAGCACACCATTGTATAAAAGTAGTTGCGAATAAGGTGCTTGTATCTCTTTGTTTAACTATACCTTCCTTCTTCTCTCTTCATTTATTTATCAGAGTTCTATCTTCACAGAGTGAACCAATTATTTGTTTGTCCAACTGCCATTACGTGAATTGAGATGAAACAAACAACTGGTTAATTCTAGAAGTTTCTTGTACGAAACCTGAAGTTTCCTTTTGAATTGGTGATCGAATTTGATCGGACAATGGTCTGTTTTCAATATAATCATGAACATTGGGCATTAAAATTGAAGATTGAACCGAAATACATATTTTTTTAAATGGGTTTCCTTGCCGAAGTGATAACGTAATTACGTACAGTAATTAATTCTGTGAGTGTAATTTTGAATAAGTTTGTAAGCGCTTTCAACGATAAATATGTTTTAATCAAAGTTGAAAAGTATTTGCGTTCAAAGGCTCATGGTACAAGGACCTTCATATCGCCAGAAGGTAATTTATGTCAGACAATTTTACAAAAATAAACAAAGAGCGTTTTAATTTTTCCCTTTAGCAATTAAAATTTGCAATGCCATTTAGTTTTAAATTTAACCAAACTTTTTAAACTCTCAAAATAAACAAGAATTTTATTTTAGAGATAATAATTTAAATACAGTGCCTCGTTGGTCTAGTTGTCGCATGCGCTACTGCTGAGGTTCGATGCTCAGGTCGGGCAAAGTGTTATTGGGTTCTTCCATAAGGAATTTCGCAGGAGCAGCCTGGGGTTTGGATTAAAATTTGTGCCCGGTTGATGGCAATAGGTTCTCCCTCTTTTACATGGATCTCAAATATAACTAGCGAAATGTGGGTGCTCTATATACATACATACATATATATATATAGGTACATCTCTGTCTATTTTATGAGGTGATGTAGGTACTGTCATTACTAAATTGGAGTGAAATTAACGTGTCGGCCATATTGTAAATACTTTTTTAACGCATGCCTAAATATAATATACATAGGTATCTATTTTATGAGGTGATGTAGGTACTTTCATTACTATATTGGTGTGAAATTAATGTGTCGGCCATAAGTCGATATTACAGATAGCTATAAAAAGTCGGCCATTAGAAGCAGATGCCTTGACCCTGTACCCATAAAGTGAACCTAAGGAAGTTTTACGACTGGACTTCGTAATTGATTCTGCCTTGTGTTATTGTAGCTTAGATCAGACATATCAGAATATAAGGGATTTTTTTCCACAAATGTCTAAAATACAGTGTTATATATAATTCCTTTTTACCCGTCAGACTGCTTTGAACTAGACTATCGACTGAACAAAGTGAAATCAAAGCTTTCAAGCAATTTATTGAAATAAAATATTAAAAAAATACTAAAATAAAACGACGTTTTCTTACTGCCGTCAAATCTCTTCAAATAAGAATGCAGTGTTATGTTGCCATCGAAATAAACTATTGAGTATTAAGTATTTTGTGGCTGCCACAACGTAACTTAAAGCGGCTGAAATGACCGGAGACTGTTCAAACCAGCCACTGTCCGGCGACATTTTCACTTCTGTAGTGAAGCTCTGTAAGGCGGGCTCCTGGTTAAATAATTACAGCCGCACGTGTTGATCGAAGGTGAAGCTACGATTGCCGAGGTCGGTCCGTGGATGGATGTACATATCGAAACCTCTCCGTGCTTGGGAAAGCTCCCAGCTGTCATTTGTTGATCTTTGACAGTCGCTATGGATAGTCAGAAGCCCGAAAATCTGACAACCCGTCTTACCAAGGGGTATCGTATGACCCAGTAATTGGGTTGTGGAGGCAGTTGCTCCATGTAAAATACTGGTATTTAGCTACATCCGGTTAGACTCCAACATACTTGGGAAAAGGGTAGGCAGATGAGTGTAACTGTGTCACGTCTGCACAAAATCTAAGTAGGTCACGCAGACGCTACCCAAACTATGTAACTATACGATGTGTCCAATATTGTATGTTGTGCTTATTCCACTACAAGCTAGAGGTATTAGTAGGGCCGATTGTTGGGCTGAATACAATCCTGTTTGCGTAAGGCGAGTGAACCGTGTACCTATTTACTATTCATACAGTGATAGGTTACTGAGCTCAACAACAAGATTATTTAATTAAACTAAGTATGTCAATCCGTTTATTGCCTTCAAGTTGCTTACATGATGAAATGGAGTAATGACGATCAATCAGTAACCATTACCATTTATTATGTTAGTTTAGTTAAGAAGTTAAGTAAGTTGTTGTAGTAGTGGTTGATTCAGCCAACCACTACTACAACAATAAGTTGTTGCATTTTCGATTACGTAAAGGATGTAAGCATCCTTTACGTAATCGAAAATGCTACAGCATAACAACACTCCCTTTACCAAATGTTAGCAACAAATTCAGAACTTATGAAGTCTTTCTTCCAACTGATAATCAATAATGCTCTCTACGTTGCACAACTTTCATTACCTTTTTATTTTTTACCCAAGTGTGCAATCGTAAGTATGCGTTCTAGCATCGCTTGAAGTTCTGCTTTTCCCTCTGGGAAAACGATGGGAATCCAATTCAGTCGTATGAAACTTACATTTTCTTCCTTCCCTTAGGAGTCATATGCCTGCCGTGATTTCATAGATTCTACCGTCTAAGAGCAGAATTTCAGCCGTATCCGGTGTTTGAAACGTTTTGAACTTGCTTCGACAGCTTACACTTTAAGTTTTGTGTTTAAAGTCAAAGTGGACCGCTAACCTAGGTATTTTACTTGTAGATATACAGATTCTATTCAATATAATATCGACGTCGTTAAGTAAACTTGTCAAAAGTATGGGAATTGGTAGATGAACCCGATTTTTGACATAACTACGTAGCTATGTCAAAAATCGGGTTCATCTAGTCTCAGCTAGTCTTTTTAAAATTTGATATTGTAAGCAGCTGCCTACAAATTTTAAAAAGACTAGCTTTCGTGAAATCTATTTCTGTGATGTTACGTAGAAAATTTTAGGGCAGAGCGTCTTAACGTAGATCGAAAAATCAAATGTCCACAGTTTTTAAGTAATTTCCTGAAGTTCAGGTATCAATTTAATCAACTGGACTTAGGTAGTAAAGCAACTAAAATAAATATTACAGCCTAGGCTTGAGACTCCACGAATTATTTCAGTAAATTAAGTAAATGGTATTTGTATTTACCTTTTTTTACCAAATCACATACTTGCACAAATAATATGTTACCAAACTATTCATGAATCAATGCTTAGTTTAAGAGATCAAAAAACAGTTTTTAAAATAAAATGATCTTCTTATAAGAATAATCTTAATATAAGATCTAAGAATGTTTGTAGTTTTACCTGTAAACGCATGTAAGACATGATGACTTTGCTAAGCTTTGAACACGACGCTTCGTTATATGCCTGAACACGAGATTTAACCACTAATGATCGGTAAACCACAGAGAATGGGCCATGATAAGTACCAATTTGTATTCCACTACATTGATTGATCAATGCTAAATCTTTAATCATCTATTATTAGAAAAGAAAATGTTACCATTAATACAAATCGACTACACGAATCGTTTGCGAGGCTCAAAATAAAAATGAAATATAACTTCGCGACTAAGTAATTTCTCGAACTAACTACTCAGGTTTCAAATTAATAAACTGTATTTGGTGTGCCAATCATAGTACAAATCAGGCTCCTTAGATTAAACTCACCGGCTTTACGAACCGTCGCTCGGCAATTATCTTTATGTTCACCTTTTTCTACTCGCTCTGGCACAGAATAGATAAGTACAGATGGCAGATCCATACGGCGAGCGAAAGCAGGCGCACGCACACATACGGAGATCTCGAATGCCAGTCGCGTTATCATTTGGAACTTTGAAAATTCCTGTCAAAAAGTCCAGACATAACAATTTATAATCTTTCGCTCTTTTCAGTACTCATATTATATCTATAATAATATTTAAAAAAACCCTTATTTCGAAAAGTCCATAAAAATGACAAGATCGAACAAAATCCGGACGGGCGGCCAAAATCCGCACAAATCCGGACGGTTGGTAACTTTCATTGTACGCCAAACGTGAGTGCATTTTTGCTCGTTCTGTGGAGCCGACCTTCTGTACCAATCTTTATTGTGTCGCTGGGGCTGCAATTTAACATTTAATTAAAGTGCGCGTTCTCTGTGTTTTTTCAGAAGAAACTGGATTCACGGTGTGTTATATTTTTCGTTGAAGGTAAATAATTAGTAACTACAGTGTTCTAAGAATTTGAGATGAATATCGTGTTTTATTAAAGTTTTAAGAGTTTATAAAAGTCGTAAAAAACGGCAAACAGATTTATTAATAAAAACAGGTCAAGTGCGAGTCGGACTCGCGCATAAAGGGTTCCGTACCACCGTACAATATTTAGCAAATAAATGAAAATACTAAACGAAGAATATTTTTCATCTTAAATAAAAATCGCAAAGATAAGTTTGTATATTTTCACTGTGAATTACAAAATGATCTTTTGTAGTTGCGGAAAATCGCCAATATTTAAATAAAATAGTTTATTATTCGGCGTTTTTGTATAATTGTTGATTAAATATAGTACATGATGTACAGAAGTTTAAAATCTCTAACTTGTTTAGTTGTTACGATAGAACTTTACAAACCCCTATTTCTTCATTATTGAAAAAGAAAAAAAAATAAAAATAATTGTACTCTACTCGATGATCTCCAGACAATGCACAATGATACTGCACACGCATGGGTCAGGAAAAAAAAAAATCAAAATCAAAAGTTTATTGTCCCTTTAATTTTTTAATTTAATTAATTTTTAATCTTTTTTGTTATAGCGGCAATAGAAATACACAATCTGTGAAAATTTCTACTGTCTACCTATTACATATCATGAGATACACCCGCTGACAGACAGAAGGACGGACAGCGGAAGCTTAGTGATAGGGTTTCGTTTGGCACCCTTCTGGCACGGAACCCTATAAACTAACATAGCCTATCGGTTCAAGCAACTGCTGATAATAATTTTACTAAAGGTCAAAAGGTCACGAATGAAATAACTCTGTTATTAATAATACATTATCGCACTCAGCTTGGTCAGTAATCTTGACGATTCGGATGGATTAGTCCATGTGAATCGTTTAAAAAATAAATTCTAATATTAATAATGTACAATAACTTATTGTCGTTTTAGACATCTGAAGAAAGCCATATTGACATGATTTCATTTTCGAACCTAATGAAAATTTATACGCATCACATTATTTACAGCGTCAGTCGGAAAAACCTCTCGCACGCATTTGAGCCGTGTAATAGATATCTGAAATATTTTCTTTGTTATGAATTTACACGGGTTGACTGGACCCTTCTCACGTGGAAAGCCAGGTTGACGTCACCCACGCTACGTCAACATAAAAATATGACTTGTTAGGTTTATATACCCTTCATTTATAAAAGCCACGACTTGAAAGTACCAAGTTTCTTAGCTACAGTTTTGTTACTAAAACGAAGAAAAGAATTTACGTACTTAGTGTCTTGCCTAAGCCTTCCCCTGTTATGAATTTATCCGGCAAGATGTAAACAACGATATTTAGACCGCCTTGCGACATGAATTATCTAAACTCGGCTATATTTTTGCTGGGAGGTAGTTTTTGGGCTGAGAAAATATGGTTTACGTTGGGTGGATTAGAGTTGGGTCACAGATTCTGATTTATTGAAGAGTTAACTTTTATAGAAATACCTGAAATGATTTTCGGACTGAAAATATCTTGATTTCTTCGATACAGAAAGGTTAGAACGGAAAATCAATTAATCGATCTTCAAATTAGGTTGGACTTCAGTTTGTATTGTTTCATCTTGTAATAATTGTGATGATTGATCAAGCGAAGTAAACGATCGTCGATAGTAAAAGTTAAAACGCAGACAAAGTATACCATCAGCCACTTTTTACTGTTTAAATAATAAGTAACAATTTCCACAGCACTGTTGTTTCGTTGTTTTCGTCTCGGTATATTTAGTTTAATCTTCTTGTCCAAGTCTCCGGAATTCACCACAGTGCCTTCGAGGTCGACAGCTTGTAACATTCTAAATATTAAACTGCACTCTCGAAATAGCAATTTCTTCGCGAAGTATCTCAACTTCAACTTAATTTTAAATTTATAGTTCGTTGGTGTGAACTACAGTTTCAAGCTGCAGTATTTTATGTTTAGAATTCTGCAGTAAAAAGATTTTATAACGTTAAAATGTGGTTAAAAGAAAATCTGTTGGAAACCGAAATTATTTGACATAAGACTTAGCAGTAACTGATGAACTGTGTGTTCAGATTTAAAACTTAGCAGTCTAAATAGCGTTTTAGTTAATGGCAAAACTTGAGATCCTAGAAACCGAAACACAGTTAGAAAACCAGATCCAAAGTTTGGAACTTAAGCGTCAGACAGAGTTTCAAATCCGCACAATATGTGTGATCTTATCAGCTGCTCGCGTCACAAATTCCGAACTTTATCGTGTAAAATTGTTATTCGGTTGTGATAATTGTCTCGACTCGCCACATTGGGGCTACATCGAGAGCGAGTAAGTTTATCATCCCATTTCGCCTATCATATAGTATTATACTCACAACGTATAAACGACACGCGACAAAGGGTGAGCTAGATAAAAGGTCATATGCTCGGATTTTATCGTTATCGGGAGACTTTAAGGCTTATAAATAGTTAAAGAAGTTCTTCCGTCTCGGGAAGGAACGTCGCGGAAAAATCTTTTTATACCCGCGGATAGAGACGCTATTCGTACTTATAACGGGTACTAAGTATACTAATATTTGAATTGATTGCTTTAGAGTTTTCTGACATTATTTTTTTATCAAAGAGAGAAGGGAGGTACAGTACAACTATTTTCTTAATGTTCCTCGGCAAACTTCGTGTTTCGTCAGTCGTCGGATTTCTATTGCACTTGGTGCAGACCGGATGCTCTCAGTCGACTTGGAAGTATATAGAGTTGTTAATACTTTTTTAACTTAATGTAATTTATTTAAAAAATGGAAGGAAAGTTGCTAGACTGACGAAACACAAAGTTTGCCGAGGGTCATTAAGAAAATAGTTGTACTGTACGTAGGTGATATAAAAACACAGAAAGATGGTCAGCAGTGTCGTTTATTGCAATCCTATGCGATCACCACTGCTAAGTGATTATGGGTCTTTGAACGTCCATTATAGCGGTTATTATAATATCTCGTAGGCAGTGTTTATGGGCTTAAAGCCATGGAAAAATGTCTGAGATAAAAATATAATCAAGATCTTCGTTGTTTATTGGTTTTGACTCGATTCAGGACAGTTCAAGTTCATAAAACTTGAGAAGGGTGCCCTGCCCTTAATGACACTTATGACAGCAATTTTGAATTGGACTAAATTAAAGCTCTATCATTTACAATATAATTTTAGACTGACTTTAAATTTAAAATAGAACTGCAAAGACTACACAAACGTCTATTATTTAACTTGAAACAATTATCTTCAAATTCTTCAATTAACAACAGGAGCATCGTAAAATGAAACGTAATTTTATTTATAAGTACAAAGTGAATGACAACGCCGACTCGACATCATTTCTTTTTATTCGAAACAGTCTCGGATTATTAAGACAATTATGTTTGAATAAAATAAGCAGAATTTCCCTCAAAAAGCTATTTCCCACTGAAAGAGATTAGGACCTCGTTTGTTCACTTGCCTTTCATAATCCTAATTACCCATTTAACCGAGTTCTTATCATTAGACCTGAACAGAAAGTCATTTTTATAAAGCAACTCGACCTCTTATCTGTCTACTTCTGATTCAGTTTATTTTCTACTGCTGCTCGCGAGCGGTGTCATTTTTATTTACGTAGTTTACTTTCAGCTGTTTATTGTTGGCATCTTATTATTTTTAAAGGCTTTTGTCTAGTCTATTACTTTTAATATATTTGAATTACGTTTTTCAAAGGTTTTGGTACGTAAAAATAATTGGGTTCAGATTTAAGTTTCAGAATTAAAGCAGACGAAATTTTAACCGAGACTTGAGAGCAAAAATGTAGTTCATGAATATATAGTTGTCACAAAAACACTTACTTTATAATTAACTCAATAATAACGGCCCGTGTATTGTTTTCGCGTTCGATATAGCGTAAAACGCGTGATTCGACATAAAAATCATCTACCTAGACTTAAATTGGCAATTTTATAGTCCACTTCCATTTCTAAGTGAAAAGAATGCAAGCTTTTTGAAAAAAAAAAAAACTAATTTGCTTCTTCAAGTATCTGCATACCTAAAACCCATAGAGCAAAATTCATGCTCTTGTGAGAATATTGAACTTGCATACTAGCTTTGATCGCTAATTTTATCGTGAGACATCTACACGCGCTTCTTATCCTACGCGACGTTATTTGAGATATTGTTTTGTATCTTTCAGAGAATATTCTTTAATACACAAGTAGTTATGGCATACATAAAGAAATTCCAAACTTAAAACATACTATGACCTCTGAGTTTGCTTCGGAGTTTTTTCTCGACCAATTGGTTTTAGCAAACACTTTTATACGTCAAAATATTTTACAAACTATGTAAAATTAATGTTGACGTGTAAAAGTGTTTGCTGAAACCAATTTACAAACTAAACATAATTTATCAATTAAAGAAAAGGAAATAATTATAAGAAATCATAGTATTTTTAATATTTCAAAAGTATTTCTAATACTTAACATAATTATTTTTGTATAATAATATGTATGTTTAATTTATTTTGTATTGTATCGCCACAACTGAACGTAACTAACGTTAAGTTGCGGGTTATGGGCCGATACTCGATTATTGTCAGTAGCACTGCGTACATCCAGCGCTCCCGTCTCATGGTAGTAGGAGAAAAACCGTGGTTTCAGCCTGAAACACTACGTTCTTCGCCGACAAAGAACATCCAAGGAGATTTCTCCATAGAGAAACAGTTTATACTACCCACTAAACTGAGTAACTACCATCGGATAAATCTTATAATGTGGAAAGTCAACAAAACGTGCTACGTCTCCTATACGATATGAGAGGTAATTTTTTCGTTCGCATCAAGTGTGGCCGAATGAGGTGTTGAGCACGTTTCGGATACGGCGCGATGACGTCACGTCTTCGTTTATAACCCTCTTGGTGCCGAAACTGAGATAGCAATGTGCTAAAAGAAATATTGGGATTGGTTTTTTTTATCAATTTATGTACTTACGTTGTTATTTTTGTTTCGAGGAGCTCGTGGCTTAGTAATAGATGCCGCACGGGTTGATCCATCAGGTTAAGCTACGCTAGCCGAGGTTGGTCTGCGGATAGGTGATCATCTTTACATACCGAGACTCCTCCGTGCCTTGGAAAGCACGTTAAGCGTTGGGAAAAGGCTAGGCAGATTTATTGACGTTCTAATTTTGTTTCGTTATGATATTTTATTAAAATAATAAGGTTGCACAATGGTTCAATTTGAGTAACTTAAGTATAATTGGCTTCATTTATTACCATTTTTAGTATGCCGATTGGGATTTAAATCATTATAATGTTATGAGGAAAATATTGAGGCCAACACGCCTAGTTTACTCTATTCTCAAAACAAACCATGTATATTCATTCTATATTGACGGAATACACAGTCTACACAACGGTTTCCTATTGTGACGTGCGAAGAAAGTATAAAACTTTTATCTACTCGTACATACCTGTGAAGTAGTGAAACACGACATTCTAGTTTAGTCCCGCCTTCATACTCGCGAGTAAGTGCATCGGTTTTCGACGAATTCACGTCTTCAATTGAGAAGTTGTTACCTGCTTTGGAAAGGGGACAGAGAGCCGTGTTCAGTACATAACAAACTTCAAGGTTTCTGTTCGAGACTCAATTCTGCCAGTTTATTTACAAACATCGATATGTTTGAGAATATAATACGTTTAAAGCTTGGATATCTGACAGCGGTGCCGTCATTTAACGTCACCGATCTTTATATGGATGGCCGTCATTGATTGACGCCATCGCTTTCTCAGGTAACCCAAGCTTTTTCATTACACGTGAGCGGATCGTAGCCGGCGTAGCTAATTTGCTACGGCGTAGGCTAGGCGTGCTACGAAGATTAATGACAGCGCGTAGGCTGTTCTTTACACTAATAATATTATTAGGAGAGATGATCAGAAGGCCAATTATCGTACTTAAAAAAACGTTCATATTGAAGTCGCATTCTGTCGAACTTGTCAAAAAAGTTGGTAAATTAATACCGTATTTTTGACAGATTGCGAATAAGCTGCGAATGTGAATGTTCTTAAAAAAAATAGCTAGCGATAACCGAATGTCTTATGTCTCAAATAGAGGAAATGGTTCAGTGTGAACTTTATCCATTATTTACTTAGATATTTACTAAAAGACAAAGAAAACAAATAATTTGCGTAAATAATATAATTTATTTATGGTCTCTAAAAGAAATCGGCAAAGAAAAATAAATTATCTCAAAGGATATACTAAAGAGTTACGTGAGTCGCTGTAATAATGTCCAACTGACAATATTATAAATTTCTAGGAAATCGTAAGTAGCTACAGTCCATTGCATACTGACTTAAAAGAGGAAACTGTGTTAATCTTCCTTTATTCCTGACCTGCAACTTTGAATTAAGAATCATTTTAGCAGACTAAAATATTACGAGCTGCATTTTACTTAGAGCTTCAAAGGTCTACCAAAATCTGTACCTTGTGTCTATTCTATGTATAAATTGTATATTAAACCAAGTCGCTTAGATTATTGATAGATTTTGATCCGGTTTTTACCATAATTTAAAAAATCAAGTTACGAAAGGTTTATTAAAGTAAGGATTCTCAGGTCTGGGTTTGCGTAAAAACTAAATATAATAAAAACTCATCAAAGATTATTTAAAGCATAGGTACTGATATTAACCCTATTATATAAAAAAAATATATATATGGCATTGCTTAAAAACAAGATTAGCAAACTTAAAAATACTCTAAACGCACGGTATACCTATTGGATCTCCAACCATCTCGCTTGACTGCCCACACATTGCACTCTCAATTTATCACCAACTTAAAACGCCAAAGTAAACATCATGAATAACCCAACGTGTCATGTTATAATAGAATGTAATGCTTTCCTTACGTTCACAAGAAACCCAACACGACGTGGATATATCGTGTTCACTTTATCCAACACAGTGATTGACATTTGATTAACTGTACCGAGAAAATGTAAGAGATAGAGAGAGAGAAAAAAGATTTTGTTAATATAATATGGTGTTATCCCACGGGACAAGTGAACATACTCGTAATTTAATACGACATAACAATAACATTAAGAAAAGCCCGAATCTGTATTATCCCCGCGACACATCCACACACACCCTTGTCATTCAAAGTCCAGCCAACTGTAAAATTAAATTCACATTTCATTCCGTTCATTCTTTCTTTTCTTATGCTTTGTTTGTCTCTCGCTACAAATCGCAAATTCCCATTTATATTAATTCTTTTTAAAATGTATAAGACCAAATGTTGTTTCAGAACACAATGGAACTACCAGTTTTTGGCGCAGTGAGATAAACTAAAAGCTTTTTGTTTAAATTATTTTTTAAGCCTTTTTAATTACAGGGGGATCTAGGTGGACTTTGCTTCGTAATGCCGTATTATGTCGCAGGACTGCAAGCAGCTTCTATAAAGCAATAACTTTACTAATTCCATAAATAATTACTGTCATTTTTATTTAATTAGTTATTTCAAGCTCGTGGCTAAGTAATAACAGCTGCACGGGTCGATCCATCAGGTTAAGCTACGCTTGCCAGGGTTGGTCCATGGATGAGTGGGCATCTTTACATACCGAGACTCCTTCGTACCTCGGAAAGCACGTTTAGCCGTTGATTCTGGCTGTCATGCGTAAATCTTTGACAGTCGTTACGGGTCGTCAGAAGCCTCAAAGTCTGACAACCAGTCTTACCAAGGGGTATCGTATAAACCAATTACTGGGTTGTGGAGGTCAGATAGGCAGTTGCTCCGTGTAAAATACTGGTATGCAGCTGCATCCGGTTAGACTGGAAGCCGACCTCAACATAATATTATGTAGTTGGGAAAAGGCTACGCAGATGGATTTCGTTCTTTCAAGTTTTATTTTTGGCCAGTTTTATTGTTTGCTTGTACGTCAAACGACGACATCCCTGTGAAGGAACTACATAATGTTCCATGTTTACAATTGCAATTGAACAATCAATCGTTATTACCTACTATTGGCTTCAAACTGAACCAAATGAACAAGTAGGTAATTGACATTGCTTAGCATTCCGCTCACGCCATGAGGAAAAAACGGCAACTTTTACAGAAGCAAACGGTTTTCTTTTTGTGTATTGTATAATACAATCATAAGTAAAAAGAACTGCGATGACAAAGCCTACTTTCTATTTGTTCTACTCAATTATTTAGATTAGAAAAACGTTTGTAGTTATTTTCTTCGATATTATGTGAAGTTACGAAGTAAATCTGTATTGGGTTCATAATTAAAACTGTTTCTATTGTGATACAATTTCTATAAGCAATTTTTTCGTTATTCTTTGAAACTTATAATTAATTTGTGTAGGTTATCCAGGACAAAAATAGTAAAAACTCAAGTAACAATGTTCTTGCTGAGAAGAATATCATCACGTAATATATATTTAGGAAAATATCTACTTATTCTTATGAAATTTGATTCGGACGAACACCGATAGGAATATAAATAAAGATAGATCTAAGATGAGGACCCGCATTCTAAAGTCATCTATTTAAGCTTAATTCTGGATTCAAATCTGTCAGATTTCATGCTAATCTCCATTCAAATCTAGTTTCGAATACGGGTCTCGTAATACTGTTTCTGATCAATTTTGTAGTGAAACATGTTAGTTGTAAGTTGTGGTTGGTTAAGCTACGGTTTCCTAGAATTGCGGATACGTCATGTTACAACAGCCGTCATAAAAATAGTAGGTAGTATTTGTCAATGTGTTAATAATTTCTAATGTGCCGATATTATCGAAAATGTATGGAAATGCACGTGATAACGTGATGGTGGGCGGAAATTTAAAAGCGACTCAATATATTAAAGTAAAGTAAAAAGTTTTTCGTCACAAATGAGAGCATTTACAATAATATGGTACATACATAGATACAGTATTTATTTATCTTTGCTTTAGGTACTGAAACTGACCCAAACTAAGCCAGGGCTTGTATTTTGGGAGTTATATATTTCCATAGATTTTACTTCTCTGTGTTATCGTGATGCTGCTACCTGGTTCACGTCCATGATAGATTAATCTGAGTAGACACTCAAATTAAAATAATGCGACGACACATATATGTATTCACGACAAGTATATCAAGACAAGTATATGTATTCAGAAATTCACATAATTAAAACATTGTTACTGACGCCCTACTTGTGATTAGTTTGTTTACCCTTTTTGCCCATAATTTTGTCCCGCACCCGTATCATAATTTATTGTGTTTCTGCTAAAGTGGAAACATGTATGTACATGTAGATGAATATGTTTTGTCTAAATAATGATTTGAAATATTGGGCTTCTGAGATTTTGATATAGTGAAAGTTATGTAAGTCCTTTTAATTGAAGCATATTACCTATAGTTGATTAAATGTGGTTTTTTACATTTACGCTTTTTTTCTTCAATCTTCAATCTTTTACTGTCCCTATTGCTTAAACGCGTAGAAAAATAAAGCTAAACTTAAACCTCTAAATCTCTTTTGGGTGATTGGTTAAAACCAGTAAAGTTGATACCAGTTGTTACTTTACACGCTTATTAATAAGGGGGTGTTATTTTGCGCCCTCACGCCCCTAGCCACCGCAGGAGACGCCCTGGGCGACGGGAATCTCAGGCCGATTCCCGGCCACCGTAGGCGCGGGCTTGCGGACGGTGAGCGATGGGTAGCTCGCTGTCCGATAAAGACCAGGCCCGGGTTGACGGCGAGTTGTGTTCCACACGCGCCTCAAAGAGATGTCAGCAAGTGAAGGGGTCCGATAGGACCGATGCCTGCCGGGGTTGCGGGAAAGTCCGAAAGGGATACCGTGGCCCTGGCAACGTACAGGCAACTGAAGGAACACGGGTGGGTTTTAGTCAGTAAAAGTCTGACACGCCCTCCTGCTCCACCCAGAGCGGGAGAAGTTATTTGATAATTTACCACCAAAAAAAAAGGGGTTGTATATTTACTTTCTATCTATAGAAAACTCCTAAGCTAGGGTTTTCCATGGAATAATAAGAATGTCAATATCGACGTCAGTGAGCAATAACAGCTTCCGATATTTGATGTTGAGGCTTACTATCTGTTCTCGGGCTATTTAATACTTCATTAAAAGATAATGTTAATTAAAACGTAGTCAAAACACAGTTATCGAGCCGCTTTTGTTTGTCATCAAGCGAGAACAACAAGCTTAACAAATTAACTCATTAAGGGTTGAAGATCTCTGAACCCGCCGGATAAAATCAAATGACGCGCACCCGACCGCACAAGGTACTACGTTGTCAAAAATGAGTCTTCTCTATGAAATATTTGTTGATTTACTTCCGCTGAACGAATGTTTCAGAACTTGCAAACAAAACTTCATTTTTTGAGTCGAGTTTTCGTTTGAGTCCGAAACTAGTCGGATGTTCCAGATACTTCAATTGAGTAAGACACTAGAAAATGCTAAGCATTATTTACAATTTCAGGAAGTGTGGGCACCATGTACCGACTATAAAGCTACCATTTAGGTACTGAGTATGTCTTTCATTGACTTGAATGTGCCCTGGCGGCTGAGAGTATGTCATGCTCACTCTAATGTCTCGCTGGCGGTGGCGCGTGTGTTGGGTCATTTAGCTCCCTTCAAAATGGTTGAGCTGAATGGTGCTAATCCATGCGTCATGTTCGTGAACGGGCGCCGTCAGTAGGGACTGGTCTCTTAGCTGCCACGGCGATTTTAATTTAATTTATATTTTATTTCTAACGGACGCTTTTAATGTTTTGCATCGTTTTCACATGTATAACTTCAACTTGAATGATGTAACCAATATTATGTAACCATTTTATTTTATTTAAAAGAGTGTCCGTGGAGTTTCTTGCCCGTTCTTCTCCATAGGTACCTACTACGCTTTGGAATGGGCGACTAGCTTCATATTTCTGACTGACCGACCCCTTGACTATTCAAAAGTGCCTGTAATTGGTTTATTTGAAATAAATGCTTTGAGTTGAGTTTGAGTTTGAGGAAGCTAATTATGTAATTCAACCGTATCTGATTTGGTAAGTACCTCCGTCCTGAACAGCAAAACTGGCGTAAGCGCAGATACTGAACTTAGCATAATGTAAAACGCGCCTCTACTTACAAAGTCTTTATTTAGCAACGTCTGCCGCATCCTAAAGTGCCTGATAAGAATTTGTAAAGCCTCCCAAATAAGAGAGTAAGAGTTAATCGCTAACTCGAGCCTCCTGAAAGCAAAGCCTTGAAACGTAACGGTCCTAAATCAACACGGAGACAGACATAAAAGGTTTTACTCTAATTATAATGATAAAGAAGGATAACATTTCTTCCTAATTCAGTGTTAATGTAAAATAATATAAAGCAGTTTGGTATTTCTATTTCATGTGGCCCCGGTTTTGCTAACATGGTAATCACACCAGCCCATGCCTACATTAGATTCGTAGATGAAGCTAAACACTAATTGAAATAATTTGTTTATTATTTTGCCTTACTAAATTAGTTACGTTTTAGTCATGTTTTTTTATATTTCACTGCATGTGCATTATTTTTGCTAGGTCTGCATCTGCCGATCCTCGATCTAGTTTGTGGCGGAATTAAAATTAAATAGGTATTTAAACTGCATGACATTTTTATTGCATAGCATTGTTTAATACTAAGAAACTTTTAGGTCAAAGTACCGACATTGTTGGCAGTCATACCAAAGAAAATCATAAACGAGACGTTACTTACTACTTCATCCTAACTTATATTATAATTGCGAAAGTGAGTTTGTTTGTAAGTTAACAGTTTAAGTTAAGTTAAAGCGTAACAGCGCTTTCACGGTAAAATGGCTGAACGTATTTAGATGAATGTTGGCTCATGCGTAGACCATGACCAGGGTTAGGACATAAAATACCTTTTATCCCGATATTCCCACGGGATCGAGACTTATGCGGGTGAAACCACAGGGCGCAGCTAGTATTATGATATAAATTACGGAATTTATTTTTTAACAACAATTTATTTTTTAATAACATTTGCTAACAACTGATAAAGATAAATGTCTAAAATATTTTGTAACAGTATTGCTATCTAGGTCAAGAAGGGCTCGTGGCTATTGTAATAGCCGCATGGGTCGATTGCAGGTTAAGCTATGCTTGCCGCGGTCGGTTCGTGGATGTTGACCATCCATTATATATTGAGACTCCTCCGTGCCTCGGAAAGCACGGTAAGCCGTTGGTCCCGGCTGTCATTCGTAGATCTTTGACAGCCGTTACGGATAATCAGAAGCCCAAAAGCCTGACAACCAGTCTTACCAAAGGGTATCGTGTTACCCAGTAATTGGATTGTGGAGGCTAGATAGACAGTCGCTCCATGTTAAATACTGGTACTCAGCTGCATCCGGTTAGACTGGAAGGCCAGTCCAACATAGGGAAAACGCTAGACAGATTGTTAACTAGGTCATGACTTGTGGGCGCCTTGTCACGTCAGACGTTCACATTACAAGCTTCTATGTCCCCATTGCATCTCAACGGGGACATAGAAATTATACAATGATGAATGAACATTGCTCATGTAAAGATTTAACTAACGCATATTCAAACCATAACATAATCAACTTATAACGGGCTGCTTAAGGTGCTCGCGTCTAATGTTATGTTTATCGTGTGACGGTGTTGAAAATGTGAGTTGAATAAAGTTGAGAAAAACTACTTCGGCTTTTTACAATTCACTCCTGCTTTTTTTCGAACTTTTGTTGTCATTCTTCTTTCTTTTTCGTGTGGTTTTGTGACTAACCTGGTGTCAGAGTTTTTATGCTGCCCATGGGCCTCTGACTTGGCTTCACATGCCGTCGAGAAATATCTCTCATGCAGTTTCCTCGCGATGTTTTCCTTCACCGTTTTTGGTGCAAGTGATAATTATACAATACGCACATGAATCCGAAAAGTCAGAGGTGCGTGCCTTGGGTTCGAACTTGAGACTTGGCAGTCCAACGGTTACACCACTAGGCTATCACTGCGTTTGTCATCGAAAGAACATGACATGAAATAAAATCTCATTATTTGAGGGTTTCGGGAAAAATCGGCTTCGAGACTTTTTGAGAATTCTCGCTATTTCTTACAGTGTCACCCTGTGTAATAGGGATATCTATCCTACCTACCTAACTTCCAGCTGCTTTCTTTTAAACTGCAAGCCGACCCCAAAGAAGTTGGCAAAACGCTGGGCAAATGAATGAATATTGGTATGCCAAACTCACGACTACTTCATAAGTTCATCCAAATGTTTAAATATAGATTCCCGGAACACATAAATTAGCAATTTGTTGTAAGTTGTTACCGATTGAGTTCAAGTTTTGATGAATTTGTGTAAGCAATGTAAGCATGTTTCGCTCAAAGCCGAGTGAATGCCCCTTCCGCTAGACCGCTCCGGTTAATAACACCAAGTTTCAGTTGAAATTGCGTTACTCGACGGTACCCAAAGTTCATAACCAACACCAAAAAACATTGGGAAGTTACTAAAGTTCAATGTTACGATACCTGTGTAATATTGGGACCTTTGAATAAATAATAATCTTTGGTAATGTTGTTTGTGAAGTGGTTTGTTCACTATCGTTCTTAAATCTCTATATAAGTAGCGCACAGGTAGATCATGCCCTCGATATAAATATACTTTTTGGTGTTTATGAAGTATCTATTTTATTTATTAAAACTTTATGCACTAGTAAAAAATACTGTACAAAGGCGGACTTAATGCCTGAGGCATTTTCTACCAGTCAAGTCAAGGTGGTGCAGAGACAAAACATGGCAGGTGCAACATAAGTAATAGATAACTTGAACATGAATACCTACTAATACATAGATACATATAAATCGAATAAACTTTGTCAGGAGAAATAACGATAGGTAGAGGATAAAACAAATCCAGCAAATCAGCGCTGCAAAGATTCTGCCAACTTTTCACGAAAATGTTCACGTGCCTTCAGTTTGAAAGATAACCGACTGGTTGCCATCCTGATGTTCAGAGGAAGCGCATTCCAAAGAAATACCGCCTGGACAAATAAAGAAGAGTGAATAAAACCAGAGCGGTGAAAAGGACATCGTAGAAGACGATTGTTAGTAGAACGAAGATTTTTACTATGGGCAGAGCATAGGTATTGAACTATTTCCCCAGGATTCTCGTGAAATTGCGGCAAACAGTCAAATAAATTAATTACAATTGAGGTTTTATCTAGTTTAGGCTTTTCCGGAACTTTTTCTTACACATGCATAGAAAGGGGTCAATAGACCAAGCATGGAGTAAAAACGTGAAAAGAATAAAATAATAAAGTTTGTTAAAATTTTCTACACATTTCACAAAATTCTGCCAAACCACTGCCACTTCACTGCACAAATATTGCCAAATTGAAAAAAAAAATAAGTAAGAAGAAACACGTTCATAGTTTACATACTTTTAAGCCTTATTTCATTAAAAAAGTTTGCTTACAATTTTTATACATATATTATAATTATAGTTTGTAATGTATTTATGTGTATAAGAAAGAAAGAAAAAGAAAGAAAATACGTTTATTCTGCACAAACAAAACGCACATTTAAATAAAATAAAAACACAAAATACACAAATACAAAAGTAGCCAAAAGCCTCGTATTCAGCCACGAAACAAACGCTTACAATTGATTCATTCATCGGTTGATGTCAAGGCCACAGACAAAGACAATATTACGTAATTACTGTAACAACATTACATACTCTGTGGTTGCGACATTGGCAAATGACAACAAAAACATAACAAAAACAAGATGCCGATTGCAGAGTAAACTACTTTTGTAATAAATAATAAGAAAAAATAATCTGTGCGTCGCATCTGTGCAAGAACAGGTCAATGCTCAGCGAAATGCTGTGACTTCGGATGAACCTAACGTCAACAGCGCTGGTTTTCAGCAATTACCTAAGGAATGACACATTGACGTCCCCCCGTGTGCTGTAATTATATCGGGTAAGTATTATTTTTCACTGAAATATGTGTGATTCAACGGAATATAGTATGTTCACATATTAGTAATAAAATAAAAATATAGGTATATCTGCATTTTTGCGTAACATAAATTTAAGAAATAATAATAATACATTAAATAATACAATGAGAATATAAAATAAGCACGAAATTACCATTTAAACGTAGTGTACAGTCTGGTGTGTTTTCCTATTCATTCCTGTTTTTAGCATTTATAATAATTTAGATAATTCACGAACAATCTATAATTAAGCCTGCATTTATACACCATACATTCTTAGATGCGCCATGGGAATTGCGATTTGTGACTCGATGGCGTGGCGGCCATTTGCAAAACGGTAGGCGTCTAGGCATGGGGTTGGTAAAAGTCAACCATGCTTTTTCAGTCAAAACGGTAAATAAGCTAATTGGTATAGATTGATAGTGTTATTTATGGATTCTTTAATATTATTCTAGTGGGATGACATGGATCCATTGATGTACGAAGGAGTAAGATCCACCGACATACGGAATGCAAAACCTAACCGCCGTCGAAGCCCACTCGTAAGTACTACTATAGGATTTATTAAGCTCAATGAAACAGAATCCTAACATTAAATAAAATTGGTAATTCTTCTGAACTTCATTGAAATTATATAATACCTATTGTCCCATCTAGATAATACAACTTCAGGACTCACAGCAAACGCGCCACAGATAACTGAGGACCACCAATGCCTTATGACAATGACACAGACCGGGCCTAAACAGGGAGGAATCAAACAAAGGCCACTCACACTGCTGGAAATCCAAATCCATTGCCCGTAGGCCATGACCCTCGAGGTAAGTACAAAATGTTGTATGGGCCATTGTAGCATGAAATAAATACTTATTAATAGGTCTTTACCTATGAAATTGCCGTTTTGTATGAAAAAATTTAAACGAATTTTTTTCATGTATTTTTTATTTGTATTAATCGAAGTAATCACCCATGCAATTAATGCATCTTTGCCAACGCAGTGGCAGTTTATTGATGCCCTTCTTAAAGAAATCAGCTGGACGGGAGGCAACAAATTCTTCAAAGGCATTTTATACTGCCTCTCGGGTATTGAATTTTTTTCCCGCCAAGAAGTTATCCAAATTCTGGAAAAAGTAGTAGTCTGTAGGCGCAAGGTCTGGTGAGTAGGGCGGATGACGGAGAGCTTCCAACCCCAGTTCTTGCAACTTGGAGACCGTCTGCTGTGCAGTATGAGGTCGCGCGTTGTCGTGCAGGAGCAGCGGAGACGAGCGATTGACCAATGCTGGTTGGAGATGTGCCAGCTTCTCCATCATTGTGTTCAGTACTTCACAGTACACATCTGCAGTAATGCTCACCCCGTTTGGTAAGAAGCTGTGATTAATCACATGCGCTAGACCACCAAACAGTGACCATCACTTTTCTAGGGGTAAGTTTTCGTTTAGGGCATTGTTTAGGTGCTGAACCAGGATCCAACCAACTTGCTGAGCGCTTGCGGTTATCAAACATAATCCATTTTTCATCGCAGGTAACAATGCGGTTCAAAATTCCTTCATTTGTGTGTCTGTTGAGCAGTGCAAGGCACGTCTCGACGCGTACTTCGCGTTGGCGATCATTGAGTTCGTGGGGCACCAATTTGTCAAGCTTTTTTACCTTGCCAATTTGACGCAAATGGACCAATATTGTTTTGACGCTAACGTCGAAAGCTAATTCAGCCGTAGATTGTGTATCATCAGCTTCCACAATCGCCTTTAATTCGTCATTGTCGACCAAAGTCTTCGGACGACCGCGAGGTTCATTTTTCAGGTCGAAATTTCCAGATCGGAAGCGAGCAAACCAATAACAGGTGGTGCGTTGGTTTGTAGTGTTAGCTCCGTAAACGTCGTTGATGTTGCGTGCCGCTTGTGCCGCGTTGCTGCCACGACGGTACTCATATTCCATAATTACTCGAATTTTTAACGTATCCATGATAACGAAAAAGATTGAAATGCGATGAAAATGTAACACTAATCAATAAACAAATGACTAATTTTGGAATAAAAAATCCATGTTTTTAAAATAAAATTAATTTGAATTAGAATTCTTAACCAAACAAAAATTATTTTGATTTGAAATGGCCAGTACTGCAGAACGATTTTCTTCGACAATTTCATAGGTAAAGACCTAATATTATAGCAAAACAATTTTATGAACACTAATATTTTTTACGAAACATTTGAAATATCAAAACAAGTTAATGAAAAAAATAACCAAGTTGTAGCAAAAACTGATATCATGAAGAAGAAATTCTAAAAGTTAAACGCAATTTTATTCCCCAGGCTATTTTACTCGGTGTGGCTTCCCCTGGCTCGCGGTTTTATTCCCTTGCCTTTACTCAATGTATAGTCTTTGTAAGTGGTGTTGGTGTTGGTTGCAGTTCTTGATAATTATCTTCTGTTGCGGTTTTTGAGGGTTTTCGTTTTTCTTTTTTTTTGAGCAATTCATTTTGTTTACAACAGGCCACAACTTCACTAACGGTGGTTTCTGGAAAAATCTTTTTTGTATATTTTAAAGTGTCTACAGATGCACTTGATATTCGACGATCGACACGCGTACGCACATCGTAGTCGATCGACATTGGTTGTGGATCGTTATTGTCGATCAGTATTTAAAAAATATCGAGCAATTTTATCCTTGCTATTTATCGATCGTTAACAAGCGACAGTAATGATCGATGAGATCCAGCAATCATCTGTAAGAAGCAAACAGATCTTATTGATCGTCAAAAATAGAGCAAATCTCTACAGATTTACTCGATGTTTAAATAATTCCTCCCGACTGCTCATCAACTTTGAGAATTAATTTTGACCTTCTTCATTGATTAAAGTCAAAGCTAAATTATTAATTACTTTTAATTTAGTTATTATTTGAATATAGACGCTACATTTAAGATTAGATTATATGTTGACCCTTGTAGGAAGCTTGTGGTATTGCAGTAGGTACACATATCGAAGGTCGTTCCGGGTCTACTCGCTTCGATTCTTCGAAATCCGTAGTTTCGGCAGAAGTTACGGGCGCTTCCCTCCCCGCCTCACTCGTGGTATGTCAATAAGTAAGACGGAGAACGTAGCACACGTAACTTCGGCCGAAACTACGGAAATCGCTGTGGGAGTAGACTCCCAGGTACGGTAGGCTGAACGTTAGTGGTAGCTGGTATCTTATTTTATTCAAACTCCGTACTACGCTAGACCAGCTCAAGGTTAAAGTGTTATCACTGACGTGCGGGTTACTGAAATTATGTGCTTTAATTTTCTGATGATATTAGTGTACTTATTTTATTATTTATTTGAAATTACTTTATCAACTATCTGTTGCAAACAATACACTCCCTAAAAACAAACCCGAATTTAACCTGGTCCTCGTAACAAAAACCCACGTGTTTATGTATGAGTCATTTCATTCCTCACAAAGAAGTACTGTAAGCGAGCCGATGTCTTGTTAGGCGTTCCAATAAAATTCTCAGTGGATTCATAAAATATGTAATTTGATCAGGATCAGTACTAGCGTCCGAGTCCCCTGGGTGAAACTTATCGGCCATCGAGATACATTGGAAATAGAATTGTCTGAATGCCACTGTTGAGGTAACAATGTCTTGATCTATAACAAAGATACATAAGAAGGTTTTATTGAACGATGTATATTGAAAAAGTGGCTTTTCTGTTGAGAAAAAAATCCGAGATATATTCGTTTCGAAATTATTATTTAATGTGAAATAAGGAAATCTGATACAGATGGTTAATGAAGCATTAAAACAGCAAGATTGGATCAAATTATGATGCGTAGGTATTTTATTTATTCTGCTCGTAATTGTTTTTGCGATTAATAACTAAATGAAAGTCAGCTTAAATTATGATTTATTGTTTTTCATTTTGTGGTGGCTTGGAGATTAGCGGATACTTATAAGGACCAGGAGGTTTATTATGAAATATTTACAGGCAAGTAGCACGAGGATTTAACTTGTTGAATTTGAAATCTGAATCTCTAATATAGGCTCCCGCAGACAGGAGAGACGCGACACCGGTAGAACTATTTCCGTGAAGTTTTCATAGATATTTATATTAATTTCCCAAGAGATAATTCTATTAGCTATTTAAAACTAACGCCTAAAATCTGACAATATTGCCAGCAAAACCATTGTTTTAATCAAACTAAATATACCTACATAATTACTATTTACGTTAGTACCTACTGCATATTTATTTTAACGCATTATATTAAACAGCAATGTTTTATTTTTCAAATTACCAAAGTACCTAATAAAGGCTCACTAATGCCTAAAAATAAAACACCTTATATAAATATCATACAGATCTACACCACTTAAACAAAGCCGAAAGTGCTAATTATTCAAAAATATAATTTCATTCTTCTAAAACAGAGATACAAACAATATTTCGTTGGCAAAATAAATGGTCAACGTAAGTATAATTTTATTCCCAGTGTTGCTAACAGAACTTATGCTAATTGGGCAAAAAAGTACAAAAACTTGTATGCAAAATTGTTTTAAAGTGCTATAACGGTTGCAGGATACGTAAGCGGGATACTTCGCTAACATCATAATTTTAGCCAAAAGCTTTCCATGCGATGCGACACAAAACTAAACTTTTAACATTATTTTTCTCTGGAAGGACGGGGATTTGTAAAAACCAAAACGTGTATGTTGTGTAGGAAAATTCAACAACTTGACTGTGAGTTCACAGCCGGTTTTTGTGACGTATTTGTCTTTTGATCTTTATGTACATTTATTTTTGCTGTACTCCGAAGTGTTGATTTGTGTCTACCAATAGGCTTGACCTTCTAGTACATGGAACATATACCTACATAACTGGGGATATGTGAGTGTACAGCAGAGCGTAGGTTAGGGGAACAATGCCAGTATAAGCTGACCTCTTACAGTGTACCTGTACGTGCGGTCGGCTGTACATAGTGTACGTCTGTGTTTTCCATTTCGGAGCATACAGGCATCATGTAATGTCCCGTTGAACTAAAGCCACGTCAACTGCCAACAAACTGAACACTACAAGACAGTAACGAAGTATAATACTATTACCTCCTGTCGGCAGCTGCATAACAATTTGGTAATAGCGGAGCTTGGTCAGGGCAGACGATGTCCGTCAGTGTGCTCCTATACAAATTACATGCGAACTTTCTCTTTGTCGTGGTCGGTAAACATACCTTTTTGAATACTGCGGCGTGTACTCTCGGCTCTAGTTAAACAACAAACTTTGTGTAACTTCGGGAGTTATGTAATGTTGACTTTGTATGAAAAATATGTATCATGGTATATGAGGATTATATTAGGTTACTTCATTAGTTTTGCCTTAAACTTTCAAGGCGATAGTGACGAAACCTGGTATGGTACTTTAAACGTAAATTTTACGTAAAAAAGCCTACTTTTTTCCCAGAAGGCTGATATCAATTATTTATAATATTAAAGAAGAACTGTTGCCTCAACAACTATATCTCTTGGCTAATATTCAACTAAACGTCAAATTTAGAAATTTTGAAATCCCTATGTAGATACCAAAGACACGAACTTTTTCACGGTGCGTCAAAAATGACAATTCGTGAAAGGGGGGATTTCACGCGAATTTACCTTCATCAAAATCTGAACGCATAGTGCCCATGCCATTGAGTATATTTTCTGTACAGACAGATTTTTGGTGCATTTTTAGTTTGTGAGTTTGCTTCGGTTTTATATTGGCATTTTTTCATAAAGGTATTTACATCAAAACATTTTTTGAGATTACAATTTTCCAATAGAAATATATTTTAAAGTGTTTTATTCCCAACAAAATTATTTACAGGTTCTGAGATAGCTGAAACGTTATTTGATAAAAATGAAGGCGACAAAACTGTTTTATTCCCATAAAGAAACAAAAGAAAAACAATTTTAAAAACAAAATTAGGGAATGAAATATGCCCCCGCAGGTGGACATTAACATTAAAACCATCCTTTGAAAGTTTTAGAGAGGTTAAACCCTTTACGAGCTGAGATGTGCCCACTCCACCCTTAACGTCTGTGTCATATTTTCGAAACATTTTTGGGTCGTTTAGATAAAATCTTATTCAGTTATGCCCCTTTCCTTGTTTTTTTTCTAGGAATTTCTCCTGTATTGTGGGTGCGTTTACAAACATTTAAACTAAAATACACAAACAGTCAGTCCTGGATCAACTACTTGTATGTCATACAAATATTTGTTCCGTGCGGGAATCGAACCCGCGACACGCAGCGCAGCAGTCAATCGCTTAACCACTGTGCAAACTATGTCGTTCCTTGATTGAAGACCATTTGTAGATTGGTAGACAATTTGTAGACCCAGTACTTGTTGACAGGCCTATACTGTTCTCTCATACCTACTAACACGGTAATTTTAAAACATTGTAAAAGCCATTTATTTTTAAAAGTATAGTTTCTTGCCGGCTCTTCTCTATAGGAAACGACCAGTTGGAATCGTGCACCTAGCATCTAACTTCAGACGTTTCATAAAAGCTCATGTAGGTTTATGTGAAATAATAGTTATTTGTTATACAAGAGTGCAAAGTTGCTTTTTAACCGCGCGTTCAATTTTGATAACCGACCAAGCGAAGGATTCTAAAATTGAATCACGAGCGCAGCGAGTGATTCAAAATTAGAATCCTGAGCGTTAGCGAGGGAATCAAAAGAGCACGAGGTGAAAAATCTTTGCACTCGAGTGCAACACGTAACTTTTCATTCCACCTCAGCGAGGAAATGACTAAATGCAAAAAAAAAAACGTTTACGATCACAAGATAGGTACACTTTTATTTCAGTTTAGGTATTAATTACTACATTATGACAGGTAAGTATTACAGAATAATCTTTAAATTATAACAAAATAATACTAAGGTATAATTAAGAAAATTTTAAAGTAACGTTGCTACAGTTATTTAAATTGAGTGTAATATTTTTGTTTGGTACTGTAATATTGGTGTTAGTCACTTGTGTACTGTTTTTCGGTAAACTATCTGTCATACTTAATAGTTGTACCGATTCATCGGATTCCCTTGGCGTGAATGTTGGAGAGAGAGGGAGATGGTTAGGTGTTTTATAACGGCTTATTTTTGATGTAGAAGGGCCAGTCCAAGGATCCGATTGAGGCTCCTTCAGTGTAATGGCTCCTACGATGCCTTCACATATTTTAGACTTATTTTGGATGGAATCGTCTATGTATCCCTCTACAACTGCATTGGACTTCCAGCCTCCGTGGCGCTTAAGGGACAGGAGATCAGCTCCGGAATCAGACAAAAGTGTGGCTGAAGTTCGTCGGAAACAATGACCCGTGTACAACAGGGGTTCTGGAAGTTCAAGAAATGTTGCTATTTCTCGTGGGATACTGCCAATTTTATTAGTACCCATAGGCTGTCTAACACACTTTCCATTGCGATACTGTAGAAAAAATCGATTGATTGGAGTGTTAGGCGGGCGTAAGGCTTGATATTTCTCAACAATCGTTACGTATTCCTTGCGAATGACGAAGTTGCGGTCTCTTTTTGTCTTTGTATTAGGTAAATTAATTAATAGTAAGTCATCTGAATGTTTCTCAATGTTTTTGACATTAAGTTGTGTTAGTTCATTAGTTCGACATGCTCCGTTTATTCCAATAATAAGAACAACCTGTAACGTAAAGAGTATTGTAGTAAATAAATGAATAAAATTGATATGAACGCATAATTATGCCTATCAACATCTACTAAGTATATTATTTAATTGAGATTAATATACTTAAGTAGATACTGAATGTGCAACTGACTTACTTTTGCCGCCAAATATACGGAATCGGGTGCTTCGTTAAGAAACTTTTCAATATCAGATACTGTGAAAACCTTCGATTTTTTTGGTTGATGACCAGATGACGCTCTTTTTAAAAATGCCACTAATTTAGGATAGGTATCGATATGTTTGTCTTTTTTCATCTTTATTGTTGCTTTTAGCATCGAATACGTACTCCATAGAGTGCTTGCTTTCTTGTTCTCGGATAATTCTATAAAATATGCCAGCAAAACGTTTTCTGAGAAAGTTTTGGCTCCTTTTGCTAGTCGCCACGTGTTGAACATATCGTACTGTTTTAAATACTTCTCGCGTGATTGTTGAGGGAGAAAGCTCATTTGCGCATTATTAACAGTTTCAGTCAATTCTGTTGGCGTCAAGCAAACTTCCTCGTCGCTAGAATCACTCATTTTAGTTTTTTCACTTGTTTTCAAGTTTCTTGTTTTAAATATAAGGTTTAACAATGACGTGAAAAAATGCCGCGTAAAGAACCGCGTACAAAGCAAATTGAAAAAAGAACACCAAGAAGGGTCCGAGTCTGAGTTTTTAAAAAATAAAAAAAAAGTTGTATGTTATATTCGGCACCATAGAGGTAGCAGTAAATAGGTTTAATGTTTTTTTTAATTCACAAACTTAGTGCACACGATGTTCTAAATTCAATTTACTTTATCCTCTAGAGAATAAAAACGGCTTTTCCACTCAGATATTGAAGATTAAAAATACTCTTTCCGAGATGGTGGGATGAAAAATATTTTTGTTTTTTGAAGTTCAGAAGTTCCTTGTGTCTATTAATTTGCAAAGTGGTTGTAATATGAATTGTTTGTTCGATTGGAAAATAAACAAAAGTTAAGAATCTTTATTTACTTCTATGTCCAATATTGATCCTTATAATAATGTATTTATCATGGCCGAATCACTAGCCCCCAAAATACAGGCCCAAGCCTAGTTTGGGAGTTAACATCAGGTTTTTTTTTTTGCAATACCTAGTATTTATGTTAGAATATGACTTTCGGATTGATTGTCTGTTACATTATTTAGTATCAAATAAAGTTTATTTTATTTATTATTAGTTTTACACCATTTAAATTTTAAAATGGGATTGCTCTACTATTTTACCCGACGTTACTGCATCGCCAGAGTATGAAGCTGTCAATTTAACTTATTTCTCTTGAACAGACTTAAAAAAAAGACTAAAAATAATAAAAAACAGAGTTTAAAAGTCCGTTTTTTAATTATTTACTTTTAAAATATTCAAGATAATTTATTTGGGGGTGAAAACAAAAACATACTCAATCTGCTCGTACTCATACTCTCACATTTATATGATTATATTATGTAGAGGTACCTAGACATGATAATATAATTATAAGGAATGTTTCTACTTACAAAATATATCGCAAGATGTGCACTCCTTTTTTATTACCTACCAGGATATTTAAACGACTTTTGTATTAATAAAAGCAATTACCGTTAAGTATCTTAGAAGTAGCGGAGACAGCGAAAAAAACAACAAGCAACGGGGAACTTTCCGAAGATTGAAAGAACAAACTCCAAATAAAAGTCTGAAATTCAGCAAAATAAATACGGAATAACAAACAGGTGTTTAGCGAAGACGTTGCGAGCTCCCGCATCCGATCCTTCTTTTATTAGCTGCCTTGAGCCCATTTAAGACCGTGTGGTACTTAAGTGTATCACATTTGAATGCGTGGGCGTCGTAAACTGGCAACGAAATGTGTTTAAATTGAACATTTTCTTCGGAACAACAGAACGTGAACGCTACGCACAAATCTATACGAATATAATAAAGCAATTTATAAACGGTACCGTCTGCAACTTAATTAATCATTACACCGTATCTTATTATCGTTTGGCAACGTTGCATGAATTGTAAAAGGCGATCTGGGTTGGGGTGTTCCCTAACTTTATGGTGTTCGGCCCTGTTTAAGGAAAAAAGAACAAAGTTTCCGACTCCCTGCATATTAATATGTCTGCTGGAGTATTAAACTGCTCAGCGTTATTATATCTCGTTGTATTCCAGAGGGGTTTGCAGAAAAGTTTTATGTATAAAAGGTTGCTAAATAAGGTTTTCTTATGTGATCAGAAAATGTGTTTTTTGAAGTGAAAACTTCTTTAGTGGCGTTGTGCACTTTTTGTGATGGGTAAAAAATGTTAAACTCGCGTCAAGACACGTGACCTGATCGAAAATTAAAGAACATCACTTCACTTTTATTATGGATGGAAGTTGATTTTTCTGAGAGATAAACTTTTTAATGTAAAATAATTGTAATAGTTCTGAAGTGATACATTTTTAATGTAATATAAATTATCATGTGTGTATACGATAGCACAACAAATGAATATTGTATTTTACCACATAAATGATAGTACTTTTATACTGA
Source organism: Xanthia icteritia (assembly GCA_949128155.2). Taxonomy (NCBI): domain Eukaryota; kingdom Metazoa; phylum Arthropoda; class Insecta; order Lepidoptera; family Noctuidae; genus Xanthia; species Xanthia icteritia. The sequence goes on along the minus strand of OX421938.2, from coordinate 9,392,527 downwards.
TAATTAAAGCAATTCGTGCCAAATTATTCCCTAACCATTCCAAAATATCAAAAATGCACAACGTTAATATTCAAGTTTTCACTTCTGCCGGCACTCCCGGAGTGCAACCCGTTGATTTTTTTTTCTTCTAATTCGTTCGTGACCCGATCACACAATACTAATAATAAAGAACGTCACGTATCGATAGTAGTAAAAGAGCTTCAGTCGTTTACTTGGAAACACTAATTAGTTAAGTAAACTGTCCCGGTTCTCGTTTCTGCACACGTACGCAGTTCCAGTTTATAGTGTATTTTTGTGTTTTAAGTGTGTCTATGGGCTTTATCCTCATTTCAATATTGAATAATGTTTGCCGGATTTTCTTAACGCTTGCGAATAAAAGTGGAATGTTATTGTGGATTATCTAGAGCCGACATTTTATTCATCTGAAAGTATTAAGGCGCTAATTCGAGCAAAATCTTGCTATAGTGCGTTTTTCTTTGTTATTCAGAGGCTATTAACTCATTAATTAAGGCGGTTTGCTGCTATGGTTTTGCGGCGGCGGTGTGTTCAGGCCCTTAGAGGAATAAACTACATCCAAAAGCACAATATTAATGTTCGATACCTTAGTATCCCATTGCACGTTCTTATTGGTTTTTATGTGTTATGAATACATTAAATATCACCTTGTAAAAAAAATACTAAAATTATTAAAGGTGACGTTCTATTAATTTGAGGATTACACTAATGGAGAGATAATTAAAAAAACTAAATAATACACATTTTTTTTTTCAAAATATTGCTATTATTTATTTATTAACACAATTCCAAAAAAAATGTGAATTTGACGTGCGCTGGGAGTGAGACAGAGCAGCGGAACAGGGAAGAACCGAACGCTCAAGGTCGCTCGCTAGGGAAGCGCCTTAAGCTTAACAATTAACCTATACTACGAGAGGCACTGTGTTCGATATTAAGAAACAGAAATAACTAAGTATTTTAGTTCAAGTCTAGTGAAGGAAAGATTCTGAGCAGAGGTATGGCAAGACGTAAGGCGGTGGATTTATTAACTTTGAAATTACTTTAATTCCAGTGAAATAGGTAGTAAGTCTCCTGACTTTTTAATTTAAGTGTAACATTTTTCCTGGGAGTATTTCACAAGATCCTTCAAAAGGAAAATAATTGGTAAATTCCAGCATGTGTCTACCCGTAAATGTTTTCTCTCCCGTCAGAAATTCTTTGGCGTCTTAGAAATATTTGTTAGACGGTCCTCAAAGCTGCTCTAAAATGTAATATCTTTTTATCCAAGTAAATGTAACAGGTTTTATTGTATGGGAACAAAGTAGGTCTGGTTGGTTAACGTTAACGCTTTTCACAATTCATTCACATTTTAGAAAAAAATAGGCTGGGTTTTTTTGTGTACTGTTGTAATATTTAATCACGTGAAAACGTCTTTTCGCTCGGATTACTATTGGTAGTAAGTTCAATATTTCTGACCGTCATAAACATGTAAAGGTGCTTCCTCACCGCGAGCATTCGTCTGTAATGTAATAGTTCAGATTCGAGCATTACATCAGTGAGGAAGTAGAACCTAGCATTACAGTTCGCAATCTGTAATGATACAATTCGACCATTTAATCAGTGAGGGAGGCGAACGGAGCATTTCACAATAGTGCTAACAGTTCACAATAGTGCTCGAAATCGAACCTAAAATGTTACATTACAAGCGAATGCTCTTCAATCAGGGAGGCAGTATTGTAACGTAATGCTCAAAATCCAATCTGAAATTATTAAGATTAAGATTTCAATCGCTACTAACCACAAGAATTTTAACGCTAGAGTAATGGTTGAACACGCAAAAGATTGGTGAAATTTATAACAATTTTGAAGCAAGATACAATTTGCCTATGACGTCACGTGGCGAGGGCAGCCGCATGCGCGTGACTCTCTATTTTTCACTATATGTCGAAATTTTTAGTGCAAAAACGTGTTGAGTTAGAACACTGATTCTGGTGTCGTTCCCAAGAATTGACAAAGGACCTAAAGAGATACAACAAAAATATTACGTAAAATAGGGGTACAAAATCATATGAAGTTGACAATAGCTAAATAATTTCATATATAGACTCATATCGGCCGTAAATCTGCTCAGAAATTTGAAAAAGCTCATTATAAGGAAGCTTGCATCGTAGGGAATGCAATGAGCCTAAAAAACCTAGTGCCGAGCAAATACAATAGCAACGGTAGTATCAGAAACCGTAAGAAAATCTGTTGCAAATTTAAGATGTCGTCACATATCGGCCGTAAATCTGCTCGGAACTGAATGAAAGCTTGCATGCAATAACATAAAATAAATAATATAATTATAATATTATAATATAATATATATTAAAATATAATATTATAATATAATATATATTTCATTTTTAATACATATCGTTTACATTTTTAAATATTTTTATAAATAACACAAAAAAAAACATTTAAAAATATAAAAAATAGTGGCCCACCGGCATCAGGAACAGGGTCCAAGCTGCCGGTGGTCAGGGCTCTAGAGAAAGGAACCTCCTCACTATGCGTGCCGTGTCCAGAAGTACTGCTTTCTGAATCAAGCCCTTGACCCAGCCGCGCAATGAGAGCCTCCTGAGGTGTTGATCGAGGCTCTCCGCTATTAGGCCATTAACCGAAACGATTATCGGTACAATGATTGCAGAGTCCACGTCCCACATGTCGACAACCTCGTGTGCTAAGTCAAGATACTTGATTTTTTTATCGTTCTCAGCTTTCACGAGATTCTCGTCATGAGGGACAGCGATATCAACAAACATTGCACGGCGCTCTCGTCGATCTATTACCACAATATCAGGCTTATTGGCTACAATAGTCCTGTCAGTGATAACAGATCGATCCCAGTACAATGTGGCGTGACCATTCTCGAGAACTGGGTCGGGCACATACCTGTAGTATGGTACTTCGGACTCCACAAGGTTGTACTGCATGGCAAGTTGCTGGTGGATAATCCTAGCCACTAGATTGTGTCTGTGCAAGTACTCGCCGTTAGCAAGACGAGAACAACCGGAAACAATATGTCGGATTGATTCACCGGGACGGTGGCATGCCCGACAGATGTCAACCGTACCGTCCTTGACAATGTATTTCCGATAAATATTCGTCATGATAACTTCATCCATAATCGCACAGACAAAACCTTTGGTTTCCCCGAAGAGGTCGCCGAAACGCAGCCAGGATACAGACGCTAAAAAGTCAACATCAGGCCCATGTAGGGCCCGGAAAAAGCGTCCGTGAAGCTCTTTGCCTTGCCATACTTCCTTACGATCGTTAGTATCAAGTACTGCAGATTTGCGCCAGTTCTCTATCGCCAAGGAGAGCGGGGTGAGGCTTTTGTCCACTGCGACCACATCTCGGTGCATCCCCACGTCATTTTGAAGGAAATATTCCCTGAGACTGCAGATCTCGCGGTTGTGGAGGGTTTTAGCATTTAAGAAACCTCGACCCCCACACTTCAGCGGGATATACAGTCTCATCACTGATGATCGTGGGTGATGCATTCGATTTGCCGTCAACAATGTACGGACCTTCCTATACAGAGCGTCAAGTTCCGTCTGAGTCCATTTGAGTATGCCAAAAGAATACATCAAAACCGGCATGACCCAACCGTTGAAGGCACGCACCTTGTTTCCGCCTGATAAAAGACTATTTAACACTTTATTCAGGCGGCCAAAGAGGCGCTCCCTCAACGATTGTTTCATGTCAGCAACATTGATGCCTAATGCTTCCAACATACCCAAATACTTGTAGGTTTCGGTTGAGGAGAGGGATCTAAGGTATAATATTATTTCCTTTATTTCATATATTTACATATAATTTACATTTTTAAATATTTTTATAAAAACAAAGAAAAACAAAAACATTTAAAAATATAAAAAATAGTAGCCCACCGGTATCGGGAACAGGGTCCAAGCTACCGGTAGTCAGGGCTCCTGAGAGAGGAATCTCCTAACGATACGCGCCGTGTCCAGAAGTACCGCTTTCTGGATCAAGCCCTTGATCCAGCTGCCTAGCGAGAGCCTCCTCAGGTGTTGGTCGAGGCTCTTGGCTATTATGCCATTGGCCGTCACGACCATCGGTACAATGATTGCAGAGTCCACGTCCCACATGTCGACAACCTCGTGTGCTAAGTCAAGATACTTGATTTTTTTATCGTTCTCAGCTTTCACGAGATTCTCGTCATGAGGGACAGCGATATCAACAATCATTGCACGGCGCTCTCGTCGATCTATTACCACAATATCAGGCTTATTGGCTACAATAGTCCTGTCAGTGATAATAGATCGATCCCAGTACAATGTGGCGTGACCATTCTCGAGAACTGGGTCGGGCACATACCTGTAGTATGGTACTTCGGACTCCACAAGGTTGTACTGCATGGCAAGTTGCTGGTGGATAATCCTAGCCACTAGATTGTGTCTGTGCAAGTACTCGCCGTTAGCAAGACGAGAACAACCGGAAACAATATGTCGGATTGATTCACTGGGACGGTGGCATGCCCGACAGATGTCAACCGTACCGTCCTTGACAATGTATTTCCGATAATTATTCGTCATGATAACTTCATCCATAATCGCACAGACAAAACCTTCGGTTTCCCCGAAGAGGTCGCCGAAACGCAGCCAGGATACAGACGCTAAAAAGTCAACATCAGGCCCATGTAGGGCCCGGAAAAAGCGTCCGTGAAGCTCTTTGCCTTGCTATACCTCCTTGCGATCGTTAGTATCAAGCACTACAGGCTTGCGCCAGTTCTCTTTAGCCAAGGAGAGCGGGGTAAGGCCCTTGTCCACCGCGACCACATCTCGATGCATCCCCACGTCGGCTTCTAGGAAATATCCCCTGAGACTGCATACCTCGCGATTGTGGAGGGTCTTAGCGTTTAAAAAGCCTCGACCTCCACACTTTCGCGGGATATACAGTCTCATTACCGATGACCGTGGGTGTTAGAATAAAGAAATAAAAGCAACATTAAAGGGCAATTAATTAGCTCTACATTAAATACACATACTTATATACTCAAAGAATATTATTATTTTAGAAATGAAAGTACTTTGTTCAGGAAACATATATTTTAATTTAATATTTCGTAACAACTAGGTATATACTATTATACATATAACTACACATTTATTGATTAAAAATAACCTTTCATAGTTATACTTATCTATTATTTTCTTCGGGAGCTCCGTACCAGTCAACGTTTCAAGCCAAAAGTGATCCAATGAAGTCGGAACACTCGCTTTTATAAGCGACGACAAACAAGTATGATTCACACTTCCATGAACGATGACAAGCAAATATGATTCACACTTATTTGCTATTCAAAATTTAATCACACCTTTAAAATGATGTTTTTACAATACTTTTACTGCATTTAATTAGACATTAATTATTACTTTATATTACGACACGGAATACGTTGTTATGTATTCATTACATCGGTATAAATCTAACACGGCCATACTGACAAGTACTTCGCTCTCGAAGTACAAACACAATATTTTTATTACATATAGGTACATTTTGTTTACATAATATCAGTAATCGTTTCATAATCATCATGCTATAATCAATAATCAGACCTTACTGGGCAGACCAAACACCCGCAGTCAGTGAAGCTTAATCACCCGCAGCCAGTGAATGTCATACCACAGCTAAGGTTTTAATCCATCCATAATAATACAATCATGTCTTAAATTAATATTATAATAAACCTTCTACTACAGCGTTTGGTTCAGTCCACTCTCCAGGCCATAGGCGAATTTTTTCTTTTGCAACTATTATGTTTCTTAAATTTCCAATACCCCTTAATGAGAATCTGTCACTATCTAATATGTTCATAATTTCGTAAGGTCCCTTAAACTTTGCTGTTAGTTTGTCATGTCGCCTATGGTCTTGATTTACATAAACAGTGTCACCTACGCTATAACTTATGTTATCTCTACGCGTTTGGTCAAAGCGGTCTTTGAATTTATCGGCAACAATTTTAAGACGTTGATGTGCTAACTGACGATCGGCCGTTACGTCAATAATTATATTATCATCTTGTATTATCTCATCCAATCGAGCTTGTATACACGGGATGTTCGAGTTTCTGCCAATAAGCAGCCTAATAGGTGAAAAGCCAGTTGATTGCTGTACAGTAGTGTTTAACGACAATTGGACTTTCCACAAAACGCTCGGCCAGTCTGACACTTCAGTACAAGAAGTGCTTATCATGTTTGTTATTGTGGATACGTACCGTTCGACTTGGCCGTTCCCCCGCGGGGTACCGGTTGCTATCATGTGATGCCTAGTTTGCCACTCATCAAATAATTGTCGCAACTGTCTTGAACAAAAATTTGTTCCACGATCGGTTATTATTAAGGATGGTGTGCCGTAGTCCGTAAGAGAACTTTGTAAAATCTCGACTAGTTCCTCAGCACCCATTGTTTTCAAAGGTTTTAATATACAAAATTTTGTAAACCCGTCAATTATGATGAGCAAATGTTTATGACCATTGTTAGACTGTGGAAAAGGGCCTGTACAGTCCAAATGTACTGTATGAAAAGGTACTGGGGTTTTTTCTATTGGATGCAGCATTCCTTGTTTTGGTCCATGATGAGTTTTCTTTTCGACACAAACTAGGCAATGTGCTATGTATTTTTTGATAAATTTTGACATGCCAGGAAACCAAAAGTACTCTGATAATTTGTGGTATGTTTTCCCAAAACCCACATGGCAATTCTCATCATGGAATAAACGAAGAATGTCGAGCCTACTCCCTTTTGGTACAAACAACTTGGTCGCAGACATTGAGTCGCTTTTGTAATATAATAAATTATTTTGAACTATATATTGATTACAATCCAAGTCGCCCGTCCGAACCTTTTCTATAAGGGTTTGAGTTTCAGAATCCCTATCTTGAGCTACCTCTAACCAAGATCGTGGCAAGTCTATTGGGTTGATTGAAACATTTTGGGGAGGGTTGGATAAAACAGCTACATCTTGGGAAGAACTTAAGCTTGGTTCTGGGTTTCTACTAAGGTAATCTACGTGACCAACGTATTTGCCTTTCCTATATATAATTTCAAAAGAAAAGTCTTGCATATAGGTCCACCATCGTGCTACTCGAGATGAAATGTCCTTTTTAGTTACTGTGGACTTTATAGCGTTACAATCAGTAATTATCTTAAAGTTAATACCCAATAGGTAAACACGAAAATGTTTTAATGCATTATAAACAGCAAGCGTCTCCAATTCATAGGAATGGTAACGGGATTCGCAGGGACTTGTTCTCTTACTATAATATGCAACTACCCGATTTAATGAGTCATTTTTTTGTAATAGTATAGCACCAAACCCTATAGCACTAGCATCTGTATGTAATTCTGTTTGTAAGTCCGGGTTAAAGATTGATAATAAAGGTTCCCTTGTCAAATGATTCAAAACATAATCACGAGCCATGTCTTGTTCTGGTCCCCATACCCATTTTTGGTTATTTCTAACAAGTTTTGTAATAGAAGCAGTCCGGGAAGAAAATTCTGGTATAAACCGCCTAAAATAACTAGCAAGCCCCATAAATTGTCGAACCTGTCTTACGTTGGTTGGGATTGGAGAGTTTACTAAAGCAGATACTTTTCTATGACTGGGTTTTACTCCTTCCTGCGAGATAATACGGCCTAGGTATTCAATACTGGTTTCGAAAAAGTTACATTTGCTAAGATTAATAGTAAATCCGGCATTAGTTAAAGCGTTAAGGGTTTGATCTAAATAATCGAGCCCTTCTGGTATTGTGCTAAAAGGGATTAGCAGGTCATCAATATAAACTAATATGAATTTAAGGTGCTTAACTGCTTTAGTAATAGCCTTTTGAAAAACTGAGGGACCATTACATATACCAAAAGGCATTTTCAAAAATTCAAAATGTCCATCTGGTGTAACAAAAGCCGTGTATTTTGTGGACTGTGGCTCAATGGAAATCTGATAAAACCCATTTTTCATATCGATAGCAATGTAATATTTAGCCTTCCCTAGTCGATCTATTTGGTCTTCGATGAGAGGGAGGGGATATCGTTCTTTTTCAATAATTTGATTTAATGCTCTATAATCTATGCAAAGCCTGTCGCTTCCATCCTTCTTTTTTACAAGCAGGATAGGGCTCGCATATTCAGATTCACTTTCCTGTATGATTCTTTTTTCAAGTAAATCGTCAATTATTTGTTTAACCTTCTCCTTCTCAATCGGGGCCAAACGGTACGGGCGGTAGTTTATAATTTTATTAGTCTTTAATCGAATTTTAAGCTGACCTGTTGTTACTGTACTTATATTGTTGTCCGTTGGTAAAATATGAGGATACTTTTTAAAGATATTAATTATACTATTTTGTAAGGATGTGTCTAGATGGGCAAGAGCAATCGTGAGAGAATTTATATCTATACCAGAATTTATCTGCGTTTGAAGTGATCCAATTACCAATTGAGGCGTATAAGTATTAATGTTAACTAACTTGGTACTTAAGGAATCTAATACAATTGCTACATTGGGGTGTTTAACAGCGTTACGGCCGATTATACAATCGTAATGGAAATCTTTATCTGCTGCTACATAAAATTCTATATCAATACACAAGTCTCGACATTGAACGGGAACGTTTATTTTTGCAAAAACATGAAGTTTACCATGACCTATCCCGTCTAAATATAATGAACATGGTACTAAGTTACATCGTAGGCGCCTTACTACACATTCTCTTATTAAACTACAGTCAGCCCCAGTGTCTAACAAAGAATTAATTTCGATACCGTTTATGTGAATTTTAGTAAATTTGCTAGATAGTCATTTGGTTTCTGCGGTATTAATGTTTTTATTTTGCTCAATTTTATGAAAACACCTGTCGGGTGAATGACCCATCTTATTACAAACTGCGCAAGCTACTCGATGAAAGCATTTTTCAAAGGAATGACCCTCTTTCTTACAAAAAGAACAAGTAATTTTAATGGTTCGCAAAGTTCTTGAAGAATTTGACTCTTTGTTACTGGAGTGGGCTTCAAGCTTTGGACAACGAGCCATCAGATGACCACTATTTCCACATGAGTAACATGTTTTTGCTTCTTTGTGCCCGACCTCAATATTAGGTTTAAAACGTTTAGTACCGTTTTGTCCAGAGTTTGTAGCTATCTCCAAAGATCTCTTTTTGGGGGCTTTTTCATAGGTAGAGAATAGCGTTATTAAGTCTGGTACGGAACCTATCGAACTATTTAAGCTTGCCATTCTTACGTTAACTTCGCTAATGCCACCACAAATAAGTTCAATGAACTGCGATTCCGTAAAAGCTACTTTTGTGCCGCGTAATAGCCTGACTTTCTCCCTAGCATATTCACAATATGTGTCGGTAAGTTCAGATGTATATAAAATGGCCTTTGACATCTTTTCGGTTAAATTCTTCTTTGCTGGATATAAATCTATTATATCCTTACGCAAAGCTTCCCAAGACCGTTCGGTATCTGGTTCCCATGTTTCGAACCATTTCAATGCAGAACCCCGTAGGGCCTTACCGGCTGTGGCAGCTTGCTGGATGCTGGTCCACTTGAATTCAGCGCCAAGTTTCTCTATGCTCCGACACCAACCTTCAGCACCATTATCGTTTTTCTCTGGGTCGAAGATAGGCAAAGCGATGTCATCGGAGCGCCGATTTGAAGTTATTGCTTCCTGAATGGCTTTCACCAGACCTTCCAGTAGTTGGGACGGCTCCATGACCTGTACATAAACATACATATGTTATTATGGGCAAATTAGGCCGATAATCCCACTTCTGATGTTAGAATAAAGAAATAAAAGCAACATTAAAGGGCAATTAATTAGCTCTACATTAAATACACATACTTATATACTCAAAGAATATTATTATTTTAGAAATGAAAGTACTTTGTTCAGGAAACATATATTTTAATTTAATATTTCGTAACAACTAGGTATATACTATTATACATATAACTACACATTTATTGATTAAAAATAACCTTTCATAGTTATACTTATCTATTATTTTCTTCGGGAGCTCCGTACCAGTCAACGTTTCAAGCCAAAAGTGATCCAATGAAGTCGGAACACTCGCTTTTATAAGCGACGACAAACAAGTATGATTCACACTTCCATGAACGATGACAAGCAAATATGATTCACACTTATTTGCTATTCAAAATTTAATCACACCTTTAAAATGATGTTTTTACAATACTTTTACTGCATTTAATTAGACATTAATTATTACTTTATATTACGACACGGAATACGTTGTTATGTATTCATTACATCGGTATAAATCTAACACATTCGATATGCAGTTAGCAGCGTACGGACCCTCCTATCCAGGGCGTCGAGTTCGGTCTGAGTCCATTTGAGTATGCCAAAAGAGTACATCAAAACCGGCATGACCCAACCGTTGAAGGCGCGCACCTTGTTTCCGCCTGATAAAAGACTATTAAATACTTTCTTTAGGCGGCCAAAGAAGCGCTCCTTCAACGATTGCTTCATGTCAGTAACATTGATGCCCAACGCTTCCGACATACCCAAATACTTGTAGGTTTCGGATGAGGAGAGGGATCTTAGGTGTATGGAATCCGAGAGTTGGGTTCCCACGGATTCCACAATCCCCCCTCGCTTTACATGCATGACCGCACATTTGTCCACACCAAATTCCATCCTGATGGCACTACTGAAAGTTTTAGTTACCTTCAATAGCTCCATTAGTTGCAAATTGTTGGAGGCAAAGAGTTTCAAGTCATCCATGTAAAGGAGGTGAGATATAACCTGACCACCTCTCCTCAATCGATAGCCTAGCCCTGAATTCTCCAGCAGTGTGCTTAGAGGATTCAAGGCCAGGCAGAACCAAAGTGGACTCAGACTGTCGCCCTGAAATATACCTCGCTCGATCCTTATCGGTTCACTATTCCTCTGGGTATGTCGACATCCTGGATAGCGAAGAACCGTCCTCCATTGTCCCATACATGACATCAGGAAGGTGCGTAGAGTTGCATCTATTTTATACAACTCCAGCACCCTCATGAGCCATGTATGTGGCACCGAGTCATAGGCCTTCTTATAATCTATCCAACATGTCGACAGATCCTTTCGGGAACGACGAACCTGCTGGCTAATGGCCATATCGATGAGGAGCAGCTCCTTAGTACCGCGGGATCCGTTTCTACATCCATTTTGAGAGGCAGACATGATGGAGTTAGTGTCTATATGATTGTTAATTTTAAATCTCAAAATGTATGTAAAAACTTTATAGACCGTCGGTAGACAAGTGATCGGTCTATAATTTTTGGGTTCCGCAGTACTACCTGATTTATGGAGCAGGTGGGTTATTCCTGTTGTTAGGAACTGAGGCAGCGACCGTGACTCTAAGGCTGACTGGAACTGGGATGCCAATCGGGCGACCCTTGAAACCATTTTATCCAAAAGTTGTGCAGCCCGTCCGGCCCTGGAGATTTCCAGTTAGGCAACGGACGGACTGCACGAGCTACATCTTGGGGGCTGATGGTAAGTGCCCCCATTTCTGGTATTTGCTCGCACGCTCGCTCGACTTCCCGAGTCCAATCACCTTCGGTGTGGCTGACAGACGCCGACCAGATACTTCGCCAGAAAGAACACATGGCATCATCATCCGGAAGGCGCGTGTCAACCACACCTTGGTCCGGTCGCTCCCAAGCCCTATAAACCCACCTTTCATCACTCTGGAAGGTGCGATTCTGAGTGTACCGCTCCACTCTTCGCCTGTACCGTCGAATACGGTTTGCCCATGCACAGATCTTCTGCTTCAGGAGGTCGATACGCTCTGTGACGCGGGTCAAATAATCTCGAGAACTAATATCAGTCCCCGAGAACGCCCGCCTCACAAAGCGCATCACTCTAGGGCGAGTATTGCCCTCCCTGAAGCAGATTAGCTTGCCGATGAGTACTCTAGCCTCACCGATACGACGCTCAATCCTGCACTGCCAAGCTGGTACAGCTGGTTTTGGTCGTGGAGCTCTGTCACTGGTCGGAAATTTGACATGAGCTACACGACATGCCGCTACAGGTGCACAGTACAAGATCGAGTGGGTATCGGCGAGGTCTTTGCTGCTGTTAAAACAATTTGACAGCAACGAGTCTAGAGTACACACCAGCGCCTTGTTTTTCTTGTGCATGGGCAAATGGGGTAAACGTGGTCTAAGTTCAGGCGGAGTGGAGCGGTACTCCCGGAAAGCATCCTCCAAAGCGCTCCTCAACCGTGCATTGCATTGGGAACTCACGGATATAACCCCATCATCATCCTCTTCACCAACGTGGTCAGGTCGCGGTGAAGCACTGGGTGAATTTTGCATTTGTACCGCGACCAGTGGTGAAGCAGGCGTAACATGGTTATTCCGTGATTCGAGGCGTAGTCGATCCAGTACGGCGTCATCCAGCATATGGTTACGCTGGATGACCCGCACCTGATCCGAAAGTCGTTGCGCCGACACGTTGACAGCTGGTTCAAGCACCTGAAACAGAGAGAGCATCCGACCACGGTACGCAGTCAAGTTACTTCCCCCCTCTGTAGCCCCAAAGTATGCGCGCATGACATTTTCATTGACAGTTTGTGTCCACCTCATGCGCTGCACACTTCCACCGGGAGCGGGGACCCTGTCAGAGGCCGGTGGGCCTTGGAGTCCCAAGCTGGCCGGTGGTCGGCCTCTTCCGCGCCGACGTACTGGTGGTGGTGTCGTCGGCGGCGAGAAGTATTCGTCACTCGAGCTCGACGCAACTGCAGCGGCCGGTATCACTGGACTCACGTCTGGAGCAGGTTCCGGCAACTGCGAGACGGAGCTGAGCGACGAACCCGAAGATGTTGGTTGTATGTTTATCAGTTTTCGTGCCCGACTTCGCGTCAACATTTCAGTTCTCTCCGTGTATTATTATATCCATTTTCTTGCATCCAGGTGGTGTATATGCGTTTCCATTTTGATGGTATAAGAACTATTAATTTTACAAGATTTTTGAATGTTAATTATGTAAAAATACTAAAAATTACCACGGAGAAAAATTTGTCTGACCGTCATTTTGACAGTCGGACCACAGATTATATTATAATATTATTATTATTATAATATCATTTTTTAATAACATCGTAAAATAAATTTGTTATTATATCACCACACGTTTTTACGAAAGTTTACGGCGCGGGCTCGATTCTACCTAACTCAATTTTATATTAACTAGCTGTCTGGACTGACGCTGTCCTGTACAAACAATAATATTAAAGAGGTATGAGGAGTTCACTCATCCTCTATAGAAAAAGGGGGATCCTCCGACCAGACAGGTGTTGTGTATGGTGTGTCAACAATTGTCGGACAGTTGTGTCCGACAATTGTTGTCGGGATGTTGTATATATGCCAGTCGCGCGGTAAACTCTGCTTGCAGAATTTTGCGTGACGTCAGTGTGATGCGTAGTTTGCATGTGGCGATGTAGATGTGTTATACAAAAAACCCATAGAAAAAAGGACGTTCAGAATCAAAAAAGAGTTTGTAAGCGTTAATTAATAAAAATTATTATCTGTTTATTAATCGTTATTATCTACTCACGTAGTAAGATTTTGAAAAGTAGTATTTTCGTTGCATGTCCCAATTCTGGGATAAAGCGATACCATACCTTTCTACTCAACCTGTTTGCCCCGGATAACTTTAGTTGTATATTTAATTAACTTTATGTTTCGTGGCACATAAAAGCTCGGAGGGCTGCATAGAAAGGCTTACCGCAGGTTGAGTATCCCTGTTGTAGACGGCCTTCTGAATTATATAAAGTAATATCACGCCTTTGTACAGGGGTGGTGAACAGTTAGGTTTATAATCGGGCTGTGGTTTGTACTGGATGTTGTGGGAAGAATTTTTACGTAAAATAATATTAATATAAACATTGATAATTGGCGATGTTACATTACTATAATTATACTACACAGCTTTATTAAAGATGGGTAGATATAATGGTGAGCGGTGGAGAATTCAACATCTACAGCTCCATTGCAGAGAACATCGTTCCACTATTTTCTTATCGTGATAACATATACCATTTTCAATACTTTTGTCATGATGTTGTCTACATTTTTAGAAAGTCTCAGTAGATACAACCGCGGACAATCGAAAAATCAAAGTAATAAGGTTGAAAAGTGGTTCATCGCCAGTGTACGCGATGGTATCTATAGGTACCTAAATTTTGCGGGCGGAAAAATTTAAAACCGATCGCAGTAGTTCATATCAGCGGTTGTACGTCATTCAATCAGTTTTCGTGCATAGTTGCAAAATCCGTGTGTGAATCCATTCTCCTACTATTGAGTTTTTGTTAGTTGTTCAATTTTCTCCTGCCATTTCTACCAGAGGTAGGACTGTCGAAAGTTTAACTTACATAGTAAAACTTCCAATTTTTACCAGTTTTGAAAGCGTCTATATTTTTTTTTGTCAATGAAGAGGCAACGAAATAGAATTACACTATACTGTAATTAGAAATTTATAGTAAGGGTATTATGGACTGAGACTGCATCCTCTGCAAGTTACTAGTTTCGTTATCAGTCAATTTAATGATAGAAGCAAGCCTTGGGAGTATCGAATCTCGAATCCTAATAATTATACCAGCCTGTTACTGTCCCACGGCAGGGCAAAGGCCTCTTCTCATACAGAGAAGGCACGAGCATTGATCACCACGCTTGCTCAAGAAGGGTTGGTGATTTCAGAATATATAGCTATAGTCCAGGTTTCCTCACGATGTTTTCCTTCACCGATGTCAGTAATGTCCAAGATAAACTCAGAAAGTACATATGAATTGAAATAGTCACATTGGTATTTGCCCGGATTTGAACCCACAACCTCGTGATTAAGAGGCGAGGCCGTAACCGCTGGGCCATCACGACATTAGCGAATCCCAATACGTTATAAAAAAACTTGCAGATTGTCGAATTGTCAATAATTGACTTGCACTTATTTGGAGTTTCTACGCAGTAGGAACGTAAATAAGAGTGCCATGATGTACACTCAGGGAATTTATTCTTTAAGAAAATTGACACACTACGTCAATTTGCCGTATCATAGCCATTTTATGCAACTGTCACAGAAAAACAGTTGTGATTTGAATATACGGACAAATTATGTTGGTAGTCAGTTTCAAAATGCTTACAAAAACAATTAATTTCTCAGACTTAACCTACCTATCAAGTAAAAAAAAAAACTAATTTGACTACACTTACAAGTTCATACAATCCATATAGTGTTAGTAACAATGACTTGAAAACTATGTTAGTAAACTTTTACAAACTAAACAACTAAAACTGACGTGGCCCAACACACGTTGGCACGTGCCTCCGTACCCAGTGCCTTATAAAGGGACTGTCCACTTTATCTGATAATGTTTTTAGGATGTTGTTGGAGCTTCCGCGCAACCTACCCATTATTGACCCTGTTCTTTTTCTGGTAATGGCATGAAAAACACACACAAACGACAGCACAAAAACAGCACACAGTACACAGTTACAGTGTCACAGTTAGTGACAGCAGTCAAAAATATCAACTCTACTTTTAGAATTACACTAAAGCAGATGGCGGTTATAAAAATATCGAAGTATATCCGGACTGCCACAAAATGCAACGTCACACATGTCAAGCTTAGTTGCCTTTTTCGTTGAAAGGCTAGCTCAGACGAGAGGAGTTGAAAGGTTTCGATTGAGTCCCTGGGGCATTCAGATACCTGTCGTCTATATTCCCCAGTAGCTCACCACAAGACGCTTTAAAATATTATTCAGGTTGGGGAATATTTAGCGACTGGTGGATCTGTTGGTAGTACATATTCTGCATCACCTTAGCAGCGATTTCACGCGTGGATAAATTGTCCTTTTTTCCAGAAGTTATAATAATAAATTGCTTATTCGGTATTCGTTTGTGCGCCTACGACTGTATTCACTCGATCACAAATCGTGTAAAATCACTGATATGACAAAAAACAGTAATGTTTTCATTCCAAAATAAATACACATACTCGTACTTCATACCGGATATAATGTCAGACCGTAAGGTAGACTGGGCATTACAATAGGTACAGTCAGCGTCAAATAGTTAGTGACACTCAGGGTATTCAAATAAATAGACGCAACCAAAAAGTCAATAATATCGGTACAAACAAAGTTTCCTTATTGTTGTCAACAATATATTCGCTCAAAAGGTCGAGACGTTTAAAATGTCATATAGATCGGTTCAGTCAAACCGCCATAAATATGGTTACAGTCATCCCGCCAATGGTATCCAAGCATTATAAGTGTTCAAAAATATGGAACACATTAGAAAAATAAACTTTACTGCTTTATATTTTAAATATTATTTCTCACGTCAACATTTCACAAAATGAAAGGGATAGAAACTTCTGCTGTCCTTTTCATTTTAAGCATGACGTCATAGACATGTCTTTTGTTTTGTAAATAATTTCGTGCCATAGCCGTTTACGATAAGTACTTATATTTTATGCAATAAATAGCTGACTGGAAATAGATGTAAACCTCATTGATAATGAGTATGAGTATATTATATATATCTCATAGAGAAAGAGTGCTTATCTATGATTCAATAACATGTTCATGTCACAAATGTATATTAGGTACTTAATACGAAATTATTTCGTATTTAATTTAACTTTTGTACTTAATTAAAATGACCACATTCCGTATTAACGACAAAATGAGCACTTTTTATCAAGTCACTTTGGAACGTATAGAACACAGAAAACTCTCATCGCGTGTAAAAATAAACAAAAACATTTTTGCTTTAATTATCTTTTTTTTTTTTTTACTAAAATCGTGTATAGCTACCGTCTGCTAGAATTACGTCAGAAAGACGTCTTCGCATGGATTGTACCGCATTATAGCAAAAATTGTCTCCTCTCATGGACTCCCAAACTTCTTCGACGTGAGTCCTTAAATTTGCGGTGGTTCGTGCTCGAGTACTGTCCCATACCTAAACCATTTTGCCCCACAAATTTTCGATCGGGTTTAGGTCGGGACTATGAGGCGGCATCGAAATTAATTCCAGGTCCATGTTACCATCCAAGTAATTTTGAACAACTCTGGAGTTGTGCACGGAACTGTTATCGTGGACAAACCTAATCCTTTCATGGGGAAAAAAAATCCTGGCTGTTGGAAGCAAAACGTTTTCGAGGATGTCTTTGTATCGGGGGCCATTCATTCTTCCTCCCACTTCGACTAGCTCTCCTGGTCCGCTTTGGGTCATCCATCCCCAAAATCCTAAGGTGATTCGGCCACTGCGGTTGTTAGGGAGGACATTTCTTTCATCATACCTTGTGTTCGATGTTCGGTATAGAGATAAGCGTCCCTGGGCAGACGAACAAAAAACTTTTTCATCTACAAAGATCACATTATCAAAATTGAAATAATTTCGTGCGAATTGTAAACGCTGCGCTTTAAGCCTCGGTGTTAATATAGGCTTTTTAGCAGGAATACGATGGCGTAACCCATGTTCTCGCAGGCGACGTCTTATTGTGGTCTGTGATGTACCAAATTCCACAGACATACTCCTGGAGTTTATAAAACGATTGCTAATAGCTCGCTGCACTATATTTCTGTCTTGATTTGTACTCGTTTGACGTGGACGACCAAATGAAACATGGTTTTGCAATGCACCATCACTTTGCCATCTCTCTAGCCAACGGTATACGGTGTTTCTCTAAATAAAAGAAAGAAGAAAAAACTGAAGAGATGCGAATAATTCGATTCGATAGGTAACTCATCTAAAGCGATACTTACGGATATTCCCAATTCATTTGAAATATCTGTTACGGAAACACCTTCCTCCCTCAAATATATAATTCGATGTTTTGTGGTCTCACTAATGCGATAAGTAGCCATATTTAAGCATGAAAAACTATTATTGCTTCAATAGATATTATTTCTAGCTTGCTTTAGTAGTGCACTTGACATTGATATGATTGATAGATAATATAATGACATGCAAACTGTAGGGTTTAGGGAGATCAAACGCACATATTATTAAGTATTATTTTATAGCAAATTGAATTTAACAGCTTTAGTTGTCTCGCAATTTTTTATTCAGAAAAGCACTGACATACAGCATGAAAGACATATTTTCTTTTTCTTATTCACATACTATATTGATATAGCAAGGAGTTTTCATTTAAGCTTCGTGTCTTTCTATTACTCCTCCTCACGACGCTATCCTGATAATCCTATATGTCCTCTTAGCTGTGAAAGTCGTGGTCCAGCCAAAGCTTTAGTAAGCATGTCTGCTTCCATATTCTTAGTCGGCTGGTACTTTACATCCAGAATCCCATCTTTTATGCAGTCTCTAATAAAATGAATCTTTAGATCGATGTGCTTCGATCTTGCAGATATTATTGGGTTCTGACTGAGCTTCAGAGCAGCTTGGTTGTCGTTCCAGATGGTAATCTTTTCATTGTTTATACCCAAGTCTTTGAAAAGTGATTTCAAGTGCATTGCTTCTTTTGCAGCTTCTGTTATGGCAACATATTCGGCCTCTGCAGTTGATAGGGCGACACTTCTCTGTTTCTTAGATGGCCAGCTAATACTGGTTCCAGCAAACTTGAAACAATATCCAGAGTAAGATCTGCGATCTAGTTTACATGCGCCCCAGTCGGCGTCTGCCATGCCATGTAGTTCTCTTCCTGTTTTCTTGTATACCAGGCCAACATCCTTTGTCCCTTTTAAATATCTCAGGACTCTCTTAGCACTTTTAAAATGTGCATCACTATAACTATCATTAAACTGTGAAAGATAGCTTACTGCATAAGCTATGTCCGGTCTAGTAGCTACAGAAAGGTACATTAGTGTCCCGATAAGGTTTTTATAAGGTAAATCTTTCTTATCTTGCTCATTATGTTCCAGTATAAGACCAGGTTCTATTGGTGTAGTAACAGGATTGCATTCATTCATATTGAACTTATTGAGGCTGTTCTCAATGTATTTTTCTTGACTTAATTTTATTTCACCATTGTTGTAACTTAGTTCAATTCCAATTAGGCGTTTTGGTCTGCCTAAATCTTTTATTTCAATTTTTTTTTTAAGTAGGCTTTTAACCTCATTCCATTTCTTTTGACATGAATATGCTATGAGCAAATCGTCAACATAGATGGCCATAATTATTTTTTCTCCTCCTTTCTCTAGTATATAAACACAGGGATCGGCCAGTGACGCTTTAAAACCAATAGTATGTAATACTGTGTCGAGTTTAGTGTACCACTGCCTCCCTGCCTGCTTAAGTCCATAAAGGGCCTTCTTAAGTAGGCAAACCTTTTCTCCTTTTATGGTTTTCAAGTCTTTTAACATATTTCTGGCCATATTATATATACTTAGATTTTCAGCTTCACTTTCTTCAAACATTATCTCTCTTACATATTTTTCGACATAATGAGGTAGTTTCATAACTATGTTTTCTTCCAGGTCCCCATTAAGGTACGCTGTAGTGACATCCATTTGGTCAAGTTGTAAATTTTCTTCAACTGATATTCCTATGACAGATCTGATTGTGCTTAATTTTGCAACGGGCGCAAATGTTTCATTAAAATCAAGACCTGGTCTTTGCGTAAAACCTCGAGCCACAAGTCGAGCTTTCTTTATCTCTTTGTTGTCTAGGCTCAGTTTTTTCTTAAGAACCATCTTGTAATCTAAAACTTTCACGTCTTTTTCTTTTTGTACTATTTTCCAGGTACCATTTTTGATATGTGCTTTTATTTCAGCCTTTATAGCCTCGTTCCAATCTTCATTGTCGTCTGACAGGTAAGACATTTCGGATGAAAATAAATTTTCATCTAAGTCTCTCTCTGACACATAATCTTTCAACCATTGAGGCTGGTTTCTCTCTCTTTGAGGTCTTCCGCTCGTAGTTGGTTGTTCAACGATATTAGGATTTGGTTGAATCTGAGCATCTTCAAAAATATCTTCCTCTTGTTGGCGGGAAGTTGATGAGGGAGGTGGAGGTTTTTCGAAATTTAAGTTATTTTTGCTTCTAATCTCAATCTCTACTTCCTTTATTTTATTTTTAATTTTATTTCGATTTTCATTTTTGTGTTGTATATTACTTTCCATATACTTTTGTTTTTCAGGCACCGTTTGCTGCAGTTGGTCCTGCTTTATCTGTTCAATGAAATCGTCGTAGGTTTTGTTGCTTTCTTCGTAATACATTTTGTTAAGTACTCTTACATCCCTACTAATAATAACATTATTTTCTTCGGGTATGTAAATTCGAAAAGCTTTAGCAGTTTTAGCATATGCCATAAAAACTCCTTCTTTTGCTTTTGTAGTTAATTTTCCTTTCCTATTCTTTTTCATAGCAAACGCTTTACTTCCAAAAACATGTAGATGATTTGCAGAAGGTGTTCGGCCCACCCATTTCTTATATGGTGTATCTCCATTTAAAACTTTTGTTGGGCATCTATTAATTAGGTAATTAGCAGTGAACACTGCTTCGGCCCATAGATTTTTAGGAGCATTTGCTTCTATCATTAAACATCTGGCCCTTTCCATCAAAGTTCTGTTCTTCCTTTCGCTTATTCCGTTTTGTTGCGGAGTGTACGGAGTAGTCAACCTTCGTTGTATACCATTTAGCTTTAAATACTCATCGAATTCATTATTTATGTACTCTTTTCCATTGTCTGATTGTAAGTTCTTCAGTTTTTTGTTTGTAAAATTTTCTACTTCACTTTTATATTCCCTGAACTTTTCAAAAACTTGACTTTTCTTTTCAATGAAGTATACATACGAGTATCTTGTGTAATCATCGATAAAAGTAACGTAATATTTGGATCCAGCTAATGATTCGGATTCAAATGGGCCACATACATCACTGTGGATGATTTGTAATGGTTCGGTTGATTTTAATACACCATACTTGGGGAATGGCAATCTTGATAATTTTGCCTTTATGCATGTTTCACATTCATCGAGTTTTTCATCGTTGAGATCTATGCCATATATAAGGGTGTCTTTTTCCATCATTCTTAAATCTTGTTCGTTTACATGACCAAACTTTCTATGCCATTGCATTATTTTGGTGTCAGAACCAGATGTGAATTTTGAAGTCTCATCTGATTTTTCAAATTCGAGATAGTACAATCCATTTTTTCTTATAGCTTTGAGTAAAACTTCATTATGTTTTCCTATTATGGAAGCTTTTCCTTTTTCAAATAGCACTTTATTACCCTTGTCGGTTATTTTTCCAACGGACATTAGGTTAGTGGTCAAATTGGGTACGTACAGGGTATCAATTAGATTAAATTTATCTTCATTTGTACTCACTGTTATTGTCCCGTTTCCCTTGACAGCTGCTGTATATTGGTTTGAAGCCAATCTTAAGATTCGTTCATCGGGCATAATTTTGTTGAATAATTCTTTTTCTCCACTCATATGAGAACAACATCCACTGTCAAGACACCACATTTCTTTGGCACTATCTGTCATATCTGTATTCAAACATACATTGAAATTCTTTTGAGATTTGTTTTTCGTGATGTTGTTTTGTTTTGCTTTACTCCAACAGGTTTGTATGGTATGACCTTTTTTGTTGCATTTAGTACAGTATTTTGCATTTTTATTTCTAGATAAAAATGCTTCGCTGTTTTTATCTGGCTCTTTATTCTTTCTGGCCTCGCTCTCCTCGATTGTCTTAATTTTTAGTTCCTCAGGCTTTTGTAGGTCATCTCTCGTCTCAACAGCAATACGGAAATTTTCGTACGATGCTGGGAGACTGTATAACATCATAATGCTTAGGAGGTCAGGGTGCAAGTCGACATTCATGTCTGCCAACTTGTCTACTATGTCCATGAAATTGTTCAGATGATCTCGGACGTCATCTTTTTCTATTTTCTTTAAAATCAATTGTTTTAACAATGTCGATTTTCGAGCCGGACCTTGGCTTTGATAAATACCCTTTAACTTGCTCCACAGCTCGTATGAGGTTTTGCAGCCTTTCACCTGCTTCAGTTCGGACGGCGAGATGAGTAGTAGAAGCTCAGATCGTGCGAGTAAATCTTTTTGATCATAGAGCAATTTTTCATCTTTGCTGGATGGCGGCGCAATGTCTCCACACGTGTACCCCCACAATCCATTTTTTATAAGGACTGCTTGGGCTTGTACATTCCATGTGTCGTAATTATCTTTTGATAAAGCATCGATCTTATGATACGATGTGGTCGAACTCATTTTTGGCTAACCACGCTCTGCTACCAATTTGTAGGGTTTAGGGAGATCAAACGCACATATTATTAAGTATTATTTTATAGCAAATTGAATTTAACAGCTTTAGTTGTCTCGCAATTTTTTATTCAGAAAAGCACTGACATACAGCATGAAAGACATATTTTCTTTTTCTTATTCACATACTATATTGATATAGCAAGGAGTTTTCATTTAAGCTTCGTGTCTTTCTATTACAAACAATACTAGATTGCCTAAAGAGGTTTTCATGTTTGGGAAACCGTTTACTTCTAAAAGGGCGGCCGCACACGTCAGATTTTTGCGTCGGGTTCCCGATGCGGTTATCAAATCAAGGTACCCGAAGGCGTCAATACCATAGAAAATATTCTTACGCCGCACACGCACGATTCTGCCCGAATGATTAAAAAATCTAACGTCCGACCAGGATGCACGGGCAGTGCGTCGGATCGACTCGACGACCGTTCAAGTAACCGAATCGGGTACCTGAAGGCGCACTCGCAGTACAATTTCTATGTAGCGGTGCACACATTCGGTTCGCTCGTACGGGTTTGTCTCCAGATGTCCAGGTCGCCTTGGCCATCGTGCGGTGCAGACCGTGGTGCTAATTAACTGTCGAAAAGTATCCCGTATGTTTATGGAACATACGTCATGACGACTTAAACGATAGAATTGACTTCGTACAATCTCTGTGTATACCCAATAGCATCGCTTTCTTTCCTTTCATTCTTACATTCTTTTGACAAAAGAGTTGCTAATAGAAATTCGTCATCTCCATTATTTTTAAATTATTTTTTATTTTATAAGCGTTCTTTGATACAATCGCCACAAGCTCTGGCATACGACTGGAGAGCGTAGAAACCGAATACAATCAATCGCCTGTGTGTGGGACTCCTCCGATCGGGTTTCCAATTGGAGAATCGAATCAGGTACCTGACATGTGCGGCCGTCCTTACATGCTAGTTTATTTTTCTAATGTGTTCCATATTTTTGAACACTTATAATGCTTGGATACCATTGGCGGGATGACTGTAACCATATTTATGGCGGTTTGACTGAACCGATCTATATGACATTTTAAACGTCTCGACCTTTTGAGCGAATTTATTGTTGACAACAATAAGGAAACTTTGTTTGTACCAATATTATTGACTTTTTGGTTGCGTCTATTTATTTGGATACCCTGAGTGTCACTAACTATTTGACGCTGACTGTATGTAAAATGTCATGTTTATGATTCACGTTATTATCCTCGTATTAAAAACGAACACTCATCCATTACAAATAACAACTTGGTTTATCTGACAAAATACGTCGACGTCAGATCGAAGATTACGATAACACCCAAAGAATTTCACAAAACCGTGAAATTCTGTGAATGATGTTGATGACACATCCTTTAGATCACATAACGATAGAACTATCGAGTATGACGGATAATTTATTCTAGGATTATTCGTCGAAAGTGTAAAGTCCACTTTTTGAGGTTATTATCAACAGGAATATATCTATTCGATAAAATACCTCCCCACATACTTCAACTGAATGAAACGAAATTTAAATCTTATATTAAACGCACACTATGCAGCCAAGCATATTATAAGTTGGGGGATTACATCGCTGATAAAAATGCTTGGCTCAACGCTGGTCCTGCTCCACAAGCATAAACTAATTGATTAGCATTTGAAAATACCGTTGGAGCTGCTGAAGATTTTAAAAACTATTTTTGCATTGTATAAATTCAATGTCTTAGCATTGTATAATTGCATGGCACACGTGTGGGCACCATGTACCGACTATAAAGCTACCATTTAGGTACTGAGTATGTCTTTCATTGACTTGAATGTGCCCTGGCGGCTGAGAGTATGTCATGCTCACTCTAATGTCTCGCTGGCGGTGGCGCGTGTGTTGGATCATTTAGCTCCCTTCAAAATGGTTGAGCTGAATGGTGCTAATCCATGCGTCATGTTCGTGAACGGGCGCCGTCAGTAGGGACTGGTCATCTCTTAGCTGCCACGGCGATTTTAATTTAATTTATATTTTTATTTCTAACGGACGCTTTTAATGTTTTGCATCGTTCTCACATGTATAACTTCAACTTGAATGATGTAACCAATATAATGTAACCATCTTATTTTATTTAAAAGAGTGTCCGTGGAGTTTCTTGCCCGTTCTTCTCCATAGGTACCTACTACGCTTTGGAATGGGCGACTAGCTTCATATTTCTGACTGACCGACCCCTTGACTATTCAAAAGTGCCTGTAATTGGTTTATTTGAAATAAATGCTTTGAGTTTGAGTTTGAGTTTGAGTTCGATAATGCTATTTAGTTTGATTTTTTGATAAAATCTGAAATGTCAGATTAGGTATCAATATACGAGATGTTTTTCGTCAACTGATTAGTTAAAGACAAAATTTCCTTAAATGATAACTTTGTCGAATTAAAATGATATTGAAACTATATTTATAGATCTCAGCGAGAGAAAAACCGCATATTTAAGAAATTGTAATTTAGTACATCATTATGAATATTCAAAGGAATCATATTAACGTCTTTACAAAATGTTTTGGTATAACATAACCAAAACTCTCAAATAAATGCTACCAATATTTTATTCTCAAATTTATTATACCTGAACCTCAATATATCTTTATAGACAGCATAAAGGGAGCCGTACATTGCTCATTTCAGCTAATAATAGCAGTCTTTCAGAGAGGCTAATATCATCATAGATACGCACTTTGGCTCGTTATTTGGATGAGTAAACTCTATTCATTCGCCTAATACAATCTTAGAAAAGAAAATATTTTCTTGGAAACTGTATGAGTCGTTGTTCATTTGATATATTACTGTGTTACACTAGTAGGTATGACGACAGAAAAGTTTACTAAGTTTTCTATTTCCTGGAAAGTAAAAGTCCCAATTATTTATTTACATTGCCGCAGAACGAAACAAACAACATAACAAAATTGTACAATGTATAATGAACTTTATGTCAATTGTGTAACGTACAAAGTAGATTAAGCTGCTAACTGTGGGATTACCTAGAATGCGCGGGAATTCTCCGGAGGACGTGCAACCGGTTTTTGCCTCGTATCTAATTTATACGTTATACAATTGACATACAGTTCGTTATGCTTTGAACACCTTCGATACAAAAATTTCTTCCATTCCGATCTGTGGCAATGTAAATTGAGCGTAGCATAATAGCATAACCAGCCTTTAATGTTCCCACTGCTGGGACAGAGGCGTCCCCTCTTCGAGAGGGTGTAATGTTCCACGCGGGCCAGAATTTTTAGTTCTAGGACATGCCGATTTCCTCACGATGTTTTCCATCACCGTTTTGAGAGCAGTGGTAATGACATTATTTACACAAAGTAAAGCGCCTGCCTGGCTTCGAATCTATGACCAACAACTCGTAAGTCGTAGCCGGTATTGGGCCACCACTGCCCTCAGGCCTAAAATACGAGTAGGTATTAAACTTATTGTAATAGCTAATAATTAATTTATAGATGCTATTAGATAATCAAAACATGTAGATTCCGCTTTATCGTTGTTTCTACCTACACTTTGTTAAAAGGTTGTTTAGAGAACATTGTTTCAGATAAATTGTTGTTTAACATTATGTAGTAAACAACTATTTATTAAAACGCAACTGTTAAGTTAAATAGAGCATTCGCGCGTGGTCCGATAAAGTGGAGGGATAGGCTAAGAGCTTACGTCCTTATCATAAAGAATCAATATATTTTAGTAATGTTTTCGGTGGTTTAGAAAATAGCAGTCCTTGGCTTGAAGTATGAAGTACGTTTCTTTCAGGTTTCAGATTTTGCTGCGGATTATTACAATTGAGGATAGAATGATTGCCAGCGTTCTCTTTTAAATAGATTATTATTAATGTCACTCTTATTTCTAACAGCACATATCGTAAATACTCGTAGGTATGCGTTTAAATCAAATGATAATAATCAGGGAAAACTAAAATATTATACAGACCACTTATTTTTTTTTTACAAACCAGCTTGAAGTATTATTATTTTCGATTGTATTTCCGATCGGCAAAATGACAAAATTCCATACAAACTTTCATCCATTATTTAACCCTTTAGTGCTCACTTTCGTTATAGAAGGAACCAATGTGCAAAATTTCATGCTTCTGGACCTGCGGTTAGGCAGTGCGTTGTCTGTCAGTGAATGAATATAAGAATTTTATAAGGTATGTAGAAGCACACAAACCAATAAAAATACAATTTAGATGATATTTCAAATTATAACGAGAGCTTCTTGCCTACACTATAAAGGCTTTCTCTGTGCGCCAGAGTGTCGCGATGGGCACGAAATGACTCGTGAACCGATAACGAACAACGTGAACAGCTTATGAAATATACTAGTTTCAGAAATAGACTACCTATAAAGTTTTGACACGAAAATGTAATGAAATATAGGTTACAAGCCTTTTTGAGCAAAATTTAACACATAACATAACATCACGCTTGTATTCTCCGAAGGGTTAGGCAGAGTTACACAGATAGTACACCCACATATCACCAGTTATATTTAAGTCCCAGAGAACCTATTGCCCATTGCCACCAAACTTACTTCAAAATCAACTGAATATGGTGTTATTTGCAGATAACACATTATTGATCTTTAAAATAGACCGACCGGTCACAAAATTTGGACGACGCCGACGTGAACAACTTTATTCTTCAGGTCCAAGATTGGTATATGATAAATAATTTGGTACTAAATGGAAAAAAAACCAAATGCATTAGATTTAAATTACCGAATATTAGAAGTAGCGATTCTGGCATCATATTGAACGGAGAAAAACTCGAATTTATTTATCAAACGGTTTTCCTAGGAATTACGCTAGATGAGAAATTACAATGGGGACCTCATATAACATCTCTTGCGGGGCGGCTAAGCTCGGCCGCTTATGCTGTTAGAAAGATAAGGCAGTTAATAGATGTAGAAACCGCGCGTTTGGTCTATTCTAGCTACTTCCACAGTATTATGTCGTATGGCATTTTACTGTGGGGTCGGGCGGCTGACATTGAATCCATCTTTATTTTGCAAAAGAGAGCTGTCAGAGCCATTTATAATCTACGTCGCTGCGAATCTCTCAGAGAACTATTTAAAAATATGATGTATGTAAGAAATAATCTACATCTGTTTAATAAAATAAGTGATAGACATAATTTTAATACTGGTAATAAAAATAAAATAGATCAAGCATTTTTCAGATCATCTAAAGTACATCATCTTTTATGGGGTACTGTATTGAATGTTATAACAAAATACCTTGTGATATATTGCAATTAAATGAAAGAAAATTTAAAACTCATATTAAAAGTTGACTTTGTAAACAAGCATAGTAGTGAAAAAACCCAATAATACTTTGCCCTACCTGGGAATCGAACCTAGGACCTCATACTCAGTAGTAACGCTTACGAACACTAGACGAACGAGGTAAATGCATTATGCAATACAAATAATTCAGTGCAAATTATTGGAAACCCAAAAAAATCTTATGCTTGGCTGTCGACTGGTTAAAATGAGATGGAACATGAGAAAAGCTAGTTGCATTTGGAGTAATGATAGAAGCACATTGGTTGTACCCTATAAGCTATTGTGGTTTGTCCAGACCCATTTTAGACGAACTAATTTGGCCAAGGACAATCTAGTTTTCGATAATTTTTTTTTAATGTAATCAACCTTTATTTATTTACACAAACGTATTTACATGATTTAAAAACAGACTTAAAATAATAATAATAATATGTACAAGTATATAAACACGGGGGGGGGGGGGGAATTATTATAGGGCATCAAAAAATTCGTCCGCATCACTGTCAACAGGAAAAGTGCCCAAAAGGCTGGCAGCATTGCCACGTTGAATGGCAATAATAATATAATATAATTTTCGATAATTGGGTTTGCCCGGAAACATAATGATTGAAAGTTGGGACAGCAGTTTAAAGTGTGCCGTGTGTGTGTGTGTGAACCATAAGTTCCTATTTGCAAAAACAAGAAAAACCACAAAAACTGCAACTGAATACCTTAGCGGTTTACCAAAGATTGATCGAATATGTAATCCTATTCGAATCCAGTAAAAAGGGATCTCAGGGGTGTATTTAAGTACACGATACGTCGATCGGAGCACTGTGATTGATGGGAGTAATGATAAGAAACAATATAATTAGGTGCCGACGTATATTTCAAATTACTACACGAATTTTAAGAAAAAGCAAAGGTAGCATTAGGAATAGTGGTGGCTCAGTGGTACCTGCCCCAAATTACGATGTTATCGTGATCGTGGGTCCGCCGAACCAAGGTAGGACTTTACTTACATTAAATGACATTATTACTTTGTAAAGTATTATATTTTTTTAAATTTTGTGAATGTGAGGACTATGTGGATATTTTTCTTTTTTTTTTCTTTCTTATTTAATTTTAATGATGGTCTGGCTTTAAAAGAGACTGTGACCTCTGAGTTTGTTTCGGCCTTTCTTCTCAGAGTAGTCAGATAGGAAACGCCGAACTCATCTAGCTAATTTTTAATAATTTTTTTTAAGATGACGTGTAAAAGTGATTCCAATATCCTATATACAGAATAAACAATTTCATTTCATTTGTTTAATTTATTTCATCACCACTGCTCTCAAAACGGTGAAGAAAAACATCGTGAGGAAACCGGCTTGTCCTAGACCCAAAAAATCGAAGACGTGAGACATGTGTTATCCACCAACCCGGACCCGCTTGGTGTTATAGAGGTATGAGGTATAAAGCTCTCATCCTCTATAGAAAACATCCTCCGACCCGACGGGTGTTGTGTCTGGTGGGCAACTGCCCGTGGATTAATGTCGGGATGTTGTATATATATCGGTCGCGCGGTAAACTTTGCTTGCGCGATGCAGGATTTGTGTGACGTCTGTAATAATCGTGTCTTATAGGTTATAGCCCACTCCCTCTTACATATAGGGGGCCTTTGTCGTAGTGGGAATTTTATGGGCTGATTATAATGATGACAGCGATTACACGCAATTTTTTGTAAATATAAAGCTGTATATTACAGCTGTTATTAATAAAGGTTAAAAAATTTAATATAACATTGTAAAATATTCGCTAACGCAGGCAATCGTGTAGCAAACATTTGATTAGAGTTCGATACAAAGCATACAATACTTGTTGGCATATAACAAATGACAAAGGGAGGACCTAATATTGACAGGGACACGTTATTGACCCTCTAGGACTATGTAATTATTTGACGGTGACTCAACAAATCAAGAGTAATTGTAGGACTTCAGAAAATATTTCCAAGAAGTCAAAATGTACTGTTTAATGAAAATGTTTGGAGATTTTTTCTAAAAATCTTCGTAGCATTGTCATGTAGTATTCGAAACACGAGTAGAATTCTAAGCGACCTGTAAGTTATAAGCATCGTTTAAGTAAGTTGTTCACTGTAAAGGCTTAGGCGCAACGCGACAACAGTAATTGTTCTACCGTGACGTTTTCTTAGAAATTGTTTTATTAGAGTCACGTCGCGCTGTCGCTTTACGCCCGTTTGCGGGAGCCTTAAGTTGAATGTGTGAAGAATGTAGCTAGGTATATGCTAAGCATCCATTTTTAATGACCCAGTACTATAGTTTATTATTGACGATTTAAGTTGGCAGATAAAATTTTTACTTAAAGTTTATAAAGTAAAGTAAAATTTATTTTCATAGACTGCAGGTATATAACATAAGACGTTACATTAAAATGCAATTATTTTAGGCCGAAAATCATTATTATTTAATTAATATAAAATAAGTTAGGTAATTGTCAGAAAAACATATTTTAGGTATTAACAGTTAAAACAGTAGTCGGCATGGTACATCAACATCTGCCTAGCCTTTTCCCAACTATGTTGGGGTCGGCTTCCAGTCTAACCGGATGCAGCTGAATACCAGTATTTTACATGGAGCGACATGTATATACATTCATAATAATAATAATAATATCCCCACCACCGTATCTCTACGTTGACATCGTGGTGGGGCTTGCGCGCTCCGAACTCTAGGTCTGTGCCGGTAGAGTTTACTTTGCCAGAACAGGTCTAGGATGAGAAGCCAGACCAAGAGAGATTCAGAAACCCGCAGGGCAGCATGTGGCAAGCTGTTGGGCAGTAGCGACCCCACGGATCCTATCTCCCGGGAGAAGTCTTGTTCTTCATCTCTGGCTTGCCTTTATTGACCGGCTGGAGTGAAAACTGTCAAGGAACAGAGCTTTCCCTTCATTCTTGTCTTGATTGGCTGGCTTTAATTGAAATCCGCAAGAGTAAACGTGCTCGGAAGAAGGAAGTATTCCAGTAAGTGCTGGTAGGGATCTTGACCATCTTTCGGATTCTGGGATCTTTCTAATAGCCGTGGAATACCTCTACACTCCTCAAGCACCTCAGGAAGTGTTGCCCCCTAATCGCTACGTCACTATGTGCTAGCGACCGTTTTTGGGGGCCCATTATTGAGTGTGCAAGTCACCCCCTGCCATTTTATCCGTGAATAATATACTCGTACATATCGTCACTGGAATTTAATTTTCGTAATTTTGCCTTTCCTGTGACGACATAATCATTGGAGGAAACGATGCCTGAGAGATATTTCTCGACGGCATGTAAAGCCAAGTCAGAGGGCGGCTATAAAACTCTGACATCAGGTTAGGCACTAACCAAACGAAAAAAACATAGGTCAGGCAGGGGACATAGTTCTTCCATAGTTCAGGGTAACCAATCCACCATAGCCACCCAAAGCCATAGCCCAATATATATTTTTTTTTTTTTTTTTTTTTATAAAAAAACTGCCCACACTAGGAATTTCTCCTGTATCGTGGGTGCGTTTACAAACATTTATTACTCACATACACAAACAGCCAGACCCGGAACAACTATTTGTAGGTCATACAAATATTTGTTCCGTGCGGGAATCGAACCCGCGACACGCAGCGCAGCAGTCAATCGCTTAACCACTGCGCCAACCGTGCGGTCAAATTTAGTTTCCATGTTCCGCAATAGCCCAGAACCAGCTGGGGGTTGTCCTTGGGTGCACTTGCATAGTGCATACAGGGATAATATTGTCGGTCGGTGCCATTCCATTTAAAATTGTCTCAGGGGCTGTGCGAGTTGGCTTCGGCCCGTTGTACGCCAAAGTCAAATAATTTATTTAAATTAGCCACATAAAAGCACTTTTGAACGTCAAAATTGACAAAAAACAGAATTGATTCTAGTCGCTCCTTGCAAAAGGTAGTTTTCGTATGGAGAAGAATGGGCAAGAAACTCCACCGTTACTCTTTTAAAATGTTTTCACAATATCTTGTGTTCATTAATTATATAATGATATGTGAAGACGATGCACCTAAAATCAATGAAAAATTAAGCAATGACAGATAAATGAATTCCCTATGCCTTCCAAAGGATCGGGACCCCATTGTCCCGAAATATGTAAACACATAAAAATAATAATATGTATATATAGTCGGCATTCGACATTTATAGAATAAAACATTAGTTTAAATATCTACTTAATAAATCAGATAAATCGAAACAATGCGATGATTATGTATGTCAAAATTAAATTACATTCAATTATCCAGTACATAAGTCAGTGTCATTTAAAAAGTCATTAACAATAATAGCATTTTACAATAAAAAATACTGTCAGTCTCTTTTTAAAGTTTTGAATCGTGTGTCAGGGCTTATCTTATATCATTATTGATAGCAACTTAATAGTATTGAATGTTAAAAACA
This sequence comes from Xanthia icteritia, assembly GCA_949128155.2. Classification (NCBI taxonomy): domain Eukaryota; kingdom Metazoa; phylum Arthropoda; class Insecta; order Lepidoptera; family Noctuidae; genus Xanthia; species Xanthia icteritia. The sequence goes on along the minus strand of OX421938.2, from coordinate 9,360,463 downwards.
TCATGTTCCAAGACTGTTTTACAAATCGATTTCCTAAAGACGCTATATTATATGTATACGTCATGATTTGTTATTATCTATTTAATTATTGCTTGCTTGTTATGTTATGTTATGTTATGTAATAATTGCTTGCTAACTAATTGATTAACATTTTGAAAATACTGTTGGAGCTGCTAAATATTGTAAGACCATCGTTGTATTGTATAAGCTCAATCTCCTTTGTATTATATAATTGCATAGCACAGGTGTGAGTACTATGTACTAAAGAGCTACAATTAGGCAAGTTATTTAGGTACCGGGTAATAATGTCTTTCATTGTCTTAAATGTGCCCTGGCGGCTGTGAGTATGTCATGCTCACTCAGATGTCTCACTGAAGGTGGCGCTTGTGTTGGATCATTTAGCTCCCTTCAAAATGGTGATCCATGCGTCATGTTCGTGAACTCTCTTAGCTGCCATGGCTTATTTTAATTTATTTAAAAATTTTGAATGGTTCTTTGGTTTTATCTTTTGATTACGGACGCTTTTAACGTGCACGTCCACGTGTCCGTGGAGTTTCTTGCCCGTTCTTCTCCATAGGTACCTACTACGCTTTGGAATGGGCGACTAGCTTCATATTTCTGACTGACCGACTCCTTGACGGTTCAAAAGTGCCTGTAAATGGTTTAATTGAAATAAATGCTTTGAGTTTGAGTTGAGACACTCTTGTGAAAATTTCAAGTGTCTAACTATTACGGTTCAAAAGATACAGGCGGATTGACGGACGGACAGCGGAGCCTTAGGTAGTATATGCACCCTTTGAACCCTAAAATGAATACAAAACATAATATCTACAGCATTAAAAATGTTACAAAACAAATCTGATAATACAAGCTTTTATTACTCTTTTGGAATGAAAACGAATAAGGTTTTTTTTGGTGACAACTGGGAGCCCAATTTTGTCTCAGCTTATTCTATTTATATGCAAATCTTTGACATATTACGCTGTTTTACTGGATATAACTACCAAAAAAGATGAGTTTTATTATTGTGATAATAACATACTTACATAAATGTACTCCAGTTTATGCTAACTAAACAGTTAGGGCCATCATCCACGACGGTACTCAAAATCAATGTGTTAAGGCTCTCGCAGTCAGGTGCGACGCGACGACGGTGCGTCAAGGTTTTTATAACAATTTTCATGACGTTTCTATAGAAATGTGCTACTAGAGTCACTGCGTGCTGTAGCGTTGCGCCTGTCTGCGGGAACCTTTACAGTCTCAAATCAGCAATGAGTTTGAGTAGCCACAATGTTACAGCACTAGCATTTTAATTGCAGTCCGGTCACTACGCGACTTACTAACGCGTTATTAACTAGTTACTACTAGGTACTACTCAGCCTATCACAGTCCATAGCTGGACATAGTCCTCTCGCAGGCACCACTTAACCCTGTCTTATACGGATCACCATTAAAGTACTAGTGCTGTAAAGTTATGGCTACTCATTCGTGATTTTAGTTGGTAACTATTGGTCATTTTAGGTAGAGTCGTGGACGACAGGCCTAAGTTTGTTTATATTTTACAAGGACTTCTGTGTACATGACATTTTTATGATAAACTATAATGTTGCTGAATAATGAACTGAGATATCCTATACATATTTTATCTATTGAAAGTCCCTATAAGACATAAAAAGTTCTGCGACAAAAGATTTTTTATACTCCTAAAGTTTAGGGATATTTAACAAAAATATCTTTAATTAAGTAACTGCTGAAAGCTGCTCATTTAGAAGATGGAGGGAGGTGGTGACCAATCACTGTCACTTTTTGCGTCGAATTTTAATCATGTCTGTATTTTATCAAATAAATATTATCTTCAAGGCTGCATCGATTCTGAATATCCGACTCAATGTATCTGCTGCCAAACATAATTTAGCTTAGGGATGATTATGGACTTTTAGATATCTGAGGAATAAATAAGTACCAAAGTTAATACTAATACCTAACTAAGTTAATCAGTCTGACAGCTTTTGTATAGACAATATGTCACTGTAATTTATTCTTTAAATAAAAGTTGTAATAAGTGATTTTCCTGTGTGTTTGAAGCGTGGGTCTTAAGCTTGGTATTTATTTTTATGATAACTAGGCGACCTTCGCTTTACTGTAATTAAGACACATCCACTGATAAAATATTAAACAGAATAAAATTTGCTCCAAGTTGTTATCCGCCTAACTTCTAAATAGCAAACGAACTTAAATTGCATTGCGGAACTATCGGTGCCCATTCAATGGAGAGCGGTTGCACTGAATCGCCGTCGCGTCACCGATTCTGTCATAAATCGTTAAAAGTTTATCAAAACCGATGCAGTTACCGCCGTATCGTTCTCGAATTTTCCGCTGGGTGTTGTTCGAAAAATATCTCGTCGCGTAATGTTTGTTCTATTTAATGTTTCGTATTATTTATTCGCTTAGAGTTGAAGTCAAAATGTATTCGGTTTTGTTTGTTTGGAATTGTATAGCGCTTTAAAATATTTGTTCAAGATATATAAATATTTGTTGGCCTAAATTGGAGATTAAGCAAAATTTGTTACTCAGTAATGTGTGTCTGAAATGTCTAAATTCAGGACGCCCGTCTCTAAATTCCACAAAGGCGCAACATTCACAATCTTCAAATTCGTCAAAATTCAAAATATTTCATTTCACATAAACCTACATGGGTACTTATGAATCGTCAGAAGCTAGGTGCACGGTTCCAATTGGTCGTTTCCTATGGAGATGAGCCGGCAAGAAACTCCACGGTTACTCTTTTAAAAGTGTGATTACCCACATTAACTATGATTTACCCACTATTACTTAGACATATAATTATGGCCCGGATAGGCACAATTTGTACAATTAAACACGCCCTTTACATGATTCTAAAACTCTTTGCCCAGTTTAAACAAATATTATATATTGTAAGGCATACATCACCGTTCGTATATATACACCCAGGTAACCCATCCCATCTTTGTTTGTTCTAACTATTTTGTTCGGTGGTTCCAACTTAAAGTTTTGTGTCAAAACAGTAGCTAGTGGAATGTTTGCAAACTTCTCCTGAGACCCGTTGCTCAGCTACGGAAGTATTCCGGAATTTTGTATTATGTGGTACAAGTGTTTTACGTAAGTCATATGAACTGAGAGGAGCTTATTAAACGGCGGGGTAATTGAAATTAACTGAAATTAAATGAAATTGTTTATTCTGTTTATTACGTAACACATGAATGGCAATCGATCGCAATACCTTTAATTTTGACAGTTCAGCCACGTTCGTTGCGTTATTATTCATATTCATATTCATTTATTTGCATACCATAATGTTTATAAAAGATGTTACATAATGCTTAAAGCATTTATGGACCCTGTTAAGGCACAGCAACACGTACTATTAACTTACAATCAAAATAAAAATTCAAAAATAAAAAATACAAAGAAAAAAGTAGAAAATAACAATTCTTATATATTTATGTAAGCTTATTATCAGCAGTAATAGTTTTTGAGGTAATGTTTATGTTTGTGTTAATAAATTTATAGTCTTTCATTTAAGTATTCGTTTACATTATAATAGCTTTTGTATAATAGAAATAGTTTTAATTTATTAGTAAAAATATTGTATTTATTTATATTTGTTATGTCTTCTGGTAACTTATTATATATTTTTATCGACATGACATACTTGAGTTGTACATTTTTAATCGGGATGTAGGTATGTTTAGTCTATTTTTATGTCTTAAAGTAATCTTAGTTTGTATGTCTTCTCTTTTTGTGTAGAATTCCGGGTATCTAAGTATGAATTTATGTTGTTGAGTAAAAAATATTTTTAAACCTATGAACCAATGGTTAAGGAATTACCTTTAAAGCACTGGGATTTTGATTGAAAATGTGTTACGCAATAAGGTTGCAGAACTGTTTGATCAGTTTCCATCAAACAAATGAATGTCTAACTTTAAATCCAACAGGTATAATGATGACTATAAACAGAATATTTTGAATCTAACTTTAAATCCAACAGGTATAATGATGACTATAAACAGAATATTTTGAATCTAACTTTAAATCCAACAGGTATAATGATGACTATAAACAGAATATTTTGAGTCTAACTTTAAATCCAACAGGTATAATGATGACTATAAACAGAATAATTTGATTGAGTCTTTCCCAAAATGTCTGACGTTATTTTGCTCCTTTGAACTTCACATTGGCTTTTCATTTAGAGAGACATTTAATTTCATTCGCTTGGTTATATGACCAAGAGTAGTATCTTAATGGAAAATAATATTCTTGAAAATCAGAGTCTCATATATTACAATATTTAAGTTCAATGGCGTTACCCGACACGTATAAAGGGGTCGGAATGAGGGTCACAATAACTTAATTAAAGAGACTCCGTTAGGGATGGAAAATTGATGACCAACTAACTACTTGAACGTTGAGTGAGTAGTTCACGCGAGGGCTGCCTCCGAGCTAAAAACGAGGTCACCTTTGACTATTATTTATTGAGAACCTTTCATATTAAATTTTCGGATCGTTGTTGAAATTTCGCACTCGAGATTTCGCTTTGTCGGTGCCTCACCAGCGTTGATTAGGGATATGATTGTTAACAGCCATGTCTTGATGTTGGTATTTATAGATACTATAAATGGATTGGCATTTATAGATACACTGACTCATTTGTTCCACGCGATCGCGCCTTATATGTGTGCATGGTAGGCCTTAAGAGCTATTTTCAATTTAGTTAGTAAATTAACTGTTTGCCGATCATTAGAAATTCTTTGAAGTATACTAATAGAATAAACATAGCTCTTCATATTGCCACTTGGTTCAGAGAAGATTACTCAATGGTAGATTTTACTATTGCTTAGTATGAGTTCTTTAGCTTTGGAAATTGCATATGGGTTAGTCCATCGATCAGTCTTTAAAAATACGACTTAAACGAATCGAGTCTGAAGATATTGTGTTTAGATTAATGCCCTTATTCTTTATATCTTCATTATTAGAATTTCTATCGTAAATGATAACGTAACTACGATAACATGATTGTTGCAAAGTTATAATTATAATATTTTGGTTAGTTTCACTGGCATGTAATAACTTAACATAACATCACGCCCGTAATTCCCCGAAGGATTAGGCAGAGGTGTAACTACCTTAGCATGTGCTCCCACACAGGTACTTATGATGTAATAAGCAATTTCAAAATTTAATATTATTTTATCGTAGATTGCGTTCAGCAACAATTATTTTATAATAGAATCCGCTGTAAGTAAGTATTTACCGTGATAGGTATATAATTTTAATGATAACATATTTTTTAAATACATTGATAAATTGCCTCTTTTTTTCAGCCATTAAGAAAAATAATCTAGACAGCTATATAAGTGAAGTAAAATATGCGATTTAATAAATGTCTAAAGCACTGAAGAATTCTATTTTTTGCGGCTAGTCTACGAAATCTGCGAAATGGAGAAATAGATTCAAACGTCAATTTGAATTACAATATTGAACGATATATCAAGGAAAAAGTATTCAAGTTTCTGAATTATATTCTAGTGCAAAACCTTATTAGATTAGGTACACGTCTTGCAAAGTTCCCAATACTGATGTATTGGGTACTGAAGTTGTTTCATGAATCACAATACGAGTACAAACTTTAAGGTACCAGGCAGGCAGTAAGAATTGTGATAAGTAGGTAACATTGACACAATCCTCACCTCTCTATAGCTTCAAGTCAATATTAAGTAAAATAAACCCAATCTTAGAGGCCTACAAAACAAACATTTCCAAATGTTAATGACTCGTTGTGCAAATAAATCAAGCTTCAGGACTGTCCTATTGTTTCCATCGGCGCGCCTTCCGGTGATCTATCAAAGAACTCGCTAATTACCGGCGTGCGTGCGTGTTGATTGATTATGAGCCTTAAGAACATTAGGGTTAGCGCTACTAATCCTGTTTGTTTATTCAATTATCTTTTGAACTGTCGAAACAATTGTTTTGTTGGTAAAGCGTTTCCTTACCGATAGAAACTTTTTGAAATCCTTGACTAGACTTTTGGAGACTTTTTTACATGTAAAAGCCTTCGTTTACAGGTAAACAGGCCTCCAAAAATGTTAATGCAGAAGCATCTCCGGACTTCATTCATTATTATCCTCATACTTTAGTAGATATGGATAATGACAAAGATGTTTCTATTGAGTTACGCACATCAATCAGTGTATTATTCATTAATTAAAGATAAAAAACTAATTTTTAAAACTAACACCGAAGTAGTCTTAAGACCTTTCGTGGCGCAAATTATATCTGTCTCGCGAGAACACGTACATTACGGAAAGAAAAATATTACATACGAAGGGACACAGATGTCCGCAGGAGACGCCTTGGGCGTCGGGAATTGCAGGCCGATTCCCGGCCATCGTAGGCGCGGGCTTGCGGACGGTGAGCAATGGGTAGCTCGCCGTCCGATAAGGACCAGGCCCGGGTCGACGGCGCTATGTGTTCCACGCGCGCCTCAAAGAGATGTCAGCACTACTGAAGGGGTCCGATAGGACCGATGCCTGCCGGGGTTGCGGGAAAGTCCGAAAGGGATACCGTGGCCTCTGGCAAAGTACAGGCAACTGAAGGAACACGGGTGAGTTTTAGTCAGTAAGTCTGACACGCCCTCCCGCTCCGCCCAGAGCGGTAGAAGTTATTTGATAATTACCCATGTAAAAAAAAAAGGGGGCACAGATGTTCAACAAACTACCACGAGAAATAAAAACCTCTAAAAGTTTACAAACCTTTAAAACTCAGTTAAAATCTTTTATTATCGACAAAATTTAAGTCCGGCCCTGGTTTATATTTTTAATTTACCCACAAAAATTGATTTTTGTTTCGCATGAATTATTTGCTAATGTCTTGTGTACCTACGTTAATTTATTGTTGTCTTCGTTTAATATTTTTGCATGCCATAGTAGCTCTGCTCAGGAATGTCATCATTTTTATATAGTTAAAATAGTCGTAAATTTCTTTTGAGTAAATAAAGATTCTTTAACCTACTACTTACTAATTCTGAAGAAATATGATACTGTGCTTCTGGTTCTTTGCTATCTAATTACGCAACACATTTTCGTAAACGATTACAACAAATTTGTTTCATTTTGACAGTTCAACAACATTCATTGCGTTATTTAAGTTGTTGAGCAGAAAGTTTTTTCGAACTTATGAAGCAATGGATTAGCAATTTGTTTCAAAACGATTCAAATTCCGATTGACCGTGTATTACGTAATTAGGGTCCTGGATAGCGTAATAAACATTTAGAACAACCCTTCTCGAAATTCTCGCTAACATCTACATTATGCACAAAACTTTATAACTGTATAATGTGTAACACTAGTAACCTCAATAACCTCAATTATGTCCATCTTCACTAGATCAACCCCAAAATTCGCCCAACACTTAATAGGACATTTCGACCCCAGAAAAAGAACTTTATATTTTATCTATTTCTTATCGCCATGATTCCGGCAGTAACAATATTACACGGCCAACTTTGAACGTAACATTATATTTTACGCCCTTACCGCTAATAAAGGTAACCGTTTCTTTTTTAGGTTATTTTCATGTCGTAAAACCTTCAGCGGGATCAAGAAACACTAATTTTACTACTCTTTTGTATGTACCTACTTAGCGCGAAGCTTTAGGGTTGATCGCAAGCTATTTCACGTAACGATGATGACGTAATAAAATGGGTATGTTACTTAGTCCCTTATTATGCCAGTACCTTATCTACCGCTGTCAGTGGGCAGTTATTAATAACAGGCATTATGACCATCGTGTTATGTCATTTGTTATTGTTCGTTGAATTGATTATTTAGATAGAACTAACCCAACTCTAGCTGTGATAAAGGACTGGCAATTATTTCAGTGTACGTAGGTTCCTATGTTTGTATATTGCATCTGTACCTAGTATATTGCATAGGTACCTATGTGTACAGGGTGGCAGGGACATCCACGCATACCCTGCTACCTTTGATTCAGTACATGATTCTGGATCCCCTACGCTCAAATTTTTCGTTTGTTATTTAAAAAAAATTACCGTTCCATTAATTTTGACCGCGTAGGTACTTTTGTGAATGTTAACCGGCCAATAATTATTTACTTACATAAAGCAGATTTGATGGGATTTTCTGTAAATACCTACTAATTTTAATTCAAAATTGCATAAATCACAAATGTGTTATTGCAGGTATTTTCAATATTTCCAGTATTCAAAATTATATTGTCTTTTATTTGGTTACGGATTCACATATTTTTGCTCTGAGGTATTTTTTTCATAGAAACGGAAAGTTTTGTTCAAATGATAATAGATTTTAAACAAATTTATTTTGATATAATTCAAATTTCTTCCATTCCAATTCCATTATGTATTCGCTTTATAAATCTGTTTATTGTTTCACTACTTCTGTGTAACTTTTATAAACAACTAGGTATTTTCATGACTGATTACACCACGCAAGGTGTGCGGTAACTACCGACCCAATTTAGAACATCAATCATTTAGAAAAGGGATGCTTACCGATTATTGTGACGCGTGCCGTCGAGCCTTCGAGCCTTTCGCGCAACACATTATACGGGATTCAATCATTGTTGGCCCTTCCTGTTTGTTTCTATTTGATCGTTGTACATAACAAACTATTTGGATAGATTATCCAACGTTCAAACATATTACGCATCAACATTGTTCAATCTTGATATTGGTATGTCTAATGGACGCACTTGTGTCCATTATCGATCATTACATGCTTTTGTTTAACTTGCCTTGTTAGTTAGTATGTATTGGTCAAATCTTGCAAGCTGAATTAAAACTTCCTCTTGTCCTATGGAGTTGAAATTTTACAAGTTGCTTGACTTTTTTTATAGGTCATAAACATATAACTTTAATATTTTCTCAAAAGCTTGTGGCGAGAACGTCCTTCTTATACTTTAAGATAAGCCTCAAGCTTTTAAGAAAATATTAGAGTTCTATGTTTACGTAAGTTTTATTGCGTACTTTTTAGTTCAATAAAAGCTTGTTTTAAAAATGGCTTTTAATTAAATTTTATTTTACAACTGCCATCTGACTCGATTCTGTCTGGTTTGAAATGTCTACTTGCTGCTATACTTGGTGTCTTCTAATGACTACTATATTATTAACGGTAAAAAAGAGAATGCATTAATTTATATTTGTTTTCAGCACCACTTGGAAACAGGAGTTCTTTGCTGACCAAATTAATGTCGCTATCCCGAAGTAATCAGGTTAGGACGTAGCCTACGATACCTACGGGCGACCTATTACCTACTTGCCCGATGTCTCTAACCAAACGAAACAAATTCTTGGTAAATATTGGTAAAATGCTGATCCATGTATCAGGCTACATTCGCAAACCCGACCTCCCCTTAATATCTTTTCATAATCAAGATTATCTCTAATGAGGAAATCAGCAACGGTATTAAAGATAAAGGTGCGAATACACGCCCGCAGCAACCCGAGCTGCGTTTAGGAATGTGTTGGTTGATGATATTACAGATTCCAATCATCCGCTAAATAGCATCGTGTAGTCGCCCTTCGCCCACAAACATAATTATAGCGCAAACCAATTTTCCTTAATCGCCTGTTAAGACTTCTGCGATAAACAGGTTTTTGTCGCCCGGAGCAGTTTCTGACACGCAATTTCAGATTTCAGCTAGCAGTCGATGCGAATCTATCGGTTTTGTCGCGCGACTAATCGCGTAAAACAGCGATCAAGTGCCCTTCTGCAGGCTCTACATAAACTCAAGCGGTTGCAGTGGTTTAAGTGCCTTTACGCGGGGGCATTCTGCGTAGTTATTGACTACGCGAATGATCACACGACTCTGCATTTAAGCGCTATCACGTACGGTATAGCTGAGTGGCCGGCCACTCAGCTATACCGTACGTACGTCCCGTACGCCCCGACCTGATCTATTCAGATAAATTTAATCACGTGGACGACGCACTACGGTACGTAAACAAGACACAGGGTGTTTGTTAACGTTGCGATGATAAGCGTCTAATCGTAAGCGGTGAGAAAGAGAAAGAACTACAACAAACTTGTTGCAACTCATCATTCATTGAATACTATTCGTTTGACAAAGCAGTTACCTACTTCAAGGTTTAAAATAGATAACTAATGAACGTGAAAAATTCAAGTAAACTCATTAGGTTACCTTTTAGTCTATGTACGTACCTATTAGTCACCATAATACTTGATCGGATAGATTACTTCTATTCTTTATCAGACACGTGGACGAAATTGAGATAATCTCCAAAAACAATTCACATTCTTCTGATAGGTTATCAGTATAATATATTTTTAATGTATTTTTAAATACAAAAAAATAACGAGCGAGCCTTACAGTAGTCGCATATGATGACATCCGACATCTTGGCTGGCAGTACCAACCTCTCGGAAAATGGGTTGGTAACATCTGATGGCCAAATCTAGCACCACGCGCGCTCATTGGTCAAATCAAATAGCGCGCGCTTTCCCGCCTTCCTGTTACACATTTCCGTCTCTTTTCACGAAATCGCTCCCATTGATTGCAGGAAAGCGAGAGGAACGATATTACAAATTTAAAAAAAAATGTTACAGTAAAATAGAACCTAGGTTTGTATACAAAAATAAAGAGTCCAAAAATAGAGATTTGGTCGATTTGAGAAGTAATAATATTATGATATTATGCGTAGTGACTATGCTAAATAAAATGCTAAGTCCACATTTGTTACTAAATAAACCATACAATGTTATTTTGAGAGCTTACTGGCCCTTTTTGTTTTATGGTCATGCAAATGTACCTACATTTTCAGAAGAGTCAGCTTTATATATGAAGACCTTGATACATTTTTGAATGTTTTGAAGCGATGGTGCACTTTCTAAAGTAGGTATAAATATAATATGTCCATTTGAATATTGTTTCGTTGGTACGAAACCGTCATCCTAGCGGTGGAGCGTAGAGATGAGACGCATTTTACGACCAACATCGACAATCGAATACGGAATTTTATGGTGTTGGATCTTTAGTAGTGTTTAATTTTTTGCCACTAACCTACGAAATTACTTCTTAGTATTTCACTTTGTAGTGGTTGTTTGGAAGTTGGTCGTTTTTTTTTTAGTTTTGTATTTAGATCTTTAATTCCGGAAGGTTAATGTAAGAATTTTGTTGTTCGATGTTTGTTCGTCTCTAGTAATTAAATAAATGACCAAAAGACTAAATCATTTACCCTTAAGACAATATGTCTAAAACAACAGGCAGCCTTGGGTATTCGAGATTTGAAATTGCCAGGGTACAGCCAGATAATTCATTCAAGGATCGCGGTCATTGCCGTTGAGCGACGTTCTTTGAGTACAGGCCTTATTTATTTACATATTGCGTTTTATATTCACACAAAAAAGGCTAACAACAATGTTTCATGGTTATTTAGAAGAATTTTAAATGGGTTAGGCTTATTACCTACATGGTAATTCTAGGTATTCGGGTGGAACGTCTATCAATCTCTGCCGGGGTTGCGGGAAAGTCCGAAAGGGATACCGTGGCCCCTGGCAACGTACAGACAACGGAAGGAACACGGGTGGGTTTTAGTCAGTAAGAGTCAGACACGCCCTGAAATTATCAAATAACTTCTCCCGCTCTGGGCGGAGCGGGAGAAGTTATTTGATAATTTCTCACCCATAAAAAAAAGGTCTATCAATCTCATGTAAGTATCTAGGTTATTTTAATGTAGGTAGGCATATACTGAGTTTAGTTGTGAAGGTTTTGCAATTTATTAATGAAACGCACGCAAATAAATAATTCAGCTAGGTACCTACAATACTATTATGGACCGTATAACAAAAAGTTTAGATAAAAAAACTTATTAAAACTCACTCGTGAATGAAATCAAAACTTTTCTTTTTGTTCTCAGGAAGAAACGTCGTCAAGCTGTCAGTTACCAAAAAACCTCATTTTGCGCAAAGACGACGATTCTTTTACGAAGAGAGACTTGATTTTGTTGTTCATCACTTACTTTTGTTCATGAATACGAGTTACCAGAGATAACTACGTAAGTTTTGTGATGTGTTCGAACACAATTCGTTGCGTGATTCAAAACCTTATTAGCATTTTTAAATTTTATATAAAAATCGATTGATTATTTTCATAACTTTAAGGTGTTTTTTGGTTAATCTTTCTTTTCAGCTTCTGCATCTAATAATGGCAATATAAACACTTAAGTATATGAATTATTGACGCGAGAACGTCGATCTTGACAACTTGATGCGAACGTGAGACGTAGGTACCGTATATTTCACGTTACAGTATTTTTATCTCACAAATATTGAGATATTGACAGCCATGTCACTTAAAATTATAACGTGAAATTCGATTTCTCTGACAGTACAGTATTTTCATGTCACTAAGCGACACACGCTTTACTCCGCTTTATGCACTGGTTGACGTCACAAACGTCGCTGAAAACCAGCGCTGGGGCTCTGTCTTGTATAGGGTCGCAGCATCATGCTGAGCATCTTTTTTTGCGTCATGTTTACCGCAAATAAACGTATTTTCTTTCTTTCTTCTTTCTTTTCTTTACTTGTTGTTACCAAGTGTACAAACATGCTTTGAATATGTGTATAAGCGCAGGAGCTCTCGGTACGGTACCTTCGGGACAATGGCTAAGTCTGGAGTGAGTGTGTGTGTGAGCGTGTGTTATGTTCTGATGCTACTCAGCTTCACGCACACATTCACAGTATGTTTGTACACTTGGTTACCACAAGTAAAGCGCGCGTCGCTTCGTGAGTTAAAAATACTGTGTTGTCAGATATATCCAATTTCACGTTATAATTATACGTGTCATGGCTGTCAATACTCAATACCTACAGCTGGCAAGATAAATTATACTTTATTTACTACTACAACAGTTCCAATCGGAAAAGTGTTACGAATCATAAATGTAGACAACGGCAACAAAATTGGGCGTTGAATGTGTTCCAAAAATATGCTATTAGGAGTCGAATCTCAATCAATTCATCCCTATTACTGTCCACTGATGCTTTAAAGTTGAAGTTTACCCGATTGCTTTTTATCTACTACTCTAACGGTGCATTAACTCTCAGGAAGTTAAAAGACAATCCATTATTTTCATTCATAATACCACAAAAGTTTTCCGCGATAAGTCCTGCAAAAAAGTAACTAAAAAGTCTTGCGGTTCCGTAATAATTGCCTTATCATATGTTTTCATTGTTAAACTATACATTTTTGAAAATCTGGTTGTGTCATGGCCTGGGCATCTGCACAAAGCCAAAATATTCTACCAAAATAATAAATAAATAAATTAATGCATTCATTCTGATATACGACTATTATGTAGGTAGATACACTGCATTGCTCATCAAAGGTTATTTAAACAAAAGAGGAAAAACGATCAAAAACAACATTTTCAGAGAACATGCAAGGTTCTTCACAAAAGCCAGTTTTATAGTATGATTTTCAGCTGTTAAACTTTACAATCTTAATAACGCTGTTTGTTTTATCTTATCAGACTTTATATTCAATGCAGCTTAAGTACTAACAGCTTTTCTAACTTCAATCTAGAGTTTCTCAAAAGTTGTTGTTAACATCTTTAGTTTGAATGCGTCATGCAGTTGACTAGTCCTTTACATATAACTTTTGAATACATTTACCTAAGCAGAACTTCAGACTGCGCGTTAATCCTTTAACATATCAATCTTCCAGTGATAGCTCTTCCTAAAGAACTGTTTGAATATTATCACAATTTTTCAACTAAACTAATTCTGAATAAAGGTAATCGATCAACGCTTCGAGAGCAGAAGTTTGTAAGTTTGTTTGTTTGAAGGTTTGACGCTAAAACTTATAAAAGATTCTGGTTGGCATCAAAGCAAAAGTTACAAAGCCTTCAGATCGGTCGTCTCACGTCTCTACTTATACACTTTTGGTCGGTAATACGAAACTCGTGAGAAGAATACAGTTCGTCTCCAATGCTCCGGTTTGAAAGGCGTCCCTTTATTTAGCTAAAGGGAAAGGGTCTTCTTGTCGTAAATCATCTCTCGTTATGTTTTCAATTTAAGTTTTACTGTACGATTGACTTAGCAAATTTGAGTGAAGATAAAGCGCTTTGTAATTCTTGTTTCGGCCAATTTGTTAACAGACTATAATCTTTGTTTGGAATAATTTGATCTTCTTAGACTTCTCAAACTATGTTTGTTGCTTTGATAGAATTTATCAAAATGAATTTATTTGATATATTTTATTTTTTTTTGTTTAATTTAGGTTGAGAAATAATTAATAATCGAGCCTAAAATAAGCATGTCTTATAATTCCACTCTGATATTTTAAGTTGTTGCTTTATTGGTTACTTCCTTTTTGTTAAGACGCAACTAAATGCCAGTGGCCTTGTGTGGTTAGCTTGCGTGTTCTGTGCTGAGCTCACGCAACGCGTCGTACGTCCAGCCAGTAATAGGACTCGCCTATCAAGGAGCGCTGTCCCAAAACAGACGCATTATTAATTTATTATACAAAACAAAAGGTATTTTAACAAAACATGTATACTGAAATTAATAAAATAAATTAAAATGGTGAAAGTTTCAGAAAAATATGCTTGATGGTTTTTAAGTGATTCTCAGTTTTTTTATCCGCGTTAGATAAAACTTTACAAATTAATTACACTATATAATATATACATAATCTAAAATATTCACAGATTAAGTTATTAAAACAATGCTCAAATTTAAAATATATTTTTTATAAATCATTAGCACTACTCGTTTAGACGTGATCTTCAGTAAAAAATCATTAAAAGCCGGTTATTGTCGCCTTGACCTCTGTAATTTATTTTAAATTCAATTTTAATCGGTTGAAGGACACTGAACTAGACACAATAGAAGTTGTATTGCTATGTTTAGTGTCTGTCAATGTGTTAAGTTACTGATTTTAATTGTCAATAAATCTTCTATACTTACACAAAATAATATACAGATTATGTTGGTTTTACATGTGTGTAAAAATGAAAGCAAAACCTTAGAAGGCATTAAGTTTCAGAAGATAACGTTATGGGTCGGGATATAAAGGACGAATATGCTCAAAACGATGTCTGTGGGTCAGATTAAGTAAATTTACCGTTACATTTTAGGATGTCAAGTAAGATACAACCTGCGTTTACTTTAATACCGTACTTGATTAATATCTTAAGAAGAGCTTTTTGGGTTGTACTTAGAGACATTAACAAGGTTAATTATTAGGATGAATTGAATATCTTTCTTGCAAAATACAATTATGTAAGTTGATTTTCTATTTTATAACATTTTCCTGAAAAAGTCTACATGACCTATTTATTTAATTGATTTATTTTATTTATTTATTTAAAACATACAATTATAACATATTTATTTACAGACTACATCCAAAGCGATGTTATAAGTCACAATGACTACACAATATTACAAATTTACCTGTAAGCTAAATTACAGAAAACAAACGAAATTACAATATACATGACAACGTTTCTAATATCCGAACTCTTTCAATTATTATTTGACTTAATGACTTCCATATGCATGTATAAACGACTACGGCTATAGGGCACGGCAAATCAATTAGTCAAAACGTCACACTTGCTGTAATCCTACGTCATAGTCAAAGAGCAACTCATTAAATAAACAAATGACACACGTTGTTTATTTTATGTTTTACTTTATTTCATTTGTTTTATTCTCAAAGGATCAGGTTGCACATCTGATGTCTTTATAAAATAAATTTCCTGTAATTTTAAGAACGTTCACAGTCTGATCTCGGTCTCTATCTGACACAAAAATGCAAACGTCACAAACGCACAAACTATGATTCTTTAATATGTTGTTAGGTCTCCTGAGAGTAGTTTATACCCAAGTTTGCAACCCTGAAAACCTTGTGCTACTCACATGTTGCTCGAAAAACTGCGAAATTCTGGCACTTGATTCAGTTCTTTTGAACTATATATCTTAAGAACGCCTGTTTAGGTATATTTATTCTTTATTTTTGTGAATCAAGCTAAATTTAATACTATTTGAGCCTAACCCAAGCACTCTAGGTCTATTGGTTACGATGACACAGCTAGTCAAAGATGAGTATTTTTTACCAAATGGTGAAAATTTTAGGTCACTTGCCGAGACACGTACCGGCTGAACGAATGGTCCTCGTCATCGTCATGGTTTCGTGTTTGGGTTGGGCTCAGATTATATCAAATTTAGCTTGCTTCATAAAAATATGCCTACAAACTATAGCCAATAATGTTCCTTTGACGTAACATTGACGGATCAATCTTGAATTGTACCTTTGATTGACGTCTTGAATACAAACCAAGCATAATACAAATTACGACGGCTTTAGCATTGATTGATAGATTCAATTGTTTGTTTCAGTGCACACTAATATTAGGTCTTTACGTATGAAATTGCCATTTTGCAGTACTGGCCATTTCAAATCAAAATAATTTTTGTTTGGCTAAGAATTCTAATTTCAAATTAATTTTATTTGAAAAACAAGGATTTTTTTTCCAAAAGTAGTCATTTGTTTATTGATTAGTGTTACATTTTCATCGCATTTCAATTTTTTTCGTCATCATGGATACGTTAAAAATTCGAGTAATTATGGAATACGAGTACCGTCGTGGCAGCAACGCGGCACAAACGGCACGCAACATCAACGACGTTTACGGAGCTAACACTACAAACCAACGCACCACCTGTTATTGGTTTGCTCGCTTCCGTTCTGGAAATTTCGACCGGAAAAATGAACCTCGCGGTCGTCCGAAGACTTTGGTCGACAATGACGAATTAAAGGCGATTGTGGAAGCTGATGATACACAATCTACGGCTGAATTAGCAGCAGCTTTTGACGTTAGCGTCAAAACAATATTGGTCCATTTGCGTCAAATTGGCAAGGTAAAAAAGCTTTTTACAAATGGGCGCCCCACGAACTCAATGATCGCCAGCGCGAAGTACGCGTCGAGACGTGCCTTGCACTGCTCAACAGACACACAAATGAAGGAATTTTGAACCGCATTGTTACCTGCGATAAAAAATGGATTCGGTTTGATAACCGCAAGCGCTCAGCAAGTTGGTTGGATCCTGGTTCAGCACCTAAACAATGCCCTAAACGAAAACTTACCCCTAGAAAAGTGATGGTCACTGTTTGGTGGTCTAGCGCCGGTGTAGCTTCTTACCAAACGGGGTGAGCATTACTGCAGATGTGTACTGTGAAGAACTGAACACAATTATGGAGAAGCTGGCACATCTCCAACCAGCCATTGGTCAATCGCTCGTCTCCGCTGCTCCTGCACGACAACGCGCGACCTCATACTGCACAGCAGACCGTCTCCAAGTTGCAAGAACTGGGGTTGGAAGCTCTCCGTCATCCGCCCTACCCACCAGACCTTGCGCCTACAGACTACAAATTTTTCCAGAACTTGGATAACTTCTTGGCGGGAAAAAAATTCAATACCCGAGAGGCAGTACAAAATGCCTTTGAAGAATTTGTTGCCTCCCGTCCAGCTGATTTCTTTAAGAAGGGCATCAATAAACTGCCACTACGTTGGCAAAGATGCATTGATTGCATGGGTGATTACTTCGATTAATACAAATAAAAAATACATGAAAAAAATTCGTTTAAATTTTTTCATACAAAACGGTAATTTCATAGGTAAAGACCTATTATTAAATAGTTAGATAGTGGTAAACAACTTAAGACATCGATGTTTCGTTAGTTTAAAAGTACGTTATATTTTGCTTTATGATAAGTACTGGTAAGGATAGATCATACTACTTTAAAAGTAACAAAACTATACGTGGGATTTTGTAATTTATGGTTAAAGAATTCAATGTTTAATGAGTCTGTCTGTCCATTTTTTATTCTGTATTGACTTAACTATTTAAACGATTTTGTTGAGAGAAAAAGAGGTTTAGTAAGTTAATTTAAATCTAAGGGTGTATCTCGATGCGGGAGGAAATGTCTGGGTGTCATCACTGCGTGGATCGCCTGGAGAACATGGTGGAGCATACGGTGGAGGTCTGCCCGGCTTGGGCAGAGCATCGCCGTGTCCTCGTGGAGGCGATCGGTGGCGGGGTTCTCTCGCGTTCGGCCTTGGTATGGAGAGAGAGGCCATGGGAGGCCGTCACCTCCTTCTGCGAAGCAGTAATGCTTGCGAAGGAGGAGGCGGAACACGTGAGGGAAAGGCAAATTTCGCGCCCTCACGCCCCTAGCCGCCGCAGGAGACGCCCTGGGCGTCGGGAATCACAGGCCGGTTCCCGGTCATCGTAGGCGCGGGCTTTCAAAGTTGAGCAATGGGTAGCTCGCCGTCCGATAAGGCCCAGGCCCGGGTCGACGGCGCGTTATGTTCCACGCGCGCCTCAAACAGATGTCAGCACAACTGAAGGGGTCCGATAGGACCGATGCCTGCCGGGGTTGCGGGAAAAGCCCGAAAGGGATACCATGGCCCCTGGCAATGTATAGGCAACTGAACTCGGGTGGGTTTTAGTCATTAAGAGTCTGACACGCCCTCCCGCTCCGCCCAGAGTGGGAGAAGTTATTTGATAATTTACCACCCAAAAGCTCGATAATTCCAAAGAACCCACATTTGAAACTGAGCTAGCATTTATGTTTCTGCCAGTTAAATAGCCATAACCATTTTACAGTCAGTCTGCATCGAATGCGTTCTTCGAATCACTCTACTCTGTCGGGGCTAGAGTCGTTGACCCAGTTTCAGCAATAGATCCACATAATGATACCTGTGAGCAAACTTTATGGGATAATTCTCATCCAACCATCTTCAAGTTTCCACCAATAACCTGAATGCAGATTAATATTGAAGATGTTTTCATTAGACGGAAGTTATTCCGCCGGTGATCGTGCTGCCCTCTGTCGATCTCAAAGGTTATTGTAGAACTTATGTAATAATAGCCATTTAATCTAGTACCTAGTGTAAATAGTTGCCTAATAATTTTATTATCTGTTAATAAACATTAAATAAACTATAGTGTATACTTCTCTTCTTCGTCTTGTACAATGGTACAAGAATGTTTTGGCACTTGGCCAAAATCGTAACCAACGCAGCCATCTTATTTTTTAATGCAATTTCTGTGTCAAATTCACAAATATTTACCGACAACGCCCCCTTGTCAATGTCATTCAGGCGACAAAACACCCTTGAAGCATTCTATCTACTGTTTAAACCAGATAGTAAAATATTTGCGTTTTATCCATTTAATCCACATCAAAAAACATAAAAATGTACAAAACAGACACAAACATAATAAATCAAGCTGCAATATTATCATGACGGTTTCGTTTGTGACATTAATAAAAACGAATATTTTCATTCAATAAATAATAATTACGGTTCTTATTTTAGTATAAAAATATATTCTATTCGACTGGTAGGTGTGGTATATGCAAAGACAAGAGACAAAGATGTCCTGTACATCTTTGCCTACCACTACGGGTATTCGGTATAATCATGTTTTTCATCATAAAGTGGTAGGTATTGTACAACTAAAGCACGCACCTCCACAAAAAATTCCATACAAACATTTGAAATGTGTGTATGCATTGAAGGGGCGTGTAATTTCAAAGTGTACGACCAATACGTTACTAACTTATCATTCGTAAAGCTTCATGCTTACCTACTAAGTAACTCAGTTCATTATAAAATTAAAACCATTTTCACGGAGACAATTTTCAAAATGAAAAAGATAAAAACAGTGCCATACTATAAAGTTTTAATGGATAAGAAAAATCCTCTTTAGTTAGATGCGGTCCGAGTTAATTAGTCTCTGGGGCATCATAACTTGCCAAATGAGTGCCATTTGCCACGTGCAATATAAAATACTTTAATGAAGTCATATTTTAAAGGTTATGTTCCCAAAATTTCGCTGAAGTTTTGAGATATAAAAAGGTTGAAGATAAATGAAAAATAAGGCAAATAAAAATGTCTTTTTTTCATTTTGATGGATGTCTTAAATTATTGTAGTTAAAATGAAAAAAATATATATTTATATACAAACTGTTGTGGGTTATTTTGCTGTCATCCATTGTTAAACAACACCGTAGTTTTTCATCGGACAAAACTGTGCAACTCATTTATTTGTATTTAAATAACACAAATACATGAATTGCACAGTTTTGTATAAGTAGAGCAAAAGTAAATCATTAATTTATCTTTGTTGCTGAGAATATAATTAACCAAGCTCGGAAACTGCTATAAAATAAAGTGAAACATTATTACTTACTGCTAAATAACGGTGAGTAGCTTATTTTATTAATTAAAAGGAAATGTTAGCTGTCTATTAAAGAAATACCTGGGTAATAATGGAAGTCAATTAAAAGTGATTTCAGTAATGTTGTTGTTGAAGTAGATACATCCAAAGTTCGCATTGTGGTTTCCAAAAATGTAAACAAATATATATGTTTTTTGGAGAAAAAAACCTTTAGTACTCACACATAAGGTCCTGTTTGCGCTACGACTTCAAAAGTTTTTATCACTTTTTCAATAGTATTAGTCATTGTGGAATTAACTTAATATGAACTTAAATAGAGTCGATAGTTGTTCAAATGGAAATAACATCAATCGGAAACGAGGATTTTGAGGAAAAGTTTGTTTTTGTTGTATTTTTGAACGCGACAAGCTGATAGATATCGTTTGGGAAGCGTTAAATAAGGATAACCCTTGATTTTATATTGGTTTCCGAGAATTCCTTCGCCAATTTAGCTTTATTATCGGTATATTCATAATTGGCTTATTAAATTCAGCACTGGATGAGCTGTGCTGGAAGAGATCATACGTAGTTGATAAAATAAACAATAAGGCATGATGCCTTCAATACGTAGAACTGTGGTTATTATTTTAATTAAGCGGTAACTAGCTCAATACGGCTTTAAAAGCTTGAAACACACAAACACATGTAGGTACAAACAAAGACACACACACAATGAAAAGAATATGAGTATTGCACACACACAAAAAATTATGCTTTTGAAAACCCTTTTGTACCTATTTCAGTTTTAAAGATATCGGCTACGAGAGCCTACGTCATGACAGCTACGTCGTAGCCTCGTAGCATAAGCTACGTCGTAGCCTCGTAGCATGCGTTGGACGTACTGTTATCATTTAATGTATTGCGTTCGCTGTTAAAAATGCATTAGTTTCCTTTTAAGAAATTTGAAGTGCTTAGGAAGAGTAGATGGTCTTTATTGTAATGAGTAGCTATTTGACACAGAATTATCATGTAATTTTTCATGGAATTATTTATTGCTTATCACAAAATGTTTTCAAACATCAATTTTTTTTCCTACTAACGTTTTGGTTGTTTCTACTAATGGATCTAGCGCAGCTGAATACCCAGTGTTGGCATTTAGATATTATTAATGTGTAACTTCCTATGATATTGGACCTATTATTTCGAAAAGACCATTTAAAGCATGCTGTATTTACACAACTGGCCCTGTTCAACATATTATCCATTTTACACTTACACGTGTCGTATTTCGATCCGAGTGTAGAGTGTTACAAAGGGTAATCTACTTTAGCTGCTAGAAACTTCGGACACGCGTGTGCGATGTGGGAATAGGGTATATATTGTTCGGTTGTGGATAGTGGGCTTGTTGGTAGGTACTTATAAACTACAGGTGGTTATTTTTAAATGCGCACTTTATGTGAAGTAGATTTAAAAGTTACTGCTATGTTTATTTGAAAACTCTGAAAGAAATTTCAACTTCTGAAAAAGAAATAGTACGCGTCATAATGTGCGAGTTAAATATGATAATTATTTGTAATCAAAATCCTACCTTAGGTTAACTTAACTTTTTATTCAAAAATTTATTATACTCAATATTGTCTGTTTAGTTACGCGTAACGTGAAAACAATTAATGCGGAAATATACACGTGAAAGCTTTCATAAATGCCAAGATTTTACGAAAGAGTAAAAATATTTTCCCAGCATACCCGTTGTTAACAACCAAAATTAATTACAAACGGAACAGTTTTAATCTGTACTAACGCTCGCTAAAGACGCCTTACAAAATGAAGGTAGCTACAGATTACACGGGACGATCTTCCGTGAAAATAATAGCCATGTGAAGAATTGCAGCTCACACACCTGACGCTGGGCGTAAAAGTAAACTTAACACTCTATGAATGTTAGCGTGAAACATGAGTAAAGATAAAGTGGAAGATTTACTAGAGGCAAGAATTAAATATTATAAAAGTACCTAAGGTTGTATTCAAGGTGTTTCAAATATTACGGGGAATATACCTATATAAAAGCATTTAAAAAATAATTGTTTAGCTTTAAAATTAATTGAATGGACTATGAACTATATATTTAACTCGCAAAAAAGGTTAAGTTAGGTTAGAACAGCTCAATCGCTCGACTCGTGCGTAGGGGGTCACCCTACGTAAGAGCCGAGCGAGCGAAGCGAGCGGTGCCACGGCAGCGGCCGGCGAGTACCAAAACCTACTAAAATATGCAGAAAAAAAATACTTATCGGTTTCGGAGTTGGTTTTCGACACAGTTACAGTGCATAGTAGGTATTTAAATTATGTTGTTTATTTATTTATTTTATTTATTTATTTTATTATTTATGTACACACAGAAAAATAGATACAGATAAGACATAATCATAATTATGAGTACAAAGGTACTGCTTATTTCTTAAGAAATTTCTTCCAGCAGACCTGCGATAGGAGAAATGAGAAAGAAATGTAGACAATAGTGTGTGAGAACAAGAAGAGAAAAATATAAATATGCGAAGTCTTAAACTAAAATATTGAAATAAACCTATGAAATTATTACTTATATATATACTTATTATATTTATTTTGTAAATTTGTTTCATGTTTATTAAAGTGATAATATTAAATTATAGATGTATTATTATTTTAAAGTGCTGGTATACAATTTTATAGCTGTTTTCATAAAATTTAAAGTGCTATCAAATCCAATATATAATACATCCCAAATATGACTATACCTATTCAACAGATCTTATGATTTAATCCTAATTTATGATAAAACTATGTGTAATCATTTGTTTTGTCATTAATAATGGCGTTGGTTAATAAAATCAACAATGCGCCCACCAAAGCTATTTTTCGTATCTTCGAAATTCTATGTAGGTATTGTAATGGACTTTCTATCAACATTAACCAGATAGGGTCAAACAGAGTGAAACTGGAAAACGTCTAACATATTAGTTTTTCAGATTAAATTATTTGAGAACCGCAAATACTCGTAATTTAGGCATCCCCCGCTTTCAAGCTTTTCCAGCAACACGAACGCGAGCATTATTGAGCACGCCTTGCTAAGGGCCAGGAGTCGAGTGGAACAACGTCAAATGTCTTGTAAATGTTGAAAATGCTTTTACCTTTCTCCTTTATACGCTAAGCAACCCTAATTGGTAATTCGTGAAGCCAAAAGTGTTAAGGAAAAGATCTCTTCCTGAAAGATAAGGAGTCGAATCGTGTGAAATGTTCTGTAATAAATGTCGGTACTTTAAGAAAATGCTGATTACTTTCTAGATTGAAATGGTCGTCTTCGTGATTAGGTTTGAGAAGTTTTCTTTAAAGGTTGTTTAATATTATGTAAACATATTGGTTGACACTTCCCGTGACCCAAGGGCTGGCTTTTACCTTGGCCAGAGGCTAAGCATTGCCATACAACGTGGCAATGCGGCCAGTCTCTTGGGTACACTACCAGTCGACAGTGATGCGGATGAATTTTTCGACGCTATATTTTAGTTTGCATAATACTTAATACTAAGCTCTGATAGCGTTTTGAAACTGTCCTTTTTGTAACGTTTCCAATCCTTCTGTGCCTCTACTTAGAGGCACAAAAACTCATGATTACATAAAGGACATTTCCGTTTAATACGTCTAGGCAGTAACTTAGATTAATTGGAAATAAATCGGAAATTCTCGGTAGATATCCGACGAATGACAAACATATTAATTTTAAATCTTTGCGGGACTAACCCCAAATAGACGTAATAACAAGAAAATATCTATTCTGTCTAGTATAGGGTCCCGCAAAGTGTTAAAAATTTTAATTGATAAGGTCATATATTCCAGTAATAGGTTAGTATAAAAGCAACAATTATACAGTTCTCAACTCCTAATTATACAATATTTATAACACTTCAGGCTATTTTAAAAGACGTACTGAAGTTCAGTTAAAAACAAAGTACTTACTTTTACAAACTTGCCCTACCCTCCCCTCACTATGTCTCATTCAAAACATTTCACTAGAAAGCACAGTAAATAAAGCGAATTGTTAATAGGCAGCCATATTTAGTCACCCGACGTTAACATCGTCCATTTCACAACGCTACATTTTCCATTTAGAAATTGAAATGTAAATACCTAATTCTAGAGTACTGTGTGGCAGTTTTCTTGGTAGTTAGGTAGCACGTTTGAATATCCCAAGTAAAATATTTGAAACCAGCGCTTGCCCGCGGTTCGCCTGCGTGGAGGTCGGAAATGATCCCACTGGAACGTACTGCCGCAATAAAAAGTGTTCTTTGTCCCTGTGTGCCAAATTTCATCGATATTCGTTCAGCTATTGAGATGTGAAAGGATAACAGACAGACAGAGTTACTTTCGCATTTGTGAATTCGTTTAGATTAGTGGTAGTGTGTTTTGTACCTGGCCGTAAATTGTGGTTTTTAGAGCATCGTCTGTCTGTCACTCGTACATGTGAAACAGTCTTTTGTAAAACTCTATGTGTACGCCAGGCTGGGATAAGTCAGAAGTCTAATCATTGGTAACTTTCTGAAATCTTTCAATTGTTTAATTTTATTGATGTGTAACATCTTTCCTCTCGCTTTCCTGCTATCTGTGGGAGTGATTTCGTGAAAAGGGACGGAAGTATGTGACAGGAAGCCGGGAAGCGTGCGCGGTGCTAGAGTTGGCCGTCAGATGGTACCAATCCATTTTCCGAGATGTTGGTACTGTCAGCCAAGATGTCAGATGTTACACACATCATATATACTACTGTAAGGCTCGCTCGTTCCTGCGCTCGTTCGTGTCCGGCCCTGGTCCATGCCATGGTACGAAGCGAGAGGGCATGGGAGACCGTCACCTCCTTCTGCGAAGCAGTAATGCTCGCGAAGGAGGAGGTAGAACGCGTGAGGGAGAGGCAAATTTCGCGCCCTCACGCCCCTAGCCGCCGCAGGAGACGCCCTGGGCGTAGGGAATCGCAGGCCGATTCCCGGCCACCGTAGGCGCGGGCTTGCGGACGGTGAGCAATGGGTAGCTCGCCGTCCGATAAGGACCAGGCCCGGGTCGACGGCGCGTTGTGTTCCACGCGCGTCTCAAAGAGATGTCAGCAAGTGAAGGGGTCCGATAGGACCGATGCCTGCCGGGGTTGCGGGAAAGTCCGAAAAGGATACCGTGGCCCCTGGCAACGTACAGGCAACGGAAGGAACACGCGTGGGTTTTAGTCAGTAAGAGTCTGACACGCCCTCCCGCTCCACCCAGAGCTGGAGAAGTTATTTGATAATTTCAGAACAAAAAAAAAAAAGGCTCGCTCGCTTTATTTTTATTTATTACTTTTAATTGTTTATCATCATCATTAAAATTTCAACCGAAAGACGTCCACTGCTGGACACTGGCATCCCCAAATCACTGCCACTTCGACCGGTAATTGGTAATTGTATATGGTATGGAATAATTAATTTATCGATATTATTGTTGCTTTCGTACTCGTGTTTCGCTACGAATGACCTATTCCGTGCAAATGACGATATTCACGACTCATCAGTCGTGACAGGGGTAACGATCGTTACCTAATATTATTGTTATTAAATATTAATAACGGGACAGGGAAATGCTTACAATTATATCATTTTAAAACTAACACCCTTATAAATTTTTCACCATCATAAGTGTCGCAAATGGTTCATATCCGCTAAGTAACTGCGGCCGAGATAAAGCCGAAACAAGGAGATATGTCAAGGGTTTGCCCACAGCGCACAGTGTGGGAATCTCGCAAACTAGGGGTATTTAAATCAAAATATAAATTTTAATAATTGATAATATAGTTACAGCCTATTTATACCTAAGACCCTATTTGTCACAGTAAGATATTAGAAATTCTTGTAGGTAGGTTAAAAAAAATAAAAAAAATGTTGAAGCGGGTAGATAATAATCGCTGTACCCTTGCAATACGAACAACAACATTAAAGTGTCATCTTCACTTGAAATTACTGATCAAATTAACGTAATAGTCTTGTTTATTGGTTTATTATTGTATTGTGTATATCTTTCAAGGTAAGTTAGAGTGTATTTTATTTAAGTAATAGTTAAACATTGATCTAATAACATCATTTGAAAACACAGTTAAATTAAGCATTTTTAGAGATGATTTGCAAAACAAAAGGTGTATAAAAAAAAATGACCTGAATATCCCGGTGTTTTTATTGTTTTAATTTATAGTTTAAAGTCTTAACTTTTGAAAACAATTTATCAAACTTGCGATTTTTTGCGACCGTCATACATTTTTTTTCGGTTTTCAGAATGACCGCCGAAATTACAAAAAAACAAATTTTTGATATTTAGACCTCAAATGCTAAAAAAGAGCGAATTGATGCTATTTTTGTTTTTATAATAGGTAAGTACCTTCAAGTACAATTTTCGGAAGGTGCTATAAATAAAATTAAATTATTTTTAAGGAGGTTATGTAACAAATTTAACGAAAAATGGACAACTAGCGGTAGACATCGTGAACGCTTTTTAAACAAGAATATAACTTGGTTGAATGAATGCATTCAATTACCAGATAATGTTTTAAATGAAATACCATCTACATCTGGCCATTCACCAGGAAGACCACATAAAAGTTTTGTAGAATGTTGCGATAAAACCAAAAAACGCAAAGTTCAGAATCTAATAATGTCTACTAGCCCTGAAGAAATAATGATTGCACATGAATGTAACCTTCGAAAAGGAGGTAAAAGGCAGCTATCGTAAAAGAACTTTCTATGAGTTCACCTAAGAGAGGTTCCGTCATGAAAAGCGTACGTAAAATAATGATTAGCGAAAGCATTCAAGTGACCGTGTCGGCCGATGAAGCATTAAGCATGATGGTAGATGCTGATTTATCAACACATCAATATGAGATAATACGGCAAAGGATAAATAAATTGATTAAAAACGTATTGTCATCTTATGACCGAATAAAAGAGGCTAAGAAGAAATGTTAACCTTCTAATAAAACCGTTACAGAATCAACTGCAACGTGTGACCTGCAATCATTAGTTGACCACAGTATTGAACGACTTTGTGGATCTCAGAAAGAGGTTCTTGGGTCAATTGAGGACTTGCACAGTGGAGTAAAGGAATTGTCACTGTTATTTAAGTGGGGTTGTGATGAAGCATAACAAAAATCATATTTTATAAACAAAAATTTTGTTCAGAAAATAAATTTGATGAGAGCCTTTATAGCATATCCATGGTACCTATACAGTTAAGATTTAATGTTGAAGAGAATAATATTATAGTATGGCAAAATCCAGCCCCTCCTTCAACAAGGTACTGTCGACCAATTAGACTTAACTTTGCTAAATAGACTACTTCATTAATTAAAGAAGAGGTTGACACGATACAACACCAAATCGATATGTTGTCGGCCGTCGAAGTAAGTCTAGATAACTTTAAGATTTTAGTGAAACCAGTTTTTATGCTGACTATGATAGACGGCAAAATATGTAGTGCTCTATCTAATGTTTCGTCCTCATCTCAAACTTGCTATATATCTGGAGCAAAGCCTTCAGAGATGAATAATCCATCTCTTATTTTGATGAAACCTGTCGATCAGGCTGCATTGTCTTTCGGGCTTTCTCCTTTGCATTCCTGGATTAGGTTTATGGAGTGTATACTTCATATCGCCTACAGACTTGATATAAAAATGTGGTAAGCTAGAAGTCAAGAAAATAAAGATAAGGTTAAGGCAAGGAAGATACACATACAAACACGGTTCAGAAATGAATTGGGTTTATTAGTGGATTTGCCGATTCAGCAAGCTGGTAATACCAATGATGGCAACACAGCACGCCGATTTTTGTGGTGGAGGTGATACAATAACTGCTGATATTACCGGGATAAATTTAGAATTAATAACGAGGTTTCATATCATTTTAGAAACTCTCGGGTCTGGTTTTACAATCGATTTAGATTCCTTCAATAGTTACACAGAAGAAACCAGAAACCTGTATCTTAGGGAATACTCATGGTGTAACATGCCAGTTAGTGTGCACAAAGTTTTATTTCATGGCCGCGATGTCATAGCTTCGTGTATTTTGCCAATTGGCCGGTTATCGGAAGAGGCACAAGAGGCTAGAAACAAAGTTAACCGAAGATATAGGGAATTCATCACTAGAAAAACGTCACGAATAGACACCAATACCGACCTACTTAATAGGCTTCTTATATTATCAGACCCCATCATATACAGCTTAAGGCTTATAATGAAGAGAAAACAGAGTCCTCTAGATCCTGATGTCCTAAAATTGCTTTCTGTACCCACCGTAAATGAAGCTGAAAGTGGAGTTAGTGACTAAAATAACAAAACTTATACATATCGCATTTTTTTTAATACAACTTAATTTTCTATCACTATTTAAGTATTTTTATTCATTTGAATACCGATATATATTATTTTTTTAACTTGTATCTTTTATTTAATTCAATTTGGAATTAAATCCCCCTAGATTGCGAGATTCCCACACTGTGCAGCGGTCCTAAGATTTAACAAATGTGTATGCACATTAATTAGTCGGTTTACCTTCACAGAGACACAATACATAAACTATGCCCTTTAACCCGTATGGGACATAGGATTTATGATGGGGATTTATAGGGATATCCACAGAACAGGTAACTGAGGTATTGTAAGGGAAAAATGAAGTAACATTTTTCCCTTACAACCCCGGAGTATTTTTTTCTGCACACATATTTTATTTCATAACCTCTTTCCGAAATGATATTAATATTTTTTAATCTACTCATAAACGGATTACATTTTCAAACCGATATAAAAGCCCGAAATCCGGCATGGGGATTTACGAAAATATTTTTTAATATTTATAACATTCCCATTATAATTTTCCAATAACGTGAAGGGCTGACTGTAATAACCTGCAAATAATTATCTCATTGAAGCGTATTTGCTGAACATTGTTAGGGATGTTCTCAAATATTTGCAAAGGAATTATTTTCTGTAAATATTAGCTGTCTTTACATCGAGTTTATGTATACAACAGGTACAAGCTCTCAAACACCTCAAAGACTTGACTGTGCAATGAGGTGGGGAGTGACATGATTAAGTCAGCCTGCACTTTATGTGCTAAATTCTGTTGGATTGATCAAAGCGAGGGCAAATTAACGTGCTCGTGTAACGACACGGTGTCGATTAAATACATCGTCACTTTATAGCTAGTGTTTATTGTCGTCATTTTATTTACACCTCTTAAACGCTTGGTAGATAAAGTAAGATAGACATTTATTTAACGCGATTTTAACTGCAGTACTGTTTCAGCAAATTGAATATTAACTAATTAGGAGAGTGGCAAGAGAGTGGCACGTCGAGTTAAAAACACGTTCCATGATTATTTCTAGTTTTAACCCCGGGGGCTATCACTGCTTTTACACTAACACATAAAACAGAAAATATGAGAGCTTTTAAGCAGAAACCGACGCACTAAGTTAGACATGAGCGTACTTCGCACTTAGCTTTGAATAATTAAGATTAACTTTAATGTAAACAAAGTAGACTTTTAATTAATCTGTCGCGAACAACGCTAGAAATTCACTCGGCCTGGAATTAGGTGAATTTATAATACATAAGGTGGGTGGACTGTTGTTGGCGGAGTCACGTCGCACGGGGCTCATAAATGGGGACTGTATACCCATTTACCGTAAGAACTTGGTCCGTGGTTTTGTTATTTAACAGAATAGTAGAGCCACAGTACTGTAAGTGCACCAAATGGATGGTAATAGCATAGCTGTGTGCTTTGTCGCGTTATAAATTTGTAAAAATGCTTCGGTGTCGCTGTGAGTTAAATATTTAGATGTATTTAATCTTATAAGCTTTTAGGTTTTGTAATTACGGCAGAAATATTTAGATTTATGCATATAGTAGAATACCTCTTGTTATGTTTATTGCGAACTTATAATGCAGATAGTTTATATTTTTTTCAGTAGAGAGTGAAGTTAGTTGTTCATTACATGTTTCAAAGATAATCTGTTATGAAATTTTCAATATACCTACTACTAACACAAATATTAATATCTAATAAATGTAATAATGATTTATACCAGCATTACAATGCGAGTTTTAAATGATCAGTTCCATTAATTTAAGCTGATTTTCTCCGAATAATCGAGCGAATATT
This sequence comes from Xanthia icteritia, assembly GCA_949128155.2. Classification (NCBI taxonomy): domain Eukaryota; kingdom Metazoa; phylum Arthropoda; class Insecta; order Lepidoptera; family Noctuidae; genus Xanthia; species Xanthia icteritia. Next base: position 9,329,996 of record OX421938.2, on the reverse strand, counting down.
TTAGTGATCAAATAATCATTATTCGATTAGAACAGGCCAACAAAACAAAAAAGTAAATTTTATGGATATCTGGTTCTCAAACGGACATTTTTCCGTACAATGCATTGAAATAACAGGATTCTTGCTCAGACATCAAAAATATTTCTTTAGAAATCTCCTGGTACTTCCGTATAGTAAGATAGATGAACTAGAAGTCGACCTCAACTCTGTAGTAGAAAAAGTCACGCTGATATTGATGACAACTAAAAAGTTGTCAATAGTGACGCTAACGACAACCGCTTGTACGACTAAACCACAGTAGATAATTAACATGTTTCGAAGATGTTTGTTTTTGCATCAGGGAGGCACTCCGGTATCACCGGATGCCGACCTACCTCTTTCGTTGGGGCCTATTTGACGGACAGGGCCGACGTCTACCCCGGTCACCAGGGAGAATGGAACCGGCGAGAGATGTCGTGCGGTGTCCCACAGGGATCGGTCCTGGGGCCGCATCTGTGGGACATTGGATACGACTGGGTGCTGCGCGCCGACCTCCCTAGCGGCGTCAGCGTCGTTTGTTACGCTGACGACACGTTGGTCCTGGCGCAGGGGAGGTCGCACCAGGCAGCGACCGAACTAGCGACACGCGGGGTTACGACAATGGTAGACAGAATTCGGCAATTGAGACTCAAGGTGGCCCTGCACAAGTCCGAGGCCATGGGTTTTCATGGTCATTGGAACGCGCCACCATCGGGTTTCCAAATAACGGTAGGAGGGGTTCACATCGGCGTCGAGTCGACGATGAAGTACTTAGGACTCGTCCTCGACAGCCGGTGGAACTTCGTGAAGCATTTCCGACGTTTGGCTCCCAGACTGGAGCGGGCCGGGGCTGCCTTGAAGCGACTCTTGCCCAATCTGGGTCCAAAAGCCTGCCGGAGGCTCTACGCGGGGGTCGTGCAGTCCATGGCCCTTTACGGGGCACCGGTGTGGGCGCGTTCGTTGAGGCGGCGGCCAGCCCGCCGGTTCAACGCGTCCCAGAGGGTCATGGCCACCCGGCTGGTCCGGGGATACGGCACGGTCTCCGGAGACGCGGCGAGCCTCCTTGCCAGATTGCCGCCATGGGATCTGGAGGCAAAAGTACTCGCGCACATGTGCGCCTCAAAGAGATGTCCGATAGTACCGATGCCTGCCGGGGTTGCGGGAAAGTCCGAAAGGGATACCGTGGCCCCTGGCAACGTACAGGCAACTGACGGAACAAGGGTGGGTTTTAGTCAGTAAGAGTCTGACACGACCTCCACCCAGAGCGGGAGAAGTTAATTGAAAATTTCCAATAAAAAAATAAAAAATAAAGACAAGGAGACGAATTGAAACATTTTTTAAAAATACCGCACGCTCATAGCATTTCATACTATCTGTTTCAAACATTCAACCACAATAGGCTTGTGACAAAAGTGTGGAGACTCAATTACTTCTCTCTCAGACCGTTCGTTCACAAAAGGATTCAATTACAATGCACTTTACAGTGAAATGTGGAATACGTGCATGTGAAACCTCAACAAATTTAACAGATGTACGTACGTACAAATACGTTTTAGAGAGAGTTTTCTCTCTTTCCTTGAGAGAGTTCTCTGAGTTTCGGCCTTTCTTCTCAGAGTACTTGGATAGGAAAGCCGACCTCATCTTGTTTTTAAAATATGATTTACGTTTAAAAGTGTTTGTAGAAACCTATTTACAGAAATAAAATTAATTTAAGGTAGACGAATGTGAAGACCAGGAGATAAGGAACTTGAAATAACTTTTGCATGTAGATAGATAGATGTATCTGCATATAAACCTCTAAAATCAGTACGCTCTGAACATCAGTGATCGATGAATCGAAGAGTTGGGAGCCAAAATTTGAATTTGAATTTGAATTTTAATAGTTTTTAAGTTTTGATAAGACCAAATATAAGAATTTTGATGACAAACATCTAATGCGACGGGTTAGACCGGCTGTTGACGTGGCGACGACGCCGACGCGGCCAACAGCCAACAGCCAGCATCCAAACGAAATTTAAATAAAGATTTATTTTTCTTTTAAATAAATCTGAATACTTATTTTGTTTTTAAATATGCCATATATTTTGGTATACCATATTTATTTCTTTTCATAAACCATCCTTTCATGCATATTTTCTGTACAAAAATGTTAATTTTTTCATAAAAAATATTTCTATTATCTTTTTGAATAAATTCAGTTTGGATTGTCCAATGTCCAGGCGAATTATTCTCCCAAACCTTCAACCCAAAATCTAATAACAAAAACCTGACAAACAAAATACTAAGTGCCCTTTAGGTGTCATTTTTGTTTTTAATCCAGTCGATTTTCCCCGTCATTGGTGCCAGTGATTTGTTTGGCCCAGTTTCATTTCATTATTTACGGCTAACGACCTTTATTAACAACGTTATGAAGATTTACGATCGCTAAACTCAATCGACAATGTATTAATAAATCATTAATCGAATGTAAACTGTGTGACGGAATCGATTCCCTGTTGTACTGTGAAACTTAGTTGTAGTTCGGTTTCGATTACTTCCTTGTTCCATGCTTGGGGATTGCGTTAGTTGAGGTCAACCACTATTTAGCATGTGGTTTATGAAACAATTATTGCTATATGCTCGGGATAGGCGAGAAGCAGGATTAGGCAGATGGGCAGGCAGGCAGTCAGAAAGGTACGCAGGTAGGTAGGCAGGCAGCAGGCAGCGTGGAGGAGCTGGGCTGCGGCGCCACATGGAGCAAATCTATCCACCCTGTCGAACGGAGAGAATGGTGTGGGAGTTTATAGATATCGGAGGCGCTTTGCGGCGCCTCACGCTAGCGGGAGGACCGCGTCAGCGTGCACATGACGGCGGAGGCCTCTCCCGGAGGGTAACATCATCTGGCGTTACGCCGCTTGAAGTCGGAGGCGTCTTTTGTGTGTGTGTATACGTGGCGTTTTACGCCACGTGATTAAAGTTCGTTTGGAATCGAAGTAGACAGAGGGTCGGAAAAATTATACACAATATTAAACGCACTCAATGTTTATTGGTAGAGACCACTAAGTATCGACAGTTTAGGTGACACACTTAGTATGATTAGGTTCACGTATAATTACGCTATAAACACGCACACAAGCTAGTTACATGGAACTAAAGTTCGAGTAGTTAACTGTATTAAACTATCGGGGTCGCTGGAAAGTCTGAAAGGGATACCGTGACCCCTGGCAATATACAGGCAACTGAAGGAACACGGGTGGGTTTTAGTCAGCAAGACACGCCCTCCCGCCAGACCAGGAGAAGTTATTTGATAATTTCCCACCCAAAAAAACAAAAAAGGTGCAGAAAAACAGAGACTTCAGCAAAAGCCAAAAAAAGACAGAAAAATTTGAAGGCCGTTTTTAAAATTAATAGTATAAAATAGGTTTTGGATGCTATAACAATCAAAAAGTATGCTTTTCAGAGGTAAAAAGTGTTAAAAAATATATAAAAAGAAAGTTACATGAGTTTCATTGGATTTCAATAGGTAAATAGATCATAAAATGGTTTGTTTGGTATAGTAACATATAAATAGACAAAATGATGTGTTTCTGCACGGCAGATTACCACAGGACATAATGTCAATTATTATAAATAAATATGAAACACATTTTTATAAATTTAATTTTATATCAGTCTTAAAATATGTACCTACTAAATAAATACTTACTTACTTATTTAATCTTATCTATTAATTTGGATTAATAATCTTTTATCACGATATTATTCCTTCTGCTAATGCGTGATCGTGATCAATTTGTGTTTATTTATTTATTTGAAACAAAGACCAGCAGGGTAATTGCGTAGTACACATCTAATGACAATTGATTTTTAATGGGTTTTATTTTGACAGTTCACCCACGTTAATTGCGTTATTTACGTTGTTGAGCAATCGAATTTTTCAAACCTATGCAGCAATGGATCAGCAACATCCTTCAAAACTCTCGGATAGTGATTTAATGTGTGTTATGCAATTAAAGTGCTCGTGAATATAAAAGAAATATAAAGACAAATAAAAGGCAAGTTCTGTGTAATATGCATGAACCGTTTCGGGGTTAGCCCACAGGCTAAGATCGTATCTATTATGGGTTTTAGATAGAGTTTGTGCGAAGCGTTTCTAAAAACCTTTACGATATGTGTTACACTCATTATATTCTGTGTTATGATCATAGACTGTGAACGGTTTTATATACCCTATTCGAAAACCCTGGTATCATGAACGGATTAGTAAAACTTATCAAAAAGGTTAAAAGAATAACGCATAACTATAGACTAGCGTTTAGCGCTAGACTTACAAGAGTTCCACTTACAACATAGGAACGATTTTTGAAAATTCTGTATGAAAGTAAGTAATTTTTGTCCATGGAAGTCCCATCGGACCCACGGGTTGTAATAAAAATAAAAAAGGGCTCCGTATTAATGCTATCTAATAACTCTTAGTTTAAAAAACTTTAATTTACGAAATTGGCGGTTATAATTTGAGCAATAGCGATCAATGCTAGCACTGTAATTTCAGGTAGGAAAGTGGGTGCTCCACCTGGAGCGGGTGTAGTAGGTGACGTCACTGGTGACGTCGTCGTCGGTGGAGCCTCTGTTGAGGGTTCAGGCCCAAGTTCAGGTATTGGTTGGGTGATGACATTATCTATCCATGTAGTGAAGCTGGAGACACGGGTAAACAGTTGAGGTCTTGTAGGAACCTCTGAGCAGTCACTGGGTTGGATAAGGATACCCGCTAGGCTACCGTGGCAGACTAATGGGCTGCCTTCGTCGCCCTGGAAATAAACATGAATAAAAAAAAAAACTCACTCCTAAATAAAACAAAGTAGCTTTTCATGTTTGACTGTGTGACCGCTTAGTAGATACACATTTATTCCGGAAGGTTTACATTTATATCCTATAAATCCTATAGGTTTATAATCCTAGATATCGCACAGAAATCTCGATTTTTTGACATGTGTCTATTGCACCCGTGAGATGCAAGGGCAACTCTTATTTCTCCGACTTAACAGAACACTAGTGTTCTCCGAATGGTTAGGCTCGAGGTTTAAACACCCAAATATGACCAGTTAAAGGGTGAGCCTATTACCATAAACCCAGCACAAATCCAGCTTGAGAGCAGGGCTATTACTGAGAAATTCCTAATGGAAATACCAAATTTCATTTCACTCGACTCCTACTGCTCCTGGGTTCGATCATCAACCCAAGACCCTATGCTCAGCAATCCCCCAGAACCTCATACCAATGAGGCATTCCTCGACCTAGCGGTCCATTCTTTCAAAATGTCTTCGTGAAAACTTAAGTGAAGTGAGCTTAAAGCGAGCTGTCATTACATGCTAGAGGTTGACACTGGTGACAGCTCATTTCACCTGTGTTTCACGGTGAGATTGACTATTTACAATAAGTTCTTACCGCGCATCCGGCAGCTCCTTCTATTATACCGGCGCCAGGAGCCCAAGCGCACAGCATGGTTGGTAATAATGATGTACTAAGTGAGCTTAAAGCGAGCTGTCATTACATGCTAGAGGTTGACACTGGTGACAGCTCATTTCACCTGTGTTTCACGGTGAGATTGACTATTTACAATAAGTTCTTACCGCGCATCCGGCAGCTCCTTCTATTATACCGGCGCCAGGAGCCCAAGCGCACAGCATGGTTGGTAATAATGATGTACTGACCATTAAAGCGCATATTATTTGATACATCGTCAACATTTGTGAGTGCATCAACTGTGTACTCGTCTATAACAAATGATTCAAATATAATTAAATTATTAAGTCTGAAAACCGAAAAGATTGGACTCCATTTTTATGAACAAATTTTACTTTAGAACAAACCTGGAATCGCGGGAAAATAGTAAGTTATTCCATACATTTTAGTCGAGTTAAGAGAAAAAAAATCCAAAGACTATAATAAATATTCAAATACATGATTTAATAAATAAACAAACAAATAAATGTATGTTTGATCCCGAAGTAAAAGTTGTTCATCAAAACTAATATTATAAAGAGAAAAGATTTGATTTTTTGTTTATTTGTATGTAATGAATAAACTCAAAAAGTCTTAACCGATTTTAAAAATTATTCCACCTCCAGCAAGCTACATTATCAGCGAGTAATATGGGCATGTATTTTATCGACGGCAGAAGCTAGTACTTCATAATAATAATAAAGAAAATGAGTAGTCAGTTATTTGAGAGAAAGAAAAATGCGTTTATTGGCATTACAAAAAATACACCTTAAAACTATAAAAACAGAAAACAAATAATTATAATGCCAAAAGGGCCTCAGCTCAGCATAATGTCAGATGACAACACAAAGTGCCACCTGACGCTGATCTTCAGCTGCAACCCACGAGTGCCATACGCTAGAATAATTAACATAGGAAAGTGTCAAGGTGTGTGTGTGTATTTCGATTACAACTTGTTTATTGATCTGAATGGGAAAAGAAAAGAAAAAACTTACAGTAGGTGATGAACCCTGCGCCCCCCATCCGGAAAAATTACATGATACTGGTTCTGTATATGAGCTCAGGTCTGTTACCAACACTCGTGCCACTGTATTGGTTAAGAACGGTGTGCCAAGCTGAAATAAATTTATTGAAAGAAGAAGTTATTATAGATGAATGCCTTTTGTCTTAACAGCAATTCCATCAATCGAAAATTATTACTTACAATAATAATACCAATATCGTTAGGAAACCGGTTACTGGGAAGAGGAAGGCTCGTATTATATTCAGGGTGTATGGCGATGTCAGCAATACGCCGAATGCGATCAGCCGAAGTGTCGTTGGTAAGAAGTACGGAACCAGCGAACACTCTGTATTCAGCCGGGTTGATTGGTAATAAGGTCCTGAAATACAGTCTTAGTGTTAAAGATTTGGAATCTGTAAATAATTTATCATTTTATGGAAGGCTTCAGCGAAATTGGCGTACTCCTCAGAAATTATGACAATCTCCTCAATGCAAATGGCCGCATCCCTTGCTATCAATTCGATAGCATTCACAGGGGTGATTCGATTGCATTCTTATTATCTTATATATCACCATAAGAATAACCATGGCTAGTCTAGCTATGTCAAACTCAAAGTCAAAGGCACATCATTTATTTCAAATAGGCCCGTATAAGGGACTTTTGAACGTCAAAAATTTACAAAAAAAATTAATGGATTCTAGTCGCCCCTTCCAAAAGGTAGTTTTCGTATGGAGAAGAATGGGCAAGAAACTCCACCGTTACTCTTTTAAAATGTTTTACAATATTTTGTATAAGTACATTAGTTATATAAATATGTGAGGACGATGCACCTAGAATAAAATTATTATACCACAATAGGCAAAAAGAATTAAGAATTAAAAATGAAGCAACAACAGATAAACTAATTAGGTATGTGATAGACACATGGTGCTCACAATATTTACAAACATTGTAAAAGTAGACGATCCTCCTAAGATTCCACAATTAATAAGTCAGTGTGCGAGGAATTGGTCATAGAATGTTAAATCAATGTCATATAATAAAAAATAATAATAAAATATACACTTAAATTTGCAACCAGTTTGATTTTGTCTTGATTCTAAATTATCCTATGGAGCGGGACCAGCATGTTTCCAAGCATTCTTATCTTGGATATAATCCTCTAATTTGTAATATGCTTGTTTACAAAGTGTAATTTTAATATGAGTTTTAAATTTTCTTTCATTTAATTGCAAAATATCACAAGGTATTTTGTTGTAACATTTAACACAGTACCCCATAAAAGATATATGTACTTTAGATAATCTGAAAAATGGTTGCTATGCACATCTAAGGGAAATACGCGAGGGAAGTTTGCCAAGCTCACGCCTGCAATGCTTTTCAAATTAGCAGTAACATCGTCATTTTCATCTTCAACCTACAGTAGTCTACTGCTGGACATAGACCTCTCCAATCGCCATTCATCTCGATTCTTGGCAACCAGCATAATACTTGGCCGAAATTACGTCACGCTTTGACGTAAGCGTAAACATCTAAGGGCAAACCTGCGGCTATGCAACGTCTTCTTTGCATTTTGTCTTGGTATTACGACACGTAATTTTGACATGGTGTATCATAGCAGCCGGCTACGTCGAAGCGTACATACATATTTTTCGCGCCAATTTTCAGCGGCGGAAATTCAGTAGGTGTGTTACTACACTTAGGTGTGAAGATTAGCTAGATATAATATTGGTAGTGTAGCTGACTGATCTGCACCCTACTTGCGTAACACACGATCAATCACGATCTGCTTCATTTTGACAGTTCAACAACATTCATTGCGATTTACGTTGTTAAGCAGACACACTTTTCGAACATAATGGTACAAAGGGTTAGTAATATCCTTCAAAATGATTTAGGGTGCTGATTGCGTTCGAGGTCAAGAATGCCTACTCATTAATTTGCAGAAGTTCTTAGAACTCCACATTCTTTTTTTAAAAACTATTATTATATTGAAATAATAGGTTGGGGAAAAAGTTTCTTCGTATTTTTTAAGAAAATTCAAAACATTTTTTAACATAGTATGTTTACATTTAACTAAAGTATGTAGGTACCATTTTGTTCGATAACTTTTTGCCATCTTGTAGGTAGGGACATGATCCCATTGCTATAGAAATTTTGGGACTTCTGATCAAAATACCGCGACAAGTGGTTTTGGCAGTCCTCCCGTGATGTTAACCTGACACTGCCTAAAGAATTCTGAAGAGACCGAAACAGGTGGAAATCTGAAGGTGCAAGGTCAGGACTATACGGCGGATGCATTAACACCTCCCAGCCAAACTCTCTTAATTTTTGCTGAGTGGCTAAAGATGTGTGAGGTCTAGCGTTATCATGATGAAAAACCACACCCCTTCTGTTGATTAATTCCGGCCGCTTTCTCTCAACTTCTTGCTTTAATCTCATCAGTTGTTCGCAGTAGAGTTCAGAATCGATGGTCCTGCCTGGTGGTAACAGCTCATAATGAATAATGCCCTTCCAATCCCACCACACACACAGCATCACCTTGTTGCGAGTTAACCCGGGTTTTGCCACAGTCTGTGAAGCCTGACCGGCCTTTGACCACGACCTTTTTCCACGTTCTTGTCGTACGTGATCCACTTTTCATCACCAGTTATCAGCTTCTTCAAAAATGGTTCGGTTTCATTACGTCGTAATAAAGAATCACAAATGAGTACACGGTTCATTAGGTTTCTTTCAGTGAGCTCGTGAGGTACCCAAATATCGAGCTTTTTTGTGTACCCAGTTTTTTTCAAATGCGCCAAAACTGTTTTGTGGTCAATTCCCAGTTCTTCAGCTACGTCGTAACTACTAATATGCCGATCTTGCTCCACTTTTTCAAAAATGGCATCCATTTTATCCGTAATAGGGCGACCAGAGCGACGTGCATCTTTGACATCAAAATTTCCGGATTGAAAACGCTTAAACCAAATTTGTGCTACTCTCACAGACACTGCACTAGGTCCATAAACATCGCAAATTTTTTTCGCGGCTTGCGTTGCATTTTTACCTTTTTTGTAGTAAAATTTTAAAATGTATCGAATTTCTTCATTAGATTCACTCATCTTGACAGTACGAAAAACAAATAAAAATCACACATTTTCCTAATTTGAATTTGGAATTATGTTCTTTAAAATTTAAACTTTCAATGATACCAAAACCAGCCAGATACACATAGTATAGCCAAAGAGATTTTATTACAAGTTCATACATACTATAATGCGAAAAGACTTTTTCCCCAACCTAATATAATTACCACTCGACTTCATTCGATTCTCGACTGACGAACTCGAGAGTGCAAGATGCAGCTGTCACTGCATGTTGTAACGTAACCAAAGCTCCCCCGCATCTGTGTCCTCTAGTGACACTATGTACTTGACTTAATCGTTGCAACGAAATCTGAAAGAACATCAACATAGCATACTGTTTGACTACTTTTCAGTATATTTGTAGCTAACTTTTTTATGTTCTCTTTGAAATGGGCTTATACCAAACGAATATAGAAACAGTAGGTACAAGAACAAAACCGCAATTTTCTTGATATTCTTGTCATTTCAGTATGGATAAACCAGCGAATGAATGCTCAGTCCCAGCTTACACAAAAATATTGCATATAGAATGTGCATTCGCTCGTCTGGTCTTAACAGACCTCTAGAAGAAGGTATATCTTACCATACAAGGTATAAAAAAATATAATAAATTATATTTACCATATATGGAAACTGGTTTTCATTTGCAGGTGATCCATTAAGTATTCTGTTTGGCCCATCAGCATATAAAGATCTTGTACACGTGACTGTCAAAATAATAATAATTGTTTTAAAGAAGTTATGCAAGAAAAATAAGATGGTACTGTGTCGGGGCGCTCCTTAGATGTATCTGCCTAATAGTTTGCTATACATCTATGTATTTTGTAAGTAATAATTAATGCCTACCTTTTAAAAGCCTACACGTTATATGCACTTTTGATAGAGAGAACTCGGTATTGGATTCTTCAATAAACTGCGAAGTGAACCGATTACTTCAACTACACGGAACTTTAACCCTGCATCGTAACCAAAGGTGATTATCGCGCGAATACGCGATTGTTTACCTGAATAATGATGCACATTTGTGACTTGATTGGTCGCGCAATTATGTCATTTTCACGTGCTTTCGCGACAATCGCGTACTTGCTCAACAATCGCTTTCAAGGTCGCGTACTAACCAACGCGATCGTCCCGGTCATTTTGTTCGGCGAACCCGTACGCGTGTTCGACTCATTTGTTCGACAACCCTTCCGGTTTTCTAAACAAATTATTGACATTATGAACATGACGATCTTTTTGGTTAGGACTTGGGATAAAGGTCTGGCGGCGGGCGGCGCACAGTGGTCTGGAAATCGAGCTCCATACTCATAGAAACTTAAAGCAAAGAATTAAAAAAAAAAAATTGTAATGGTTCTGGTATACCTCCCTTTACATAATATTAACGTATGGATGGTACAAGTCACAATATGCGTGAGAAAAAAAAGATTTATGTTTTTTTTTGTATGGGAGAAAACACTAAAAGTACGTTTTTTCGAAACTTAATGGAACTGTTAGGCTGGTGCTCAAACGAGCTATAGTCCCATACACGGCAATCAAGATGACATACACGTCTCCGGTGTGTAGGTTGTTTACACCAAAGTCAGAACTGGAACATGGTTGCTGCTCTAGCGACACTACATAAGTAGTCATTTTTTCCCTCACTACCTCGGGCCATTTGATGTTCTCTTGCAGCCATGTCTCATATTTTTTTATATATGTATGTCTCGTGCGATTACACGAGATCCATTTATTCCTTAAGTTACTCACATAACTCTGACAGAATTGTTTCAATTCCTTCTTTTCATTTTCCGACAATTCAACAGTATTCTCAAAAGCTTCAAATAAAACATTGGGCTGTGAAAATCTACTGTTCTTTGCTATAAACACGAAAATGTCCAAATTGGTACCAAAACCTTCCATCACAACACAATAACAAATATAAGGTAATAAGTTAGCGGGCACAAGTACTGAGAGCTACTGATAAAATTAGACTCAAATGTCCTGTTTTTATACAACTACCCTCATTATCGTTCGCTATTCTCTAATTAGTTAACTATATTACACACAATAGAATTGTATTGTGACTAGGGCTCATTTGGCCCTGCTAGAGCTAGTTAATGCTCATGTCATTAGTATCTAATAATACCTTAAACAAATGAGTTCTTGGAATGAAATTTAAAAAAAAACCTATACAATCAATATCTTTTTTAATTATTGTCATCATAAAGGTCATTAGTAGGCTTAATCTAATTATAATATGAGTAAATCGATTGGCAACGTCACTTAACCACGGCAATGATTTGAAAACTCACATTTTAAAAATACAAAATTTAAAAAAATTGCTACGTGCTTAGGGGTGCCTAAAGGTACATGAATTGTATGTCATCTTGATCGCCGTGTATGGGACTATAGCTCATGTGAGCACCAGCCTAGCAGTTTAATTAAGTTTCGAAAAAACGTACTTTTAGTGTATTCTCCCATACAAAAAAAAAAACACAAATCTTTTTTTTCTCACGCGTATTGTGACTTGTACCATCCATTTGTTAATAATATGTAAAGGGAGGTATACCAGAGCCATTACAATTTTTTTTTTAATTCTTTATTTTAAGTTTCTATGAGTATGGAGCTCGATTTCCAGACCACTGTGCGGCGGTTCGATTTTGAAACAAATGTCGCTGTTATGATAATTTGACGAGAACTGGTTTAAAATTCCGTGTAGTGTACAACCGGTTTCGAGGGAATTGATGGATAAAATAATTGATAATAATTGTACGTCAAAATAAAATACTTATTATGTACTCGTAAAATACTTACCAGAAAAAACAATCACGAAGAGATACAAAAACTTCGCCATTTTTTTATGAGTTTATTACATAAATATTTATTAAACGAGCTCAAATAACTTTATTATCGAACACTATAATGTCGCCAGCATCTACACATATTGTAGACTGAGATATGTTGCAAATTTTGGCTTTATCATTTAGATAAAGGTAATTATTTATGTATATCTATATTTTTATCTTATTAAGTGTGTACGAAAAAAGTTTTATCAGTTAATGATTTCTGTACGAAACCTTTAAAAAGTTATGACCAAAAATGATGTGTTACCAGTATTTAGCTAGTACCTAGAAAATGAAATCGTTTATTCTATATATAGAAATAATTTTTATTGATATTGAAATCATTTTTAGACGTCATATAAAAAACAAAAAAAAAATTGGCTAGATGAGTTCGGCGTTTCCTATCCGACTACTCTGAGAAGAAAGGTCGAAACAAACTCAGAGGTCACAGACTCTTTTAAAGTCCAGACATAATCTTGATCAGGAAATATGAGGACCATGTAGATTAGTGTCTGAAATGGTCTTTTGAGAGTAGAACCACACAGATTTGAATGGACCTGTCCAGTCAGCAAGCATTTGTCAGTATTCGTGGAGCTCAACTTAGAACTTAAGGAGCTCAACTCGACGAACAATACCAAAGAAAGGACATCTGGGTAGGCTGCATAAATTACTCAAACTGCTAGACCATCATTAAAAGTAACAGTAAAAGAAAAAAATAATGAAAGAAAAAAATAAAAAATAAAAAACACATTTTCCTCACATTCACAAAAATTTAAATAATATAATACTTTACAAAGTAAGTTATACTGTCAAGTTTTATGGTTTTATTACAAGGCTTAGCATAGCGAGCAGCTCAATCCCAAGCTTTATACGACACAGGTACTTCCCGAAGCAGCCATGCCCCGAGAGCACCTGCGTTGCTCGAAACGACAGGGAGCCGTGCACTAGCTGGGTGGTGCCGGGTAGCTGTGACTGACGAAGCACGATCTTCCCGCGCCATCCGTAAATTGAAGCGAGGGCTCTCGCTTCTAGGTCCCAGGGCGGGGATCCGGCCAGTGCATAAGCCGCCTCGTAGGGGATCGTGCGATACCCCCCGATAGCTCTGACGGCTATCGCCCTCTGTGGTTTTCGTAGTATTGCGATGCTGCCAGCCGTCAAATATGAATCCCACACTGGAGCCCCGTACAGATCCGGTCCCTCTCTGTAAAAGTGACCGACGGGGCGGGCTGGAATTATCCGCTCAAAGAGCTTACCCACCTCGTCTAGCAGTACTATAGGCCGGTATGCGAACGGTGAGTCTTCTAGGCGCTCCACCTTCCTGAGCAGGACCAGATGACCTGTCTTCCACTAAACAGGGCCCAGCTAAGAGGACTCTTTCTATTAGCTAGGGCTCTAGCTCTTTCAGAACGAGGACGAGCGTGCGCCCGGGAACTCGATCGGGCCCCGGGGCAATGGTTTTGGTCCGGAGCCGCGTTACGGCTGCCGTCATCTCTGGCTGTGTCACCTTAGGGACGCTGACCTCCTCATCCTCAGACTCTGCGGCTGAGGGCAAAGCCATCGGCGGTGGTACATACTCTTTCGAAACCTAACCTTACCTATTTGATCGGAATGATCGCAGTTATATTATTAGATCGTGCTCGTATCATAGTTATATTCCTAGGAAGATAGTTATGAACCGCTTTCATGTAACTATATTATGGTATATAGCTATATCCCTAGGAATTTACTATATAGTGGCTATAGCTATCTTACTGCGACATATATAAAGTTTAGCGCTCCATAATTCCGTGTTTCGAGTTAATCGGAACGCGCGTGTAGATTCTTCTATAGATACTTTAACACCCCCTGAACACCTTAAAGGGGTAGTTTTAATGATCTATTATCGACATTTTTTATTATTTACTTAACAATGATTTCGTGCCAAGTTTCAAGTTTATTAACCCAAGGAATAAGATTTTTCATACAAACAACATATTATATTATTCCTTTTTCATATCCTTAAAGCTTGAATTTCCAAAAATTTCTTCTTGGTGATCGGCTGCATTATGAAAGGAAGCCTTGCGCAAAATTTCAAGTACCTACCTAGTCCCAGTAGTTTCATCTGTACGTTGATATTTATTATGTCAGTCAGTTTCAACTTTTATATTACTCGTATATATTAGGGAACTACGGGAACGTGCCACCGGTATCAAAAGTTCCTTATGTATTAATCCAGGTTATAAACAATCTATTGCGCCAAATTTCATCTAAATTCGTTTAGCCGTTTTTGTGCCAATCCGGAACATACATCCAGAGAAACGGACAAAAATTCTAAAAACTATATTTTCGGCATCGGACTCGATCCCACACCGCGGTTCCTGCACCTCGTAGCTACTTTTTCAGAAAGATTCAATGAATAGTTTTGATTTCGTTACTATTTTATTATAATTATGTGTAAACGTCTGTTTTTGAATTATCATGACTACGACAGCAATGACTTATGCCTTAAACAACATGTCCCGAAATGAACGCACCGCACCAAAAACGGCAATTATAATATTATGTCATAAGCATAATACATAATTACACAGATTTTTTATTATTAAGTAGAAAACATTGTTTATTTTTTAAAATTAGTTATACTGATTGTGGCAGAAAATTGTGGTCACATTATAAATCTACGCACGCATACAGTCGCACACGTATAAGGATCTAGTGTAGTAGGCCATTCGTCCATTTTGGTTTGTTTTGACACTGTACAGTGGCAGTGTGACTGCAATTTACTAGTTTTAATAATTTTTGGAGAAATAAAAACTACGTATATTAAAAATTACAGAAATCGATCCAGTAAACGATTCTGACTGAACTGAATTAGATATCAGAATACCTTGGTACGAACTTGGTAGCTACTGGGTACCAGCCACCTTTTAAAAACGTAAACAACAATTTTCTATGCTGTTTCCTGTATAATGTAGTTCATAAAATGATAACGTTTTGTTCGTTCATAAATAAGATTAGATTATTACTGGTAAAGCTATTAGAACGATAAAACCAAGATAAGTAACAGACCTCGGCTTACAATTTTGCAGTGTGTTACATTATTTTGTACGACGGTTTATTTTTTGTCGTCGTCAGTTTATTTTGAAAAAATGGACAAGTTTTTGATTTTATTTGTGATTGCCTTGTGTGGTAAGGATTTAAAATATAATATAATTTTATTATTTTAATTTTAATTTCACTTTTCGGGCAAAGTGGTTCTCGCTTCTATAGTTTTATTTTTATATGAAACATGGTTACCGGTGCTAAAAATATGACCGTATATAATGTATAATAAATATTTATTTAAATTCTTGATTTCAGAATATCGACACTAAGGTCGATATGACAGAACCTCACTCAAGACTTACGCATAACTTTAAACTAGTTTAAAGCCATTTGATTAGTTGAAACAAGTTTTAAGTAATACTTGAGGATTCAGTAAGTTTCTGTATTAAAGGCAACTTGAGATTGAATGATCATTTGTAATACAAAAGGTCCTAAATAAGTGGTTGCAATGGGATTATGTATGACATTGAATTTTGGTTTCGTATGTTTTTAAATATCTAAGATTTTGAATTCAAGTAATGTATACACGTAACATTGTTGCAAACAGTTGCAAAATTGTTTGAAAGTGGGTTTAGACCAAATTACATAGAACTGGAGCAACACCATTCCTTTTTTGATATTCTATTTCATTGATACGAGAACTAGATACTGTGCGTTTGCTGGTTTGGTCTAAAACGACCTTTATTTTTATCTTGCAACTTTTGTTTAGGTAGGTACTTATTGTTGTTAATTTTATGACCAGGCACACGTGCAAGCTCTTTAAAAGCTGAAGGGGCAAACAGAATATTGGAAGGAACACCTGCATTTGCAAGCCAGTTCCCATACATGGTAAATATATATTTTTTAAACGACTGGGAAAATCTATACCTACTTATAAACGTTACCCAAACGGTTTATTTATTTATAAATGTTGCTTAAAGTTTTGTAGGTAATGATGGACGTCTGCTTTACCATACATTTGACGTTTAACCGTGTCTTAATAAGGGCTTATTTTTCAATCGCCGAATAATAAATGCAGGATTTAAAAAAAAACTGCTATTAAGCAAAAACAAAAAATGTTCCAGATCAGAATCCACCACTGTAATCAGTGAGACAAAATAAATTAGTTGATATTGTTTCAGGTGTCGTTGCAAAACACAAGTGAAATACAAAATTATACAAGAGGACACCGATGTGGGGGAGCGTTGGTTACCTTACAGCATGCAGTGACAGCTGCATCTTGCAATTTCGTCGAAGTCAATGGGTGAGCGGTCAAACCTACCTAATATTAATTTATGATCCATACTTTTTGTAACAAAATGGATAACGCTGAAACCTCTAACTAAACTTAAATTGACAAGTGTTTTTTTTTTAATAGAAACTATTGTGGTCACAATGTTGCCATGAAAATTAACCTTACAATTACTAACAAAATAATTATTCTATGGAATAATTGGAATTATGCCGGTTTAAATGAAATTCTTTAATTGATGCATCTTTTACTATAGGAAATGGGACGTTCTCATTGTTTTTTTGCACTTGCCTTTGCCTTGACTATGCGATTCCGTCAAAATCTCTAATCAGGTGGAAAATAGAATTAAGGCCTTTAAAAAAATCACTTTCAATTTTTTTTTGTCAGAGCGCAATTCATGTACAGTTTTAGTGTGTTTTCAGTTAACATTAAAACTTTTCCACAGGGTCTTCATGCCAATCAACCCGGCACAATTCAGGGTGTTTTCTGGTGCAGTGAGTCTTACTGGTGACGTTTCTACCTATAACTCTCGGCTTATAGAAAGAATCACCGTGCACCCCCAGTATTTCACTAGTACTCCATTTGTGAATAATATCGCTGTTATCTTTGTGAGTAATATTTAGGTATTTATTATTTAACGTCACACCAAGAAGGCAGTAGGTGCAACGTAATTTTCCTTATTGTACATTTTGAGAATTATTATTAATAATATCTAAGATTAAGATTTATTTTGATACTAGCTTTTGGTGGAGGTCGGTAATTATCCCACGGGGACGTACTACCGGGATAAAAGTATCCTATGTTCTAACCCAGGTCATGTCAGGTCCTCTCTACCCATGTGCCAAATTCCATCTAAATCCGTTCAGCGGTTTTAATGTGAAAGCGTTACAAACAAACAAACGCACTTTCGCATTTATAATATTATTTAGGATTTGGGGAAATATCCAGTAGCCTATATCATCGTGTTCATTTTGTTCGGAATACGTCATCACGGCGACAGAGGGTGATTTTCCGAACAACTATGGGACAAATGAACGTGACGATCGCGTATTTTTTTATTCTTTGATTGACACTAGGAATTTCTCCTGTATTGTGGGTGCGTTTACAAACATTTAAACTCACACCCACAAACAGCCAGACCTGGAACAACTACTTGTAGGTCATACAAATATTTGTTCCGTGCGGGAATCGAACCCGCGACACACAGCGCAGCAGTCAATCGCTTAACCACTGCGCCAACCGTGCATACGGGACGGTTGCTTATTTTAGACCACGGAATGAGAAGAAGACTTGTGTTTAATGCAGCGACCAAGTTCTATCTATAATGGTATTTAGCGCCTCTGATGGCTAATAATTATTATTTTGAATTAGTATTTTAAGTATGGGCGCACTTTTACCTGACGTGAAAATACTAAACGACCAAAGTGTTCATCTTTTTCAGCTCACCTCTGCATTCTCATCGATCACAAGTGCACCTGTGCCACTGCCGATCAGGGACGCTGGCGTAACCGACCTAACTCCTTGTTATGTTTCTGGCTGGGGAGCCCAAAATGCTACAGCGACTGTAAGTTATATATTCCATTCAAAAAATAAAAGTGTAAAGTTGAAAATGCAATAATATTTTTGGTCTCAAGGCACTGAACTTTCAGTCCGTGAGTCACTTTTGTTTGTCATGTCAAGTTTTATGGTTTTATCACAAGGCTTAGTAAAGCGAGCAGCTGAATCCCAAGCTTTTCGTATTTCTACAACGATTTTCAACAGGATTGGCATAAGCTTTTCCGTAGCTATGTAAATCCAATACATTTTTACTTTTCCATCATTGTTATCACTGATAGAATGTCAAGATTTATTTCTTGTCATTTTATGACAAGCAATGTAACATTCGATACTTTAAAGTGGTAAAGAACTGCTTTACGAAGTCGACTATACGTACCTGTCTTATCACTCATTCGTTTTTGTTCATTACAGGCCAGTGTGCAGTTGATGCAGATACTACAGCGAGTGAGCGAACCGGGCGCTTGCCGTGCACATTACGTCAGTCAACTTAATATAGTAGATAGCATGATTTGCGCGTCGGGTGTTCAGCAGGCCCCGTTTTCAGGATGCACGGTAATAACTATATTGTATTTATGTAATTTTTCAGAAGCAGTGCGGAATATGGTAGTTGTGACACCCCCGTGCCCATATCACACACAGGGGGGTCCATGAAACGAGGTACAAAGCAAAATTTTAGAAGCCTCTTTCCAAGGGCTTCCCGAAACACCCCCATGTATTTTCAGCAATTATTTATAGTTTAGGACCTAGGCGATTAATCCAAGCGAAAATAAAACAAGCAAGCAAGAAGCGCGTTTACGTTGTTTTGTTCGAACTCGAATTTCTCCAAATATTTTGTTTTTTTTTTTTTTTTTTTTTAAACATTGCCCCACACTAGGAATTTCTCCTGTGTCGTGGGTGCGTTTACAAACATATAAACTCACATACACAAATGGCCAGACCCGCAACAACTAATTGTAGGTCATACAAATATTTGTAAATGAAATGTAATGTGTTTTTGTAATGTTTGAAAAGTACCTACGTATTATTTGTATTGCTTTGAAAAGCTGAGGAAGTTTTTAAAACTACTTTGGTGTCATTGTCACCCTTCTTTTCTTCTTTTTTAAAGCTTTTTCAAAGAGTCTGATGTCAAGTCAGATTTTCCCAAAAAATATTAATACTGTCTCGCTTCTAAACTATAAATAATCGCTGAACGTACACATGGCGGTGGTTCAGGAAGCCCTTGGAGAGAGGCTTCTTAGATTTTCCTTTGGATCTCGTTTCACGGGCTACATAGTACCCACCCAGTATATATTTCGAAATTTGGTCGAGAGGATAAAATACATTGGCTGTCACGTAATCAGCACTAAAAGTGGTGCCACGTTGCAATGCTTTTAAATGTGTGTAGACCCTCACTACCATACCTTAGTTAATGTCTTAAGAATCAATTATACCTACACACCAAAAGTTGTCTTTTACGTACTTACCTAAAGAAAAATACAATATTATTTGCTTTATTTCCAGGGCGACTTAGGAAACCCGTTAGTATGCAGCGGTTCCTTAAACGGTATTCTAATTCGACACAAAAACTGCACAGTCTCTGCAGACCCAGAAGTATATACCCGGATCTCCAGCTTCAGCGCATGGATAAATAGTACAACTGGGATAGCGCCCGAACCCGCTCCCGCTCCAGACGCAGCGATCACTATCCAACCAGCAATCGCAGTGCTAGCAGTGATCGCTATAGCTCAAATGATAACCACTAATGTCATAAATTAAGAATTTTTGAACTAAGGGATATTAAAAATCATATTGATACAGACGTACAGATCCTTCATCTTATTTCATTTTATTGCATTCAGTGTATCCAGTAGTATTTAATGTACGTTTTTAGGGTTCCGTACCTCAAAAGGAAAAAACGGAACCCTTATAGGATCACTCGTGTGTCTGACTGTCTGTCCGTCTGTCACAGCCAATTTGTTCCGAATCTAATGGACCGATTAAGTTGAAATGGCCAGGAGGAGCCAAAACAATATAACTTACTGCTGTACATTAGTTTATGATCATTGAAAAAGGGTTATTGTAATCATCATTATGAACAAATTTTACTATGAGATCAATCCATGTTTATCAGAGTTCCATACGTCTGTATGAAAAAACGGAACTCTTATAGGATTACTCGTGTGTCTGTCTGTCCGTCTGTCACCGCCAATTTGCTTCCAATCTAATGAACCAATTAAGTGGAAATTTGGTTAGCATATGAATTTCTGTGATCCAAACACGGACGTGTAACGTAAATAAATTAATTTAGGATATGGGGGCCAATATTGGGAGGCAAATAAGAAATTTAAAAAAAAAGTTTTGCAACCTGTATCGTGTTACATATCAAATGAAAGGGCTTACTGTGAGGGTCCAATTATTTTAATTTAAACTCAAAAATAAATATCTTTAAAATTATTTTTAAAAAGAGATGAAAAATTACCTTATCTCCGAAACTACTGACTCAAAAATGTTGAAAAAATACAAAAAATAGTTCTTATTATAGATTACGGGAAAACTTATGAGAAGTCTATGGTCTTAAAATAATAATATGGTAAGTCACTCAATATTCTGCGTACAAACTTACATTTGCTGTTGGAATGTATGGGGAAACATGTTTTTCCACTAAAATGTTAAGTTTGTTCTTGCGATAAATTCATCCCAACTACGGAACTCTTCATTGTGCGTGGTCCGACACGTACTTGGCCGGGTTTTATCATTTCTAACGTTCACATTATCATCATTTCAGCCGAAAGATGTCCACTGCTGGACATAGGCTTGACCTGCACCGCCACTTCCACCGTACACGTTAATACGTACACGTTATAACGCGGAAGTTTAAAAGTGTCTTAATTTATTTTCATACATTTTACTTTCCTATGTTATCGTGATGCCGTGACGTAGACGTCCACGATAATATCACCACGTAACATATTATGAAAGCGCATAATTATTTGTTTATGATCACGATAAAATTTTATCATTCGTATAGTTTCCTTGTTGTAAGTACTTAATCGTGAGCTACAAATAGGTGCCGGCTATATGCGAAATCACATGCATCGAATTGGAAATTCGAGCATTATTTTGACAACCTTCTTCGAGATAAATCGAAATTGCTGTACTGGTGGAACGCATGCGACTGCCCGGCCGGCAATGTTTGTATGAAAATCTATATCTGTCGTGTTTAGCGGCCAAATAAATTACCTACTATGAAAACTCATATCTGTCGTGTTATTTAAGAGTGAACAAGGCCTGCGAGGAATTTGTAAAATAGGTATTTGAAGAAACTATTGCCGTCGTCTTACTTCAAACCTGCCTCCGTAGAGTTCGCACTCTACGGAGGCAGGTTTGAAGTAAGCTGTCCCTATCGCTAGGGACAGCTGTAGCTCAGACCAATTACATTAAAAAAATTAAGAAATCGACGTTACGCGTATTCCCCTTTTTTCTCTTCGAAAACTGAGCCGATTCAATTATTTTTAACATTAAAATTTAAAAAAAGAATATGTCTAGGTTCCTGTCATTTTCTTTTATGTTAAAAACTTTTGGAATTTGTCTGGTAGTCCTCCAATCACGGCTGAAAAATGGGGCATTCTTGTAATTTTTGGAGGGTCATATTTTCTTTACCAATAAGTTACTGAAAAAAAGAAAATAACAGGGACGTGTCTATAGCAGACCTTGATTTTATGAAAAAAAAAAGATTGCTCTAGAGACAATAATCAGGAAGAAAATAAGGGAATACATTTGTATGGAGAATCGCAGGCCCTGTCCCCTCTTAAAAAAAGGAACGAACTTTTTACTTCAACACATGACAACCAAGGAGGTAACTTATCAAAGATTTTATTTAAATTACGATTTGGTTTGCAAATAGAGCTGTTAAAGTTAAAGAAGAACAAATGAAAAAATGAACATAATGGCGCTGAAAATTATCGTTGTTCGTTGTGTTGATTCTGGAATTTATAATTAATTTACTTACATAGTTTGAATTTCCGCGCATTATTTGAGAAAAGTACTATACAAACCTTGGCCGCAACCAGGCATTGATGGACTTACGTAATCGTGCCTCTGCTTCGCCTCGGCCCACATTTTCAAGATCGTCTATCAATGCCCTTGTTTAAAGAAAGAAAAGAAAGAAAGAATAATATTTATTTCGACACAGTTCGTGAAACACATAATACAAAAATAAAAAGTGAAAATAATCATAAAGCAATAATAGTGTGCGCCTCGCGGTTGTGCCAAAAAGGTTTATTTCAGCATTAATGCCCGACAAATGCTGTCTGACGCTGGTTTTCTAATGAACCCTTATGGACAAGTGACGGGGAGTACCAACAACAACGGACAACAACGGGGAGTGTTTCAGACCGCGACAGTAATGTACTATCAAATCCCACTTGGATTACAAGTGAGATTTGATATTATGATAAGGTAAAACTTACTTAAAATAACACTTATTAATCTAATCAGTATTATTTCACTAGAAATAAAACTGATTTGATTAATCAGTTCACTAGAACAAAAACATCGAAACATTTTAGTAAGCTAGATAAAGTAAATTGTGGTTACCAAAATAAATTGTGTAGTCAAATAAATTAAGAGAAATCCAGTTAGGTTTCTTTAATTATTATAAAAAAAATGCTCGATTTGGTTGGTTTTGTATTTCTGTTGAAATGTTTGTGTTTGTGAATAAAAATAATTATGACCATTATCCGTCAATAACTAAATAAAGATAAGATCTTCCAATCAGACTGATGTGGCAGGGCGACTTTCGAGTTGATAGCATAGCTATCTTGCCAGAAATCTCTCCCAATACAGATAAAACCCCACCGTGTACAAAAATACACGGCAAACTAATTTCTATTACCACACCCTTAGCGACCCGCAAAGTTTGTGTAGTGTTTAAAAAGTCTTAAAAACTTTTTACGTCAGAGAGGCAATTTATGAAGGGGTGAAACATTTTCGACACATGGTCGAAGCCAGAAATTTCGCTATCTATACTGACCACAAACCAATCAGTCTTGCTTTTCATGAAAGGAAAAAAAAACTGTTCGCCATGTCATTATAGATATCTGGACTTCATATCACAGTTCACAACAGCAGTGCTATTCTGTAACCATCTCACCGTGAAAACTTAGGTGAAGTGAGCTCGGAGTGAGCTGTCAGTCCCTATCAGTAGGTGGAATGACAGCTCACTTCAAGCTCACTTCACCTGAGTTTTCACCGTGAGATTATTACAGAATAGACTGGCTGATATCCGCCACATTTTCGGAAAGGGTAATGTGGTTGCTGATACCTTGTCACGGATAGATGAACTGTAGGCACCATTAGCTCATGAAACTCTCACTAAGGCTCAAGAGTCAGACATGAAGCTGTCAGGATTCCTCAACTCAACGTCATCACTTAGGCTAGAAAAGTTCAAAGTCCCAGTTACTGATGTAACTATGTACCGTGAAGTCAGCACGCAAACTTCCAGGCCTTTCGTATCACAAGCCTTACGAAAACAAGTGTTCTTCAGTCTTCATTCGTTAAGTCAACATATTTTAATATCCCTCATATTAAAATTAAGAGAACGAAGAAAACGAACGAACTTAACGAATGAAGAGAACGAGTGTTCGTTACTTCAGGAATTCCAAGTATGTATAAACTTTGTCTATACTGTGTAACAAACATAAATAAAAAAGCAAGTTATGTATAAAAATAATAATAATATCTTTAATTTCTAAAATACTAATTTAAAACATTGGCGGTTATCATTTGAACAATAGCGATCACTGCTACCACTGCCATTGCAGGTTGGAAAGTGGATGCTCCGCCTGGAGCGGGTGTAGTCACTGGTGACGGCGTTGTCGTCGATGTCGTTGTCGTTGTTGTTGTTGTTGTTGTCGTCGGTGTAGTCTGTTCGATTGTACTGTTTATCCATGTGGCGAACCTGGAGACCCGGGTATACACTTCGGGTCGCAGATAGGCAGGATTTGAGCAGTTGTGGCCGTTGATAACAAGAATACCGTTGAGGTTACCGTTACATACTAACGGGTTGCCTGAGTCGCCCTGAAAATAACGTAAATTTTAATGATAAAGTAATGTTCTACATATTCCTCTTGTTTGGCTTTTTTGTAAATTCCGTTCTTAAAAGACCATTTTTGGAGAGTATTACTGACATGGATATTTGATGGTATAATAAATATTAGGACATGAAACGTCTCAAACTTATGAGTAATAATTTGTCGAATTGTGTCTTCACACGTTAGTACTTCTATTAGTGACAACCACGTTCTATTTGGAGGATCATTAACAGTAATACAAATAAGTTAATACCGAGCATGAGGAAGAAAGTAT
The DNA here is from genome assembly GCA_949128155.2 of Xanthia icteritia. Taxonomy (NCBI): domain Eukaryota; kingdom Metazoa; phylum Arthropoda; class Insecta; order Lepidoptera; family Noctuidae; genus Xanthia; species Xanthia icteritia. The sequence goes on along the minus strand of OX421938.2, from coordinate 9,305,329 downwards.
TGTTGCCAATGCGCAGACCATCGTATCTTGTAAAGTGAGTGCAGGAGTAGTGCCGCCTATGGTGCCCGTATCGGTGAAATAAGCTTGGCACACGGTCTGCTCTAACACCGTCTTCTGTAAGTGCATCAACTGCGTACTGGTCTAAAAACAAAAGTTTGTGGGTAAATTAGGTTACATTTCTAGAACATATTGGCGAAAGCTATAATTATTATGTGCAAGTAAAGTGCCGTTCACATATCACAGTGGAGCACAGTGGTGGTTCTATGAGTAACAGAGACGATGCTCAAAAAACTAAATTTTTCTTTAAATCTCTTTCATTTGCCTTTTAACAGCCGCGTAATAAAATAAACACACAAAATAATACACAATTGATTATGTGGGCTGTGTTATTGTTTTGCATCGCGCTTGTCACATGCTATAGTGCACGGGCAAAAAGAAAAAGATTGCTATTTTCTTATTAAAGTATGTAAATTCTTGGGTCCGGAATAAATAAGAGTTTTTAACAAGGATAATTTAACTTACAGAATTTGTGCTGTTTTGGGATCCCCAGCCGGACGACGTACAAATCGGTCCTTGCGAAGTTGTGGCGTCGTTAGTCGACAGTGGCAACGTTGATACTGCGTTACTTGGGAATTCAATGTTCAGCTGAAATAGGCAAGAGGTTTAGCTGATTTTCACGTTCCGTAGGTACTGCAGAGGTTTTGTCTGGTTTGCTTTAACAACCGACCTTCGCGAATATTGTGATGTTTAAGTTGATGGATTAGATTTCAACCAACCCGTTCACTTCTCAACACAGACACTGCTGCAGCACTCACTATCGCAACAAGGGTGATAAATACACTTAAAGAATGTGTATTTCATATCACTGAGACTCAGCTTGGTGAGTTGACAGAGTGCATCATGATGTAAAATGAGATCTAGAAATAATTTTGCAAATTATAATTAAAATACGCCTTTCATTTGATAATTCCGGTAGATAAATTTATATAAGAGCGCGGAGCTCTAAGTGAAATAAGGTCACCTTACGTAAACTTTAAAAACTTTGGACCTTGTCGCATTAAAGACGTAACTTGATGTAATACAAATTGTCGACGTTGTTATTTACAGCGTATATACTAAGGCCCATATTAAAGAACCGCACTCAAGACTCAAGCATTACTTAAATTTAGTTTCAACCAATCAAAAGGCTTTAAACGAGTTTTAAGTAATGCTTGAGTTTTAAGTGAGGTTCTGTACCTAATACGGGCCTAAGACAAGGTTCTTACTTAGAACCTTGTCTTAGGCTTTGCTGAGGTTATCGAAAGTCGACCATACATATTACTAAAATACCTAGGTCAAATAAATATATTTGACGAGCGCTAATTTGTATGAAAATGCATATTTTATTCACATATGGTCAACAATGCAACGCGAAGAAGAAAATATGAGAGATACTGGGGCGAGACTGTTCACACGTAACTGACGTATCCAATGCTTGCCCATTTCTTTTTGCTGCGATGTGGTTCAGATTTTTGAACTCTGCCCACTGTACCAATATAACCAATAACAGGTGAAAATATTATATATGATTTTCGGACTTGGCAACGTCATAATCAATATGTTAGGACAACACAGAGCAATATTTCATTACTTCATTTAATACCTAATATTGTAGAAGGATCTGACAGCCCTCTTTTACAAAACTTTATTCTTTCATTTATAAAAACAGCAACATATTTGACAGCTATTTGCGACGTTGCGAACTTTCAGAATACACAGTTTAAAAAAAAAACACAGTTTACCTGTCATTATTATGCTTAGATAAAAGGTCTGACAAAATGAGAACTTACCCGCATTTTAAACGACTTCAAAAGGAGGAGATTCTCAATTCGACAGTAAGTTGTTTTTTTTTTAATATGTTTGTTTCGCGACTTCTCGCCAATTATGAAATTATTAAGATGATTATTTTGTTTGTTTGGTACGTCATACTTCAGAGGTGGTCCCATATACATTTTATAAACTTTGCTTACGTATTTTTTGAGTTAGCTTCAATAATGGGTATTTTTCCCACTTAGTCTGTATGGATGATGTTATAAGTTGAACTAACTAAACTTAAAAAACTAACTTGTGTTAAACTTGTTCGTCACCTAGCTTTTCGGTTTAGAGTTAGGAATCTGAGATCATATACAGCAAAGCTGGATTATTTTAAAATCATTCATCTCAGATATCGACGTACAGTCTCTGATTTAACATTCCTGTTCAAGTTGCTTAATAATAGTATTGACTGTCCAGATCTTCTTAGCAGAATAAATCTTAATGTGCCTGCCAGAATCCCGCGTCATCCCCGCCCATTACTCAAGGCTCCACGATACCGAACAAATCTGGGTAACCACTCACCGGTTTCCAGGATGACCCAGCAGTACAATGACTTATCATGTACATTAGAAGACATAGACATCTTTTCTAATAATCTGGGTAAATATAAGTCACTAATCCGTACACAATTAAATGATACCTAATTATGTGAGTGTTGAACTGCCTGCCTAGTACCAAATGCATTGTTCGCTATTTTTATTTGTATATTTTTATCTGTCTGTGTGTACATTTTTTTCTACTTGAACTGTGCTCGTTGCTTTTTAATCATTATTTTTATTCAATTTAAACTCAGATATAAACTTAATAAACTTAATGATGATAGTATAATATATAATTTTAGCTTTAAGTCTACATCCATATAAATATACTGTTTGCTTGTCTTTATTGCATGATGTGGTCTCCTATAATTGAGGGAGCACATAGATTGTTGTTCTTGTCTTTGTACTATAGCATGTAAGGTGTATTCTTTGTTGGAGATCCTAATAAAATAAAATAAAATAAAATAAAATAAGTTCCTGACACCGATATTTACATAGCAGGCAGTGGTATTCGAATATGTGTGGGTTAGGTACCACACTAAAAGTTGAAAAATAAAAACTTTTACAAAAAAAACTAATCGACTCGGAATCCGGTGGCTAAAAACGAAAATTCAAAACCATAGACGACCGACTTCGAAATTAAAGATATTTAGCACTTTTTTGTGTTTTTTTTTTTAAGTAAGTTACATTTTTTTGGAAAAGCTTTTCTTATTTAAAAAATGAATGCATCAAAAACTTTACTTACGGTAATAACTGCGATATCATTGACATAGGGGGTGCCTGGGCTGTAGTTGGGGTGTACGGTAATGTTCGATATAGTACGAAGGCGATCAGCAGATGAATCGTTGGTAAGAACCGCTGCACCAGCGAACACCCGGTATTCATTCGGGGCAATAAGCGTGTTGACCCTGAAAAACAGTATTAACTTTAACGTCTTTGGCTCTGTAGAATATATTGAATTTTGGTTGAAGACCGCTCAGAACGAAGAAAATCTCCTCAATGGTGCACCTGGCTAGAGCAAACGCCCGGTTACCTTTTTTTCTTATTTTTGCAAATTAACACTAGATACTGACCCATTTACGCTGTTGTAAAGGCAAGATGCAGATGTCACTGCATGCCTTAGCGTAACCAATGCGCCCCCGCATCTGTGTCCTCTTGTGTAATTGGTTACTTGACTTAACTGTTGCAAGGAAATCTACAAGAATATAAAAACATATGGATAGGTTATTTCGTTCTAATGATACACATTAAGTATTTGTTGTGTAGTGGCTTTAACGTCTCTTATTCGTCTTGATACATTGTCAGGTTTACGCAAACATTGCGGGAAAGTCCGAAAGGGATACCGTGGCCCCTGGCAACGTACAGGCAACGGAAGGAACACGGGTGGGTTTTAGTCAGTAAGAGTCTGACACGCCCTTCCGTTCCACCCAGAGCGGGAGAAGTTATTTGAAAATTTCCCACTCAAAAAAAAAAAAGGGTTACGCAAACAAAGGTTGCGGTGCAAAGGGTCCTCTTAGTAGTCATTTCTGATTTCAGGATTGATCCCGTAGTAAAAGTTTTTCGTAACGATGAGTACAATGTTCCCTTTTCAATGAACCAAAACTATTGTAGCATGTAAAGTAGTAAGTTGTATTGTTTTGGCTCTTCCTCCATAGTAAAAAAATATACTTACCATATATCGGAACTGGTTGTCAGTTGCAGGCGATCCTCCTATTATTCTGCTAGTCCGTTCAACATTTAAAGAGCTTGATGTGCCTGTTCATAAAATAGATAATAATATAAGTACGTTATATTATGTGATAAGTAAAACTTATTATGATGCGATCCGTTTTGCGCGCACCAATGAAGAAAAGTGACAAAAATATATCCTATAAATATTTTTACCATAAATTAAATTATGTATTTTTGAAAAATAACATTTGTATCAAATTCTTACCACAAAATGCAATCACAAATAAAATCATAAAGTTGTACATTTTTAAGTGCGGAGACTACTATAGATTTGAAAAACAAGACTGTCGTACAACACTAAAGGACACTACTTCTATATGACTGATTCATACGGCTAATCTTGGGCTGCATTATATAGGTATCTACAATCTTATCTAATTAAGGAAAGAACGAAACAATATTTTTATCGGATTTCATAATGTTTTCGTGTGAGTGGGCCGAGCCGGGTGACTTTGGCCAGCCCGACTGTAATTTTCGATAAATTTGACACTTCGTGGGTGTTCTCTTTAGGGCTCTTTCCTTAGCGAGCGTTCGGTCCTTCTCTGTCCAGCGCTTGTCCGACCGACTCCTTGGCAATTCAACATTGCCTGTAATTGGTTTAATTCAAAGAAATGCTTTTAGTTTGAGATAGCCAGACGCGTGTCGTCAAAAAATTCATTAGAAAAACTATGTTGGAAATACAGAGCACTCTTGCGGGCCACTGCTTCGCTCCGAAAGATAAATCCACCGGGAAACAATCAACTTATACTTGAACTTTATATTATATATATGCTTATACTATAGTAGTTATATATGCTATACTGCAATAGTATAGTGCTTATACTGCAATCTATAAAATTTGGCGCTCCATAGTTCGTTGGCATTTATGTTAGATCTGTCTAGTTCAAAAATATCAAAGACACTATGACATAAAATTTCATTCCCAATAAAGAAAGTATTTTCAAGAAGTGGCAAATTCACTCAACTGTCGATTTGCCTTTAGAAGTCGATAACAATAAAAATTCTATTGTGGCTCGTTAGTGATAGAAAAACTTTTATAAAATTGTTCTAATTGAGGCCGCACTTTTGGTATCACCGAATCCTTTCTGAGTGAGTAATGATAAATTAATACATTCTAAAAGTGATAACGTTCATTTGCATTGGATCATCTATAAAAATATTGCTAACTACTTACCTATTCAATTTTGTTTTATTATTTCGGAAAATATACAAGTATAATATAAAATATACTTTTATTATTTATTTTATAAATTACAAGTTCCTTACATTTAAACAAAGCACACAATTTGACCTCTGGGGTCTATCTTAGCAAGCCAAGCACACAATGATGTAGAAAATGATGACGAATGATGTGATGGTGTATTAATGATGTAAAGTAAATACTGATCTTTTATTTATTTATGTCTGCTGCACTGACAGTAAACATCAAAGCGCGCAGCAAGCCAACAACAACATTTAGCTATAAAACTTCTTGCAAACATTTAACATAGATTTACTGCTATACATAAATATGTCAACATCGCGATCGGGCTTCTGAGCAATCAGGGCGTTCAGCAGATTGATCGCCTGGGTTGTGGGAGCATATCGAGCAGTATGTAATTGTAATTGCTTTTCGTTTTCTCAAGTTGCGTTGGTTGTAGATAGTTTCGTTTAAATGTGATCGCTGACTGGTCCCCTAACGGGTCTCTGAATGTTCGCTTGATAAGATAACGATGGTTCTTTTGCAATCCTCGCAGACTGGAATTCCTTAATATTTACTGAACTGGAACATTTTTTCAATACTAGTATTATTTACCTATATAGTTAGGAAATTATTTTTCGTATATTTTAGTCTTAATAATATTCAGCTTCTGTGTCGAAGCAAGCGTCTCGCTCGCCAAACTCTTTCTATTTGGAATCTAAAGGTCACAATTTGGTCAAGATTTCCTTCAAGGCCAAAGTAATTTAACACTTTGAACTATTTAAATTTTTTATGCAAATTTCGACTTAAATGTCTAGCTGTTTAGAGATTATTATCGTGTAAGGCTTAAAAATTTATATGTATCGATGGTATGTTAGCGTTTTGATGATTTTGATACTTTTTATAACAGACTGATCTGTGCCTATTTCGTGTTGATGTTGTACTTAAAATTTGTCTCAATTTAGCATTTCATGTTTTGCAGTTGTGGTTTTTATTACAAAATAACTATTGTATGCCTTCTCTGGCAAATGCGATTATGTATAATATTAATAATGATAATTGTATTTTTATATGAATTACAAATGCTTTTTCCGAAGAAAACCTTAAAAATCTTGCTACTGAACACATTTCGAGGATTGTTACGGAAAACTGCGGTCGCTCGCATTAACGATACGAACGAACGAGCGTGGTCGTATGTCGAGGTTGTGTCTAAGTTATATTGGATGCATTCACCACATTCTTCGCACTCTGTCCCATTTTAAACGAAATTCGGAAAGTATCTAAATTGAGCCGCAAATTCAGTGCGATTTACTGCCTTTTATAATATTATGTTGTTGAAATCATTGTCTCGTTGGTCTAGTGATCGCAAGCGCTACTAGGTTTTTCAAAGTGTTATCGGGTTTTCCATAAGGAATTTCTCAGTAGCAGTCCGGAGTTTGAATTTGTGCCCGATTCAAGGCATTAGGCTCGCTCTCTATTAGAATATGGTACACTTATGGGCACCTCTGCCTAACCCTTAGAGGATTACAAGCATGATATTATGTTATGATGTTGTTGAAGTGGGCGCTGAACTGGTGGTGAAATGGATAGAAAGCCATGACGTCACACGACGAGATATCCAAACTGATAAACTCAAATGACAATGACGACTTTATCATTGATGATCATATTTTTTTTAATGAAATTACTGTGTCAACTTACGAGTACCTAGAAATGATTTTAATGACTGGTCAAAGATAAATTTCAACAAAGTTCGTCACCTCCACTGTTATCCGGCAGTAAAACCTACCTACTCGAGGACAAGACAACGAAAAGACATTATTATAAACTAAAACACTAACTAAAAAATATCCAGGATGAAAAGTAGTCTATTTACTTCTCCAGATCCAAGACCACCTATCTGTTTCATAACGATCTGTTCAGTAGAAGACATACAGACAGAATTACATTCGATATTATAATTATATTAAGAAAATGAATTAAAATTTGCGAAATAATATAGGTTTCGAACCCATGCAGGACGCCCAGCAGCACCTGACCAACGAGGCAGTCAGTACCTAACATAATATTTGACATTAAATAAGTGCGTGGGATAGCTTACCTCTCCCGAGGAAAAGTCTTGGAGAGATAGATAGATGAAAAACACAGTGATCCTATTAGGATTCCATATTTTCATTTTAAATTAAGAAATATTAAAATTAAGATACATAAAAGAGATAGATAATAGGAACTCTTTCCTTGGTTTTTAACCGATTTAAAAAAAAGGAGCTTATTATTGTTAATAATTGTTTTATAAGTCCCGGAGTAAGATAAGATTAAAGGTAATTTTGTCTGCATAAATAATTGATAAATGGTACATTGTATTCTGACCAAAGTACTTGGACTATACACTGTCATAATATAATAAGTAATTGTGCACAGTAGTCTAAACTATGCGACGGACAAATTGTATCTTAGATTTTCAAAACAGGCGGAGCCCCGCTTCTTGCTTCTTGGGGTCATATATTTACTATAATGTATAAACGTAAAATAACTCCTCCGTAGGCTTTGTTTACACGCTTCGCTATTGCTCGCTTACTCACTCATTCTAGCTTCTCTTAATAAAAATTTTACCACCCGCGGTAGACAACTAGTGTCGCAGGATAAGATTCGAAATGAAATTATCCGGAAAACTACTGGAGTTACCGACATAGCCTTCTGAGTAAGTAAACTGAAATGACAGAGGGCTGGCTATGTTTGTCGAAGGACCGATGGCCAGTGAAGCAGACGAGTCTTGGAGTGGAGACCGGGTATCGGCAAGCAGTGGGCGTCCTACTAGTGTGGGATGATAGCCGCAAAGGTTTCTGGGACAGACTGCACGCTTAGCATGACCACAATAGAAACGGGTTTTGTCGACGGAAGAATAGACAAAATGACAGATAAACAATAACAATCTGTCATTTTGTCTATTCTTCCGTCGACAAAACCAAAATGACAGATAAACAATAACAATCTGTCATTTTGTCTATTCTTCCGTCGACAAAACCCGTAGAAAACCTGTTTATATTTTTTGTTTTGGTTGTCATGCTACGCGTGCTGGATATGGAAGGCGGAAGACAGGGTGTTGTGGTATAGCTTGGGAGAGGCCTATCTCCCAATTAATTGTCAGGCGATTATAATTGGGAGTCCTCGTAGAATCGGTAAGGCGGATGTCACAAGTTCTCTTCAACAGTACGATCGTTCCATTTAGCACTGACGTGAAGGACCTAGGCTTGCACATCGATGGTACGCTGAACTGGCGTACTCAAGTCGCTAGGGTCAGCCAGAAGGTTACTATAACGCTGTGGGCTCTGTACCGACTCAAAAATGTATTACCATCAAGTACCAAGACAATGCTTGTTGCCTTAATTTTTCCTATAATCGATTATGGTGATGTGTGCTACTATGACCTGAATGCAGATCTCCTCGACAAACTTGACCGTCTTCTCAATAACTTCATTCGATTCGTTTTCAATCTGCGTAAATATGACCATGTCTCTGCGCATCGGTCGCTTCTAAACCTCTCTGCGCTGGCGTATGGGCAACCACCTATACGCCAGCGCAGAGAGCAAAAGGCACTGATCACCTTGTTTTCATTTCTTGACTCTCCCTCTTCTCCTAGTATATCCTATCTAGCCCTCCACTTTCAGTACATTTGCGCAAACCTCTATAGAACTCTACGTTCATCACACAATCGTCTTCTCCAATGTCCCACTGACTTCATTCACTCTTCCTTCTTCGTTTAGTCTATCTCTTTGTGGGATACGCTCCCCCAAGAAATCAGGATTAGTTAGGATCAGTTGGTTGCTATCCTGATTTCGAAAATTCGAAAGAAGCTGGCAGTATCATAACAACGGTAATGAGGAAATCATTGTTTGTCTTATTTGTTTTAGTATTTTCGTGTATTGTTGTGTAGCAATTGTTCTTATATTTATATAACTATATTTAGCTTAGTTTAAATAGGTATATGTATATCCTTATATTTAAATAAATATTTATTCCACAATTTTCGATACTGCACCTACCACTGTCTGTTTCTGCATCACTCATAGGTTGACTGGTAGAAAATGCCTATAGCATTAAGTCCCATTAAGGCTCTATACATTTGTGTGCTTAAAGTATTAAATAAATAATAAATACATGTCCAGTAGTGTACTGCGATAGGATAAGTTGATGATGTTGATGAACCAGTGCTAGCGATCAAATCGGTGACTGCCGTTAAATTACTAACTATACCTACAATTATGAAACTCACAAATCAAGTAGACTTAATAAAAAAAGGCAGCTCTGAATAAAAATAATATAATGTCTCAAATTTTCAAAATATCTTAATTTAATCCATTGGCGGTTATAATTTGAACAATAGCGATCACTGCTAACACTGCCATTCCAGGTTGGAAAGTGGATGCACCTGCGGTCGTATTGATCCATGTGGCGAACCTGGAGACCCGGGTATACACTTCAGGTCGCGGAGTATCTAAGTTTAAGCAGTCGTTGACTACGAGAATGCCGTTGAGATTACCGTCGCATACTAACGGGTTGCCTGAGTCGCCCTGAAAATAACATAAATTTTAATGATAATCTAAAGTTTTGTTACTAACATACCCATACACCCATGTGGACACTTCAGAAAGAGTCTTTCTCTTTACACAAAAAAGCCTTGTTTGGTTATTTTTTCGTGAATTCCGTAACCAAAAGACTATTTTTGGATATTTGATGGTATAATAAAAATTAGGATTTAAAATTATGAGTTATAATTTGTCGAATTGTTAGTGCCAATTTTAGGTGACCACCATGTTCTACCAAGTGTAAAGTCGAAAGTCACTTGATCATGTTGTTGTGTTTTTGGACCATGCGTGGGATAACCTGCTGGTTACGGAGATATTGAAGGTCAGAGATCCAACTTTTTAGAAGTTTAAAAAAAAAAAAAGTTTTATTTTAATAAGGTAAGTAAGTTTTTGACATATGTATTCATTTATTAAAAGGACTTTCTAAAGTATGTGTATACAACTTACTAAGTATTATACAAACTAAAAATATAGCGTCGAAAAATTCATCCGCATCACTGTGGACTGGTAATGTACCCAAGATCGACCATATTGCCACGTTGCATGGCAATGCTTAGCTTCTGGCCAAGGTAAAAGCCAGCCCTTGGGTCACAGGAAGTGTCAACCAGTCGTTTGGAGATTTCATTGAACAAACCATGATTTAATTAAGGTAAATGTTTAAATGGTAAACCCTCCATATTGGTGCCCAAGATACAGGCTTGCCTAGTTTGGGGCCAATGTAAACCCGTAGTATTATTTTTTTGCAATAAAGAATTTATTTATTTATTAAATCTTACTTTAAATACTCCCACGATACTTGTATCGTTGCATGCACCCGTAAGCACAATGATTTGCGTGTGTTACCACAGCAAATTTCTCCGTCAAAAATAAAGGTCGTCTCCGCAGTTATTTTTGTACAAAGTTGCTTATATGATGTAAGTACAGAATGCGTAGGTGACAGCTTCGTGATGGGTCGTTTTACACCCTTTTATTTGGAGGAGCATTAATAGTAATACAAATAAGTTATTAACAAGCACTGCCTCATTGGTCTAGTGGTCGCAAGTGCTACTGCTCAGCATGAGGTCTTGGGTTCGATTGTAGGTCGGGCAAAGTTTTATTTTATTTTTATTTTTATTCAAGAGGAACAACAAACAGCTACAATATAAAACATAGGAACAAGAAATACACAAAACATATATACAATATTGCAGCCCACAGCGCTGTTCACAGATTAATAATGGGATACAATACAGTGAAAGTAATCGCTAGGGTCACAAATACATTTTTTTTATTTTTTTTATTTTAGTACTTACTTATTAAAATCATTTTCATTCTAAGATGTATATAATACACAATGTAAAGAATATGTAATTTATTAAATATAATATATATAAATACTCAGTAATTGTAGTAAGTTATTGGGTTTTCTATCTGGAATTTCTCAGTAGCAGCCCAGAGTCTGAATTTGTGCCCGATTGATGGCTATAGGCTCGCCCCCTATTTACATGAACTTGGACATAACTGGCGAAATGTGGGGGTCTTTTCATGTGGTTAGTGACTATCCTGGTGTCGCCGCTCATGGGCCTCTGACTTGGCTTCACATGCCGTCGAGAAATATCTCTCAGTCATGCCGGTTTCCTCAAGATGTTTCCCTACACCATCTTTAAAGCAAGTATAGTGTAGTTTGTGGGGGTACTATAGGTTCACTTCTGCCCAAACAAAACGTGATGTTATGTTATTACCGAGCATGAAGAAGCAAGTCTCGTTGCCAACGCGCAGATCATGGTAACTTGTATTTCGAGTTCAGTGCCGCCCATGGCGCCCTGACCAGTGTATTGACGTTGGCACGGGATCTGATCCATCACCACCTTGTTTAAGTGCATCAACTGCGTACTGGGCTAAAAATAAAAGATAGCGAATAAAAAATAGCACACCTCAGCTCCGCCGCGAAACCGTAGCAGCGAAACAGCAGTAGTTCAATTAAACTGGCACGCGTTATGTTACGCTACTAGAGTTCCGCTACTCGAACTTCGAGTAGCGGAACATGACGCGAACCAGTTGAATTGAACTACTGCGGTTTCGCTGCTGCTGTTTCGCGGCGGAAGTGTGCTACTGGCGTCAAGAATATATTGATGAAAGCTATAATCATTATGTGCTAGTAAAGTATGCGGCCGTTCATATAATACAGTGGAGTTTAAGACAGATGTCACACACAGAGATGACACAGATTTGACAGGTCTCTCTCACACTTATGAAATCACAGTGTCATATATGTGAGACAGACAAACGACGACAAAACAATTAATTTCCAATTTTTTTTCCCAACAGCCGCGTAATAAAATGAGTCCTACGTGAAATGCGACTCCCCGATCGCTACATTTCGCGGTACGAAATAAAATAACACACAATTATTATGTGGGTGTATTTTGTTTCACATCGCGACTGTGATGTCGTCGCACTTGTGTCTTGCTACCATGCACGGGTAGTACCAGTAGGTAAATATTACGGAAATGGAAAGAAAAACGAAAAGATTACTATACTCTAAGTAAGTATGCAAATTGCCGGGCCCAGAATAAATAAGGCCACGCGCACTTTGGATGCGTTTTCGTACGAATTTCACTCGTGTGTACACGTACGACACACGTACGAGGTCGGGATCGTTCGTGCGTGTTCGTACGTGTTAGTATAGTTTTTAACAGGTAATGTAACTTACAGAATTTGTGTTGTTTTGGGATCCCCAGCCGGACGACGTGCAAATCGGTCCTATCACAATGTCGTTAGTCGGCAGTGGCAACGTGGATACTGTGTTCCTTGGGAATTCGTTGGTCAGCTGAAATGGGTAAGAAATTTAGCTTGTCTTCACGTCCCGTAGGTACCTATGTTAAACAGGGTACCTATGTACAAACACCTTACGAAAATGTTTATCGCTTTTGGACCTTGTGGTTGTCACATTAAAGTCGTAACTTGACAATTGATGTAATACACATTTTCGACGTTGCTATTTGCATCGTATACGAAGACAAGGTTCTAAGTATCGTCTAGGTTTTGTTAGTTGACCATATATATAACCAAGACGCCCAGGGTCTAAAAAAACATTTTTTTTTACTTTATTTTTTAAACGTAATAAATACGACCACACCACAACGATACGTACCTACGTACCATTCACATGGTCATTTTCATTTTTATGTCTAAAAATTATTTCAGTAAAAACTTTACTCACGGTAATAACAGCGATATCATTGACATACGGGGTGCCCGGGCTGTAGTCGGGGTGTACGGTAAAGCTTTCTACGGCACGATGGCGATCAGCAGAAGCGTCGTTGGTAAGAACCGCTGCACCAGCGAACACCCGGTATTCATTTGGAGCAATAAGCGTGTGTACCCTGAAAAACAGTGTAGGTAAGTGCGCGTCCATCGCAGCCGTCACTGGACGTCGCGTCGTCGGGAGCAATAAATACATTCAGTATGGCCGCGTGTCCACCGCACGTCCGTCACCCGAGCGCCGTCATCCCGGCCGCCGAAGTTTCTAGTAGTTCAGTGCGACCGCTAGAACTCGGCCCGATATTGTAACGGGCCGATGTAAATACAAAACACGTTTGATCTTAAACACACACTGCCGTCGTACTGGCGCCGTTCGCCCGGCTTTTGTTTTGTTTATCATTATATAATGAACCGCCAAGTTTGGTCGCGGTGGACAATCGATCACCATCACCGAGAGGTCACAACATGTTCGAATAATCTTGATTCTCGGTAAAGTCCTGGTAACGGCACTAAAGTAGCGATACATACATTTACTTTGGCTGCGTGTCCACGGTACCTCTGGCACCCAAGCACCGTTATCCCGACCGCCGAAGTTTCGAGTAGTTCGGAGCGACCGCCAGAACTCGCCCCGAGATTGTGACAGGTCGATGTGCCGGCAATACAAAACACGTTTGATCTTGTCCATACACTGCCAACGCACTGGCGCCGTTCGCCCGGCGTTTGTTTTGTCTCTCATAACATACTGAACCGTGGAGTTCAGTCACTGGAACGTCGCGTTCAGTTTAAATAATCTCGTTTCGCGGTGATGTCCCGGTGATGGCTGCAGAGCACAAACGCCCTTAATGTTAACGTTTTTGGCTCTGAACAATAAATTTGATTTTGGTTGAAAACCGCTCAGAAGCGAAGAAAATCTCCTCAGTTCTGCACCCGGCTGACTTCTTTTCCTTTTATTTTCGCATTAAAATAGTCTATGCCTTGCTTTTTTTACTTTTATAATACTGACTAAAATTTACACTAGATACTAACCCATTTACGTTGTTGTAAAGGCAAGACGCAGATGTCACTGCATGACTTAACGTAACCAATGCGCCCCCGCATCTGTGTCCTCTTGTGTAATTGGTTACTTGACTTAACTGTTGCAAAGAAATCTAAAAGAATAAAAAAGCATTTGCGTTATTTCGTTCTACTGATATACATTAGGTATTTGTAGTGTAGTAACTTTGGATTCTCTTATTCGTCTCGATACATTTTTAGGGTACCGTACCCAAACGGTGTAAACGTGACCCTGCTAGTAGTAATTTCAGATATTTTCAGTACGGATTCCATGATAAAAGTTGTTTTGTAAAGACAATGAACCAAAACTAATTATTTTGGTTTCTCCTGGCCATAGTAAAAAGTATAATTACCATAAATGGGAACTGGTCGTCAGTTGCAGGCGATCCTCCTATTATTCTGTTAGTCCTTTCAACATTTAAAGAGCTTGATGTGCCTGTTCATAAAATACATAATAATATAAATACGTTATATTATGTGATAAGTAAAACTTATAAGGATAAGATCCGTTTTGCGCACACTAATGAAGAAAAATGACAAGAATGACCTGTAAATATTTTTAGCATAAATTAAATTATGTATTTTGGAAAAATAATAACACTTGTATCAAATCCTTACCACAAAGAGCAATCACAAATAAAATAACAAAGCAGTTCATTTTTTAAGTGCGAAAGCTACTATAGGTTCAAAAAACAAGATCAGATGTATGAACGCTAAGGAACTCACTACTACTAGATCATTTTGCTAATCTTAAGCTGCATTATAAAGGTAACTGCAATCTTATCTAATTAAGGGACGTTTGCAAAAATATTTTTATCGGGGAATCACAATTTATTTCAGGATTCCGTGTATAAACGGATGAAACCTACACCATTTGGGGTAGGTCTTTTAGTGCTTCAGGTCTATGGCTTGTTGACAATAGACGCGTGTCGTCAAAAAAGACATAGAAAAACAGATACAGCCACCGGGAAACAAGCAACCGATACCTGCACTTTTAATCGTGTTCAGTAACTTGATCGGACGGATATCAGTTTCTGACATTAAAACGTCTCATCTCATCTTTATGATGTACGTACATGCATAGTTTTCATGTTCCGAAGCCGACCTAGCTACGGTATTTCATAGAAATTCATAGAAACTTGCCTCACGAAAGCTTGCGGGAGTGATGATGATGACGTCACGCTGAAGAAGTTGCACGAAGGCTGTGCTGACGTCCATACTTGGGGCAACCCGTATAGAGGCATGAGGAACAGGCTGTAAAGTTCACTCATCCTCTATAGAAAAGGGAGAATCCTCCGACCAGACGGGTGTCGTGTCTGGGGGCAACAGTCCGACGATTGACGAGAATCTTGATATGTGAAACGATAGTTTTTAAAACAGAATACAATAACAATCTAAGAGTGCTAACCACTACAAGACCAAGTATAGGTAGACCTTATACTCGTACATACTGTGATCTATAAAGTTTGGCGCTCCATAGTACGTTGGCATTTATGTTAGAACTGTCTAGTTCACAAATAACACAGACACGATGACATAAAATGTCATTTTGCAATAATAAGAGCATTTTACATCTTCCTAATTTATTAATACTTTTGCGCCACTCTGTTTATTTATTTTTGAGTTTATCCATTACAAAATCTGATTTCTCTTTATAATATTACTAGCTGCCCGCCCCGGCTTCGCACGGGAGCACTAAGTACTTATCTATGGCGCACCTACCTATCTATCTACCTACTTACCCTACCTACCTAGGTTTAAAATCATTTATTCTCATAAAAGACAAAAAAGCCACTTACATGAGAACAGACAAGAAACATTAAGTAAAATTATTGTAGGCAACCGTCACCAAAGTATATGTATAGTATTATATAAACTTATTCTATACTCATTCAACAGTTCATTGTACATTGGAGGACGCTAGTCAAGGCAGTTTCCAGTTATGTGTTTGGATAGCCGAGACTTAAAACTGCTGAGAGAGCTAACATTTTTTATATATGTGGGTAGATTATTAAACAGTTGTGCTCCTTCATTATGTAATACTCTTTCTAGCGTAATTAGTGCGCATTCTTGGCAAAACAACGAACGAAAGTCGACGAAGACTGCGCTTAGTAATTTGTGATTTTTTTGTAAATGATAAGTCAGTGTGGATGGTTTTGTCTATAATTTTTCTAATCAGAACACAAGTATTATATGTGTAGAGTTGTTTGATATTCATTAGTTTTGTTTCTTTAAAAATTTTATAAGTTGGTGTTAAGTATGGATAGCGAAACAATATCTTTATGACCTTATTTTGTACCTACCCTACTAACCTACCCTACCTACCCACCCTACCTACTACCCTACCTACACTACCTACCAAACCTACCTACTTATATACCTACCTACCCTAACTTCACCTACTTATCCTAAGAACCTTGTCCTGAGAATAAATAACACAACATAAAAAAAAATTAGCGAAATCGGTCCAGCCGTTCACGCGTGATGCCGTGACCTAGGGAAATAGGGATTCATTTTTAAATTAATTATTTTTTATTCATTTTTTTCCAAGTGGTTTCAAACTTCCTTCCTACTTACCTACTTTTCCAGTGGATTTTCCAAAAATTTAAATACTATCGTGAATTCATGCAAGCCTAGTACTTTTTGTTAGGATTTGTGGCAACAACAGCTAGGAACAGTTTGTATTAGATAAAGAAAAGTGGGATTTTTACGTTTTTCCGGCAATTTTTCCAAGTTTCTCTTCATAAGATACTTCCTCGAACTTCACGGAATATTTAAAATAAAAAAATTGCATACCTACCTCCTACCTACCTACCTACTTACCTACATACATACCTACCTACCCTACCTACCTACCTTCTAACGGGGGATATCATAAAAGCAAAATGGATGAAAACATGATTTTTCTTCATATCTAGGCCGAGACGAATGAAAAAAAAAACTTCGAAATCAGTCAATCCGTTCTCGAGATGTCATCAAAAAAGCCGTTCCATACAAAATGAATTAAGTAGTGTTTAATGATGAAATACTATCATGTTCATGCAAGCCTAGTACTTTTTGTTAGGATTTATGGCATGTATACCGGGACATCATTAGTGCAAAATTTATAAAAACATAATTTTTCTTCATAATCATTTTTTCTCGTGAATGTTTACAATGTTTTAGTAGTTATTCTGCTATTCGAGGAGGAGACAAATCCAACGAATCAAAAACCATGAAAATTGGTCCAGCAGATCTCGAGTTATAAGTGTTGTAACAAACCCGTCTTTCTTTTATATATATAGACTATTTGTTTAGGCAATGAGCGATAAGAAGTGGAAAAATTATAAAATTTTTATATTAAAGCCGCAATCACGGAACCCTTTCTGAGTGAGTGATAAATGAATGTATTATTAATGTGATAACGATAATGAATATTGTATCATCTTTATAAATATTGCTTACTACCTATCTATTCAGTTTTGTTTTATTGTTTTGGAAATACACATACCTATTTAATTTTTGCGTTATAGATGTGGGTACATTCTAGGTACTTTATGCATGATCATCATCTGCCTTGCATTTTCCCAACTATGTTGGGGTCAGCTTCCAGCCTAACCGGGTGCAGCTGTGTACCAGTATTTTACATAGAGCGACTGCCTACCTGACCTCAACAACCCAGGTAGGTAGTGGGTAACACGATACCCCTTGGACAGGTAGGCAGATCTTGTAGGTACTTTTTTATCAACTTACAACAACTTTTCGAATTTTTCTGGTACTTTTCTAATCACGGCGGTAAAAATGGGGCATTTTTGTAATTTTTGGAGGGTTATTTTCTTTACCGATAAGTTGCTGAAAAAAAGGAAATAATAGGGACGTGACTACAGCAGAACTTGAATTATTATGAAAAAAAAACAAAGATTACTCTACAGAGATTACTCTAGAGGCATTAGGAAGAAAAAAGGAGAATACATTTCTATGGAGAATCGAACGCCCTGTTCCCTCTTAATGCCTATGGAACATACAACGAACCAATTCTTGAGGGATTTCTTTTAATTCAAAGCGGAAAACTCTTGGGAAAAACTATGCAGATGATGTTGATCACTCTTGGACTTTGTCTCATTAAACTCATTCGTTGACGCGTCACATTTTTAACGTCGTCATTTGCATGGTATTATAATTATGTAAAGGTTCTAAGTATCGTTAAGGGTTTCGTAAGTCAACCGTAAGTCCTCACTCAGTGGGTTGTTCCATAGATTTTATATATATTTTTTTCCAACAATTGTGTAATTGTGTATGTGTTGTGAATCGAGTTGGAAATTGTCTTCAATAGTTTTGCTAATTATACTCGTATGAATAGCAGTAAATTGGTAAAACAGGTGTGTACCGTAATAGGGAATAATTGGGGGTATAAACGTAAAATAACTCCTGTAGGCTTTGTTCACTCGCTCAATCATTCATTCTAGCTTCTCTTAATATAATAAGTAGTTATAATGGCAACCAGTGCCGCAGGATAATATCTGATATTAAATTATTCGGAAAAGAACTGGAGTTACTAACACACCTTGCAGAGTAAGTAAGCTGTAGTGGCAGTGGGCCAGCAATATGTTTGGCCAGGCCGCTGCCACTTCAGCTACCATCAGCCACATCTTCAGCTTCACTGGCTATTGGACCGGTGGAGCGAACGACTCGTGAAGTGAAGACTGCGTATCGGCAAGTGAAGTGTGGAACGACCCTTCGGCTAGTTGGACCGATGACCTTAAACTGGTGGCTGGGACATGCTGGATGCGGAAGGCGAAGGACAGGTCGTGGCGCAAATTGGGAGTAAATTATATCCAGCAGTGGATTACGATTGGCTGAGTTAATTATTTTGATGAACTAGTAGCATAAGCATAACATTATCAGTCTATAATGTCCCCACTACTAGGACAGAGGCCCCCTCTCGGTCAGAAGGAGTAGGCCGTAATCCACCACGCGGGCACAGTGCGGGTTGGTAGATTAGATGTCACATGTCTTCGAATTTTTGGTTCTAGAACATGCCGGTTTCCTAACCATGTTTTCCTTTACTGGTTTGAGAGCAGTGGTGATGAAATCATTTGCTATAAAGCGCATGTCTGGGTTCGAACCTACGACTTACATTACAACTGGTAACTTGCGGCCGTTACCACTGGACCACCACTGCTCTGCTGATGAACTAGTGCCAGCGACGAAATCGGTGACTGTCATGACTATACCTACTGTTAAAACTCTCTAATAAAGTAGACTTAATATAAACAGAAATAAAAAGCCAGTTCTGTATAAAATAAATATTATTTCTCAAAAATTCTAATATATCTTAATTTAAAACATTGCCGGTTATCATTTGAACAATAGCGATCACTGCTAACACTGCCATTGCCGGTTGGAAAGTGGATGCACCTGCGGTCGTATTGATCCATGAGGCAAATCTGGAGACCCGGGTATACACTTCGGGTCGCACATCGGCAGAGGTTGAGCAATCGTGGCCGTTGATAATGAGAATACCGTTGAGGTTACCGTTACATACTAACGGATTGCCTGAGTCGCCCTGAAAATAAAGTAAATTTCAATCAAAATGTAATGTTTGATTTGTTTGGCTTTTTTGTGAATTCCGTACCCATAGTGCTATGGCTACATTGTTGCGATAAGGCGAACTACACTTCGCGCGCTCTTTTTCGCATACAGCCCGTCGTCTAGCTGTGAAACAGACAGCGCGCGAAGTGTATAAGACAATTTTTGAAGAGTATTACTGATACGAATATTTGATGGTATAATAAATATTAGGACATGGCGCGTCTCAAAGATATGAGAAATAATTTGTTGAACTGTGTTTTCACACGCTCCTGCTGCTATTCGGTGACCACCACGTTATATTTGGAAGATTATTAACAGTAATACAAATAAGTTATTACCGAGCATGAAGAAGAAAGTGTTGGTGCTAACGCGCAGATCATTGTCTCTTGTATGCTGAGTGTCGTGCCCACACCGGTGAAATAAGCTTGGCACATGCCCTGCGCTAACACCGTCTTCCTTAAGTGCATCAACTGCATACTGGGCTAAAAACAAAAGGTAGCGGATAAGCAACGATAAGTTTCAGCAAAATATTGACAAAAGCTATAACTATATTATGTGCAAGTAAAGTATGCGGCCGTCCGAATAGCTCAGTGGAGTTTAAGTCAGATCACTGGGTCACATATATGAGTGACATCGACGACGCTTTAAAACTCCATTTGCTTTTTTACAACCCTCGTATTAAAATAAGACCTACGTGGTTTGCAATTCCCCAATCACTAGATTTTGAAAAAAAAAAACAGCCGGTCGTACTCCGGAAGTGCCGGCAGAAGTGAAAACTTGAATATTTACGTTGTGCATTTTTGATATTTTGGTACTACCTCTCCCTCGGTCTTACGAATTTTCGATCAGGTCACGTGTCCTGAGTTTAACATTTTTTACCCATCACAAAAAAAGTGCACAACGCCGCCAAAAAAGTTTTCACTTAAAAAATACACAATTATTATGTGGGTAGATACATTTTGTTTCGCATCGCGACTGTGACGTCATCGCACTTGTCAAATGCTATGAGGCACAGGTAGATCCAGTAGGTAAATATTACGGAAATGGAAAGAAAAACAAAAAGATTGCTATGTTCTATTTAAAGTATGCAAATTGTCGGGTCCAAGGTAAATAATAGTTTTTAATATCGATAATGTAACTTACAGAATCTGTGTTGTTTTGGGATCCCCAGCCGGACGACGTGCAAATCGGTCCTTGCAAAGTTGTGGCGTCGTTATTAGACAGAGACACCGTTGATACTGCGTTACTTGGGAATTCAGTGGTCAGCTGAAACAGGCAAGAGGTTTAGCTTATCTGCACATCGGTAGGTACTGCTGAGACTTTGTGTGGTTGCCTTTAACAACCGACCTTCGCGAATATTTTATAAGTTGATGGCAGGTTTTGTTTTAAGTATTGCTTACGGCCTAGCCACGGTCCACGTAATTGTCCTATAATATACGGTGATGTAACTATTTATTTATGATTTTTTGACATACTTGATTTATTCAGATTAGGTGATTAGGTCACTAAATCTCGTTACATCACCATGTGCAAGGTATGTATAGGTATACATATGTAACGGCTATTCTCTCCGTTCCGGGGATATAAGCATTAGCTCCATACATTTTTTTTTGCAAAAAAATATAAGTTGCCAATTTGCCTACCAGATTATATCCATTGATATATTTATGCATAATATTGGCTATTACTCGTAGAAGCCATGTCAAGCAGAAAATCAACACTTTAAAATTTTAGCTCCAATGCCTTCGAGAGCCTTTTTTCAATCCACAGTGCGCCGTTCGCCGTTACGCGTGGCATGATTAGTACATTTTTATACATTTGTTTTATTCGCTAGACGCTTCGCCGTTCGCACCGCGCGAATATTCGCTGCAGCGAATGTCCCGTGGCCAGGCGGTTAGATTTTCGTAAGTCGACCATGCATATGACTAAAATACATGGGTCAAATATTTTTTTTCTTTCTTTTATATTTTTAGGGTGCTTTAACACGTACTATACACAACAATACGAACCTACGTGGGCGAGCGCAAATATGCTTATGTTAAAGAAAGAAAAAAATATGAGAGATGCTGCCGCGAGACTATTCACACGTAGCTGACGTATCCAACTCACTTGCCCAATTTTTGTTGCTTCAATGTGGTGTAGCTTTCAATGGGCCCTTAGGGAATAGTGCCCACTGTACCAATAGAAACAGTCACAGGCGAAAATATATTAAGGCGAGATATATGCCAGTGACCTTGAGTGGTTAGCTTACGTGTTCTGTTCTGAGCTCACGCAACGTATTGTACGTCCAGCCAGTAATAGGACTCGCCCATCAAGGAGCGATGTCCCAAATTAGACGCATTATTAATTTATTATACTCGTACATAAAACAAAAGATATTTTAATAAAACACGTATACAAAAAGATCAATAATTAAATTATCATTAAAATGGTGAAGGTTTCAGAAAACTACACTCGATAGATTTTGCGTGGTTCTCAGTTTTTTATCCGCGTTAGACATAATTTTACAAATTAATTTCACTGTGTAATATAAACATAATCTAAAATATTCATGTAAGTTATTAAGAGAATGCTCCAATTTAACATGTATTTTTTCCAAATCATTAACAGTACTCGTTTAGACGTAATTGTCAGTATAAAATCATTAAAAGTCTGTTATCATAGCATTAATATTCGAACTTGGCAACGTCATAATCAATATTTTAGTGCAACACAGAGCGATACTAATTATTACATTTAGTAATATTGATTTATTTA
This sequence comes from Xanthia icteritia, assembly GCA_949128155.2. Taxonomy (NCBI): domain Eukaryota; kingdom Metazoa; phylum Arthropoda; class Insecta; order Lepidoptera; family Noctuidae; genus Xanthia; species Xanthia icteritia. Next base: position 9,282,815 of record OX421938.2, on the reverse strand, counting down.
TTAAAACAGCGAAAATATTTGACAGCTATTTGCGACGTTGCCAAATTTCAGTTACAGCACAACACAGTTTAGGTACATATCATTATTATTCTCTGATAAGAAGAGTGACGGAAATGAGAACATCCCCTACCTTCATTATCCTATTTAAAAAATGAATGCAGCCAAAACTTTACTCACGGTAATAACAGCGACATCATTGACGTGCGGGGTGCCCGGGTTGTAGTTAGGGTGTACGGTAAAGCTAGCTACAGTACGATGCCGATCAGCAGAAGCGTCGTTGGTAAGAACCGCTGCACCAGCGAACACTCGGTATTCATTCGGGGCAATAAGCGTGTGTACCCTGAAAAGCAGTGTTAATTTTATCGTCTGGCTCTGTAGAATAAATTAGATTTTTGTTGAAAATCACTCGGAAACGAGTCTTTTTAATGCTGCACCAGCAAACCGGCCAAACGCCCGGCTACGGTTTTTCCTCTTATTTTCGCATACAAATAGTATAGACTATTCGAAAGTTAAGTAAGTAAGTAAAGTCAAAAGGCAAAGGCTTAGCAGACTTTTGTAATACTGACTAAAATTAATAATAGATACTGACCCATTTACGTTGTTGTGAAGGCAAGACGCAGATGTTACTGCATGCCTTAGCGTAACCAATGCGCCCCCGCATCTGTGTCCTCTTGTGTAATTGGTTACTTGACTTAACTGTTGCAAGGAAATCTAAAAGAATATAAAAACATATTGGTTATTTCGTTGTACTAATAAACTTTGGCATTTCTTGTTCGTCTCGATACATTTTTAGGGTTTCGCATACAAAGAGTGTAAACGGAAACCTATAAGTAGTAATTTCAGATTTCAGGATTGATCTTAGTAAATCGTAACGATGAGTAAAACGTCAAAACTATTGCTGCATGTACAGTAGTAAGTTGTAATGTTTTCGCTCCTTCTGGCCATAGTGAATATATACATATAATTACCATAAATTGGAACTGGTCGTCAGTTGCAGGTGATCCTCCTATTATTCTGTTAGTCCTTTCGACATTTAAAGAGCTCGATGTACCTGTTCATCAAATGGATAATATTAATATAAATAATAAGTAAAACTTATTAGGATGAGATCCGTCTTGTGCACACCAATGAAGAAAAGAGACAAAAATCCCTTAACAATATTTATAGTATTCATTAAATTATGTATTTTGGAAAAATTCAAAACACTTGTATTAAATCCTTACCACAAAGAGCAATCACAAATAAAATCACAAAGTTATTCATTTTTCAAGGGCGGAGACTTCTAAAGATTTAAAAAAGATCAGATGACTGTCGTACAACCTTAAGGAACACACTAATACTAGCTGACTGATTTATATTGCTAATCTTTGACTGCATTATATAGGTAGGTTTACAATCTTGACGATGAATCAATATATTTTTATCAGGGTTTTACAATTTTTTTTAGGATACCGTGTGTTAACGGATAAAACCCGCACATTAGGAGGCCACGCCGCTTTCCCTCGGCCAGCCCGACTGTCTTTTCCAATAAATTCGTCACTTCGTTGGTCGTCTCGTGTACGGCCCCTAAGGTATTGGTAAAAATATTTTGATTTAAAAGAGTGTGCATGAAGTTTCTTGCCCGTTCTTATCTATAGGTATCTACTACGCTGACTTAGTATTGTGTTTATATCGTGATCTATAAATTTTAGCGCTCCATAGTTCGTTGGCAACTATTTTAGATCTATCTAGTTCACAAAATATCAAAGACACGATGACATAAAAACCTTCATTTGCAAAAATGAGAGCATCTTCCATCTTCCTATTAGACCATTTCTTTGGCGCCGCTCTGTATATTTCTCACAATGTGCGGCAAGAATTGCAAAATTATAAAATTGTTCTAATTCACTAAATATCATATATTGACATTACATGCGCTTTATATATTAGAAATAGCAATGTTCGTAAAAACAAATCCACATTTGTTTCCTCGTATGGCAGACAAATTTCCAAGAAATAGACGTGATTTTAGCAAACTATGTGTACATATTCGTACATCAAAAACTGCACTTATAAGGGTGTTTTTTTGCATGGCACTAATTATGTACAACAAATTGCCTAAAAGTTGGAAAGAGCAAATTATACCTAAATTTAAACAAAAAATGAAATTATTGTTTTTGGCACAAAAATTATATTAAGTATAGCATTACAGAATTTTTTTAAACGACTCATGGTGATTATTATAAATAAATATAACTAACATTGTAGTAATTATGGTCATACCTATATTTTGAATGTTATTATAATAATTATTGAATGCGTATAATGTAAATCTTCATTGTGATAATTGTAATCTGTAATAATGGACAAGGAAAATAAATAATAAATAATTGATAATGTAAATGATTGAATATAAAACATTTGTTTAGCTGTGACTGATATTTAATGTATTTAAAGTGTAATATTTAAAAATCATTAATTCAATAATAATAATTATTGTACCTGAGATATTTGCACGCCATGACATATGGCAGGCATATCGTGAGCCACTCTTTTTTAAGATCTTGCATGCATATATTATTTTAATTCTGTATGTATACACATGTTTGAGCAAATAAAATTTCTTGTTCTTATTCTTGAGGCCGCACTCTTGGTATCACGGAACCCTTGTTATACTGAACAATGATTTTTTTTTTACATTCTGAACGTTTATGAAACCAGATGCAGTTACACCCAGTTAGACTCGGTCATTTCTGCATGGAATAAAGATTTTGATGCATACTGTATAAAACACTATTCTTTCAGCAAAAATTGTATTTATTAAAAAGATCAGAAAACAAGTAGAGATAATTTTCTAATTGAAAATAAAACCTTATATCTCCAATAAAAAAGTAACATCGGAGCGAGAGAAACATCTTATTGCGTTTTTTGTTACACATTCGTATGCTGATATCAGCAGACCCGTAATAAAAATAAATGGGATCTCGGCTGATCTAAATATTAGGATACAAATTCAAGTGAACCAAATAGATCTTTCTATATACATAAACCATTCTACAATCGATGAAACGTTCCGTTGGGTTTCTTTTTAGAAATGTTTGCAAAGTTGAAATGCTCCTGTTTATTTTATGAAGCTTGCAGGAGTTTGTATCTCGTGTTGTAAAGAATATTTGTCGGTGGAATCTTTCGACTAGTGACGTTACATAACTATAGAGATCGACTCAACGGAATGTTGCCATTTTTAAATATTATACTTTATTTATTTATTTAGAATTAATTATTGTACCATATTTATTTTATTTTTATATCTTAATTATATTTCATAGTATGCTGCACCGGTCGACGTCATAACGTCAACGCCGGCTGACGCTGAAAACCAGCGATGGGGCTCTGTCTTGCAAAGGGTCGCAGCATCATGCTGAGCGATGGCCGTTTTGCGTGAATGTGACGCATATTTTCCCTGAACTTGTTTCTTTTTTTTAATTTTGTATCCCTTTCTAGATCTGATCCGATAATATTCAAGTTTCATCTTAATCTCATAAGTGTAGGGCACGTTAACGTTAACGTAAGAACTTTACTAGTATCTTTGTGACAAAAATATTAGAAAAATAATACTGATTTTTTATCTAAAAATAACCTCACTGAAATTGCTTTTTCCGAAGAGAATCGTAGCAAGGAAACAGATAACGCACGCATAAACCTTAAAAATCTCGCTACCGAACCCATTTCGAGGATTATTACGGAAAACTGCGGTCGCTCGCGTTAAGAGTACGCTAGTCGGTCATTCTTCCAAACAAACGTATACGCTGATTACTCGTCAGTTTGCCGGTGTACGTTAAAAACTAAAAATTATATTATATCAATTTTATCTTGTCATTATCTAGCCCTGTATGGGAACATAATTGGAAAAAAAAATTGGTTTGGAAGTTATGAGCGTCGAAACTTACATATTTCAACACAAATTTTAACTCGTCTTTGGGCGTAAATAAATAGCTGATGTATTTAAAAAATGGCAAAATAGAAAACGTACGGTGATAGATAATAATAGGTCTTTACCTATGAAATTGCCGTTTTGTATGAAAAAATTTAAACGAATTTTTTTCATTTTTTTATTTGTATTAATCGAAGTAATCACCCATGCAATCAATGCATCTTTGCCAACGCAGTGGCAGTTTATTGATGCCCTTCTTAAAGAAATCAGCTGGACGGGAGGCAACAAATTCTTCAAAGGCATTTTGTACTGCCTCTCGGGTATTGAATTTTTTTCCCGCCAAGAAGTTATCCAAATTCTGGAAAAAATAGTAGTCTGTAGGCGCAAGGTCTGGTGAGTAGGGCGGATGACGGAGAGCTTCTAACCCCAGTTCTTGCAACTTGGAGACCGTCTGCTGTGCAGTATGAGGTCGCGCGTTGTCGTGCAGGAGCAGCGGAGACGAGCGATTGACCAATGCTGGTTGGAGATGTGCCAGCTTCTCCATCATTGTGTTCAGTTCTTCACAGTACACATCTGCAGTGATGCTCACCCCGTTTGGTAAGAAACTGTGATGAATCACACCGGCGCTAGACCACCAAACAGTGACCATCATTTTTCCCTCGAAAAATGATGGTCACTGTTTGGTGGTCTAGCGCACAATGCCCTAAACGAAAACTTACCCCTAGGTAAGTTTTCGTTTAGGGCATTGTTTAGGTGCTGAATCAGGATCCAACCAACTTGCTGAGCGCTTGCGGTTATCAAACAGAATCCATTTTTCATCGCAAGTAACAATGCGGTTCAAAATTCCTTCATTTGTGTGTCTGTTGAGCAGTGCAAGGCACGTCTCGACGCGTACTTCGCGCTGGCGATCATTGAGTTCGTGGGGCACCCATTTGTCAAGCTTTTTTATCTTGCCAATTTGACGCAAATGGAACAATATTGTTTTGACGCTAACGTCGAAATTAATACGTCATTGTCGACGAAAGTCTTCGGACGACCGCGAGGTTCTTTTTTCAGGTCAAAATTTCCAGAACGGAAGCGAGCAAACCAATAACAGGTGGTGCGTTGGTTTGTAGTGTTAGCTCCGTAAACGTCGTTGATGTTGCGTGCCGCTTGTGCCGCATTGCTGCCACGAAGGTACTCATATTCCATAATTACTTGAATTTTTAACGTATCCATGATGACGAAAAAGATTGAAATGCGATGAAAATGTAACACTAATCAATAAAAAAATGACTACTTTTGGAAAAAAAAATCCATGTTTTTAAAATAAAATTAATTTGAAATTAGAATTCTTAGCCATACAAAAATTATTTTGATTTGAAATGGCTAGTACTGCAGAACGGCAATTTCATAGGTAAAGACCTAATATATTAAGTACTTCAAATAATTTTATTTTGAGTAAATACATCTAAGAGTTTTTCCATAATATCTATATGCCCAAAAGTCTGTTCATGAAATGTGACGCGCTCGTTTCATATCATATTCTATCATATACTATTTCACTAATAAATAAATAAAAACTAGATATATAAATACGAAATAATTAGACTAATTAGCATGCATATTAGTCACGCCTACCAACGAGTTCGAGCCGTCGACTAGTGTACCCTTAACGTACCATAGGAACGAACTGGCGTGGTCGTATACGTGCCAAGCCTAAGTTATACTGGATGCATTCACATTATTCGCACTGTGTAGGTACTACTTTAAACGCAATTCGGATAGTATCTAAATTTAGCCGCTAGTTCAGTGCAATGTACTGATTTTTTATAATATGTCGTCTGCCTCGTTGGTCTAGTGGTCTCAAGCGCTTCTGGGTTTTTCATAGTGTTATCGGGGTTTTCCATCAGGAGTTTCTCAGTAGCAACCCAGAATCTTAAGTCCCATCAGCTATCTAATATATAAAAATGAATCCCTATTTCCCTTGGTCACGCCATAACTTGACAACGACTCTTTTTTTTTTCAATATTTTTTTTAGTTTTCCAATACTTTGTAGAAGGTTCTTACGGAAAGAAAAATTAAGAAAATTGCGCAGAAATCGCGCATTTCACAGTTCGCGTGTTTGATGAATGTGAATTTAGCAGAGTAGGTTGGTAGGTATGTAGGTAGGTAGGTAGCTAGGGTAGGTAGGTAACTACCCTACCTACCCTATCTACCTACATACCTACCAACCTAGGTAGGTAGGGTAGGTAAGGGTAGGTAGGGAGGGTAGGTTAGGTAGGTTCGCCGTAGATAAGTACTTAGTGCTACCCGTGCGAAGCCGGGGCGGGCAGCTAGTATTTAATACATATCTGGCGAAATGAGGGTGCACTAATACATATAAGTGCATCTCTGCTAACCCTTCGAGGATTGCAGGCATGATATTATGTTATGATGTTGTTGTAATGGGGCACAGAACTGGTTGTGAAAAGGATGGAAGGCGATAACGTCACACGACGAGATTTCGAAACTGATAAACTGAATAACAATGACGATTTTATCATTGATCATCATCATACTAATTTAATAGTATAACTGTGTCATTTACCTAGAAAGGATTGTAATGACTAATCAAAGATTTTTAGCAAACATTGTCACTTCCACTGGTATCCGGTAGATAAACCTACCTACTCAAGGTCAAGACAACGAAAAGTGATCATTATAAACTACTTAGCTATTGCCAGCAGGGTTTTTAAAAGTAGTCCATTGCTTGCAGGTCCCAGACTACCTATTTATTTCATAACGATCGGTTCAGTGATAGAACATACAGACAGAGTTACTTTCGCATTTTTTATATTTAGTATGAATTAAAATTTGCACAATTAAATGGGCTGCGATCCCATGCAGAATGTCCACCAGTCACGCAAGAGACCACTTGACCTACAAGGCTGTCAGTAATATGTTATAAGTGCAGTTTTGGTAATTTTTCAGGAGAGCAGTATAAAGAAAGTTTAATTCGCCATTACACAAAAATGTACAGTGATATTGTGTTTAATATTTAACTATTATGTAGAGTACTTATCTGTATTATCATGAGTAGAAAATAAATATTATTGTCTATTAGGTATTCTGAAGAATGTTCAATAATAAAAAAAAGTGCAGTCAAAATATGCACAAAAGTAGTAATTTACTAGTTTTGTGCATATTTTATTGGCATTTCCAGTTTTCTGTAAACTGTGTTGCAAATAAGTTCAATTGTGATAAAGTGATCCTTTTAGGATACCATCTTTCATTTTAAAACACGAAATATTAAAGTTAAAGTATTATAGATATAGCGGACTTTATCCTCAAGTAAGGTTTTTTTTTTAAAAAAAATGATATTGTATGTACATTATCAATTATTTTTAGAAAAAAAACCTTTAATCTTATCTTACTCCGGGACTTACCAAGCGATTATAACAATAAAAACTAAGGAAAAAGTCCGCTATTATCTATATAGCTTTAATATTTCGTGATTTGCTTTGCAAGTACTTTGTTTTATCCTATGAATTGATTCGACCGGAACAGACCAGACCAGACCAGAGCCACATCGATAGCATTAGGTAGAAATAAAAAAAGGAAAGGTAGCAGTGTTTTTAGTTAATGCATTGATCCGAGTAGAATGTTATCCCTGTCCTTATCTAAGTGACATTTCAATAAAATAGAGTGAATCCTATCAGTAGATTTTTACATTTACGAAGTAAATAAATGAACGTCACATTAGGATACACGTCAGCAACAAAAGTCGATGAATATTCGTTTTTTTTTTTTTTTTGCCTTTCAGTGTAGACCTCTGTGGTCGTGACTACTTAATCGGGCTATCCTATGGCTACCTTAAGCTAACTTAAAGCCTCCAGCAGGGTATAATACTAATTATAAGTACACTACGCGACTGCTCGCTACGGGCACCTCCTGTGGGGTACGAAACTCGGCTTAGAGCGTCGCTGGGGGAGGACAGCAAGATGGGACAGGCTGGCAGCTTTGGCGCGTGCTGGCACTTCATCGAGCAAGATTCACGGGGGAGTAATACATCGGGGTCATGATCGCGGGGGACCTCGGCGGTGAGGTCGGAATGACGGCCGTCTGTTTTTGTGTTCTGTTCTGGTGGCCCTACTGCTCTCCTGGAGGAGGGTTATGGGGTCATCTGGGTCGGTGAGAACATGCCTTGGACGGCGGGATTCTACTTATTTTGGAGGGGGTATAACTGGCGGCCTCGGAGGTTGCGATGTTTGGCGGCGGTATCAAAGAAACGCTTGGTAGCGCGTTTTAGGAATTGGTGGATAGTGGAGATTTTGAGGTCGAGATTGAGGGTCTCGTTTCAAACGTATCAGAGGGATCCCGTAGCCTTTTGAAGGAAACGATTTTTAAGGGTCTGCATCCTATGGATGTGGGAGGGCTTATTGTGTGTGAAGATGGCGCAGGCATAGGTCATGATTGAGTGAATGCACGCTGTGTAGATGCGCATTTTGCACTTAAGAGACAATTTTCTACGTGCATTCAGAACGGAGATGAGTCTACCGAGAGCTAAAGCGGCGTGCGAATGAACCTTTTTTATTTGCTCTGAGAAAGAGAGATGCTCATCAAGGATTACACCTAGATATGTGGGAATTTTGATTAATATCATAAAACTTTTTATACTATAATTACATTTATCTCAAAAGTATTTGAAAGTATTTTTTTTCTGGCCACTTTAGGCATTGTTTATCTTAGACATTAGTGACACCGGTGAAGGAAAGCATCGTGAGGAAACTACTTCTAACTTCTTATAGTTAGATAATATAAGTCTGAAATCGCCAACTCATTTTGAGCAAACGTGGTCATCAATGCTCCTGCCTTCTGTGTATGAGAAGCGGTCTTTGTCCTGCATTGGGACAGTAACAGGCTGGTATTTTTATTATGTTTGGACAATGTTAATCAACTTTTGTGGCTGACTATACATACACATCTACCTAAGCAATAGCCAATCCACAGCGACAGCCGCTCTTTTGGTATCGTCGATCGACAAATTGCTACAAGCTATTTGATATAGGTATAGTAACAGCAGGGAAATAAAAACCGCTTACATAACAGAGTGGGTCACCAGCTACAGTAATACACTCTGAATACTGGTAGGTAACTACATAATATTAACATAAAATTTCGCTTATATTTCCCGAGGGCTTACGCAAAGGTACACCTACGTAGGTAGGTATAACCACAACATACTACTCACACACACACTATTATAATATTAACCATATAAATTCAACATAGAAATAAACATTAAATTATTTAAAGCTCTAGGTACTTTATTCCCTGCAAAAACACTCGCGTAAACCATGACGTCACATCACATCTGCTTAAAAAAATCCTTAAACCTCGTATTCATGGTTAGCAAAATAACACAGCATAGTTGCAGCAACAAGTTCTGGTCAAAGGACATCGTCGTAAATGGCCCCAGGACCAACAAACATCTGACGTATATAATATAAGTATATTTTATTATACTAATTGCGACTATCTGTATAAAACGGACATTCTGCGTTCTGAATTGAACAATTAAAAGAGCTTCAACGATTTACGACATCGCAAATCAAAAATGCTGCCATCTTTGACAATTATATTTGAGATTTGACATGACAATTAGTGATGCCCAATCATTCATTTCACACACATCGATAAGATAAAATTATTTATTTGCCCAAAACATAAGTCGAGAGAGAAGTACCGAGAGCGAGATTACTCGAGTTGACCATCTGCGCACGGATGTCGTACACATCTGTACGTACTTTCCTTTTCAACCTTTTCGCTTCAGGATATGGCGCTTCTGTAGCGACTTGTTCGACGTATTTTTTGGTGCCATATACCTTAGATGCGAAAAGAATTCAATAACAAAACCCATTTTCATATCCTAATCCATGCATCCTATATAATTACTTATCTTTTTCTATACAATTGCTACACATAAGGGTGTTTGTGCACTACCGCGTATTCGATTCATATTCGTGTTTTATACGAACAGCATAAAAATGGATCAAAAATTCACGAATAGGCGCTGTGCACTGACTCGTAGCTGATTCGTATTCGTGATTCGTTTTGGGGAATTTTTCCTGATCCGTTTTAAAAACACAAATACGAATCGAATACGAGAGTACACGTTCACCGATTCAAGTATTCACAAAAAAAATCGTAGGCAGAGGTCGCGTTCATAATGTATGCGGCATGTTGGGCTCACTCATATACGATTCGTATTCGTGTTTTCCACGTATACGAATCGAATATGAGTGCACAAAATGCCCTATATTAAGTATGACGGCTACTTCGATCCGTAAAAACTGACTCGAGAAATTCACGAATATAAAAACACGAAAATGAAGCAGTGTACAAACAACCATACATTTATTATGAAGACTATTTCGAATCGTATTTCAACGAATCACGAATACGAACCGAATACAAAGTACGGCACACCACACAAGCTCTAAGTGAGATGCATTGTAATATTTCAAAGTGACTAGAACACTGGGTACTGAACGGTATCGATATTGTTTAAAATATATCGATACGGATTTAATATATGGGCATCCCTAATCCTTGTCAGGTCATGTCAATCATCTCAACTGTCAGTTTAGCCACGTCGAGGCAAGAGAAATAATATTAGTGAAAGGCATTTACTAGCATATTTCTAAGTATTGTAGAAATTGTTTCTTACTACATATAACCTCAAAATCTTTGTTTTCTTTTTAAATTAATGCTTTCTGCAAGTTGCCCGTCATTAAAGATTGTCTTCATGGGCAAAGTAAATTTCAGTCGCTGTTGATTCTGGGGCGAAAGATATATGGATGCAGAACAATCTGCTTTGCATGCAGTTAGTGTGTGATGATAATGTACACTTTTATCATTTTTAACGTAACGATATTATCGTGGACTTCCACGGCATTACGATAACACAGGGAAATAAAATGTATGAATATGATACATGAAAACGCTTTTAAATTTCCGTCCATGATAACGTTATAACATGCGTGACCACGATATAACGTAACGGTATCGTAGCACACCAAACTCTTCCGAAAACCCGCATAAGTGACGCCAAACGTCCACGATTAGTACATTTTTCGTGGACGTTAAGAGGGAACAGGGCCTGCGAGGAATTAAAAAAATAGGTATTTAAAGAAACTATTGCCTTCGTCTTATCTCAAATCTGCCTCCGTAGAGTGCGATAGGGACAACTGCAGCTCAGACCGATTATATTACAAAAAAATGTACGAGATCAACTTTTCGTATTCCACTTTTTTTTCCTCGAAAACTGATCCGATTCCATTATTTTTACAACAAAATTTAAAAAAAGAATACGTCTAGGTTCTTTAATTTTTTTTTATGTTAATAACTTTTGGAATTTGTCTGGTAGCCCTCTAATCACGGCGGTAAAAATGGGGCATTTTGTAATTTTTGGAGGGTCATATTTTCTTTAACAATAAGTTGCTGAAAAAAAGGAAATAACAAGGACGTGCCTACAGCAGACCTTGATTTTATTTAAAAAAATATTGTTCTAGTGGCAATAATTATAAGATTAAACGAACTTACCTTAAGTGAAGTTCTATCTTAATTATACGAAGCTCCTTGTCCGAGACGGGTTTACAAGTAGTAACGCTGATTGTACCAGCGCTTAGTCACAATTTTTAAAGCTATAAAAAAAAAACATTAATTCCTACGTGTGGCAACTTTGTTTACATGTCATTACGTTTAAAGCAAGGTTTATGAACAACCCTTATTATTGGGATTATACTTAGTAAGTATAAGTGGGAGGGTTTTTTGGGACTGCCGTCTCGGACAAGGAGCTTCGTATAATTAAGATAGAACTTCACTTAAGGTAAGTTCGTTTAATCTTATAATTATACTCTCTCCTTGTCCGAGACGGGTTTACAAGTAGATGTTCAAAGATGGGTTGTGAATAACACAATAATAACAAGTTTTTAAATAGAAAAGTAAAAAATATATTTAAAACTTCTATACAGTAATAATCATTCTCGAGTAACAATCAACTTGTTTAATAATAAAATATAACACAAAACTCACTTAGTCTTAAGTGTTTGTTATAGTATTGCATATTGCACTACCAAACAGGGTTGGATCTTGAATTATAGGTCTATTGTAATGTGTGGCAAACATAGCGGAACTTTGAGACCACCCTGCAGCCTTCCTTATGACATCAATGCTGACTCCAGATCTGTTTGCGGCAGATGTTGATGCATGTCTGGTACTATGAGCTGAGAAGATGGTGACATCTATTCCAGCTTCTTTCAATGTTTGTTTTATCCAGCGGCTTATAGTTTGGGTTGATGCATTCTTGTGTGGCTTCTTGAATGTAAGAATTAATTTATCTATATCATTTCTTATAGGATCTGTCTTATCTATATAAGATCTAATAGTGTTGACTGGGCAAATTTCTTTATTCTGTGTGAATGTTTTCAAGTGGAACATTGGTTGTATACTACCTCTTCTAGAGGTTTTTATGATATCAGGTATGTATACTTGTACACCATTATCGTTGAATTTAATATTGGGAATGGACATCATTGATAGGGTTTGTACTCGGTGACCAGTTGTCAGTGCGAGTATGGTGACTAATTTCTTAGTTAATTTTTCTAATGATATATCTTCATTTGGGTAGTACCCAGCCAGATGGGTTAGTACCAATCCTGGATCCCATGTAATATTATATTTTGGCATGGGTGGTCTTGATCGAAAGATGCCTTTTGTAAATCTTTTTATTCTATCATCCAATCCAATTTTAGGTCCCATCAGTAGCGATAGTGCTGACCGAGTAGTATTAATAGTACCATATGATGCTCCATTTTCATAGCATTGAGATAAAAAAAATAATATGTAGGGAACAGATGCTTGGTATGGGTCCATACTGTGTTCTCGACAAAACAACCACCATAGTTTTAGAGATGAATCATATTGCTTCATTGTATTCAATGAAAGTGAGTTTAGCATCACATTTAAAGCAGAGTGTGGGGTTCCACGCCTTATGAATGCTTGGCTGACAGCAGCCCTGCAGCCAGGGTAAGCTGATGATGCAGGGGATGATACTCTCTGAAAGGAGACGACAACAGACTTTTGTTAGGCTCAAAAATTATAAGGTCCCCAGTGGACAATGTTTTGATTAGTGGGAACCATGGTTGTGATGGCCAAAGAGGAAAAACCAAGATCCCAGTGGCGTTATCTCTTTGTATTTTATATAAACATTTTAACAATAATGAAAAAGGTGGAAATGCATAGAAAAAAATATCTTTCCAATCTATAGTGAAAGCATCAACAGCAATTGATTCTGGGTCACATTTCCAGGAGACAAATTTTTCACATTTTTTATTTATCCTAGAGGCAAATAAATCTATTTCCGGAATACCAAACCTCTCAGTTATTTGAATGTAGGCTTCAGATGAAAGCTGCCATTCAATATTAATTTTTCTCGATTCTCTATCGGCTTCGAAATTATCTTTGGTATTTATATAGGAAGCAAAGATCCAAATATTTCTATTCTCACACCATTGCCAAATATCTCTAGTGATATTATTTAAGTGGGGAAATTGTACTCCCCCCATTTTATTTATGTATGCTATTGCAGTGGTGTTATCTATTCTCAATAAGATTTCACAATTGTAAGTGTCTTTTGTAAAACACTTCAATCCTAAGAAGGCAGCTTTTAGCTCCAAATAATTAATATGGTATTCCTGTTCTGAGTGTGACCATGACCCAGAGGCTTTCCTGTGATTGCAAACTGCTCCCCAGCCAGTGGTAGAAGCATCGGTATGTATTTCTAGGTGAAATTTATATTGTTTTATTGAATTACTTTTATCTAAATTATTTCTCCACCATGTTAATTCTGATTTGATTTCTTGTGAAATAGACATGACAGTGTCATAGTTATCATTTGACTTTAGCAAGGCTTTGTATTTCTGTCTTTCTAATTTTTTTGTATATAGCCAACCATATGGGAGGGCTGGACAAATTGAATTAAGTGTTCCCAAGAGTTGAGAAAATTCTCTTATTTTGCAAGTACTATTTTGCTTAAATAATTTAATTTTTTCTAGTATGGCTACTTGCTTTTGATGTGGAACTGACAATGAAAGATCCATTGAATTTAGCATGAAACCTAGGTATTTACATTTTTGACTAGGAATAGTAATACTTTTATCAAAATTTATGATAAATCCTAAGTCTTGTAAAAGTTTACATGCTACCTCAATATCGTCTTTACACTGATTTCCAGATTTATTGAAATATAAACTGTCATCTAAATAGCAAGTTAATATAATATTATTGTTTCTTAGATAAGTGGTTACTGGTTTGAGTAGTTTTGTGAAAACAAAAGGAGCTGTACAGAGGCCATATGGTAGGGCATTAAACTGGTATAAAATTCCATTATATTTGAACCTAAGGAATTTTTTGCTATTTTCAGATATTGGTACAGAAAAGTAGGCCTCTTTCAAATCTATTGATGCCATGTAACAGTTTTTTGACATTAATTTACAGGCTGTTCTGATATCTTCTAACTTGAAATGTACAGTTTCTATGTACTGATTTAATTTCTTTAAATTTAAAATAAATCTATAAGAACCATTAGGTTTAGGTACTAAAAATATGGGGGATGTAAATTGGTCAGCACAGTATGAGCATTCGGAGATTGCACCTAGATCTAAAAGCTTTTTTATCTCAGAATGAATTATTTGTTTTTCATTTTTTGGCCAGTGTTGTGGCTCCATATCATAGGATGGTGGTGTTTTGGTAAATGGAATTTCATAGCCTTGTATCCATTCTAACACTACTGGATCATTTGTAATCTCAAGCCAATTTTTAATGAAATATTTAAGTTTGCCTGCATGTACCTGCATGTTTTCTAACGGTAGTGTCTGGATCTGGCAAGAGGGTGTTTTCGCTCTGTCTGACGAGGTTGGGTAAAGCGAGGCTGCCTCTTGAATGGCATCTGTTGTTGGTGATGCTGCCCACTGCGAGCTTGTTGGTGTTGTGGTTGGCGGTTCTGCAGTGGGCCCCTCCAGTTTAAATTTTTCTTTATAGTGGACTGTTTCTGTTTTTTGGTACTTTCTGTAATCTGTGAGCTTGTTCTTTGTATTGATTGGGCAGCTTTAATTTTATCAGAACAATCCATACCAAATAAAAATGTATCTATTTTTGAAGATTTTACAGCTTCTTGAATAATTTTATTAGCCCCCGATAAGGCAAAGAATTTTCTAGAGGAGGAATCTTGATGGTGAATTTCAGCTGCAATCTTTGCTGCATCATTGATTTCTTCTATAAGTGTTTTACTATTTATGTTACCTTTTAGTATGCAGGTCAGCGACCGGCCCAGGCAGGTCATCAGTTTGCCAGTAAGATTTTGTCTGGTAACAATCCTCCTATCTCGTTTGATAGAAGGTTCGGAGAGTGTGGCCAATATCTCTGGATTCATGAGAGGAGCATTTGCATTTGGAAAATTGGAGGGTGAAGGGTACTTATTGATAATACTGGTTCTGGCCTCCTTTCCCAATCCTTCGGACATGATTTTAGACCAACGGGGTACTAATTCAGGTCTGATGGGGTCTCCAAACTCTGCTTCCTCTTCGCCCTCCTTACCAAGGGCCTGTAAAAACTCCAGCGGGAGTTGGTCATCTTCTGGAATAAGATTTTTCGTAATTTAGAAAACATGTCTTTTATTTAAGAAAGGTCAAATGTCTATCCGCTCTGTGATAGTGCTCAATGACTGATATTATTTAGGAGCATTGTCTAACCGCAAGGTGATAGCACTAGCTCTTTATAGTGAATTTTTTATATTCCATACTGTCTATCCGCAATGTGATAGCGCTAGCTTGTAATTTTTTTTAAGTCACATACTGTCTATCCGCAAGTGATAGTGCTTAGTGTCATGAAAGAATGAGAGTATTATTTAGTTTTGTTTTACCTAGTATATCTATGATATCTAGGTAGATACAACCCATGCGTTTGAAGTTTATATTCAGTAGGTGAGGTTATTAATAATTTACTACACACCTGTAGGAGTTTCATCATCTACTTCAGGTTCCTCAATGTGCACCGGCGAGCGGGGCCGGGGTGGAGTTAAATCCTCCCGTGGGTTTGGACTATTTGGAGGCAGCTCTTTAAGTTTCTTTTCTAATTTCTGGATCTTCTTTCGTATGTAGTTTTCGTCTCTTATTTTCCTTTTTCCCATTTCTGCGGTATACGGTACAATTCACCGAGTAACGCGACTTAAAAAACTCTACTTTGAATTGGAAGAAGGCGCGATAAAACCGTTGGGGGTTGGAAGAAATTATTTGGAAATCGTTCGTTCAATCGGGATGCCAACATAACAAAGAATTTAAAAAATATATATTTTTTAAGGTTTATGGTCAATAATAAACTATTATTGGTATCCGGAAGCGGATATGTAAATGTAAATACGTATACTAACGAAATTACATTTTTTCATTCATTTTTGGTTATGTTTTAAACAATAAATTTCACTTTTTATGTTTGGAATAATAGAATGGATTCAAAACATACCTGTAACTCCGAATTCATTTCAATTCATTATGGAATTCAATGAAATGTATACAACAACAAACCTTGACCTTGAAACTCATCACTCTATAATAACTACGAAATTCACTGTAAAATATTGTAAATATACTAAAAACAATATAGCACTCCATGATAATACTGTTCAGACATAATTTTAATCTATTTATAGTGTAATTATAAGGATTTTTAGACATTTTAACACGAGGATTATGTGACCGCGCTGTGCACAAAAACCGTAATGACATGTAAACAAAGTTGCCACACGTAGGAATTAATGTTTTTTTTTTATAGCTTTAAAAATTGTGACTAAGCGCTGGTACAATCAGCGTTACTACTTGTAAACCCGTCTCGGACAAGGAGAGAGTATAATCAGGAATAAAATAGGGGAATACATTTGTATGGAGAATCGCAGGCCCTGTTCTCACTTAACATCAACGGTAAGCGTATACGTCGACGTCAACGATAACTTGATGTGTAGAATTATAAAACCACACAATAGATTCCAGCAGCACAAAATTAGGTTTCGCAACTTTTGCTTACCTTGAATACCACGGGGTTTAAACCATGCGGTGACAGCTTAGATTGAGTCAATGCTAATCAGGTGCAATGCTAATCACTCGGTTGAATGGCCGATATTGCTAATTCATATGGCCATAACGGCAACTTGCTGCGCGAATGGCTCATAAAGTCATAACACATGTTTGGCCTTCTCATTAATGTAATAATAAAAAATATGAATGATACTGCGGTAGAAGATACAAAAAATATGAAACGCCCGACTGCAACTAAAAAGTTTTAAGCATAGATCACCTTTCAAGCTGCAACCGGGGTTTTTTTTTACCTTAAGAGCGTTTATTCTGAAAGTTGGCAACGTCGCAAATATATGACAAATATTTGGCTGTTTTGATTAATTTGGCAATATTAGCTACTGTATTGAAATATGAAATGTGGCTAACTAGGAACTAGGATATGAATAATGAATTGCAATTATAACACTGAATTTGATGTTGCAACCGTTTTAGGTGTAAAAAAAAAAGGCATTTGGAAAGTTTCCGAATACTTTTTTTACATCTAAAACTAATATTCGGTCTTACGATATTAGTTATTGAATTTCATAATCAATATTTTAGTTCAATTCAATTCAATTCAAAATATTTTTATTTCATATAAACCTACATGGGCACTTATGAAACGTCAGAAGCTAGGTGCACGGTTCCAATTGGTTGTTTCCTATGGAGAAGAGCCGGCAAGAAACTCCACTCCACAAATATTGTAAAAGCCCATTATTTTTAAAAGAGTAACCTTTTAAAAATAATGGGCTTTTACAATATTTTCAAATAACAGTGTTATTAGGTATGGGAGGACAGTGTAGGTCTTTCAACAAGTACCAGTTCGCTAGTTAGCCACATTTCATATTTTCATACTGTAATATTGCCAAATTTATCAATACAGATAAATATTTGACAGCTATTTGCGACGCTGCCAACTTTTAGGATAAACGCTATTAACCTTTTTGAAATAATGTCATAATAAAAAAAATATGAACGATACTGCGCTAGACAACACAAAAATTTAAAATATCAAAGCCCGACCGCAACTAAAAAGTTTAAAACAAAGATCACCTTTCAAGCAACAACCGGGTTTTTTTTTAACTTAACCTTTTAGTAATACACGCTAAAAGGGTCTTGTGTCTTAGTATTTTTGGAAGGGATTGAGGATGCGTCCTTATTATGATATCCCACAAGGCCATGGTACCTAGGAAAACCTAGCATAAAACCATTACATGACCTAGATGAATCCATAGACACATCATGTATTAAAATATCCATCCACCCGGCCGTTTGGATGCTTCCAGGGAATTAAGAATCACAAAAATACACACAGATACGCGTGAAAAACATAATCTTGATTTTGTGTCGCAGTCGGGCAATTGTGGGAAGTACCTAAATATTTGTTCAATTTTTTTATCAGTGAACATGATATCTGTGAAATTGTAGGTAGTCTCATTAGGTCTTATTCTCTTGCCTTAGAGAAACCGCGTTAACTAAGATATAGTTCATATGAATGTTGAGTCATATAAATCTAATATTCAAATTGGGTCAAACTGGGTGGTTTGGGATTGTAGTAGGTGTAGATACTTACAACAGTAGCAATCAGATTTCATGAAAATAGTATAGAGGTCTAACAAAACAATCCTGCGATTACCCAAACTGCTCGAGCTGACCATCTCTCTCAGATTTAATTCATCTCGTAGTTATAATTGTAGGTCATTCATATGCATTACATGACAACATTAACCGCATCGCGTACGCTAAGTCGTGCGGCGTTTGGTACATATGTTTGGAACATAATATACATGTGTATATTATGTTCTCAACGTCAACCGTCGGGAAGTCGCTCCGAGAACGCCGTGAGTGCATACGTAAGTTTAAGTATTTAGCTGACGCTCTTGCTAAGTACTGCAGCTTCGAGACTGCTTTTTATGCAAAACTAAAGCCACGTTTCCACAACAGCGATACGAGTAGCCTAGTGTTGTATTAACGTTGGAGCACTGCGTTGCTAACACGAAACGTGATGAATGTAGAACTTAACTTGCATAAAACAAGAGATGCATATTACCGTAAAAATTTTAGTCTAGCATTTAAGCGGATATTAACTTGCTCAAACATTAAACGTGTCGTCGCACAATGTGATAAAATCTTAGCATAATCAGCCTATAATGTTCCCATTGCTGGGACATAGGGTTCTGAAGGTGGCAGGAGAAGGTGTGGGCTGAAATCTACCACGCGAGCCTAGTGCGAATTGGTAGATGTTACATGACATGTCTTCAAATTTTTGGTTCTTGGACATGCCGGTTTCCTCACATTGGTCATCTTCACCGTATTGAGTGCAGTGGTGATGAAATTATTTGCACAAAGTTAAGCCTGGGTTCAAACCCATGACCTACAACAGATTTTAGAGAGCCGACTTACGAAGTCGGGCCCACTGCTCTCTAAAGTCTGATAAAATCTTAATCTAACGGAATTGCCAATGATTATTACTTGGGGTGATATTTCAATAAATCAATTTTGGATAAGAACGTAGATAATTTACTACGACTCTAATTAAAGAAATTACAAGCCACGGGGCCGATAGGCTTTCTCATAACCAAAAATGATGAACTTCCATACAAAGTTTAATTACCTCTTCGTAGGAACTTTTGTGCACAATTTCAAGCTTCTAGAGCCAACGGTTTAGGAAGCGCGTTGTCTGTCAGTGAATTTAAGATTTTTGGTAAGTAGAAAACAGCGTAATGCGACATTGCGCTGAGTAAGGTGAAGATGTCAAAGTCAAAGTCAAATAATTTATTTCAATTAGGCACAAAAAAGGCACTTTTGAACGTCAATATTTACAGAAAAATAATAATTGATTCTAGTCGCCCCTTCCAAAAGGTAGTTTTCGTATGGAGAATAATGGGCAAGAAACTTAAAAAAAATAAAAATATTATACAATTAAATTAGCAACCAGTTAGATTTTGTCTAGATTCTAAATTGTCCTATGGAGCAGGACCAGCATGTTTCCAAGCATTTTTATGTTGGATATAATCCTATAATTTGTAATATGCTTGTTTGCAAAGTGTATTTTTTAAATGAGTTTTAAATTTTCTTTCATTTAATTCTAATATAATCACAAGGTATTCTGTTGTAACATTTAACACAGTACCCCATAAAAGATGTATGTAGGTACTTTAGATAGTCTGAAAAATGGTTGATTTATTTTATCTTTATTTCTAGTATTAAAATTATGTCTATCAATTATTTTGTTTGAAAGATGTAGATTTTTTCTCACATACATAATATTGATTGAATCAACTGACTTCTACTGTAAAGACTGGCCCGTATTAAACTGCAATAATGATTATCTAAATGTATAGAGGTCAGGCATCAATTTTCAGGCGACTGAATTTGAGCGCAGTCTTAATGGTTTCCTTAGACTGTCAAAATTGCATGAAAGCACGCCGCGTGCGTATAGGGACGCCATTAGGAGTTTGCGACGCCGGCCGTTAGGACTTTGCGACCAAACTCGGTCGTATAGCGATCGCTATCTATGTTGAGACTGCAGCCTCAGGCCCTGTTATGATGCATAGATACCTTTGGAGAGATACCTATATACTACTGCTACTGCTGATAGTTGGACTTTTAATCGTATTCAGTAATTTGATAGTTGGAGGGATAACAGTTTCTGACAAGAAAAGGTAGTGAGGGAAAAAAATGAGCGGCATTGACTCCAAGTATACCTACTGGCGTCGGTTAGTTTAAGGTAGGTTATGTATAAGTACTTTGTCTTGCAGTGGGACAGTGTGGCTAGAAATTAAAACAAGGTATAGCCTAAGATCCAACCTAGAGACGACCTTCACCCATCTGTTTAATGGATAAAAACTATTTTATATCTTTAGTGTGTTAAAAAATATATCGCGAGTCGGTTGGCTAACAAAATCCTAGCCAGACTATGATTAATTAAACATTCAAAAATTACTTTTTAGACAGATGGGTGAAGGTCGTTCCTAGGTCGGATCCTCGTTCTTTTGTTTTTACTCGACTACGGCGAATCAAAAAGGAGGGTTATGATTTTGAACGGTATGTACCTATGTATGTATGTATGTTTATCTGTTACCTCATAACTTCTAAAAACTACTGATCATAATTTGACAAATGAGTTATCGTTGGGAGCATCTTGATCAGTCCGCTGCTTATAGGCTAAGTGACGTCATATTAAATTGAATATGGCGCGCTGTAGAGGACACAAAGCAAAGAAGTAAAAAAAAAATGATGCCGTGTTGGGTATCAAATGGAAGGGATTAAATATTATTTTGTAAATTGATTTAATTTAATTTCGATATTTTCTATTTCATTTGTATTTTTATTTTAATGGAACTCTTACTAACGTAGTTCATAAGTTTTACTAACAACAATATGAATCATTTGTATTTTATATAAATAAATAATAAAAAAATAAAAATAAATTGCACATTTCAAAAATATATATATTATATTATAACCCAAAAATAATTTAAATAAAAATAAAAGTTATACAACTAAAACCCATTTACGACAAAAAGTTATCTAAAAAGTTATAAACAAGACATGTACAAAATCCGGAGTTACACGTAATCTGTTCGATTTATGCGAGTAGTAGTTGGTTTTTAGTTGTATAACTTTTATTTTTTCTATACTATATTTATTTTCTATGCCAATTTTGATTTGGCGATAATTCTGCAATGTTTCATGGAACCATAAAAATGCGTACAGTGCACTGCGCGTGCAGTACAACAATGCTTTCAGGATACTGTTAGGGCTTCCGCGGTTTTGTAGTGCTTCGACCATGTTTGCTGAGGCGCGGACCGATGATTGTTTCGCGATCATGAGGAAGCGGAGCGCTTCATTATTAAGTCGCCTGCGAAGCAGCTCAAACAGTCTCCTGAGGGTCTTGTCCGAGAGGTGGGACCTGTCCCTGATACAGAGGTGGATGCAGCTTCATGTTAGCGCTTCTCCTCGTTTTATTTGAGATGCGTGTATATTGTGTGATTGTTTTAATTTATATTTAATTTAATTCAATTTTTTGATTATACTCGTATCATTGTAATGTGTATGTCTAATTTTATTTTTATTTTTTATTGATTATTTTTATGTACATGTGTTTTTTTTTATTTTTATAATCTGTATGGACCATGTCTGAAATAAATGAATTATTATTATTATAAAAAAGGAAGTTCAGAAAATTGGTTATAATGGTTTAGAAAGTCGTTATCGTTATCATGATGATGATTGGAAGTGATGAGCAGAAAACTATTTTATTAGACGATGTGAGTCACTGGTTTCTTATCCGAACAGGAAAACGCCTGCCAAATATTTTTGGTCAAAGTCACAATATCGATAAATACTTTTAGATAATATTTGATAGTAAATGTTCTGCTTATAGATAAGATAGTGTTGTTAATTTTTTTCGATATAATGCCATGATTGACTCACTTCTATGACAGCTGTGCGTCATCAGGGTTTTGTTCTAACATTCTGATTTAATTTAAAATTATGGAAAAGATTTTGTGCTTTTTTGTGCTCGCTGTTTGCGGTAAGTGTTTTATTCACATTCACTTAGTTTGTTTAGTTTTCTCATTAAGATTGCATTGTCGTTTACTGTCATTGGTTATATATATTTGTGTGAGTGATGATTCGATGTATTATTTTACGTCATTATTTTAACTGACATGATATTTTATTTAAAGATCCGCCGTTTTTATAAGGTAATATCATATAAGCAAATAAATTCCGACCAAGAATCAACTTTTTTGTTATTATAAAATAAATTTTATCTCTTATTTTTTTGGGTGGGATATTATCAAATAACTTCTCCCGCTCTGGGCGGAGCGGGAGGGCGTGTCAGACTCTGACTGACGAAAACCCACCCGTGTTCCTTCAGTTGCTTGTACGTTGCCAGGGGCCACGGTATCCCTTTCGGACTTTCCCGCGACACCGGCAGTCATAGGTCCTATCGGACCCAGTCAGTTGAGCTGACATCTCTTTGAGGTGCGCGTGGAACACAACGCGCCGTGGACCCGGGCCTGGTCCTTATTGGACGGCGAGCTACCCATTGCTCGTCCGCAAGCCCGCGCCTACGGTGGCCGGGAATCGGTCTGCGATTCTCGACGCCCAGGGCGTTTCCTGCAGCGACCTAGGGGCGTGAGGGCGCGAAGTTTGCCTCTCCCTCACGCGTTGCGCCTCCTCCTTCGCGAGCATTACTTACTTCGCAGAAGGAGGTGACGGCTTCCCATGCCCTCTCGCTCCGTACCATGGCCTGAACCAGGGCTAGACGAGAGATTACCGCCACCGATCGCCTCCACAAATACACGGCGATGCTCTGTCCAAGCCGGGCAGGTCCACACTGACCCTCAAGATACAATCTAGCTGTCATAGTTTAGGGCCTACTAACAAAATATTTGTGTGAATTTTTTGTAAGAAATAATTTCGAGTTACTCATGTTAAATTGTATACCATCTATGTAAATTAGTTTGATGATTAAACAAGGGTAACTACAGGCCTATCTCACTAGAAACCGTTGTAGCCAAAGTACTTGACGGTGTACTTGAAGCCCACCTCAGTAAATATACCCAGTTACACGACTGACAGTTTGGTATCTGTGCTGGGTTGTCTACTGAGAGTGCCATTTTTGCGTTGAAGCATTATGTACTGTCAAGTATTATACAAATAGAAAAATACCAGTGTATGCATGTTTCCTGAACCTGTCAAAACCATTCGACCTGGTTTCCTATAGTTTCTGTGTCGTTGGTGTTCACGTTATCTATTTATTTATTTATTTATTTATTTAGGGACAACAAACAGTAGTGTAATAATAAGTAAACATGGGTTAGAACTTAATAATAGAGGTAACAAATACACTACTCACAACGTTATCCACATATTATTAAACAGATCTACTAGTTGTTAGAAAGAACGGTATAAAAATAAACAGAATAAAATTAAACATTACTTAATTATTAGGGTTTTGATCACTTAAGGTAGTAACAATTTCATTTTTAAATAAAGCTTTGCTGAGAAACATAATATCAGTTGAGCTAAACTGCCTATTGTAGGTGTCAACTAATCGATGCAGCGGTGAGCGTAGGCCTGAGTTGGTTCTACAAAAAGTAGT
The DNA here is from genome assembly GCA_949128155.2 of Xanthia icteritia. NCBI lineage: Eukaryota > Metazoa > Arthropoda > Insecta > Lepidoptera > Noctuidae > Xanthia > Xanthia icteritia. Next base: position 9,258,658 of record OX421938.2, on the reverse strand, counting down.
TGCAAACAAGTGTCTCGAGCGAACCTCTCGACCATGTACGGTACGAGGGATCAGGTAGCACAAACTGTTCACTAGATCTGTACAGTCGACTTTATTACGACATAATACTAAATAGGGTCATCATTTCAAGTAGGGTGCGTCTGGATTTTAAAGTAATAAGGTCATATTTTTGCAGTTACAATTGATAAGAGATTTTCTTTTTAAAGCATTTCTATGTGATATGATAAGCAGAGAAATATTGTAAAATGGTCAAATGAACTGTCTGACCGCTACAAACTAGAGTGTGGTATTAGACAGGAAGGTCTTACCTCCCCAAGAGTTTTCACATTTATGTTAATAAATTACTGGTTGAGCTCAGCAACACACATGTCGGATGTCACATAGATGGAGTTAGTTTAAATAACTTAAGCTACGCAGACGACATGGTGTTGCTGAGCCCATCTATCTGTGGAATGAGAAAGTGGCTTTCTATTTGTGAGGGTATGCCGAGCAGTATGGGCTGAAGTACAACCCTAAGAAAAGTGAGCTATTGGTGTTTAGAGGTAGAAATAAAAGTCCATCAAATATCCCTCCAGTAACGCTGTGCGGTTCACTTTTACAGAGAGTAACCTAGTTTAAATATCTGGGTCACATTGTTACCGAAGACCTGAAAGACGACACAGATATGGAAAGGGAGCGCAGGGCATTGGCTGTGAGGGGAAATATGGTGGCTCGAAGGTTTGCTGTTTGTTCAGTATGAGTAAAAATTTCACTATTCAAAGCTTACTGCCAAACATTTTACACCAGCAGCCTTTGGGCTTATCATACCCAAAAAGCAAACAATACCCTGCGAATACAATATAATAATACCTTTAGGGTACTGTTGAGGCTTCCACCCTATTGTAGTGCGTCAGGTATGTTCGCTGATGCGCACACTGACGACTATTTTGCAATAATGCGTAAGAAGGTGGCGTCAGTGACACGCAGAGTAGCAAGCACCAATAGTATCTTGAGGGTTTTTGCTGAAAGGCTGGATACCATGGGTAGGTTTATCAAGCTTCATGTATGACATGAGGCTTAGTGAAACTATCTGTTGTTCGATATATTATCAATGTATCACCTTTGTTCTAATTATATACTAACATAGTTTATAAGATAATTTATGCACTAACACAATGTGGGCTATGTAGTCTGTAAATAAAAGTTAAAAACAAATTAAATGATAAATGATTTTGTTTCTGTAAGCAGGTTTATACAAACACTTTTACACGTCAGCTAAAGTCATTAACTGAACAACTAATGATTTTCTTTTATTTTATTTTCAACAGGCGCAAGCGCGTTACCCCGCCAGCCGGAAAGCCGAATCACAGGTGGATTCCTTGCAAGGGAAAATGAGTTTCCATATGCTGTGAGTAGTTTTACGATCCTAGTATACACGGCTACTTAACAAGCTATACATTTCCAGTATAAGCTGATACACTTATAGGTCAGCTTATACTGGAAATGTATAGCTTGATATGTAGCCGTGTGTACTATCCCTTACAATTTATTATTAAATTACTATCCCTAATTAATCTTCTATTAGGTACTCCACGCTTTACCTAAACTATTCATGTTTTTTACGGCCCCTCAGATACTCGTAATAAAAATCCCTTATATTTCGAGAATATTACAAAATCTATTGATTCATAAATTATGTTTGAAATAGGTAGATATTTGGTTCGTCAACAAATATGTTCAATCTGAGTGTGTTATGTATTGTGCATGGTGTCGATACTGATTAAAAGTTATTATATTCTATTTAGTGCTTGAATGAATAAATGCTAGTCAATGGGTATTAAATGACCTCATAGTTAAAGTTATTTCAGGAGTTATTTTAATTCAGTATTATCTTTACCACACCTACCACGTAAGCCCACATTCGCACGATTCGATTTTTTTCGTGCACTGGATTTTCAACGCTTTGCTTTCTGCCGAGAGTTTAAAATCCAACAGTGTGTTTTTTCATTGCGCTGGGACGAGAGTGCGTCCCAACGCGTTGGATTCTCAACACCGAGAGTTGAAAATACACTACGAAAAAAAATCGCCGCGATTTAAACATGTGCGTGCGAACCTGGGCTAAGTGATCAAAAACGTATACATTTATCACCGACGTTATCGATATGTAAACATATTAGCACAAACAAAAAAACTACATTAAGAGCGGTTTTCTTCAGATCTCCAAAAAAAAGTTTTTTTTAAAGTAGAAAACGAGTTGATACGGCTGGCGATTTAGCTGAGCAGCCTTTACCTTCTCGTTTTACACCTTCTCAATATCAAGTCTTCAAATCCGTGGTTAGAATCAAAACAATGACGCACGTATCGAATTAAATGATAATAAAATAATAATAACTTTTGCTTCAGAATGCAGATAATAATAATCTTAGATTAATTTGTATTTTTTTAAGTACTTATGTAGCTGCTGAAAGCCTTACAAAACCTTTTATGATTACAATCTTATTATAATTCCACGTATAGGACATTGGATCGCCCCAATTATTATATAACTTGTTAAGTAGTTTGGAGAATGTTCAAGTGGGTTGCGATTTTTACCTGATATAAACATAATATATAGGTGAAAATCTTCTTGATGAAAATATCAAAAAACAAAGAAAAGATCAAAAAACAAAGATAATGCATTTTTACCAAAGACTTCGTATCAATAATATAAATATTAATTATAATACTCAAAATGTGGACAGAGTAGATGTTACAAAATTTCTAGGAATTTTAATTGACAGTCAACTGACATGGAAGGCACAGGCAGAAGCAATCTGTAAAAAACTTAGCACATCTGCATATGCACTTTATAATCTTAAAAAAAAAGTTAATATCAAAACAGTATTACTAGCATATCATAGTCTTGTCGTTTCCATTTTAAGATTTGGTATTATATATTGGGGCAATTGTACTGAAAGAGAGAGTATTTTTAAGGCCCAAAAACGTTGCCTACGAGCAATATTTGGTTTGAAAGTTACTGACAGCTGTGTTCCAATTTTTAAAAGTCATAATTTGTTAACATTTCCGTGCCTTTACATTTTAGAAATTGCTCTTTTTGTTAAATGTAATAAACATCTATTTTTAACTTTATCGGAAAGCAGATACCGAGATATAGCTTTACGATCTCAATACCAAAACTTATTACGCACAGTTAGATACAGGACTGCTTTGTTGAGGAAAAGTGTTTTTGGTATGGCACCGGCTATTTTTAACCACATTCCTGATTCCATAAAAGAGGAACCAGTAACAATTTTCAAAAATAAACTAACTGTCCTTCTATTAAATAAATGTTACTACTCTGTAACGGATTTTTTAGCCGATAAATTTTAGTTGTATCCAGTGTATCAATATTTCAATGTTTGATGATGTACTGCATCAATGTTTGCATGCCAAAATGGTAGAATGTACAAGGATCCTTCAATATTGTAACCACCCTATTGTAATTACCTACATTGTGAGCAAATAAATAAATATGAATAAATATGAATATGAAAATGGTTATACTCTTAAACCCGTCCAATTCCTTAGTTAAAAAAACAATTAAAAAGCCATTGTGTCTCGCCGATATCGCGACCGTGGGACGCTAGGGGGGATTTAATGAAAAGTAACACCTGCAATATTGTAAGGTTAAACCTGAGGACTTAACTATATAGACAAAGTGACATACTATCAGCCATAACGATGATGGAAAAGTCAAAAATGTAGTCGATTGGATTTTCCTAATCTATTACTGAAAAAATTGTCAATCCTTTTTAAAGTCCTTGTACAAATACAAAACGCTTCGAAAGCGGTTGCCTGTCTACGGCTTCTGAATGAGACTCGCTGGTCTTCCCTTTAGTGCTACCCTAGTTTGTACTAGGACAGCATGTCAGTAAAAGGAGGAGGCCTAATAAATAGTTAACAGTGGGTAGAATAAGGCCAATGCACAACAGCCGAGGAAGATTTGCCGACGTGTATCCACCAGCATCCCGCGGTATGCTCCTCGGGAAATGCGGAGTGCATCTCCACTTGCACTGCCTCTCCCCCGCGATCGTATGCTAGTAGACTCCGGCGCATACCGTTGCATCCCGCCGCAGTATCCTCTAGCGCGCTCTTCAATGATACTCCGTGGTGGGTCTCTGAGCTTTGAAATCTATATCTTGTTACCATTAGATACGTTAGAATTTACCCTGCCCCGCCGTCCGCCGATATGCGCTGGCCTAAAGTTGTCTTTGATGACGATGAAGATATTCAAAAATTTTCGATATAACACAAAAGAAAAGCATAGATACACAACATTAGCCGTTTATCATTCATCGAGAATTGTGAGAGCTAATGGGTTATAGCCGTGGTATGTGTGGCGATGGGCCAACTACCTGCCAGCGTGATTTTATTGCTCGGTTCCTGTTACAACAACAAATCATTTGGCTTATCAATGGTGTTTTATTGCGCATTTATATCTAAGCTAGGCTAAGCATATTTTACCAGTGAAAACTATCAATGTATCCAGGTCTAATATTCAAAGTTAAGCATTGACCTAAAATACAATAGTCTAATGCATGATTTCTCTACGACTAGGAGACACCTAAAAGTAAGCGCGCCGTTTGATTTTCAAAGCTCAGCTCAGTGTCCAATGTTTATATTGTTGGCATCAGATTATATAGGTAATTGAATTTACGTGTATTCGTTTTTTTTTTAATCCTGATAAAAATACATTAGTCACGCCCCGCAGTTTGACATTCACGCGCGGTTTACGTCACTTTAAACATTTTTCAGAATTTTACGGTATTACCAGTCATTTTTTTATTATTTTTGGTCTAATTTACGAGAATATCCGTAAGACCATAGGTTAAAACAGCCCACAGACGATAATAGCCATTATTTACAGGAAAAATAGTGATTTATCCGTCCGTCACCAATTGGTTACGCGTGGTATTGGTACTCACGCGGTTTTAAATCATTATTTGCTGTTTTAACCTATACCTATGGTCTTACGGATATTCTCGTCATATAGACCAAAAATAATCAAAAAGTTATAGGTACTTAACACCGAAAAATTCTGAAAAATGTTTACTGTGACGTAAACCGCGCGTGAATGTCAAACTGCGGGGCTTGGCCTGTTAAAATACCTTAGATATTGTAAAGACCGATGCTACATTTTAAAATGTTGTCAGTTATCATACTTATCATAGAATCATGTGTTGATAATCAACAAAACATGATCCTTTGTAAATTATGCGTTAAATGATAGATAAACTCGAATTTCAAAATAACACAAAAAATCGTAGTCTTTCAAATGAACATTTCTCGTAGATTTTTGTTTGGGAAAACGAGAAGGCTAAACTTTTTACCATCACTTTTATGCGGTCAAATTAAATTACTTAGCGAAACTCCGAAGACGTGGGTGGTATCGATATCTAAACATGACAAAAGAAAAAAAAAGAAAATCAGATTAATTTTTTTTCTGGGTCGACGACTACTAGTAGTGGATTTACTTGAAGTACCTACGAGCTGAGAATAAAAAATAAAAAAATATCTTGTTATCTTATCGATACCCGTTACGTCTGTGAAATTTACAAAAAAAGAAACTTGTTTTTGTTTTATTGAAATGAAATTGTTTATTCTGTAAATAGGATAGGTATTGGAATCACTTTTACACGCCATCTTAAAAAAATAAATAAAAAATAGTTAGATGAGTTCGGGGTTTTCTATTTGACTCCTCTGAGTAGAAAGGCCGAAGCAAACACAGTCTCTTTTAAAGTCCAGACATAATCTTGGTCAGGCCATATGAGGACCATGTAGATTAGTGTCTGAAATGGTCTTTTGAGAAAAGAGCAACACAGATTTGAGTGGACCTGTCAGTGCAAGGATTTGTCAGTAATCGTGGAGCTCAACTCAGAACTTATATATATATAATTATGTTTATTTATCGATACCCGTCACGTTTGCGGAGTTACCCTGTATATTCAAAAGTCACGTAAAATTATAGACCACCTTGTTATCCGAGCATGTTATTTGTAGGGAACATCCCGTAGGTCAAACATTCTATCTTCATACCATAATTGAAGATAACACTCTATCTTACTAGATAGAAATCAACTTAGATAGAAGATACTTCTGACACAACAATGACAGATAATATATATATACAAAAAAATAAAAATAGGGATTCATTTTTCTGGTCACGCCATGGGACTTGAGAACGGCTGCACCAAACTGCATAAATCTTTTTTTGTTGTATTCTTTATTCTCAGGCCAAGGTTCTTCGGATAGGTAGGTGAAGGTAGGTAGGTAGGTATGCAAGTAGGTAGGTATGTAAGTAGGTAGGTAGATATGTAGGTAGGATAGGTAGGATAGGTAGGTAGATAGGTAGATAGGTAGATATGTAGGTAGGTATGTAGGTAGGTAAGTAGGGTATGTAGGTAGGGTAGGTAGGTAGGTAGGGTAGGTAGGTAGGGTAGGGTAGGTAGATAGGTAGGTGCACCGTCGTCTTATCTACGGCGCACCTTAAGCCTTAACCTTAGCCTTGTCTCTTATCTTAAGTAACTTTATATGTAAGACCTTTTTGTCCCATATTTTATGCAAAATAAAGATAATGTGAAACTATTTATTTTTAAAACCTTTTATGTACCATATTTTATGCAAAATAAAGATATTCTATTATATTCTTATCCTGCAGGTTTCCATACAGCAAATGAATCAATTGACTCAATATACCAGGGGTCACAGATGCGGAGGAGTTCTGATAACATTACAGCATGTATTGACAACAGCCACTTGTGCTTTCACATACGGCTCTGGGTATGTATTTTTTCAATAGTTATGAGCAGTTGGCGAGTTGCACCCCAATTGCGTCATCACACAACACACTTTCAATCACAATCTTAATGACTTTGACTGATATTGATAGACCATTGCTTTATATGTACGAAAAAATTGTCTGCTCAACAACGTTAATAACGCAATGCATTTTGTTGAATTATCAAAATGAAAGCCATTGCTGCATTGCTACTGTTAGTGTGATACGCAATTACCCCGCTGGATAGTTCCTGTCAAAGCTGGACGATGGACGCGCGGGCTCGGGAAAAATAGAAGGAGTGGAGGGAAGCAGTTACCCAGAAGTGAGACGCAAAAGGCTAGGAAAAAAACATGAACAGTTGAATTTTTATCTTAAAGTCTTGAGTAATGATTCGTAATTTTCATATAATTCTTGTGGGTAGTGTTTCTTGTAAAATAAATTGGAATTCAGTCAAGTTAGGTTTAATTTTTTTTTGATAGGGTGCTTTCTGAATTTTCGCAATATTAGTTAAAAAAAACAACCAAATGCTGTTACTACACCTAATACAGCGATATTATTGCAATTCATAATCAATATTTTAGCGCACTATATAGCGATATTTCATCATTTTATTTAGTAATGTTGATAAATAAATAAAAACAGAACATATTTGGCAGCTATTTGCGACGTTGCCAACTTTCAAAATGCATAGCCTTCAATATTATTTTTATCTGGACACCGACATGCTTTTGTTTTTGAAGTGAAACTTCTTAGGCGGTGAGTCGATAATTGGACGAGAATTGAAAGTGAAACAAGAACGCGTCACGCGACACATTTCGTTACATGAGAGAGAAGAAACACATAACTCTCTTTGTCTCTTATCATGTGTACGGTGGTGTACGCGCAATTATTTTTTTCTTAGATTGTCTTTTGTTTCCAATTTCATTATAGACTGGTATCAACTTCTACCCATTATTCAATATAATAATTACACACTGGACTTCCCCTTTCTCAATTACCTTACAGCTAAGCTACGTCGATGACTAAACTGAGTTCGAAGTAATAAATCTTGTAGCGTCTGTAATAAACTTAGCGAAGATTCTGAGAACTTATCTGATTAACTTACGGATATTTATTTCTACTTGTTTAGGCGTTCACTTATCTTATATATTGGATCAATACTGATCCAATATATAAGATAAGTGTAACATACGTTGTACTCCAATATTACATTAACTGATAAGAAATCAAACTATTGTATACCTAATCTTGGATTTCCCGTTTTCGTTGTTGTTTCAACTTTCTCTTTGTCTTTCCGTTTTTAGATCTTTTTTGTATTATTTAACAACTTGTTTTATTGTATTTGTCTCCAAGTCAGCGTGTTCATAGGAACGTACTATATTAACACACATTATTTTTTTATTTACGTTTTATATTTTAGTTCAGTCTCTGAGCTAAAACTACGCTAATTTTATAAATAACTAGCTGACCCGACAGTAGCTTTCCTATGCAAACAATAATTCATACAAAAATCCCATAAAAAAGGACTTTCAATTTTTCTCGTTCCAATTTTTCTTTCCCTAAAAACCTTATTCGGACTTTTATGAAAATTTTAGAAAAGAAAATAACCAAATCAGTTCAGCCGTTCTCAAGTGATGCGCGAACAGCATTCCATTTTTATATTAATAGAAGATTTCACATTTTGCAGGACACCAACGCCAATCATTCCGAGTGACTACCGGGTATTTGCTGGTTCAGTCGTTCTTACCAACGACACTTCTCCTGAACAATTTCGGGTCGTAGTAAACGCCACTGTACACCCCAATTACACTGGTCCCCCTGCGTATGCCAACGATATTGCTATTTTCACTGTAAGTATTCAAATAATATTTTTTAAATTATTTAAAAAACTTAGGGCCAGAACATATCTGACGGACTTAACGTCACCGCACTTCAGTAACGTATAATTTTTGTGTAGAAAATTATTCGACGCATCTTCGGACAAATATGGACAGCGGTGTGAGATGTTACTATAGAATAACTATAGAATAAAAAATACAGTGAAAGTATTTATTCAACCGATTTTTTTTTACATTTTATTTAGGTACTTTGGACCGCACGTCGCACGTGAGTGGTAACCAAACCATTAGGCTAGCTGCAAGGTCAAATGTCATTGATACGGGTGCCATCATGAATCTTGTAGTAACAAGCTTTTGTTTTACAGCAGTGATGTGCTACACCGACAATAGTGTTGTGCTATGGATATTCTCGACGCGTTAGAAGGCAAATTACCGTAATTAAGTACGTTCAATATCTAGTCACAACTAGTCAAAAATTTACTAAAATTAAGGGTATTCTTGACATATTGAGACTGAGATAAGAATGCGAACGCTCTGAAAAATACAAAAATTAACCCCCTGTTGTGTGTTGCCACTGATTGTGACTTAAGCTGTAAAGTACTTTAAATTATGTTAAAATCGTAAGGAAGCCTTTTTTTTTTTTTTTTTTGGGTGGTAAAGGAGCGGGAGGGCGTGTCAGACTCTTACTGACTAAAACCCACCCGTGTTCCTTCCATTGCCTTTACGTTGCCAGGGGCCACGGTATCCCTTTCGGACTTTCCCGCAACCCCGGCAGGCATCGGTCCTATCGGACCCCTTCCGTTGTGCTGACATCTCTTTGAAGCGCGCGTGGAACACAACGCGCCATCGACCCGGGCCTGGACCTTATCGGACGGCGAGCTACCCATTGCTCACCGTCCGCAAGTCCGCGCCTACGGTGGCCGGGAATCGGCCTGCGATTCCCGACGCCCAGGGCGTCTCCTGCGGCGGCTAGGGGCGTGAGGGCGCGAAATTTGCCTCTCCCTCACGCGTTCTGCCTCCTCCTTCGCGAGCATTACTGCTTCGCAGAAGGAGGTGACGGCCTCCCATGCCCTCTCGCTCCGTACCATGGCCTGGACTAGGGCCGGACGCGAGAGATCCCCGCCGCCGATCGCCTCCACGAGGATACGGCGATGCTCTGCCCAAGCCGGACAGACCTCCACCGTATGCTCAACCGTGTCCTCCGGGCGATCCACGCAATGATGACACCCGGGCGTTTCCTCCCGTCTGATACGAAACAGGAACCTCCCGAAACAACCATGTCCGGTGAGGACCTGCGTCAGGCGGAAGGTGAGGACGCCGTGGCGCCTTTCTAGCCACTCCTCAAAGAGGGGACTTATCGCCGCAATAGTGGCGTGCCCAGCACTGGGTTGCGACAATCGCACTCTCCATGACGCCATGAGATCCCGCCGGAGCTCTGTCCGCTGTGCCGCGATTTCTCGCGGCAGCGGAGTTACGCCCCGGCGTTTCGCCTCCTCGCGCCACTCCCAAATGTGCGCGAATCGTAAGGAAGCCTGGTGTCTGAATCTGAATTTTATAATTACAGCTCAACAATCCCTTCAACAACACGGTAGTAACTCCTCTGACCGTGCCACCCGCATCCTTCCGGCCCGCCGAAGACGCGCAATGTGTCGTCGTTGGATGGGGAAGTGAAAATTCGACTTCTTCTGTAAGTCTTATACCTACCTACTACCTAATGATATTTTGAAAGAGTAATATTTTATGCATGTAAACTTAGGTATATATATTTGTCGCTGTGAGTAACTCAAGACAATGTTTATGTTCTCTCTCTAGAATTAGCTTACCTACTGACAGGTTATATGAGTTAATCATTTTACTTTATAAGTCAATTTATTTTAATTTAATTTAAATTTATTGTTGACATAATCTACTCATTACAATGTTTTTTTTATGAGTTGTATTGCAATATGTGGTTAGCTAGCGACCTCGAAAATTATTTATTTTACCTCGATGGTCCTAGTTTATCAATTATAACTTCTAGTTACAGCTATATGTAAGCGGGCACGCCCTTTATGCCTGGAGGCTTTTATTTAGATATTGTTTTCGTTTAGTTATTTTTATTTCTGCCTGAGTATAGTTCTCGATGGTTTTGGCTGGTATATTGGCGTGTGCTAGCTGTCATACGGCTATTAATTTTATAATTTAAATTATGTTTTGTGTTGCGTAAAGTAAATCATTTTTTCTAACTGAATAGACAGCTGTGCTGCTGGGGAGTTTGTTGCGCCACTTCTTCTTCCCAGCTAAAGCAATAGGAAGTGGTGAAGGGTGTTTGGGGGACTGTCTTATGTAATTTTGACGTTCGAAAAGTGCTGATTCTCAGCCTAGTTTGAATAAATGACTTTTGAATTATTATTGTATTTATAACACACTCCAGAACTTGAAAATGATAAACTAAGTCAAACTGACTCCCAGATTTGAAAAAAAACGACTAGGACACCTTGTTCACCACTTCCCGATAAGATCGATTTAGTTATCCGGCTATTAAACATAGCAAAACATAACACGCCTATTATCCTGAAGGGTTAGGCAGAGGTATACTTAGAGTACACCCACATTTGGCCAGTTGTGTTTAAGTCCCATGCAATCGGGGGCGAGCCTATGTTCCGGCTGTAAATTTGTTTAAAAAATCCGTTTCATTTTTTAATGTATCAGGTTCATAGAGTGCAATGTTCACCCGAACGCTGTGAGACAGGCCTCTAAACAACAAGAAGATGGATGATAATAATTTATTCATTTTTAATTTCCTCAGGCAAGCGTTAATCAGAGGTATGCAAGGAAATACATCTCCAGCCAAAACATGTGCACTCTCCAATACAATCTAGTGCACGGAGGCCCTAACATTTTATCGACTATGCTTTGTGCATCGTCCTATGACATCATGTCTACTGGATGTGTTGTAAGTACTACCATAAAAATATACATAGAATTCTACCAATTTTCAGCACATCTTATTTTTGACAGTCGTTAGGCCTGTAGTACACGACACGGATTGTTTACAGTGCACACCACAGAATAATCGTGTGAGCTTATATATGACACGGCAAACCACCGGTTGTATATGGTACACGGCGACGGCGCTCTGCCGTAGTGCCGCCGTATCTGTCAATAAACTTCCATAGTGATCTATACAGCACTGACGACCGTGCCTGCACATGGCGAATCTACCGTAGTCTTTCACGGGAAAAAAACGTGTGTGTACGGGTTAAGGGTAATCAAAAGCCCGAAAGTTTGAAAACCAGTTTTACCAAGGGGTATCGTGTTACCCAGTAACTGGGTTGTGGAGGTCAAATAGTCCGTCGCTCTATACAAAATACAGTTGCATCCGATTCAACTGAAACCCGACCCAAACATAGTTGCGAAAAAAGTTAGGTAGATGATGTTGACTTACTTGTATTGTAGTTCAAAAGATTCCAAAACAACGATGCTGGATTAAAAAAGGAGCGAAGGATTTAAAGCAAACTTATTCCGTGTCATTTATATCTCTATTAATCTAAATAGTTCTTGTTATAATTTTGGATGATATTGTGAAGGGCAAATCCCACGGATTTTGTCTTTCAGCCTTATTTTATACCCATTATTTGGGGATCAGCTCATTCCTCCGAAAATGTGACGTGTGTCGGGTGGGCGTACCGCTGAGATAAATCCTACGCTCCTCTATTGTCTTACAAAGCCTTTTTCATGCATAGGTTTTTACACTTTAAAGGGGTATTTTTTCAATGAAACCGAGTATAGCGGAAGGTGTTATTTTAGAATTCTTTTTTCTGATTCACCTCTTTTATATTTTTTGTACTTAGATTTATCAAACATTATAGAATGCGAATCACGAGATTGTAAAAAGGTTTGCCTTTTTTCAAGAATGTTGAGTCTTCTGAGAGTGCCTACTAATAATTTTTAGGTACTATTCTAACTAATATTATAAATGCGAAAGTGTGTTTGTTTGTTACCCTTTAACGCTAAAACGGCTAAACGGATTTGGATGAAATTTGGCACACGGCACCATGACCTGGATTAGGACAAAGGATACTTTTATCCCGATATTGCCTCTAGATCGAGATTTACGAGGGTGATGCCAAATCTGTTCAGCCGTTTTAGCGTGAAAGTGTAACAAACAAACAAACAAATTCACTTTCGCATTTATAATATTAGCTAGGATTAGGATTCTTATTAAAAATTATACTGATTTTAACAGGGTGACTTTGGCAACGGATTATTCTGCAACGGAGGACTGGCGGGTATTCTTTCAATGAGTAACAACTGCACGGCTAGTTCGTACCCCGAAGTCTATACCCGGGTCTCCAACTACACCACGTGGATAAGGAGCGTCACTGGAGGAGCCTCTCCCTTCCAACCAGGACTTGCTGTACTGGTTATGTTCACTGTAGTCCAACTTATAACGGCTAAGATCATTAGCTAAGGTTCTATTAAGTTTCTACACAAAAAAGTTTTATTATTTTGTCCATTATTCTTGTTGTTACGGACAAAAATAATGGAAAAATAGAAATAATAAATAAAAAAGATACTGTTGTCACCGAGTTTTTCTTTATTTGCAATTTTACATGACACATGTTGATAAAACATTTGTTTTATTAGAAAGTAAGTAAATGGTTGCCCTCTATTATTTGTTTGACGTATTTGACACTGGAAATAGGTGTAGTCAGTCGCTATTTCCCTAGAGTAAGATTACCGTGTACCTGTATATTTGTATAAGTTTTAAATAAATATTTATTATATTATTTAGATTGTGTGTTTAATTCCCTGTATGCTTGGAATGTTCGTGTTCCTATCTTAATTAATGCCTATTACAGTAATAATGGGCTTTGATAGCAATATCATGCTTGAAAACACGCCTGTGAACATTTGAATATTCAGTTACCACGGATTACTTGTTACGAAATAAATTAAATAAGAAGATCTTTCTCTCGCTTAATTTATATTACAATTCAATTTATGAATAACCGGAGAGCATAGGTTTAGCACATTAAAAATAGTGTTTAGATGGAAAAAATTCACCACCGTCTCTCTCAGGAAAAACAGAATTTCAATGTAGATAAGCCTGCGTAGAAAGCAACAAAAAAACGCGTTTCAGAGATGAGACTCATTGCGGAAAATCGGCACTTCATTATGGAGTTGACAGGCTTCACGCTATCAGATTATTCCGCGAAAATTCCACCAGCGATACGTACAAAATATACAAAAGTTATCGCCCATTAAGGTAAGCGCGTTTGAGGTCCAATTTACTTGCAAAGTAACTAAAAGGTTAAGGGTGTTATAAATTTTGAGCACGTTCATTAAGGCCACACGGATCCCCGCCCCGGCTTTTAGCTTGCGACACATGTCGGAATTTCGTAATAAGATTTCCTTAATTTAAGATCTCGAACATACCTACGTAGATTCATTGACGGAATTCCAGAATCAACACCTGTCGTGTTAATTCGTTGTATTGGAACACACGCAGAATATTAAATTAATGAAATCATATTTACCTCTTGATATTGTAATATTGGGTTGAATAGCTGAAATTCTCTTTGAAATTTGCTTTATTTGTTACATGGCGGTATTTCGCTTTTATGTTCTTGTTAGTAGTTATACAATTGAATCATCCAAATTGTATTTTGTGTATGAGTATTATTATTAATCATTCCATACATTGTTAGTAAATTATTTATTTATTATTATTTACAAGTTCGCTATTTAATATTATATAGGGCACCTCCAGATCCGTGAACGGTATTCCAGTGCCTCACAACCGGGCAGTCGACCCTTTCCAATATCTTCGCGGCGCATCAGGGGGGCCACTCTTTTTCTTACTATTGCCGTAAAGCAGTCAGTGCTGGCCTTAGCAAACATACCTGATGCAGTGCAAAAGTGAGGCAACCTCAACAGCATTCTAAAAAGATTATTAAACAGGACCCGTAGGGCATTGAAAGATCTACGCGTATAACGGACCCACAGGCTGCAGGTATAAAATGTCTGGCAGTTTGCCTCAAAAGAGCAATTTTGACCTCTTTTGTACACCGTGCAAATCTGCGAGCATATTGCATCTCACTGCCAATGCCCTACGTTCCCGTTCAATATCCAAATCATCTGAGAGGTCCTCGGTGACCCAGTGCCCTAGGTAGGTACTTGAATTCGGTGACTCTGCTTAAAAAGGCAACCCTCCAAGTCTGACCGGTGGAACGGTTTTTGGACTCTTATTACCCGCCTTTAATATAAGTAGTTCCCCCGCATACCTCTCACAGATCTCTATGAGGATGTTAAGTGCTCTGACAGATGGGCTCAGTAGCACCATGTCGTCGGCATACTAATGTTGTTCATATAATAACCACAACACCATAAATTGAACAACCTACACCGGTCCCGCTGAGCTCATCTACCGGTCCATTAACGTACAGGTTGAAGAGTCGTGGTGAAGTTATGCCTCCCTGTCTCACTCCACACTCCAACCTATACTCTGACGAACATGAGCCCACCCACTTAACATTATTGGTTTGGTTGTCATACCAATACCTCAATATATTGATCATATCCCTGTGCTGGTTTCCCCCTGGAGCTTATCCCACAACACGTTATAAGACACTAGGTCAAATGCCTTCGATAGGTCCAAAAACAACCGTATATATACGTTTTTCTTGTAACAGAGTACTGGACAGTATGTTTGAGTTGCAGGACCGCAGTTTCAGTCGATGGCCCAGCCCTGAAACGAAACTGGGCCTCATGCAGATCTATATGCTCACTTAGGTGTCTATCAAGCAACCCATCCAATACTTTAGCGATCACCGTAGCCAATGAGATGGGTCTGTAGTTGTTCCCATCGGAGGCATCACCCATCTTATTTTTTAAGTATCGGTATGGCAGTGGTTTTCATAAGCTCCTTGGGTAAATATGAATGGCCTATATACAAATTGAAAAACATGACCAACTCCCTAGGTAAATGAACACCTGTGAACTGCAAGTGCTCGATGCTAAGGTCGTCATGCCCTGGAGAGTTCCCTCTAGTCATATTTTTAATAATATGGACGACTTCTTTCTTAATCATTATTATCATCATTATTATGATGGTACTCGTAACACGAAATTTATTCATATTTATTACCATGCCATCTTACTCTACTATAGAAGAAATTGGAATTTTAATGTATAGTCGACCTCGTTATTTTGCTGTATCACTTTTTACAATAACTCCAAGTAAAATAAAACTTTACTAAGTTTGAAATATGTATATCGAACTGTCTTATAGACAGGTTTATGACGTGCAATCTTAGGGCAATAGCACACTAGTGACCAGGCCGCAGCGGCCAGGTCGCAGTGCCCAGCGAGATAGATACATTAATATGAAATCGCCATGGAACGCGCGCATCTGGCCGTACGGCCAGGTAGGATCGACAACGAAATTGACCTGTCCGCTAGTGCGCTATTGCCCTTAGGATGGTATAGGTATCAATTACGAGGTCAACCTTCTATATTTCATGACAACTCAACTGAACTGAATTCAGTTATCCGTAAAAAATAAAAGACAAAAGCGGACTGCCGAAAAAAAATTTGTTGAAATTTTTTTCGCGTCTGCCGATGAAAAATATGTAATAGTACAGAATTTGAATTCCTGGACAGTTTTGTCTTGATTTATAATTTTATAGGAAGTCAGGAATTAAAGATATTCCAGATTGAAGTTCACTCGTTCTAGAGGTTATGTCTTGTCACCAACACTACTCTAATCGAAAAAGAAATGCATTTTTACAGCAAAATAAACTACGGCCTACGGAATTATAAGTCTAGCCGACCGCGACGTGCGTAGGTCTAGCCATATGGCCTACATGCGACGTAGCAAATAAATTCAATCTGTCTAATCTTTTCCCAACTATGTTGGGGTCAGATTCTAGTCTAACCGGATGCAGGTGAATACCAGTTTTTTACATAGAGCGACTGCCCATCAGACCTCCTCAACCCAGTAGACACTACACTAAAATACGGGATCAATGCGATACCCCTTGGTAAGACTGGCTGTCAGACTTTTGGGCTTCTGAAGACCCATAACGACCGTCAAAGATCCACGAATCACAGCCGGGACCAACGGCTTAACATGCTATCCGAGGCATGGAGGAGTCTCGGTATATAAAGATGGAGACCCATCCACGAACAAATCCCGGCAAGCGTAGCTTAACCTGATGGATCGACCCGTGCGGCGGTTATTATTTAGCCACGAGCTCCTCCGTAAGTAAATAAATGTTCAGAAGAATATCTATTTAATAACCTTAGCCAACTATCTTTAGGACAGTTATAGATATACATATATATGATTAATTAAATGGTAGGGGTAGGTCATATTCAAAAGATATAGATAAAAAAAAAACGAAATATTTATTTTCATATTTATTCTTCATCATCCCTAACCACAATTTTCACAGCTTCTTCACTGCCTGAAACTTCTCTTTGCAAGTTATTATAAACTGCAGACATTGCAAAATCTCTGCATGCCTCGCAGGCATAGTCATCTTCCAAATCTAAAAATAAAAAGGATAATAATGTTAATGCATTAGAATGATTTATTAATATTTCGTGACCATTTTAATAGTTGTACTTTTATGTAATTGAAACTTGCATATTGTAATTCATGATATTTAGGTTGTTGCTTGTACATTCCTGTAATAAAACTATTTATTATAAAGCTTTAAATAGCTACATATTAATTCATAATCATGATTTTTAATAACATAGCTACTAATAGAAAACAAACACAATTTTTTCAACTAGGGTAAATAAACTTTTACTATACTTGTTATAAAGTTTTATGTAATGAAGATAATCACTATCTTGTAACTTAACTAGTCGCCAGAAATACTTACAATTTGAGGGTATACCCATCTGCAGATTAAAGCAGTGATTCTCGAGTCAATTGCAAATGCCGCGTATCAGCGCAATTTATTATGACTTAAGTTGCAGTTGACACACATGTGTGTAGGCCACGGCTTCCCATCGTGATACAACTCGATGCACACACAACAAAATATAACTAACGACAAGTTGTTAGTACTTGTCACTTTTACAGTTAGCCGATTGACAGAAGTAATGTCATGTTTTTTTTTTGTTGGCGATGTTGCCTTACATAAGTACTCGAATTGTACTGCGATTTCATTTATGTATTAAAAAATATGACCGCTATATTCTTAGCACAAACTATTATTTTTATTTTCACATGTCATTTATATTCTGATGCAGAATTGTATTTCTTTAGTATATTAATGCAATACGTAAAACAAAGCATTTTATGTAACTTGACCAAGATTTTTTTTACATGGCAATATTAAAAGTTCAGGTTAGCCAAAAGTCATGAAGTCAAGCCAGAAAAAGAAAACTACGACATGATTCTTTTTTATCATTAATAAACTAGTCACTTCAGATTTCAATTATGACGTTTTTTTTTCCAGTGTACGATAGGCCAAAAGCTTGATTTGATAAAACTTAGTAAATTATTTCGTCGCTATCTATCACGGTGACATCAGTAGACGCGTAACATTTCCATCAACAATTCTCCTGCCATTATCCTTTATTACTTGGTTATGAAAAGTACCATCGTTCATGTCACCGTAATTGTTGCTCCACATGAAAACCACCTCATTTTTGGCTTAGCAAAGGGTTCTGACGCCATCGATTTTTGTACGGGTTTTATCATCATTAATTTTGATTCTGGTCGGCCCTGTATAAAATCTACCGGCTTAGAAAGCTTTGTGTTTACCGCAGTCAGTGTGTGTACCCTTTTGTAATAAAATTTTAAATACCGACCATTGAGTAGTAGCATTTATTATCTCTCGATGTGGGTGCAACAACATTTTCCAGCTTTAGATTATATCTTCGTAACGACGTTAGAATAAGTTGAGTATTTAAAATTCATGTGCTGCATGTAGATGCACATACAAAAGCTGTAAACCATACATTATATACGGGTAGATAATGTAAGCCAATAAATTATCTCACAATATAATATGAACTCTTCTAACCCCGCTCTTAAAACAAAAATACACTGCAAAATGCACACAAATCATTCTCGAAGGTTTTAGAATAGACATCAATATCCATTCGGATCGGATCTGAGCAGTCTTCAGGCATCTGTGGATATGCCCCTTTTACAGAGCTACGCTAAGGGAGCATGGTTTATGAACCAGAACCATAAAATTAACGAGGCTATTAAGTCCGAACCGTTGCACTCGGTCAGACGTGGCTTTATTTCAATGCTTTAAGCATTTTTTTCGTACCTTTTAGGCTTCGTATTAAAGCCGTGAATATTTCAATTTTTCACCATCATGTTGATTTTCTACCATTAAGCGCTTTGTTAGCTTAATTTTTTTTACAATGTTTGTAGCTTATTTATTCGCTTTAACGCGAGCGAAAAATATTGGAGTTCTTAATCATAAATTTTCCATCGTAATTTGCAATAAAAATGTTATTCTATTTAGTTTTACGATCTTCTCGTTTGTTTTCATTGTATCTGTGTTGTAAAATTTGTAGTCTTGGTAATTTGGAACATTAATAATAAATTATCGTCTGCGGCTATGTTTACCCTCGCCTTACTTAGAAACGAGCATAAAATATACTCATCAATGAATATTCAAATTATCCAGTTACCGCTGTCATTAGCTAGAATATTTCACCGAGCGTTATAAATTACATGAATTAATTAGTGGAAATACAGTGATAGCTACAGGTGCTGGTGACACAATTATTAATACAATGGTGAGCGTTATCACTGCGTCCGACAACACTAACTACCTCAGCGGAAGATGATAAAATATTGTATAATCAGCGGCTGGGTAAGACAGCCGCATTTACCTTTAAACACAACATTTCCCTCTCCAGGAGGTAATTCCGCCTAAACAAAGCTAACGTTGATTCGCTTCCCTCTTGAAGGAATCTGCAAATCTCCGCCACGGTAAGACTCCCCGCTCACTCCCGGGAAATAAAAGATTACTCTATGTGAATAACTCTTCGGAGCTCGAGTCGGCGATGTTTTTCAAGAGGCACGATAATCTCTTCCATTATTCTTTTAGTGAATTTACTTTGTTGATATTGCGTTTGAATTCATGAGTTGATGGTTTAAGGTTTTATCTAATTGTGCTAATATATCATGAGTTTTGTTGACGGTAGACAAAATTTTGTACTTAAGACCGCTTTTGAAGCGTCAGATAACTTTTATTAAAGAATAAATATGGCGGTGTGACATTTTTTCTATACAATAGCTGTCAAACCGCAGTTTTTATTCCTCAGATAAAAGTTATCTGGAGATTTAAAAATTGGCCTTTAATCTTGTGGTAACTCAAATATCAAGACACGTCATTGAGGTCGTCTAATACTGAAAGTTACGTTAGAATATCATCTAATTTTGAAACTACAGATAGGTTGAATACAAGTTGTTTTGAAATTACAGATAGGTTAAATACAAGTTGTGAAATAAATGAACCTTGGGCAGACATACCTACACAAATAGTTAAAATGGTAGTACAGAATTGTCACTTAACAATAAAAGGCTAGATACAAAAATAAACAATAATTACGTTATTAAAAGTAATTTAACAGTGAATTAAATTGTGACTCGGGTAAATCCGAATATTTGTATTGATACCTCTCAAGGGGCTACCTACCGGAGAGGTAAAATAAAAGATAAATATATAGAATATCCCAAAGGTCCAAGGCAATTTTAAGGGTTTCCTAATTGGATCAATATCAGAATCTATTACGTGATCTTGAAGAGGTGATTGGTCCAATTACTTTAAGGGGTTAGGTGTAACAAGCTACGCTTAAAGTGTAAAGATATTTTTTTGGTCGAAGGTCGAGACGTCAATTTATGATTAGGTAAAATCGAAATGATTTTATTTTTGGATCTGAATTTAGACAGAAAAATAAGATATTCATCGATATAATTATTTTACTAAAGTAGGTTCCTTTTCTTTCATAATTTTGAAGAAAACTAGCCTAGAAAGTGACATAAGCGTGAAGTACATAGCTCACTTCACGCTCATGTCACTTTCTAGGCTAGTCATTCCACTGATGCTAGGGCTGGACACTATTGTTAGCTCACTTCACGCTCACTTCATTTAAGTTTTCACGGTGAGATTTTTACAGAATAGATCAGTTCAATTATGTGACCTTCTCATACATTCACTTACAATATACCACGTTATTAAAATGTGTTATGTTGAAAATTGTATCGAAAATTTACCGAGAGCATAGCGGTACGCTACCCAGCGAGCTTAAATTACTAGCCATGAGCCTTAAAGTTTTACGGTTCATTTAGATCGTATTAACACCCCAGCCGCTTTCGAGGGACGACCAATATTGCTTCCGCCACATATTAGGACTTTGTCACTGAATATGTGATACAGTGAAGAGTAGTTTAAAAAAATTGTTTGTTCTCTACTTTATTTCGTTCAAATATTTTAGAATTAAAAAATAATGTTTCGGTGCTGTTTGTGGAATAGCTTATTTATTTAGGTTAGCCAACAAATGTTTACACAATACATTTAAAATAAATTCAAACAAATTCAGGTTAAAACAGCCCCACAGACGATAATAGCCATTATTTAGCAGTAAAAATAGTGATTTATCCGACCGTCACAAATTGATTACGGTCGATTCACGCGGTTTTGAATCACTATTTTTACTGCTAAATTATGGCTATTATCGTCTGTGGACTGTTTTAACATATGGTTTTTCGGATATTCTCGTCAATTAGACCAAAAATAATCAAAAAATGACAGGTAACAACGAAAAATTCAGAAAAATGTTTAAAGTGACGTAAACCGCGCGTGAATGTACAACTGCGGGGCTTGACCGGCTAACACAACATGTACCATTTATGGTTTTACATTATAACAAAGCCAAAAAGGATATTTGCCATTAAAGTTATTCAATCATTTTTGGTAATTCATCTGTAACAATAATAATAACAAAAATTGCATTTTAAATATGAACAAATAAAAATAATAAAAATCTCATAATTCATTTTTAATACATAGAATCTTAAAATTTAATTTAAAACTAACATTAACACTTAATAGTGACATCGTTGTTTGTGAGATGCATTGCTTAGGTGCCTTTCAGTTAAGTATGGTGGAAATCGAAAGCTGAAAGTGGAATACCTTGAAAATATAGGTACTAGTGAGAAAAAGGAGAATGCCTCATGTTTAAATACTGGGGTAGGAGAATGTACTGAACAACATCTGAAAATTATTTAAATTCAGTACTAAGACATTCTTGAGATATATTTCAGGGAAGTAATGACATTCCATCATGTGAATTTAGCAATTAAATATAACTGAGAACGTTCTTATCAAAGGAAATGCCGTCACGAGGTATTTCTGCGTTGAGAACAGGCGTTACATATACCCGATAATATTACATTTACATCATAGACAGTACAGTCGACCACATGTCTGTTTAACCACTTTGGCAAGAACTCTCATTAAATTGAAACATCACTAAGTATGACTAAGGTCTCAAACTCAAAGCATTTATTTTAATTAAACCAATTACAGGCACTTTTGAATTGCCAAGGAGTCAGTCAGTCAGAAAGATGAAGCTAATTACCCAGCAAAGCGTAGTAGCTTCCTGTGGAGAAGAACGGGCAAGAAGCTTCATGGCCACTCTTTTAAACCAAAATATTATTACGATATAAGATATTGTTTAAATCATTCAAGTTGAAATTATACACGTAAAAACGATGTAGAATGACGTGTATATTTATTAATTTTTTAACAAACATGTAAAACACTAGTTAGTAGGCATGCATTAAAATTTCATGACACGGTATTAAGACATGCACCCTGTAAGGGCACTTCAAATGTCATTCTTCATTTAATGATTAAATTACATAATATAATATTGATTCTAATTATTACAATTCATTACATTTTATTTCAAACAAATCATTATTATTAATTCGTTCATTCATTTTAGTCATTATAAGTAAGCATTGTATAGTAAAGTCATTTATTATTTCACATTTAAGTACGTCAAACATATTAGTACAAGGTCAATCGATTCACAATTTGTCAGCTTTAAATTCCTCAACGGTATAGTAGCCTTTCTTTATTAACTGAGATTTCAACTGCTTCGAGAAAATTTAGTCTATTGGTAGGGATTTTAAACTTAGCTTATTAAATAAAACTAGCTAGTCTTGAATATGGGCTTTTCCCGGTACCTTTTAAGTTTGTGATGGGCAGTATTAGTCTATTCTTGTTCCGTCGGTCTAAAGTGCTTATAGTAAATAATCAAAACAAAAATTTAAGCTATAAAATAAATAAATAAAAATCGTTTATTTTGGAACAAAAACAGATACGATCATAAAAATTGTTAAACGATGATAACTGCAAAAGTTGATAACTGTGGCGCAGCTATCAACGCCCGGCTCCTAGTGAGAGGGTAGTACGTTCCAGATAAGACGAATATACTTTAAACTATATATAGGTAGTTAAAGTAATTAAAAATAAAAATGAAAAAATTTAAATAATAAAATGATTGAGCATGATTTTACTCTCAACTTCCAGAACACATTCAAGGCAATGAAGATGGACCCAGTAAATGGTAGCTACAAAGTACTCACTCATGTGCTAAGGTTGAGACTATCTAGCTGTCACATTGTTCTTAAAGCTACAGTAGATCTTAACGTTTTATGACGAGCAAATGACATTCAACCAATTGCGAGATAAAGCAATAATAAAAGTACACAACGCAATTTTTTGCGATATTGTGGTAAAGTACTTATTACGTGGTTGATTATATACCTACGTCAATGCTTTCATTCGACGGTAATAGAAACGTATGACTACAAAGAGTTTGAAATGATTAGCAGTGTTAATAAACCGGGTTGTTATACCTAATTGGAGAGGCTTAATCCCCTAATAACAGAAGTTTATACAGGTTGATGCTACCTCGGATTTACATCTCATTTACGACGGTTAAAATACATAAAACGAGCCAAACAAGGGCAGTAGGGTCGGAGTATGATAGAATTCGTTACAAGTTTATAGCAAGATTTGCAATTTCGCTACCGTTGAGCCTAGAGCAGTTACCTTTTAGGGAGGGCCTAATACTTTGTTACGGCTGGTTGAGACTATTTAGTGTGGAGTTGACATAGACCTGTTTATAGGATATTGACCATTATTTAAGTAAAGGTCGGAGTTATTTGATTATTTGGACAACATTAACTACTGCTGTTGTAGTCATGATCGAGTGTTTATGAAGTTAGAAATAATTTAGATAGACGGGTGGAACAGTAGGCCCTTTTTACTCTGTAGGTAAGTGTTTTTACCTCGCCAATTCTTTGTCATCATCAATAACCAGTTTGTTGTTCTTCTGTAAGCCCGCCTGTAGTGAACCTACATTAATCACAGATAATGCCTGCACCACGTTGTGTAAAGTTGGCACACGATCATCGCCACTGTTCACTTATATTGCAGTTTTATTACCACTTCCTACGTCCCATTATTTCACTTCTTACTTTTTTAACATACGCCGTCAATGACAAAACTACTTTATGAAAGCAATCAAAACTTTTATCTCTGTATGAACTTATAAAGTGGGCACATTAACGGCATATGTCAAAGCAAACCATTCTAACTCTCGTCCCCACTTAAGTAGGGTGCGGAAAAAATAGTAGTGTCGTAAATTCATAAATGACACTTTTCGAGTACACTAGCAAACTTTTTCCTAACTTTAAGGTCACAATAAAAGTGTCACATTGAAGGCTGCCTGGTAATTTATTGAGGGTAAAATAAACATGTGAAGTGCGAATAAGAACTTCTGAAGTGGGACTTGACTTTATTAGTTTGATGCTTTCTTTGCACTATGTCGGGAATAATTGAGTAGGAAGTTACACGCAGGTTAAATGCGAAGATTTATTACGATTACAAACAAAATTGGATGCCCTTTTAGACTTAGGGAGTCTAAAAGGGAATCCCATTTTGGAGTACAATACAATTACAATAAGCTAGATATTGGAATATGAACATAAACCTCGTTATTTCTGAATCATTCGCGCGCCCCTATAATAGGGTGTTTCTCAACGAACACACATTCACATATTCTGTTCTTGTAACCGTTTTAACCTTTTGCGAACCAACCATATTGCCAGTAAAAAACATAATAGTACCTATGAGAAAGAAGACGGCATTCGCAAAGAAAATGCGACGTGATTATTTTCTACACACTAGCTCGAAAAGAGGCGCTTATTGAACCGCTTTTAGGTTCATAATGCAGTGCATTAACAACGCGTGCTTTGTACTTTATATTATCGGACAAGTGCGTTGTGTGGACTCACAATTATAATTTATTAGTCGAGTGATGCTAAAATATTACAATTAGTAAGTTCCTAGTCACATCACTAGAATCGGGGTACAACACTGACTTTCTTTCTGGGGACGCTCGTTGATTTCGTTTCCGCTTGCAGAGCTGGTGGAAGTAATTCCCTGATCCTAAGAATTCTGTGTGCCCCGACCTAGGGGTTCTCTGTACGGGCTGAGGGCAGGACCCCTAAATCAATCCTGCACGCCCTACGCATGCCACCACTACGAGCCTGTACTAACAGGCCTCCGCGGCCTACCGCCGCGAGCTACTGCCGGGAGCCTCTGCGACAGGCTTCCGCGGCCTACCGCCGCTAGCTACTACTACGAGCCTGCGACAGGCCTCCGCGGCCTACCGCCACGTGTTGCCGCCACGTGCCTGTGCTGACAGGCCCCCTCGTCTGCCACGTGCTACCAAGGGCGGTACCCTACTTACCTAAGTGTGCGAGTGCTCAGCTCTGAACAGATCTGGTGTTAAGGACCTTACCCGCGACCTAGCCGTGTTACTATTATATGTATTAATCTATCAAACTGTTTCTTTTCCTACCTATCTACTTACCTATCCTTTAACGGCCTGCGCAGCCTACCCTGCGCAGCCCTAGCCGTTACAGTATGCTACAGATAACTAATCTGAATTTGGTCGCGACTCGCCAAAAGCAATAACATTGAACTTGCCTGGGAAAGAATTGAAAGCGATATCTATGTCACTGATTAAATACGCACTAAATAGCATACACGTATTATGACACCCACTTTTAAATCCTATGCGTGTTTCCTAACTTTTATTTAAACTATTATATTTAACGATAAAAGCGTAAACTTGGATGGATTTTAAATTTTTACAAACTTCAAACATAGACGTATAAAAAAGGTCGGACAGAACTCCCGCTAAGACAAAACTGTGTCCCGTAATGGCGGCGACTAATTTATGTGTGAGTGAATTTAGGGATGCCATGTAAGCCAAATTTACCCATTTATTATTGCTTTATTTTATTAAGACAAATACTAGTCGTGTGTAGGCAGAATTATACCGTGCCATTTCAAAAGGTTAATGGTAAGAACCAATTATTATGAAAATATAAAAGAAAAAAAAGATAAAACACAGTTAATTGAAAATATTTTAATGATTTAAAATTTTACTTTTTAACCTAATGTTTTCACACGGGCGTATTTTTATTGCGACGATTTTTTTTCGCGAATTAGATTTTCGACGCTCTGTTTAGCGCCGAGAGTTGAATATCCAACAGTGTGTTTTCTTGACGCGCTGGGATACGCGCTGGATGCGCTCTGTTGGATTCAATGCTCGGCTCAATACCGAGAGTTGAAAATCCAGTGTGCAAAAGAAGATCGCCGCGATAAAAATACATCTGTGCGAACCTAGGCTAAGGAGCCGGGGAGCACGGCTCGCAGCAGCCATCTTGGATTTTCATTTTGACCAAATTCACACTTTCTCATAGAGAATGTCGCATAGAGGGCCATTAGTGCTCAGGGACACGACGCCCGTCGCCGCGACGCCACCGCGTCGTCACCGCCGCCGCACTGTCGTCTCTTGATTTTGCCACATGACTCTACAATCCGCGACGGCGGCGGCGCTGCGGTAGGGTTCGCAGAATGGCAAAATCAAGCGGCGCCGGCGCTGCGGTAGGGCTCGCAGAATGGCAAAATCAAGCAGCGCCGGTGCTGCGGTAGGGCTCGCAGAATGGCAAAATCAAGCGGCGCCGGCGCGGTGGCGGCTCAGTCTACATCATTACGCGGCGCGGCGTTGGCGCGGTGGCAGCGCGACGATGGCGTCGTATCGTCATAAGCACTTACCGCACCGCCACCACGCCTCTAAGCTGTGTATATGCAACGTTGCCAGACCGCTGCCGCGCCGCCATATACACAGCTAGGCGCGAACACTTTCGCTCTTTCGTTCCGTGCCGATTTCTACCAGTTTACTCCCGTTCTAATAAAAATATAATTCACAAATATTACAATACAATATAGCAAACACATCATCATATACATCTTCCACACTTTATAGTTTATATAAATTTCCCATATTTCGGGTAATTTGCACACGTGAATATTGGCAACACTGCCCTTGTGACGAATTTAGTAAATGAAGATTGATTTTGATGTATAAAATCGGGAATTAAATGATTGAATTATTCATTTACCCATGAAACGTGATTCCTGGATTTTTACTACGGTTTTTACACCATTTCACCACACAAGAAATGCTGTATCTTAAAAAAATAAATCGCCGCATAAAGTCAAAGTCAAAGTCAAATCATTTATTTCAAGTAGGCCCGTATAAGGCACTTTTGAACGTCAAAAATTTACAAAAAAAATTAATTGATTCTAGTTGCCCCTTCCAAAAGGTAGTTTTCGTATGGAGAAGAATGGGCAAGAAACTCCACCGTTACTCTTTTAAAATGTTTTACAATATTTGTATAAGTACATTAGTTATATAATTATATGTGAGGGCGATGCACCCAGAATAAAATTATTATACCACAATAGGTAAAAAGAATTAATAATTAAAAATGAAGCAACAACAGATAAACTAATTATATGATAGATACATGGTGCTCACATATTTACAAACATTGTAAAAGTAGACGATCCTCCTAAGATTCCACAATTTATAAGTCAGTGTGCGAGGAATTGGTCACAGAATGTAAAATCAATGTCATATAATAAAATATACACTTAAATTTGCAACCAGTTTGATTTTGTCTTGATTCTAAATTATCCTATGGAGCAGGACCAGCATGTTTCCAAGCATTCTTATCTTGGATATAATCCTCTAATTTGTAATATGCTTGTTTACAAAGTGTACTTTTAATATGAGCTTTAAATTTTCTTTCATTTAATTGCAAAATATCACAAGGTATTTTGTTGTAACATTTAACACAGTACCCCATAAAAGATGTATGTACTTTAGATAATCTGAAAAATGGTTGATCTATTTTAGCTTTATTTTTATTTATTATAGCATAGACGTATCGCCTGTGTTGACGTTTGCGCGTAAATGGCTGACTACTGTGTGAATGTGTGCTGTACGTACAGCGAGCTGGCTGACTCTGAGTGACACAGTTTTTTGTTAGCGAGAATCCGTCCGACCTTTTTTATACGTCTATGACTTCAAACGACCGACCATCGGCGACCGACATCCTTTTTTATTTCGTCTTAATTTATCTTATCATTGAAATGCCAGTGATTGACATATTATAATAAATATCGACTATTTAATGGAGAAGTATTTAATACTTCTTTAATGAAAAAGAAACCAATTTAATGTTTTTGTAATTATTATACCTACTGACAACAATCGTGTTTTTCGGCTAGGATTTTCAAGATGCTGTTAGAGCTAGCCCGCGTTTCAAGATGCAGTCTTTTTTTCCTTATTAAATAATTTTGTAGGTCTATAGATAACATGGGGACCCCTCAAGTTTTAGAATACTATACAGCTTTAACACTGAATTTCTAACGCCTCATAAGGAATACCTTCAAAAACAGCACGGGTTGGCGTGAATTCGAACCAACGTAGTGCCCAACGTCGCCAACTCCAATCATATCTGCCTCAAGTGATCTTAAATCCTCCGAGCTAACTAGACGAATACAATATATCGTTACCTACTTGTCAAAATACTCATTATAAAATGTTTTTGTCCTTGACATTCATCATGCGCGAGCAGTGATAGCCTAATGGTGTGACCGTCGGACTGCCAAGTCATAGGTCTCGAGTTCGAATCCAAGGCACACACCTCTAACTTTTCGGTTTTTTGTGCGTTTTGTATAATTATCACTTGCGCTACAAATCGTGAAGGAAAAAATCGTGAGGAAACCTGCATGCCTGAGAGATATCGACGGCATGTGAAGCCAAGTCAACGACCCATGGGTGGCTTTAAAAACTCTGACACCAGGTTAGTGACTAACCCCACGAAAAGAAAGAAAGAATATGTCCGAAGGAAGAAGTACGAGCAGAGAACATGAGCTACACCAGGGATCTGTTAATAAGTTTTAATTAGGGTTCATATAAAAAAAAACCATTATGACTCGTGGTCCGTTTGGAAGACGTTACCTATCAACCAAAAATAAAAGATGTTCAAGGACCTTGCGTATTTTTGTGTTTTCTTTGAAATCGATAATTTCGATCTGTATAGTAACTATAGCACTATTAGACCCGAAAACATTTACAGCTTCATGTGGTTCGCGTCTCGCGTCGTCCGTCGTCGTATCGATGGCAAAAAATACAAAGCCTGGGTTTAAGTCAATTACTCAAATATTTTAGATTAGGTTTTTGTTATGCATTTTACTGTTTAGGTAATTAAAGTCCGTACAAAATAGGTCGGCGGTCCGGATTAGGATCGCGGTCCGCCATTTGGTGACTCCTACTAGCTACACCATCTGTAAGCTCATCTCGTATTATTTGTCAGGTAGGTGTTTGGTTAGCAAAAGCAATTTTTTTATAATTTTTGACATACGTAACGTACATAGGTACCCGTGCGTGCGTAATCTATATTAAGTCTAAAATATTTTTACGAAAATTAATTTCGATTATAATTTGTAACTAGGTACGTGTTTTGCAACAAGTGCAAAATTTGATTGTATTCATATCTTTTTCGTTTTCATGGTTTAAATATAGGAACCTAATTATTTCAATGGATTTTTATTTATTTGAAAGTTATTCAATATAAAAAAATACTGATGAAACACTACTAAAAAAATCGTAACATCGATAGCACCAAACCTTAGAGATCATATTACCGCATCATTAAACCATAGACGATTTCTAGCGGCCATTGTTGTTTGGCAAATTTTGTAACGCGACATGGCGGTATAGAATTAGTAAGTACTATCATGGCAGCTTGGAATTTCTATTTAATAAAAATTTAATTTGAACACATGGAACTAGTATGAACTATCCTATACTATTATATTATATTTTCACCCTAGCAGAGATTTGCGCTTTTTTCATCTTACCAAAGAGACTTCTTGCCTTCTATGTTCTATGTTATGGGGTTTGGTTTCTGTACTTAGTTCTTCAGGTGAACTAATGTGCGTGGGTACTTCTTGCCTTTTTTTATGCCTACTGTGTAAATAAATAAAATATGATAAATTAACATAATATTTCATCAAATTATATATTTTTCACTACATAACAATCTTAATTTGCGTATTCAAAATATTATTTTATGTTTATTATATAGGCTGTTCAGCGGTTTTGAAAGTGCCTTTATTTACACATGCGCGCGCATCGCTAGCGGAAAAAACAAAATTAGCGTGTCATTTTTCATAATTCAAATATTTATTATCAAAACTTTAACAAATATTTATGAAAAATGGCGCGCTGGTTTTATTATTATCAAGAATACGAAATCTAAAGTATTGTCACCAACCGACGTACAAAAGTTTTTAAACGAAGCTCCGGATAGTCAGTACCTGGCAACAAAGGTCAGTTAAACTTTATAAATCTAAATGTATCATCTCTATACTTACGTTATTGTAGCATAAGTTCTTACAACAAGACTGTTTTTTTTTCTCCCATGTGTGTTGAAAAACGGCGTATGAAACGCGTGTGCATTGATCCCACTCGGCTACATTATTGCGCTCACCTCTGGCTCGCGCAAATAATACCGCCTTGTGTGTAATGACCAACACAGCACACTAGTATTATGATGTACTATTATGGCACATTTTTTTTCCTTTTGCTCTCAGGCCGATGCAGTAATGAAGAAAAAAAAAACACTAGGTACACATGCCTACATATAGGTACCGTAGAATTTACCAGCAACACTCGAGCATCTAGCGCTAGTACATAATAGTACATTCGGCACAGTAATCAAGTCACCCGCGGGAAATACGCTCAAATCCAGCGGTTCACAAACTTGTTTGACTTACGACCCCTTTACGTCTCAAAAAATAATATATTCCTAAGAGTTCTCCGGGGAAATCTATTATATACTACAAATAGAATGTGAGTGGGGGATGTAGCTAGTCTATGATTGTTAATTTCCTAGTTTTTGTAGGAGCTTCCCTTTTTGAGATGTTTTTGTTATTATTTTTATAGGTTAAAGCGTGTCTGAAGTAAGTCAAGGCTTACTCTGTGTTAATATTTACCTCAATCAAGTTGAGTCTATCTACTCTTATGTACGCACGTGCTTATGTAACCCGACACTATATTTTTTTCCATGAAGCGTTTTATAAAACATGAGTTGAGTGCGTGAGTTTTATAGGCATGCTATCTTCTCAATGTATTTTTTCACCAAGTCACGCAATACCCGATGACATTTACTTTGAGCTCCACACACATAGACCCGATAGGTACAGTGTATCACCGCGGTCGATCAATGGCCAAATTAAATTTACTGCCGCAAGCCCACCAGATCGTCGTAACGATACAGCGGCCGCCATTTATTGCCAATAAATATTTTTTACTAGCAGCTTTTACAGGACCCCGTATCGTCTTTCAAGAGGATCTTACACCCAGTATTATTTCATAACTGATATTTTATTACGGTAACGTCAGTTCTCCGATATAACATTTAATTTGTTCTTGTTATTTCGGTTTCGGGTTGGGTATGACAGATTTTATGCTGCTCGTCTCATTTGGACATTTGACCTTTTACTCAAAATTAATAACTTGGCACAGTTATTAATTTTCAGATATTATGGTGCCGATCAATAACAAGCTCTTGAATCTAGAGAGTTCCTCTAAATTTAATTTTTAGTGTGACCACAAATGTCTTTTGTAACAACAAAATATGAAACTACGAGTATAATCTGAGATAAAGTATTTAAATACAAAACAAGAACTTTGTAGGATGTTTTATCATCCATAGCAGAACAGCTGTAAGTAGTCTTGCAATTACATCTTACGTAATATTATGCCTGTAATCCGCGATGGGCTAGGCAGAGGTGTTCCTATAGTAACACCCCATTTCGCACGTTATGGGCGACGAGCCTAATCAACTGGGCACAATTATTATTCTCGTTAAGATTTACTGTGTTATTACAAGCTGTATGTAGTTAAAGATCAATTGACACATTGTTAGGTACCTATGTTGTTTGTTTTAAACATTTTCATTTCCCATCATAATAATTCAATGGGTGTAACACAATAGCCTATTAAAACGTGCCAACAAAAGGGTCTTTCCTTTGAAGCTATGTTTATATACACGGAGTTTTTACCCTTGTGATTTTGTTAGTGTGAATTTTATGAAACCTTTGCAAAACCCTTTGATCCGGATGTCATAAATTATTCGTTATGGAAGTTTAAGCTGGGTGGTATAAATAGGACCGTAGTGAGAATAATTAGACTCCATTATTTTTTTCTGTAAATATTTGAACATGTTACGGTTCACCTATGTTAGCCGTTTACAAAATGTAAACATAATTTACAAATATTATGCACGTAAATTCCCTTCATTTTTAAACCGCGCGTCACTATATAATTAACTATAATCCTAACTAATATTATAAATGCAAACGTGAGTTTGTTTGTTACACTTTCACGCTAAAACGGCTGCACGGATTTGAATGAAATTTGGCACATGGGTAGACGATGACACCCGGAGGCAACAACTAGTATATATAACATTATAAATTCGAAAGTGAGTTTGTTTGTTTGTTACGGTTTCACGCAAAAACGGCTGAGCGGATTTGGATGCAATTTGACAGATCGATAGCCTGATCGGACCTGGAAAAGGATATAAGGCTACTTTACATCCTGGATCGCAAATGAAGTCGCGGGCAAACAGCTAGTATAATTGAATTAAAAGTTTGAAAGTAAATAAAAGATAATTAAATAACTAAATTGAAGGTTTGTGTTTGTGTCAAAACGGGATAGGATGTTTGGCACACACATAGTTTAAAACCTGGATAACACATAGGATAGTTTTAATCCCGGTAGTACATTCCCGTGGGATATTTTTCAACATCTGTGTGAAAATATTGACCAACCATTCTAGACAAAAAAAAGGTAATGACCAATATTCTCGCCCACAATTTAAGTAATAAGATTATGTATAGTGTACCTTCCTAAATCGATCCCGACGCGTACCTAAAATATTTGTAAAGCCAGGTGAAGCCGGGATAGGGTAAGTTATTTTTAAACGGGTGGCGCTGCAAAAGTAGGTGTACCGACAT
This sequence comes from Xanthia icteritia, assembly GCA_949128155.2. Classification (NCBI taxonomy): domain Eukaryota; kingdom Metazoa; phylum Arthropoda; class Insecta; order Lepidoptera; family Noctuidae; genus Xanthia; species Xanthia icteritia. The sequence continues at coordinate 9,225,521 of OX421938.2, read as the reverse complement.
AGAGAGAGGGAAACTTTAATAACATAATTAAACATTCATGTAACATCCATACTTTCTATAATACTATAAATTCGAAAGTAGCTCTGTCTGTCTGTCAGCATGTTATCTTTTCATTGCTAAACAAATGAACGGATTTCGATAAAATTTTGTCAAGGAGATAGATGGGATCCTGGAGAAGGACATAGGGTACTTTTTGTTTAAAAATAATAATAAAGGGGGTGATATAGGGGGTGAAAGTATGTATAGGAACTCCAGCATTTCTTAAGTTAGGGATACGTAAATTTAAATTTATGTTTTTGGTAAGAGATAAAGAATTACGCGTCTTTGTAAAATCATCCCCCAAAGGGGATGATTTTAAAATTCACATGTAATATTGATTTTTTGTGTCTTCTTTTCAAGAGATTTAAAGGATTGGAAATATAGTCCGTATCTTGAATTTACATTTAGTCTTTATTTAATTAAATTCGCTCTGTTGAGATGTGTAATTAGGCAGGAATAAATTAAACTATAGACTGGAGCTGTAGAATTCGTATGTATTCCGAAGAACAAAGAAAGCACAAGAGAATACATGTAGGTAGTCTTAAAACTAATTCACCGTAAAAAAAAGATTATGCAATAAGTTGCATTGAAGTTGGAGAAGTATAATATTTCTTCTTAGAATGGTTTCTAAATCTAAACATGCCCCCGGGCGTTGAAAGGTATTCTTTCAATCAGAACCTTCATTTAATGGCAGTGGGCATATCTTGCTGCATGGACGCCGGATGGTTCCACTCGCAGTTCTAATTTCGGGCACATGACTGATTCCATCACGTCCTGCGTAGACTGTTGAGATCCGGCCTAATCGCCACTTCAATGGTGGTAGATTGTCGTCCTTTACTATAACAAGGCGATGAGTTTCTAAGACCGCCTTTGAAGACCTCCATTTTGTCCGCTGCTGCAGTTTAGAGATAAATTCTTTATTCCACCTCGACCAGAAGTGTTGACGTAATGCCTCTATTCCCTCATATCGCTTCAAGTGAGTAACGGAAGCAGTTTCATATGACGGCACGGGCAAGGAGGCTAGTGTGCGTCCTATCAAGAAGTGTCCAGGTGTCAGCGGCAGGTCATTAGAGTCCGAGGACAACGGCGTGATACCTTACGGTCTCCGGTGAGGCGGCAAGCCTCCTTGCCGGATTACCGCCATGGGATCTGGAGGCAAAAGTCCTCGCGCACATCTGGGAGTGGCGCGAGGAGTCGAAACGCCGGAGCGTAACACCGTTTCCGCGAGAAGTCGCGGCACAGTGGACAGAGCTCTGGCGGGATCTCATGGCGTCATGGAGAGTGCGATTGTCGCAACCCAGTGCTGGGCACGCCACTATTGCGGCGATAAGTCCCCTCTTTGAGGAGTGGCTAGAGAGGCGCCACGGCGTCCTCACCTTCCGCCTGACGCAGGTCCTCACCGGACATGGTTTTTTCGGGAGGTTCCTGTTTCATATCAGGCGGGAGGAAACGCCCGGGTGTCATCACTGCGTGGATCACCCGGAGGACACGGTGGAGCATACGGTGGAGGTCTGCCCGGCTTGGGCAGAGCATCGCCGTGTCCTCGTGGCGGCGATCGGCGGCGGGGATCTCTCGCGTCCGGCCCTAGTCCAGGCCATGGTACGGAGCGAGAGGGCATGGGAGACCGTCACCTCCTTCTGTGAAGCAGTAATGCTCGCGAAGGAGGAGGCGGAACGCGTGAGGGAGAGGCAAATTTCGCGCCCTCACGCCCCTAGCCGCCGCAGGAGACGCCCTGGGCGTCGGGAATTGCAGGCCGATTCCCGGCCACCGTAGGCGCGGGCTTGCGGACGGTGAGCAATGGGTAGCTCGCCGTCCGATAAGGACCAGGCCCGGGTCGACGGCGCGTTGTGTTCCACGCGCGCCTTAAAGAGATGTCAGCACAACGGAAGGGGTCCAATAGGACCGATGCCTGCTGGGGTTGCGGGAAAGAAAGTCCGAAAGGGATACCGTGGCCCCGGGCAACGTAAAGGCAACGGAAGGAACACGGGTGGGTTTTAGTCAGTAAGAGTCTGACACGCCCTCCCGCTCCACCCAGAGCGGGAGAAGTTATTTGATAATTTACCACCCAAAAAAAAAAAAAAAAAAAAAAAGGACAACGGCGTGAGAGCTTCGATTTTAACCAGTGAATGAGGAACTTTATTCAAACATGACAATTTCCTATTACTCTTTTTAAATTAAACTTCACTGATTTGATACCTGCCTCCCAAAGACCACCGAAATTTGGAGCGTAGGGAGAAATAAAAATGAAGTTAATCCTTTCAGCGGCCGTATCACCAGACAAAGAACTGCTGTTAGCCTTCAAAAATTTACCGATTTCACTTTATGCGCTTTTTGTAGACGCTTATAATGAAATCGGTAAATTTTTGTAATCGAGGTTCCGTTGTCGGTATATATATGCGTAGGTTCACCTCTGCGAGACATAAAACGACGAAGTGCTGACTCAATGTGAACTGCCTTCGTTGTAAAACAAACAAAGAGTACAATGTAAACTTTTACAAGTTTACAACCACGACCTTATCAGGACGCTGCCAGTATAGGTCCAGCGTAATCAACCCCAACACATTCGAATGGATGACCACCGGACGCCACACTTCGTTCAGGTAAGTTTCCCATGGTGGGATTAATTGATTTAGATGTAATGCGACTGCAAATGACACAACAATGATAACATAATTTAGCCAGGTTACGATCACCTATTGGCCGGTAAGTATCTCTTATACAAGTTGTGGTCCTGCATGCATAAGTTTTATGTTTAATTACATTCAAATAATAGTTTAGAAAATCGATGAGAGGACTGTATTGACTTATGGATGTTTCTTCTCATATGAAAATGAAGAATTTTGTAAGCAACCCCCTAAACAAATTAATTTATTTTTATCTAAAATACGGTAAGTTTAGTCAGTGGACTTCTTTTTGGTAAGCACTGATTTTTTATTAATATTTTATATTCGGGAAATGATTCTATTTGAGACAGTTTCACAATTAAGTTTAACGCATTTTGTAATTCATCTTCACTAAAATGTAAAGTAATTGGTGGTAGCTTTTTATAAATATGAATTAATCGCAGCGTATGAGTATATGCTACTGTACATTTTAGTTGAGAAAGGTTTGAAAACCGAGTCTTAGAAGTAGTTCATAAAGAAATCTCAGTTTTAGTTTCAGGTAGCGATTCCACTAGGGTGGGTGGAAAAGAAGGCCACTCGCTTGTATCCGGTTTAAAAAATTAGGTTCCGACCACCATAAATCATGACTTTGAACTTGACTTACAAGTTCCACGAGATACAAGATCAGCGGAGTTAAGATGTGTGGGAACATGTCTCCAGGTACAATTATTGGCATTCGTTTTTTCAACTATTTCTGCTACACGATTGCGCACAAATGGTGGCAGCTTACTTGGTAACATTTTCAACTCCCCCAGCATTGTAGAATCACTCCAAAACGTACTACTTTGAATTAGCGCGCTAAGTGACTTGATCACCTTTTCATATAACCTAACTCCAAACAAGGCGGCGCAGAGCTCGAGCCGAGGAATTGTAGTTGGTTTTATAGGAGCCATTCTACTCTTTGCTGTAAGCAAACGCACCATAAGTTCATTATTGTTATTAATAGGTTCTCTTTACTTAGATGCATGCACCATATGCGGTTTGTGATGCATCACAAAATATGTGTAATTCTGTCACCTTTCAAGAATCAACAAAATTTAAGCGTGGGATGCGCAAACTATTCAAAATAAATAACCTATCAACAATATCTTTCCGTGTCATAGTGACATCTGGTGGTAAACAGTCATCCCATGATAATTTGTATAACCAAAGTTTTTGCATTATAAGTTTCATTGGAATGATACAAGGAGCTAATAGACCTAGAGGGTCGAATATTTGGGACGTAACTGACAAAACGTATTAATTGAAAAACAGAGTCTATTAGCCAGTTAAGACCCAAAGTTTTACTTGGTTTAATGATGAACTTGTGACTTGGTTTGATATAACCAGGGTATTGTTGGATTTCCACTTCCTAAGTGATATACCAGCGGTAGCCAGCTCGGCAATGACGTTCTGGCGGATGTGTGACGCTAGATATTGTATCCCCACCTGTGAGCAAATCATCCACATAAAAATCATGGATTATAATACCAGCAATCCTCTCATCCTTACAATCTAAGCCAACTTGTTTTAAACACCGAGTTGCAAAAAAAAGTGAATTTGCTGTTCCATAAGTCACAGTGTTTAATTCATCAGTTTTTATAGACTCTATAGGGTTCTCACGCCACATTATTCTTTGTGTCTGTCATCAGGGTGTACAATCACTTGCCGATACATTTTTTCTACATCAGCAGAAATAATGTATTTATGTTTTCTGAACCTACGAAGTAAAGACATTAAGTCGTCTTGAACGACTGGACCTACCATTTGTAACTTGTTAGATGAAACACCTGAAGTAGTAAGACTGCGGGCATTAAACACTACTCTTAATTTTGTGGTTATGCTATGCTGGCGCAGAACTCCGTGGTGTGAAATAAAGTATGCCAGTTTTTTTAAATGTACTCTTTCATGAAATCGCAATAAAGAGTTTTTAAAGCTGGCTGACTTTTGAATCTACGTTCAATCGAAAAGAGACAATGTTTTGCTCTAGCCAGTGAGTCACATAGAATATGGTGTGATTGTTTGAGTGGTATCCTTACACAAAATCGACCATCTGCCATTCGAGTGGTGTTTTGTACAAAATGTTCTTCACTCTTAGCTTCTTCATCAGAATATGAAGATGACTGATTGGGGACTTCTCCCAGTTCCCAGAAACGCGATAAAAGGTTTTGAATGTCATCTCCTGATATGGGTTTGTGAGAAGAACTGACATTGAGATTTGCAATATTAATTTTAAGAACTGATGGTGGCAGTGATACGTGGTCACTATTAATTAACGGACCTAAAATTTGCCAACCTAGCCTAGATTCAAATAATATTGGTTTGCCTTCACTTAAATTGATTTTTTGCCGTCCCAGTAGGTCCCAGAAAACATCTGCCCCTATTATTAGATCCACTGCCGATGGCGTATGGAAATGAGGATCAGCTAAACAAATGTCGCTTGGTATATTTAAATTATTAATGGATAATTTACGTAGCGTTGGAAGGCCTCACACTAGATGGACCTTGAAAAGACCTTGAGAAGATGGCCTTGCAAAGGCCGCAGGAATCCGCTGGATGCGGGAGGCACAGAATCGGTCGAAGTGGCGGTGCTTGGGGGAGGCTTATGTCCAGCAGTGGACGTCTTTCGGCTGAAATTATGATGGTGATGATGAATTTACGACATGGCACTTCATTCGATATGTTTGGTAAAATAAAACAACAATGATTAGTAGTGAAGTTTTCACTTAACGATTTTACAGAAACACTGCACATTATACTAATGTTTGTTTTATAATTATTAATGCCTTGTACAGATTCATTAACCTGTACGGTAGGTAAATTCAATAAATCACATAACTTATTTGTTATTATACGAGATGTACTGCCAGTGTCTAGTATTTCTCGAGCGAGATGTTCGCGGTTATTCTTGTCATAAATGAAAGAAAGAAAGAAAATAAATTTATTTGACTCAGATCAAGGCACACAATATTCACACAAAAACAAATAAAACAGAGAAAGCTAAAAAAAAACAAAAACAATCTATAAATAAAATGCAGTAACAGTGCTGTCAGTTTGCGAAGTAGAAACATTAGGCATAGATATTTGTGAAGCACCTGCTACATAGACCAGTGTATTATGATTGCGAAATGTGATATGACAAAAGATTTGCGTAGTGACCAGACCAAAGACAATTAAAACATATCTTGTATTGAGGAAGAAGCTCAAGCCGTTCTTCATTGCTGAGACCAAAAAACTGTGGACAGTTGAGTAAATTATGTTTATCACTACAATTGGGATATGACACCGGTGAGGATCTGGTATTATTTTTATTTTTCTGTGGTGGTGTTTCACTGTTCACCGATATCATTGTTTTCTGCTTGTTAGATTTAGAAGTACTATTATTATTAGCCTGATTGCGAGACAAATCTACTGTTTCAAGCAAAACTGCACGATTTCTTAAGAATTCTAGGAAGATTTCTAATGTGATTGTTAACTTAGATAGGCAGAAGCTCCATGTAAGATACTGGTATTCAGCTGCATCCGGTTAGACTGGAAGCCGACCCCAACATAGTTGGGAAAAGGCTACGCAAATTGATATTGAAGAACAAATTTAACTTTGTTGTTCATATCTAACTATATACAATATATATTATAAATTTTCAGATTTTACTCTGTACTTGACCTAGCTTCTCGCCAAAGTTCATGCTGCTGGACAAACGGGAAGTACCAAATAGACTGGTTAATTTGCGAGTGTCAAAATATGAGGCATAAATGGCCGTATTTTTATATCGCGTTGACTTGGAAGTTTGATTGTCATTACCCAAGATACTGTAGATCTAAGTTTTTGATATCTATTTCAATTTGAGCCTTCACGCGTTCCTGAGAGAAAGTTTCTTGACAGACATCGAAGTCAATTTAATTTTTATTTTTGAGGTACGGAACCCTAAAACAGATTTGTTATCTGCCTGTTAGCTTTTCGTGTGGTAGCGGCTGAATGGATTAAGATGAAAGCCATGCGGATAGGCCATGGCCTGAGTTAGGACCTAGGATACTCTGAATCTCGGTAGCACGTTCCTGTGGGATATTTTCCGACATCCACGCAGCCGAAACCGCGGGCAACAGCTTGAAATTTATAAAGCAAGGTCATCACTACTTCTGGGAAGGAGTAGGTTAAACGTTACACGACATGTGTTATTTAGTATTTTTTTCTTATTATATTTTATTATTTCTAACTATTTATATTTTTATTATTTTATTTTGCTTTTATATAGATTCTTTTCTTTTAGATTTTGTGAATGTGAGATCTTTGTAGGCTTAACAGACTGTAGATCTGTCGACCTTCTTCTATCTTGCTAAGTAACTGGTACTTGTTGGTAGGCCTACACTGTCCTCTCATACCTATTAAACACTGTAATTTGAAAACATTGTAAATACCATTTACTTTTAAAAGAGTAACCGTGGAGTTTCTTGCCGGCTCTTCTCCATATAAAACGACCAATTGAAACCGTGCACCTAGCTTCTAACGTTTCATAAGTGCCCTTGTAGATTTATGTGAAATAATTTTTTTTGAATTCTAATTTAGAAAGAAAGAAAAGAAAGAAAATACGTTTATTTGCGGTAAATATGACGCAAAGAAAAGAACACGAGAATAACAAATTGGGGGAAAATATGCGTCACATCCACGCAAAACGGCCATCGTTCAGCATAATGCTGCGACCCTATGCGAGACAGAGCCCCAGCGCTGGTTTTTTTCTGGTCAACCGGTGCAGCATATAGTGAAATAACAAAATCAAAAATAAAATAAAATTAATACAATACTTCCTAATTCCTTTCCTAATTTGAGTTTTTTATATCTACTTTCACACATAAAAACAAAGATACTATTCATTTTGATCTTGCTGTACAAATACATAACATTAAAATGTCATGCCTTGGGTTAGGCAGAGTTGTACCTATAGTACATCCACATTTCGCCAGTTATGTTTAAGTCCCATGTAATAAGGGGGCGAGCTTATTGCCTCAACCGGGCTTAAATCCTGACTCCGGGCTAGAACTGAGAAATTCCACAGAGATTTTGCTGTACTTTTCTCATTTTTGAATATTTTATCAGACCTACTGACCGCGGGTTTTGGTGGATTAGTACCGTACTCAGATTTTGAAAATGAATTTAATATACTTACTCAGAATGTTATATATGCTCCTTTTTTCAGCAGTCGTCGCTTTATCTGTGCCTTTATTTAGAAACACACAGGAAAGGGAAGTGACAGCGATAACGTCAGTGCAGCGTTGCAGCGCTGTATTGTCTGCGATGCGCTTTCATAAGGACGCCTCCATGACAACGGGAAAAAAAACTCGTTCTAGTTCTTAACTATAATTATTATTATTTTGGTGTGAATATGCTGTTTTTCGGGTTCCTATAATCATTTAAAGGACCAGAAAATTCATCCGTGGAATTTGGTGTCGGCTTGCGATACCACCACAAAATAATAACAGAAAAAAAGAGCTGAGAGAAAACTAAATCGTTTCCACGAAAATACATAAATAGCAGCAGGGTGTCTCTTATAATATACGCACGTGTAAATAACGGGATAATTAAGCTTAGAAAATATTACACTAAGCAACTTTATTCGAACGTATAACTTCATATTAACCTTGGTACAGAAATGATAAATCTGTCTAAGTCCACCGTTGAACTATGTTTGCTTCAAATGGCCGGTACCTAATGGCTGTAATACATCGCCTTGAATTCAGGGCAAGATCCAATTAAATTCGGTCAAGCAGAGACCTAAATGTTGTGTGATATTAGTCTGGTGACCTTTTTTGTTAGGTCAAATAAAACTGAGGTTCTGCTATTAATTTGAAATTTAGCTTACGTCTGGGCACAATTGAAACAGAAACAGTCGTGAAATACAGTGCTTCATATACAAATAATGTAAAATATGTATGTCATAATTATGTTCAGTTTTGCCAGCCATTACGATTCTGTGAAAGACTGCTCCATAATTAACTTTGAACTTTTTTACTGCAATTTACTTGAAATATGTTTCATCTGAATTTAAATACACATTAAATCCGTGAAACAAATGGTGCCTTTTATTATACTGTAGTAATACCGTTTTAAAAGATGAATATTCTAAATAATATAGTTATCATATTCCAAGATACTTACAAAGATCGAGATATTCGTGACTTTTACTTCATTATGCACGGAGCCTTGTTTCGATGCGTGACGGTCCATATCTGAATTGTTCACTTCGTTCATATGTAGTACATAGTCTTTTGTACAGACTTTCAATGTAATGTTTAAATAAAATTTGCAAATAATTCATAGTATGAATTGTAAAGAGATTAACGGTGTATTTCACAGGATCCAGACAGATATCCAATAGATAAATGGGAAATACCTACATAGGTGAAAATGATCAATAATAAAATTATGAAAATAATACGCCGTATTTGGTCATAGTTCTTTGGAAAATATCTTCTAGGCCTTTTTTATAAACAAATTTCTACGGCGCGGCGACAAGAAAAGCAGATATTTCAGCAAGAAAGAGATATCCTTGAGATTCCTTGTAGTGACATTTAAAACTTGCTCTATATTATTTAGCCAACAACATACATTCATTATTGAATTAATGATCATCAAGTCACGGAATTACTCGAACTATGTTGACTTCTAACTAATAGATGAACGACGTGCATTTGAATTGCGCATTTCTGCTTCGTCTTCAAACTGTGAAGTTCCTCAGAACTGTTCATAGTTGAATTATATTGGTATGTTAACTACACCATATTCCAAGAACCTCATGGTAGCTTGGTCTTTAAGAATTTAAAGGCATCTTAACAGTTCAGGATTAAAAACAGATTTCTATTAATTTCAGGAATTAAGATGCGGATGTCATTAAAAAATCGTAGAGAGTATTTTGAACTAAAATAACACTAGGAACTTAGATCTATTTTATTTATTTATTTAAAGGAATCGATCAGCCCGGGTCTAGTCACTAATAATTGTTAATTCCAGAGAAAACAAATAAAAAGGAAAAAATAAAGTCAAGACTTTATTTCATAATTGTAATCTGTGGAAAATGTAATGGGTAGTATATTTTTTAAGTTTTTTTAATATACTACTGTTTGTTTTCCATTACAAAATAATATAAAAATAAATTGAGGTGTTGAACGAGAAGAGACTACGTTTCGTAGCACAGTGCTACGCCGTAGCGCTACGTTTACCGTCGCGAGAAGAACATTTTGCAGTTCATTATTGTAAACTTAAAACGAATGTTTACGAATGTTTTGATTGTATAAATGAAGGATGAAAACAATTTCCACAAAACCGAGGTATCATTAATAAAATATAGTGAATGGTCTTTTATTGTATTTGTCACTAGCAAGCAGATAATAATATGTTTTGGATTTATTGGTAAAAATAACTTTGGTGCACGCTGCGTATTATAGCATCGAGCCAATAAGATCGGTAGTTTGGTTTTATTACATGGAGCCATTTTATATCTTCTCACGACATTTCACAGATCTCTAATTCCGTCTCATAAAATGGCTCACAGCTATTATATCTTTACGAATAAATACGAACCGCCACCGCCACCGCCGTCTGCTTCCTTCTAGATATAGATTGTAACAACTACAATGAACGACCGTACTGAAATGAATTCACTATCCGCACTTCATTATTTTTAATTTACTTCCAGACAAATTTCTGTGGCTAATCAGTATTGAGAATTGTGATATTACGTAGACACGAAATCTTCTTATATCTAGCCACAAGAGAGGTCAAAGCGCTCGCAGGATCAAAAACTCAGGGATCGGAAACGAATCGGGTTCGGAACGAATCGGGTTCGGACCGAATCAGGAAAACGGGTTTAAATATCTTTTCAGCGCTTTTTTTACGTATTCTAGTGTCAAACAGATGTGACACGGTTCGTAGACCGTTTTGTTAATAAAAATTGAAAAACATATTGATGTATTTCATTATTCATTATCATGATGCAAGAATGATAAAATGGGTACTTTATGGTTGCACCTTGATACAGCAAACAATTTTCGTTTGACCGCTTTTAGTAGAAATGCCGTCGACTGCCAACTTAAACAAAAAATATATTTAAAAATCCTGTACCTGTACATGTCAATGTATGTTATATCACCCGTACGTTAAAAGCGGAATAAATCTGCCGCTGACATAAACGTCCATTAAATTGTATTGTCAAGTTATTAAAAGCATCCATGGGTTATTTGAATTCAAGCCTCAGGATAATGCTTTGCGGTAATTATGGTCTGTTTGAACGTACTGTTTAGTGTTAGTGATAGATTTATTGCAATGGAGATAATATTAGAATTGTGATAAGCCTATCTCTGTTATAATGGTTATTTTTGACACTCTTCTTTTCGTGTGGTTAGCGACTAACCTGGTGTCAGAGTTTTTAAAGCCGATGAGCCTCCGAGTTGGCTTCACATGACGTCGAGAAATATCTCTCAGGCATTCCGGGTTCCTCACAATATTTTTCCTTCACCATTTTTGAAGCAAGTGATAATCATACAATACGCACATAAACCCAAAAAGTCAGAGGTTCGTGTCTTGGGTTCGAACTCAAGACCTATGACTTGGCAGTCTGACGGTCACACCACTACATATATAGAATTACTTCCGAGTAACGGTCCTCTTTATCTCCGACATGACGTATCGTGATTAAATTTGGGATGGATTCAAATGTTTCTGACTTGTCTTTTATTTTTCGTTGGTTGTCGAAGTGCAAGAGCCACCCAAATACAGCTAATCATTTTAAAAGTGGTAAATGTTTATTTGTGCCCTGGCAATAGGCATAGGCCCTATTACATAGGGGAAATGTGGGTGTTACTATAAGTACCTACACCTGCAGTGCTATTCTGTAACCATCTCACCGTGAGAACTTAGGTGAAGTGAGCACGGAGTGAGCTGTCATTCCACCTGCTGCTAGGGACTGACAGCTCACTGCGTGCTCACTTCACCTAAGTTCTCACGGTGAGATGGTTACAGAATAGCACTGCTGTACCTACCCTTAGAGGATTACAGGCGTGATGTTATGTTGTTGTAATTATTAAATATTTTTTGCCAAGCTCTTTTCAATTAATTAAATGAACTTTTCACTTGTCAACGATTCATTCATTCAGTTAGAAAGTATGTAGCCTCAGTGGTTTGTTCGTGTTTTAAAAGTATGAAACCATTAGTAAACTTGATTGGTTGCAAACCCAGTATCGCCGTCGGCGTCGCAATATATTTCAACCGCAAGCCGGCCCCTCGTCAACGGAAGCAATAGTGCCATTATTTGCTACCCAACAGAAGCGGATACAATTATGTCTCCAATCACGATCTTGTAAAATTGCGTTCAGAAATATTGTCAGAAAAATTGATAGTTACAACTGTTTTTAACGCCGACTATCACCTAGAGGTCAGATAGGCAATCAATCCATGTAAAATACGGGTATTCTGTATATCAGCATCCGGTTAGACTGGAAGCTGACCCCAACATAGTTGGGAGAAAGCTAGGTAGATTGATTGATATCTGGGGGCATTGCCCCCGTCAAGCCGAGCAAAACAAACAAACAAAGGCATAATTATTATCACCTCTATTTAAAATTGGGTGCTCACATACTCTGCAGGTATTTTAAAGCTATTGTCATTTATTGTTTCATTTTGAACTATGCACTAAATTTGTCTAGGTTAAAAGTCACGCAAAGGGCAATGGAGAGGGCTATGCTTGGAGTTTCCTTACGTGATCGAATCAGAAATGAAGAGATTCGCAGGAGGACCATACCTTGATTTTCCTGCTCTTTATTTCATAGCCCGAAGAATTACCAAAATTAAATGGCAATAGGCAGGGCACTTTGTTCGCAGAATAGATGGCCGATTGGGCCGAAAGGTTCAGGAGTGGCGACCGCGTACCGGAAGACGTAGCGTTGGAAGGCCTCCCACAAGATAGACCGATGACCTTGTGAAGGCCGCAGGAAACTGCTGGATGTGGGAAGCACAGAATCGGTCGAAGTGGCGGTGCTAGGGGGAGGCTTATGTCCAGCAGTGGTCGTCTTTCGGCTGAAATGATGACTAAATTTGTACAGAGGTGGACTAATTTGACTTAAGTATTCAATATAAATAGACATTTCTACCAGATGTATCATTGTAAACAAGACATCAATTTATGGTTGATGTGAATTATCGCTTTGGACATACTAAATAGCACATGCTATAAACCAATTCCGTTGGCGCAAATTGTAATACGGATTTGTTGCATTGATTTGCTTCAATAGCACAAAACTGCAATAAACTTACTTTCTTAAGCGCCATTCTGCGAGTTTTCTGCACCTAAAACTGTAGGGAGTGGTAGCATTTTTCTTCAAGTACCGACGCTTATCGAATGTCAGGTAACATTAAAGCTACTCTACTGTGCAGCTACAAAATTTTCCGGACAACTGCGGCTATAGATATTCGCTTCAACCAGTGCAAGATTTTATGTGAGACAGAAATCGTAAATTATACATTTAAGGACGATGGAACTTTTATTGAAAGAAAGAAAGAAAGAAAATAAAGAAAATTTGTTTATTTGCGGTAAACATGACGCAAAAAAAAAACACAAAATTAAAAAAGAAACAAGCTTTGGGAAAATATGCGTCACATCCACGCAAAAACGGCCATCGCTCAGCATGATGCTGCGACCCTATGCAAGACAGAGCCCCAGCGCTGGTTTTCAGCGACAGCCGGCGTTGAAGTTATGACGTTGACGTTACTGGTACATCGAGTTCAAGACGTACCTAACAGCCCGTCAGAATTATAAGCAGTTTTGAGTATTCATTGGTAAAAAATCTCTCTTTTGCACCTAATGAATCACAAAAATACTTTTAAAGATGTTGACAATACAATGAAAAGATGTTTTATGCTGATGATTAAAGCTATTGTTTCCTAGAAGAGAGGTGGCCGCCACATGACGGCCGCAGTAACGGCCTGTCATGAATATGATGGTAGTGGCAAAGATTTAAATCGCTAGATTCGCCCGGCCGCGACAAACAATTGTTTCGTTTCTGTTTCGTTTGGACACCTCTGACACACACAATGACGCAGTGACTTAACTTGATTGTCATGGAAACGCTAGTAATAGTGAGTAAGCACACTCTTCTCAGTATGCACAGTAAATACGGTGAGGGCAAATCTAACGATTTAAATCTTTGGGCAGCGGTGTTTGACTTTTCGGGGACAAAAATGCTCTGCAGGAAAACACACCAAATTACTTTCATTAAGTTTCAGTAACGTCATTTGCCGGTAAATTGCAGGCGCTATATGGCTGCCACCGCTTTTCTAGAAAACCGTAGGTAGTAAAATATTCAGTCAGAAAGAACCATCTGAAAGCTTTACGTCCGTTATCCGAAAGCTGACTTTTTATTAACTCTCGTGACAAATGTTCACGGAAACAGCCCCAAAATGTGTGATTCAATTCCAAACATGGCTTCCTTTGAAATTTTAAACATGTGTGTAGAACGTAAACATCGCGAACGAACGGGAGTTTGGAAGAATTTTGACAGAGTGACGTCAGACTTTCTGTAAGAGGGTACGAGTTGCCGAGAATATATTAATTCGTAATTTTGTAATAAGATTGCCTTCTTTACCCTACCCCTTTTATTCATCAAAAGTTTTGGTAACTGAATTGTGTTAAAGACCTTCTTGCTTTCAAAATGGATGGATTGTTCTTTCTGTGCACACATTTGAGATGTCATCGGTTGATGCCAAGATTCTTCATAACTGGTCAGAAAATGTTTGCTGTGCCATCAAGAAAATGCTGACCAATACTCTCTTTTTCTTTTTAATTTTATAATTGCGTTTGCATTTTAATATTATTCAGATAATAAGTTAGCCAGCAATTAGCTAGCATGCGTTAGCTGAAATACTTTTTTAGGTACTCAGTCGGCTCAACGACCATTATATATTGCATTTTCTCACCAAGCAAAGGTCAGCATGAAATTTCCGACGAGCAGTTTCCTGTCTCCAATGAGAATACTACTGTTGTGAGTGATGAAAATTCTCAAAGAAATAATAACACAAAAATCTTTCCAATGTCGTATATTCAGTTTCAATTTTACCGTACAATGACAATACGAACGTTAATTTAATATCACAGTCCAAAAAGATTACGTGTAACAATTTACATTGGAAATAAACTTAGAAGCTAAGAATTTACAGTGGTTACAATACATGAAGATTAAAAAATCTTCCGAACAGTATGTACAGTTTCTGCTGATGGCCATCATACAACGCGAAAAACAATTGAGTATCAACCAACAAAATATATATTCTACTAAAAATATCTTGCCACTTACACATTCGAAACCAAAGACAATGAAACATCTCTAAGTAAGTTGTTCAGCATTCCCAATAGTCGTCGCCAAGAAATATTTACATAACCGAAGCTTACGACTTTATTCAGGTATTGCCGATGTGGGCAATAAGTCAGTCAGGCTCAAGTGGGATTCACTGAGACACGTCTGTTGGATGTCTCGGGAAAGATGGGATAGGGTCGGCACGCAGTCGCATAAACGGTTTCAGCTGGCGTAGGTATTTATAGCTTAATTTCATACGAGCTTCAATGTGAGTATTGCTATCAAATCTTTTAGGAAAACTACTTTTTTTTTTGTTTGTGAACAATCATTAAAACATTCTTGTGAAGCGAGTCGTGTTGGATAATCGACGTGGCTAGACCGTGAGAGAGTGACGCATGAACTTAAGTCCTATGTCTAAGAAATTATAAAAAATGCTAGCCGTATGTAAATTATAACAAGCAATGTTATAAATATCTACATAGGAACTTCATACTTTGCAAAAGGTTAATGAAAATATTCAGATTTACTTTTTTGTATGAGAGCCACCAAATACAAAGGTTTTATCAATAAACGGGTTGATAAAGAGAGACGCCACATGGCACATTTATGAAATTGATATTTTTTATTGTTCAACATACATAGTTATAAATTTTCACTAACTAGTATTCAGTTCTCATCAAATGGTCATTTTCACAGCCAGCTCACTGCTACCTGCGGAACAACAACAAAAAGTTTGAGACAGAAAATTAAGATGAACAAAAGGACGAGAGACGGTGAAATACAAACTGCTTGTTTTTAAAAGATGATTTAAATAATAAGTCTATTTAATTATTAAAATATCGCAATTCACAAAATAAATTTTACAAAATTGACTTTGTAATTATGGCCTTTCAATAGCTTGTTTCAATCAGCCCCAAACAATTTTCATTTCGAGGAATTTGCATTCGTTTAGAATTTGTATAGCAAAATTTACGAAGCTCAGTTTCGCAAGAGATTATTCTCTCCTCGCCAAACTAAGCTTCGTAATATAATGTTGAACATCTGTATAACGTTAGCTATGTTCTATGTTCAAATCAGCACTTCAATTTCGGTTAACGTGCTCAGCCAATAAGCTGCTCACAATATGTTATCAGCAAACCATTGCCTGCCACTACAACGTACATGCCAATAACGCATTCTGAACTCAACCCATGAGATAGTTTAGACCACAAGTAGCTATCCGGTCACTGTTTGAGCATCTGACCACTGATATAATCGTATCAGTTAATCAGTCTAATCAGCCTTTCACAGTTACTGCAATCGTACTTTGCGATTTAATCATAATGAGTTCCTGTGTATCAATGCATTCAGATCAAGTCTCGATATTATTCGTTTGACTAATTAAACTGATTATAAAACACTGGCCAGTAAGCTATTGTTGCCAATATCATCATACTCTTGTACTTAACCATTTTAATTTGTGATCGCTATAGTACTTACTAATATCAACTACGTGTCTATTCTTTCATATATTTCTACCAGTCTTCATCTCAGTTTTTTTTTTTTTTTTTTTTTTTAAAAACGTTGCCCCACACTAGGAATTTCTCCTGTGTCGTGGGTGCGTTTACAAACATTTAAGCTCACATACACAAACAGCCAGACCCGGAACAACTAATTGTAGGTCATACAAATATTTGTTCCGTGCGGGAATCGAACCCGCGACACGTAGCGCAGCAGTCAATCGCTTAACCACTGCGCCAACCGTGCCGTAACAGTTGCCTCTCTACCTAACTATATGATCTTTCACACAACCCATTCATCTTTTATTTGGTCCACCTTTACTTCCCATCCACATTCATATTCAACACTTATGTTGTCATGTGCTCCTCATTACTCTGCATCACATGTCCTCAAACTATTTTAGCCAGTAAATTGTTTGAAATACTTGCACTCGGTAGTGTATGGTTTCACAAGCTGCAAATTGGGATCATCTACGAGAGCGCGATTAAATTTCCAAACAGAGTGCTGACTATTTTGATCTGTTTCTGTTACTAAGTATAAACAACAACATAATCACATGAATTGCTCACATTTCATCGCTTCAAATAAATTGTTTTATAAAATCTAGTACAAAGGGAGCATTTTCACTAAATTAGATGATAAAATAAAAATAGCTACTTAATCGAATTACTTGACATAAGATTCAATGTGTACACAGAATCCCGGGGCTTAGACTAGAGTCAAAGGCAATAAGATCTCGCTGAGAGGGAGTCGCAACAATCGCTTTTATTTTACAATCAATTCATTATATTTTCAGTTAAGTAAGTCATTCGCATACTTAACACACCAATACAGCATGACATCTTAACATTATTGTAAGACCAACACATAAAGACGTTTTTACAACATCTTACGCAACGGCTGAGTATGTGGAATGTCAAACGTGATTTCGTTCCGGGTTTCAGTAATTAATCGTTCCTGTAGCTTGGCTAAACGGTTCGTGAGTTATGACCGGGCGACAGACGGATGGATGAACGCGGCCACAAACAATAATCTCCCAAGGGTTTCCATTTTCCGATTAATTCCAGCTACCAGAGTTTCAACTTTGGAGTTAAAGTTCAGCTGGCTTGCATAAGTTGTTTGTTACGATTAGTCGGACGTAGATGGTTCTTGCTCGTGATGGCGAGTACTCGAGTTTAGATCACTTAACATACCTACTTTATAGCTTGTGAGTTGAAAGTTATAAGAAGATTACAACTTGTGTCTACTAAAGGAAGTAACCTTTTCTTTAGTCGATTTCTAGGCAAATTAATAAAAAAGCCCTTTAGAATATTTGCTACAGGTTATTGGGAGCAAAAACAATCAATAGGTTGATAGTAATATATCATAACTTTACAGCCATAACAATGGCTATCGAGGTGGCGCTGAAAAAAGTTCCTGGAAGGACTTAGGGGAGGCCTTTACCCATCAGTGATGCAGTATAGGCTAAATAAAAAAAAAACAATAGTTAAATAAAAATTGATAAAAACCCCCAATCTTAGTTGTGGTAAATTAAGAGGAAGAACCTCATAAAACCGAGCCTGAATTTCCTCAAACTTTTCCTTAAAATTAATAAGAAAAAGAATGTACCTACTACCTCGCTCAATATTTGACATTACTTGGAACCGACAGATGAGAAAAATTTAATAGATATGGAAAGCATGGTTATGCCGTGCTCGGGGCTACAAGCTGGTCATGAACCCTACCTGAATCGAACCTGGTCAAGTCTCATGTTCACTTTATTCACCTAAAAAGACAAGTGTTTTCGTAACCATCAAAAAATTATTAATTTGTTTGTTTGTTTTGTTTTATATTTGTTTTTTTTTAAATTAATTATTATTATTTTATTTTATATTTTTTTCTTTCCCGTGCCGGAGGAGAAATAGGCAATAATTAACTCTCAGTGGATTCCAAACGCCAAGAAGTGACAACGCAGCAGGTTCAAAAAGAGTTGACGGGATGAGCTGCACTCCTTCTTAAAGAATTGGCCCAAAATTGTATTAGACCGGAAAAAAGGGAATTGAAACAGTTGAAAAGTATATGAAATACCAATAAACGTATGAACCTTTTGAGTTAGAAAGGTTATTTCAATGTAGCAAAACTTTATAAAGAGCCCTAAAGAAACACTACAATAGAATATTCGTAAAGTAGAAGGAAGGTGGACGGTGTAAGCCTTATTTTGCCTTTACAAATTTTAGCCTTACGCTCACATAATCTAATTTCCGTAACGTTGATGGAATATAAAGTACTTGTAGTGGTTTCCTAAGATATCTTTTTTATACCTCCAGTGATACCAACATTGCAATAACCTTTTCATAAAAGAATATCAAAACAATTTTAGTATCTTGCAAGTATCTTTGTTCCATAAATTCTAGTGTGTAAATTTTAACAATGCAATTCAACGCATTGTATACTAAGTTTCAAGTTCTCGAGAAAGCTGTTGCCAGTTTCATTTTACAAAAGAATGAATAACATATTTCAAACAAAGTGCCCTGGGGGGGGTGGCGTCAGAAATTATAACATACTCGTAATGTAAAATGGTCTCATATAGCTTGCTCCAGTCTAAATTGTAGTTGCTAATGAAGACAGAATGAGATTTTCCGGAAAATCTGGAGTGAAGCCAACAATTTCTAATGTCAATACTGGAGTGAAAATTCGAAATGTGTGCTTTATTCCTGCTCATGTATTCATGAGAATTATTTTGAAATACAGCAAAACGTAAAATAATGAAGGAAGACAATTTGTGTTTCTGTGAATAGTTTTCCAATGTATAAACTATTTTAAGAAGTACAGCTCTTGTTTGAAAGTAGAAATACCTTCCACAATAGTTTTGACTATTGAAGCTAGAAGTCGGTTTCATGAAATGAAATCCGAGCATTGAAAAAAATTCAAAATATTAAAGGAGACTGGGCGAATTTTTGAAAGAGAAATTAAGGAAGAAAATACTTTTATTTGCGGTAAACAAATTAGGGAAAATATGCGTCACATCCACGCAAAACGCTCAGCTCGCTCAGCACGCTTTGCAACGCTCGCTCAGCATAATGCTGCGACCCTATGCAAGACAGAGCTCCAGCGCTGAAGTGAACTATATTTATATCAATATTGCCGGGTCAGATTTAGATACCTTTTTGCACAAGCGCTATTGGTCCGTAGACCACTTTTGCCTAATTTCCTTTGTTATCACGTCCAATTCCCTAATTGAAATATCATGAAACATTTTCTTTCTCTATATCCACCTATTCGTTTTTATTCGTGAAATAGAAAGCAAACACGCCTATTCCCATTTAAGAAATAAGTTTAAGAAAATGTATTCTACATTTGTTCTCCCGGGGAGTGGGATACGTGTTTATTTCCTAGAGATAGTGTCTCGCCCGCAGTTTATACCGTTTCTATAAATACAGAAGCGGATATTTTAGAATTGGAATCTATTTCTTATTCTTCTCTACGACCTTCAATAAAATCGCAAATTCGAAATCCCAAGGGAGATATTTTAAACCTTTTGTTGAACCTAGGAGTCTGAAACGGTCAGGGTTTCGTACGTGGTTTAATTATTTCGCGGACTTATGGTTCTAGTTCAGGGAAAGTTGGCAGATTGTCAATTAATTATTTGTTTAAAACCCTTCTTAAAAGCTACTGTGGCTGATGAGAAAAACGTAAACTTAAATGCTTTAAAGTAACGAAGTTTCCTTACTAAGTTTATAATTTTGGACACTTTGTACAAAAAAGAAAAAAGAGGTCAAGGTAACTTGTTAAAATTTACATAATTAATTAAATTTTGTCGAGTCCTTGTGGCTTAAACAACCATTTCAGACGAAGCAATGTGTCGGGCATATGCCGCATAAAACATAATTAAGTATGTATTTTGTGATTTCTTGTAGAGCACAAGTAGTTACAAAATACATATCTAATTATGTTTTATTTGTACGAGGTTTAAGATTATAAGTACCTGGGCGACCGAGTTCTGCTCTGGTGAAAATAGAGAATGCTCATTTAATAGTACAGGAAAGTTCATACTAATCCATGTTTAGTATATACTAATTCTATGCTGCCATGATAGAAGGTAGGTACAGTACAACTATTTCCTTAATGTCCTTCGGCAAACTTCATGTTTCGTCAGTCGTCGGATATCTATCAGTTGCCCTTGGACGCTCTATTGCACTTGGTGCAGACTGGACGCTCTCAATCGACTTGGAAGTATATAGAATTGTTCCGGTCATATTAATTCCATGCTGTCATGTCATTATTCTAAGGTAGCCATCTTGTTTTAAACTTTGAGCGACCGAGTGATCGGGTGAAAATACGGAGAACACGAAATTTCCCAGATATGAAATCTAGCTAGATCGATTTTTCGCCCCCATAAACTCCTATATTGCAAGTATCATTGAAATCGTTAGAGCCGTTTTCGAGAATGTGATTACAAATATACAATGTTTAAAATAAACCTGGTCCGATCCGTGATGGTGTTATTAAGTATCGTACTGAGAGTCTATTTAAGTGGTAATTTTCAGGCAAAAGAAAAAAAAGTGGCGAAGGCGGATTTTACCGGGATAATAATGGGGCGCGGGCGGCTGTCGCTTGGCGGGTGTCTACAAGTCATAACTTATGACCCCTGTTGATAATTTGTTATTTTTTCATGGGATTGAGAAATTTTTTGAAAAAAAAAAAAGAATTTTAAATAGCAATAACTTTTTTATTTTCAATAATAATAAGATTTTTTACTACTTTTTGTTATTGTTATTACAGTACCTATGTGCCGTTTTCGGATCGGACAGGTTTTTTTTACACATTGTATATACATTTATAGGTACATACAAATATTGCGTAATTTATCGCCGTTGGATTTTCAGCGGTCGGTTCAGCGAAAAAGTTGAAATTCTAACAAGACGTTTTATTCTGGCATATATTTAGATATCGCCTAGTGTTAGTGAAAACGATCATGATATTATTCTTACACCATGCGAGTCTTGGACCTGAAACTACGTCGTGCAAAAAAACTTTTTTAATCATTTTCGTTTGCGGGCCAACTGATAAACATAAAATTCCAATTTCATAAAAATAAATTAATGGCATAGTATAAATATAAAATGGAAACGGAGGACTTTGTCCAGCAGTGCGACAATACGGGCTAATTATTAACTAATCCTAGCTCATATTATAAATGCGAAAGTGAGTTTGTTTGTTTGTTACGCTTTCAAACTAAAACGGCTGAACGGGTTTAGATGAAATTTGGTACATGGGTAGGTCATGACCTGGATTAGGACATAGAATACTATTTGTCTCGATATTACCACGGAATCGAGACTTATATGGGTAAAACCGCGGGGCGCAGCTAGTTATTTGTAAATGCTGAATGAATGCGCAAAGTTTTCAGTGAAAGTTATAAATCTACGCAGTATCCTGTCGAATATACACACACGTGGAAAAAATTACAATAGATACCTATATTTTGCAGAGCAATTAAACACACGATCGACGCAGCTGGCATGCCGAAGAACCATATTTAAGCCATGCCATAAAAATGATACTGCTTTTATTTCAGTCGCAAATCGCTAAAAAGGACCAAACCCTTTTTTCTTTGTATTCCATTTTCGGTTCTCATATAGAACTGAATATTACGTGAAACTAAGATTTGACGGGATTTTATAGTAAGGCCTTACTAACGGATGTGGTAAAATATAAGCTAAGACGAAGACTAACTAAGTAATTGAATTTTTGTAAAGAATTTTATAGCGTACTAGCTACCGCCCGCGGTTTCACGCGCATAAGTCTCGATCTCGTAAGAATATCAGAATAAAAAGTATTTTATGTCCTAATCCAGATCATGGTCTACCTATGTGTAAAATTTCATCCAAATCTGTTCAGCCGTTTAAGCGTAACAAACAAACTCACTTTTGCATTTATAATATTACTTAGGATTAAAAAAAAAGGCTTGTTTTATGATTAAGTTGTTTTATCAAAGAAGACACTGTTGGTTTCTTTCCTGCCGATCATGCAAATCTACCTGCACCTTCCAGAATTCAACCTTATTAGTCGGAAACTCGAGTAGGTCACTGACACAAAAAGAAGATGCGTCAGTTTTAGAAGTCTGTCTGTACCTAAACGTTTACCACTATTTTCATCATTGGACGTATTTATACATCGCATTTAGCAAAGACCTATTTATTCCAAAACAGATGTAAGGTCGTCTCATTAACCATAATACAGTCTATTGTTGATCTGATATTACCTTAACTACTCCTATCATGTCAATACCTAATATTCTACACCAACATTACAAAGCAGTTAATTTGCATGTTAATCATTTCTAATAGGGTCATGACCTGCAATCCTAATTACACACAAACATTAATTTGTATTTCTAAGTAACACTCTCAGGGGATTTGAGTACCTACCTATTTAAATATTGTATCACTTAAACGAAAAACCGAGGTCTGTTTCATATTATAATCTAAGGTAGGAAAAGGCCCGCAGGAGACGCCCTGGGCGTCGGGAATCGCAGGCCGATTCCCGGCCACCGTAGGCGCGGGCTTGCGGACGGTGAGCAATGGGTAGCTCGCCGTCCGATAAGGACCAGGCCCGGGTCGACGGCGCGTTGTGTTCCACGCGCGTCTCAAAGAGATGTCAGCAAATGAAGGGGTCCGATAGGACCGATGCCTGCCGGGGTTTCGGGAAAGTCCGAAAGAGATACCGTGGCCCCTGGCAACGTACAGGCAACTGAAGGAACACGGGTGGGTTTTAGTCAGTAAGAGTCTGACACGCCCTCCCGCTCCCCCCAGAGCGGGAGAAGTTATTTGATAATATCAAAACCAAAAAAAAAAAAAATGTAGGAAAAGGCCTGAATCGGCAATTAAGTAATCATGTGTTTCAATATTGAAATTGAAAAACATAATATCACGCATTAATTTTTATGAATGGGAAAGCATGTGAGTGTTACACCAACATTGCACTAGTTTTTTTATTAGTCTCTTGCACGGGGTGAAAGTGTTGCAATTTAACCAAGCACAAAAACTGAAACTATTTGTAAACCTACCTCAAGCTAAAACTCCTGAGGGCCTAAACAAAGTGACATTCTATCAGTGTTAGCGATGATGGAAAAGTCATAAAAATGTATTGAATTGTCATTAGCTACCAAAGGCTTATGTCAATCCTGTTGAAATTCGTTGTAGAAATAAGAAACACTTGTCCAAACCAAATATCTGCAAAAAAAAATTTGTAGCGGGAAACCCCATTAACGAACCCAAGTCGTAGAGTATTATATTATTTTAATTATTGTGAAAGTGAAGACTATGTGGGTCATTGTTGTTTTCTTTTTTATGTGTAATATCTTTGCTCTCACTTTCCGGCAATCAAAACCAAAATCTAAAAAAATCTTTAATCTGTGGGAGTGATTTCGTGCAAAGCGACGGAAGGTAACAGGAAGCCGGGGAAGCGCGTGCTATTTAGTTGGCCGTCAGAAACGACCTTGACAAGGCCCTTTAATGTTGCTTATTACCAAGGTGAGATGTCAGATGTTACACATCATATGCGACTACCTACTTGTTTTTTTGTTTCTCGGTTAGTTTTAATCATGGTTTGGCAGTTTCAGTAATTTATGCGGCCTACCTAAATATCCTACTTTGGTATTGTTCGTCGAATCGTTGAGCTCATTAAGTTCTGAGTTGAGCTGCACGATTACTGACAAATACGGGCACTGACTGAACAGGACTCTCATCCCAGGTGTTTGAAATGGTCTTTTGAGAAAAGAACCACACTCTTTTCTCAAAAGACCATTTCAAACACCAATCTACGTGGTCTGCACATGATCTGACCAAGATTATGTCTATACTTTAAAAGAGACTGTGACCATTGTCTGAGTTTGTTCCGGCCTTTCTTCTCAAATAAAATTTAATCTAGTTTTTTTAACATAAATAAAAGTGACAAAACAAACCTACTTACAGAAATAAAACTATTTATTATCAAGGATCACAGGTAAATCAGAAAATTCAAAATAGCGATTAAAACTACGACTTTATGTAAGGAAACAATTATTAAACGGTGTCTATAATATTGTAATTATATTTTGAGAATGCTTCCCGAATTAATGCTATTACGGAGTTTGTCCCCCGAGGCTTGATTTACATAGAACAAGGCACTTAGGAACTAGTATTGGTATTAGTTGGCTACTTCTCAAACACATTTAATAGAGTATTATTCAATATGACAATAATTAATTTGATATTTTCAACATCTTTTTTGGTAATTTTATAGGATATGAAGTAGTTATTATCAGAAGAACTAATTGAATTTAAAAAAGTAGACCAGTAACCGAAAATGTAAGCTAGGTTCTTTTAGCCATAGACTTTACTAATTGTTAACTTTCATAAATTCAACCCTTTTCCTGTGGAGATATGATGAAACGACTGAACACATCGTGTTTCGTTCATGCATGTAAGTAGGTGCATAGTACTCGCATGGCGCACGAGGACAGTGATATACACATGCGCCATACGAGTACTACACATCTAATCCAGCAGGTTTGAAGGGAAGGGTCCCTTCAAAGCTGCCTCCTGGCGTTTCCACGAACATACATCTTAAAATCTACTTATGTAACTCACCTTTTATTCATTCTCTCAACATAACCAAAATCCTCCATACTCTTCATAATTGTATTTATAATAACATATCATAATACATGATGAATCAAATCATAATTTATTGTAGCTAAAATAGTAATAATTCTATCGAAAGTAGTGCGCCACAGACCTAAATAAAAAAAAAACTCTTATCGTAGATTTTCTTAACGTTTTCGACTTAGATTGAGCAAAATCAATTCAGGGTCAGTCACTGATTAATTAAATTAAGATCAGATTTGAACAAAGACGAAACGTCTAAAGATGCGACATAGACCGCTACCGATACCTAAATTGATTTATCTCAATTTGCAGTTATACGTTTTAACAAAATTCTAACTTTAAAAAGTAAACATTCATTTTTTTATTGTTACCTTGGATACATAGCATGTAGATCAGGATGCACAGGAACGTGTCTTGACCGAGGTGACATGGCGACTGCGGCGTTGATCATTCGTATGCGTGCACGCAGTCTCTCGTACTGCTCCGGTTGATACTGCGCTGCTATTGTTACCGTGGCCCCTGAGTACTGCTTGGGTTAACAGGGAAAAATAATTCATATAAAAGAACAATTAAAGAAACAGCAAAAGCAGAATACTAAAATTTAAAAAACGCAGTACAGAATCATTATCCAATAGAATAATCAGTGAGGTTTGCAAGGCCATCAAATTCAAGGAAATTGAGGATATAGGAAAAAAATATTTACAATATAGACATTCTTAAGTTAAGTACTCCAACTTACAAGAAACAGAATGGCGCTATCGTTATTCATAATCAAATAATTAAAATATTTTACTGCTGCTGAAAATTACAACGTCAAAAATTTGCGTAAAAAACGTAATAGGACTCTTAAGACCAAATTAAATAAAACAGTTAAATATTTGACAGCAATTTCCGACGTTGCCCACTTTCAGAATAAACGCTCCTAAGAGGCTTACAATAGCTAAAGCGAGGTCTCTTTCGGACTGCATAGAAAATAAAGAGAAGCGCGATGACATAACGCAGGTAATTTATTGCAAAATATGAAGTCTTTATCTATTTACAAAGAATCTATTGATTGGACTAAACAATTAAAACACTATTACGGTAATATGTTGCTTGTAGAATAATTTGACAAAAAATATAATTATTGCATGTATATTAATATGATTTTTAATCGTTAAAAGAAATGTTTAGAGGTATCTTCGTGATTTTTTTCTATCGTATCAAATTAGTTGTATTATGTTTCAACACACTATCTGACTAGCATATATCCTGAAGAATATCATATATTTTTTCAGATTTTTTTTATTGCAGTAGATCATTACTTTTAGGCATTATAATAATATAAATTAATATTTACAATATTAGAATACTGATAAAAATCTAGCTGGTTCAAGTCAAAAACATGAAGTGAGCAAAACATTAAATAGATACCTTCAACGCTGCAGCAGCTTGTTCATGCGTAGCCCTTGTAAGGTCCCTTCCATCGACACTCAGTATCCTGTCGCCTCTATGGAGCATGCCATAGGCAGCGCCACCCACGGAAACGCCCGATACGAACACTCCGCAAGCGTCCTCGTCCGTACTCCCCTCCACCTCACCCCCCAGTCCGCCGACGATGTCCATGCCGAGACGTGAACCCGAGCGGACGAGACGGACCATGCGGACACATCTGTATGGTGCGAATTTGAAATTATTTGACGTTTATTGGTAAGAAAATGTTGAAGCAGGAAGAATTTAGGGGGTATATATTTAAAAAATGAAGCCACTTCGGTATATTATTTTGACATCGATAACAAATAATTGATGGAATGACTTTTGGGATATCATTTTACAGTCGTATACAAACTGAAACTATAGCGAAGTTATAAGACTTTCCTTGAAATACAGCTTAAACAGTAGTCTGGTTTCCAAAAAAAAACTGAAATTACTTTTTAACTAAAGATTTGCAAAAGTTGGAAAATTACGAGTTCCAAAGAAGTACTCAGCGGTTTTGCAGCAATTGCAAAGGAAGCGAAACTTTCAATGTCCGAAACTTATTGTCTTTGTTCCGTAGTTAGCGGTATGATTAATATAATAATTCTTACCAGCATTTGTGTTAAGCCCTTTAGTGAAAGTCTTATTTGTTAAAATATTTTATAGGAGTTTTGAAAAGAGGGTTTTTAAATCCGCTTAGTACTTATTTCATAAATACTGCCAGAAAGCGATGGCAAAACTAAAACAGAGAAACGCGAAAAAGAGCTAAAAAGAAAAACAATGATTAAATAAAGTAAAATAACACGAGGCAATTCTGCTGCCAAAACAAGGCTGGCTAAAAGATTTAACGTCTTGTAATTTCAGGATTAGTGCCAAAAATTGACTCGTTAAAGTTATAACTGAAAAAAGTTACGAGAAAAAATGTACTTAACTGAATTCGTAAGGTAGGTTTGAAATGAATAAGTTAGAGACTATTATTCTTATTACTGAAGGAATATTATGGAGAATGAGAGGCAAAAGAAGGTGATTTATAGTAATGGATAAAGTGTGAAACAATTTGACAAAAGCATCTATAGGTAAAGACAAAACATATATGATAGCAGCGGCGTTACGACCATTTCTTCTAAACCTGAATTTGGATAAGAAATGTCATCTACATAATACGAAATCTGTCTCAAAAAGGTGCTTTATGTTAACGGCGTATTTGGGTTATGAAATTCATGTAATAAATCTTCTCCACAAAATTTAGGTTACCTTGAAAGCGAATGTAGTAAGGGTCAACGTTACCTCGGTATTTCACTTGGCTCCTCTTCTAATAGCTCGTGAAGCGTTGAACACGACGTGGCTTGTGTTTTAGCTGCACAAATAACATATTGATTCCTGGTTGTGTTTATTTCTTCTTTATGTTTATTTTCTATTGTTTGTATGTCGTTAAATATTTCATAACCTTCTTAATTTGAATATCATTAACCTTCTTATAATTATTTGAAATTGAGCCTCCAGTGGTTTTAAAAATTACTGTGATAATATGCATGTCGGAAATACGTTACTTAGTTGACTAATGCCAGTGCCTCCTAGCGGCGCTCGACAGAGTCTAAAACATAACACTCGGACCGGACGGAGTTCGGCAGAGTTCATCGGTGGCGGTCAAGCAGTGAACACGTTTAGAAACTGTCGCGCGTTCCATATATTTCTGACATGTACCTGCAGTGTGTGAATTTCTAGTCTGATTAATTTGATAGTAAATTATATATATATATATATATTTTTTTTTTGATCTGCAATCGGTTTTTCTATTGCGCAATAACCAACACTACCCATAGTACGCCCACATTAGTTAAAATATAGCTCATAATAACGAAAGAGACACGTATCCTTCTCCGTTATGCATATTAAAGTGGTTTGCATTTTTTTTACAAAACAATTTTCTTAATTTCAATATTAGATATTGTATCGCTATAGCAATCTTACAATTTATGATCGCTGGTGATTAATAATGAAGCTTATTTAAAGGTGCACATACTTGAATAAAGAGGAGCAGTTTTAGCGACAGGTGGAACGGAACTGCCAGCTGATAGGACGATAAGCGTGACTTGATCCCCTGTACTTCTTAACGCAGACACAGCATGGGCATGCGTTGAACCAATTAGTGATGTTTCTATACCCTAAAAACAGAAAATACATTTAAAATACGTTTTATTTATTATTTGATTTATCTTTCCAAGATAAACCTTTTATGGGTGTCCATTCTACTCATCATGATCTCAGTCCACTGTACTTATCAGCATCTGCATTCTTTTACTCTTATCATACATCTTGATCAACCGATATCAGAGTAAACTTCCTTCCGAGCCATTACCATCTTTCACAAAATCCATCCATCGTTTGTTTAGTCTTCCTCTACTGTTATAGCCGTTCGTTTTATTTAGGTATAATATTTAGTTCAATACTTACATCTTTATCTCTAACTGCCAGAATTTTATCGCCTAATCTTAATCTGCCATCATGGTGGGCGGCGCCACCAACGGCAATATGGGATACAAAGATTCCTCCACCACCGGCTGCGTCGTCCGCTCCACCAGCTATGCCAAGGCCTAGTCCACGAACCCCTCGCCACAGTGTCACCACCCTAGGCCGGCGAGCTCGACGTACGCGCTGATAGATATAAAAAAGCATTTGATCATCTATATCTATTTGCACTGACTGGACAGGTCCACTCAAATCTGTGTGGTTCTTTCCTCAAAAGACCATTTCAGACACTAATCTACATGGTCCTCATATGGCCTGACCAAGATTATGTCTGGACTTTAAAAGAGACTGTGACCTCTGAGTTTGTTTCGGTCTTTCTTCTCAGAGTAGTCAGATAGGAAACGCCGAACTCATCTAGCATTTTCTTCTTTTTTTTAATATGACGTGTAAAAGTGATTGCAATATCCTATTTACAGAATAAACAATTTCATTTCATTTCATTTATTATCAATACACATTATAAATTAAAGTCGCTTTTCGTATCTGTTTGTGTAACCACGTTGTTCTTCTAAGCTAAGCAATGAATTTAGATGGAGTTGACATCATCATTTTTTTCCGGAAGGTTTTTGAATTTCCTCCGGAAGGTTTATGTGTAGGTATAATACATGAATACTTACTAAATTTACATAAACTTAATAAAGAAATCTCAATGTTTGGTCAAGTCGTAATAACCGTGCGAAGCAGGGGCGGGACGCGATATGAATTTGTCAAAAATGAAAGCAACTCAAGGATTTGTCGAAATAAATGCTTTTAATATCATTATTTCTAAGATGACTTTGAACGATATTTCAAATTTTCGTGGTACTACATACTTTCACTTGTCTAGATTGCGTGTGTAATCTTGTTATTTTAAGAAAACACACGCAGCAATATGACGACGCGGTTGTGTTTTGACGGCACGGTTGGCGCAGTGGTTAAGCGATTGACTGCTGCGCTGCGTGTCGCGGGTTCGATTCCCGCACGGAACAAATATTTGTATGACCTATAATTAGTTGTTCCGGGTCTGGCCGTTTGTGTATGTGAGTTTATATGTTTGTAAACGCACCCACGACACAGGAGAAATTCCTAGTGTGGGGCAATGTTTTAAAAAAAAAAAATCTGCCTTCAGGGTGGTTTCAAGGACCTTATTTATTTTAGTAACTAGGTAGCTCATTCGTTATTTTAGCCTATATACCTATTATAATAAAATAATTATATAAGCCTACTGTATAAGCGTAGAAACAAAATATTATGGCTTGATTCTATTTTCTTTAAATATTGGTTTTGATAAAATTATATTCAGTGCTGTTGTAATGTTTGCTTCAGCGATTTTTCAACTGGCGCGATGCCAACCATCCTTCGTCAGCTGTAGCATCAGGTATTACAACTGCTCTTGTAGAGACTGTATCTTTTGTACACTCAGTATTGTTTTTATAATGAATTTTTAGAAAGTAGACGCGTTTGACTGTAGTTCAAGGTTTATTATTCAAAGGTTTTAATTTATTTAAATCCACCTTTCATTTCTAACAATAGTTTAAGTATTCTTAGTTTTAATGTTACAGATAATTTTTAGAATAGCCAAAAGTCATAAAAAATATAACAAAATACCTATTAATTTTCGTAATTACATTTTCGAGCCGTTTGGGGTTGAAACCCTCAGGCCGTGGGGTCCGAGTGCTCATGGTAATTTTAAGGAAATCTCGAAACGGCTGGTTGACATTCCCGTGACCCTAGGGCTGACTTTTACCATGGTCAGAGGCTATTGCCATACAATGTGGCAATGCCGCCAGTATCTTGGGTACAATACCAGTCGACAGCGAAGCGGATGAAGTTTTCGACGCCTAGTTTGTTAATAATTTTAATAAAATTGTTATTCTTATTAATTAATAGTTGGTGATAAATATAATTAAAATATTTCTCTTATAAAGTAAGTCATTAATAAAAATATAAAAACAAAATACCTAAGGATATTAAATCGCAGCAGCGTTTACGGATTTATTGCGTTCCATAAATTTTAATTGGATACAGTTTTCGTACCGTATTAGTTATTTATTATACATATAGATAACTGATCCTGTAGGTACTTTTGTATGAACAATGCGACCCTTTTTAATGGCATAAATCGTGTTGGCACGAATTAATACCAAAACATCTATATTGCCGCGGTGAAAAGATTAGCCGATCACCGGTATCGGTATAATAACAACAAAAATGCTTATAAAAACAAAAACACAATATAAACTTAGAACCATTAAAATATATACCGATGGAAAACTACGTCTTCGTAGAATTTCACAGGAATCTCGTAAACAGCAGCGCGCTAATCTCGCAGTCACACCATTAGTGAGCGACAAAAGTGCTAGTGAAGCGAAGTATAAAGCAACCAATTATCCAAGAGCATTTTAAAGAGAGAGCAAGTGATGTTGAACTTACTAATCTAACGACGCTCCCGGCTTTTTGAAGAGCGTCAACTGCGACTGAATGCGGCGCCCCTTCCACGGAAATGTCGTTTACCTGCACAAAATATGACTTTGACGATACTTGGCATAAATAAATTTTGTCAGAAACAGCAAACAAATAGAAGGCATCTTGGTTAAAATATTCACGGAATTCTTAGAAGACAATAACGTTGTGATGTAATTTGTTCTTGAATGTAATTAAATCACAATTATTTTGGTAGGTATTGGAGTAGGATTGAAATCGGAACGGGCAAAACAAATGACACCAAAAATTTCAATTTCAATTTAATTTTTGCGACAAATTGGTACCTATTAATTGAAGCTAAAGCTGACTTTATTTTACTTTCTAAGCCTAAAAATATCTGGCCACTTTGAATAATAACCAAGTTCTATATTTACATAGTGTGTACTGAATTAGTTACTTAGTTTAGTTTGAAACACACAAAATAACAATGCTTTTCACGCGTTTCATGCATTCATTGCATTCATCTTCCTAATTTACATTCAAATTGTGAATCCCATTGAATACATGGCGCAGTCAGATTTATTTTTGTGTGGAGTTGTTTGCTCTGAATCTTTGTCAGAGTAATCGGTAAACATAATATTGATTCAGTATGCAAAACGTACCAAACCAAACCAGACAATCTAAACAATGATCACCAGTGTCAATTTCATAATTTTACAAGATCTGAAGTGCTATTTTATGTCACTTTGTGGTGCTGAAAAACTACTTTTAATCGTTCCTCAAACAGTAGGAAAGATTCATATACATATTAGCGGCTATTTAAAATTATTTATTTTAAGGCCTCTTTTTCGTAGATAAACTACTAGGTATCTATATATTCACAAATTCATCACATATAACTTTGTACCTATATAGGTAAGAGTAAGTATATTCATAGGCAACGAAAATACGATGACCATTAGAGTTTTACTCTTATCCATTAGTTGGGCCATTCATTGAATGAGTCCTTAGTGTAGACGCATTTATTTTGACACAGCTGAACGAAGATAGCAGATAGCTGAAGGCTGGCTTTATCGTACATACCACAGTCTAACTACCTTACAGTTGGTCAACGGCAGCATTGCCCCAGAGCAAAGAAATTGGACGTTTGACTTTGACATTTCTCAAGTCCTATCAAATGTTTGTTACGGTTTCCTAAAAGATCGTTTTAGTGGCGTCATTCGTCGGTAAATTCCAGATGCTGCGGTGCGTCTGGAATTTACCGACGAATGACGTCACTAAAACGTTATTTATTGAATTAAGTTGGTGTGTTTTCCTAGACAGCGTTTTTTGACACTGTACAGTGTACAGTCTAACCCCCAGAAATGTAATCTGGCGTGGGACTCGCGTGCCCCGCCTATTCCACGTGAATTCATGTAAGAACAATGCCGGGGCACGAGAACCTCTTCGACGCCTTGTGGAAACTTATAACGTACACTTCATGGACATAGACTTAATAAAAAAATTAAAACTCTCGCTATAACTTCATTAGCATCAAATTTTTAAACTAGCACTTGATTCATATAACTTACTACAATAGTCTTAAAATCAGCTTCCATTTTTCACTTATTTGATTAATCCGTGGACAATATTGTGGGTTATATGTTTAACTATTTATCTTAAGAATCTTATTGTATCGCCTTAACATGAAACTGTTTTTTGTCCCTAATAAATAAATAAATAACTCCGCTGTCATCATTTTCATGACAGCCCTCACTGCGGCCGCTATGTGGTGGCCTCCGCTCTTCTAGAAAAACAACGTAGCTTTACTAACTTACAATCGGTCAACGGCAGCGTTGCCGTAGAGTAGATAAATGTCAATTTGACATTTCTCAAGTCCTGTCAAATGTATGGACGTTGAACCGCTCTAAGTAGGTAGTAACACTGTGCTATGACTATATCCACCTACAACACATATCTACAATCTTAGTTATAAACTAGTTAGTACTGGTACATAATTATAGTGTAATCTGCAATAATTTAAACACTATAATAACAATATTGGGGCAGGATCTTATCTACCAGTACAATTTATTAGCTACCTCACTCAGTAGGGAATTACTGCTAGTGATGTCATTGCAAAACGGAGTTCAGTAAAACAATTAATTGTTATTTACTGTGGAAATAATAATAATTGAGATTTATTTCAATGGATTTCTGCTACTAACAGTATATTTCTATATAGAATAATTCATAATAGTTACTTAATTAAGTCTGTACAATACAGATTCGATGTTTGATTCGACGAATATAAAGTTAATTATTATTTTATTAAAGCTATGTAGCTATGTATGCTAGGTATGTTCGATTAAAAACGAATGCTATTAATTGTTGTGAGTTTTGTGATACGTTTCAGGAATTCATTTCATAGGGTTGACTGAGGTTTTTGTCGATTCATTGATATGTCTGCGCATCTCTTAACGATCTACCTACTCGCCATAAACAATTTAAATTCCCATACCAAAAAGTCTGCGTATTTTAAGTCTGCATAATAGTCTTAATCTTGCAAGATTTATGAAAACAGACAAAATATTTCTTAACTCAGTAATACTAATAAATAACAAACCCAGGTTTTTGTAATATATAATTATACTACCAAAAAACTAATTTTGCGGTCTACGAATTTTAGTAATCCTCAGTTTAATTAAGATTTTGACTATCCCTGAGAAAAGTTCAATATATCTTTCGTAAGGTTAAACTCGCCCTTAACCGGTCTTTGTCATTGTTCAATTAGTAATTTCATACTTATATTCTTTCATATATAAGTTCAGATCAGACTTTGAAACTGCTCTGAAAATTAACCTTTATGAAGTTAGTCGACACTTAATAGCCATATCTGTGTTCAGTAACAGTAACATAAAGTACGCCTATTCACTTTAATCTGTTAGTGTTAATCTGCCCCTTTATTGCTTCTAGTTCCATCATAATTCATTTCGAAACGCCGGGACAGTTTTGTCATTTATTTATGATGGCTAAGAGTTTTATAATCAGACGGAAAACAACGAACGAAAACAGGTATTTGGAGGTTCATAAAAATATTAAAATGAACCTGTCATATTAAATATTCGACCTCACGCAGAGTTGCTTTAAACAAGAAAAGTTTCGGTAATGTCATTTAAGTAAGTCTCTTGAAAAGTATTTTACATAGAAAATGTGAAAAAAAATTACAACCTCATTTTTTTCTGACAGGTAAATCTCTTTCTTGCCTGAAAATGTTTACATGACATCTTATAAAATTGGTTATAGGGAATGACATAATTTATTGGAGCCTTATTATTTTTCCGTTAAGTCTATCCCGTTTTGTTCCTTTGTTCTCTACGGAAATAAACGGTACCGAGTATATTCTCGGGAAATTGATCCTGACAATTACATTATTTATTACAAGCTCGGCGTAAGAGAGGTTTAAATGAATAAGCTTCTTGCGAAATTGGGTCATAATGCTTATTTACCGCAGATAGATTGAATACTAAATAATATTGTGCATTGGTTATTAAGAACTTGGGCAGTAAATACAGAGTTTATTATACTAACAAAGTTTCATATCTAAATTAAGAACAATATAATTTTAATTATAATGCAAGCCAGAAACAGGATATTCTTAATTTTATTAAACCAAAAGCTATAAATATAACTATAGGACCAATCATCAAAATGCGATACCTGCATATTCTTAATTTAGCTCACAAATTCTTCCCCTAGTTCCTAAAAAACCTTATTATAATTCTGGACGAGTTTCTCCACCTATTGTAGACCATTGTTAGTTTGAATCCAATTCTTTCAATAGCTTAGGTATTTCATTTTTATCGTGGGTGGAAAGTGTCTGGCATTGTGCTGAGCGAGGTCACAGATAATATTGTATGTATATACACCTGTACCTTTAGCGTGAACATAATTTAGTAACATGTGACTTTTTGTAACTTGTGTAACGATACCCAAAATTTGCAAAATAATGTGAAAACCGCTGCGCAGGCAACTGCTGTGCCTAAAAACAGTTTTAAACATTGATGAGACGAAGAAGAAGCAATAATAAAATATTAACGATTCCTTTTTTTATTTTTATTTATTTAAGGGACTTTTGTACACATATGCGACGATGTCAATCCCATCGTGCTAACGACTAACTCCTCAACTAAATTAACTAATCTTAGTCACACAAAACTTAACTTAATCTAATTTCTTATCTAAAAAAGTATACAATATTTTTGCTGCCTCAGACGTAGGCTTAGCTAAGATACCATGAAACATTCCAACGTCCATTACCGACAATTTCATCAAGTTGAGAAGTGTGTTTCTTTTGCTTGTATATCGGACACATTCCACCTAACGATTACTTATCGTTAGTATTTATTGAAATCCGAAAATTATGTTTTACTTTTAAACCTGAACCAATATTTAACGACACGATTAAACTAAAGCCTATCAGATTTAAACTAAATAAAAGCTTTTCCTTCTCAGATACAATTTTATCAAGTTTACTCGACCTTGATACAAAACTTATTTGTTTAGTTCCAAATCTGTGGCACGTGGACGAGATAAGGGTGAATACTGACTAAACTAATTTGGTAGAAGTACACGCTTAGGTTACTGATCCGTCTACCTAGTACCTTTATTTAACATATTATGGTCGTTGGTTACCTTTACAAATTTACAAATAGACCTCGTCTATTTTCAGCTGTGAGCCACAGGCTTTAATGAAGGTTCATGAAAAGGTTTGTGGTATATGGAGGTATAATATTTAACATTAATAATTGAATGTCACAGGTAGACACGTGACACCACGTGACCTTTTCAGCACTGACATGGTGCCTATTTCTTTGACAGTTATTAACTAATAGCCAAGAGATTACTAGTAGAAATAAAAATTAATAGAAGTATTCTTTATTTCGCATGAGCAATGAATATTTTAACCCATACATAATAGAATGACAAAAACATTAACCTATTTTTGGGCTTCGCCGCAGTAGATTGAAAATAAGAACTAATAAAGTAGGTAAAACAATAGGTTGTCTCTCGAAACAAAGATCTGTTATTTTGGTTTCGAGAGACACTCGGCGAAAGATTGATTGCCCACTTTCATGAACGATTGGACGCACAACACTCACTTGTAATAAAATATCTCCTATATGCAATCTCCCATCTTTTAGCGCCGCTCCTCCCACTGCAAGTCGGGTTATGCTGACGTCACTGCCAGTTTCCCCACCCGCTATGCTCAAGCCGAGCCCGCTCGCACCCCGTTCCAATGTCACATCAGCTGTCTCCCACACGGCATCGCTGTCTGTTTCCGAAGGACACTGCCAACAATGACGTATTGTGAGATGAGCGAGAAATGTATTGTATTGGTGTGAAATAGTGTGATTGTGACATGTTCGTCGTTTGATGATGTATGTCATTGTGTTAGGGATAAGTAAACCACTGTACAGGATAAATAAATAACTTAATTCAAATGAATAAGGAACAGTTAATTATTGTCTGACTTATTAAAATAAGAGCAAACTGTCTATGGAAACCATTTCATCATCTTCATTTCAGCCGAAAGTCTTCCTCTGCTCCCATAAGCCTCCCCCAAAAATGCCTTGATCGCTTTTGCCTTGCGATTGGCCATCGGGTATAATCGGCGGGTTTGCGATAGCAGTATGGCGTTAAAATGCATAGAGAACGCTGCTGCCCATTCTTTAGTAAGTCCCTTAGTCGCCTTTTACGACACCCACGGGAAGAAATGGGATGATGCTATTCTTTACGGCCGGCACCACATGGATAAACCATTTAATTCGGTGATAATCTAAACTAAACGTTTTCTTTGACTTATTAAAAAACAACTCAGATTATATTTTATAGGTGACAAGCCATGTGGGATATCACTTCGAAAAAAAAACGAACTTTCATATAAACTTCATAATATAAATAAAACCCCTTAAGGGGATGAAAGCCAGCGGTTAAGGCTGTGTGTTGTTTGTCAGGGATATTAAGATTTTTATTATGTAGATTATGACGATGAGCGATTTAAATAGTAAGGTTGAAAATAGGAACAAAACAACATCAAAACAAATAATAATCAAAATAAAAACAGAGGATCTACAGAAATCTTAAGGACTTTTACTGTTTTCTTATCCCAACTAACCGAATAAGGGAACCAAACAAACAAAATAACCTTCCAAACTAAACTTAGCACACTAAACATAACAGTTTGGGAACTTTTAGTTGGTTATTGGATAATAGTTATACCATGAACCTGTTTTTGTTTTGTACCTACTTGAGTTAGAGAGATTAATTTAATTAATTATTGTACCTACCAAAATAAGAACATTCTAAACGATACAATCGTGGTGCTTGGGCGTTTTTAATAGGGGTTTTTCGTAATTAAAACAAAAGAGAGTATTTTATTACTTTACCATTTATAAACTGAAGCTTTGCTCTATCTGTTTCTATTAAGATATAATATGGCTGTGCTAAAGTCAAATATATAATGTAAGTACATATTTATAATCAGTTTAGGAAGAGCCTTGAAATATCAACACTTCTGCGGCCCTGGGGTGGGGTAGATTCCGGGAAACTGCGACATTTTCCTGTTAGATAAATTGTCAATTTTAGACCGAGATCGGATGGGTTTCGATAAAAGATTTCCATGTTTTCCTGTAAAAAATTGTTCATATTCGTAGTAGGTACGATATCATTAAAAAAAAAGTTATTTTGTCATATCCATTTTTTTCCCTCCTCTGTTTAAACAAATTGATAAATATAAAAAAAGGGTCAAAATTAAGAAATAAATTGCTCTACTCGTACAATTGGAACTATCTACACTTGTAAGAAGACAATGTTTATCCAAAACTTCTAGCGGTAGCTTCCCAAAATCCTGTAATAATGTTGGCCTATATGTTCGTAGATTTTTTTAAGAAAAAAAAAATCTTGCGAAAAAATCGGCTGAAAAGAATTTTTTAAGAAAAAAAAATCTACGAATATACGTCGTAATCTGTCCGTCTGTCACAGCCAATTTGCTCCAAATCGAATTCAATGGAGAGATTAAGTTGAAATTTGGAACACATATCAATTTCTGTGACCCAAACACGGACGTGTTAGGTAAATAAATGAATTTTGAATATGGGGGCCACTTTGGGAGACAAATAAGAAAATTTAAAAAAGTTTTGTACACGGTAACGTCTGACATAATTATCAAGTGAAAGGGCTTACTGTGAGGGTCTCAAGTATATTTTGTTTTATGATTTTAAAGTAAATGGTTTGAAAGCTGCTTAAGAAAATAGTTGAAACTACTGAGCCTAAAATTTGAAAAAAGAATACAGAAAATAATAGTTGTATACTTTCAGAATACAGGAAAACTTATAATTATGAAGTCTATGGACTTACTATATCATGGTAAATCTCCCAATATTGTGCGTACAAACTTACATTTGCAGATGGAATGTATGTGAGAATATGTTTTTCAACTACAATGTTAAGTTTGTGCTTGGTATAAATTCATCCTAATTACGGAACCCTTATTCTGCGTGATCCGACACGCACTTAGCCGGTTTTTTTTCTTTTATAGGTATTTTTTACAGAAACATTTAATACGTGAGTGCCTTGAACTACTGAAAGAAAACACAAAGTCATCGACCCTTCAATCGACATCGCTGTCCCTTCCTCCTCAAGTTTGAATGGCGTAGGCACCGACGAATGTAAGCGGTCGAAGTTCATTCGAACAATCTGGCGAGACCGAAAGTTTTCGCATTCCAAAGGGTAATTTATGTT
The DNA here is from genome assembly GCA_949128155.2 of Xanthia icteritia. NCBI lineage: Eukaryota > Metazoa > Arthropoda > Insecta > Lepidoptera > Noctuidae > Xanthia > Xanthia icteritia. The sequence continues at coordinate 9,186,205 of OX421938.2, read as the reverse complement.
CAATTTGACCGTATGATTTAGGCCATTTTAGGTAAAATACAGGACATCCAGGTGCCATTACGGACTAAAATTGATCGAAAGTTCGTAACGACCTCAAAATTTCAACAAAAAATTATCCAATTTTTATTTTTCACATACCTACACATAAGATGGCGGCAAAAGCGCAGTAGTCCTTCTACTTCATATTATTATTTCCTAACCGCAATGCTTAGATGAAGCACACTGTACGAATGTAACTAGGCGCACCTAAAAACTTAAAAGCCTTTAGGCCACCTACGCATGTTATGCCTAAGTAAGGGTTCTGTTTGTGGTATCGCGAGGGTAAACCCAAAAAACCGGCCAAGTGCGTGTCGGACCTCGCAAAAACAAACTTAACTTTGTAGTTGAAAAACATGTTCACCCATACCTACGGAATGTATGGGAGAACATGTTTTGCAACCGCAAAAGTAAGTTGGTCGATTATTACTCGTTAACTTGTAAAGCCTACTTAGCTGTGATAGTTTTCCTTTTAATTTTGTTATATATACTACTGCCGTATTTTTTCACGTATCCAAAACCAACCATTTAGCTGGCGGGCACACACACTTGACTCAAAAATTAGCACTTTAAAGCTTAATATTTCGCAAAGGGATCCCTAAATCCAGAAATGATTTTCACAATATTTTTAAACGACCTATAGCTTTCCAACCACTCCCCACATCATGGGAAAGATGAGGGAAAAAAAGACATCCCCACTTTATGTGTATTCCCACGTACCCTAAAAAACACACCCTTTTTCATGACTATTACTCAAAATCATTCAGATCGTTTTGATCATTGTTCTGCATAATTGACGATCCCTTCATACCCTTACATTTGGGACATGTCTTTTCTCTGTCAGAAATGATGTTGTAACTTATAACAAGGTAAATTGTTAATCATCTTGCCTTAAAATATTTATAAGCATTTTCTACGTAGCGTCGACACCCTCAAGTTAAGGAAGGAAATCTACAAGCGTTTTCCTCCAAGGAACATTTGTAAACCACTCATACAGAAGACTCGGAAGCTGAGAATGTTCCCGCAATACGCCGTGATTCAATTCACTCAGTTCTTAGTAAACATTTCTGTTATCCTTTTTCTTGGAAAGCGGATGCACCCATAGAGTTGGTTTTGTAACTTTTATTGTTCACTTTATGTCCTATTAAGTTCGTTGGCCAAATATAGAAAGTTTAAGACCCAATAGAACTGCCGATCTATTCTGTAAAAATCTCACGGTGAAAACTTGGGTGAAGTGAGCGTGGAGTGAGCTGTCATTCCGCCTGCTGCTAGGGACTGACAGCTCACTCCGAGCTCACTTCACCTAAGTTCTCACCGTGAGATGGTTACAGAATAGCACTGCTGTTGTGTAGATCGCCTTAATTCGCTGACAAGAGCTAAAGCGCGGTCACTCTTAGACTGCATAGAAAAAAAAAAGAGGAGCGATGACACAACGCTTGTAATTTATTGCAAAATATGAAACAGTTATCTATTTACTAAAAAAAAGGTTGATTAATGAAAAATACAAAACTACCAAGTTCTGCATTCAAATAAGACGTTATTTTTATTAATATTTTGGTTTGGAACTCAAGATAAAAGATTTTTTTTCTTTGGTTCTATATTTTCGTTTTTGCCACTGACTTCCAAAATTAAAGTTATTTTGCACTTTTAGTGTTTTTTTTTAAGTCGGGTTTTGTTTTTTGTACAAAGTTTTTATTTTTCACTTTTTAGTTGTGGTTCCTACCCTCACACAAATTCGAGTTATCATATCATCCATATAGACTAAGTGGAAAAAATACGTATTATTGAAGCTAACTCAAAAACTACCCAAGCAAAGTTAATAAAATTTATGTGGGACCACCTCTAAAATATGACCTCCCAGAAAAAAAAACTAATCATCATAATCATTTCGAAATTGGCGAAGTAATCACGAAACAAACAAACAAAAAAAACATTCGGTTAAAAAGTAGATCAAAATAGGAATTTAATTAAACAAACCGTTTCATTAAATTCCTATTTTGATCTACTTTCACACCGTTATTCACCGTTTATTCACACCATTATTTTTTTAGATAAACAAGAAGTAGCTTTTCGCGGCCACGATGAAAGTCCAAAGTAACGTCATGACAAGTCCATTCCGTATAGAAACGATTTTTTTTGCTCTTTAAAATCACCCGTCGCCACTGAAGCTCTGGTTAATTACATGGTTTTGAGCCATATAGAGAGCTCGAATATACATACATATTCCAATGTTGGAATAAGTTTAAAATATTCAGTGCAAAGCATTTGCGGCCTGGCCTCAATAATAACTTTTAAATAGTGAAAATCCGTGAGTGATCGGGAAGGATTAAAACCAAATACGCGTGACCGCCACCGACAAAATTCAATATGGCTCGAAGAATTTTCGTACTAAGCTGGGGAGTGCCGAAAATGGACGTGCAATTTTCATGAGTTTTCAAACCGCCGAGCGTGCATTATTTTATTTTCAAATGTACTAGTGTAAGCTTACCTACTGGTAAACTTTATAATTGGGTAGATGGATACGGTGTCACAAAAATGGATCTGTGGAGAATTTAGTGCTGACACGAAAAAATATGAAAAATAAAAAAAAATTGCCAAAATTGCTAAATCTACATAAAATATAAAGTTTGTGGTAGCGGTTTTTTTTATATTTCACAGAACTTAATAGTACCAGCCTGTTACTGTCCCACTGCTGGGCAAGAGAAGAGTACAGAGAAGGCACGAGTATTGATCACCACGCTTGCTCAAGACGGGTTGGTGATTTCAGAATAATATTAACTGTAGTCCAGGTTTCCTCACGATGTTTTTCGTCACCGATGTCAGTAATGTCCACGATAAACTCAGAAAGTACATATGAATTGAAAAAGTCATATTGGTACTTGCCCGGATTTGAACCCACAACCTCGTGCATGGGAGGCGAGGCTTTAACCACTGGGTTATTACGACATTTTGTCAGAACTCGGTTGTTACCAAAATATGTTTTGAAAAAAAATACCCAATACAAATGAACGGTGAATCTTTTACCTTGAGTTCCAAACCAAAATATTAATAAAAAATAACGTCTTATTTGAATGCAGAACTTCGTAGTTTTGTATTTTTCATTAATACATTTTTTTTTTGTAAATAGATAACTGCTTCATATTTTGCAATAAATTACAAGCGTTGTGTCATCGCGCCTCTTTTTTTTTCTATGCAGTCTAAGAGTGACCGCGCTTTAGCTCTTGTCAGCGTCTTAAGGCGATGTACACCGATGTACAACAGTTCTATTGGGTCTTAAACTTTCTATATTTGGCCAACGAACTTAATAGGACATAAAGTGAACAATAAAAGTTACAAAACCAACTCTATGGGTGCATCCGCTTTCCATGAAAAAGGATAACGGAAATGTGTACTAAGATCTGAGTGAATTGAATCACGGCGTATTGCGGGAACATTCTCAGCTTCCGAGTCTTCTGTACGAGTGGTTTACAAATGTTCCTTGGAGGAAAACGCTTGTAGATTTCCTTCCTTAACTTGAGGGTGTCAAGGCTACGTAGAAAATGCTTATAAATATTTTAAGGCAAGATGATTAACAATTTACCTTGTTATAAGTTACAACACAATTTCTGACAGAGAAAAGACGTGTCCCAAATGTAAGGAATCGTCAATTAAACAGAACAATTATCAAAATACATCTGATTGATTTTGAGTAATAGTCGAATGATGGCAGAATATTTTTTGTTCTGCCATAAACCGTTTCCTCGAATTCCTGTATTTTTTAATCTTCTGCAGAATAATTGACAAAAGTGGCCGCTATTTTGTTATTTCAGTCCTCAGATGAAGATTTTAGAAGCTTAAATCTTTTAAATTAGGCATTAGACCAATCAGTCTAATAATTTTCTTAAGTTCATTTAAGTTCAAAATGGTGCCCATTTTTCTCAGTTATGACTGCTTATTTTTTGTTTGGGATGCGTGCTGATCCGCTGATATCGATTATGAAAGCTATCGGTTCAGTAACAAAAAAAATCCAATGGGCGGCAGCTTGTGGTAACAAGCTGCCGCGTCAGTATATCGACGCCCCCACCAAATAAAATGGTGTTCCCTTACTTAAACGTTATTTATTAGTAAGAGTCCGTCCGAACGTCTGTCTGTCAGCGGGCTGTATCTCATGAACCGTATTAGGTAGACAGGATTATGAGGAGATATATATATATTATTAGGAGATTAGGTAGAGTTAGAAAATAAATGGTAAAAAAAAAACTTGTTGTACTATACTTTAACACAATTAGTTGCTGTGTAAAGGTATACAACCCTTGAGCACTGCTTTGACTAAGCTAAACGTCACTACAGAATCACGCTATTAAGGCTGTATCACACTTACACGAGACACGTCAACTCCCTAACTAACAAAGTGTCGCTTAATACTGAGTGTGAACTTAAACGTGATGCTTGCTGTGAATTAGCTAAGTTTAAATCGTTAGCAAGAGGAGGTAATTGTAGTGTAGGGACTAACTCCTTGTTCATCAATAGCTTACAACCTAACCTCGTGTTTTAAGATAAGACCCCGTTACTTTATTGAGATAAATATACTTCTACTTCACAAAAGGCGCTTGTTACATTTGTATTAGGTGGCTATAAGTAATAACAGCCGCACGGGTCAATCAGGTTAAGATACGCTTGCCGCGATCGGTCCGTGGTTGACCATATTTATATACACGGAGGGATCCATGCCTCGGAAAGCACGTTGGTTCCGGCTGTCATTCGTGGATATTTGACAGTCGTTACGGGTTGTCAGAAACCCGAAAGTCTGACCACCTGTCTTAGGCCCGGATTCCACCAAAGCGGAGATGTGCGGAGATGTCCGAAGCGGAGACGGGAAGAGATTTTTTTCAGCTAGGGTGTATCCACCGAAGCTGTGTGGAGATGCGTACTGGCTAGACTGAAGTGTAGATGTTCGTTGGCTTGAGCGGAGATGTGTGCTGGCTAGAGCGAACTGGTACGGTGCCGCTCACTGCACACCGTTCACATATCTTCTCGTCTCTGCTGCGCGCCGTCGCCAGCTGGCGAGGCACAGCTCACATCTCCCCTTTGTACCACCGCCCAGCTCTCGGCGAGGCACAGCTCACATCAATATCGTCTCGTCTTGTCTTGTGGAGGCCGGGTTTTTCTAAGGAGTATCGTTTTACCCAGTAACTGGGTTGTGTAGGTCAGTTAGGCAGTTGCTCCATATAATATACTGGAATTCATCTGCATTCTTGATGATCGTTTTATTGAGATAAATATGACGAGGATGGTGGACAAGTTTAGAGTAAGTATAAAACATCAAGTTAAGAAGCGCCTTAGTAGGTAGTCAATATGTTTTTCAATCTAGCTGAGGTGGTTGGATTATGAGACACAGTTCACTCATACTGCGTTCGAAGTTGTCTCAATGATTGTAAAGTAGCTATGCTTAGTTTCCAAGAAAAGGATTTATTATTAACACGAATAAACAGCAACTGTAGAGTGTACTGTACTGTAGTATATAAGCATAATCAGCCTATAACGTTCCGACTACTGGGACACAGCCCTTTTCTCTGTGAGAAGGAGTGGGCTGTAATCCACCACGCGGGCCCAGTGCGGGTTGGTAGATGTCACATCTCTTCGAATTTTTGGTTCTAGGACATGCCGGTTTACTCACGATGTTTTCCTTCACCGTTTTGAGAGCAGTGGTGACGAAATAATTTACAAAAAGTAAAGCGCCTGACTGGGTTCGAACCCACGACCTACCAACTCGTAAGTCGAGGCCGTTACCACCGGGCCACCACTGCTCTCACCGGGTCACCATTGCTCTCTGCAATATATACGTAAATAGAAAATACCAAGAGATCAAGTCGGTACACTTCTTATCACGTCGACATAACCCATTTGACTCCCAAATTCTAAGTGTTATTGGCTAATATGCCTTGCTTACAAAACAAAAAAACACGAAACAGCATTCTCCTGATTAAAAACATCAAGAACTAAAAGCAAAACAGAAAAGCTGAATCAAATGAATTGTTACAACCAATTTCATTAGACTTTCCTCTTTTATCCGCTCACAAAATGTATCCAGTTCTTCGGGTTATTTCGTAAAAGCCTTTATCACGCCATCATATTTACGTAATAAAATAATGATGGCTGACTCTAAGCGGTATAATATACGAAGTGGGGTCGGCTCATTAACTGCCTTAAAAAACATGAATCCTGTTTTCAGTTAAAGCTTTGTTGGGTCACCATTTGGACTAGTAACATAACATAACATCACGCCTGTATTTCCCAACGGGTTAGGCAGAGGTACTCTAATATTACACCCACATTTAACCAGTTAAGTTTAAGCCCCATGTAATATTGGGCGAGCCTATTGCCATCAACCGGGCCCGAGTCCAGATTGCGGGCTGCTACGAAGAAATTCCCTATGGAAAAACCCACATTTGCCTTTGCATTTTTTTTAAATATTTTTTTTTGTGTGGTAAATTATCAAATAACTTCTCCCGCTCTGGGCGGAGCGGGAGGGCGTGTCAGACTCTTACTGACTAAAACCCACCCGTGTTCCTTCCGTTGCCTGTACGTTGCCAGGGGCCACGGTATCCCTTTCGGACTTTCCCGCAACCCCGGCAGGCATCGATCGTATCGGACCGCTTCACTTGCTGACATCTCTTTGAGGCGCGCGTGGAACACAACGCGCCGTCGACCCGGGCCTGGTCCTTAACGGACGGCGAGCTACACCATTTGCCCAACCTGGGAATCGAACTCAGGACCTCGTGCTCAGCTGTAGCGCTTGCGACCTCTAGACCAACGAGGCAGTCGGCCATTATAATACTATTGTTAATTCTTGTTCCGGCACTATAAAATGCTATTGTTATTCTTACTATGAATTACCTATTCTGATTTGTGTATCAAATCACAAAATAAATATTTCCTTGGGGTATAAGTAGAAAAGAAGTCATACCCAAATGCTAACCTCCCCGGCAAGTGTCAAAGAATTCCTTTATGAAATATTCATTTTGGAACGAGTGAATGGAAACGCTATATTCATTCGCCAAATAGATGTACCTTTATACAATGAACGAACGATAAACAAAATGTTAGGCTGCCGTGGAATCTGGTGTGCCAAAATATTTTGTAGGCAACGAAAAAGTGATAAAAGAAGTGCTTTTGGCAAAAACCGGGGTCGCACTTTGCTTGTCGGAGGTAAAAATATTTTAACAATGAAAAATATCGCTTCCCCGCTGAAGTTTTGCAAAAGGAAACGGGCTATAGAAAATGGTAACGATTTTCGCACGGTAAAATGTATTAAGATGCAAATTGTGTACTAAAATTAAGCATTTGCTGCTTTTTCTTGTTTTTTCGTATAATTTAGAAAACTCCAAAAAAGGAATCCTATGGATTTTGGCTCCCTATGGAATAAAACTCAATTAGAATAATTATGGTTGTTGTATTATTTTGTTTCACATTTTAGTTTATATGTATAGGGAGGACTGGATGTTGCTACACCGGTGGGTAAGTATACTCAAGTTTTAGATGGATAAAAAAAATAAAGAAAGAAAATACGTTTATTTGCGGTAAACGTGACGCAAAGAAAGAATAAGTTGACAGAAAATATGCGGCACATGCATCCACGCAAAACGGCCATCGCTCAGCAAAATTTTGCTGAGCGAGACAGAACCCCAGCTTTGGTTATGTTGCTGGTGGATTTAAGTATTTATTTTTTACCAACTATGAAATAAATAGAATAATAATGTCGTTACTAAATAAACCTATCTTTTTTAAGGTACCTTAAAATAAAGTTCAGGTGTGACACATCATTAACTTCCAAGTTTCTTGTTTCTGAGCCAAGAAAACTAAATAGAATATTAAAATAAGTAAAATTTGAAGACAAGCAAATGATACGAGCAGCTAGACACGTTGGCAACGCTAGAAAGAACACAGTAACTCTTTCGATATTTTTCACGTAACATGTTGGTAAATATCACTTAAAATATATATTTATATGTAATAAATATATCTTTATCTTTACTTAACAACAGAACTGTTTATTTTGTAGTCTGGCTATTTTATATCACATTACACAAAACAAGAAAAATTGGTAAATGTTTTTTTGCTTAAATAAATAATACCTTTTATTAAGTTTGAATTCTTCAACATTGAAGGCGATTACCATGATAGCAATCTTGATTGTATTCATATAAAACAGATTTAGAAACATTAAAAATGTGAACTGACTGGATTACTTTCCTATTATTCTGTATTGCGATCCACTCCGTGCATAAAAAAAATATAGAACCAACATTTAACTTACTAATGTCCGCTGAGTCGGCTCTCTATATCGCTATAGGTAATACCGTAGTAACCGATGCAAGCCTTTATAGGCTATCTCGGATCAGACTGTCTATTAAATAAGAGTAAATTAAATAAGACAGTCCCCCAAAAACGCCCGCCCTTCACTACTTCCTAGTGCTTTAGCTGAGAACAAGAAGTGGCGCAACAATCTCCCCAGCAGCACAGCTATCTGTTCAGTTAGAAAAACTAGATTTATACAATAACTAGTACTTATGTAAAATAATTTACACTACGCAACACAAAACATAAAATTAAATTATTTACTATATTTCAGCTAGCACACGCCAATATACCAACAAAAAACATCGAAATCAAAAACATCGAAACAAGCGAAAAGCTAGTTAGAAGTTGGCAAAATTCTACAACCAGACAATTTATTATTTGTCCTGTAAACGTAAATAATGGTGGACTGAATTTCGTAGAGAAACTTGGGTTGTATTTGTGTATCAAGCTAATTTGATTGATTGAACAAATATTTAATTACAACGTGGGTTTGCCGAACGAACAAAGGTAAATTACAATTATGTTCATGACGGGGGAAACGAGTTTGTTTCCCCAAGGACGTGTCAAAAGCGTATCAAGGGCACCGAAGCGTTCTACCGGAGATCCCGGTGCCCTTCTTATGTGATTAGGTCGGTAGAAGTCCGACCCGCCTTCACGAAGAGACACGGAGAGAATCCATGTGGACTTCCACACGAAAAAATATAATACTTTCGTCAGCCAGAAATAAATATTCCAATAACACACGAAACATTTTCAATTTATTTATCGACTACCATTCAATTCTGAGCTTCAGAAAATATAGTAACACACAACCACACCTGCGACAATGTGAGAAAGATTGTTGAGAATTTTCCACGTGCCAGAAAATCCTAGAAAAACACGATTCTCTTTGTATTCATTTTAACAAACAAACAAGGACTTAATATGAATATACTACAGCTTTTTGTTACGCGCATAAACGGGATCTGGGTTTATTACACGGACAATATAGTGGTGTGGTTCAGTGAAGGCTTATTCATAGTGCGACAATTATTGTCGTACCCAATGTCTAAACAAGAAATCTTGACAAGAAAGCTTGTCAACATAAAGGTACAAGAACTGTACCGAAATATCAGGCACGCGATCAGCACATGTAAACAACGTTCAAGAGCTGTCAAGTCAATAGGCAGTGTATAGAGTCCGCTAGCGGCACTCTATACACCTCTCGGATAAAGTGCCGTTAGCGGCATAATAGTGGCGCTGCCTCGGTTTGGCTAAGGTGCCGTAAGAATTGCATTGTCACCGTCTCTATCACTGTCACTGTCACTTGTTATTTTGTTTGATTGTAGAGGTTAGTTCGCTGTAAAACACCACATTCCCAAAACATTACATTTCTTGTGCCTAAACGGATCCTGGCACTCGCCGGCCGCTGCCACGGCACCGCTTTCTACGCTCGCTCGCCTCGTGCGTTGTGTGGTCACAATTCTAACCTAACCTACCCTACCTTTCAGCCATTTTCATTTGCTACTACATTGACTACATTTAAGTTTAGCCGGCTATAGATGAAAGAAATTTACATTACCCTTTCCACAAAAACAAAATAACAAGTGACAGTGACCGTGACAATGACAATGCAATGCTTACGGCACTTTAGCCGGGCCGAGGCAGCGCTACTAATATGCCGCAAATAACGGTACTCTATACACTTCCGTGTCAATATTCCACAACAAAAATGCCACTCTCGTGTAGTAGGTATTTTATCGACTAATGAGGAAGCAGTTTACATTTTTACAGAATTGTATCTAATTTGGTATGGAAAATGGCAGTTCAAATAGTGGATTATTTGGTAATTGTAACGCTCAATAATCTTACCAAACACGTCTCAGTTTTTTTATCAAATCCTTGCATAGTTTATGTGTATTATGCAGTCATAGTGCGTGAAATGCTGTTCTGTAAAGCAAAGTGTTGGTACATTGCCTCCACAAGCATAAACACGATAATTTGAATATCAAAATAATATCAGTGACAGACTACCCACCGACACAAACGTAGTATCAACTCGGTTGAGCCGCGGTTTCGACTGATGATTTCAATATGTCGCATTTCTATTTAATTATAGATAGGTATAAATACAGCCAGCTAATATAGTCTGTTTGTTATTATAACTGTGGGTTTAGTGTTGCAGCATATCATAAAGGTTTATTATTTTACATGCAGGCGTTACAAAATTATGGCGTACGTAATTCCAATATCAACCACCAAAAGTCTGCAGGTTTAAAGGTGAAAACTATTTAATAATTAATTAACCAGCTCTCAAAATTAGGACCCATTAACGTCATGAACGTCTTCCTCCCAAAAAAGAAGAGGGCAACAAACTCCATAGCAACTGACACGTCTCTGTCTATTAGCCCACGTTCGCATGGACGTAATAAAATCGCGGCGATTTTTCTTCGTGCACTGTATTTTCAACTCTCGGTGTAGAACCGAGCGTTGAGAATCCAACGCGTTGGGACGCACTCTCGTACCAGCGCGTTGAAAAAACACACGGTTGGATTTTCAACTCTCGGCGCTAAACAGAGCGTTGAAAATCCAGTGCACGAAAAAAAATCGCCGCGATTTTAATGCGTCCGTGTGAACGTGGGCTTAAGCTTATATTTTAGTACCTACAAACCTGCCACTTCGAAGAAGGGTCGGTTTTTTCTCATTATTTATTGCTAGGGGTAATGTAGTATCATTACGATTAATTTATTTTCCGAATAAAAACCGTTACATAATAATTATGTCTTTCTGATATGGATAGAATAAACACACAATTTGATGGTGAGAATGTTAATTGTCATTAAAAATCACAAGTAAAGGCCTATTCAGCTATAAGCGATATCGCTGTCGCGCTTGATAGCGATACCGGTCCAAAGTGACTAACCAGAAAGCGGGCCAGTATCGGCACCAGTATCGCGACAGCGATATCGCTTCTGCAAACAAGCGCGACGCGACGGCGCGATGCGACACCGGTAATTGTTCTACCGTGAAGGTTTCTTAGAAATTCTTTTGTTAGAGTCGCGTCGCGCTTTTTGAGAGAGCCTTAAAGACAGTGTTTTCGTAAGTCTAAAAATCAATAATACGTTCAAACTTCACCAAAAATAGCTGTTAAGTAGGTCAGATTAACAATTTTGGAGATACAATCTTAGAGGCAGCTATTTTAGGCGTGCAAGGCGTATGGTTAAAGTGTCACGTGAGTTTCATACTATTAACTAGGTACGTTCGTTCATAAGTTTTCATTCAAATAACGTGTACCTACATCATAAATTTATCCGAATACTGCATGGATTTGGACCATCTTATACCAACTACTTTTGATTTTAAGAAATAATATATACATGATATAATATATATAATATACATGCCTAAAACGATTTTTGGCACTGATTACAACAGAACAGCATAATGCAGCCACAGCTGGCAAAAATTGTAATCCCATAAAAAAAGGTTCTATAATAATGTTAATTTAGATTACAGTAATTTAATCCTAATAGAACAACCCAGATCCGTTTAAAACACCGTACAATAAATCACACTAATAGAAACTAAAATCCTATAAAACCAATTCAAAGCACAACAGGACACAGCAACAGCAAAACTGTCACAAAGTAGCCAATATCCAAACGTTAACAGAACCATTATTACTAATCGTAGCTAGAAGAAAAACGTTAAACGGCTAGATAGGGCAGTGCGACAAAACAAAGCAGGATATGTTTTGTCATGATAATAGTAAGAGGCGAACCTGGTAGCTTGCGGCTTCCCGGCCACTTCCTGGACTGTTTGTCGACTGCTCTCGCCCGCACTCGTAGTTCCCGACGTTCGCTGTGGACAAAACAGATTGTTGGTAAAGGTTGCTTTTGGATTATTAATAAAAATAAATGGGAGTGAAAACGTTATGGATTTAAAAAAAAATGCGGTGTTGTAAATTTCCTAACCAAATTGCATGTAAGTATTATTTTAGTTATACAGAAAAATCCGATGATAGACAATGCAAATATTGTAAAGACATCTGTGAACTGAGACGGTTCGACCTCAAAACCCACTTCACACACACCGCTTCTACGTGAAATACCAACTCAATAATTTAATGCCGAAACCACACAATACCGATACCCTGGTTCGTCATTGTTTTCTCGTGGTCGAGATTAACAGACTTTTGTAATATTCACGATCTATGGCCCATTGTAGCCCCATCTGTTCCCGGAACGACTTGACAAGAGCGCTAAATTATGTATGCATAATACACATACTAGCGACCCGCCCCTGGCTCGCACCGTTTTTACAACTTGACAAAACATCAAGATTTCTTTAATATTTGCAAGTTTAATAAATACCGTAAGTGATGGCGAAAATCGCATCAAAAGTCAGTAGTTTAGAAGATCAACTAGAGTATGGGCAGCAGCGTTCTCTATGCATTTTTACACCATACTGCGAACGCCAACCCACCTGCCAAGCGTGGCGATTATGGCAAACCCCCCGATAATGACAAGCACAAAGAAAAAATGGCCCCTAATACCCGGCAGGCTAGACTTGGTTACGGTAGCGGTCAAGGTTTTTTGGGGGAGGCCTATGTCCAGCAGTGGACGTGTTTCGGCTGAAATGATGAGAAGAAAAACGCCGTCAGACAGTCATACAAAAAGCGACTTTAATGCCTAAAATGTATAGTTGTCGTATAAAGAGTTCGTATATACAGGATAGTCAACTTTTACATACAAAGACAGTCAACGTTTTGAGCATAGCTTAATTAAAAATAAAAACTACTCGTATTTCACGCCACATAAGCACGACCCAGAGACATCGCTAGACCGACAATTGCTAAGTACGAGGCGGACAACATAACCGCTAACATTGTAAATGCAAAACTAAGTTGTTTGGTCCAGTTTCTGAACTGAGTTGTTACTATTTCAACGTTTATCCCACATGACACAGATTCTGCTTTAAATATAGGCAAGTCAGAGTAGTCTGGCCCAGTAAAATAAATTAAGAAGCTCTTGAAGGATATACAATAGTGCTCTCCTTAAAAAGAAACATACATTCTCTTGTTTGATGACAAAGATGACAAAGTTTGACCCAGATCGACAAAAAGTGGTGTAGATCAAACTACGATTCATAATGGAGGCCACCCGAAGTTTCCTGCAGCCGAATTTACCAGCGTTGGCATTTTCTTTGACGTTTCAAGGAAAAACGCGCCAAAATATTTGACACCTACTGTAATTCGATTCTCAAAGTGTGATAGAACTTTCTTTTGTTTGTAAGGAAATTGTTTGAAGTAACGACTCCATTACGCGTGCTGTCATTATTTCGGATTCCTATATTTAGTTATTTCAATTCCATAGTAGTAGAATTTTTTGGTATTAGTTCGATTTCTTTACAATGGCACTATAGACTAGTGCCAATTAGCTCACGACGGCGCAGGTTGTCAATATAAACTTTGGAAAACATTCTAAGTTGTATGAAAGTTATTTTTAGCCGTAATTTATGACGTCACGGCAACGATGAATTTAAAGATGATTGATTGATTATGTTTTGGACCTATACGTTGGATACAATGTTGTGAAATAAAAGTTGTTGACAATAAAATGGTTCCTTGACCGTGTATACATCTTTTTGGGGCTGACTGTACCTATCAATCCGCGACGTTAAACTACGAATGTTAATTCAACATGCGGATGGATGCGTATTGGAAATCAAATAGACTCCATCGTTCATTAGAAAATTCGAAGTTCCGATTGTCATACGAACATGATGGTGACGATTTTGATATAATGAAAGTGTTATGCGAAAATCTGACAATTAACTGGAAAAAATATATAATATTCGTTGATATATTTAGTAACCTATTCCGCTTAACTATTTTTAAAGAGTCATAAAAACCCTGCAAGAAATCGACACGTGTTTCACCTATCAACGAGGTATCCTCAGGATGACGATTGGCTTGTCACGAACCCGAACACAGCGTGTTGCCACACCGAGCGCCGGACGCAGAGTGTAGCTCACTCTGCGTCCCGCCCTACCGCCCAACAACCCCACATGTACGATTACTGCTCGGTTCACTTTGGCTCAGGTCGTTATCAGCAGGATTAGGAGCGAACAATCCAAGCCGAGGTGAATCGAGCAGTAATCCTATATAAGAGGTTGTCGGTATGGTACGCCGGACGCAGAGTGAGCGATACGCGCAGGTTCGCGACAAGTCAATCGTCATCTTGAGAATGCTTCGTTGAAAGGCGAAACACGTGTCGATTTCTTCCAGGGCTTTTTATGACTCTTTAGAAATATGTAGTTAAGCGGAATGGGTTACTAAATATTTTCGGAAGGTCGCGCCTGAATCAATTAACCAATTTATCGGGAATTAACTAAAAAGCTAGAAAGATGATGAAAACTCATAAAGAACATCATCTTTCAGATTTATAGTTGTCAAACTTTCAACTTTCATGCTTGTGTTATAGGTTCTTTAAGAGTTTTAGTATTTAAATTGATTTTAAAGTTTATTGTTCTGGCAACATTTAAATGAATACACGTGCTAGACGTGTATTCATTCAAATGTTGCCACCGGAATTAATTTGAATAACGATTTAAAAATATTCATTGTTAGGTTCCATAAGAATTTTAGTATAATTAGATTTTAAAAGTTTACTCTTATTTGAATGAATACATGTGCTAGTCCAGAAGTAATTTTAAATAACGTTTTAAAATATAAAGGGTGGGGATATTATTGGCGGCGACCAGGAATGGCATTCTGACTTGAGCACTTGTCGAGTTCGGACGTACGCCTTCAAGTGCTACTTACGTGTGCTGAACTAAATAATTTCTCTATGGTTAGCGGCTAAGATTAAAGAAGAACAAATAAGCAATAATAAACAAAGCGTCATTATTTGGAGAAATAAACGAGTGTGTGATTTTAAAAGTGAGTATTATTGTTCCTTTAGTATCTTTCTCACAATGGGATGTATATTTACTTATTTGCCTACTTGTACTTTATTTATTCTTGCCCATGCAAACTCGTACTCAAGCACTTGAGCACGAGTATAATGTCTATATGTATTATTATGTTATATTTATTATAAAAGCAGTTCGAAATATCCTGTTGTTCATGTAGGAAATGTTATAGGTTTTTGTAACAACCAGCTCAAAGGATAAGCCTTGAATTTTTACGACTTTCTTACGAAGATGAAAAGAAAATATAGCCCAATAACTACCGAACTCCCCTATTTTGGTGCTTGTCAAAACACGAATAGCTTATCAATCAATAAACGTGTATTTATATCATCTGTCATAAAAACATCAATAATCAATAATCTTTATTACACAAGAGAGTGGTTACAAAATAGTGTGAAGTCCCTGACTCCTGTGCTAGGTGGTAGACTTGTGTTACAAGAGCCAGGGCCCTCTCCCAGTAGGAGATATTACAGAATCTTATGCAATAAGATTAACAAAAATAAAAATAATATGGTAACAAGAAAAAGCGAATAGAAGAAGCCTGTATTGAGTATGTGAGTGTTTGTGTGTGTGTGTTTGTTTGTGGAAGTGTGTGTCTGTATGAGTGTTTTTTTGTGGAAGTGTGTGTGTGTGTGTCAGTGTGTGTGAGAGTGGGGGAGTGTAATATTATGGGTTTGGTGACAACGTTGAAGCAGAAAAGATATATATCAAGTTACAAGAAGTAAAGAAAAATATGAAGGATTGACAACATCTTTAAGTAATCTCGACACATTTGCAAATACTCGCGACAATGGATATAAAAGATACTATACTAGTTCTAGCATAATCAGCCTATGAAAATTATTTTCAGAATTATCTAGGTTTGTGATGAGAAGGTGGTCTCGGGTACTCCATAAATCCCTGCTTCTCGATTGACTGCTGATTCCGCTGGTAGAAATCTAAAAGTGAGCAATTTACTGCATTTTGATGAGCTATTCTGCTCATCTCGCCGATGATCCTCATCAGATCTTCACCAAATTTTTATGAGACCTTTCAAATAAAAAAAGAACCATTGAAATCGAATCTCATAAGGTGGATATATCCAGTAGCCCCCTTTTTTGCCTCTTTTTGGAGAAAGTACCCTCCAATCAAAAATCCACAAAGAAAAACACTTATAAAGTCGTAAAACCTGTATACTAAGTTTCTTCCAGATCGATTGTAAAACACGACCTGTAGAGGAGTACCAACACACTGACACACGGAAGAAAATTTAGCTAGACTTGAAACCGAGACGCTTCGCTCGCTCGGTCAATAATAATATTATAAATGCGAAAATAACTCTGTCTGTCGATCTGTCTATCTTTTACCTTTTCACGCCTAAACTGAATTAGTTCAATCGTTATGAAATTTGACAGATAGGTAGCCCAGGACCCGATGAAGGACATAAGCTAAGTAATTTTCATCCTTAATAATAGGGACGATGCCTGGGTCAAAACAAGGAAATTCTAATTAGACCGTCAATGAGATAATAAAAAAAAATTGACTCGTATTATTTGCTTTATCATATTAATAAAAAATGACAGAAAAATTGCATTAAAGTTGGGGAGTGGGGGTCGCTACGTCACAAGTAAGTATAAAATCTACATACTCGTAACGTCTCGTGATCACATTTTAACTCAATGTATCGCCGTAATCTTTTAATAGTAATAATAATAAATATATTTTTAAATGTTTTTATATTTTTTTATATTCTAATATTTAAAAATGTAATTTATAAGTGTTTAAGTGAAATAAAGGAATAATAATAAATTCGTGTACGTTATTTTCTCATAATCTACATGACAGACAAAAAACATTTTTTTAGTCATCATCCCTATTGTATTTAAAAAAATACACCCATTCGAAGTCTCAGTCAACATCTTGACGCTCATAAGCCGGAAAATTCCACTAACATAAAATATTTTCAAACCATTGCTATAACATTTGTACATTGATTTAATTTACTCAAATAACCTTCTAGTAGTCAAACACCCCTTAGCTGTAATTATTATCTTCACGTTCTAATAAATTAAATACTAGTCCATTATATTTAATAAAAAAGTTAACCACTCGTTTCATTTTACTCCTTGTTCTAAGAATTTCATAATTTGAGAAATCGGAATTGTGATTTATAACTGGCGTCGTTGCTGAAGTTTCATTGTAAGTGGTTTCGTTCTAAGCGTACCTAATATTAGACAGAATAAAACGGATTTTCTCAAGTTATTTTATTACTGGAAGCGATATTTTATTTTGTGCTGAAACTTTTTCACTTTACACGTTATAAGAAAAATGTGTTTTTATGTTTTTTTTGTAGTCTCTCATTTATATTGGAGACTCTTGCAAACTATTGTACTTGAATTAAATACGCTTATCCAACTTTGAAACAAAGTATGTTGAGTAGGTAATAATGTTTTACTTATAGAAGAATTAATAATTCGAGAAAGATTTTCAGGTCACGACCTCTGTCTAATGTATGATGTAGGAATATAATGGATTTTGATGAGGCTTTCACCATCACTTAGAGTATTTCTTCCGGAAGATTCATTTGTATAACACATTAATATGACGTCGCTAGGTTTTAAACTACAACTTTTTGAATCATCATCTGCCTAGCCTTTACCCAACTATGTTTGGGTCGGCTTCCAGTCTAACTGGATGCAGCTGAATGTTAACTCTCCGATATTATTTTTGTACAAAAACTTGTCATTCAATAGCTTTGTAAGCAACAACTATTTTTGTTCAAGTAAGTCGCAATCGCCTTCGACGGGGTCTTTGCTTCGAAGCTTCATTAAAATATGCTTGTTATACCAAGTAGTGACGACCGATAGAAAGTATTTTGTTCCTTTATTCATTGTTCGTATTTTGTAGTAAAAGTCTTATGTCAGCTTAGTGAGTACGAGAAAGCTCAGTAGTGAATGCATGAACAGTCATTTATTTACGATTGTGATTTTATTTTAATATTAATTCCATCAAAGGCTACTACAAAGTACGAACAAAATACAACTACTACTTTAATGTTTTGTGTTGCGTTGTGTAAATTATTTTGCATAAGTGCTATTGTATAGAATCAAGTTTTTTATAACTTTTACTGTTTTTATAGCTGTGCTGCTGGGGAGTTTGTTGCGCCACTTCTTCTTCCCAGCTAAAGCACTAGGAAGTGGTGAAGGGCGGGCGTTTTTGGGGGACATGTAATTTTGACGTTCGAAAAGTGCTTATTCTCAGCCTAGTTTGAATAAATGACTTTTGAATTTGAATAAAAAAATTACTACCTGGTATATTTGATGGTTTTATTACAAAGTTGGACGACTGACGGTGTAATTGTTTTATGTACCTAGTACCTATATTTAATAATCCTAACAAAAAATAATATAAACGTGAAAGTGAGTTCGTTTGCTTTTTTGTTACGCTTTCACGCTAAAACGGCTAAACCGATTTGGATGAAATGGGCACATGATGACCTGCACTGCTATTCTGTAACCATCCCACCGTGAAAACTTAGGTGAAGTGAGCTCACTTCACCTTAGTTTTCACAGTGAGATTATTACAGAATAGCGGCTAGGTACTGACAGCTCACTTCACCTAAGTTTTCACAGTGAGATTATTACAGAATAGCGGCTAGGTACTGACAGCTCACTTCACCTAAGTTTTCACGGTGAGATGGTTACAGAATAGCACTGCTGGATTAGGACATAGGATACGTTTTATCCTGATATCTCTACGGGAGAGAGACTTATGCGGGTAAAACCGCGGGCGCAGCTAGTAAAAAATAAAGCAAAAAGTAACCTTTTGCTATTTGAGAGCATCCCAAAATTTACTGAGTTTCTGAACTCGCTCGCTCGCTCGCGCGTGTTTAATAATTATTATACCTAATAACCTTTGCTTGGTGGCTACATCCTACACTTTTTAACTCGGTTATACCCAGCTCCCTACACCCATCCAGTTTTCTTGCAATCGTTAAACCGCGATCAACAGCTGTCAGTGTCAGCGCGATTTAGATGTGCTGAGGCCCTAGTGTGAGTTTCTTTTGACCATCTCGATTTTAAGCATCGACCGCGTCCGGCGCTCCGATTGGCTCTTCACTGGTGAAGGCCGGCCAGCTGCCAATCGGAGCGCCGAACGCGGTCGATGCGTTAAGTCGAGATAGTTAAAAGAAACTCACACTCTGTTCGCGTTCAGTTCAATTGGTGAAATTTGCCCTAATAATTCTACCTTTCATGTCAGTCTCGATAAAGGCTGAACGCCCGACGTATCATTTTGCCTTTACACTGTCAAGTTTTACTTCACCTGCCATCCCTAAGCATAGTCTAAAGAAAATTAATATCGAAAGCTCCTCTACAATAAATAATAAGCATTCTATAAAAGCTCCTTGTAATGATTAAATTAAACCCGAGCTTTATAACATGCTAATTTATTCGATACTAGGTATTGACTAACATCGGTTAATTAGGGTCGTTTCATAGATTGATACTAATTTCTTTAGGTTGAGAATTAGTTTTAATTAGTCTTTAACAATATTATTATTGTCTACGGTATCTACCTTGTGTACTTTTCGAACTATACCTAGTATTTTTTTCAGGCTATTAGTAAACAAGTTTAAACTTTATTATACAAGGTGTTTTTTTTTAATTTTTATTAATTACCGTGTTGCATAATAATGACCGTTTTGATTTCAAAACGGTACAGCGGTGCAGGAAAACATAGTGAGGAAACCTGAAACAAAAGTTCAAAGACATGAGTGACCGTCTACCCGCACTTCCGCTGGACTCGCGTGGTGGATTACGGCCCACTCCTTTTGACAAAGCGGAAGACTGCGTCTCAGCAATGGAAACATATAGGGTGATTATGCATTTTAATGACTGTAGCTAAT
Organism: Xanthia icteritia; assembly: GCA_949128155.2. NCBI lineage: Eukaryota > Metazoa > Arthropoda > Insecta > Lepidoptera > Noctuidae > Xanthia > Xanthia icteritia. The sequence continues at coordinate 9,165,990 of OX421938.2, read as the reverse complement.
CAGTAATTCACAGTGTATGGAATTGAACATCACTCCTTGCACACGCTAGTTTTTTCTATGATAAAATATGGCACGCAAAGGCTTCTTTGGGAATGCATAAGCACAGAAAAACCGACTTAACCTGCTTATTCTACTTGTCTACAGATAGCAATTTGCTTTAACACAAGCAAGTAAGTCCTGCTTAGTAGGATCCCAGACTCGTAATACCCGATAAAAAGGTACAAAAAACTCCCACTTTCACAATGTTAGGTGAGATTTATGTCGTAATACACGGTATATACGTGCATAAGCGGAAGAAATGGAAAATAGCCGGGGCTAGAAGTACGCAGGTAGGATATAGAATTAGAGGGAGAGAGAAAGCACTGACATAGTTTCTTCTTTCATGCACTATGGCCTTTATAATCTTTGCATTTTCAAAGTGGCAGTCAAAACGAATGGCATTATTACACGGTTCAACTAAATTATTGTTTGAAATGCGCAGAAATGTTATTTAGGTAATTGTGCCGGATAATTAAATGATTCACCAAATTGAACGCCTAAATGAACCAATTAATATAGCTATAAATAATTGTGTGAATATTTTAAAGCCGTGTGCATAACTAACAATATGACATACCGATCACGAAATTTATAGGGTTATCATTTAAAAATGGAATTATTATTAGTTTAGTATTTTTTGTGCATATTATTACAAACTAATCTGCACTAGATTAGTCTGTATATAAACTAGTCTTCACTATACATATTTGTCGAACAAAATAAAATGTTTAGGTTATAGAATTCATCAACTGGATCAATTCTGATTTCTCAGTACTTTTATGGATTTAAACTCGAAAGATGTGACAGATAAAAAAAAAAACAACAACATTGCAGGTCTGTTGACGCTTGCCTTCGTATTTAATGGAGGGTCAGCGCTAACACAATATCTTGTTTCATTAATTATGCACCTCATAATACGTGCATGTTCAACCTGGTGCCCGTACAGTATATAAGATATTACGAATTCAAGTGATATTTTCATACGAGCTTGTCCTCATAATAATTTATCCTATCATCTGTTATAAGTTTTTAATTCAGCATTTCAAACACCCTGATTGCGTAATACACGATCAATCACAATCTGAATTGTTCTGAAACAGATTGCTAATCCATTGCTTCATAAGTTCGAAAAAAAATCTGCTCACAACGTAAATAACGCAATGAATGTTGTTGAACTGTCAAAATGAAATAGATTAGTCTAAATCGTTTACGAAAACGTGTTACGCAATTAGATAGCGGGTTTGAGAATCCAAATGCATGTTTTAGTTTAGTATTTAATTTTTGTTTTTGTCGCCAAATATTACTGTTCATTGGTTGTTAACTAATAATTAGATACACAGCTATTTAAATGTAATAACATGAATTAAATAGAGCTATTTATTTTCTAATATGTTGTAATTAATTATCCAACAAAAAATATACAGTAAAATTTTAATGATAAAAAGTATGCACTAACTTAAAAGCATAAGTCCGGATCTTAAGTGTTTGGTGGAAGATTAAAAAAACAGAAAGAAAGAAAATAAATGTATTTGACTCAAGTCAAGGCACACAATATTTACACAAAAATAAAAATAACTAAGAATATCACTGTGTGCCTCACGGCTGTGCCAAATAGGCCCAGTTCAGCATAAATGCCAGACAACTAGTGACTGACGCTGGTTTTCAACTGGACCTTATATAACTAGGACGTCTTACGGATGTAAAATAGCAAACTAACTACCCAAATAATAAAATTATATTTACATTCTGTTGGTTCTCCATATTCACAAAGAAAATAAACTAAAATCTATTTTTCTACTTCACCACTTGTATTCAGTCGTCCAGGCGGCCGCAAGAGAAATAGCAAACACAATTTGTATGGATCTACGAGTATTTGAATTTGGACGGAACCCGAGAAAAATTCAGCTCCAATGGACCAACGTTTTGTCACTGCCAAGTACTGCTTAACCAGTGCAACTGGGCAGGCTCAAGGAAAGTGTCCTCTTTGCTGGAGTAGAGAAATATCCGGCTGTATTCAAGCGAAAATGTTGGGAGTAGGTACTAGTCAAAAATTACTATCAATACTGGACGGCCGACGCGCGACGGCTCAACTATTTTGTAAACTTTTTTGGTATCGAGATGAAAAGTAGGTAACCTACGTACGATTCTATGTTAATCCTGAAAAAAACGGCTTAGTGCGTGTCGGACCACGCACGATGAAGGGTTCCGTGGTTGGGATGTTTATCCCAAGAACAAACTTACCATTGTAGTTGAAAAACATATTCTCCCATACATTCCAATTGCAGAATGTAAGTTTGTACGCACAATATTTAGAGATTTACCGTGTTATTTTAAAGACCATAGACTTCTTATAAGTTTTCCTGCAATCTATGTGTAAACCATTCACTTTATTTTTTTCAAAATTTTAGGCTCGTTAGTTTCGGAGATAAGAGGGGAATTTTCATTTATCTTCTTTAAATGTATTTAATAAAAAAATGAGATCCTCGCAACAAGCCATTTCATTTGATTTGTCATACGGTACAATTTGCAAGACTTTTTTTTTTAAATCTTACGTATTTTGCCCCTAAAAGTGACCCGCATATTATTATTCAAAATTCTCCCCAGAACCCTTATAGGATCAATCGTGTCTCTGTCTGTCCGTCTGTCACAGCAAATTTGCTCCGAATCTTGTTTTTTTGTTTTTTTTGGGCGGGGAATTATCAAATGACTTCTCCCGCTCTGGGCGGAGCGGGAGGGCGTGTCAGACTCTTACTGACTAAAACCCACCCGTGTTCCTTCAGTTGCCTGTACGTTGCCAGGGGCCACTGTGTATCCCTTTCGGACTTTCCCCCCAGCAGGCATCGGTCCTATCAGACCCCTTCAGTTCTGCTGACATTTCTTTGAGGCGCGAACATAACGCGCCATCGACCCGGGCCTGGTCCTTATCGGATATATTTTTATATATTTTATAATCAATATTTTTAAATATATTTAACAAAATAGATGAAAATTTTCCATTTCCCCGTTTATCTCCGCAAATAAGGAGCATTAAGTTAAAAAAAAAATCAAAGAATGGTTCCTTACTCATAGATTACAGGAAAACTTATAAGAAGTCTATGGTCTCAAAATAACATGGTAAATCTCTCAATATTGTGCGTAAAAACTTACATTTTGCAGTTGGAATGTATGGGAGAACATGTTTTTCAACTACAATGTTAAGTTTGTTTTTGGGATAAACATCCCAAATACGGCACCCTTCATTGTGTGTGGTCCAGCACGCCCTTGGCCGGTTTTTCAGGATTACGATTGGTTTGATAGTAAGTCATAAAAATGAAGCATATAAATAGACTGATTTCAACATAATGATGGCCTGAAGGTAACTGCCCTTCTGTTCAAAAGTCTTAAAGATCTCTCATACCAGAGGCCAATTTCTAGAGCTAGATTTACTATTCCAAAAGCATTATTATAAGATTATTTCCATTAAAAAATAGAACAGAAATCAAAAGGCAAGAGTACAAAAAAAAAAACACTTAAGTGATTGAAATTTTGATCATAAACAAAAATAGTAAATCTAGAAAAACAAACATGGAAAGCAATTGACTTTTATTATATTATTATTTGATACATTTTCTTTCAAATGATTTTTTGTGTAACTTTGAAAGATGTATTAGATTCAGCAATAGTTTGATGGAGTTATTTTATTATTTTATTTAGAGAGGGTAGTGTAGAGGGGCTCTTGGCTAATAATACCAACCGCACGGGTTGGTCGACGGTTAAGCTACGCTTGCCGCGGCGGGTTGGTGAATAGGTGACCATCCATTATATATTGAGACTCCTCCGTGCCTCGGAAAGCACGAAAAGCCGTTGGTCCCGGCTGTCATTCGTAGATCTTTGTCAGTCGTTACGAGTAGTCAGAAGCCCAAAATTTCTGACAATCAGTCTTCCCAAGGTATCGTGTTACCCAGTAAACTGAGTTGTGGAGGTCAGATAGGTAGTCGCTCCATGTAAATACTGGTATTCACCCACTTTCGGTTAGACTGGAAGCTGACCTTAACATAGTTGGGAAAAGGCGAGGCAGATTGATTGATCAGAAGGTATAGAGTAGGTTAACATTATAAACAATATTATTGTTCATATAAATAACTGTTGCTAATAATATACTTGGTACAAACCTCTATATTATATCAGAATGGCCTCTTGGTATATTTAAAACTGTCCATGACTGGCCATAAGTCCTACCATGACTGGGCAGCCAGCTGGAACTGGATTAACAAATATGAGCATTTTGTATTTTGGACGTTGATATAGAAAAGCCTTATTTTATAAAATACTTAAAAAGCCACTTACATTCTTCAGAAATCTGCATCTCGATTTTATCAAGATCTTCAACATCTTCATCATCGAAGTCGGTCTGGACGGTGACGTCACGTGTGTAATGTTCGAGCGTGATGACATCAAACGGGGCTTGTTCCTCCGGGCTGGGCGCGCGCGGGCTCGGCGCGCTCTGCGACTCCTGCGCATCGTGGCGCGCGCGCCTGCACGCCGCGCAGCCGCAGAGCGAACCGCGCACGCGGAGCAGCCACACTAGCCCGAATAGCGCCATCCACGTGGTCATGCTGCGACTACTGCTGCCACCATAACACGCTACCCTTCATCGAAAATGTTCCTTCACCTTTATCTCGTCTGTACTTTTATTTATTTTATTTTAATTGTTGATTTACCCGTTCACGAACATAGTTTTTTTGTATAACACTTCACTTTCACAGAGATTTTTTGTTTGATTTTCACTACACTGCACAGACTTGACAATATAACAAATTATTCCTTTATTGTTATTCAATCGTTAATGGTATTATTTTTATAGTTCTTATTTTTTGTGAACTCAGACACGACAGACTCCCTGATACCCTTACTGAAATATAATTCGAGTTAAAATTGCGTGATGATTAAATCTATGGAATATGAGGCCAACCTACTGACAAGTAAATGATAATGATTTAAATAATAGATTACGTTACAACAATAATGATCGACTGCCCTCATATTCACCAGCACAATGCTGTGAATGACAAACGAAAATTCACAAAATGTTTTCGATTTTAATGTTAATCCAGTAATACAGTGTACCAAATTTTGTTTATCACAAAACAGCCAATTTAATCCCAAGCGAGTTGCAAGGACTTATCAGATATAGAGCCTTAATTAGGGCGATATAAGGGACTATAAATAAAAGGTTAACGCACAATAGACGGCTCTTCGCTGCGATGTGTTAGGGCGCTCTCGCTCGATGAAATGATAAATGAGTGTAATAAATTGCAGAACCCATGATATTAATGGGCCTCCTTACCGTAGAGAACTCATGAAAAATATCAATTCGTCACAACCAAACGTCGTTCTTTTTCCAAATAAATTAATGGATACTGGGATAGAATATTTTTTGGACTATCGGGTTTTGAAGTTCCCGAGGGCTCGGTTACAAGCTTAGCCCTCCGAAATCAATATTCGCGACGGTTTGTTCCCTTCCTACAGGGAATTATTAATGCTTGAGTAATATTGGAAGCAATATTGTTGCATTTTCGATATTATGACAATCCTTTATAAATAAACAATATTTTTTACTAAAGCAGACATCATCAGCAGGATTATGGAGAATGAGAAGGGATTATTTGAGAAATATCTTGTAGCTGGAAACCAAGAATACTTTGGGAGCTTATGAAACAAACATTAATGTCAAATATAAAGAAGAGTACGTGAAATAAGATCATAATACTTCATTCTGGTGGGTCCCTTTAAATCTATAAAATATTATGCTTAAAGCTCAACGTTTGACTTTTACCCATCGTACAACACAAAATTGTAGTCCCTTTCCAAAGGTCAAAACTTCAATTTGAAATTCTTATGTTTGTAATTATAGTCTGAAAGTCACATGTTTAAACAAAGTTTAATGTAAATGTGGACATTGTCTGTCCTCCAGACTACAAGAACAGCTAAGCGTGTCCTTGAAGTCCGTTCTTTACGTCAGATAAATATTTCGGTCCCAAACAAATGCTAGGGAATCTCATCTAAAGCGTTTAGTTTTTTGCTGTCGCGGCACAAAATGAGAAAGAGCCGGGTTAGCTAGAAAAACTAAAGTTGGTAAACAGTGTTAGAATATAATAAGAAGAAACAAAACTTTTTATTAAAGGGCTTGTCAAAAAAAAAATTGTGTGTGAAAATAATAACATCGCCCGCTAATCGCGTTAGTCGTGTTTGCGCGCAATTCGGCAAAAAAGTAGGTACAAGAAGAAATTATGAGATAATGTTGCCTCCAATATTGTCTCATGTATACGTCGTCTTTTTATAGCCGACCTTGTGATTGTTTTACCAACCTAGGCCCTTTGCACACAAGTTTATCTGGCCGTGAAAAATTACGGTTTATCCGCCGTGTGTAGGCATGGTCGTCCGTGTTGGGATCACTATGGAAGCTTGTTAAGAGGGTCTACGAGGAATTGGAAAAATTGATATTTTTTATTTTATTTTCAGATTATCTAAAGTAGGTACATACATATTTTATGGGGTTAAATGTTATAACAAAATACCTTGTGATATATTGCAATTAAAATAAAAAAATAAAAACTCATATTAAAACTACACTTTGTAAACAAGCATATATCCTATTCTCTAATATGTAATTAGAGGATTATATCCAAGATAAAAATGCTTGGAAACATGCTGGTCCTGCTCCATACGATAATCTAGAATCTAGAGAAAATCAAACTAGTTGCTAATTCAATTGTATAATTTATATATATTTTTATATAATATATTACATTGATTTTACATTATGTGATTACTTCCTCACACACGGACTTATTAATTGTAAAATTTTAGGAAAATCGTCTACTTTTACAATGTTTGTAAATATGTGAGCACCATGTATCTATCACATAATTAATTTATCTGTTGTTGCTTTTTTTTAATTCTTAATTCTTTTTACCTATTGTCGCATAATAATTTTATTCTAGGTGCATCGTCTTCACATATAATTATATAGCTAACCTACTTATACAAAATAATGTAAAAAAAATAAAAGAGTAACGGTGGAGTATCTTGCCCATTCTTCTCCATGCAAAAACTACCTTTTGGAAGGGGCGACTAGAATTAATTCAATTTTTTTGTAAATTTTGACGTTCAAAAGTGCCTTATAAGGGCCTATTTGAAATAAATGATAAGGGCCTATTTGAAATAAATGATAAGGGCCTATTTGAAATAAATGATTTGACTTTGGTCATATTTTCATTACCAATAAGTTGTTGAAAAATTGAAACAACAGGGACATGTCTTCAGCAGACCTTGATTTTATAAAAAAAATGATTGCTCTAGTGGCATTATTCAGGAAGAAAAACGGGGAATACTTTTGTATGGAGAATTGCAGGCCCTGTTCCCTCTTAACAAACATGTTTTTCTACGGCGCGGTTTATATGCTGTGTATAGGCCCGGTCGTCAGTGTTGTATGGATCACTACAGAAGCTTGTTGACGGACACCTTTTTTCTACGGCGCGGTATATACGCCGTACCGTAAGCAAATCGTGCCGTGTACTTTACGGCTTTAGGCTGAATGTCACTTGTCTCAACTAATATTATGATTATACGATAACTATTCTAATCCTAACTTTATATTATAAATGCGAAAGTGAGTTTGTTTGTTCGTTACGCTTTCACGCTAAAACAGCTGAACGGATTGGGATGAAATTTGGAACACGGGTAGACCATGATCTGGTTTAGGACATAGTATACTTTTCATCCCGATATTCCCACGGGATCGAGACTTATACGGGTGAAACCGCGGGGTGCAGCTAGTATAATATATCATATAATAATAATCCGAACTAATATTATAAATGCGAAAGAGAGTTTGTTTGTTTGTTATGCTTTCATGCTAAAATGGATTTGGATAAAATTTGGAACAAGGGTAGGTAGACCATGACCTAGAATTAGGACATAGGATACTTTGAAAGGTTTAGTCACACACACCGTGGTGCGTACAAAAAGCCAAAATCGTTCAATCTAACTTGAAACATATACTCATCGCGATTTGTGACGTTCATTTGATTTTCTATGATCCCGGTAGCACACCTTCGCTGCGAAACCATAGCATCGAAACCGCAGTAGTTAAATTCAATAGACTCGCGTCATTTTCCGTTACTCGCATCGAGTAGTGGAACATGACGCGAGTCTATTGAATTGAACTACTGCGGTTTCGCTGCTATGGTTTCGCGGCGGAGGTATGGTAAGGATTAGTTAGGTCTTACTACAATTAGCTTACGACTGTTAATTAGCTGCACCTATTAGTCAGTATAGATTTAACATGGCTGTACCTGTGATTTCCATCGGTACAGTAGAACGCACATAAGACCTTGAATTGGCCTAGCGTAGTACGGATTTTCAATAGAATGTGAGGCCAGCTTATACTGGTTTTGTTTGTTTGACGTGCAACCTACTGTACCCTTATAGAAGATACCTTAAAGCTGCAGTTTCTGATTAAGCACGGTACCTAATTGGAATCAAGTTTTGATTAACAAGAAAATCTCAATCGTTGTTTGAATTTGAAATAGGAACCAGTAATTCCATGCCCGTTTCCAGTCATACTTGCAATATTGCTAGACCAAATTATAAGAAATGCAAGTATGGTGGTATCCTTTTTAAATTCAGTACACCTGACACTAAATCAAACGATACACAATGGAAACAAATACGCACACGTGCACACACGCTCACACATCACACACCACACTCAGATCACACGCACAGAAAATCACCAGATATACCATAAAACACCTGAAATCACCTCTGAAATTCGTACCCCGAGCACCAAGATACAGACTAACTGTCTAGTTTGGGGCTCACTCGCAAATGATATCTCGTAACATAGCTATAGGTCATATTTTAAGCTACTCATGTCGTCTCAACTTGGTGTTAATCCTTTTCTATTTCTGTTTTCGAACTAGGTAAACTTCTTCTTCTTTTTCGTTTGATTAGTGACTAACCTGGTGTCAGGGTTCTTATGCCGCCCATGGGCCTCTGAGTTGGCTTCACATGCCGTCGAGGCGTCGCGAAATATCTTTCAGGCATGCCGGTTTCTTCACGATGTTTTCCTTCACCGTTTTTGGAGCAAGTGATAATGAAAAAATACATAAAAAAATATACTTATATATATATACGAGTATAATAACTTCATTTTCAAATTTACAATGTACATAGCATAGGTTAATATTATGACAATATTGTTTTAAAATTGCATGAATCACTGAATATCTCCACTGGCAAAGCTACATAAAAGTAAACTGTGTGTTGTGGGTGCCAGGGTCCTTTTTTACGAATTTATACAAACTAGTACGGAGTTACATTGCGTAAGATCAACGATAGCCGTTGAGTACAAAAAGAAAATAAAATTAATGAAAATAAGTTTAATTTTGTGTTTGTTTCATGTGTATGAGCTGTGTATATGTCGTGTGTCTAATTCGTGTATGTGGTGTATGTTTGACATAAAAGACGTATCTAATTAAATATAATACAGGAACAGCATAAATAAACGTTAAAAACACAGTCTCTTCCCATCTGACGCTGTTCTTTTGAATTATTATGCATAATTTAAACTTCTCACCTAATATTGTGTCATTGTAACTTTGTTTCGTTTTGCCCGCACGGGTTGGTTACGGAAAAGCCAGAGAAAAATGAATACGGCTTGGTATTAAAGATAAATCCTCTTGTAACTCGAGCTGAAATAAAACTTGCTTTTTATAAGCCTCTTTGTTGTTACACGTACACATTCGTTTGCGTTGTTAATAACTATGAAGTATACGGTTTACGATGTTCCCACTATCTCACTTCAGAAACAAATGAAAAGAAAATGTTTGTTTAGGCGTCACCGTAATTTTAATCATACTTGTCCATATCTCCACTGAAGATGAGCTTCGTTATACATAACTATATTGCAATGGCGGTAGTGTATGGTTCCTTGTGACGTTTGCATGTTTTTATGAATTCTCGTTATTATTGACAGCTAAATGTGAGGAGATAAAGTTGTACCGCTGGAACTACAATTTACAATTTTCGATAAACTGTATATATTTTTCATAAGTTGTTACAGGTGCCATCATTCTGTGCCGCTGGTTTAAATATTCATCAAGGTACTTACTCAACATGCATAACAAAATAGTTATCACTGTATGATGAATTTCTAGCTAAGATCAGCGACATTCTGATGTAACATTTGACTGGTCTTCTATAACTGACTTTTATAGAAAGATAGGGGCATTTTCTTCGCCACTAACAAAATTTCTTTATGGACCGAATGAAGCGAACATCGAAATATTAAATCGAAACAGTATCAGTGGAAAAAAGGACAAAACTAACTCCATTTAGTGTGTATTTTTATCTCGGTCGGTTTTCATTTATTTAGTTTGAAAAGCTGGATGGTCCATGGTTCATATATCGCGTTAGCATGCCTCGCAGAATGAATATGAATGAAAAATCAATCAAAGCAAATATGTGGTTTTGTTACAACAATATTCAAACTAAATTCTAATATTATTGCATTCTAGGTATAGTAGGAATATATGTAGTACATGTATGGATCGGAGGCCTAGAAAGTTCTGCTGTAAAATAAAAATATTGTATTGTAGTAAACAATAGCATGTCGGTGTCGCGATGCCTTAAGATTTTCCCCAAAAAAATGGCTCAAAGCGCCTCAAAGAAGTTTTCACTTCATAAATGTCTCTTTCAAACTAACTGTGATTGAAAATGTCCCAAAAACACATAATTCAGGGGTTAGGTATGTGTTTTCGGGATATTTTGTCAAAAATGAGACGTACCAAGAAAATTTAAAAAATTTGCATCGCCAAACATCCATCAATCGATCAATACACTCAGCTCAATTATACTCGTTTGCACTTATTATGGTTATGGGTCAACTAACATTACTACAACATTAGTACAGTGAATAGGCAATTATATTCTAACGGCCACAGAGCAGAATGGCCACCAAAAGGTCACCAGTTCAAATGCTATCCCATTAAACTATTGTTGAGAAGTCACTTATAACTCGGCAGTCTATTTAGCTCTGGGTTGAAAGGACTATTACGATGCGAGGCACATAATATAACGTGCGGGTATGAAATATGTCGAAGACCTAATAAAAAGAAAGTTGTGTAGGCACTTCGAAAAAAACAGAGGGTCGTCAGACATAACAAGTCAGAGAAAAGGATATTATTCTCGACTTCGTGTAAGCGCAGCTTTCGTTACGAAAGTATGATACGCCCAGTTGATATAATATGATACGACATATTTCGAAATATTGATTATTTTGCTAATCTTTTTACCATGGACGTTCTCAAATAAAGGTATAATTTCAACAGGAATGATAAATCCAATATTTTGATTTAAAATGGTGTTCTTTTGGAGTTTCTTGCCTGTTCTTCTCCATAGGAACCTACTACGCATAGGGCAATTAGCTTCACTTTTCAGAATTTTCACTTTTTAATTGAAATAAATGCTTTGAGTTTGAGTTTGAGTTCAGACTGACGGTTTAAGTCGACATAAATAGCATATTTATGTCGACTGAGATGAGTTTTTAAATACAAGCATATAGATGAAATATTTTTTTCTGGTAAAGAACAGAGAAGGAAATGTAGACCCGATGGCCATCCTAATTTAATATCAAGAGAAGAAGAAGAAGAACTTATACTAAGAGCCCAAAGTTTAAGTCAGACAGACGGACAAGGTGTTGACAATGCTATTGTTGTAACCACATTGTGCGCTCGCTTCACAGCTTGAACGGAAGCCGCTTCCGTTGAATGCCATAAAGCCACCGAAGAGATATGAACATTTCTATGACATTACGGAACATTGTAATTGTTTATACTACAATTTATTCATTTAAGCCCATTAATGCTTTAAAAATGATTATTGCTTTCGTTTTAGATTTGAAACTTAATTTATAGTTTGGTCCTTGTGTCTAAAAATAAATACCTACTTAAGTATCTACTTATTATTGTTAACTCATTGTTAGGACCTCTTAGGAGTTGAGTTTTGAAAATCCTTAGAGCGTAGAAATGTACCGTCTGTCTGCCACATGTAGGTATATGTATGTATCACATGTATGTATCTTCAGTGGTTTTAGGCTGAGGGTTGTCTGACAGTAAGTCAACTTGTCTACCACGGATATACACATACATATATTAGGTACATTAGGCCGCACGTCAGCGGTAACAAAACCAGTAAAGCTGGCTCCGAATTCTATTGAAACTCCGTACTACGCTAGGCCTGGTCAAGGTCAAAATGTTACCACAGATCGAGGTGTAGTCGATTGTACCAAGATGTAACTTGTGTACTCAAAGAAATTATTCAAAATCTCTTCATTATTTTACAAATTATTTTGTATAACAAGACGACCCATTAAAAATTCTACAGTCAGAGTAGGTACAGTAGCAGAATAATCCTTCATTCTCGGAGAGTATCTCACCCAGAGCGGATTTGTGCTGAATTGGGAGCGAAATATTAAATTTACGTGCCACGCCGTTTCATGTTACACGTACAGTCGTACACAGAGACGAAAAATTCGATCAACTTCAAAAAAATCCTGCACAATTTAAACTAAGAGCATCCCCGAGTCCATTGTATTAAATTATCTGGCTGTTGATTGGATTTAGGTCTCTGTGGTCGAGAGTAGGATCTATTTATTTGTTCTGTACTGCTTTCATTTTGTTCGCTGGTTTCAGCTAAAAAAAACTATTAAAGCTTGTAAGGATCATGTCGTTCATTGTTAAAGTTTAAAACGTATGCGTATACTCATGACCGTATATTATAATTTCTGCATTGGAATTCTTTAAAACAAAGTGTTTATTGTTTTAAAGAATCCCTATGTCCAATCTTTTGTTCGTCAGATTTTCCTTTTCATAGGTACATGGCAGACGAATAAAATTGAACCGGGAAATGTAAAATTTATATATTTTTCTTAAAAACTAAAAAAGACTCCCATTTATAAAACAAAACCACGTAAAGTATGAAAACCCACTTCTTAAGAGCGTTCATTCTCAAAGCTGGCAACGTTGCAAATAGCTGTCAAATATTTACCTGTTTTGATTAATTTGGCAATATTACCTTATTATTGGTAATATACTATATGGAAATATGAAATATAGCTAACTAGTGACGTAAAATATTAATAATGAATTGCAATTATTATAACACTGGATTTGATGTTACAACCGTTTTAGGTGTAAAAAAGGGCATTTTAAAAGTTTCCAAATACTTTTTTACATCTAAAACTAAATATTCGGTGTTACGATATTAATTATTGCATTTCATAATCAATATTTTAGTTCACTAGTTAGCGATATTTCATGTTTCCATATAGTAGGTAATATTGCCAAATTAATCAATACAGCGAAATACAGCTATTTGTGACGTTGCCCACTTTCAGAATGCATGCTCTTAAGAACTTAATCTATCATGAATGTGACACATCATAATGTACTCTCCAAGTTAATATTAAACATCAAAGACGGCAAAGGAAAATGGAAATCATAGAAATGTACAAGAAATTGTCAAAAATTGCTGAATGCAGTCTGGTAATCAGTTAAGGCTAATACGATTCACCTGTCCAACTCCATCATTAGGGATGTTGAGTAAAAATTCGTCCATCAGATAGATTATTAAAAAATATTGAACACGTATTTTTTCTTTTATTACGTAATCAAAAGATTACGGCAATACATTGATTTAAAATGTAGCATGACGTCACTCTCCGATAGATTTTATACCGACTTGTGACGTAGCGAGCCCCCACTCCTCAATTAAATGCGTATGATCTAAATCATTTTTTATTAATATGATAAAGAAAAAAAATACGTGTCTAATATTTTTTTATTATCTGACTGACGGACTTATTGGTTTTTTTGCCCAGTCTACATCACTATTGTCATTACGTAGTCACAGTGAAACCTGTGTAAAAACCACTGTGAAATTATTTGTCCCAAATTCGATTTGTGGTTAATTTTTTTTGTCAATACTGCGGCCATGAGCCTTCGTAAGATAAATTGATTCCGAGGGGCTATTTTGTTATTTTCCTTAACCAAATAGACACAAAGAAGGAAACGATGTTTACCAAACCGATCATCTTGCCCCTAAAGTTTCTTTGCCTTACCGGTATTATCGGCCGTGATAGTCTCGAGTTCAGCCCTTATCAAGTCGTTGAAGGTTTTCCGCGTCCATCTTTTTGTACAATTCGTAAAAAGATTTAAGTCCATATTTTATAGTTTTGATGCATCAAAAATCCTTGTAATTAACTTGACCACATCCAAACCAATTAATTTACTGAATGCACCAAAGTTGGAAAAAGTGAAAAAAAAAAACACGGAAGCTCGCACAAGTTTTGGCAAAGCGCCGAGAAAATGCTGGTAAGTAGAATAAGTGAACATTATTTCTGTACAATTTAGAACGTTACTCAAATACGGGTATTGCAAAGTTTTGGAGAGCTATTTGTGTAAAGTTTGCTAATCGGCCCGTCAAAACTCATAACAGTATTTCGCTTTGGGAGCTCGCTTACCCAAACCGTTGAATTGTGGGTGTCATAAAGATAACACGATTTGTCTGCGCTCTTTAAATTTGCATAATGAAAATTTGATGCCTGAACCCTCGTAACCATGAATTATAGTTATATGTTCCCATATTTATATAAGGCAAACAAAAAAAGCAACAACCAGCCGCTCACCAAAGCACCTAATATTTTAAGCATTAAAATGCTATTTTCATATTATACCTGCGTTATTTTGCCCAAATCCTTTCCGCGACCCTTTCAAAGGGCTTATAATATTGAATGTAACTGTGAAGGCATTTCCCATAACAATTTCGAAAGCATTTTCATAAACGGAAGATAACTTATTCTGTTCTGAAAATACGATTGTGTTTCGGGACAATTTTGCTAAAATGTTTTGAGCAACTCGCATGCGAGATATTTCCTCGGGGAAAAAGATCATTTTGTCGGATTTGCTATAGCCTAGAAATGCGGTCCTGAATAAAAGGTTGTCAAAAGAGGTTATTTGTCGGGATTACTACATCTGAATGACAATAGATAGATTAAGGCGGTGATAAAGTAGTGAGCGAAGAGCGAATGACAAGTAGGGGATCATCGCGGTGCAAACGACTTGCGATGCGATGGATGGACCTTAGCGTTACGTAAAAATGGAAAATAGCTTTGGCTTTACATTACTATAGATTTTATCGTAGCACTTAAATTTTCTAGTGCCATAATCCGTACAAAACTACGCCTTGCTTCGGTCGAATGCACTCTGATTGCCTGCATTGACAAGCGTGTTTTACCTTAAATTGTTTTATTCACTATTATACATTTTATTTTAAGTGTAAATTTAGTTATAAATCTACACCACAATTCCTCACAAACTGTTTTTAATTATTATTTTACTTTTTTTTATATACGTAATTAAATATTTAAAAATCACTGTTAAGTTTTATTGTTAATTTCACATTCACTTTTACGGTTAGACTTATCACAAACAGTTCAAGTCTGACTTGGTTCGCGATCGCGTAATATGTAACGTCGGCTAGCCCAGGGACGGGACGTGTTCCCGCCCCGGTGTCTGACTGGCACTGACTCGCTCTGATACGGTACTAAGGTTTACGCATGCGAATAATAACCCTGACGAGCGAGCTTCTTCGAGTGCCTGATAATGAAACCCAACTGTTAAACGATTTAAGAGATGCAAACTTGCCCCGTTCGACAGACACCTGCTATTTAGCTGACTACTTTAACTATGCTGACGTCAGCTGTACGAAAAACTCTTTGTGTGGCGGAAAATTTTTGAAGAGTATGTAAGCATTTTTGCTGTTTTTCCTCTGACGGATGTTAATGCTTTATCTACTTAAATTTTCCCGTTAGCAACTTTTTAAAATTATATATTTAGAGGGTAATAAAAAGCAATGTACACACTTTGAAAGCATGTTCAAGCGTAATAAATTATGGGATACACATAAATTATTGGTTTTTTAATATTTATGTTATCGGTTGGCAAAACTGTCAAGCTGACCACAGCCGCACCGCCTCTGGTTTTTGGAATAAATGCATTTTAATGCCAAGACAGAACTGTCGTCTATACTCTTATGATATATGTATTTCTCTAAGGCGTAAGCAGAGGGGATTGAGCTAGTAGTTTTTTAATTTTGATATAACATATACCTACACTATGTGTAACTATAATATAGGCTATTGTACTTCCTGAATTATCTAAGGATACTGCAGCATGCAAATTATTTTCTAAATGAGCAAGGAAGATAAAGAAAATATAATAAAATGCAAATATCCATACAGAACTTACAGATAGACATTCTCGCAGAAATAAAATACAAACTACACATTCGAATTTTTCATAAAACTTCTAAAATAGTAAAAAATATTTATCAAAGCTTTTGAATGTCAATATTTTTGGTCGTAAGCTTCAATAAATCTTGGCTGAGTTTTCGTTGACACAGAGCTGTGTTGTCCTGGCAAGTTTATTTCCGGAATAAGAGTGATGTGTTGGTCCCGATACAAATCTGCAACTGTACGGAATATTGCTACATATTTTTCTGTTATATATTCGGTCTTCCAATCACAGTTTCAGTTCTGTTGCGAAAAAATGTTTGTGACCCCGATATTTGTGATAGTTACTTCATACAACACGAAATGAGGATTCAAACATGCAATTAGGTATCTAATTATAAAAATCAGGAGTAAGATGTTTAACAAAAGGCTTCAAAGGAAACCAGTTGAACAATTTCTTTGACCGACAAGTACAATACCGAAGGATATGATTCAACAAACGCTATGCAAATTAATTCATTCGCTTTACTAAAAGCGGAGGAGATTTCATTTCCCTAAGGAGTAAAGGCTCAAAATATCCAATCTCCCAATAAAATTGAAAAGCTTACCAGCTCAAGCTTGTAACTTATAGCTAGATTACCATAACTTTGTTTTGCAACCGATGCAAATCGTTGAAAATTCTCGGCCCATCTGCATGTCTACCATCGGACTAAAGTGCAAGATTGGAATTTGAAATGTTCTCATCTTGGAAAATATTTGTGAAAATTTATTTCCCTTTCAATTTGAATCTTACTTTACAATTTCATATCTTTGATTTAATTCGACGGACATTTCTTTGATTTTGATTTGGATTATGTTTTATTGAAGACGGACGTGGTTAGGTTTTTTGATTTTGAAATGATAGTTCTAAACTTTCATCGTGAATGGATTTGGTATCAAAAGATTAATCAACTGCGATTCCATAGCCACAGAACACCTAGTCTTGTCTACCTTTCAGACGCACGTTGATCAGCTGATTAATTCCACTTTTTTATTTCTACCTTCGAAACGAGATACGATACCGTAGCCGTAGTCAAGTTCCAGTGGCTTTTTCAATGCATAAGTTTTCGAAGGAGTCAGTTGTAAAAAACTTTACTTTTAAATTTTCAAAAAGTTATTCTGCTAACCCTCCAGAGATGCGCCGAACTGTGCTGCAAGACGTCTAGGATGCAAGTCACCGAAAATTTGCCATAAATAGTTTTGGATGACTTCCAAGACATTTGAAGTAGTTGAAGGCAGAAGCTCTTATGAGACTTTCCTGATCATGAAAGGCTTTTATTCGAGTAGAAACGTCGCCTAGCTTCGGATTTTTTTCGACGAATAATCTTTTATTTGGCTTGGCACCTAGAACGGTCTTACAATTGGACACTCATCTAGGTGTACAATGTCGTTTGGAAGTCGGAAAATCTTTTAGGGTTTAATCTATTATTGTCACACAATTTGTAAGGGTTGTGATTGCTAGTTCCATAAAGTAGTTAGGCACTTAAATATTGACTTTGTCCTTCAAAATAATAACGTCTACCTTTTGATCACAATCCCTAATGGTACCTCCATTAGGGATTGTGATTGTAATGAAATCCAAATAACTATTAAATAATGTTTTTTATTATTAAAATTTCCTTTTTTTTTTAATTTAAAGTTAAAATAAAATTGAAAAACGAAATAAAAATACTGTTTTCAAATTCAATAATCACTGATATTGCCTGATATTTTTTACCAGGCGCAAGTAGTTTTTTCATATTTGCCATGTCATTTCTCTTAGTCACAATACATGGCTGTCTGTGTACATTTATAATAATCGAGTTGCCTTCTCCCCCTCTCCCCTCGTACGTCTTCCAAAGGTCCGAGACCCCAGGATCCCCAGTAAAAAAAGAATAATAATAATCAACCCGCAGGGTAGCATGTGGCGAGCTGTTGGGCAGTAGTGCTTCCACGGACCTTATCTCCCGGGAGAACTCTTGTTCCTCATCACTGGCTTGCTTTTTCTGACCTGCCGGAGTGAACACTGATAAGCTCCCACCTCTTTCATGCCTTTACTGGCAGACTTGAGTGGAGATTATCAAGAGCAAACGTGCTCGAAGGAAGGAAGTATTCCATTAAGATGCTGGTAGGGATCTTGACCGTACTTCCAGGATTGTCCTGATAGCCGTGGAATACCTCTCCACTCCTCAAGCACTTTAGGTAGTGTTGCCCCCTTTGTCGCTACGTCATTATGTGCTAGCGACAGTTTTCGTGGGTCCATTATTGAGTGTGCAATAACACCCTGCCATTTTATCCGTGTATTGTATAATATTGATCAGGCAGGGGACATAGTCCTGCCATAATTATAAGTAACCAATCCACTACAGGCACCCAAACCCATAACCCAATATGTTTCTCAATAGTCGTATTTCGATAGTATTATAGTATTTCCATGTTTTTCAATAGTCCTGCACCAACCGGGGGTTGTCTTTAGGTGCAGTTGCATAGTGCAAACAGGTATAATAGTCGGTGGTTGTCTCAAAATTGTCGAAGCGGCCCCTGCGAGTTGGCTTCGGCCCCTTGTACGTCTTCTAAACGACCAAAACCCCAAATATGTTAAAGACATTAAACTTAATAACTATGGTAATAAATATTTACACACACACACATTTGTATTTGTAAGTATTTTCTTTTTCTATTTTTAATATTTGCGGCACGTTTGTTTACACGAGTCAACTTTTTTTTATCCTTGCGATGGTCTCGCGACTGTTATCTCACCGTCTTTTGTTAATTAATTTGCTAATTACCCGAAAATGAAAGAAAAGTTTATTCGTGAATAAAAAAACCAAATTATTTTTATTTTATTTATTTGGGAAAATAAACGGTTACACATTACAGTATTACACAAAATTTGAACAGAGTGAGTAAATGAATATAACCCACGACATTTTATACATAATATAAAAGAAAGTTATAAAACGAATGCGATGTGTGCTGACAATTTCATTAAGTACACTAAAATTACATATAAATGTGTTAATGTTATAACTAAAAACTAAACAGACATGAAAACAAAAAAATAATAATTATTAAGTATTATAAAAAATACTATTTTACTGAATCCATTATGTTTGACAAGCATTTTACTTAGCTAATACAAAATGTTTAAAAAGTGTTTGTAATAAACGACAGTTAACAGTGAAGAATAATGAAGTATAGGAGTCAACTTTCAAGATGTACTTATGAAATATTAACGTTCCATAAACAAAATATCACTTAACTATGTGTTGCCCTGTCAAATCTTAATTTCTCCTAAAAAAATATGCCGCGAACGAACTCTCATTGTTTTTTAAAATATTATTATCAACTGCTGGCAAAAAATGGCAGCTGTTTAGGTAGATAATTCTATTTTCAACGCGTGGCTTGAGATGTTTTCCAGGAAAGAATATTCCCTGGAAAATAAGTCACGAAAAAGTTGCAAATGCCCGTATCCAGTAGGCTGCGATTTGCTTTTCGCGTATGTCTAGCGTAAGACGTCCATATGACTACGCGGAGACGCTGCGTAGATACAATGTAGTTTTACTTACGCTTAAAATGTGCCAACGGCCAACGCCTTAGACCGCGTCCTAACCAAAACGCGCGAATACGAGACCGTCGAACGCGTGATTGTGCCGACGCGGGGCATAACTATGTAAATGTCTATTAACTGCTCCCAAATTAAGATGATTATTTTATTTTACCTTACCTTTTACATACACGTAATCTTGACATAATCTTTCCGTTATTTTGAAATGAAATGAAATGAAATGAAATGAAATGAAATGAAATTGTTTATTCTGTAAATAGGATATTGCAATCACTTTTACACGTCATATTAAAAAAAAAATAAGTAAAAAAATGCTAGATGAGTTCGGCGTTTCCTATCTGACTACTCTGAGAAGAAAGACCGAAACAAACTCAGAGGTCACAGTCTCTTTTAAAGTCCAGACATAATCTTGGTCAGGCCATATGAGGACCATGTAGATTAGTGTCTGAAATGGTCTTTTGAGGAAAGAACCACACAGATTTGAGTGGACCTGTCCAGTCAGTGCAAGCATTTGTCAGTAATCGTAGAGCTCAACTCAGAACTTAAGGAGCTCAACTCGACGAACAATACCAAAGAAAGGACATTCGCATAAAGTACTCAAACTGCCAGACCATCATTTAAACTAACTGAGAAAGAAAAAAATTAAAGAAAGGAAAAACAATAAAAATAAAATATCCACATAGTCCTCACATTCACAATAATTAAAACAATATAATACTTTACAAAGTAATCATGTTATTTTGTATATAAATTTCAACAATGTCAATATGTATATAAAAAACTGGTATTTTTAATGATTTACATAATAATTAAAATGTCAAATTTTATAGTTTTATCACAAAGCTTAGCAGAGCGAGCAGCTCAATCCCACGCTTTTTTATCTTCTAAATAATCTGAAATTTTATAGTACCCTTTTTTACAAAGTTTGGTTTTAATACAGCTTTTAAATCGTTTAATGGGTAAGTTTCGAATATCAATGGGAAGTTTGTTGTAAAAGCGTATACATTGACCCATGAACGAGTTGCCTACTCTGTGGAGACGTGTGCGATGTACAGCAAGGTTGTGTTTATTCCTGGTATTTAAACTATGAATATCGGTCATTTTCTTAAAATTTGATATATTTTTGTGTACATGTAATAGGTTTTCAAAAATATATTGTGAGGCTACAGTCAGGATGTTTATTTCTCTGAATTTTTCTCGAAGGGAATCCCTTGGACCTAGGTTGTAAATGGCTCGAACAGCCCTTTTCTGTAGAACAAAGATAGTATGAATGTCCGCACAGGTTCCCCAGAGAAAAATCCCATAAGACATAAGACTATGAAAATAACTAAAATAAACAATTCTGGCTGTATCTACGTCAGTTATCTGTCTAATTTTTTTAACAGCATAAGCGGCCGAACTAAGCCTTCCTGACAATTTTTCTATGTGTGGGCCCCATTGTAATTTACCGTCAATAGTTATTCCAAGAAAAACTGTTGACTCTACAGGGTCCAACTCTATTCCATTAACTTGAACATTAGTAGTTAGCTGCCTGACATTTGGCGTTGAAAATCTAAGGAGTTTAGTTTTTTTTTCGTTCAGGAGAAGATTATTTACATTAAACCAATGCACAACTTTAGAGAGTGCATCATTTGACATTATATACCTAAAATATTCTATATTTTATAATAAATTTGATTTGTTGCAGCTGTAGTGAGAATCATGTAATTTGGTTTAAATAGGTTTTTATTTTTATTATTTTATTTTGCTTTTATATAGATTCTTTTCTTTTAGATTTTGTGAATGTGAGAACGCTTTTGTAGGCTTAACAGACTATAGATCTGTCGAACATTTTCTATCTTGCTAAGTACCTGGTACTTGTTGATAGGCCTACACTGTCCTCTCATACCTATCAACACTGTAATTTGAAAACATTGTAAATACCTTTTACTTTTAAAAGAGTAACCGTAGAGTTTCTTGCCGGCTCTTCTCCATAGGAAACGACCAATTGGAATCGTGCACCTAGCTTCTGAAGTTTCATAAGTGCCCTTGGGTTTATGTGAAATAAAATATTTTTAATTTTGAATTTTTGAGGGCGCTTTCCGGTTTTCCAAACAAAAAGTGACATTTAGGCAAGGCAAGTCTGATCCGGCTATCAGAACAATGAAAATTATCCAACTAGCGGATCGGAAGTAAGTTGAATGTACAAACAAAATAATAGCTCCAACGCCTTCCGATATCTACGCTACCTACTCTATCTACTCGACTATCGTGATCCGATCGCGATCCGTGATTCGACTATCTGACGAAAAAATCAGACGTGTATTCCCAGCCTTTTAAACGCGACGAACGTGTATTAGCGCGACCGATTATGTTGGTTAGGACGCTGGGGTATACAAATCTAACAAATTCAGATTGTCAGCATGAATCCTTTTTGGACGGGTATTATGGCTTTCTAAAAAAACTATAGGTAATGTTATGCAGAATTTTATTGCCCTAGCTTAGGGAACAGGTGACACAACTTTTATGTTATTTTTATCGTTCCCAAACCGCCATAGAGATCGTACTTCACAGCCGCTATCTCTTGCATTATTTCGCCCACGGCTTTGCCCACCTGAAATTATGTTGTAACTTAACCCACGGGAACCATAA
Source organism: Xanthia icteritia (assembly GCA_949128155.2). Taxonomy (NCBI): domain Eukaryota; kingdom Metazoa; phylum Arthropoda; class Insecta; order Lepidoptera; family Noctuidae; genus Xanthia; species Xanthia icteritia. The sequence goes on along the minus strand of OX421938.2, from coordinate 9,143,398 downwards.
GTTTCTCCCAGATAAAACAGATGGCTTTTCCATGGTATCCTAACTGAATCTACTGGCGTTTTAGTCCCAATTTCGTTTAAAGGAGATTATGTGGGTAATATTATTAAAAGTTGTAAATCAGCTGATCTGACTGTCTAAAAAGCATAATGTTGGTAGAATATCAAGAAAGTACATAAGAATAGAATTGGCTTTAAGATGAGCTTGATGATGAGGTGAACTGTAAGTTTCCCGAATAGAATAGAATAAAATAAATAAATAAAGCAAGCAAAATAATAATTGTTACATTCTTATTATTTATTTAACCATTTATCTACACACAAATAAACAGACAAGAAGAAAGGAACAGAAAAATACGTACAAAGATGATGCTTATTTCTAAAGAAATCTTTCCAGCATACTTGCGATAGGACAGAGGATAAAAAGAGATATAGAAACTGTGTGTAAGAGAAGAACAAAAAAAATAACCAACTTATTTACTTTAGGTAAGCACCTACTTACTTATTTTTTATATTAAATAAACTTTTTTTTTTCTTTCTATATTTCATTTGCATTTATGTATTTCTTATCATCAAATGTAATCGTAGGTAATATAAACGCCGATAACATTATATTTAAAAAATAATACATAGAATAAAAAAACAACCACGACCTTTATTTTAAAACTCCTGGAAAAATGTAAAGTCTGAGTTTGCCGTATTTGTATCATCAAAATAAAATATTCTAGACTAGCCCCAGTCTCGAAATTCTCTTTTTAATAAAAAGTCTATTTTCATGACTACGTGCCTACCTAATAGAAAGAAAAACTGACATCATTATTCCACTGCGAAAAAAGGATGGTGCTAGCGGCCTTGTATAGCTCCGTCTCTCACTCACACTGGAATAATGGTGGCATTAATACGTCATAATACGGCCCCTGAGCTATTCCAAAACATTGGCAGTTTTTATTTTTGAGAACCTCAAGGAAACATATTTTGGCGTAACGTTTCATTCAGAATTTTCGCACTTAATCTAATATATCGGTTCTATTATCGTTTTGCTTTGAGGTAAGTGCCTCTAACAATAAATTTTGGTATATCGTGATTGGTAAAATACCACCTTAATTGCGACACCAAAATTAGAATCTTGTTTAATTTGTTTATATAAAAAAAAAAAACTACTAAAATATAATTATTATATTTGTATCATTTTGAAAGCATACCAAACCTTTTTATTACTAAAATATTTATTGTAACACCTAACACCAACTTTTATCAAACGTTTTAAAACATTAACACTTGAAACAAAACACTTATTTACGTTTTTAGTGGGAAATCAGAACAGAATGGCATAAGTCTGTCACTGGTGCGTGAGAGCTCCTGGCTAGGAGCCACTTAATTATTTCATTACTCTCATCAAAATTTTAAATTTGATTTAAGAAAAAGTATTGCACTAAATATAAGAATAAAACTTTCATCAGATAGAAAAAAGAGTACCAAAATCAAATAAAACGGTGCTAATTCCCAGAAAAACAGATTGTGGACGCGCCACCAAACTTAGAATATGCCTAAATAACTTCTTTTTTTTTTCTAACTACTAAAATATTTACGGCCTGATCAAGATATGTACTTTCTTTAAAAAAAAATAACTTTATGGTACATTTGGTTTAAGATATGATTTTCAGCCGCACCGCCTAAAAATTACGCTTGAGAAAATCACCCAAATGTTTACCAACAATGCCTGTTAATGTCATTCAGGCGCCGATAGATCATTGTTAAATTGAGATCTTTAGAAATATTAACAAATGACAACATACTGACGACTATTACGACTACAATTATATTATTACTTATCGTGAAAGGTGCGGAACCAAAGTAAAACAATATAAATTGACGCTTAATCACGAATTTGATACCGGATAGATATACATATAATGTGCAATATACTTTGTTGGAATAAAAATATTGTGTATAGGTAGGTAGTGTAGGTACTTACTTGCCTGTTATAGGTATATACATGTATGTATTAAGTTAGGTATTGTATAACACTTCGGTGTCAAATAGTTTTTAAGGATCTCGATTGGAACGCAGACCTGCAGCTGCGACTTCTCTTTTGAATTTTCTAGTTAAAAGGCTGTGATTAAAATTATCGTATTTAATAGGTGACCGCACCTGATCGTAGTTTTAATTAGTCTACATACAATGCAGTGCTCGAGTGGAGTCGTCCTGAACAGAGCACTTTTTGTAACTCTTAGGTAAGACCAAAGTTGATTGGTGATTTAAGTTACTATATTTTATTTAAGACCAGTATGTGACCACAGTTTCTACATCGTGGGGGCCTGAGGATGGCTGGCGCCGTGGCAAGCTCAGGAAGAGGTGGATGACCTAGACGCATACCGCAAGGGTTGATTCAAGGTGGCTCAGGAAAGGAATACTTGGAAGAATTTGGGGGAGTTCTTTTCCCAGGAGAGGGTCGGATAAGGGTAACTGAAAAAAAATTGGCACGCTTATTACACTGTCAGGCATAAGGGATACTAGAGACTCTCTACTCTTCTCTACTAGGCTTTCTGACTAGGCAGTCATAAATTGTCTTTTCTGAAACTTGTTTAAATCTTAAAGTAGCACTGTACAAATAATGTGCAGTGTTTGTACAGTTATCGATTAAAAACCAGCAATACTCGTTTCTAGATGATTTCATATTCCCGACAGCTTCATTTCACAAATGAGATGTCCTCATTCTCGTCGTCTCAATGGAAGTATTATATTTTTTTTCAGACAGTCTATAAGTTGCCGTCCAAAAGTTTTCGAGGCAAAGGAATACATATCTACACTAATAATATGTAGATATTTGTTTTTGTTTGCAATGATTAAACTCAAAAACGACTGGACCGATTATTTCACCAGTATGAAAGCTATATTTTACTGAGTGACATAGGCTATAATTTATAAAGATATCACGCGAATACGGTGGCTGACGCTAATATAATATAAATCTAAAAGGATGATTTTAGTCATCGTAGGTAAGGCAACTCAAAAAGCAAAATTTGCAACAGACTGTCCAGTTTAAATAAAAATTAAGTTTAATTTTTAAGTTTAAGTTTAAGGCCGTCGCACATACGACAGCACATTTGGCCAATCTAGCCGGTCAAAATGATTTGTTTAGATTTTTTTATTTGTAATGACTCTATAGAAAGTAGTTTGCGATGAATAATGAGGTTTATACTTTTGGGTCTTATAGATAAAAAATAAAACTATAATTTTAACATGCATTTTTATTTTTCCCTGAAGCTAAACTTATATAATTTATAAAACTGAGATTATGATGATTGTGCCAAGGCTCTTCATCGTCTTGCTCGCTCTCTATGTCTGCTGAAACCTCCGAATCTGAATTGGAGTTTAAAGATAAGTTCAGCGGGAACACTGATCACTCCTAATTTTAAGTAAGTTCGGCTGAACTATCGTCTTGCAATACCAATTAAAATAATAACCGGAATGAACCCGGAACTATAATAAATACCGTTTTATGCGTTAAAATGAGGTAGAAAATTTGATAAAAAAATTTTTTTGTCCGTCAGGTAGATTATTAAAAAATACTGGACACGTGTTTTTATCGTTTTTTACGTAATCTAAAGATAACGGCAATACATTGAGTTAAAATATGGCATGACGTCACTCCCCGGTAGATTTTAAACTGACTTGTGACGTAGCTCGCTAGGTCTACGTTTTAATGCGTTTTATCTAAACCATTTTTTATTAATATGATGAAGCAAAAAATACGTGTCTAATATTTTTTTTATTATCTGACTGACGAAAAAAACATTTTTTCTTCCCCTGTCAACATACCTATTCTAAAAGTGCTTGTTAAACGACAAAAATCCTATATTTTACTAATAAATAACACAGCATACTTCAGATGCAGTTAACTATTATTCATTTTCGAAAAACAAAGACCGATACTCATGATTTATCACAATAATAATTTTACTGTTTAACATGTGTTGCTATGGATAATGAGTAAAACTATATTTTCGATTTTTAACTAGGTATTATTGTAAAAAGTGCACTATAAATCAAACGATTTGAGTTTGCACGTTACTGTCCATAACTGGGGACTCAACGGCTATCTTCAGAAATACGAACGCGCGATGATAACATCAACATCATCATCATACCAGCGCGGTGGTATTTATTATCGCCGTATTATGCTGAGATAGGAGCCTTTTTGGCCTCGCACAGGTCGTTATTATTTTGTTAGTTTTTTATACTTAAGCTCCTTGTTTTTTTTTTTTACTATTTCTATTTCCTGTGTGCGTGTCCCAAATAAAATATTTTTCATTCTTTCTTTCTTTAATATGGAGCTGTTACAAACATGGAATTACTTGCCTATTTTATATAACCTTGTTCATAAAACTATAGATTATAAACTCTATGCAATTCAATAAAAATAAAATACTTTTGTGTGACAAAATGACGATGCAGGTAACGGTAGACAGAGAGAAAACTTCATAAAAACACAGGAAACAAGAGCAAAGAAAGATTTTTATTTTATAACGTAAAGCATTTCACGGCAAATATTTTTAACATTATTTAGAATCGAGATTTCTGTGCTATATCTGTTTTTTATTGTTCATAATTCCTGAAAGTATCCCAAATAAAACCATCAAATCATTGCGGAGGGCCTAGTTTAGAAAAACTAAGTTGTCCTTGTCAAACAGACAGACCCGAAAAGCGACTCTGTTCTTACTACGAACAGATAAAGCTGTAACTTGATCCTGACGCCATATTAGCAGCTTATGAAACTTACATATATCAAAGGTTATTAACATACGAGTGTGAGTATATAACAGTATCACGCGAGTGTTTTAATACCTAGTTATGTCTACTGATATCGTAAAGTTCTTATTTTGGAATCAAAAATAGTACCATATTGACTGACTTTATCCACGTGAAATAAAAAAGCTTTATTAAAACACATTTTCCCTAACAAAAAAATGCTTGACTTTAGTGTTATCTGTGGTGGAGGCTGCTGTGGTACTTACACGTAATGTTGGATTGAGGCATCATATTTACGATATTATTATTGTGTTTTTGATAAAATTGCATGACTTTATATAACTGGTACTTGTTGAAAGACCTACACTGTCCTCCCATACCTAATAACACTGTTATTTGAAAATATTGTAAAAGCCCATTATTTTTAAAGAGTAACCGTGGAGTTTCTTGTCGGCTCTTCTCCATAGGAAACAACCAATTGGAACCGTGCACCTAGCTTCTGACGTTTCATAAGTGCCCATGTAGGTTTATATGAAATAAAAATATTTTGAATTTGAATTTGAATAAAGTAGTGTATGCAACTCCACATAACTAGGTATTAAAACATTCATGTGATTCTATTTAAACTGACTCGTTTTTTCAATAATTGTAATGTAACAGTTTCATAAACCACCATTTTAGTTTTATTAGAGGTGCACGTGGATAAACTCTGTCATTACGGTACTGTTTTATTTCATAATTAGAACTTTACAATATAAAAATAGATAAAATATAATTCCGTAATCGATCATTATGTTTACTTAAGTTTTCCATATTAAATAGTTGAGATCATCAGAGCTCTGTTTTAGTTAGTACAATGCGGAGCTCGAGAGGAGTCGCCCTGAACAGAGCACTATTGATCACACTAAGGTAAGACCCAAGTGACCAGTGATTTTTTTAAATGTACCAAGACCATTTTGTTATATTGCAGTGAAAAAACTTAGTTTAGTGCTAGATAGTTATTTATTTAAGTTTATTGGAAAAGAACCGGAGTTACCAACGTCAGCTTGCAGAGTAAGGAAGCTGACGTGGTAGTGGGACATGTCATGTTTGTCGAAAGACCGATGGCCGGTAGAGCAGACGAGTCCTGGAGTGGAAACCGCGTATCGGCAAGCGTAGTGTGGGACGCCCCTTAGCTAAATGGACAGACGACCTTAAAAAGGTGGATGGGACAGACTGGATGCAGATATTTTTAAACCGGTTGTTGTCATTAGGTTTTTAGTGTTCCGTGCCAAAATTGACAAAACAGAATATATTGTCACACAGATTTTGCTTAAAATATGGTACCTATATGATGTAAGTAATCGTCTAGCGATTGTGATAGCTAAATTATAAAGTATATATAAAACTTTCAGTTTTGATTTGGGGCATTATCCTTTACACTTTTCTTATACTATTGTCTATTATAGCTTGCTGCAATTAGCAAAAGGAAGTTCAGTTGTGAACTCCGGGGTCAGTAATTACTCCTTCTCGGATGATTTTATGTTCGGAGTGTCGACGTCTGCGTTTCAAATTGAAGGAGCATGGAACGAAGGAGGTAGGACTATGATTAAATTCGTAAATATGGGTTTCTGAGGTATTTTTATCGGAGCTTATCTAATAGATATAGCGTTTGTGAACACTCAGTTAAGGAAGAAATTTGCTTAAATGGATAACTTTGTTGATTCAGTAGTTATTAGGAGTTTATCTATGGACCTCAGAAACAGGCCATATAATCTGTTTACCACCTCTTTGGTTGATTGAAAACACTGTGGATTAACGTTAAAGTGTGATCGATACGCGGCTAAATCGTGAGCGAGATTTTGAATGCGTTATGACAGGACTTGCTTACTCCCTTATAATGTGTCGTTATGTTTTGTATGTTATTTTAGGCAGAGGCGAAAGTATATGGGACACATATCTCCACGATCACCCCACGTTTACCGAAGACCATAAGAACGGAGATGTGGCAGCTGACTCGTACCACCGCTACATGGAAGACATAGAATTGATTAAAAGTTTGGGCGTTAGCGCCTATAGAATGTCTATTGCGTGGACCAGGTAAGATGTTAAATCTTTCTACAATAAATACGTTGTCTAAACCACCAGACCACCAGTGCTTTTAGGGTTCCATTACCGTAGGGTGCCAAATGGAACCCTATTATTACTAAGCCTCCGCTGTACGTCCGTCCGTCTGTCTGTCAGTGAGCTGTATCTCATAAACCATAACAGGTAGACAGTTGAAATTTTCACAGATTATGTATTTATATATCCGCAATAAAAAAAATAAAAAAAGTTAATAATTAAGGTCCCCATCAACAAACGTGTTTTACTCGGCGTTTTTTTCTCGATCTTAATACGATACGGAACCCTTCCTTTACGTTTTTTTTCATTTCTGTGAACCTCATCATACATTTTATCGTCTTCTCTTTTTTCTTTCCTTAACAATTCAAAAGTGCCTGTAATTGGTTTAATTGAAATATTTGCTTTAGTTTGAGGTTGAGTCTGAATCGGCACGAACAATAAGTATAGCTTATGCAGTGGCAAAAATATTAGCCTTTCAGTAAAATGGTAGCGAAGCTATTTGCATCTATGAGGCAGGTATTACCATATTTTTTTTAAGTGATGATTGTTTCGGCAGTCTACCTGTATCATTTTTCATAATATCTCAAATGTATTTACGTCAGTGCAGAGACAAAACAGTTACCTAAATAGTTTTTTTTGTTCACGCAGGATACTCCCAAATGGGACTGATAACTACATAAACCAGGAAGGCGTAAAGTACTACCGTACACTCTTTGAGGAACTCCTCAAAGCCAACATCACTCCTGTAGTTACGTTATTCCACTGGGACATGCCCACAGCATTTATGGACCTTGGTGGCTGGACCAACCCGAAAGTCGTAGACTATTTTGAGGACTATGTGAGGGTCATATTCCAGCTGTACGGCGATTTAGTCAAAATGTGGACAACGATAAACGAACCTCATCAACATTGTTCTAATGTAAGCATGCTTTATAAGATCAGATTCCCGATTTTACAATAGATACCTAAATAGATTATTATGTAAACCGATACTGGACTAGTATCGGTTTATTATAAAACAGTACCTGGTCGACCGAGTTCTGCTCGGGTGAAAATAGATAAACATATCATCCAGGTATACCAACGTTGTATCATACACCCGAGGCTGTGAAAATCGAGAAAACGAATTTTCCCAGATATGAGACCTAGCTAGATCGATTTTTCACCCCCGTAAACCCATATAATGCAACTCTCATCAAAATCGTTAAAACCGAACGAGATTACAAATATACATTATGTATATAGATATTGGTATATACAAATATTTAGATTGGATTTATTAACTTTTTATGGTCGATTTCAACCATCATAAATAAGATTACATATCTATGGTAGTGGAAAACAATGACAAACTCATTGTTGCCTTTTGTTATATGTTCATTATTTCCAGAGTTATGGCCTAAAACTCTTCGTACCAGCGTTGAATTCACATGGAGTTGGTGAATACTTGTGTGCTCACTACTGTTTATTAGCCCATGCTCGTGCTTACCGCCTGTATGAAAAGGAATTCAAACCACATCAGAAAGGTATAAGTTCAAATTCAATTCAAAATATTTTATTTCACATAAACCTACAAGGGCACTTATGAAACGTCAGAAGCTAGATGCACGGTTCCAATTGGTTGTTTCCTATGAAGAAGAGCCGGCAAGAATCTCCACGGTTAATCTCAGTGTTTTATAATAATCCTACATGCTTTGAATGTTATTAGTATGATTATTCATTTTCTTTGTCTTTCACTATATCGTAATACATTAAGTCTATAATATCCAACCGGCCTTGAGCAAGCGTGGTGACCAATGCTCGTGCCGTCTCAGTATGAGGAGAGGCCTTTGTCTTGTGGTGGGACAATAATTGCCTGGAACTATTGTTATATCCTAGTATTTTATGTGCTCGAAGATAGTATATGTAAACTGCATTAATTAAAGAACAGGTTGTTTTTTATTACCTGTTTAAGAAATATCACTCCTTAAAGTCAATGCTTACATAACTTTCAATTACACTTGTTTTTCAGGACAAATTGCTATAACGCTAGATGCGTTTTGGGCTGATCCAAAAGACCCTAACAATCCTGGAGACGTTAAAGCGGCTGATGATTATCTTCAAATGCACGTCAGTTTCAATTTTAATGCAATGCTTTAGTAAACAGACAGCCAAATAAGTTTTGGCACTATCATCATCTTTTTATTCCAAAATCTTATAAGCTTACTCGACTTTACTTATTTGTGTACACTGTTTACAGTTATACTGATACACGAAACCAATCATCATCTTCGTATTCCAAAACCATATAAGCTTACTCGACTTTACTTATTTGTGTACACTGTTTACAGTTATACTGATACACGAAATCAATCATCATCTTCGTATTCCAAAACCATATAAGCTTACTCGACTTTACTTATTTGTGTACACTGTTTACAGTTATACTGAAACACGAAACCAATCATCATCTTCGTATTCCAAAACCTTATAAGCTTACTCGACTTTACTTATTTGTGTACACTGTTTACAGTTATACTGAAACACGAAACCAATCATCATCTTCGTATTCCAAAATCTTATAAGCTTACTCGACTTTACTTATTTGTGTACACTGTTTACAGTTATACTGACACCCAAAATCAATCATCATCTTCGTATTCCAAAATCTTATAAGCTTACTCGACTTTAATTATTTGTTTACACTGTTTACAGTTATACTGAAACACGAAACCAATCATTATCTTCGTATTCCAAAATCTTATAAGCTTACTCGTCTTTACTTATTTGTTTACACTGTTTACAGTTATACTGAAACACGAAACCAATCATCATCTTCGTATTCCAAAATCTTATAAGCTTACTCGACTTTACTTATTTGTTTACACTGTTTACAGTTATACTGAAACACGAAATCAATCATCATCTTCGTATTCCAAAATCTGATAAGCTTACTCGACTTTACTTATTTGTTTACACTGTTTACAGTTATACTGACTCACAAAAACAATTTTACACACACAGAAAGAAAACGAAAGAATTTTATTTTTTTCAATAGTATAACGTTTTGTTTTTCTTTATTAGATGGCAATGTATTCCCATCCAATATTCTCGGATGTTGGCGACTATCCTAGTTTTGTTCGTGAACGGATCAACAATATGAGTCGCCAACAAGGATACTCGCGGTCACGACTCCCATATTTCACTGATGAAGAGGTTTGTATACCTCGGTATGTTAAACAAAATCACAATATTTTAATTGAACTTTAATCGAACGTGCCCGCGAGTCGCGACACGTCAGCGTGGGTCTAAAAACAATATTTGATTGACTGGCCGAATGCCGTTTCACGTAAGAAATTAAAGTTCTCATTCAATAATTTTTTTCAGATTAAATCTCTTCAAGGAAGCTCAGATTTCTTCGCTATCAATCATTATACCACATATTTAATGACTCCGTCATCAATGGAACCAGACTGGCCGATCCCTTCTTTAAACCATGACACTGGAGTCAGATTAGAGCAGAACCCAACTTGGGCAATGCCTGGTACGAACTGGTTAACAGTAAGTAAAATTTTCCATCAGAAATGGGAAAAGTCTATCTTTGAAATTATTTTCATATTTCTCTTCTCGTTGGGCAGCAAACATACCCTTGATAGTGTGGACGGAAAAAATCTAAGAAATTAAGTTTTGTATATACGAAGTTGCGGGAAAGGTTTATGCTATTTACCTTTGACGGCACGGTTGGCGCAGTGGTTAAGCGATTGACTGCTGCACTGCGTGTCACAGGTTCGATTCCCGCACGGAACAAAAATTTATATGACCTGCAAGTAGTTGTTCCGGGTCTGGCTGTTTGTGTATGTGAGTTTAAATATTTGTAAACACACTCACGATACAGGAGAAATTTCTAGTGACAGGCATTGTTTAAAAAAAAATAATAATAATTTTATGTAAAGGCTATTTAAGCGCATTATGTTTGAGAACAATAGGAATATTAATCTTAAAGTAGCATTTAGTGTTACAAATTAGGCGACTAATGTGAATCAAAATCGTGGACGTTTTTAATGTTACACAGGTTTTATGCATTGTGATTTTTAATTCACTGTTAACCTTTGAGGAGGTGAAAATACTCATGATTATAAACAACTTTAACTATGGCAGCAACTACGAAATAGCAAAAAAAATACATCTGTTTCATACATTTTCATCGGGTAAATATAGCATTTTTGTATGAAACAGCTGATATTTGTATTTTATATGTTCGGCGGGATTTACTCACGTGTTTTTAGGGTTCCGTACCTCAAAAGGAAAAAACGAAACCCTTATAGGATCACTTCGTTCTCCGTTCGTTAGTCTGTCAAGACCCATTTTCTTAGGAATGCGTGGAGGTATCAAGTTGAAATTAATATCAAATATTACGTTGATCTATGTTCCCTTGGAGCTATACAAATCAAGCTTCTAAGTCAACGCAACAAAAAATACGGCTATTTATGTGACATATTTTAATACTAAAAATCAAAACCTACAGGCTACTTCCCGTTGGCCTAGAATCATTAAATTTGATAGGAAGCAAGATCTCACAGCACAAGTAAAGGAAAACGTCCGAAAATTGTAAATTTGTAGTTTCATCACAATTTTTTTTTTTTTTTGCGATTACGAACTTATACTTATTTGGAGTTGGAGAAATGACCGTAATGTATATCGATGTATGGAAGAACATGTTTCTCAACTACGGAACCCTTCTTTGTGCGTGGTCTGACACGCATTTGTCCAGTTTTTTTCGGGTTAGCCCGACTAGTTACGTAACCCGAAACAAAACTGAACATACTTGTGAGCTTTTTACCATTCCATAACTATAAAAATTCTAATGATTTCAAATATATCCAGTATAACACCAACATAATTATTATAAAACAATTATTGTTTAATCTGTCGCAGGTTAATCCCCCTGGAATGCGCAAACTCATCAACTGGATACAAGATAACTATAAAATGATAAAAGAAATCCCAATAATTATAACTGAAAATGGTTTGACTGACAAAGGTCAAACAGAAGACTACGAGAGGGTTTCTTATTACAATGACTACCTCTATCAAGTTCTGCTAGCTATATATGAAGATGGGTGCAATGTTAAAGGATATTTCAGCTGGACCTTATTAGACGACTTTGAATGGAATGATGGATACCTGTGAGTCTTAAATGCTTTGCCAAATAGAATGCGTACTTAGCGTGCGTGAGACCGCTAAGTACAGCGCAGCACGCAACGCTAGTGTCGCTAGTAACGCTAATGTCCCTAGTAACGCTAGTGTCGCTAGTAACGCTAGTGTCGCTAGTAACGCTAGTAGCGCCGGCGGCGCTCTGTTTGACAGTAAACGTACTATCGAAGAACTTCATATCTAAGCAGTTTGAAAACAAAGTCCCGTGAACACGCCACATCTGTTACCGCTCCGGTTCTATAGCCGCCGAGCACTGCAAGCAGAAATAGTCCTTAAGATATATAGATATGAAGTTCTCCGATGGTATATCATAGTGTTACACAATTCGGCGCTATAGCGCGTCGTCAAGTTAGCGCTCTAACGCGCGCTAAATACGCGTTCTATTTGGAGAAGCCTTTATCATTCAAGTGACATTAGTATTGTATAATTAGCACTGCCTTGAAAAAGTGGACCAATAAGTTACGAACGTTATTCAAACGTCAACCTTGACACTCGACTAATCTTTTATATTATGTAAAAAATTGTATTGTTGCATATTTATGGACTGTTTCAACTAGTAAACTTGTCCGTCCGATAATTTCAAACAATTTTGTGTAAATTTTTAACGCATCTAGTGAAATAAAACCATAAAGCAAAGACCAATCCAAATGTAGCTTATCCAAATGTTTTTTTATCATTTTCAGAACTAAATTCGGCTTATTCAAAGTGGACTTCGATAGCCCTAATAAAACGCGGACACCGAAGCTGTCAGCCCACAACTATGCCAACATTGTGCGCACGCGCCGAATTGACTTCGACTACATCAAGCAACCCTCGGAGTCCAAAATATGACTTGTTACTGTTTTATGACTGTACAAATTTTATAATTTGTAATTGTGTAATAAATATTTATGAATCAAGTCAAATTATGAGATAAAATTAAACCGCATTATTTTTCATTTGTGTACGGTACCTACACTTGCACATTAGATGTACCTATGATGATTACATAATAATATATCAACAACTACCTTCTGCCAGCGGCTTTGCCCGCGTGATATCTTTATAAATTATATGCTATGTTACTCAGTGATAATATAACATTCTAATGGTGAAAGAATTTTCAAAATCGGTCCAGAGTAATAGTGTAGATATATTATTTTTCCATAAGAATTCATTTTCACCTGGTTTTTTATAATGTTTAAAGCATCTGTATGTCTCCTGCTGAACATGGGTTTCCTAATAAAGAAAATGTTATTCACTTCGTTTTTTTTTTCCATTTAATACTAAATTATTTGCGGTGAACCAATTTCGGACCTACAGTAGGGCGTTAATTACGTTGTCAAAATTTTTAGCACATCTATCTACCTTAAATATTAAGGAAGTATCGTCGGCAAATAACACCATTTGATTTACCAGTTAATTTTTATGATCTACTTACAGAAATAAACACGTAGATATTTTACAACATTTCCTTGCGACAATTCATTCCTTTCAACTTTCATGAAGTTAGTTATCATTACACAAACAATATTGAATAGTATCAGGCTCACAGGATAATGGAGGTACCGCGAAACTAACGGCGACGGCAATTCCTTCAAGGAGTGGGCTGATGGCTCTGAGATAACCATCGAACATAATGCCAAACAACTAGCATCCTTTTACAGCCGGAGATAACATGACAGATAGACGACAGTCTAAGAGAAAATTGGTTTTGAATTTTACGTATACTGTTTTTCCACCGCCACCGTCAACGGGACGTTAACGAGAAACGAGATTACTCGAACCGAACGTGAAGTCTCATTGACGGACGTGCGGTGGACACGACACGCGGCCATAGTAAATGTATATACGCGCCGTCATTTCCTTCTCGTTGACGTCCCGCACTTCATGTACAGTTAGCCTCAAAAAGATGTATACACGGACCAGGAACCATTTTATTGTCTACAACCATTGCATTGTATCCACCGTATAGGTACAAAACATAGTATGTAACAATTTATTTTACCAAAACCATTTATACAAACTATGATCAAAACAATGTTCACGGTGATGGTTCCAGAACAAGGTAAACAAGAATGACAACGTCATACGACTTATATCGAATGACACGTCTTTAGCTTCGTTTAATAGAAGAACAAGAATTTTATTTTTGTTGTTTTTATTTCATGCATGACGTCACTGACGTGTCATTTGTTTTTGATTTGAAATACAAATATGTAAATCATGAATGTTGCTTACGCTTTTAAAGTTGGTCACTCACCGGGAATTCGCGTGTAATAAACATTACATGATTTGATTTTGAGCATTGCGTTACCTTAGTGCGCCAGTTCGACACACTGTCTAAGGAGCAGTACATACGTGTAACATCGATTCAGTTTTAATGTTCGGTTTTCCGCGCTCACTGCTGCAATGTTACTAATTACATCGTTACAGGTACGCACTGTAATGATCGCCTAGACGCATTCACTGATGAAATACTCGAATCTGAACTGTTGTTCACACACTCTATCCCTATCGGATAAAGTGCCGCTAGTGGCTTTAGCTGGCTAAAGTACCATACCTTTGCATTGTCATTGTCACTGTCACTTGTTATTTGATCTAATCTAATTATTATTGCTTCTTCATTCAATTACAATGCAGTTTAATTGACAATTGACGTTGCCAACTGATTTAATTTATTCCATTGGTCATTTTATTTTACAAGTAATCTTCGAAGAGACTGATTGTATCTACTTTTATATTCCATGTTTCATTAGGTAGGTACACTAATCTGAGTTCGCTATTTATTTGCTAAACATGTAAACAAACACGAGTTTTAAGGAATAACAACTGTAATGCCCACACATAAGGTTCAGTTAGTGCTACAACTTCATATACATGCATATTTTTATGAGTTTTTCAACAGTACTAGTCAGCCTAAAATCAACTTTATTTACACTAGCATAAAGTTAATTTTTGTTTAAGTGGAAATAACATCAATTGGAAACAAGGATTTAAATAGACCTTAGGTATCTAGTCCCTATCTATGTAAATATAGGTAGGGTAGGTGATGAATAATTTTACAAACTGTTTGTTTATTATGATCGCTCACATTCGACATGCTGGGCCGACTTCTAAATATAGTAATTATACTGAAGGAGACATCGTCTATACCTACCTATACCCACTATTTACGTACCTATCTATCTATCTATTATCTAGGTATAATATATATGGTATAGGTAGCCACCCCCCTCTTCTTAGTCACTGAAAATGTAGGCTTTTAACTTTATCCGCAAGAGGGTCGAAAATATCCTGAATGGCTTCGAGAAAAGGATGTTACGACTGTGCCTTTATTTGCTCGACTTGGCGGGGGCACTGCCGTCTGTGGATCGAAAAAAGGCTCTCGAAGACATTGGAGCTTATATTTTAAAGTGTCGATTTTTTGCTTTGTAAAGGCTTCTAATAGTCAATATTATGCATAAATATATCATAGGATACAATCTGGTAGGCAAATTGGCAACTTATATTTTTTGCAAAAAAATGTATGGAGCTGATAATCTCCGGAACAATAGCCGTTATATCCTAGCACACAGTGATGTAACTATTTATTTATGATTTTTTTACATACTTCATATTATTATAACGAGATTTATGAGTGTTTTTTTTTTAACTCCACCTAATCTGCAAAAGTCAACTATGATATATTTATGCATAATATTGGCTATTAGAAGCCATTTCAAGCAAAAAATCGACACTTTAAAATTGAAGCTCCAATGTCTTCGAGAGCCTTTTTTCGATCCACAGTGTGCCGTACCCCCAGATAACTAAATTAATATTATAGCATACAATATTGCTTATTAAGTAATATCACAACATTTACATTTATATAGATTATTAACTTTCACTGACAAATTCATAAACTCGCGCCTTCACGCCTTCTTCCCATGGGGCTAGGCAGAATCTACAGAACGCCACCGACTACGATCTTTACATATTTCTTTTCCTTAATTTATATAGATACATGACAAGCCGAGTACTTGATGGGCAACTTCTCAGGAGTCTTAGCAGATGAGTTTTCAAATTAATAATATACGAATAACTTTTACTTTGTACGGAAGTCCTGATACCAACTTCATCATTTCAAATTTCAAGTATGACGAAATAATCTTCCATTAACTTGTTTTAACTTGTTGCAGAAAGCAACACTCGAATCAATTTTAAAGGTTCTTTGATGAAATTAATGAAATCATTAGTGTTAATGATCCAATACGTAATGGGGCATTAATGTTTGTCTTTTTGCAACTGGGTGTAAAGCTCGTAAGGCCGCGCTCACTTCGGACCGACTGCCCAGTGAATGAACGAATTTAAGATTTTTATTAAGACGACGATAACCGACTTTTAATTATTTATACTGAAGATCACATCTAAACGTCTAAACGAGGAGTGTTAATGATTTGGAAAAAATATATGTTAAATAAGAGTGTTTTCTTAATAACTTAATATGTGAATATTTTAGATAATGTTTATTAAAAATTAATTTGTACAATTATGTCTAACGCGGATAAAAAACTGAGAATCACGCAAAATCTATCAAGCGTACTTTTGTGAAACCTTAATCATTTTAATTATTGATATTTTATTATACGTGTTTTATTAAAATACCTGTTGTTTTATGTATCATAAATTAATAATGCGTCTAATTTGGGACAGCTCTCCTTGATGGGCGAGTCCTATTACTGGTTGGACATACGACGCGTTGCGTGAGCTCAGTACAGAACACGCAAGCTAACCAATCAAGGTCACTGGCATATATTTGCATCTTAAGTTGATTTAACTTATACTTCAGTCATCTAACTTTATACAAACTAATATAATGTCGAAGTAACATACATAATATATATTTTGTGCTGTATTTTAACTTCTTATCTTCCATAAATTCTGCTAAACTGTTATAACTTCTTTCTAAGAGTACCTATTAATACTAGAGTAGACTTTAATGTAGCTTTAAATATGCATAGTGTTTTCGTGGACCTTATAATTTCAGGTACATTTGGATGCTCGTACATTCTGGGCTATTTTTATACATCTCGAATCTAGGTGCTGGTACCCCGCGTCCTATTTAAAAGTGATCGTCTCGCGAATACGCCATCGTTCGAACTTTATGTTCAGTGAACCTGAACGCGTGGTCGCGCCGACAGAGGGCGCTTTCTGGTTTTTCGAACAAAAACTAACATATGCGTGCGACCGATCGCGTAATTGCGTGACGATCACTTTTAAGTAGGACGCAGCCGTAGAGTTCATTTGGTTTTCCAGCGCTCATTCTTATCAAAATAAACAGTTCTATGTATGTTTTTCTTAACAAATGTGGCTATTTCTAATATGTAAATGGAGAGTAACGTGGCCACTAGGCTCAACTTATCTAAAAAGTACCATCTACTCGAAAAGAAGCGGAAGGTTACAAAAATAGCTAACTTGAAGAACTGCGACATGGGTTTCGTTTGTTACGAACTGAAAATACAATTACACTCCGGCCGATGGGAGAATACGTTCCTGACATCTGTCAGCCGAGTACAAAAAATACGTGTATTATGAATTTAAACTTTATTAGTCTTAGCCTTAATTTGTCCAACTGACAGGTGACAGAAACGCATTCTCTCGGTGCCCGGAGTATACTCCAATCCTTTTGAGTTTTATTACTTCCTATATGAAGGATTCAAAAAGATTGATTCTGCACATTGTAGTTAGTTTAACATTATGTGGACAAACAAAGATATTATTATTTATTAGTCGATATTCATGATTTATCACAATTTTGCTGCTAAGCTTGTGTTGCTATGGATAGTGAGATAAACTATATTTATTTTATATTCTGTAGCATTGTGCTCTAAGTGGACTATAAATCGAACGATTTCAGTGCTAGTTTTGCATTGTTGTCGATAACTCACAATTATAAATTAATATTATGGTGTTGATAGTGTATCATCTATAATATTACCCACAGTAGTTGGGTACACATAGAGACGTACGGCATTTGACAGAAAATATATTTCATGTTTAATTTTTTCCTTTGCATTGTACGTAATCTGTATTTTTCCGCAGGTAGATTTATTTAGTCTTTAGCATTAAATAGGTAAAATTAGATATGCCTTGTTTCAGTTAGCACAATGCGGAGCTTGAGTGGAGTCGCCCTGAACAGAGCACTTCTGGTAACACTAAGGTAAGACGACAGGAGTGATTAGTGTTTTTTTTATGAATACCGTTTTTTGGTATACTGCCACTGATAAAATTTGTTTTAGTGCATAGTACTTACGTTCAAACTCCAGATTGTCATTAGGTTTTGAATGATCCGTGTCTAACTTGACCAAACGGAATAATATCGGCATACCGATTAATCGAACCGTAATACGGTTGACATTTATGAGCGTTTTTTATACAGAAAGCGGGCAACGTCGCAAATAGCTGTCAAATATTTCGCTGCTTTGATTAATTACTGTATGGAAATAAGAAATATGGCTAACTTGTGAACTAACATATTGATTATGAAATGCAATATTTAATATCGTAACGCCGAATATTTAGTTTTAGATGTAAAAAAAATATTTAGAAACTTTCCAAATGCCTTGTTTACACCTAAAACGGTTACAACATCAAATTCAGTGTTATAATTGTAATATATTCTAGTTTACTAGTTAGCCATATTTCTTATTTTCATACAGCAATATTTCCAAATTAATCGTATCAGGTAAATATTTGACAGCTATTTGCGACGTTGCCAGCTTTTGGAATGAACGCTCATAATCATTTGAAATTAAGTGTAGACATAACTAGATTGTGATAGACAAAGTAGGTGGTGTTAAGTATTAACAATTCAATTTTGATTCAAGATCTCTTTATTTTGTTTATAGCTTGCTGCAATTAGCAAGCGGAAGTCCAGTTGTGAACTCTGGGGTGAGCAATTACTCCTTCCCGGATGATTTTATATTCGGAGTGTCGACGGCCGCGTTTCAGATTGAAGGAGCATGGAACGAAGGAGGCAAGAATACGTTTTCTTTCGTAAACTATTTATCAGTTTCTGAGGTATTTGAACCGGAGTGTATATTCGATTGGTTCAGAATAGCCTTTGAACACTTAGTTAAGATAGAAAAACAGATGACTTCATCGAAATAGTCATTAACAGGTGTCGGAAGACCCCAGAAACCCATTCAACATGTAAAAAAAAAAACTTTGCCCCACAATAGGAATTTCTCCTGTATTGTGGGTGCGTTTTCAAACATTTAAACTCACATACACAAATAGCCAGACCTGGAACAACTACTTGTAGGTCATACAAGTATTTGTTCCGTGCGGGAATCGAACCGTAATTATTATCGTATTGTAATTAGTTGACCAAAGTGGCTGTTTTAACCTTGAAGTATCGATAGGTTCTGAAATCGTGAGCGCGATGTTGAATGCGTTTAGAGATGTAGTTGCGCTTCCCTGTTATCATCATCATAATTTTTTATTTAATCGGTTGAAAGACACTGATTATTGTTATTACTTCTGGGGGCGTTTAGTGACCCGTGAAGTGTTATAGAAGTTAATGTGACTCATTAGATTTAGTATACTTACTTTTTATTGTGTAAAGAGTAAGCGTATATTAGTTAACTGACGTGCATGTATGACCCTAGTGTGAGTTTTTTAAGTACCTCGACTTTACGCATCGACCGCGATCGGCGCTCCGATTGGCAGCCGGCCGGCCTTCACCAGTGAAGGACCAATCGGAGCGCCGAACGCGGTCGATGCGTAAAGTCGAGATGGTTACAAGAAACTCACACTAGGGCCCCTGATGTATGAACATAAGACGTAAAAATAGTATGTAAGGGTCGTAGCAGGTGGCGTTCTGTAGTTTCTGCCTATCCATATGGGAAGCGTGAGTTAATGTATGTATGTGTTAATGAGACTCATTACTTTTAGTATACTTACACCAAATTTTAATGTAGAGAGTTATTATACATATTATTTTCACTTTCACAGGCAAAGGCGAAAGTATATGGGATACATACCTCCACGATCATCCCACGTTCACAGACGACCATAAGAACGGAGATGTGGCAGCTGACTCGTACCACCGCTACATAGAAGACATTGAGATGATTAAAAGTTTAGGCGTTAGCGCCTATAGAATGTCTATTGCGTGGACCAGGTAAAATGTTTATTGAATCTTCTTCAATGTTTAGGTTTGTCTCCATTACTTTTGCAGACTGCCAGTTCTTTTTAAGGTTTCGTACCCGATGGGTGCCAGACGGAACCCTTTTACTAAGCCTCCGCTGTTCGTGCACTCATCCATCTGTCAGCGGGCTGTATCTCATGAACCGTGATAGGTTGAAACTGACACGTGACTGTGGAAATTTTCACAGATTGTGTATTTCTATCGCCGCTATAACAAAAATAGTAATAGTTCAATAAAGATAATATAATTAAAGGGGTCCCGAAAAAAACACGTTTCTTGTATCCCCATACAAGAAACGTTTTTTTTTCGGCGTTTGAACCTTCGTCTGTGAGTCCGGCTCGCAATTGTCCGGTTTTTTATTTTTATCTTGTCTCGTATCGACGCGAGCTATATGATCATGCCAAAAATATTATGCAGTCAGCAGATGGTGTTGAAATATTTTCCATTATTGACTTCTGCCATATTTGTCAAATGTATTTTCGTCAGTCCAGAGACAATTTTATATACTTAGACATTTTTTTATCGCAGGATTCTCCCAAACGGGACTGACAACAACATAAGCCAGGAAGGCGTGAAGTACTACCGTACAATTTTTGAGGAACTGCTGAAAGCCAACATAACTCCTGTCGTTACGTTATCTCACTGGGACATGCCCAAACAGTTTATGGACCTCGGTGGCTGGACCAACGCAAAAATTGTTGACTATTTTGTCGACTATGCGCGAGTAGCATTTAATTTGTACGGCGATTTAGTCAAAATGTGGCTAACAATAAACGAACCTCATGAACATTGCATAAGTGTAAGTACTTTATGCAACCTTCCTATTTGTAATTTTACTGTAAACTTATTATGATTAAAAATAAGATATCGAACTTTTTTAGAGTTCCGTTCTCTGAGAAGCAAAACGATACCTTATTTTTTGTGTGTGATGAACTGATGACTGTATTTAGACAGATTTTGGTCGCTAAAGTCTGATTTATATGGGGCAATTTAATTGCCTATGGCATAACATAGTATCTTCAAACAAAAGTAAAAGTTTCATCATCGAAACAGTGTTTAGATGATGCAACTCATTTATTGCTTCAATTTTATTGTAAAGGTAGGTACTTCCCTCGTATAAATAGGGCTTTAGTAATTAAAATTTTTGTGTTTTTCTATAAATATTACATTTTTATTTCCTTAGAGTTATGGACTTGATGTACTAGTACCAGCTATGCAATCGCACGGAATTGGAGTGTATTTATGTACTCACCATAGCTTGCTAGCACACGCTCGGGCTTACCGCCTGTATGAAAAGGAATTTAAACCAGTTCAAAAAGGTGAAATGTGTTTTTTTTGTTTTATAAATTGCAGTCATAAAGCACCATAACCTATTGAAAATAATAATGACGGCACGCAATAAATTCAATTACGATTGTTTTCAGGAAAAGTATCTATAGTGATAGACGCCAGCTGGGGGAATCCTAAAGACCCTAACAATCCTGAGGATGTCAAGGCAACGGAGGACTATATTCAAATGCATGTCAGTACCTATAATATCTTATATCTTGTACCCGATTATCCATCTTCCCAAAGACGGTGGAATGAGCCGCTCTGCAGAGTAGTACAGAACAATTTACTTAACACGTCTGCTACCACTACGGAGCGTGCGCGCCTGCTGGCTGTAGGTAAATGAGAATCGGGTCTGTCGCTTCATGCACTACCGTCGTCGAACATAGGCACTTTGCTCGACGACACTACCTTCCGCCTCGCTGCTTCCCTACGACTAGGAGCTCCTTGTTGTTCTCCTCATCGCTGTCACTGTGGTGAAGTTGTCAACAGCCTCGGACATCACGGCCTGTCTTGCAGTCGAAGTGCGGGTCGCTTAACGCGGAACGCGAACATTAACGACATCATCCGACGAGCTCTTGTTGTGAGCGTTCCAGCTATATTAGAACCCAATGGCTTGACTCGCGACGATGGCAAGAGACCGTTCGGTATGTCTTTATCTCCATGGAAGGTGGGTAGGCCTTTAGTGTGGAATGCAACCTGTGTCGACACTCTTGCGCCATCCCATCTTTCTGGCTCAGCGTGCTGTGCTGGTGCTGCCGCTGCGGCTGCAGAAAACCTCAAGCGGCGCAAGTATAATAACCTTACAGGTAATTATATTTTTGAGCCGTTTAGGGTTGAAACCTTCGGGCCATGGGGTCTGAGTGTTATCGGCCTCTTCAATGAAATATCAAAACGGCTATTTGACACCTCCCGTGACCCAAGGGCTGGATTTTACTTTGGACAGAGGCTAAGCATTGCCATACAACGTGGCAATGCGGCCAGTCTCTTGGGTACATTACCAGTCGACAACGATGCGGATGAATTTTTCGATGCTATATTTTAGTTTTTCAATAGTTTTAGTTAAGTTTGTATATAATGTCAGTACCTTGAATAACGCTTTGTTTTAGTACAGTCGAAGAAGCTGTTGCATATATAGGAAAATATATTTGCCTGTTTTTACTAGCAATATTATTTTTTATTATGACACGTAACAACATAGCATCACGCCTTGTTTCCCCAAAGGGTTGGGCAGAAGTCTACCTATAATATATCCACATTTCGCCAGTTATGTTTAAGTCCCATGTAATAGGGGCCTCGTTAGTCTAGTGGACGCAAGCGCTACTGCTGAGCACGAGGTCCTGGGTTCGATTACCAGGTCGGGGTAAGTGATATTAGGTTTTTCTATCTGGAATTTCTCAGTCGTAGCCGGGTGTCTGGATTTGTGCCCGATTGATGGCAATTTCAAATTTCAAATAGCTTTTATAAGCAATCCTAAAAACTAGTTTTACAATTTATTTATATAAAGGTGTACATCAGAATTCTCCAGACTGCTTCGCTCTTTAACATAGGCGTCCCCCAGGCTTTTCCATAGCTCGGGGTCGTGAGTTTTTCTCCTCCATGTCCCTGCCTCAGTAGTTCTCAAATCGTCTTCCCATCTTTGAAATGGGAAGACCATTTCAAAAATCTTCTCTTTTCCTCTTTCCTTCTCTGAGATAACATTTTGTTAATTCACTGACCCATCTTTTGTTTTTATTATGAGTGACTGTATAATAATAAATTTCAAGCTCATGGCCTACTTAGGAGAGAGATGTAAAAAAAATCTTTAGAAGTATTTGCAAGTTAGCTGCCTCTATACCAAATAGAAAGAAAGAAAATACATTTGCAACTCAATATAAATACAAAATTCACAAAAAAACTTGTTCAATTGTAAACTAGCACATTATGGTCAAAGATTGAAATCGTTAGATTTGCTCTCGATAAAGTGTCCACACTGAGAAGAGTAAGCTCACGTAAAGATTGCATTTCCATGTCAATCAAGTCAAGTCACTGCGTCATTGTGTGTGTCAAAGGTGTCAAGTGAAATAGAAACGCGGTCATCTTTTGATGTGGTAGGGCGAATCTAGCGATTTAAATCTTTGTTTATGTTATAAAGAGACCTGCGACGCGTGAAATTATGTCATAGTGTCCCAAAATTCAAATCTCAATAAAGAGTATTGTTTCTGGATATATATTATTTTTCTTTTTCAGGTGGGAATGTTAGCTCATCCTATATTCTCTGATGTCGGTGACTATCCTACTTTTGTTCGTGAACGGATTGACAATATGAGTCGTCAACAAGGGTACTCGCGGTCACGTCTCCCATATTTCACTGATGAAGAGGTTTGTATACTTCATATCTTACCACAAAACTCCTAAATAAAAAGTCATTTCTACTAATCTCAAATTAGTACAAATGACTTAGTTCCAGAAATATATAGTTGGTGTCCAAGTATTTATTTGCCTCTGGCAAATATCGTTCGAGGATAAATTTTTTGTTGGCCCAGAACTCAGCAACGCTAACAATTTGCGCTGACGCAGACATTAGATTCTCACGTATACCGGTGACAACCGGTACATGCGGCGCAAGATGAAAGGTGGATCATCTGCGGGGTGACGCCGTATATACATTGAGGATCGGAACCATCTGGGAAACCCCACCTGTGGGGATTGTCTTTGCCGCGACCGACTTGACATGGGAGTCTATTTAAAATTTTCCATGTTAGCCAAGGCATCGCGCACTCAGGTGAAAGGATCTGTGCATACGGAAAACCATTTGCTCACCACCACCTTTGCTCTTCAAGCTATTTTACTTCGGTGTTCACGCTTGTATTCCTCAAAGGAATATGCAGAAGTGCATTGTATAGTATACCTGAGCTCGCTAGTTATATTTAAGTTCGATGGTCTCGGAAAGTAAAAAAAATTAAATGAGAATAAAACATTTTTCTGTTATGATTTTATATTTACTATGAGTAATTTATGCCCACAAATTAAATATTAAGAAATAGAACTTAGATGGGTATGTTTTCCTGTTTAACCTCCTTTTTTTTTCGTCGGTTAAAAACGCCTGAAGGTTTGAATTCTTTACGATAATGGTTTCTTTCGGGATTTCTGTTCTGAAAAATCTTCTATTTTATCATCAGTCAGGACATCACGTTCCATGCACATAATTTTCAAATTACTTTGTCGTTCTTGTAACAATGCAAAACAATGTCGTTCGTTTAATTACTTTTTTACTCTTTTTAGTTATGAAAATGAGCGCTCTCCACTACAATTGGTAATCATCAAGTGATGGAATATTTTTGTAGCGACTACAACATTTGGAAAAATTTCTTCAAATTTAATAATAATAAATATAGATTTATTGTTCAATTAAGACTAGATTACATGACAAAGTAATACACAAGCATAGTTACTTAATCTAGTTAGTGGGTGCCGTAATGCTCTCCTAGATAGGTTACAAAATAACCTGTGTTTAGGAGAAACAGTTCCGATCCCCGTCATAAATGGTTGACTTATAACAGCACGTGTTAAAAATGTATATAGTAATATGTGCATAGTAATCATTTCAGCAAGCTATAAAATGAGAGACAAAATTAGGTTATTAAACAACCAAAAAAAGAAAAAATAACTTAGAATCTAAAAATGGCAATTTTGGAAAAGACAATTTATAAACAAAACAGAAAAAAAGAAAAAAAAAATCAGTAATTTGGTGTGGTGTGTATATTGTTAGAGTGTGGTGAGTGTTCGCTAATTTATGTAGTGTGTGATGCATGCATGTATTAGAGTGATCACTTTTTTAGGAACTCTTCAGTTTCGTCGTAGTTTAGGTTTAGAAGGAAGTTGCGAACAGTATTTTCGCAATTAATGTTTGTTAAGCCGTAAATCGGAATTTTTGCGTTAATTTTATTGTAGAGTGATGGGCCAAGATAGAGAGCAAACTTTTTATAAAAGCTGAGCGTGTAGGTGGAATTGTGCACCCCCCTCCCCCGACCAATCACCATGTTCGGTAAGCCTATCCCCTGGGAGAAGCGAGCCAAATACTTAGGTGTTGTCCTCGACCAGCATCTCTCCTTTAGCGATCATATAAAGCAGGCTCGCTCGCGAGCCGCTTTCGCGCTAGGGAGACTCCACTACATCCTGAATGCACGTAGCAAATTGTCACTAAAGTGCAAATTGCGTACGTACACGGCGTGCATTCGCCCAATCATGACATATGCGGGAGCCGTCTTTGCACACGCAAAGCCTCACCACATCCATAGGATGCAAACACTCCAAAATAGATTCCTCCGCAAAATCACCGGTGCCCCCTGGTACGTTAGGAACAAGATCCTCCATCTCGATCTAAAGATCCCCACAATCCACCAATTCTTAAAACGCAACTCCAAGCGTTTCTTTGAGTCCGCTGCCAAACATCGCAACCCTCTAGTTGTCGAGGCCGCCAATTATGTCCCCAGCAGAATTAGTCAGATCCGCCGCCCTAGGCAAATCCTCACCGACCCTGATGACCCCATAACCCTCCTCCAGGAGAGCAATAGGGCCACAAGTACAGTGCTCAAGCACAGACACCGACCCGCATTCCGACCTCGCCGCCGAGGTCCTCCGCGATCGCGACCCTCCCGAGTAAATAATACTCCACCCCGACCCTTGCTCGACGATGCGCCAGCCCGCGTCGATGCTGAGCCTGTAGCTTTAAACTCCCCGACTAATAATAATAATATATCTTTGATCCAGCCTGTCCCATCTTGCTGTCCTCCCCCCAGCGACGCCCTAAGCCGAGGTCCGTACCCCACAGGGGGTGCCCTTAGCGAGCGCTCGCCTAGTTTTAATTAGAATAGTTTTTTCGCCCCTGGCTGGAGGCTTTGAGTATTAGTAGCTTAAGGCATCCGCAGGAAAGCTCGGTTAAGTAGTCATGGCCTCAGAGGTCATCTACGAGATGCCATACACAAAAAAAAAAAAAAAAAAATGGAATTGTGCAGATAAGGTCTTTGCGGCGTTTGGAGATTTTTTTGAATGGTGTTCGACGGTGTTGCAGAAGGACTGTATGTAAAATAAACTGATTAAAATGTATCGGACTTTGTAAGGTTTGAGATACTGAAATCCGCTGATTCATGATGGAATTCTGCAAATTCTTTGCATTTTATGTCAACTGGTCAGAATCGATTGTTATGAAAACTAAAACGTTTGTCAGAAAGTGTGTCTGATTAATATTTCAATTTAGAAATGTTGTCGAATTTGTGAGTATCTACCTAAAAATATAAGAAAAAAAAACACTTTTGAGTGCAAGCGTTGTATCGACCTTCCGGGAGGGCTTTCCTTCGGGGGCCCTGGGCACGGGCCTCGTGGCCCGGGGGCAATGGGGGCGAGCATAATAGCCATTTAAAAAACCAGCCACGTGCGTGACGGACCATGCACAATTAAGGGTTCCGTAGTTGAGATGAATCTATCCCAAGAACAAATTTAATTTAGTGGTTGAGAAACATATTCTCCCATACATCGATATACGTCACGGTCAATTCTCCAACTGCAAATGTAAGTTTGTAATCGTAAAAATATTTTTTTTGTCATAAAACTACAAATTATCGATTTTCGGACTTTTGCTTTACTTGTGCTGTGGGACCTTGCTTCCTGCCAAATTTCAAGGTCAACGGAAAGTACCCTGTAGGATTTAGTTTATTTGCGAGCTCTAAAAAAAATCAAAATATGTCACATTTATGTGACATATTTTGATTTTTTTAGAGATCCTAGGGAACATAGATCTACATATTTGATATTAATTTCAACTAGATACCTCTAAGCATTCCTGAGAAAATGGGTCTTGACAGACTGACTGACGGACAACGAAGTGATCTTATAAGCGTTGCGTTTTTCCTTTTGAGGTACGGAACCCTAAAAAGACTTTGTCGCTACAATACACCTCAAAGTGAAAGAAACAAGGTGCGACAGAGTTTGAGCTTTCAGCCATTCAGAAATTAAGTTCACTTTTTATTCAATTTCCAGGTAGTAGCACTACGAGGAAGCGCAGACTTCTTCGGTCTTAACCACTACCTAACCTATTTAATGTCACCGTCATCAATGGAACCTGAATGGAAGGTGCCTTCTTGGTACCATGATACTGGCGTCAAGATGGAGTACGATCCATCTTGGCCCAAACCTGGTCCTCTGCCGGTAAATAAATCTATATTTAGAAATAGTATTAAAGTCGCTTTTTGTGTCTGTCGGTGAGACCGTTTATTTCTTCTAAACTACACCATGGATTTGTTTGCGTTTTTTACCGTCATGTAGTGAATTTATTCCGGTAGGTTTATGAGTATAAAACAACTTAGTTTACCTAACTCAGGTTAGCTATCATCATTTATCAAATACGAATCTTTGTGATGCTAATTATTAATAATTTAATATATTTTCAGGCATCGAAATAACAATAAGAGCATTATTATTTCGGTATGCAGTATTAGCTTAAGAAATTAGTCAACCATTATACATTGTGAATGATAATCTTTACAATAAATTTAAAATATATTTTTAACTGAATTCAAATCAGGATAAGGACATTCAGCG
Source organism: Xanthia icteritia (assembly GCA_949128155.2). Classification (NCBI taxonomy): domain Eukaryota; kingdom Metazoa; phylum Arthropoda; class Insecta; order Lepidoptera; family Noctuidae; genus Xanthia; species Xanthia icteritia. The sequence goes on along the minus strand of OX421938.2, from coordinate 9,115,273 downwards.
AGTTATGACTTTTTATTCATCTTGCTCAGTACAAAGACATACATAAATACCCTGGATAATTCACCAGCAAGTTATTCTAAAACTCAAGCTCAAAAAAATATTACAGGTGTATCCATTAGGCTTCCGCAAACTCCTCAACTGGCTCCAGAACAACTATACAATATTGAAGAAAATACCAATCATTATAACTGAAAATGGATTGTGTGATTATGGTCTCAGTGGAACAGAAGACTATCAAAGAGTTTCTTATTACAACGACTACCTCTACCAATTGCTGCTAGCTATACATGAAGATGGGTGCAATGTCAAAGGATATTTCAGTTGGAGTCTTATGGATGACTTCGAATGGACAGACGGCTATACGTAAGTTTATAGCCTTTGATGCACTACCAGTACAGTCATAGCAAAAATACGTTCTTCACGTCGTTAAGGGCTAGTTTTGTTTGCTCATTGCACAATAAGAAAATATAAATATAAATGGACTAAGTCAGGAATGAGTGAGATTTGTTGTATATTGTGTATTTTTTTTTGTATTGAATTGAATATTAATGTATCTAAACAACTTAATACTTAAATTATTAATTTATTATGTATCTAAATCTAATTTTTATATTATTATACTGTAACAGTGAAATTTTTACGCCGCTAGCAAAACAGAGTCGGTCAACTGTATTGTTACTGAGAACATACAAGTAATTTTTTTCATTAATTCATTCATGCAATAGTCTGCTCACTACTCAGTGCGGTATCTTCAAAAGATGATATATGACCTGACTTGATAAAGAAAAAGTCATGAAAACTGACAAAGGTGTTACAGATTTGACTGTACCTAATGTAAAACATTGTAACCAATGATTGAGAGATGCTGAACCAAACCATTTTATGTCATTTTCAGAATTAAATTCGGGTTATTCTTAGTGGATTATGATAGCCCAAATAGAACGCGGACACCGAAGTTATCAGCGCACAACTATGCCAACATTGTGCGCACACGCCAAATTGACTACGATTACATCAAGCAACCCACGGTCCGGAATACGAATAGATTAGATGAAAATCCTCCAGTCTAAGCTCTCAATACACTCCTCTCAAATATAAATAAAGCTAGCTTCAAAGATTTATATCGTTAGATTTGTCCACACCTCAAAAATGTCCATACGGAGAAGAGTGAGCTCACACAATAACAATGGCGTTGCCTTGACAATCAAGTTAAGTCACTGTTTGTGTCTGGGTATCAAAACTAAAAACAAGTCCATCTTTGACGCTGTATGTAGGGCGAATCTAACTGTTTAAATATTCCGAAAGCTTTTTTTTTTTTAAATAGACGTTTGTTTTATTTATCGACTTCAACAAAGTACTTACAAGTTGGAAATTGCTAGGGCTCATTAGAGTTTGACTGCGATAAAAAACCCAATCCTGCTTGTCACTGTTTGCCAGTTATCACGTTAATAATAAACTCTGCTGAAACAGAGTATTTCAAAAATGTTATAAGACTCATTTGGGTGTTCCCCTCCACGGAAATCTTTAGTAAAAGGCGAAAGATTTATGCGTTTTGAAGGGAAACCAGAGATATCAACTACGCTCGGTACAAGAGACCCAACCAAACGGCTGAGAACCTTAACACCGCGATTCAGAAATGCTGCGCAAGCGCACAGTGACATCTATTACCGAGAGTTAGAACTAAAAGCATTCAAACGGGTTTTGAACCACATTGTTATACAATGCCATTTGGGTACAGTGTTTTTTTTTTAATTCGGACAGTAGGCCGAAAACTCAATCCATAAGAGATACGGAGAAAATGAAACAATAGCTGCTTAATTTTTTGGTCGAGTGTGAGTTGTCTATAAAAATGACAAGATATGTGATTTTTATGAAATAAATGGCGAAGTGTTCTAATCAAGTCGACAAATCGGTTATTCTTGTATGGCTTGCTCTGAGTAAGAAAACCCTACCTATGTAGATACCTTTACCAAATTGTGCAAGCAGCCTATCAGCATTATTCATTTACATCAATTTTATCGTTTCCATCATATAATTAAAAGATATAAGCCCTTAATATTAGTTCCGCGAATGTCTAAAATCCAACCTCTTCACCACACCTCTTAATTTTTAACGCACCACTCCGTAAGAGTGTATTTTGCTATTACTATTAACAAGGCACACCTTCATGCAGCCTCATCATGATCCACGAATCATCTCTTTCATATAAGGGATCAAATTAGAGAAATTCGTCAAGCCCGATCCAGACGTGTATTATATGTAATGTAATTTATCTTGTAATGTAATGAAAATTGTATGGACGGCATACAAACTCAACGCGAATACCGGCACGCACTTTACTATTCCGTATCTGTTCACTAAATTCATTACTCCTCAATTTTGTAACTTAATTATTTTGATTAAAATACTGTCTTTGTTAACTTCTCATTATTCTTTCATTAAATTCCTAAACTGTATGTGTTTGACTGCGAGAGCCTTTGTGTTCGAGTTAAAAATTGAAAACCGATGGATCAGTGCGAGCGCCACACAGTGGTCTGAAAACTGAGCTTCATACTCATAGAAGCTTACAGAGAGGAATAAAAAATTAAAAATTGTAACGTCTCTGGTATACCTCCCTTTACGTGTTATTAACGTATGGATGGTATTAGTAGCTCCACACGTAAGAAGAAAAAAGTATTGTTTTTTTTTGTATGGGAGAAAACACTTATTTTTTTTTATTGAATGGTACTGAAGGACTGGCGCTCACACTAATTATTCTACCATGCATGGTGTTCAAGATAATATTTAATTCATGCACCTATGGGTGCCGCATTGAGCGCAGCAAATTTTTGAAATTTGAATTTTCTGTATGTGATGTTTCAAATCTTTGACGTGGTTAAATGAAGTTGCCGATCGATTTATTTATACTATCGTTAGTTTATAGCCTGCTAATGAATTTATGATGAGAATAATTAAAAACGATATTGATTATATTCTTTTTTCTTACAAAATTTAATTCCAAGAACTCAGTAACTCATTAATTTGTTAACCACCGTGATTATGGTTGTTATAATTAGATACTAATGACATGAGCATTAATGGAATGCACCTTTGGGTGCCGCTTTGCACGCAGCAATTTTATTTAAAATAGATTGGTTTGCAGAACATTGTGGAAGATGGCTTTGGACCTATTGACACTGGCACTTTTACCTTACCTTTTTTTGCGACAAACTAAAGGCAGAGGTACACTTACACATAAAAATACTGAAATCGTCTTCGTCTGCCATAGTTTTCTTATACAAACTTTGGCCTGAAGCACCATCAAAGCCCCACCTGCATATAAGTGTCATCTCTTTGCCATCCAGGGAAGATACCAGACGTAGGAATTTTGATGTTCCAACCGCAGGAATGGAACATCAAAATTCCAAAATTCCAAAGTTCTATAGACCGGAGCCGGAGACGTGCAGACATCTCCAGCTCCGGTCTATAGAACGTGGACGCACGCTCTACTGACACTAAAGATTTTTTTTTTGGGTGGGAAATTATTAAATAACTTCTTCCGCTCTGGGTGGAGCGGGAGGGCGTGTCAGACTCTTACTGACTAAAACCCACCCGTGTTCCTTCAGTTGCCTGTACGTTGCCAGGGGCCACGGTATCCCTTTCGGACTTTCCCGCAACCCCGACAGGCATTGGTCCTATCAGACTCCTTCAGTTGCTGACATCTCTTTGAGGCGCGCGTGGAACACAACGTTCCGTCGACCCGGGCCTGGTCCTTATCGGACGGCGAGCTACCCATTGCTCACCATCCGCAAGCCCGTGCCTACGGTGGCCGGGAATCTGCCTGCGATTCCCGACGCCCAGGGCGTCTCCTGCGGCGGCTAGGGGCGTGAGGGCGCGAAGTTTGCCTCTCCCTCATATGTTGTGCCTCCTCCTTCGCGAGCATTACTGCTTCGCAGAAGAAGGTGACGGCCTCCCATGCTCTCTCGCTCCGTACCATGGCCCGGACCAGGGCCGGACGCGAGAGATCCCCGCCACCGATCGCCTCCACGAGGACACGGCGATGCTCTGCCCAAGCCGGACAGACCTCCACCGTATGCTTAACCATGTCCTCCGGGCGATCCACGCAGTGATGACACCCGGGCATTTCTTCCCGCCTGATACGAAACAGGAACCTCCCGAAACAACCATGTCCGGTGAGGACCTGTGTCAGGCGGAAGTTGAGAACGCCGTGGCGCCTCTCTAGCCACTCGTCAAAGAGGGGACTTATCGCCGCAATAGTGGCGTGCCCAGCACTGGGTTGCGACAATCACACTCTCCATGACTCCATGAGATCCTGCCGGAGCTCTGTCCACTGTGCCGTGATTTCTTGTGGCAGCGGAGTTACGCCCCGACGTTTCACCTCTTCGCGCCACTCCCAAATGTGCGCAAGGACTTTTTCCTCCAGATCCCATGGCGGTAATCCGGCAAGGAGGCTCGCCGCCTCACCGGAGACCGTGCGGTATCCCTGGACTAGCCGGGTGGCCATGACTCTCTGGGACGCGTTCAACCGGCGGGCTGGCTACACCCCGTAATGAACGCGCCCACGCCACTGCCCCGTAAAGGGCCATGGACTGCACGACCCCCGCGTAGAGCCTCCGGCAGGAGGCCCTCCTAGATTGGACGGAAGCGGCTTCAAAGCAGCCCCGGCCCGCTCCAGTCTGGGAGCCAAACGTTGGAAATGCTCCATGAAGTTCCACCGGCTGTCGAGGACAAGTCCTAGGTACTTTATCGTCAACTCGACGCCGATGTGAACTCCTCCTACCGTTATTTGGGAACCCGACGGTGGCGCGTTCCGAGGACCATGAAAACACATGGCCTCGGACTTGTGCAGGGCCACCTCGAGTCCCAATTGCCGGATTCTGTCCACAATGGTCGCAACCCCGTGTGTCACTAGTTCGGTCGCTACCTGGTGCGACCTCCCCTTCGCTAAGACCAATGTGTCGTCAGCGTCACAAACGACGCTGACGCCGCTAGGGAGGTCAGCGCGCAGCACCCAGTCCTATTCGATGTTCCACAGATGCGGCCCCAGGACCGATCCCTGTGGGACACCGCACGACATCTCTCGCCAGTTCCATTCTCCCTGATGACCAGGGTAAATGACTGCCCTGTCCGTCAAATAGGCCTCGACCACACGACAGAGGTAGGTCGGCATCCGGTGATACTGGAGTGCCTCCTTGATGCAACTCCAGGGCAGGGTATTGAAGGCATTGGCGATGTCTAGAGACACCGCCAAGACGACCCCACCCCGGGCCCCAGCATCCCCTGTCGTGAGAGCTCACACGCGCATGATGGCGTCCACCGTAGAGTGGTGGCCCTCTGTGAGGGCCCTGCCACGGCGGCTGTGGCGGCTACAACTACAGAGGTGGAGGCGGCTATGGCAGCGGTAGCTGCGGCTGCGGCAGTGACGGTGGTGGCAGAGGACTTACCTTTGGCCTTTGCGGGTGGGGCGCAGGCCTTGCTCCCTATCCGGTGACCGTGACCGGTGACACATACGGTGCAGTGCGACGTGGCGTCACACGAGCTGGCCATGTGACCAGACTGACCACAGTGGTAGCAGTGACCGCTGCGGTCCACCTCCGAGGTGCATTTAGCTCCCACGTGATTGCCCATATGGCTGCGGAAGCACCTCAGAGGTCTGGGTTCCAGTAGTTTGACCTGCGCGGAAACCCAGCCCACCCATAGCCTTCGGCCCTCCCCGGCTATTTTCTTGACTGCCGACACAGGGCAGCACACCGTAACGGCTCGCATCCCCGTGTAGGACGGATTGGTCCTGCCCTCACCTGCTCGGTAGAGTACCCCCCAGTCCTAACAACAGCGGCCACCACCTGTCCCTCCGTCACTGAGTCGTCCAAGCCCAGAATACGCATATCAGCGCATTTGATGGGCCTGGACACTCGGGCCTCGTCCACATTTAGTGACACTCTAAGCCTATCGGCCAGAGTGTCAGCGGCCGGACCGCTTGCCACACCGGGGCCTCCAGCATTTGGGCCCCAGTCACCGTGACCCTTACCCGGATGCCATCGGCGGCGCCGATCTCCTTAAGGTCCACCGCCGCTTCCACCTTGGCGAGCACGTCGCGGTAGGACACGCCCTTCTTTTCCGCCTCTGGCTGTAGTGTTATCACTACTGCTGCGGACTTTGAGGCGCGGAGTCTTGCTGCGACGCTTCGCTCCTTGCGCCACTGCCGCCTCTCCTTCCTTTTGGCCGCCCTTTTTGCCTTACCCGCCGTCCTCTTTTCCCCGGCTACTTGCCATTCGGCGTCAGCCGGAGTAGCTTTAGGAGGAGGTGGGGGCGACCGTTTTGCCACTAGGGCCGGGGCACTTGCCGCCAGGGCCGGAGCCCTCGCCGCCTGGGTAGCCGCCCCACCCTTTTTCTTGGTCTGCCCCGACGAACCTGGTTTGGCCGGGGCAGCTGCGGTGGCGGCATATACGTATCATATATGGTGGAGCCTTCCGTTGGCCAGAGGCCATGCTCGCCGCTAACGGGGGGTTCCCTCACGACCTCAGGTCATTTTATGTTCTGTTGCAGCCATGTCTCATACCTTTATAAGAATGAACATTTGTTCCTTAACGAACACACATAAGTCTGACCAAAATATTTCAATTCCTTCTTTTCATTTACTGACAAATCAGCAGTATTCTCAATAACTTCAAATAACACACTAGGCTGTGAAAAAGAACTGTTGTTCGCCACAAACATGAAAATGTCCAAATTGGAATCAAAACCTTCCAACATAAAACAATAACAAATACGAGTAGAACGTCATAAGTTAGCGCGCACAAGTGCTGAGAGCTACTGATAAAATTAAGAGTGTACGACTAAACGCCGACAGACACTACGCCGACAGACTGAACACCGACAAGACTTTACTACGACGGGACTCTTCGCCGACAGGACACTTCGCCGACAGGACTCTTCGCCGACAGGGCTCATGTTCTTTGTAAGGCGTTGTCGACGGAGCCCCGCTTGGCGGGGCTCCTACTTCTGTGTGGTTAAAAAAAAAATAACCACGAAGGTCTACGACCCCGCCATCCCCTTCTAACCTAACCTGTCCGAGTCGGGGTGCCCCAAGTCCCGAGCTCGCTATGCGTCGCTGATGAGCCCTGTCGGCGAAGAGTCCTGTCGGCGAAGTGTCCTGTCGGCGAAGAGTCCCGTCGAAGTAAAGTCTTGTCGGTGCTCAGTCTGTCGGCGTAATGTCTGTCGGCGTTTAGTCGTACAGTGTAAAATTAAGCTCAAACGTCCTATTTTTATACAACTACCCTCATTAACGTTCGCTATTCTCTAATTAGGTTACAGACAATATAATTTTATTGTGACTAGGGCCCCATTTGGCTCCGCTAAATGTTAACTGGTAATGCTCATGTCATTAGTATCTAATTATAACTCAAAGGTGATTAACAAATGAGTTATTTCGTTGTTGGAATGCAATTATGTAAAGAAAAAAAAGTATTTAATCAATATCGTTTTTAATTATTATCATCATAAAAGTCTTTAGCAGGCTATAAACTAACGATAGTATTAGTAAATCGATCGGCAACTTCATTTAACCACGTCAAAGATTTGAAAAATCACATAGCACTAATTCAAAATGTCTAAAATTTGCTACGCGCAAAGCGGCACCCAGAGGTCCATGAATTGGAAGTGTCGTACCAGCTCTTCAGTTCCATTAAATTTAAAAAAATGTACTTTAAGTGTTTTCTCCCATTCCAAAAAAACATAACTTTTTTTTTCTCACGCGTGGAGCTACTAATACCATCCATACGTTAATATGACGTAAAGGGAGGTATACCAGAGCCTGACTTTAAGTTTCTATGAGTATGGAGCTCGATTTTCAGACCACTGTGGGCTAGCCCAAGCCTTACACACAATACCTTACACACGGCCATGCTTTAGGCGAGATGGATTTCGGTATCAAAACATAAAAAAAAAAACAAAAAAACATGATTATGATGTTTTTTTTTGGGTTACTTGAAGAAAAAATAGATCAGTTTTAGTTTACCACAAATTATTAAAAAAAAAAAAAAAAAATACTTTTTACTTTCTGCTGTCCAGATTTTTTTCTTCCGATACATAGAAATGTCCTTGAGAAAACAGAGTCGAATCATATAAACAAAAAATGCCAAATTTTTTTAATAAGAGAGAAAAAAAATCTGGACAGCAGAAAGTAGTTTAGAGGTATGAGAAACAGGGTGTAAAGTTTACTCATCCTCTATAGAAAAGGGAGGATCCTCCAACAGGACGGGTGTCGTGTCTGGCGGGCAACTTCCCAAAGATTGATGTCGAATAGTCTTATATATGTAGTTCGTGCGGTAAATTCTATTTGCGCGATGCAGGATTTGTGTGAGATCAGGATTTTGTGTGACATCAGATCTTTTTATGCGTAGTTCGCATGTGGTGATGTAGATGCCGCCAGATCACTTCTCTCCGGAGACTGGAGGTCGATAGTGGGCTGAGTCTTGTATCTTGCGATGCTTCACAGTGCCAGCTGAGGTTCCAGTAAGTCGGAACTGGCTGCCGCATAGTTCGCGGTGAGTCGGAACTGTATGTGGTGATTACAGTGATTCCCCAGTGGACTCGGGGTGGCGCTGCGTCATGATCCAGTGAGTTGGATGTGGTACCGCACCGGGTTGTGGCAGACGGCTGGCGTCGACCAGGAGAGAGTAGAATGGGTTCTGCTTGTGAGACCGGCCGAAAGTACAGGTGCTTCACCAAGGTTGCTGATTAGGCTGAGGGTGATGAATAGGAATGCGCGTTCGCTGCATGCTGGTGGTTAGGATACCCGTTGAAGCCGTAGGTGCTGGTTGGATGTGTGACTCGCTTCACGAAAGCTTGCGGGACTGATGATGATGATGACGTCACGCTGAAGTAGTTGCACGAAGGATGCGTTGACGTTCATACTCGAGGTCACCAATTTAGAGGTATGAAGAACAGGATGTAAAGTTTATTCATCCCCTATAGAAAAAGAAGGATCCTCTGACCAGACGGGTGTCGTGCCTAGTGGGCAACTGCCCACCGATTGATGTCGGATAGTCTTATATAATTATGTTGTTCACGCGGTAAACTCTAATTGCACGATGCAGGATTTGTGTGACGTCAGGATTTTCTGTGACGTCGGGTCTTTGATGCGTAGTTAGTATGTGGCGATGTAGACCACAGTAGATCAAATTTAAAAAAAAAAACATTTTTTTTACTATTTGTGTTAATTTAATATTGACCTATTGTTTTAATGCGATTCAACTCTGTTACATTTAAGGATCATTTCATTGCCTGGGAAGAAAAAATCTGGACAACTGAAGTCTGTCAATAAAATATTTTTTTATACAATTTTCCCCTATTGTCCCAGTAAAAACAAACAGTGTATAGTTAAGTTATCTTTATTTTAGTAAGTATTTACTAAAAATAAGGACGCTGTCAATGTCAACCACTCATGGGTTGCATGGTTGATCGTAGTTAGGTATGACTTGTGATGCTCCAATTTAACGGTACGCATCACAAAATCAGTGTTCAAGTAGAATAAATGCAGTGGAAATGCGTTCCTTGCGAAGCATGTGTGGTCTGCCTATGAATGAAAGGCTAAAGAATGGTGTGATAAGACAACGGTGTGAGTTAAAAGAAGATGTAGTGAAAAAATGAAAAGGTTATGCTGAGATGGTTTGGTCATGTTGAGAGGATGAATGAAATGTGACTTACAAAATGTATTTACAAATGGACGCCCTAGGATGACACATACTGACCTTATTGGTGATGATCTTCGACGATAAACGAGACAAAAGGAGTATGTAAGGATCGTAGCATGTGGCGTTCTATAGTTTCTGCCTACCCTCATGAGAAGAAGGTGTGAGTTTATGTATGTATGTATGTATGCATCACAAAACTCAAACTAATGCAAACCGAATAATTTCAGAATATTGCCCTGAGTAAAGCTAAGAGGACCGTAAGCAATAACACAATATCCAGTGAGCTATTTATTATCCATCCTCGGAGCAATAAACATCTTGGTGGGACATTCGATCACGTCGCTCTATAATTTATACGGCCCAGCTTACATCCGACTGCTGCTAAGATCTATGAACTAAGATAGCGAGAGAAATGGATGGATTGTCTTTAGATAAAACGTTTACTAGGGGTCAATTTGTCCAAATAAATAACTTAACACATGGAGAAGAAAGTAAGTTTAAATTTAAATTTCTGTAGTACGAGTAACATTTATATGGCTATAAGAACAGAGATATGGCTAGAAATGGGATGCATTCTGTGATGACAGTTGATTTAAGATCTGATAACTTTTTGACAGTGCGAGCCATACGGTCTCGTCTTGGCAACATTTTACATGAAAATGTTTTTGGTGGGCAAAAAAATATACTGGTATATAGGATCATCGTTAATATCACGCAGAATTAGTAAGCAAGTGATCGTGACTTCCAAATGATGTTTGAGCAGAAACACCCTTGAGTCTATTTTAAAGTAATTAAACTACCAGCGGCCCTTGACCCAAAAAAAAACCAGTTTGGTTTTTTGATCTTTTTTTAAAATTGAGATATCGTTACCTATCACGTCTAAAGCCAGTTCCGTACAATGTGTAATGTAATATGACGAGAATTCTGCGTGTGGACGGCACTACAATCATTACATACATATAACGCTCGGGCTGGCGGCGCTGGCGCTGATTCATCGGCTGTCGGTTTTTAACACGAACACAAAGGCTCTCGCAGTCGAACACATACAATTTAGGAATTTAATGAAACAAAAATGAAAAGTAAACACAGAAAGTATATTTAATCAAAATAATTAAGTTACAAAAGTGAGGAGTTATGAATTAAGTGAACAGATCTAGGGAATAGGAAAGTGCGTGCCGGGATTCGCGTTGAGTTTGTATGCCGTCCATACAATTCGCATTACATTACATGATAAATTACATTACACATTATACACGTCTGGATTGGTCTTGACGAATTTCTCTAATTTGACCCTGTATATGAAAGAGATGATTCGTGGGTCTTGATGAAGCTGCATGAAGTTGTGCCTTGTTAATAGTAATAGCAAAGTACACTCTTACGGAGTGGTGCGTTAAAAATGAAGAGGTGAGTTAGATTGTATTTTAGAAAATTGTGGAACTAATATTATGGGTTTCTTCTGTTCCACAGTCAAAGTCAATCGTAGATGGAGAGGCAAACGGGCACGGGATGAAACTACCCTCGTTGCTCAACTATCTGTTATTTTTGTTGCGTGCGCAATAAATATAGGCATAATTATGTAAGTATCTATTCTGCTTATTCTTTTAGTGGTTATTGACTAACCACACGAAAAGAAGAAGAATCAGAAATCGCCAAACCGTTTTGAGCAAGCGTGGTGATCAATGCTCACGCCTTCTCTATATGAGAAGAGGCCTTTGCCCTGAAATGGGACAAAACTCAAAGCATTTATTTCAAATAAACCAATTACAGGCACTTTTGAATTATCAAGGGGTCGGTCAGTCAGAAAGAAGAAGCTAGTGGTCCATTCTAAAGCGTAGGAGATTCCTATGGAGAAGAACGGGCAAGAAACTCCACGGACACTCTTTTAAATCTAAATATAATTACTAAATATTGGTTACGTCACTCATGTTGAAATTATACATGTCAGAACAATGTAGAAATACGTGCACGTTAAAAGTGTCTAATAAAAAGATCTGTAATAAAAATAAAAAAACAATTTAAAAATTCGAATAAATTAAAATAAGCCATGGCAGCTAAGAAACAATGATAGTTATAAATAGTTTAAATCATAATATTTATTTATCACGCTTAGAAATTAACTGCCTCATCAAAACAACGTGTCACAGTTGTGTAAAAATCATTATTTTATGAAGGTGGAGATTGACGTCAGTACTATTAGTAATACCGGCTGGTATTGTTTTGGTAGTAAGATCATAATATTGTTATCTAAGACTAATTAAAGTAAGTTTACTGCCAAATGAGATTGTTAACAACATAAGGAAACCGGCCAAGTGCGAGTCGGACTGGCACACAGAGGGTTACTACTTACGTACCAGCGTAGATTTACACTACATATTCTTAGGATTCCCAAAATAAAATAATAATAGGCCCAGCATAAATGCCAGACAACTAGTGTCTGACGCTGGTTTTCAACTGGACCTTATGTTACGAGGACGTCTTACGGATGTAAATCAGTATTATAGTGTGTAAGTGTTTTATATTTAAATAAAAATAGATAGATGTGTAGCAAATAATATTAAACTCGATTAGATATTTGTTTGTTGTTGAAAGGGAGTCCTCAAACAAGAAACTTGTTTTTTCGTCGTACTCCATACCATAGTAGCCGTAGTCCATACTCCATACAACTATTACATCGTGGACCTTGGTGACTGGTGCAATCCGGAAAGAATAATTTACTTTGAACTTTATGCGTCTGACGTAAACGTATCCTAAATTGACGTAAAAACCACAGAAAAACGTATTCAATCTGTAATAAAATCTGTCGGAAACAAACATTATGCCTACTTCGCGGTCACTCACATACATAATTTTTAAAGATATCGATTTGTTGGCTGCAGCAGGTATTTCCTTTGCCAGGAAGCCCCCGAGAAGGTTATTCCGTAGTTAAAAGAATATAATTAAGATTGTCGCATTCAGTAGGTAGACACACCTGTACCTTGTTTTAGTTAATACAATGCAGAGCTCGAGTGGAGTCGCCCTGAACAGAGCACTTTTGGTGACTCTTAGGTGAGAACGAAGTGACTAGTGTTTTTTTTTTTTAATATTTTGTAAGTGCGGTGATTTTTAAGTGGATTATTATGGTAACGAGCGCGAAGAATTGTGAATTTAATAAGTGTAACAAATTAGTTATTTTTGTACAAAAGTTGTTTTGGTGTTTTTTTAATGTTAATCGGATCCTTGAACGTGTTTATCAATTTTTGTGTTCCGTGCCAAAAATAGCAAAACGGAAATCGTATCGAATTAGTCCTATGTCCGTTTGTCACACGTGAATTTCTCTTGACCTAAAGTAATGTGAGCACAGGGATGGAAGTGGGACGGCAAAAAGATTAATTTCATTCTAGGGGTTCAATATCAGGCGATAAATAATGAATATTTTTATACAAACTTTTTGCTTGGTTATATGCAATGACATTAATTTAATGGTTTGATGTCATGATAAAGGGTGTCAAATGAAAATTCATAAAAACTCAAGTTCCTCAACAATACTCGGTGACGTATTTCCATAAGCTTTGGCACATAAAAAAAGACCTAGTCGCTTATGAATGGTTGTCCCTCACCCTTAATCAGCTAAAGCATCATAAATGTAGAATAAACAACTTTTCTTTCTTCTTTCCTTTGAAGAATTGTTTCATAAAATATTCCGGTTTATTTTAGTTTATTTAGACTACTCTCACTCAACTCTCAACGCGTTTTTGTGTTTCTTACTAGAATTAACCGTGATCCTTAGATGAACCTGAACTATCATTATATAAAACTAGCGGACCAGACATTATCAGTAAAAATGACATTAATTTCAAGTAATTTCATTACTAGTGACAGTGTAGTGGTTGGAATGATGATGTTATCTAAATATTTTAATATATTTAAGTTAATATTGGAAGGATTGACAGTAATATGTATGTCATTATTAATGATAGTGTCTGGTCTGCTTCACCATCATCGTTCAGTGACAGAAAAACAATGGCTGTGACAACTTATTTATTGTTAAAAAAAAATAGACAATGACTGATCGTTATCAGAACAAGTAATTTTAAAAGGACACCGCACTTAATTTATTTAATTTTGGCACTACTTGACATAGTTACAAAGTCAAATAAAGCTTTCAAATGCTAATTGATGATTTATGATTTTCGAACTCCACAGATGTGATGGATATCTAAACAGGATAAAACGAGAAAAAAATCAATTGATTCTTTTTTGGGTCAGCGACCACATGCTTTTAGATTTAATTGAAATACGTAAAAGATTTAAAAAAAACTTTTTTTTTTTGTGTAAACTTCACAGACGTGATGTTATCGATATCTAAACACGATATAACAAAAGATAGTAGATTAAGTGAAAGAAAGGGAATTTAATTCGAGGGATTAAGTTGGATCCCGAGAGCAGCGAAGGATTCTAGATTAGAATCCTGAGTGGAGCGAGGTATGCAAAGACCGAGATAAAAAAAAAAACACGAGTTGTATCCTACTCTACTTTTTACCATTGACTACGAGAAAATAAATAGTAGTATCTACAATTGGAGTCAGTGCATTTTCGTCACTGGAAGAACTCATTTTATTATAAGTATGTAAAATGAGTTCTTCCAGTTCTAAACTCATATTTCAAGTAACCTGCGGTCGTCACCCCCAAAAAAATCATCAAACCTTTTTTTTGTTTATCATGATTAAATATCGTGTTCGTATTCGTATTCGCGATAAGGCCGCCTATTGTATGTTTTGAAATGTTAAATTTAGTATTTGCTATGTATTTTCTGGCATACAATAAAGTATATATAAAATAAAAAACACATCACGTCTGCGTAGTTTTGCTAGCTAATTTAATTTGAACTGGTATAATTATATTTGATTGAATTATTTTGTACTTTATAGCTTGCTGCAATATGCAAGTGGGGGGAGCCTAGGAGTGAACTCTGGGGTTAGCAATTACTCCTTCCCGGATGATTTCATATTCGGGGTCGCATCGGCTGCATTTCAAATTGAAGGAGGATGGAATGAAGGAGGTAATGTTTTAATTCGTTAAGAGGGAACAGGGCCTGCGATTCTCCATACAAATGTATTCCCCTTTTTTCTTCCTGAATAATGTCTCTAGAGAAATGTTTTTATTTTCTAAAAATCAAGGTCTACTGTAGACACGTCCCTGTTATTTCCTTCTTTTCATAAATTTATTGGCAAAGAAAATATGACTCTCCAAATATTACAAACATGCCCCATTTTGAAAGCCGCGATTAGAGGACTACCAGACAAATTCGAAAAGTTTTTAACATAAAAGAATATTATAGGAACCTAGACATACTCTTTCTTCAAATTTTAATGTAAAAAATAATTAAATCGGCTCAATTTTCGAGTAGAAAAAAGGTGATTACGAAACGTAGATCTCGTAATTTTTTTGTGTTAATATCGGTCTGAGCTGCAGCTGTCCCTGTCGCACTTTACGGGGGCAGACTTGAGGTAAGACGACGGCAATAGTTACTTAAAATTCCTATTTTACAAATTCCTCGCAAGCGCTGTTCCCTCTTAAGTATTAAATTCTTTTACTACGTCATTTTACGGTTAAGTTCATCACATAACATAATATCATGCCTGTAATCCCCGGAGGGTTAAGCAGAGGTGTACCTATAGTACACACACATTTAGCCAGTTATGTTTAAGTCCCATGTGAGAGGGGGCGAGCCTATTGCCATCAACTGGACACAAATCCAGATTCCGGGCTGCTACTAAGAAATTCCTGATGGAGAAACCCAAAAACACTTTTGCCTGACCTAGGTATCGAACCCAGGACCTCATGTTTATCATTTATTCTTATATACAGACAGCATACACTTTTTTCTTTTATTTATACTGGTTTAACCAGGTACTATTATTATCACGGGGTTTCCACATATAATATACCTAAAAGCGTTGTGGTCAGAGTGTGACCCTAGATACAAATTTATAGATACCTAAGTAAAGTAAAGGATTCCATACAGTAGGTATTTTGTTTAGGTACGTAGCTATTAAATTACATTGACGTGGTAAAATATATTGATATTAAACTTTACCCCAATGACTGCTAGTAAGACATAGTTCATGCGAACAATAACTTTTGGCTGAGAGATCCATGTTAATGTGAAATATGGCAACCGATATTTCAGTAGGCAAGCAAATGCACTCATAGTTCCTAGACAGAAGAATCAGTAAGGGTCAATCAACAGCAGTGGTGGCGGACAGCTGTTATACATAGCTCAGTGTAAACCGGCATGTACTAAAAGCAAAATTTTGAAATCGTACATCAACCAGTATGGGTTGGCCCCGTGCGGTGGATGGACCCCGGGCTCTCACAGGGAGAAGACCCATGTTCTAGCAATAGGAACATTATAAGTTGATGATTATGCTACGAGTTAAGACCAGGGACTTCTAAAGATAATTTCCACGCAAGCTCCAGCCCCATGCACCCCGCCACTACACTATGTGCTAAACGCTAACACATCAGTAATAAAGTTGACTATCGCGTGCGCTCTTTGATCATGTTCGAGCACGAGACTAAATGGCGTAAGCCTCGATTCTTATTTCGTTTTTATCTAAAGTAATAATTGATCTAGAGAAAAAATATCTCGTGGCTAGATAACAAACTATATTTTCTTACTGTAAATACTTATTTTAGACATAAAAGCTGTGTAATCTTTATTTAATTTAAATAATCTTGAAAAAAGACATGATTTTCGAATAAAAAATGAATCGAGCGAAAATGTTACAATTACGTAACTGTCTTGTACATGGAAAGAAAAAGAATCAATTAATCATATACTAAAGTTCCAGTTTGATTGTATGCGTGACTGTTTCAGAATATTAATGCAAATTAACATAATTTAGGGAGCCTCCTCTTAATCCAATTATTTTTCCGCAGGCAAAGGCGAAAGTATGTGGGATACATACATCCACAATAATCCAAATTTTACGGTGGACAGGTCAAATGGAGATGTTGCAGCTGACTCTTACCACCGCTTCATGGAAGACATTGAAATGATCAATAGTATAGGCATTAATTACTATAGATTGTCCATTTCGTGGCCCAGGTAAGAATTTTATTAAATTCAGGTAGGAACTTTTTTCTCCGTAATATGAATACAATTTCTGAAGTGCAGCAGTAAAAAAGGCATGGTTATTTAAAACTACATACGAGTGTACACCCCACAATATCGAGGAAAATAAAATATAAAATATTTAAGTGGGATTAACTTTTCAAAGAATCCAAATATTGTGTAATATTTTTTTATGAGATTTTGTAAGTATTAATCCGTTTATACATTACTATAATATACATACATGTTCTGGAGCGTTACCTATTGAATTATTAGTGTTATTATTTTTTTTACAAAAAAAAATGTGAATTGAATCAAAACGTTATAAAATGGAAGAAAGGAATTCAATTCAAAAACCCGTTATGTTATTCCAATGCCTAATCTGCCCAGAGAATTACCCACTGGAGGAAACTGCTTCTCAAACTGCCAAAAAGAAACTAATATTACTGTATTTGTTTGTGGATGACCTATTCTTTTCTTGATCAAAAAACCCACTTATAACAGTAATTTATTCCTATAAAAGCAAAATGTCGTAGGTATATTATAGTGGTGCTCTATGGTTATAAGTTTAATGATCTTTACCAAAAATCCCGCCTCGTCTCAATCCAAGGTCTCTTGATTAATAAAATAATATGTTTTAAAGCCAGCAGATTCACATTTTGTATAGCAAAATGTGATTTAAAAAAAATACATTTAAATATATAAAGTTAGAGGTTAAATGATACTAGCAACTTTGCACTTTGATAATTTTCTTTTATACCGTACTAGCTGCGCCCCGCGGTTTCACCTCAATTCCGTGGGAATATCGAGATTAAAGTATCCTATGTCATAATGGTAGGTAGGTCATGGTCTACCCATCCAAATACGTTCAGTAGTTTTAGCGTGAAAGCGTAACAAACATACAAACAGACAAACTCACTTTCGCATTTATAATATTAGTAAGGATACCTTTTTATACCTTTGGTACCTTTTCCATTAAAATTGCGTATTAGCTTGTTTGTTTATAGCCAGTCACAAAAACATCGTAGGTCGCAAAAAATTGCACTTCACTGATTGTGTGGGATGTTGTTAGGATGGATACCAATAGTGTCAAACCAAGTTTGTAGCTTTGAAAGACCTGTGCTAATTGTGTGGTTCTCGAAAAACCTCGAAATATACGAACTTCTTTCTGTTTTTGGGTTAAAATCTCTTAAAGGTGCTTCCTACGTATAAGCCACTTCCTACATTCTTAAAGTATACAAAATTGTTTACAATTTTGCGCAACTGTAGCTCTATAGGTCTAATAAAGCCCGAGATACAACCATTGTGTAAATCAAACATTGGTAATTTTTTTTTTTTTTTTTTTAAGTATAGTCTTAATTCTCGCAAGGAAAGTCATGGGAGTCATCTCCCATGACTTTCCTCGTAGGATAAGTACTTTAGAGGATATACAGCTAAAACTATAATTTTGAACTTTTTGTCAAAAATTGCCAATCTTCCTTACATGACTTTCCTTACGAGGAAAGTCATGAGGAATGATCCATGACTTTCCTCGTAGGATAAGTACTTTAGAGGCATGGTTGGCGCAGTGGTTAAGCGATTGACTGCTGCACTGCGTGTCGCGGGTTCGATACCCGCACGGAACAAATCTTTGTATGACCTGCAAGTAGTTGTTCCGGGTCTGGCTGTTTGTGTATGTGAGTATAAATGTTTGTAAACGCACCCACGATACAGGAGAAATTCCTAGTGTGGGGCACTGTTTAAAAAAAAAAAAAAAAAAACAGGATATACAGCTAAAACTATAATTTTGAACTTGTTGTCAAAAGTTGCCAATCTTCCTTACATGACTTTCCTTACGAGGAAAGTCATGCGAGTCTCAAAGGATGAGTATTGCACACCTTCCAAGGTGTGGAGCAGTTATTTAGGATCGTTGAACGTGAAGTGATGGCGTGTATTCTTTAAAAAAAGTAAAACTTTGTAGTTAGTATTTGTCACAGTTCTTGCATTGACCCTCAACAGCTTTAGTTACCTGAGTGAGAATGAGTTTGTATTTTTTTGCTTTAACATGATGTGATATAAAATCTGAGTGGTTTAGACAGTTAATTTAATTTGACTCAGTATCAAATTCAATGAAAACCTTTAACGTAACTAATATTTAATTTCTCCACTGTATTTTCATGAAGCCTTAAATAACTCCAACAATAATACCAAACCAAAGAAATGAATTAAAAGAAAAAAAATATTATATTAATTTATGTTTCTCTTAGGTTGCTTCCAAACGGGACTGATAACAACATAAGCCAAGAAGGCGTGAAATACTACCGTACGTTGTTTGAGGAACTTCTGAAAGCCAACATTACTCCTGTAGTCACGTTATTCCATTGGGACATGCCCACACCTCTAATGGACCTCGGCGGCTGGACCAACCCAAAAATCGTGGACTATTTTGTAGACTATGCGCGGGTCGTATTCAATCAGTATGGCGATATAATTAAAATGTGGACAACGATAAACGAACCTCATCAACAGTGTTATAATGTAAGTACACAGTTCACAGTTTTAGTTAATTAGAATTGCCAAGGAGCTGTAAGAACTTGGATGTTGAATCAAAATAATTACTGATCTAATGCCGTGAGAATTACAAATATTTGCCATGGTAAGAAATTTTTCGTGCCAATCACTGGTGATGAAAAAAAAAAATTACTTCAAACTTATATACTTTAAACTTATTACTTAAAACTTTTATGAAATAAGTAAATCCTTTGGGATTTACTTATATAAGTAAATCCTTTGGGATTTACTTATTTTATAAAAGTTTTAAGTCAGTGCGTTTTTTGGAAATAAGAGTTTGATTATATAATAAAGAAATAAATATAGGTAAGTTGATAAATAATAGTTGATATCTGATAAACTGTTTCTGATAACGGTACCGCAGGAAAATATTGATTTGTATAGAATAGTTTGATTGTCTGTTTTCATTACATTCTTATGAGAATGAAATTCGAAGGGAATTTCATTCTCATAACGTAACGTTAGTGAATGCTGATCTCAAGAACAAATCATAATCATAGGCTTCGGCTAAACCTTTAATTATTTCCTTAATCTTTATATCTGCCCTAGGGTTATGGCCGTCATTACTTTGTACCAGCATTAAGTTCAGGTGGAATTGGTGACCATTTATGTACTCACTACACTTTGCTCTCTCATGCTCGGGTTTACCGAATGTATGAAAAGGAATTTAAACCCTATCAGAAAGGTACTGTGAAATATTATACTTTGATTCATCATGCCTCAGGGTTATGGGAGTAATCACTTCGTACCAGCATTAAAGTCAGGTGGAGTTGGTGATCATTTATGCACTCACTACACTTTGCTATCTCATGCTCGAGTTTACCGCATGTATCAAAAGGAATTTAAACCCTATCAGAAAGGTATTCCGATTTATATTACTTTGAATGCTTTAGTTTATACACTTTCTTTATCATTGTTGCATTGTTTCGTAATAATCTGTTAGAATCTGTTATCTAATGTTTTATGGTACTGCCTGATCCTTTATTGCTTACAATATCATCTCCTTTTATTATAATTGTATTAATTGGATAACATTGTTGTTTTAAATTAACTGTCTGAGATAATATTTATCACCGCTTTCACTAAACACCTTGAGTCCGTTATGAGTTATCATGGAAATATTGGTGACATAATTTTGAATTGTTAATTTTCAGGAAAAATTGCTATAACGTTAGATGCATTTTGGGCTGATCCTAAAGACCCCAACAGTCCTGAGGATATTCAGGCTGCAGAGGATTATCTTCAGATGCATGTGAGTTCTTTTGTTATATATGACGATCATGATTTTATTACAAAATACATGCAGATAATAATAATAGTTGTTAGAGGGCGAGGGGACGATATGGGTTTGTGACCCAATATCCTTTTTTGCAAACAATAAATTATTTCCCATGATAAACAAATTAATGGGTTTTCGTAACTTGATGTCACAAAATAATGCACCTATATTTTTGATAAGGTAGTGCTTCGGAATGGTTATGTTCGGTTTTTTTTTCCAGTTGGCAATTTATGCCCATCCAATATTTTCGGATATCGGTGACTATCCTAATTTTGTTCGTGAACGGATAAACAATATGAGTCTTCAACAAGGATTTTCGCGATCTCGTCTCCCATATTTCTCTGATGAAGAGGTTTGTATACTTTGTTTATTACAAAAACAATATTTTACTTAGTAAGATGTGGATGTTACTCTCTCTTTATTGGGGCAATTTTAGTGTGGCAACAATATTATTCTTGTATGCTAAAAAAAATGGTAAATTTATCAAAAAGCTGCTCAATAATATTTGTTCAGCGCATGCTACTCGGGACCCAAAGGGCAATAATGCTACCCTCAATTTTATCGATTGAAGGAATAAAGGTCGCATTTTGTATTTATTTTAGCTTAAAGCACTTCAAGGCAGCGCAGACTTCTTCGCGCTCAACCATTACACAACATTTTTGATGTCTCCATCTTCAATGGAACCAGATTGGCAGGTCCCTTCGTGGGACCAGGACACTGGCGTCAGACTGGAACAGAATCTAAGCTGGCCCAGACCTGGAGCTGATTGGCTAACAGTAAGTTTGATTAAACCAGGGCCGTCGCAAAGCGCGTTGGGTTGACGATACCGTCAAAGTCGCGGGAAACTGCATTTATAATATTAAGTTAGGATAGATGTGCACCCATAATATGGATTTTTTTGTAAAAAAAGCATCTTGAATTTACAATTGTGCTTCAAAATAACTTAAGCCAATCTTTGCACAACTATAGGAATAGTAAATGTCAGATAGTCAAACAAAACACTTGACGCCATGAACTAATGTAAATCATAATCATTTAAATGAAGGTTCTCTTTATATCCCTTAAGACTTTTCATATAATATCCGTCTTGCTTATTTACGTCACAAAATGTGAAATAGTAACCCACCGAAGATATATTTATTATAACTAACAGGACTGTAATTGCTCATAATAAATTTACCTGATCAAAATCAAGTCATTTATTAAAATTAGGCCGAGCATCAGCTCTTTTTGAACGTCAAAATTTCTTTAGACAATCCTTCATAACTACCGTCCTTCACCACTTCCTAGTGATTTAACTGGGAAGAAGAAGTGGTGCAAAAAACTCCCTCGCATATAATGTAATGCTGCCTACTGATCGGATCGAAAAACCATACATAATATTAAAAAATAAATAGGACTTGACACTGATAAGCATAGAATCTTGCAATTTTAAATATAGAAGTACCTAAATCATGGTACCTACTTAAGGTACCTCACATATCAAGGCCGATCCTGGGATATGGACGGACCGTGCTCTGTCAGGGGCTCAAAAAATATATCGGTGTGTACCTACATTTTATATGAACTCGTTCACACATGTCCGTGTCGGCGACGGAGCTTCAGTGCCTGCCTTGTGTGTGCCACGGCCCTGTCACGTCCCGGTCACTTCCCTGACGTGTGGATAAACGTTTAATTGGCAAATCTTTAACAGTTATGACCGCAACTTGCAAACAAATATTAGTACAAATTAAAGCTATTACCGTGAATAAGGTAGTAACATTTTTACTAGGTATTCTCGGTAATAAGTCATTTATATGCATATTATTCCGACCAGGATATAAACTTGTTTAATTTTATCGTTTCGTGATCAAGGGCTTTGAACATTGTACTATAGAGATAAAATTACTTGTGGTTATTTTATTGATATGTCTAGTTGTAAAGAAACAATCGTAAAATTAACCGTAGTTATTTTAAATTACGTTTAAAACAAAAAATCCATTATTTTTAAGCTGATATCCGACGCTTCTATTTTTGCTTTCATTCGGCCATCTTTGACTCGAAGTTAAGAGCGTTTATTCTGAAAGTGGGCAACGTCGTAAATAGATGTCAAATATTTCGCTGTTTTGATTAATTTGGCAATATTACTCATGAAATATGAAATGTGGCTGACTAGCGAACTAGAATATTAATAATGAATCGCAATTATAACACTGAATTTGATGTTTTAACCGTTTTAAGTGTATAAAAGGCATTTGGAAAGTTTCCAAATACTGTTTTTACATCTAAATCGAAATATTCGGTGTTACGTGTATGTGTATTAATTATTGCATTTCAAAATCAATATATAATAATAGGTTCACTATTATACTACAGCGAACCAATTCAATGCAATGAATGCCGGCCACTCTGGCTCCGAACGATCTAAAAATTAAATTAGTAGTTCTACTTTGGTCTGTGTCGTGTGAAAGTGGATTGAAACAAAAGTAAAGTGTTTTAAAAATACCTACATTGGCTATTTTCCGCAGGTAAACCCTCCTGGCTTCCGCAAACTCATCAACTGGATCCAAAATAACTACAGAATGCTAAAGGACATCCCAATAATTATAACTGAAAATGGATTGTGTGACAAGGGCCAAACAGAAGACTACGAGAGAGTTTCATATTATAACGACTACCTCTACCAAGTGCTGCTAGCTATACATGAAGATGGATGCAATGTCAAAGGATATTTCAGCTGGACTCTAATGGATGACTTCGAATGGAACGATGGCTATTCGTAAGTATGCGCAAGTGATATTTTCATTAGCCACACTCACACACTCACGTATCACTGCATTATCTTTATAATATTAATATGACCTCTATACAAATTTTACCTGGGGGGTAATCTTTAGAAAAAATCTTAATATTAATATTAAAATTCTTCCACTAACTGCAGTATCGAGATGTTGACTAGGGAAAAAAATAAACTATTTCGTCCTAATAAAAAAAATATTAGACACGTATTTTTTGTTTTATCATATTAATAGAAAAATATTTAAATCAAACGCATTAAAGCTGGGGAGTGGAGGCTCGCTACGTCATAAGTCGGTATAAAAGCTACCGCAGAGTGACGTCATGCCACATTTTAACTCAATATATTGCCTTTTAGTTACATCAAAAAAGAAAAAATACGTGTTCAATTTTTTTTTTATTAGAACTAAATAGTTTTTTTTTTTCCCCAGTCAACATTCCTATTGTCAAGTGTGATAGGATTATGTTTGACGTTAAAACAAGAGATTTGACGCAGACAAAGTCGAGGGCATAAGCTAGTTATTTCATAAAGATAAATGTAGACCAATTAGTAGATCGAACGGTATTCAAGACCTTGACATACTATACCGTTTTATGTAAAGAAAATGTAGAATAAAATTAATTACCAACTATAACGTGGTGCTACGTCGGTAAAATAACTTAGTTTTGATACACTTTTGACTGAACCACAGTTCATCAAAATTTAAATCATACGTCAAAGATTTGATTGGATTTTACAGTCGACCAATCAACTCTTGTTTTGATAACATTTTCAAAAATTGGGTATTTGTTTTGTTTGTATTTCTAATACTCGTATAGCATGCTATAAAAATCCGATTATATTAGAGACGAGACATTGAGAAATATTTCTAAATATATTAATATCAGCGGTTAAGGCTTATCGAACAAAAAAAGCATTCTAAATATCAGCGGTCTATTTACAGTCTGGACAGACTGTACAGCTGTTTTGGCATGAATAATATTACTAAACAAACAAACGATATGCATACAATACCGGTTCTAGATAGTGGTGTTGGAATGCAAATTAATTTGAAAATTCCAGTACTCTAAATATTTATGTTTACAAACTGCAGTGCAATTAATCTATTTGCAAAGCGATTGGACTCAGATTTTGTAATTAGTATAAATTATGGTTTAACAACATTAACTAAATAGATTGATTTTTAAAGATTGTTATTGAATAGGTATTCAAAACAAATAGACGCATAGTAATTAGCAGTTCATTGGAAATACCTACAATTACTCTTTAGTATTTTTAGTGCCTACCCTATAGTCTAATATAATTAGCTTGGCCTTTGTCTGCCTCCCCCGCCTTACCGCACATTTGGGAGTGGCGTGAGGAGGCGAAACGCGCCGGAAAGTAAGTCCGCTGCGAGAAAACGCGGCACAGCGGACAGAGCTCCGGCGGGATCTCATGGCGACATGGACAGTGCGATTGTCGCAACCCAGTGCTGGGCACGCCACAATTGCGGCGATAAGTCCCCTCTTTGAAGAGTGGCTAGAGAGGCACCACGGCGTCCTCACCTTCCGCCTGACTCAGGTTCTCACCGGACACGGTTTTTTCGGGAGATTCTTGTGGAGGCAATCAGCGGCAGTGATCTCTAGCGTCCGGCCCTGGTCCAGGCCGTACCATGGCCTGGACCAGGGCCGGAGCGAGAAGGCATGGGAAGCCGTCACCTCCTTCTGCGAAGCAGTAATGCTCGCGAAGGAGGAGGTGGAACGCGTGAGGCTAATTTCGCGCCCTCACGCCCCTAGCCGCCACAGAAGACGCCCTGGGCGTCAGGAATCCCAGGCTGATTCCCGGCCACCGTTAGCACGGGCCTGCGAAGAGTGAGCAATGGGTAGGTCACCGTCCGATAAGGACCAAGCCCGGGCCGTCAGCGCGTTGTGTTCCATACGCGCGCCTCAAAGAAATGTCAACACAAATGACGGGATCCGCTAGGGCTGATGCCTGCCGGGGTCGCGGGAATGTCCAAAAGGGATACCGAGGCCCCTGGTAACATACAGGCAACTGAAGGAATACGGGTGGTTTTTAGTCAGTAAGAGTCTGACACGCCCTTCCGCTCCGCCCAGTGCGGGAGAAGTTATTTGATTACCTACCATCCAAAAAAAAACTGCTGTGACTAGCAGTCGCGCGCGGACTATATCATACCTTTCACTGTTAGACCTAATGGTATAAGATCTTCTGAATATCAATGTGTAGTGATTCAGTTAGATTAATAATGTTTAATTTTTGTATTATTTTCAGGACAAAATTCGGCATATTCAAAGTGGATTTCGACAGTCCAGAAAAGACGCGTACGCCGAAACTGTCTGCGCATAGCTATGGCAATATTGCGCGCACGCATCGTATTGATTTCGACTACATCAAACCGCCTTTGGAGTTAAATAAATTACTACTTGAGTAGATTATTATGAGCCTGAGATAATTTATAAATATAGTTCTAGGTAGTATAATTGATGAAGTAAAATTAAGATGCATTTATTTATTTGTTTTATTTTTCCAACTGTCCGCAATGTTACTATTAGGTACAGTTAACGCTAAAACTGCATGGGCACGTTAAGAGTCGTTTTGCGGTGCGCGGTACGGTTTATCTGTATATGTAGACAACACGGTACGCACACCACAGAGATCGCAGTTTAGCTCTTCACACACTGTCGTATCGCGTCGCACTACACGAAACAAAAATATGTTTCCGTCGCTTTTGTTGGACATGGTAACACACACGCATCATGCGCGTGACCTTGTCCAGTTTATGGCATAGCTAAAATTCGAACAAAAATTATATGTGCTGATAGCATTTGGCGACTATGATGCAGCTGGCTTAGGTTCTCATCTCGTATAAAGTAGTGCGTATTTAAAAAATATTATTATTTTTGTTTGTATAAAACAAAAATATTAAAACAAAAAACCTTTTTTATTAATGTTGTTATTGTAATAAAGGTTATAGAATAAAAAAATGCGTGATATGTGATTAAAAAAAAAATATATATATTCGTTATTTTATTTTACATAAAGTTAACAAACTGCTACAATTATGTATTATTATTTCAGCTTATTCAGCTGAAGTAACAATAGGTAATAATAGTGAAATAGATGTCAAGAAACTTAGAAGCGATTTGTATTATTTTAACATACATAAATTATGAAATATTTTAAATGAATTTATTTAACCATAAAAATTAAGCTTCGATCATGATCGAAGTAGTTAAGCAATAAATGAGAATATTAGACTACTAAACATAAAAAAAACTACTATAAAATAAGTGATTTTAAGATTAAGTATGGGCAGTTTGTTTAGGTGCATTAAGTATTTTACATTACAAAACGTTGCCCCACACTAGGAATTTCTCCTGTATCGTGGGTGCGTTTACAAACATTTATACTCACATACACAAACAGCCAGACCCGGAACAACTACTTGCAGGTCATACAAATATTTGTTCCGTGCGGGAATCGAACCCGTGACACGCAGTGCAGCAGTCAATCGCTTAACCACTGCGCCAACCGTGCCGTATTTGGCTTTAGTAATGTCGTCGCCCGGTGCGTCTGCGGTGCGTCCGGTGCGTCCGGTGCGTCCGGTGCGGTGCAAAGTTGGTGGGCAAAGTTTTAATCTAACCTAACATTACCTTATTTCGTTAGAAAAAATGTCGTTTCTGGTAGGTACCTATTTTTTTTTAAATAAGTAATATAATTTTTGTTGCTTTATAAATTAAAATTACCCTTTTGCCTACATAATGAATTTATTTTTTTAGAAAATTGCGTAATAATTCAATATATAAAACGTTTTCATATCAAACGTTGTTTTATGAGATCACATGAATAAAAATAAAAAATTGTTCGTTAAATAATACTATATAAAAAAAAGTTTATCGGATAGTTATTAAGGGCGTGTTTGCAAATTGGACATTGTTATGCTGTTTTTCGGTTCATTTTGTAACAAAACTAAACCAATTCGGACAAAATTATGCCCTTTTTCGGTTCATTTTGTGACAAAACTAAACCGAATCAAATATTTTTAACTAATAACTATAACATATATAATATATCGGTTCTTCATCTTCAAATGATTAAATCTTTTTGTTTAAAATTATAGTTTTTATATTGTAAAAACGATCTTCCGTTGCCATTTTCTACAAAATTAAAGACACGGGGTTGAGTTTATGTACAGTTTTTGTTCTATTATCAATATATTTTAAGATTTATAAAAATACTATAAGTAGACAGACATACTCAATTCTAAAACTTAGTAAAAAAAAATTCACAAATAGTCGCAAAACAAATAAAAACCGAAACGAACTTTTTCACATACTTTGCTATTACGGATGAATCTTAATGGATTAAGGTTTATTTTATTTTTGGTTTCCTGTTTTGATTTATTGCACAAACATTTTGAAAGAAACCTCAGTCCGCGCTCGGCCGCTGTCGTGAGTGGACTCTGTGTTGCCTGTTTGCAGCGGCTCGTGTGCAAAAAGATCGCTGTACAAATGCAAAATATTTAATAAACCAAATTTGATACTTGATCGTCATCATCATCATCATTTCAGCCGAAAGACGTTCACTGCTGGACATAGGCTTCCTCTAAGCAGCGCTACTTCGACCAATTCTGTACCTCCCGCATTCAGCGGATTCCTGCGGCCTTTGCACGGTCATCGGTCCATCTTGTGGGAGGTCTTCCAACGTTAAGTCTGCCCGTCCTTCCCTTCAGAACCATTCAGCCCCATCGGCCATCTCTGCGAGCAATGTGCCTGCCCATTGCCACATAAGTTCGGCAATTCTTCGGGCTATGTCGGTTATCTTGGTTCTCCTGTGGATCTCTTCATTTCCAATTTAATCACGTAGAGAAACTCCAAGCATAGCCCTCTCCATTGCCCTTTGGGTGACATTTAGCCTTCTGATAAGGCCCATTGTGAGCGATCACGTTTCAGTGGCATAGGTCCTCACTGGCAACATGCACTGATCAAAGACTTTCATCTTGAGACACTGCATATGTCGGACCAGAAGATATTACGTAGCTTCCCGATCGCTGCCCAGCCGAATCGGATTCGACGACTGTCCTCTTTCTCGAAGTTGGACCTACCTAGCTAGACAGTTTGTCCTAGGTAAACATACTCGTTTACAACTTTGAGAGTAGCTTCTCCGATCTTCATGAGAGTGGGTGTTACATGGGCATTTGACATGACCTTTGTCTTGTCCATGTTCATTTTAAGACCCACTCTTTCGGAGGCTCTACTGAGGTAATCGAGCATTGTACTGAGATCCTCCATGGTCTCAACCATGATAACTATGTCGTCGGCAAACCGAAGGTTAGTGATATACTCGCCATTGATGTTGATGCCTGGCCCTTTCCAGTCCAGAACCATGAAGACATCCTCCAGTGCAGTGGTGAACAGTTTCGGAGAGATAGGAGACGCTATCTCTCCGAAACTGTTCACCGCTGCACTGGAGGATGTCTCTCAACTCGTTACAGAAGGATAGGTTTCGAGGTCTGGTCGTAGAGTTGGACTGACATAGTGGCGTTTTTGTAAAGACACTTTAGCACATCGATGTACTGATAGTCGATCTGGTACCGTTGAACAGACTAAAGTACAGCCCATGTCTCGATCGAATCGAAGGCTTTCTCGTAATCCACAAACGCTAAGCAGAGAGGCAGGTTAACTTAACTCTTCGGTCTTCTGTATAACCTGCCGCAGCGTATATATGTGGTCTACGGTGTTAAAGCCTTTATGGAATCCGGCTTGTTCGGGAGGCTGGAAGTCGTCAAACTTGCGGGCGAGACGGTTCGTGATGACTCTTGAAAACAGCTTTTTGACATTGCTCAGAAGTGTGATGGGCCTATAGTTCTTCTTAAGCAGGGCATTGTTGCCCTTTTTAAAGAATAGTACCACCACACCTCTGTTCCATGCCTGAGGCGTTTTACCCTCGAGTATGACGGAATCGAACAGCTTCTGGAGAGCCTTAAGAACGGGTTTTCCACCGGCCGTTAGGAGTTCGGTACTTCAGTGACTGCTAGGCACTGGAAGCCCTCTACTAATAGAAAGATCTGGGCTGTGGACTTTGAGCTAGTTTTGTTAGTTATGATGAGACCTTACCTCCGAACCTGGAGGTGTGTTTCGGTGACTGCTACTGGAACTCCTCGACGAGTAAAGCTTGGTGTGCTGAGTTTGGGCTCGTTTTGTTAGTAATGATGAGACCTTACCTCCGGACTTGATGTAGTGACCTAAAGGTGTACTTCGATGACTGTTAGTGGGACTCCTCGACGAGTAGAACTAGATGTGCCGAGTTTGGGCTCGTTTTGTTAGTTATGATGACCTAGTTCTATTCGTTGAGAAGTTCTAATTGTAGTCACCGGAGTACACCTTCAGGTCACTCCATCAAGTTCGGAGGTAAGGTCTCATCATAACTAACAAACCCAGCCCAAAATCCACAACCCACATCATTCTATTAGTAGAGGGCTTCCAGTGCCTAGCAGTCACTGAAGTAGGTATTTGTATCTCAGTATTATTTAGTAAAAATATAAACAACAAAACGAAATATTTTTTGTAGGTGCCTATGTAATAGAACGAAAAAGAAAAAAAATCTTTCAAAGTATTAAAATTAGTTCACTTGACTACTGTTCCCGCAGCTAACCGTGCGAACACTTATGTGTGTGTATGTGTGTGACCTTTGTCAATGTAGTAGTTCGATTTTGCAAACGAAAATTTGTAAATTAATTTTCGGTGAAATGACAGGTAAAAGGTTTATATATGGGACTATTATTAGAATAAGCAGTAGGAATAATATTGTGCATGTTTGCGAGCCGTTAGCGAATAGTTAGCAGTCAGACAGTCAAAACACTCGTTCGCGAACACATCACGTGCATGCCGTGTACCTGTGCTACCTCAGATATGCTCAGTAGTTCGAGACCGTTCGCGTTCGCGTGAGCTTCAATTGTGCAGGTGTGGATCCTTGCACGCGAACCGTTCGCAACATGTGCGTGCGTGTAAAATGTGACGCGTCCATAGCCATTCGAGGCGCCTAGCGTGCACGGTTCTTGCGCGTGCGCTGCATAGGCCCCGCGCACGTGGACGCGCGTTGAGAAAGAGCATGTCAAAAAAATATATGTCCAGATACGGAACGAACTTGACCGTATCAATGGCCACGTACTGTATACGTGGCCATTGATAAGGTAGGTACAAGGTAGGTACAAGTTTTGAAACCGACAATCACACAATAATGAGTGACAGGGAAGATGCTCTAGCTAGAAAGACAATCTTTTTTAACTTTTTTTTGTCAATTATTTTTTATCATAGTTTGGCAGTTTGAGTAATTTATGCGGCCTACCCAAATGTCCTTTCTTTGGTCGAATCGTTAAGCTCCTGAAGTTCTGAGTTGAGCTGCACGATTACTGACTAATGCGTGCACTGAGTGAACCGGTCCACTCAATCTGTGTGGTTCTTTCCTCAAAATACCAGTTCAGATACCAATCTACATGGTTTTTACTTGGTCTGACTAAGAGTTTGTTTCGGCCTTTCTTCTCAGCGTAGGACCTCATCAAGTTTTTAAAATATAATTGACGTGTAAAAGTGTTTGTACAAACCTACTTACAGAAATAAAATCGTTATCAGTTATCAAACTGAATGACTGTGCCAAATCAACTACCGGGTAGGTAATGTAATTGTGGTTGCAACCAGACCGGTATCTGGGTTGACGTGGTGCAAAGTTATATGAGTAAAACGTATTCTTATGGATTTAATTAGCTCCCAGTATGTCGATGGAATTATGACCAGGGCTCGGAACCGGTTGCAAAAGTACAAGTTCTGTAACGGTACTTAGCGGTTCTTGCCATTTCGGTACCTGGGAACCGGTTCAAGGCGGGTAACAGTGCCAGATGGATAACGGTTCCATACGGGTACCGGTTCCAGATGGATACCGGTACTCCACCTAACAAGTACCGTACCAAATTCAGGTACCCGCCGCGAACCACAAATCTCGTATTTGTTCCTTGAAGTTATTTTTCTATTAACTACTTATCCTTTTTATTAACTATGTCTTTTTTCTCACTCCAACTTAAGAAAATATTTATTTGATACCGGATACGTACCGGTTACCAAAAACACCGGTATTTCAAGCCCTGCTTGGGACTAAACGCACGCAGTAAAAGAAAGAAAATACATTTATTTAAGACAAACTAAAAGGCACTCAAATAAAATAAAAAGGCCTTATCTGGACAAAATCTAGTAAATTAGTTACTATTACCGCTGAAATAAATATTAGCGTTACAATTAGAACACCAAGGAGTTATTTCTCTCTGTCCCTGTAATACCTAGTAACATCAGGTAATTCTAAAGATAATTATTTCTAGGGATTTTCATTTTACGGCCCCTAGTTTACTGTTGAGCCACTAAGCCATAAAGATAATTTGCTATAATATTGTCAATATCTACTAAGCACGTTGACATACAATTACTTACAGATCTAGGGGAATTGTAAAATAGGTAGGAGGACCAGAATTAATCAATCTGCCTAGCCTTTTCCCAACTATGTTGGTGTCAGCTTCCAGTCTAACCGGATACCAGAATACCAGTATTTTACATGGAGCGACTACCTATCTGACATCCACAAACCTGTTACTGGGTAACAAGATACCCATTTTTTTTTATTGGAATGAAATTATCAAATAACTTCTCCCGCTCTGGGTGGAGCGAAAGGGCGTGTCAGACTCTTACTGACTAAAACCCACCCGTATTCCTTCAGTTGTTCTATCAGACCTCCTCAACCCAGTAGATACTACACTAAAATACGGGAGTAAGACGTTACCCCTTGGTAAGACTGGTTTTCAGACTTTTGGCTTCTGAATACCCGTAACGACTGTCAAATTTCTACAAATAACAGCCGGGACCAACGGCTTAACGTGCTATCCGAGAAACGGAGGGGTCTCAATATGCAATGGACGGTCACACATCCACGAACCAATCACGAGCGTAGCTTGTCCTTCGACTGACTTGTGCAGTTGCTATTATTTAGCCCCAACCCCTTCGTAGGAGGACCAAAATTTCTGCATGCAAAACGACATTCACAATAAAAAAAATTACAAAAACTAGTCGTCACAATAGGTCGATATTTTAAATTATTTCCTTACTTAAAACAGGTTATGATGACCTTGCTTTAATTATTTTGTATTCAATTTTGCGTCCAAAATTATTTATTGTAACATTTTTTTCAAACGGCTCAAAACCACTGTTTTATTTTTTATACGTGGCACGTCTCAAACCTACTTCATTAATTTTAAGATATGAATAATAAGATATTTTATTAGCCTACTGATCTGATCAAGCTTGGGAAAATTAATAATGTGACTGTTGTTTCATCTTCTGTGTTGAAATGAAGAAGTCTAATAAAACCTTTATTATTAAAGGCAAGGCATTGTTTGGGATAAATACCTCCATGATCATCCACATTACGCGAAGGATGGTTCAAATGCTGACGTTACAACGGATTCCTAAAAAAGAAAGAAAAGAAATAAAAAATAATATTTGTTTGAACATAGTTCGTAAAACGCATAATTACAAAATAAAAAGTGAAAATAATCGTAAAGCAATAATAGCGTGTTCCTACCACAAGTACATGGAAGACATCGATATGATCAAAAAACCTGGTGTTATTTTTTGCCGTACCTCCATTTCTTGGCCGCGGTATGTATTTTTTCTGCAACATGACCTTACGCACTACACGGTAACGACTACTGTCAATGACCGTACCGACCAGGTTAAGCCGGTTTGACCAATTTTGGGTTTGTATACTTTTACCTGGTCAGTAATTGCAGACCAGACCAGGCGCATTTCAATAATTTGGCGGAAATTCATTTCAGTATTCTACCAAACGGAACTGATAACTACATAAACAGAGAAGGAGTTATATACTACCGAAGGTTTTTTAAAGAGCTTCTAAAAGCCATTATTACTCCTATCATTACTCTGTATAATTGGGACATGCCAACAATATTCATTGACCTTGGTGGGTGGTGCAATGATTATACACAAATTGCTTTCCATATTTTTAGTGATCTTGTAAAGAATTGTTTTACAGTGAATGAGCCTCAACAACATTGTGTTAGCGTAAGTTGATGGAATTACTGATACTTCTAAGATTGCTTAAGATTTTTGTAAGTCTAGAATTTATGATGGCCATGTTCAGCGGTTAGCTGCCATGATATTCTGTTTTTACGATATGTGAGCGGCCATTTGAGTGTGGTTTGAATCGAATTTTACTAAGTAAGTAACCTTGAAGTATATCGTCATGATGGATTTTCATGTTTTCTTTTGTTTTAGTCTTATGGTGGAATATTTTGAGCATGAGATAATTAATTTGCGTATCTCTTACGTTGCTGTTTTCGCGTATTTGTTAATGTTACTCACATTCATCGTTAGTGGAAGCTTTTAATTGGCCATCGTTTATACATTGTATACACGGCTACACATCAAGCTATACATTTCCAGTACCTATAAGCTGACTTGAGATCAACATAAACTGGAAATGTATAGCTTGATGTGTAGCCGTGTGTACTAGATATTTAAAATGTATTACCTGTAAGTGTTCCTAAAATTAATAAAATAAAATAAACTACAGTCCCAGGATTGCAGTCACCTGGTGTAGCATTATACCTTTGCATTCATCACATGTTGTTAGCTCATGCTCGAGCTTACCGATTGTATCAACAAGAATTTCTTCAATATCAAAAAGATGTCCTTGTTATGTTTTAATTTGTAATTACCTTAAATTTTGATAAACATCTATTCTATTATTTGTATTAGGACATATTATTTGGTGATTTAAAAACAATAACATTTTTTTTATTCCAATAGGTAAAGTGGCCATAATTATCTTTGGATTGTAACTGAAGTATGCCTAAAACTCACAATAGTCCAGAAGATCAGGAAGCTACAGAGTGACATCTTGAAATGCATGTGAGTAATTTTGCACAAATGCATTGTCAATCTTCATTCTCCTATAAATTCCGCCTTTGTAATAACTATTTGGCTAAAATATATATTTGATTCTTTTTAGCGATGTTTAATTTCATGAATACAAAAAATCAGGCAGCTAAGACAACATTCTAATTTCTCCTGAGGTGGGAATGTTTGCTCATCCCGTATATTCCAAGGCTGGTGACTATACAGCATTAGTCCGAGAGCGAGTTGATAACGCTAGTTACGAAGAAGGTTTCTTGAGGTCCCGTCTACCATATTTGACAAAGGATGAGGTTTATATTTCACATTTTATTTTATACTAGCTTCTGCCCATGACTTCATCCGGGCCTTCAGCCTATAGATATACTTATATATATATATATATATCTATAGGATATATATATCGATACACCTTCCTACCTTCCTCAAGAATTGGGCTATCCAATGCAAAAATATTTTTTCAAATCCGACTGGTAGCTCCGGAGATTACCCCTACATACAAACTTACAAACAAACAAATTTTACCTCTTTATAATATTAGTATAGATAAGTATAGATGCGACTTCAATTTTATGCATTTGATGCTTGGTGATTCCTTTGCTGATGGGGATAACAAAACAAGCTTTGTGGTTCGACTACTAATTGTTCTTACCGCCAAACTAATCACAAATGACTGGCAACAATAGATTTTCAAATACGAGTATATTATTGATATGAATTCAATAATATACTCGTATTTGAAAATCTTCTTTGGTTATCAATCCCATTGCACCATGACTGACATTGACTTTATCTACTCCTGATATGTTAATTTCGAAACATGAAGTAGGAATTACAAAACAACTTTCAAGTGGATGATTGGAGTTATCGGATACAATCGAACACTCCCATTTTGTATTATCGACACGAGTTTCTTACAATCTATGGTAGTACCCAATGAGGCCAAGGTCAGACTGCAGTGGCTTATCCAACATTTATTACAATTTATAACCAGTTAAAACTAAGTGCGCTGTTGGGCTGTTAGCCGAAACAGGGCACTTTGTTTCAAATGGTACCTAAAGAACAACCTGTAACTGCTAGTAAGGAGCTGTTTGAGCCAAAAAAGTTGTATGTGCTTTATTATTTCTTATTTGTTTCACATAATGTCGTACCTAAAGACTATGACAGGCCAACTTCCATATTTCAAAAAAATGGACAGGTTCATCCATTTTTATTCTATTCTACTTTTAGTTCATTGTCTGATTCACGATCACCTTTAACGTAGCTTAGCATCGTAACTCTTTTTTTTTAATAAGACGAACTTTCTTATAGATTGAAGCTTTGCGGGGAATTTCCGATTTTTTCAGTCTCAACAACAGCTATTTGATAACTACACCTTCTGCAGAAAATAAATGGTCAGTTCCATCATAAGACCATGACACTGGAGTCAAAGTGGATCAGGACTCTTCGTGGGCTGTACCTGGAGTTTCATAGTCATCAGTAAGTTTATCATCTACCTACATCATCCACTTGCCCTTATCACAATTTATTTAGGGTCGGCGCATCATTTCTATTTATCAGTTAGTTTATAATGATAAAGACGATAGTCTATAGAGTTAGAGTGATTAGTATAAATGTTGATGGATGGAGAGGCAGAGTGTGCGCGGATTGTGTGAGGAATGATATAAAAGAGAGGGGAGTGAATGATAGCGTGACGGTTGACAGGGGAGAATGGAAGAAAAAAAAGGGCTGCGCCAACCCCACGTAACATGGGACAAGGGCAGGAAGATGATGATCATGATGAGTTAGTTTTAAATAACGTGCTAAAAATATTAGCCAGTCAATAAGACCGTATCAGAACGTTCATCAAATTCTTAGAGTTTTGAATCCATAGCCACAAACAGCTTTAAATGTTATTTCAAAGACCTTGCTTGAAGAAAAGTTTGTCTTAAAGTTAAATTGCCTTAGTATTGCTTTCAAACAAGAAATCAGAACTAATATGAAGAGTCACCTTGTAAATGATGAATGATATTTATTTCTATAAATTAGTTTAAAAAAACACTTTTACATGTCTAATGTCTACCATCCGACTACACTAAATAAAATTTCATTTGCAGATTTATGCACTAGGTTTAAGGAAAATGATCAGATGGTTAACATAGAAATACGATTTGAAAGTACCGATTTTTGTGACTGAAAATGGTGTGGGAGGTTCGGGGACAGTTGAATGACTACGATCGAGTCTCTTACTTCAATGTAACAATGTAATTGTTGATACACGAAGATAGAAGCAACGACAAGGGATATTTCGCTTGGAGTCTCATGGACTTTAAATGGGAAGATGGGTATAGGTTAGTACCTACTTAGTCAGTTTTGAATGTCAATTAACTATTTTGTCTTAAGCCGTACAATAAGGTTTTTTAGACAATCAGCTAAAAGGTTAAGTACACCGGCAAAAATTAAAAATTGCTTCACTACTGTGCGTTCATTATAACACGTCCCGTGACGCGATTGGTAGCACTGTTCTGTCAGTCGCCATTTTGAA
This sequence comes from Xanthia icteritia, assembly GCA_949128155.2. Taxonomy (NCBI): domain Eukaryota; kingdom Metazoa; phylum Arthropoda; class Insecta; order Lepidoptera; family Noctuidae; genus Xanthia; species Xanthia icteritia. Next base: position 9,078,383 of record OX421938.2, on the reverse strand, counting down.
CTCTATTAGTATTGAAACTAGGCTTGACATGCAATGGTGCCAACATGACGGCAAGGGACAATTTATTGTGAATGGTCTGTATGCTGTCAATATTTTGTGTGCGTACTTTTTAAACTTGGGACACTGAAGTGCGATCAAGTCAGTGGCCTGGCTTCCCTTTGATGCACCCCTTTAGTTGACTCTAGGTACATAATTATGGGTATGAGGTAAGAGATCGAGTAATGCCTTTCAATAATGCAAGAACGTAACCCTTATTGTAACTCACTTTCAATCACAATCTGAATAATTTTGAAGGATATTGCTAATACATTGCTTCATAATTATGTAAAATTTGTCTGCGCAACAACGTAAATAACGCAATGAATGTTGTTGAACTGTCAAAATGATAGCTATTGCTACTATAAGTAATTACCCGGCTGATTATGAATTCGAACAGCTTTCTCTCGATTCTGGAAAATACTGCAATATTTGAACGTTATTCGAACGATTATAAGCTGAAGACCGATCGATTCAAAATGCATAGCTGTGTAATCACAGCTCCCAATACGTGTTAGGTAATTCAAAACACGTATCGTGATACATGACTAGATATCAATCAGAGACTAAGCTGCATACAATGTTGAACATGTAGGTACAATTTGCAAATCGCACGAATATTTGTGTTATTTGTCCACTCGGATTTCGTACTATTAAAGTTCAGCAGCCTAATTGCAGCACACTCGTATGCAATGATCTATATATTAATATTTTAATTCGTTGTTGAAAATAACCATCTTTCAAGCAATGGATTTTGTAGTATGGTAAAAAAGTGATTGTCATGACAAGTGTGGTAAGTAATTTTGTTAAGATGAATTTGATAAATACCTATAACTTCATGTTCTATGTTAAGGGGTTTGGTTTCCGCACTTAGTCCGTCAGGTGGACCATTGTGCGTGGCAACTTCATGTTTTATTCTTTTTTGTTATGTTCTTCCAGAGAGAAGTTTGGTCTCTATCAAGTAGACTTCAGTAGTCCAAACCGGACAAGAACGTCGAAGCGGTCTGCGAAGAATTTCAATAGCATCATTCGTACTCGCACAGTTCATTTCAACTTTCTAAAACCACCTACGGATCATCATCGGTTCTTGGATTTGCTATATCAATTTTCCATTCCCAGTTGCTGTTTTCTTAATTAAATTATTTTAGTTGATACCTACTTACTTTATATCGAAACTAATATTATAAAGAGAAAAGATTGTATTTTTTGGATTTTTGTATGTTTGTTTGTTTGTAATGGATAAACTCAAAAACTACTGGACCCATTTTAATTCACCAGTAGAATACTATATTATCACTGAGTAATATAGGCTATCATTTATAAAGCTATCACACGGGCGAAACCGCTGACGGAAGCTAGTATCCAATATAAAATAAGTCCTCTATTCGTTTGGCAATAATTATTTTATTGAATAGTTTAAAAAGTTCTACATATAATCCATTATTTTGACATGCACGAACATCAAGACTCGGAACACTTGCTGTTAGCCATGTAAATATTGGTTCAGTGATAAAATTGAACCTGTTACCCATAGCCCATAATTTAAGCAATCTTAATTATTATAACATTAACAAGTCGTGTGCTCGATGGGATTTTCCATCGGCAAAAATTCTTAGAAAAATTCTTCATACAAACATTACAAAACTTCCATACAAACATTCTTCCCCTTAGTTAACCTTTATTGAATGATTGAAATAGCAAACATTGTTGTAGCAGAAAAAACAAGAAATGGTGTTTTAAATTTATTTTAGATTGTTGTATGTTCTTATAAATATATTTCAGGATTATCTACAGAACTTGGCACCCATTTAGATCTCAATTTTTTTGTCGACGAACCACGCTTATTCTTAATATTGAACTTGACTCCAATTTTCACATGTTTTTGGTGGGATACAAACTTTCTTCCTCTTAACCCGTTAACCCCATACCACCACCACTTCATAATAAACTCTTGTACAGAGTTTCATCCTTCTAGAACCAGTGGTTTAGGCTGTGCGTTGTTTGTTAGTATTGGAGCCCGTAATCTTGCCCCACAGAACACAAATGGGGCAAGATTTCCTGCTCATGCACGACAATGCCCGGGCACACACGGCGAGAACGGTAGCAGCTTGGTTACATACACACAATGTTAGGGCCTTAGACTGGCCTGCTCAATCGCCAGATCTAAATCCCATTGAGCATGCGTGGGATATGCTGCAAAGAAGAGCTCTGAAGGAAGTTCCTGAAAATCTGGCTACAGAAGATCAACTTTTTGCGCACCTCAGAAGGACATGGGACAATATTCCGCAGCAAGACATTGACAACCTTGTTCTGAGCATGCCGAATCGTTGCCGATGTGTTATGAACATCATGGGCGCTTTCTCAGACTACTAACTTCAAGTTTATAAACACAAATTAAATGATTTTTCTATTTTTTTCAGTTTTTACTCATAAATAAAAAGTTAATTCATATACGGTTTCCGTCTATGCTTCATTTTTTTTCCATAAAATCCTGAAATTTTAATCGAAGTACCTTAACCATTATTAAAAAATGGTAGAATATTAAATAACGTATTTTTTAAATATATACATGTCATATAAATAATTAACACATTGATAGTAATTCGCTTTTTTAAAAATATCCCTAGACCGTGTTGATGTGTGTAGATTAACACAGTATGCTGTTAGCTACCCTTGTTTCACATAATCGCATATAAGATCCCACTGGAAGGTACGGTCAAATTATGCAAACTAATAACTCAACAGATATTGCGGTAGGTTATGTATATTCAAAACATTTAACTAACTAAGAGAAATAATATTTCAACATTGAAGGCGCGTTTCGTCATGTCTGGTCGACCTCAGTGTAGGCAGGATTCTAGGAACTGGATTGTTTCAGTAATACTTTCCTTATAGGCGTAGTTAGCTAGGTACAAGATATCTAGATACCTTCGAGTAATAGTAAATTCTCTCATTGTTGCTGTGTTTATGCTGGCAACATTAGATACTTGTTTGATCATTCGTTATTGCCTCTATCCTAGTGTGTACTGGAGTAGACGTCCTCTGTGCGGTGACTGGTACGGTCAGCGACAAAATTCGATGAACAATGCTACTTGTACACATCATCTAAACTGACACAAAATCATTCGATAAATATTATATATAATATATGACGAGTGTGGTAATAACGAAATAGACAACTACCCTGTCTCTTTCGTTATTATCAACCATACTTTGACTAATGTGGGTGTCCTATGGGTAGTGTTGGTTATTGCGCAATAGAAAAACCGTTTGCGTTCAAATCAAATTATAATTTACGATCAAATTAATCACACGAAACGCGCGACAGTTTCTAAGCGTCTTCACTGCTGACCACCACCCATGAACTCCGCTTAGCTCCGGCTGGTCTGAGCGTTATGTTGTAGACCCTGTGAAGCGCTGAGAGTGCTAATAACATGCAATTAGTTTGGCCTATGTCCAGTAGCAAACTACTAGCTCTTTTACATCTACTTCAAATATTTTCATTTCCTATCCACAATGTGATATGATATGTGTGATATGGCCCTTAAACATAATTGAAAATTCGGGGGAAAGTTTTCATTGCTGTCCTCCAATTTCGTGGACAAGATATTTTCACTAAAACGCTTCCCTATAGTCTACAGGGAATTCCCGACCTACTCCGTGTTCCCGACATAGTTTAATAAGCAGAGTGTAGTTTTTATGTGAAAGCGATACGAGTTCGTGAACTTGCATCGCTGTTCCAGGAGCTTAAAACCTGGTTGTTCTTGGCTTTGGTGCAGCCATTAATTAATGTTCTTCTTGTCACGCAATGGTCTATGGTTTGTTTCATGATGGAGAAGAAGTGCGCTGCCTACAATATTACAAAGACTAATATTATATTAGGTCTTTACCTATGAAATGCCGTTCTGCAGTACTGGCCATTTCAAATCAAAATATTTTTTGTTTGGCTAAGAATTCTAATTTCAAATTAATTTTATTTTAAAAACATTATTTTTTTCCAAAAGTAGTCATTTGTTTATTGATTAGTGTTACATTTTCATCGCATTTCAATCTTTTTCGTCATCATGGATACGTTAAAAATTCGAGTAATTATGGAATATGAGTACCGTCGTGGCAGCAACGCGGCACAAGCGGCACGCAACATCAACGACGTTTACGGAGCTAAAACTACAAACCAACGCACCACCTGTTATTGGTTTGCTCGCTTCCGTTCTGGAAATTTCGACCTGAAAAATGAACCTCGCGGTCGTCCGAAGATGTCGTCGTCGACAATGACGAATTAAAGGCGATTGTGGAAGCTGATGATACACAATCTACGGCTGAATTAGCAGCAGCTTTCGACGTTAGCGTCAAAACAATATTGGTCCATTTGCGTCAAATTGGCAAGGTAAAAAAGCTTGACAAATGGGTGCCCCTCGAACTCAATGATCGCCAGCGCGAAGTACGCGTCGAGACGTGCCTTGCACTGCTCAACAGACACACAAATGAAGGAATTTTGAACCGCATTGAAAAATGGATTCTGTTTGATAACCGCAAGTGCTCAGCAAGTTGGTTGGATCCTGGTTCAGCCTAACAATGCCCTAAACGAAAACTTACCCCTAGAAAAGTGATGGTCACTGTTTGGTGGTCTAGCGCCGGTGTGATTCATCACAGCTTCTTACCAAACGGGGTGACCATTACTGCAGATGTGTACTGTGAAGAACTGAACTCAATGATGGAGAAGCTGGCACATCTCCAACCAGCATTGGTCAATCGCTCGTCTCCGCTGCTCCTGCACGACAACGCGCGACCTCATACTGCACAGCAGACGGTCTCCAAGTTGCAAGAACTGGGGTTGGAAGCTCTCCGTCATCCGCCCTACTCACCAGACCTTGCGCCTACAGACTACTACTTTTTCCAGAATTTGGATAACTTCTTGGCGGGAAAAAAATTAAATACCCGAGAGGCAGTACAAAATGCCTTTGAAGAATTTGTTGCCTCCCGTCCAACTGATTTCTTTAAGAAGGGCATCAATAAACTGCCACTGCGTTGGCAAAGATGCATTGATTGCATGGGTGATTACTTCGATTAATACAAATATAAAATACATGAACAAAATTCGTTTAAATTTTTTCATACAAAACGGCAATTTCATAGGTAAAGACCTTTTATAAGACTGTTTATACCAAACAGTGTATGAAAACCTTGTGCATGCACTAATTGAAGGGAATGTTCACGGATATTAATCACGGTTATTTAATTAACTACCAGGGTAATTAATACACCAATTAATTTATGATGTATGCTCTCCCTACTGATTAAATACTGTATTCAGTCCAACTTTCGCCACTGGTGACAATATAACTACTAAAGCAGGAAATAATTATTATCTATTCCAACCATTTAGTTTCGAACAGCTTCGATGGCAGCACTCATAATTGTTCGGCGGTTGCACAGCGGACAGCTTAACATAGCTTGTGGGCACATTAATAGAAACTGTTTACTCGACCAAACACGGTCGGTCGGTACCTAAATACGATCATTATACTACTAATAGCTTCTCTATTTAGTCGGATAATAGACTTGCAACAAGTTCGCGGCTATTGTTAGCTCATTATCGCTTTTAAATGGCTCTGTTGTTCTTACAAATCTTTATCTTTCGTTTTTAAGTCAGAATTGCGGTTTCCTTTTGTTACAAAGTTAGTGTTTGCAACTGAATTAGTGGTTAATTAAATGGAAAATTATGGATTTTAGTCCAGAGCATAAACTGAGGAACAAACCCTCATTAAAAAAAAATATATTTTCAGCAGTAGTCGATACTTCAATATTAACATCTTACCAATATTAGGCTAGTATTAAAAATGCAGCAGGAAAAAACTCAGTCAAAGATACGATTGGAATTATTTCCGGCAAATGATGATTGGTTCACCCCGTATCACACTTTTCCCTAAATTGCGCAAACGTAGTGACTGCAAATGGCCTCAATGCTACCCTTGTAGATACTCATCATGGATGGGAAAACGGTGTCATAATATTTTTCAGGAAACTCCTTGGCTCAACTCGTCCTGAAACAAAACAGCTTAACAGAAACAAAAATATAACAAGCCACATAAACAGCATATTCTGACATAGCGAAACTTGGAACAAAGCTAAACCTAAACTTTTCCAAGCCGAAGATATTGTTGTCTCTGTATAAACACTAAACATAAAACTACTGAAGTTAGGACTTTAGTTAGGTCAGCTATTTCTAAAGTTCACATTTTCTATTCTCTCAACCAGACAGCGATCGCTTTGCAAATTGAAATAGACCGAGGTGTTCCGAATCGGGAATTGGGGTCCATATTAAATAAAGTATTGGAGCGTTTGTATTCTGACACGAGTATTTTTGAGATCGAGACCTGATTTCGATGAAGAAGTATTTTGAGATTTGCTAAGTGAGATTAGGGTTAGTGGATTTCTTCGATCGCGTTCTGTATATTTGCATTTTGTTTTTCTAGACTAGACTAGACCACTATCATTATTATTCAAGTTGTATGCGAATATGTCTATCACCGATATTGTTGTGTGTCTTTTAGGTAATCGTCACTAATGTCGTAATGGCACAGTGGTTTTGACCTTGCCTCTCATGCAAGACGGTTCAAATTCGGGCAAGTACCAATGACAGTTTTTTTCAATTCATTTATGAACGTTCTGACTTTATCTTGAACATTACAGACATCGGTGAAGGGAAAACATCGTGAGGAAACCTGGACTTATAGTTAAAATGAGTCTGAAATCACCAACTCGTCTTGAGCAAGCAAGGTGATCAATGCTCGTGCCTTCTCTGTATGAGAAGAATATTATTGTCCCTTTGCCGCCTATTATTGCCAGCCTTTTCCCTTGAAATATACCTTACTCAAACTAAATCAAACAATTTGGTTCTAAGAGGTGACGAAGAGAAAGAAGACGTAATAATTTCTTAGCCAAAATCCACAAAAGAATTTAAATGGATTGTTATGTCAGTTTCAGTTTTTCCGCAAGGGACTCACTGAGTTTTATCTTTTAACTTGATTTTGTTTGTTGGTTTTCGATCGATTTTAATTGTTTATTTATAGCATCGAAAACCTTCCATTAAGTGACTGTATAGCTTGTCCACTCTGAAATGAAGAGCCCCACTACCGCATTACCGCATTACCGTGTGCGTAAAAAACCTATATTACAAACATTGTTAACATAACCCATTTAATTATGACTAGAGATCGGATATTCGGATGCATATTTACCTAAAGTTGAGGTGTTGACTATTTTGGAAAGCACTTTTGTATCGGAAAAATCCCGGGATTCCGGGATCGACAAATTTTGAGTTCTGATTATAGAATCGAATGTATATTTATTTACGATCAGGTGTTGGCTAATATGGAATGCAGTTTTGTATCGATCGCAAAAATGTCGCGATTCCGGAATTGATAACTTTCGTACTTTTTGACTATAGAAATGCTAGCTAATGTTGTAAAGGTGCAACAAACAACTCGGTGCCCAGACTTTCGTAAAACATATTTACAGTAGGTATATACATTTTTATGTTTACACCGCAAAAGTAACCTTCATAAGACGTCTGATCGTTTCCATACTACGTATTCGATTAGTTGTTAATTCCCGGATTTTATTGAATTCCGGGATTTATATTAAGAAAAAAAAATATTAAGTAGCCACTTCCATAATTTCTTAGCCAAAAATTTACTTTAGGTGAATATGCATCCGAATATCCGATCTCTAATTATGAATACTGGTATATTTATTATACCTACCACACAAGATACACGGACCATATTGTATGGATATTTAAGAAATATCAATTTTGTTAAAAATTATTGCCGATTAAATATTAAACTACACACGGAAAATATGAGACCTTGTGGTGTGGGCAAGATTGGTCCAGGGCTTTTTTATTATTCCGGAACCAATCGGATAATTAACAGTAGGTACCTACGCACACACAAAATATTTTATTGGAATTGACGCTTCCTACAATATTTATACGTCATATGGCTGTTAAGCATACGTGTACTATTTTTAGTTTGTTTTTATTAAAATTATCTTATTTGTATTGCCAATTATGTGTTGACTGTATTAGACATTACTTAGTTTATTTATTTAATAGTTTATGTACACACATATAAAGAAACAAGAAAAAGGAACAGAAAAATACGAACAAATGTGATGCTTATTTCTAAATAAATCTCTTCCAGCATACCTGCGATAGGAAAGTGGATAAAAAGAAATGTAGACAACGTGTGTAAGAGTAGAAGAGAAAATAAAATACATAAAATAAAAACATTTAACTATTCACTAATTAAAAAAAAAACATACAATATGAGAATACACTTACATACATACTTCTAAAATAAATATCTCTAAAATATGTATACTAATACTAGTTATTATGAAATTGTATATTCTGACATTACATGCTTATTGATTAGAATTTATGAAATTGTGTATGGTACTATTTTGAAATTGTATAACCTATTAATGTGAATTTATGAAATGGTAATATTTTAATAGTGCTTATGATTTTAATAATAATCTTGCATGCCTGAATTGGTGCAACACAGTGGACTGCGCATAACCTTGACATGTAGAAATATATGATTATGTACTGTGTTGAGCAATAAACATTAGAATTTGAATTTTGTACTAATGTACTTACATGTTTTAGAACAAAGTAGGCACCCACTAATTATTACCCCAGTAGGTACACTGGGTAATAAGTAAATCTGTGGCAGCCCAGGGTTAAAAAAGTCGCTTTGTCTGAGTGTATAACAAACAACACACATTTTCCTGATTATACTATGACCAAATCAATCAATCTGCCTAGCCTTTTTCCAACAGTGTTGGAGTCAGCTTCCAGTCTAACCGGATGCAGCTGAATACCAGTATTTTACTGACATGACAGAACTTGACATCGTCTGCAAAGAGTGAACATTCACTGTGCTTAATGTAGTTCACTATGTCGTTGACTGTGCTTGATCCAGTTCACTATGTCGTTGACGAATAGTAGGAACAATATCGGACCCATATGGTGTTAGGGGTTGTTCTAAGTGCTAGGCTAGCTACCATCATCTAAAGATAGCCAGTTCCTCTATAGTTGACGATTCTGGGTGAAGCTCGCTTCAACTTTCGGCCTGATCATCACTTACCATCAGGTGAGATGCAGGTCAATAGCAATGCGCTGACTCCAAAACATTAAAAATGGTGTATCTTGCACTTTGCCAGTCTGTCATCAGTTATTGCATCCCGGTCTGGGGTGGCACCGCTAAGACTAGACTGCTTGGATTGGAACGCGCCCAGAGGGCTGTGCTCAAGGTGATGCTCAGCAAGCCGTATAGATTTCTCACAAGTGATTTGTACGCGGAATGTAAGGTACTTACTGTGCGGCAGCTCTTTGTGCTCAATGCCACCCTCAGGAAGCATAGCCAGGCTCCTCCATTAGATCCAGCCACTCGTAAAGCCAAAACTTGCATGCCCATCTGTTTCTCAAAAAACAGCTTTCACTAGCTTAACTTTATGTAATAAGCTCCCTCATTTACAGAAGTGTCAACAAACATATCCAAATAATAAATTTGAACAAACACGAAGTCAAAACCAAATTACAAAACTGGCTGTACATTCCCGTACTGAAGACCTTATTTCTAAAATTATGTATTCACGTAATAGTAATAATCGTTAATATTCTATAAAAACGGAAACAGAAACACATGCAACATCACACGAAAACACATTATAAGACTACACACACACTCACAGAACCCCCTCTCATACACCACACCACACACCATCCCACTCATTAGCCATCTCCCCTTTTACACACATACTCACACATTCTTAATCATAGTCAAATCAGGTCTTCATGGGTGTATTAACACATAAATAAAGGTATTTTTTGTACACGAAGTTACAGTAGAACACTGACTCCTAGGTCACAGGTTTCCCCTAGTTTAGGAGGCAGGGTTTTTCACTATTCACTTTTCCCAAAATCCAATGTACCTATGTGAAATGTACGGTATTTTATACGAAGGTAGGTATTTATTTGTGTCAATAAACTTATTTTATTTTATTTATTTATTATATATTTATTTATACCAGTTGTCGTAAAAAAAAAAAAAGTTTTAAGTCACCCAGGCACGTACTGACGACGGCGGCAAGCAACAATACAGAATATACATACTTAAAGTACCATTCCGTACCATTCCGTACCCGACCGCAGGCAGCAACTGCAGGCGACGTGTTGTCGCGACACGACTTGTTTCTATAAAATACCTTCCACAGTTAGTGACACGTCGTATATATATTTTTTTATAATAAATTAGATTTGTTACATACAGCTGCAGTGACAATCATGTCATTTGGTCTAAATAGCTTTTTATTTTTATTATTTGTTTTTGCTTTTATATAGATTCTTTTCTTTTAGATTTTGTGAATGTGAGAACGTTGTAGGCTTAACAGACTGTAGATCTGTCGACCATTTTCTATCTTGCTAAGTACCTGGTACTTGTTGATAGGCCTACACTGTCCTCTCATACCTATTAACTCTGTAATTTGAAAACATTGTAAATACCATTTACTTTTAAAAGAGTAACCATGGAGTTTCTTGCCGGTTCTTCTCCATAGGAAACGACCAATCGGAACCGTGCACCTAGCTTCTGACGTTTCATAAGTGCCCTTGTAGGTTTATGTGAAATAAAATATTGTGAATTTTGAATTTTGTCGTTTGCGTTGGGCGAGTGACAGACGACACGTTTAGCCCGACCGCAGATCAGCCGGTCTATTCTGTAATAATCTCACGGTGAAAACTTACGTGAAGTGAGCTGTCATTCCACCTGCTGCTAGGGACTGACAGCTCACTCCGAGCTCACTTCACCTAAGGTTTCACGGTGAGATGGTTACAGAATAGCAATGCAGTAGTGCCGCCAACGCTCGAGCAATAACACGTTTATCTATCATAATATGTCTACGGTCGGTCTCGGAACGCCGCGACGAGTCGCCGCGACATGACGCGACACGTCGCCTGCAGTTGCCGCCTGCGCTCGGTTACGGAATACCTTTAAAATGCAAATCCTATAATAACTCTTCATTACTTACCATTCAAGATCGGTGACATAACAATTATTGCAACATTATTGATAGGTAATAACTAATAACCAGCTGGTACATAATGTATTCATTGATTATTAAATAAAGTTATTTTAATAAAATTTATGTACATTCTTACATTCTAGTATATTTTATATTGAGGTCAAGTACTACTTTACCTTCATTATCATCTGCCTAGCCTTTTCACAACTATGTTGGGGTCGGCTTCTAGTCTAACCGGATGCAGCTGAATACCAGTATTATACATGGAGCGGCTGCCTATCTGAAGTCTACAACCCAGTTACTGGGTAATATGATAACCCTCTCAAAACGGTGAAGGAAAACATCGTGAGGAAACCGACATGTCCAAGAACAAAAAAAAATTAATACATGTGACATCAATCAACCCGCACTGGGCCCACGTGGTGGATTATGGGCCACTCCCTCTTACAGAGTGGAGGCCTGTGTCCCAGCAATGGGGACATTATAGACTGATTATGACGATACCCCTCGGTAAGTCTTTACTTTACCTTATTAATGGGACTAAAAATGATAAATTATCCACAATCGGCCAAAATGTTGATTTATTGGCTTTCCGCCTCTTCAAGCGGCGTGTTTTACTTTTTTTACATTTATTTTTAGTTAAACTTGTTTCCTTAGGTAAAATACCTGTTAATTAATTTTATAAATGTAGGTTACGATTGGTGTAGAATTGAAACAAAAGCAATAGGGTTATGTTAAAATCAAAGGTGTTGAAAGAATTGGTTATCTCTGTAGTTGTGATTATTGCAGAGAGGATTGAGTGCAACCTATAGGACCTGCATAGTAATAGAGAGCACTTTTTGTGAAGGTCTTTTTCCGGGAAAGTATTATAGTCCTCGAGACCGAATTTCGGATCTCAGCGGAGAATACCATCGACGCGAGAAATATTATAGTGCAAAAGTGTATGCGCAGACACAGGTGTACTCTCTCTTCCTTCACTATCATAGTTCGATAGGACTGCAATCTGATACGCCCAGAGAGAGATCAGGCGCAGGACTAACGGCTTAACGTGCTTTCCGAGGCACGGGGGTATCACACCGCCAACTGCCAAACTCGGGGCTGTTACTGAGAAAACTTAATGGAAAACCCAGTAACACTTGGCCCGACCTGGGAGTCGAACCCATGACTCCACGCTCAGCAGTGGCGCTCGTAACCACGAGACTAGACGGGGCAGTCAAATTGAGAGATGGGGGGAGTATACCCACCATACTTACATATTTCTACCACCAAGCAGTGTTGTGGTGTCCAAACACAACAACGCTGCTTTACTTTCTATAAAGTTGCAGATATTCGTAGGCGGTGGGGACCACATACTTACCCAACAATATTCCAATATACCCTAGCTACGCTTTCAAGATTGTTTACAACATCGACTCTATAGAACATCAAAGTCCACAATGTATTAAGTTACACAAGCATACGATACTAAAACTTTATAATCAGAAATTGTAATAAAAAATACAAATGGATATAGCTCCTAAAATGGTAGCACTCCTCTGTAAAACTTGTGCTGTCTTGCATAAAATGATACAAAGTCGTAATATTAAATTAAGTATTAGGTAGGTACACACTGCTACACATCAAGCTATACATTTCCAGTATAAGCTGACCTCGCATTGTACGGAAATCCTATACAATGCGCGATCAGCATAAACTGGAAATGTATAGCTTGATGTGTAGCCGCGTGTACCTGATACACTGCTTAACGTAAGCTTAAAAATTGGCATCATAATAGATGATCACAATATTTTAATATATACCTACAATTATAAATCGAAGTAGCTTCGTGTTTGTCTGTGTGACCGCATTGATCTTTTAAACTACGCAACGGATTTTGATGTGGTTTCCATTCCACTATCATTTAGAGAATTTATTCTGGATGTTTATGTGTATAATAAATTAATATTAAACTCACAACTAATCATGTTTTGACATGTCGCCACAATATTAGATAGCATCTGTGCGTAGTAGGGTGGGTCTCTATAGTTCTTAAATAATTTTGAAATATTTTTCAAAAATATTTTTGAAACACAAGTGAATGTAGCATAATTTCGAATCAAATATACCGCTCGCTTCAAAACAAAATATAAGTTGCTGGGTATATTCATGAGTTTCTTGCCATTGGAGACCTGAAACACTAAGTTTTTTATTGTATGTTTGAATTAATGGTTTCTTAGTAAAAATTGAATACCTGTTTCAAATTAGTCATACCCTTGGCTTGACCATAGGTAGGTATTTATTAGTTTATTTATTTAGTATTGGCAGACTGTCTTTTGTTTTGCAAAGTATTTATTATAGCTAATAAAAACATTATTATATTCGAGTTTTCAGTTTTTTTTTTGGATTGGAAATTATCAAATACCTAATATCTGTGAGTATTTATATACCTATAGTATGTATGTTTATATATTTAAGCTCTATGTATTTATTTAAGTATATAATAATTTATTACGTTATACGTGTAGGTTTATTTCAATATTTTAGTTTAAGATTTCGCATATTTATATTTTTCTCTTCTTGTTCTCACACACTATTGTCTACATTTCTTTCTCATTTCTCCTATCGCAGGTCTGCTGGAACAAATTTCTTAAGAAATAAGCAGTACCTTTGTACTCATAATTATGATTATGTCTTATCTGTATCTATTTTTCTGTGTGTACATAAATAATAAAATAAATAAATAACTTTTCCCGCTCTCTAATAGTTTAAGTATTATAATTATAGGTAAAGTAATAGCTTTATTTCGTCTTTTTGCTTTCCTGTTTTCTTTTCTTTATTTAGACTACCTACTTAGTATAATCAGCCTATAATGTTCCCACTGCTGGGACAGAGGCCTCCTCTATTCGAGAGGGAGTGGGCTGTAATCTACCAATCGGGTCCAGTGCGGGTTGGTGGATGTCACATGTCTTCCAATTTTTTGGTTCTAGGACATGCCGGTTTCCTCACGATGTTTCCCTTCACCGTTTTGAGAGTAGTGGTGATGAAATTATTTACACAATTTAAAGCGCCTGCCTAGGTTCGAACCCACGACCAGAGGGAGCGGGAGGGCGTGTCAGACTCTTACTGACTAAAACCCATCCGTGTTCCTTCAGTTGTTGCCTGTATGTTGCCAGGGGCCACGGTATCCTTTTCGGACTTTCCCACGACCCGGCATTAGGTACACCTCTGCTTTACCTTTCGGGGAACACAAGCGTGATTTTATGTTATGGATTTATTTAGTAATCAACTGATTACGCATTCAAGTAAAAAATGGATTTTTTTCAACTGGAATAACCGACATGATTTTGTTTGGCTACGTACAAAAATTACAGAATTAATGTTTATTCGGTTTACTTCGAGTTCAAAGCAAATGAATCATGTGAAATCAATCGTGGATTTATCGAAATTTACGCTAATTTGTTACACGTAACAGGGTTTTGCGTTTAGATTGTAGCAAACATTAATACTCGCGTTAAACTAATTGCTGTTTGTTTATCGAAATTTTTCAAGGTTAGGTCGTTTGTTTTGATTGATTCCATAATAAATGAATGAGTTCTGTTTTTTTTTAATTCTGACAAGTGCCTTGCTCTTATCTGCCTAATTGAAATAAATTATTTGACTTTGACGTTTCGAAGTGCCCACCCGCAAATCCCGAGATTTTCACTCGCAGAGGATGAGGCCAACCACATGCAGTTATGGACAGTGGCAGCAGAAGATATTGCATACGCAAGTGCGGGTGAAAATCGCTCTAAGGTTTGCCCCTGTGATGACATTGTCAAGAAACGCAGTCACTTGAAATCTTCCAGGGGACCATTATTATCCATCTTCCTACTAAATAAAGCCACATCTAATGGCACTTACAAAAGACATTATAAAAAGTTATCATCGGGGACATAAATCATCGAAACTAAGAGATAAAAACCCACAAAGTTCCACATTTTTCATTCAATTAACCATTCAACGCTTCTTATAATCATCTTGATAACCACTTTACCCTTTTAATGAAAATTTAATCAATGACCGAGAAAATTATTTTAGGCGGAAAAAGCGCCCATTGTAAATTTAATTTTAGACCACTTTTTGAATTTTAAATGACAGTTAGGTACTCCGGAAAATGTAGAGTATAATTGAAAAAGCTTTGGAGTTTATTGTAACAAGGAATTTAAATACTGGCCGCCGATGATGTTATGCTTTATTTACTTCTAAAACCGAAATTCGAAGGAAAACACGGTTGTTTTGTTTTCTTAATTTAAACAACATCAATAAAATAAATAAATAATCCCAAAGGGGTTTAGCTTTTTTAAAATCTCTGTATAATTTGAGATTTTTGTATCTTTTTTTTTTCAGTTAAATATTTAATTGTTTATTGTACGTTAAATAATGTACTATTGCGGACACAGGCGCCTGACCAATTTTCGACCTTTTTGCCTCGGTAATATGGTCGAAAAGTGGTCAAGCGCCAGTGTCCGCGATAGTATGTAAACAAATTAACATATCAATTAATTTACACAACATATAACTTTTATTTCAATTTTTCAAATGAGAGTATCTAATACGTGCCTTATAACCTTTTTCTCAAGGAAACTTATCTAAACGCTTTTCACACTCATCTGGGGTTAACGAGAAACTTCTCCCGAAAGTTGTAACCGTCAAGAGAGTAGGGTCACTTGTGTAGGTACCTCTCCATTCGCCATTAACTCAAACGGAATCGAACTTTCTTCGGATTTAGTTTCACTGCCCGTTGCCCAGTCAATAGTTTGAAGTGTTCCAATGTTGGGCGGAGTTTACTTATTGTTGTCGGTTCAAATTCTGTTGATAGACATTTGTTTTTACGTAGCTATTGTTGTAAATGAAAATCGAACTTACTTCCAGTTTTTAACCGACTTCAAAAAAAGGAGGTTATATGTTCGACTGTATGTATTTTTTTTTTTTTTTATGTATGTTCACCGATTTCTCCGCCAATTGTCAACCGATTTTGAAAATTCTTTTTTTATTCGTAAGGGTATACTCCTGAGGTGGTCCCATATTAATTTTGTGAAGATTTGATGTATACTTTGGGAGATAATACGAAGGAACTCCTCAAAAACAAACAGTACACGTAATGTGATTTGGATATTGTACTAAAGATCAAAAATAATTGCTGGTTCTATCTATCCATCCGTGGTGAACTAATTATAGTCTTCGAAGATACCGCATGGAACTCCTCATCGGTGAACAGTACATATAGGAACTTACAGTGAAAGGTTAGAAGGTTAGGGGAAAAGCTCGTATTTTATATTTGTTTGGAAAAGAAAGAAATGTATAGTTAAGTAAAATATATATTTTTTGGTAATTTAATATGTTATGATGGCCCAGAGGTTAAGGCCTCGCCTCTCATGCATGAGGTTGTGGGTTCTAATGTGACTTTTTCAATTCATATGAACTTTCTGAGTTTATCTTGGACATTATTGACATCAGGGAAGGAAAACATCGTGAGGAAACATGGACTTATAGTTATTTCTAAGGTGCCAACCCTAGTGGGGCAGAATCCATAAAGATTTTAGACTAGTGGAATCTGCCCCACCAAGTCGAACTAGTGGGGCATATTCCACTGAAAATTTTTAGGCATTCCTCTTTGCCCCACCAGCGGGGCGCTTGGAATGATTCGTTAATTTTTGAAAAATCTTTTGTTATGTTTCCATTATTCGACTGGTATACGAATTTGTGCGGGGTAGGTATAAACACAACTAAAAAGTGAAAAATAAAAACTATTTTACAAAAAAAAAACAACCGACTTCCAAAAAAAACACTTAAAAGAGAAAAATAACTTGAATTTCGGAAGTCGGTGGCAAAAACAATAGTATTTTATTAGATACATATATAGTAAAATATACCTACCGTAATATATATGAAAGCAATTCATAACTATTTCCCTAGGGATATAACTATATCACGGCTTCAACTATGCGAACTGCGAACCATCTTAAAATATAACTATATGGATCTGTATTTTCGTTTTTGCCACCGACTTCCGAAATTCAAGTTATTTTTCTCTTTTAAGTGTTTTTTTTGGAAGTCGGTTGTTTTTTTTTTGTAAAATAGTTTTTTTATAATGCATAGGTACTGTACGGTGTGAGCAGGCCTGATGTTCAAAATAATGACCTTATTATAATTTCACATTCCGATAACCAATTTGCTAGAAAGCATCTCCGATAAAATTTAAAAATAATGAAACTTACGATTGCACGTGAAATTAAGGAATACCGTAATAAACGCCACTAAAATGAACGAATAACAATGTTTAAAGATTATTCAAGGATTCAAGGATTATTTCTACAAAGATCTAGTCTGAACCGGACTTCAAGATCGTGCTTGCCTTCGCGCTTTTAAACTGTTTGCGTTTCTTAGTGAGAAAATGTTTTACTTCTCATTCCTCCCTTAATTACTGGGTATTAGTGGCCGGGTGCGCTAATTAAACCAAGCGTGTAATGGTCACAATTAAAACGAAAGCTTCTGTGGAAGGCCGTAAGTCGTTTATTATAGGAAGGGTGGAACTTTGTGGCTGCATCAGTTCATGTTGTTTTGTAAAACGTCATAATTTATTTTATGGAGAACTAGCTTTTGCCAGCGGCTTCGCTAGCGTACATGTCAGAAATGATCCCACGGGAATGTACTACCGGGATAAAAAGTATCATTTGTCCTATTCCAGATCATGGCCTAACAACGGTGTGCCTTTTTAGCGTAACGCGATTTTTGGGAATTAATTTTGGAAAATTAAGAATACATTTTTGTTGTGATAGACTGTGTTGTTTAAATGTTGATCTCCTTGATAGTACAATGTGTGCCAAACAGTAGGTAGGTAAATATAAGATCCAATGTTATTCTTCAATAGATACTTCTTCTCTTGTATCGGCACGAAGTTTTTTCGTTTAGTTTTTCTCAAAACAACAATAAAACAGTAATCAATATTTGTTGAACTGCAAAATACAGCCGGACTATTCTGTAAAAAACTTACCGTGCTAACTATAGGTGAAGTGAGCTGGAAGTGAGCTATCATTCCATCTTTTGCTAGGGATTGACACACTATTGACAGCTGACTTAAGCTCATTTCATGAAAGTTTTCGCAGTGATATTTGTACAGAATCGAATGGCTGGTAGGTATTTATGTGAGACTACTGCTCATCCCATGGTAAACCAGCCAGCAACCAAAATGGTAAAGGCTCCCGTAGACAGACGACGACGCGACAGTGCGATGTGTTTCTGATAGAATAACTGCAATGGAGTTTCATAGATTTTTTTCTACTAGAGCCTTCATTCGGCTGATTAAGGAAAAAGCACACATATCAACTCGGAAAGGGATCGTCACTTTATCAACTTCCTACTGCAACGCACACTAATCGGAATCCTAACGTAATCGCCTCGCCTCGGAACAAGCTCACGAACCACGGCGACACGGTGACGATCCCTTTCCGAGTTGATATGTGTGCCTATATGACCTTTACCTACCCAAAGATCGCCGGACGTACATTAATGTAGGTACCTATCGCCATAGGTGAAAGTTTTTGTATAACAGCCTTAATTTAATTCTCATATCTCTAATTATTTTCTGAAACGTACGAATCCTATTTTATATTCTAATTAATCCAATACAATATTTACGTACATAATGAGACTTAATAAGTGACGTTGTTATAAAACTTTCATTCGATTAACAAGCCTGTTATTCCCTGCCTAGCCTTTTCCTAACTTTATTTGGGTCGGCTTCCTGTCTAACCGGATGCAGCTGTATACCAGTATGTTATTTACGTGGAGCGACTGCCTATATGACCTGATTAACAAGCCTCTTATTAATAACTACTTACATTACGTAATTACATTACTTATTCATTACATTTATTTACTACGTGCTGCATAAATTTGATCGTCAGAATTATACAGCATACACACATAACACACACACACACATATCACGCACACACATCACACACATGTCATCACAACTGGCAAAAAAAGGCAAAATCTTGCAATACCTAATCGTGCCAAGAAAACCTGCAATTTTGTAAGTAGAGGTAGTTTCCTGACCGGTATTTTAAATTTGGTTAGGTATTCCTATACTTCTATAACTAAAACCAAAGTTGATTATTTATTTATATATAAAGGCAACTAAACACATACACAGCATTAACCCAAAGTGTTTGTCATAATATAGATCTCGCATGTATCTATAATGTGATGAAATGTGATATGTGTTCGTGTGTATACGTGATGTGATGTGATGTGTGTTAGTGTGATGTGTGTATGTGTATGTGATGTGTGTGTGTGTGTAATGAATGCTGATAAATATCTGGATTATCTAGTGCATAAGGTTTTTAGGATTTATTGGATGACAATCAAAACCTGCCGATCTAATCAGCTCACTTCACTTAAGTTTTTGCGGTGAGATTTTTACTGAATAGAATGGCTGTTCTTTAACATTTTTCAAAATAAACCAAATTGATAACGCAAAGCTTTATTAGATCAGTGTGTCAACTCAACCGACCTGCCCTTCGATGTTTGTATTTGAACATGATTTATTTAACCGACCCACAATCACGGTCACGAATGACTTAATAATCTAACAAACAGGGCTCCGTCCGCGTGGAATAAATTATAAACCTTTACATTTTTATTGGCTAGAGTTCCGTTTAAACAAACACGGGGGCTTTTCGACTTGATATATTAAGTACAATATATTAAGGCAGGAATGTTTGAGAACATACTTCAGACAAGGAAGGCCGGCCGGCTTTTCATATGCTTTTCTTCTTCATTGTGACAAAATTTCCTGTAAGCATTTAATTAAAAGTTTTATATATATATATTTTTTTTTTTTTACCATGGCTTTATTTCCTTTATCATCTTAAATACATCTAACACTAATATATATAAATTATGTACAAGAATACACAGGCAAAAAAAAATATATTTGATTAACAGTTACATATAAACTTAAAGTCCACTTTTAAACAAGATAAGGTAAAAGTTATTAATAACGAAAAACGTGTATAGAAATAATGTTTCTGGCTTGCGTATGACTTTATGTTAGGTTCGTATAAGAAAAGCAGTCTTAGGCCCGTATTACACAACCTTACTCAAGACTCAAGCATTACTCAATACTAGTTTCCACCAATCAAAAGGCTTTAAACGAGTTTTAAGTAATGCTTGGGTTTTAAGTGAGATTCCGTAAATACGAACCTTAATACGCGGATTTTGTTTCGTAAAGAAAACCAATACCAACAAAAAACATCACAAAGACTTGTAGTTGTTTTTAATGCTAATAAACATTGTGTAAACCTACTTAAACTTCAATAATTGTAACTAACTATTAATACGAGAAAAACAAACAAAAAATATCCTAACTTAATAATGCTAATTATAAGAAATACGTTGACCCCCAATTACACGACACCTAACTTTCTGCCACAGATATTTGTTTTTTTCTTAATTCTGTGTTCACCAAAATATCCCTTAAGCTTGAGTTGCAATTTTGGCCATAACTACCTATGTTAAATCAACCAATATTCCATCCTTCTGAATATAACCAACCCAACTATAAAATAAATAATAAAATAAAATAATAAAATAAGTGATAGACATAATTTTAATACTTACTAGAAATAAAGATAAAATAGATCAACCATTTTTCAGATTATCTAAAGTACATACATCTTTTATGGGGTACTGTGTTAAATGTTACAACAAAATACCTTGTGATATTTTGCAATTAAATGAAAGAAAATTTAAAGCTCATATTAAAAGTACACTTTGTAAACAAACATATTACAAATTAGAGGATTATATCCAAGATAAGAATGCTTGGAAACATGCTGGTCCTGCTCCATAGGATAATTTAGAATCAAGACAAAATCAAACTGGTTGCAAATTTAAGTGTATATTTTATTATTATTTTTTATTATATGACATTGATTTTACTTTCTATGACCAATTCCTCGCACACTGACTTATTAATTGTGGAATCTTAGGAGGACTTTTACAATGTTTGTAAATATGTGAGCACCATGTATCTATCACATAATTAGTTTATCTGTTGTTGCTTCATTTTTAATTCTTAATTCTTTTTACCTATTGTGGTATAATAATTTTATTCTAGGTGCATCGTCCTCACATATAATTATATAACTAATGTACTTATACAAAATATTGTAAAACATTTTAAAAGAGTAACGGTGGAGTTTCTTGCCCATTCTTCTCCATACGAAAACTACCTTTTGGAAGGGGCAACTAGAATCAATTATTTTTTTTTTGTAAATTTTTGACGTTCAAAAGTGCCTTATACGGGCCTACTTGAAATAAATGATTTGACTTTGACTTTGACTTTGACCAACACGACAAACTATCAAAAACTGTTAAGCTGTTCTCAACAACATTCAACAAAACAAAAAGTTTCCTGTATAAAACAATACCGCGACATACTCGGTATAATACGGAACCATCCGTGTGAACTGGCACTCGTGACCGGATCTGAACTTGGCTTATAACTACCGTCTTTGATTCCGGATTCCGATGTTTATTTATGTAGGTATTTGAATACCTATAAATAATGATGTCGAAGTCGTATATTTATGATGAAAAAATGCAAAGTTAGTTATCCACTATATTAAAATTCTATGAATTTTAAATAACGGAACATGGAGATAAGACCTTTTATGTACATACCTGCCCATGTTCACAAAATGAAGATTGATTGTCAGGATAGTTATTTTTTTTTAAATAATTAAATGAAACCAGCCTATTAGAACCTGCGCACGCTGGCGGACGGCAGGGCAGAGCATCAAGGGGGATTCTTCTATTTTCCAGCACACACTGACAAGAAAAGTCCTCTACGATACCGCGAGCGTCCAACAGCTTACCGGAGCATCCGCCGGTATGCCGTGGCATGCGCCAGTATGCTCCAAGGTCGATCACCGAGCATTGAATGATAATGATAATGAATAGCCTTTAATAACAATCTAACACTAAAAAATAAAATAAAAAAGTTAATTCTTCAGACATCGGTTTCAGAAAATTGTTTTGCTTTAGCATAGGCCTCCCCCATATTCTTCCACAGTTCCTGGTCATGGGTTTTCCTCTACAAACAGCGCGGCGATGCTCCAAGGTCGATCACCGAGCATTGAAATATATAACTTATTTCGATTGGATAAGTATTAAATTTAAATGATAAATTTAAAATCCTCTGCCGTCCCGTCCGCTAATCTGCGCAGGCCCTTACTGTCCCATTGCAGAGCAAAAGCCTCTTCTCAAACAGAGAAGGCATTACCATTGATCATCAGGTTTGCTCAAGAAATTGGGATTGGCGATATCAGACTTATATTGATTACCTATCAGTCCAGGTTTGTTTTCCTTCACTAATGACAGATATGTCCAAGATAAACTTAGAACGTACTATCTAAGCAGTTTGAAAACAAAATCCCGTGAACACGATTACCACATCTGTTACCGCCCCTGTTACATAGCCGCCGAGCGCGGCAAGCAGAAATAGTCCTTACAACATATAGATAAGAAGTTCTTCGATGAGGACCACAACCTCCGGTTATATTATTCATGTGCGACAACCTCGTGCATGAGAGGCGGTGCCTTGATTAACTAGCCTATAGATTATTGTTGTCGAATCAAATAAATATAATATTACTACCATAACCACTTGGCCATAACAACAATATTTTTTAATTATTAAAGTTAAGCTGGATCCGCAGTTGTAGACCGCGAAATTCAAATTTACGTACGTTTATTGCAATTTGCAGGTTAGTGTCAGGTTGTATCTTGATCAAAATAAGATTCGCGACTATAACAGATATGTATTTACGGATTTATAATCATTGCAATCATGAATACAACTGTCAAAGTTAGATTTGTTCCTTATGAACTTTTCCACAAGATTCGCGTGTGACGAATCATATTTTGATCAAACTGACCTGTAAATTCAAAAAAAAAGTTAGAAAATTTGAATTTCGCCGGCTACAACTGTGAATTCAACTTAAATGTAAAATCCCTAAACGAACAGAGAATTGCCCCAAAAAATTATTTTCGTACCTATTAGTATCATTGCACATATATTATGTAGTATAAGTGTGTGTGTGTGTGTGTGTGTGTATTCATGTATATATGTGTAATTATTTTCCCAGAACATACAGAAGTGTTATTGACTTGCATCCACGTGTCACCACACAAATTAGAGAGCGTTCCCACTGAAGCGGAGACAGGCGGAGGTGAGCGGAGACCTGCACCTCATCGCGTCTCTCGTCTCGCCTGTGGTTGTTGATTCCTGCACGTCCACGCTCAGCTCCGCTCGTCTCCGCTTAGATGATTTATAGTCCTATTCAATTAAAACTGACATGTGTCATTATTTGTCTATGGGTTATATTGTGTTCATATTTTATTTTTTGATATTTTTTGTGTTTATTCTGCTATTGTTTTTTTTATATATGGTTTTATAAATTAAGTTAGCATGATATTATACAAAAAAAAAATCGAAATAATATTTCCTAATTTAAATTGAATTGCATGTGTTTTAATAATAATATTTGTACATCGTCATTTTGTAATATTTGTGTATACTTATTTTTTATTTTGGATTATATTCGAACGCAATGTAGATTGTTATTGAATTAATAAATTGATTGATTGATTGATAAATTGATTGCTTCAGTGGAAACGCACCCTTACCACTAATAAGTAATTAAGAAGATTTAAATTCTACAATGTATGCTGATTAATGTGATTATTTTCATCTTAACCTGTCTAAGCAAACTCAGCCTTATCATTGCATAATTATGTATGCTGAGTAATTCAATGTGTAATCTAAACAAATCTATTAGATTTATTCTTATTGCTCATTCGATTTTAATAATAAAATAATAATTGGTCGTAAATAGGATTTTATTTGGAATGTTTAATAGTGTTGTTATGGTAGGTACCTACCACAAAAATACTATTAAACATGCATATTATGTATAATGCATAATTATTATGCATAATTTATTATTTTTCCAATCATTTTTTAAAATTAAATCACCTACCTAATAGGATTACTATATTATGTGTAAAACCCAGTCATAAAAATAATCGTGAAGTATAGTGACAAGAACCCTGCTATCATCTTTTTTTACAAAAAAATCGTTTGAATAAGAGATGTTTCAATCTGCCTAACATTATATATTATATTTTATTATTCACTATTTTACATGGAGCGACTGCCTGTCTGACCTCCACAACCCAGTTACTGGGTAACACGATACTGCTTGGTAAGACTGGTTGTCATACTTTTGGGCTTCTAATACCCGTAACGACTGTCAAAGATCTATGAATGACAGCCGGGACCACTAAAAGTGCTTTCTGACCAATTCCATGAACCGGCCGCGTCGAACGTAGCTTAACCTTCGATGGATTCATGCGGCTGTTATCATTTAGTCACGAGCCCCTCTAAGGATAAGAGATGCTTGTAGAAAGTAAGAGGTATTAAAACCTGTCGATACATATTTCAAAGGCTGAATATATCGATGGGAGGCTTTTTCCCAGTAGCATCATCAATCAACCGACTATACCCCCAAATTGGTAAAAAGATTTTGCCATATCTGATGGCTCACGAACCTGTTATACAAGTATGTATGCCAGTGTTGAATACATGGAAAATGGGTCAAATATAATAAATGTTGGCTTTGCAAGCTTTGTTTTGTATTTCTAGGAACTTGCATTAATGAGACACAAAAAGGTACCTAACCAATTTCACGTTCAAAATCTCGGCGACAATCAAAGTAAAAAAAACTTGTGGATAAATTCGAGGTTCTTTTGACAGATAAGATTGCGAACGTTCTTAAAAATACGGGATTTGCCTCTTTAATACTTTTAATGAGATAGCTAAGCTAGCTGTGGGTACCTAAAAAGACACAATGGCGTAGCTCAAAAACTTTGCTGGCCACGTATGTACCAACGAAGAAGTTCATATCTATACACCGTAAGGACTATTTCTGCTTGCAGCGCTCGGCCGCTATAGAACCGGGGCGGTAACATATATGGTCACCGTGTTCACGAGATTTTGTTTTCAAACTGCTTAGATATGAAGTTCTTCGATAGTACATTGAACTTTTGGGCCACTTACGGCTGGCGCTGCCACAGCCAAGCGGGCAGCAGGATGAGACCAACAAGCCATCATCAAATGCGCTCTGGATTGAAAGAAGTCAAGTCCAAAGGTCCAAAGTCCAAAGGCCTCCCGCCTTTGTCCAACTGTGGGATGAAGCTGGCTAAGTAACTAACTAACTAAGCAAGCAATTGACACCTTAAGGGTACGCCGATTCCCGGCCACCGTAGGCGCGGGCTTGCGGACGGTGAGCAATGGGTAGCTCGCCGTCCGATAAGGACCATGCCCGGGTCGACGGCGCGTTGTGTTCCACGCGCGCCTCAAAGAGATGTCAGCAAATGAAGGAGTCCGATAGGATCGATGCCTGCCGGGGTTGCGGGAAAGTCCGAAAGTACAACGTACAGGCAACGGAAGGAACACGGGTGGGTTTTAGTCAGTAAGAGTCTGACACGCCCTCCCGCTCCACCCAGAGTGGGAGAAGTTATTTGATCATTTCCCACCCAAAAAAAAAAAAAAAAGGTTACGCTAGTCGGTCATTCTTCCATACAAACGTAGTATTGTGATTAACTAAAAATATTAGTTTGGAAGTTATGAGCGTCGGAACTTTCATATTTCAATACTAATTTTAACTCATCTTTTTGCGTAAATAAATAACTTATGTTGTAAGAAAATAGTAAAATAAAAACAGGATAGATAATTTATTCAATAATTCAAATATTTTTATTTTGAGTAAATATATCTAGTAGTTTTTATCATAATATCTATACGCCCAAAGGTATGTTTATGAAATTTTATTTGCTCGTTTTCGTTATAAATCATCGTCTATTTCAGTAAATAAATTAATTAATAAAAACTAGATAAATACACACTAAAGAAATAAAAATAAATAATTAGACTAATCAGCATGCATATTAGTTACGCCCACAAACGAATTCGAGCTGTCGACTAGTGTACCCTTAAGTTAATTTGCCATGTTATATCCATTTTATACCACTGTCAACAAATGACAGATGTGATTTAAATATACGGACAATTTAAGTTGGTAGTTAATTTGCTGAACAATTAATATCCCTGACTTACCTTATCTATTTACCACTACTCATAAAACTATAACATGTATAACCACACTGCTTTTAGTGTAATACACGAATATAATCTTCATCATTACACGTGTGTACACTGAGTATAGACACACTGACAAGACAACACCATCGATCATTGTTAGCAAACAGAACTTAATTAACACGACGAACGCTAAATGCATAAAATACTCAAAATACTCTAAGATATAATATAATAACTACTATTTTTGAAAGCCCGATCTACAATCGATGGGGATATAAAGAGCCAATTATTTGGATAATTTGCTGTCATCTAAAATACCGTAGTATTTAAAAAAGAAATATATAAAAGACGTGTCCTAAAACATCTATCCAGTAGAAAACTCTACGATACAAGCACACGACGTTCTTGTACATTTGTCTATAGAGGTCCCTATAAAACTTACCTACTCATATAAAATTACTATAAACGGTCAAAATAATGACAGTTGTAATATACGGACAATTTAAGCTGGTAGTCAATTCGCTTAACAATTTATTTCCCTGGCTGTACCTACCTGCTCAGATACCTATAGATTTAATTATAGCAATTTTATGATCATTGACGAAGATGTCAATGGTAAAGAAAAATACCAATGCGACCAAAAGGCTGTTAGGACTGAGCTTGTTGCTGTATTGTTTAATTTTTTTTTGTTTGTTTTTTTGATAAACGTGTAGAAAATTAAGAATAGGTAAAACATAAAACTAAACACGACACAGCCCATATGCACAATACCACTGCTGGACATGACATAGGGATTTCACTATGTGCGTCAAGAACAACTCAGCTCTAGCTCCAGGCTTCTAAATTCAGTCCATCTCTCAGCTTTAGAACTCGGCTATCTCCTGCGTTAAGCTCATTTTAGCTTCAAGCTAACTTTGGTTGAGTAGTTCTCGTAATATTTAGGTATAGACTATGCTTATAGATTAAAACCCTACCCTGGGTCCTTATTATAAAGTATTAATGACATCATGATTCCGTTGCGAAAAAATGATGGTGCTATAGGTCATGTATAGCTCCGTCTCTCTCTTACACTGGAAAAATTATGGCATTAATTCTTCATAATATGGCCCCTGACCAAATAACCTTGAGCATTCGTTCCCTCTTTGCCGCACCCCGCCTCTACAATACTTCGTCAAACACTACTAGCGCCACCTGGCGAACAACTCACGATTACAAGTAAAAATCACAGACATTAGAATTAGCAGACACGGCTTTCAATATTTAAAAAAGATATTTCTTTAAAAGAAGACCTCAATCGACCCCAATATTACAAGGGCAATCCAATTGTTTGTAAAAGACACAGTACTCGAAAGTAGAGAGAAAATATTTTTACAAGATTAAACATAAACATTAGGAGTTTAGGAGTCACAAAAGTACCGTAGCATTATTATTAACCTTAGCAGCTAACATGAACAAAGATGTAATATTTCAGTGTTTTATTATCTTTGTATTACGTGTGTATTCGAAATAACAGAATAATATAATTCGTTATTTCTTAACTAAATGGGTGCGTAGGTGCGTACATAAATAAAGTTTGAATCTTTTTAGAATTTTTGTTGTTTTTCATCGCTTGGATGAACAGAAATTGATATAATTATATTTTCAACAGACCTTCTTAGATGTAATTTCAAAAAAAATCTCTTATTATTAATTAGTTTAGAAAAGAAAAATAGCAGTAAATACATAAAATTTAAATTCAATTACGGAGAGTTGATTCATTATGCTAATGGATGCCTTAGAAAAGGGTTTGTTACCCCGAATCACGTGGACGAAGTCAAATCAATCTGCATATCCTTTTCCCAACTATTTTGGGGTCGGCTTCCGGTCTAACCGGATACAGCTGAATATTAGCATTTTACATAAACTGACTGCCTATTTTACCTCCACAACCTAGTTACTGGGTATACCCCTTAGTAATACAGGTTGTCACACTTTTTGAGCTTCTGACTACCCGTAACGACTGTCAAAGATCTACGAATGACAGCTGGGACCAACGGCTTAACGTGCTTTCCAAGGAACGGAGAGATCTCGATTGGTAATGTATGGTCACCCATCCTCGAACCAACCGCGGCAAGCGTAGCTTAACCTTCGATCGACCCGTGTGGCTATTTAGCCACGAGCTACATTAAAAGAAAAAAAAGTGTAAAAATGATATTATCACTGAATGCCCGTACAAACCACTTCTAAGCTAGCGTAATACCTTCGTTTAAAGGAATAAATCCACGAATTTCTGTCTGATTTATTAACCGGAAAATACTGATTTATAGCGAGCCTTTTCCTCTCAACACCATTCGATATTTTTCTTCTTTTAGCATTAGCCGCATAACTGATTGAATTCAAAATTTATGTCGCTGAGATTTTTCTATTAATAATATTATATTATTTTTCATGCGTATAAATTTATATTAAAAACCTAAAAATATCCTTAGGGTACATACGGCTCAAAGGATACTTTTATGTTTTGGTCATCTGCCAACTTGTGAGGTGAAGAAGAAAACGTTGACTTTTACTTTTTAATTAAAATATTTAAGTTTCTACTTAAAAGAAAATTCTCAGAAGTTTTATTGGATTGCTTCAATTTGATGTTATGAATAAATTAGTAGAACTTTTTCTCTTCACAGAATTCAGTCTCATCGTTTTCTAACACACACATTCAATTACAATCTGAAGAATTTTGAAGGTAATTGCTAAACCATTGCTTCATAAGTAACAAAAGTGGGTAACCTATGTCTGAATAATTCGTCTGCTCAATAACTCAATGAATTTTGTTGATCTGTCAAAGTGAAAGGAATTAATTTATTTATCTTCACACTGGAACGCCATACAGCAATTACACCAAACGGAACTAAAAATATATTTCTTATTTACTATTACCACTTAGGTGTATTTGTTAATACAGGTGGGAACCCAATATAACAATGTAGTCACGATTTTCACACTAAGAGACGTCACTCAAAAACCAATTAATCACCACCACCAACAAAAATGTTTTTTTTTAAGCTAGGCTTGACTGACAGGGTCGAAATTTGTATCTGTTGATTAACGTGGATTATCAAATTAACAAATCCCAAGTAACGACTCTGAGTACTAGCCATACAGAGGACAATTAGGTTAACTGTCACTGTCTGGAATTCCGCCAGTGGGCATGTAAAGATATCCACTTGTATAGAGACGCTGTTGAGTATCTTTATTGCCCGCCCCTCTTAACAGGTTTGTACGACCCATCGGGACTTTAAAAAGCGTGTCTCTCGGCCCTTGCCGCAGCCGAGTTTGGAACGAGCAATCCCAAAGATTCTAGTATTTGAGGATTATTCAGCATACCACGAAAAACCATAAAGACATATTTAACCAGTGCCAAATTGCACCTTACCTCCAACTTATAGCAACCAACCATCATTGGATACATAAGCGAATAGAATGGGTAGAGGTTAAATTGGTTCATATAAATGAACCGGGTAAATTAATTTTGCATTTTTAACCGAAGAAAAAAAGAAGGAGGTTCGCATACGATTTTTATTTTTTTTATGTTTGATCACGCATCAATTTTTACTGAGTAGCCCGATTTGAACGATACTTGTTTTATTGGGGAGGGCATACCTCGAAGTTGGTCCCATGTAAAATTGAAAACGAAAATCTACCCCTAAGGGTAATAAATTGGGGTTGATTGATTTTTTACCTGCTGAATTTTCAACTGCGAACCGATTCTGTTGTAATTCCGCGCACATAATGTAGTATTGATGACACAACCACATAACAAAGTTCATCTGATAATGGAGATGGAAGACAGTCGCGAGAGCTTCTTCAGTTTGCAGCGGCTACATCGTGTTTGGGATTATTTCTTTCACCTTGATGAGAACTTTAGACCAGGTCCCTAGGTCAGATATGTTCTCGATAATGTCGAGAGTCTGATGATGGAGACGGAAGGCTGTTGAGATAATTCCTTAATTAAGGAAAACAATAAAATTAAATGGTAACTCAAAAGCGAAAAATAAAAAACGTTTTTCAAAAATTTAAACCGACGCAAAAAAAACTGAAAAACAAAGAATGAAAAATAACCCTTTAGTGTAAGTAAGCTCCTAAACTAATTTAAGTAACAAATTTAGAGGCAGCGCCAAACACACATTCAACGAAGATCCATCAAGCTACCATTTTACGCTATAAATTTTATTGACTCAATAAATTCATAAAAAAAAACAGAATTTTTTTAAATGTCGGATGACATTTAAAAAAATTCTGTTTTTTTTTAAGCTACCATTTTACGCTATAAACACAGAATAAATATTGTGTTATAAGTAATTTATTTTGTTTGTTTGGCGATGCCTCAAAATTAATTACTTATATTAGTTTAGGAGCTTAGTTACACTAAAGGGTTATTTTTTATTTTTCGCTTTTCAGTTTTTTTTGCGTCGGTTATTTTTTTTGTAAAAGAGTTTTTTTTCTACCATCTGACAAAACTTCGTTTCAAATGGATTCCAGATGGGTAGGCGCAGTGACTTCACAGCTGCTGTTTTAGTAAACTCACGGGTTTCACGCATTACAAATCCAAGATTTTTGTGCGCTGTGGACTTCGAACGAGCGGCGGTGTCCCGCAGCGTCAAGACACTATTTCTCCATAGTCCCATAACTCCATCCATATTGCGCAAATTCTTTGGAATTTTATTGAGACTCAATAAATTCATAAAAAAAAACAGAATTTTTTTAAATGTCATCCATCCTGCCTGAAATATTACAGGAAAGAAAAAAAAATGCTATTGTAAGTGTGTTACACAATTACCCCGCTATTTTGGTCGCAACCACTAGTTCAGCCCTGCTTTTCCTCCCTTCAAATATAATCAGGAAAGCTAGAATAAGTTTGACCCTTAGTAAATACTTTAATACCATCTGAGAAAGGTTGTAAAAGGCATTACATTTCTTCATTCAAGTTATCTGTCTGACAATTTACAACTATCACGCAATGATGCAAGTAATTATCATCAAAAATACATCTGCTGCTGAAAGTCATTCATATTTAAATACATACATGGCATCGATGATATCCTTGCAATAATAATGATTGCTGAAAACGGCTTGAAATTTTACTTGCAGGAATAATTTACAAATGGATACTTTCAAGTGTGAATAAAATTTTAATGAAACGGATATCGCCGCATTGATGAATTTAAACTGGAAATAATAATAATAAATGGTTAAAATGTATTTACTTATTTACCTACTTTAGAGTATTAGTATTTACGGAAAATGTTTTAAATACTTCAATTTTTGTTCTCAATATCACCTCATCATCACTTAATTAGTAGAACTTACTTTTTTACACTTCTGAGCGTTTATGGTATTATTGTTACTTTTAGCCTGTATCATCCCATTGCTGGGCAAAAGCGTCACCCCATAACTTCCAGTGCTTGCGGTCCAGGGCTAATGTGAACCACAAGTCGTTTGTCTCCACCTCGTCCCGCCATCTTCTACGGGATCTGCCGCGAAGCCTTCTAGCTGTCTCAGGGCTCCACATTTTGGTCCACAGCTCTTTGGGCATGTGGCTGTCGTGGCCAGTCCAGTCCCACTTCAGTGTTGTGGCTTTTTGAGCAAAGTCTCTGTTTTGGAATGCATTGTCGTGTGGCGAATATGGTCTGTTAATTTGACGCCTAGAATACTGCGCTCCATCGCACGTTGGCGAACATTTAAAACTCCAAACTCAATTTAGGCTTTTGAATGTTTGTCAAAGACGAAGTTTGGGATCCAATGGCCAAAATGGACATGTCCATAACATTTCACTTGAGGGAGAGAGGGAGGTCCTTTCATCAGCTCTTTCATGGACCAGTAGCTTTTCAAGGCATTTCAGTTCGTCTTAAGACTTCCTTGTCTTTTTTGGACTGGAAAAAGACTAACTGGCCCAAGTAGATAGGATTATTGTTATGTAATAAAAAAGACTGCTGCTGAAAATAAGCCCTACTTCGTTAAAGAGAGACTATTGAAAAGATTACCTAATATTGTAAATAAATCTAGAATTCAATCTTTTGAAACTATTCCGAAGAATTGCAAGCGCAGTTTTAATTCATCGGCCACAAACATCACACCTCCTTTAAATTTCATATAAAATCCATCTGACAGTGGCTTTATGGACACTAAGATTATCAACTGCCGAGTGGACGCTAGCGTGTAGGATCGTATGCAGTAAATCCTCGGAGATTTACGACCTTTCTAATGGACAGGTAAAGTGACAATACAAACATGGTTGGAGATTAGTGCCGACACTTAAAGGAAGTATCAGGAATTGCATGCTTTTATAACAAAACGAATAAAATGAAGTATCCTTTTGAAAAATAGAGATAAAGCTACAATTTTGCGATATAAACGATATTCGAAATTTTATTTGAAAGTAAATCAGATATTTGATCGTTGCTTAAGTAACTAATCAACGATCAAATATCAGATTCAATTCAATTAATTCAATTAGAGGTTCGTAGAAATCGCCAGTTCTTCGTTGTTTTCTAAACAATAAAATGAAAGGTAGTAAGAAAGGTAGTCGGAACTATCTGCGGTGATTCCCCAGTAAGTTGGGGTGGCGCTGCGTAGAGCTCCAGTGCGTCGGATGTGGTACAGCACCGGGTTGAGGCTGACTGCTGGCGTCGACCAGGAGAGGATTGAAGGGCTCTGCTTGTGGACCGGCTGAAAGTGCCGTTTGCTGTGCCAAGGTTGCTGATGAGGCTAAGGGTGATTACCAGGTATACGAGTCCGGTGCATGCTGGTGGTCAGGATATCCGTTGAAGCCATGGGTGCCGGCTGGCTGTGTGACTCGCTGCTCGAAAGCTTGAGGAAGTGATGGTGATAACATCACGCTGTAGTAGTTGCACGAAGGCTGCGCTGATGTTCATACTCGGGGTCACCATTATAGAATTAAAAGACATTTAAAAATCAAAAAAATCTGTATAGAAGGATGAGGAACAGGGTGTCAAGTTCACTCATCCTCTATAGGAAAGGGAGGATCTTCCGACCAGACGGGTGTTGTGTCTGGTGCCTGACGATACATGTCGCGACGTTGTATATATACTCGTTGCGTGGTAAATTCTGCTTGCGCGATGCAGAATTTTGCGTGACGTCAGTGTGATGCGTCGTTCGCATGTGGCGTTTAGATGCCGCCACACCTACATATAAACCATTTTACGAACATATTTTTTTTGGTAAGTTACTACTAAGTGTAACAAATCAGTAGTGATGTCATGAGGTTTGCGGTAAATGGCCAAAACCTCATCACTAATGATTGCACAGTTTACTTACTTAGATTTAAAAGGCACTCTGCCAACTGAACAGAAGATAATAATCGTGGAAGAAAATCGACGTAGTGTTTAACGCAATGGACTGCAGACAAGCTACGTTAGTCTGTAATCCTTCTTAATGCTACCATACATGATCAGTTCAGCCTTCAGATCCATCTTGCCTCTTATAAATCCGTACCGAGTTTTTTTAAGGCATGTATAGCTACAAACTAAACCGATTCGTGTATACCTATATGCTTACGTAAACGTAAGGGCCGATGAAAATGATGCGTTGCGGTGGCGACACTGGGTCGGTGTCACTGCGGCGGCGGCGTGGCACCGGAACGGTGTCACTGCGGCGTCCTACATACCAATATACATGGTATGCCACACGATGCATTCCGGCGTCGCACCGCACATACACCGGACTTACAACCCGCGAGACGAGGTGGGAAGGGGTATACGCGTTACGACGTCGGCACTGCACAGTCTCACCGTGTGACCGCCAATGCACCGAAATCTTTGCGGTGCAGAGCCGCACCGCATCGTGAACAGGCTCTAAAGACATCCGAACGAATTTTGAATCGGAAATAGAACATTTCTATAGCATTTTGTTTTTTTTTTGGGACAAGCACAATTAGTATCAATAAATAAGAATAAAGTCTTAAAAAAGATAAAATTATTTTAAATTTTTCGAATTTTCGTTACGTTTACGTCACGTGGTCGGGCTAGCGCCTCTGGTCAATACAAACTGACGCAGTTCTTTACGCCTGTACAGAATTTTAGATCGACCACTCCATATGGGATTTAAGTCTCTTAGGTGTTAAAAATAACAATTCCAAACGATCCACGCATGACTGTATATACTTCTGTGTTTCAAGAATTATTCTCCTAACACATGCAGAGTATTAGGCTGACCGTGTACGTACGGTTTCCTGATAAGGATTCCTGATTCGAAAACCTGAATGCTTGCCTTACATACAAAATGTTCAACTGGGCGCACACGTTTGTACGTTCGTTTCGACAGAAACAAAAAAAAATTTAACGTCTGCGCTAGTCTCACGGAATTCCGAATCAGGAAACGTATATGGCCAGCCTTACGGTAATACCAGAGTCAGGAGGTCTATCGGACCCATTACCTCTGAAAGGGAAGTTGGCGATATTTCATTAATCACGGCAAGTTAAATACGCCAGTAATTTGGTGCCTCGTTCTACTTGTCATTGAACTTTGCGGTTCGCTGCACATTTTAATATTACGAATCTACCCACTTTTGACGTCTCGTTTAACTACCCCAAAAGTTTTGGTTCTTTAATTATTTTTTGTTTCTTATAAGTCTTATCACGATTTTCACCTTTGTTCACCTTTGCCTAATTAACCCTTCGGGGAAGAGAGACCTAATGTATATTACTATTTAAAATAACATATCTGACATTTTGGCACCATTGCCGTAGAGCAAAATAGAATAGAATAGAATAGATAGGAGGTTTTAGTTGCGGTACCTAAGCCAAAGATTTTAAGGTGTTGGATTTTTTTTAATGGCTTATTGTGGTTCATAGTATGTATAATATTATGTCGTTTATTTATGTGATGGATTTTTGTCTTTTTTTAATCTACGTTTTCACTCGTTTACAAATTACAGTGTCATATAATATATTATAAGATAAATAGTAATCTAGTTAGGTATGGGTACTTAAAAATTCCTTCCTCTAGTCTTTGACTTGTCTACGTCTACACTTCTTTGTGAATTTTCCTAACACAAAATAAGGAGTAAAATTTATGTACTTTCCACTATTAGAGAATATAAAACTATATAATATAAAATAATGAACATATTATTATAAAATAAGAATCTCTTTGAATGAAAACTAGATATTTTCACAAAGGAACAAAAAGACGTTTCGCGGAACTTCGGGTACGGAACCCGCATTTATCTTTGCGTGATATTACTAAAACAATAAAGGGCAAAAGGTTCCATATCATAAAAACAAAGACGTATAAAAGTGCTATCTCTTTGATTTGTTGTAGCCTCAAGTTGGCAGTGTATTTTGGGTGTTAGTTTTATAATGGTTTGTTTTGACTATCCTGAGACGTTATTTACTTTTTACCCGACTACGGTAAAGCCAAAGAAGGGATAAGATTTTGACAGGGTATATAGGTAAGTATGTATGTATCATATCATACGTAAGTATGTTTGTTCATCTGTTCCCTGATAACCCGTAAACTAGTCGTCGTATTTTGACAAACGAGGTATCGTTTGAAGTGTCATGTTATTCCGCGGGATATAGGCTATATGACATCACAAAATCAAAAATCCAAGATGGCGGCTTACAGCGAATGTAAAGTGTTAACGAGAAAAAATATTGTAGATTTATCGTATTTGGTATCTAATGAAAGGTCTTAAGGAGATCTTTCTGACGATTAAAAAAAAAACGTTTATTTGACACTTAAAAATACACAAGTAAGTCGTAATAATATAGAAAACAAATGTATTGCCAAAAATCTGATTCTAACCCTCGAACTAGGCCTGTATTTTTATTCGAAGACCTGTATTTAGGCATGGATTATTGTTCATACAACATTGTGGAGAAGTGTCGCTACATCGTTGACAGTCTCATGTGATAAAAACATATAATCAGTATCAGTAAAACAGATAAAACTTATTAACTACAAAAACTCGGTAAAAATACAACAGAGTTATATGTATGTCTTTGCGTGTATGTGTATGCGTGGGTGTAAGTGAGAGGGTAACACCAACACGCTTCTGAGCGTGGTGTCGGACAGAGTGGACAGTGAAATCCTGAGGCATTGGTCGCTCATGCATGTCCAAAATAATAATTATCTAAAATAATATGGACTTGTACCAATTACCGTGTGCTTGGTTTGAAATCAATATTTTCAATTTCAATTGTATATTTGGAGAATTTGCTACAATTATTTGGGTCGAGTAAGGGAATATATCGTTGTTTCTTCAAGAACGGATTTGAGCACTTAGAGCTGACGTACTGTGAGGACTTTACAATCGGAGAATAGTTGTGAGGTGGCGAACCTATATGGTTTCTTGGTCATGACCTTGAGCACAGCTCCCTGCGTCCGCTCCAACCCGAGTAGATAGGTATTGGTTGATAATGGACCGACATAGGGCTAGGTAGACTATTTTTAGTTTTTCCAGAGTTGCAGAATCTCTCTCTATCCGAGAAATAACCTGGCAGGTATATTTGTATCGGTTACCGCAAATATGCATTATTATAGAATAATCAGGTAGGGGTTTAGTGAAGAAAAAGGGCAGGAACTGTGTTTTGTTCAGGTATAGTGTGAGGAGGTCTAGTCCATAGCCAGGCTATTATTTTGGAGATGGAATATTTGGCTCTATCCTTGACTGCCTGCCAACTCTGTCCCCATACCAATACTGTTGTGTCATCTGCATATGTGAAAATCTTGGTGTACTAAAGTGACATTGTGTACAGGTCATTTATGTAAACCATAAACCACAAGGGGCCCAAAATACTCCCTTGTCAGATCCCAAAGAGGATTGTGCGTGAGGACACTAAGACAATCGTCTATTTTGACACGTTTCTTACGCTGGGAAAGGTAGTCTTTAAAAATCTTTAGAACAATGCCTCGTACTCCTATTCTTTCCAACTTTGTTAAGAGGATGGGGACAGTAACGGTATCAAACGCTTTGGAAAGATCTAGATATCATAGGCATAGATCTTTTTGACGCAGTCTTTCTCTCCACCCTTGTGAATTGGATGTACAATAGCTTTTTTCAAAACATCAGCAACCACCCCAGTAACGATAGTTAAATATGTGCGTTATTGATGGAATCAAGGCACGTCGGCACTCTTTGAGGAGGGAAGGTGGAATTATACCCTATCCCATTGCACAATCCAGCCGCAGCTGTAGGATTGTGGTTTCAATGTCCGCTTCATCTACTTCTAGGATAATGAGCGAGTTAGGTAGATAGGTTTCGGTACAGCCTGAGGCAGGCGGTTGAAGGGGGGCAGAGTCATCTGTAGATGAGGTTTGAAACAGAAGGATGCTATTGGCTAGATTTTAGCCGACGTCTGTAAAAAACTTGCAGACAAGGTTAACAGATGATTTTGGACTTATATACTTTGGATATTTGAAATAGTTCCAAAGGATTATCTTTGACTTGTGTGACTGTTACTTATTTTTTTTGATAGCTTTCCATAGAGCGTTAGGGTCATTACCTGCTTTGTCCAGTTGATTCTTTTCATATGCGATTTTATTTTTCGTAGGAGTTGATTTGTAAAGTTCCTATAGCGAGTATATGTTACTTTAAGTGTCATGTTATCTGGAGATTTTTTTGCTTTATTATGTAAGCTATCCCAATTTTTAATGCAGCGCAGGAGCCCTGACGTGATCCACGGTTTTAAGATTTTCAGCTTATTAGGCACCAAAACTGTTTGAGTGTGTTTATTAATAATTGTTGATATTAAGTAGTTGGTTGCCGTGTTAGCGTCATTTATTTCTAAGAGTTTTTCTATAAACAATACAACAGGCAAGTGATCGGTTATATTTGATTCTAGTACTACTATTGTAGAAGATAGTTTACATTTTAGAAAAATGTGGTCCAGACATGTTTTGATCCTAGTGAGAGCAATGAATGCATCCCACGGCTTTTTCTCAACACTCACGTATGTGTTAGGAAAAAGTCGTGGGATGCATTAAAGGTCAGGTATTCCTCTGAAATAGAGTCTTTGTTCATGCTACAGATGTCGATGGTGATATCACCAACAAAGACGTGTGTAGTAGTTGTTATTCCGGTATAGACAGTATTTAAGCTGTCTAAGCAATCATCATAGTTAATCCTAGTCTTAAGTGAAGGGGAACGATAAATAGCAACGATTTCTAATTCCTTATTTGACAAACTAGACAATTTGCATCTTTGAAAGCCGTTTCATAAACTGAGCAGGTTAATTTTGTACTGATAAAAATAATTATGCCGTCATTTTGGTTAACTACCTATGATTCTGGAATACATAACCATCTAGGATAGGTAGACCTTGCTTAGCCAGCATTGAGTTGCTATGACATCAAACTTCAATTTTGCAAGTGACAGTAAGATACGAAGTTGATCAAAGTTTTTATTTACACTTCTAATATTGATGTGAATTATCTTTATTGATTGACTAGAGTTGCCTTCATGTTTGTTGCAATCCTCTGGGCAGCAAGTGTACGAATTTTTGCAGTTTGACGAGTCAAGGTGCGAAACCATTGGGCGCGTTCATTGAGGCGGCGCCCAGCCCGCCGGTTGAAGGCGTCCCAGAGGGTCATGGCCACCCGGCTGGTCCACATGGTCTCCGGTGAGGCGGTGAGCCTCCTTGCCGGATTACCGCCATGGGATCTGGAGGCAAAAGTCCCCTCTTTGAGGAGTGGCTAGAGAGGCGCCACGGCGTCCCCACCTTCCGCCTGACGCAGGTCCTCACCGGAAATGGTTGTTTCGGGAGGTTCCTGTTTCATATCAGGCGGGTAGAAACGCCCGAGTGTCATCACTGCGTGGATCGCCCGGAGGACACGGTGGAGCATACGGTGGAGGTCTGCCCGGCTTGGGCAGAGCATCGCCGTGTCCTCGTGGAGGCGATCGGTGTCGGGGATCTCTCGCGTCCGGCCCTGGTCCAGGCCATGGTGAGCGAGAGGGCATGGGAGGCCGTCACCTCCTTCTGCGAAGCAGTAATGCTCGCGAAGGAGGAGACAG
The DNA here is from genome assembly GCA_949128155.2 of Xanthia icteritia. Classification (NCBI taxonomy): domain Eukaryota; kingdom Metazoa; phylum Arthropoda; class Insecta; order Lepidoptera; family Noctuidae; genus Xanthia; species Xanthia icteritia. Next base: position 9,039,051 of record OX421938.2, on the reverse strand, counting down.
AACGCGTGAGGGAGAGGCAAATTTCGCGCCCTCACGCCCCTAGCCGCCGCAGGAGACGCCCTGGGCGTTAGGAATCGTAGGCCGATTCCCGGCCACCGTAGGCGCGGGCTTGCGGACGGTGAGCAATGGGTAGCTCGCCGTCCGAAAAGGACCAGGCCCGGGTCGACGGCGCGTTGTGTTCAAAGAGATGTCAGCAAATGAAGGGGTCCGATAGGACCGATGCCTGCCGAAGTTGCGGGAAAGTCCGAAAGGGATACCGTGGCCCCTGGCAACGTACAGGCAATGGAAGGAACACGGGTGGGTTTTAGTCAGTAAGAGTCTGACACGCCCTCCCGCTCCACCCAGAGCGGGAGAAGTTATTTGATATTTGATAACTACAAATCCATAAAAAAAAACAAGGTGCGAAACCATGACCACATTAATATAATGTGGTCAGGTTAGCCATTTGGGAGGAATACAGAATCAATAGTGGTGTCATTGTGTAAATGTGAACTTTGTCACACTTATTGCACTTAAGTCATGTACGGTAATTATACCGTATCCTCAAGTATACTCAAAAGTGCACTGTAGTGTTGGAATGACTATGTTGTAGGTGTAGTAGAGCTGAGTGGTAGAGTGTGAGTGGGTGAACGTATTGAATAGTATTTTTGTGTGTGAGAACAAGTTGATGATTTAGTGTATGTTTTATTAAGTTTTGTTGGTGAAATTGTAGATTTTAGAAAGTTACGATTAATATAAATTGTACGGGTCCACGGGTTATATGGTATATGACATAACAAAATCAAAATCTCTAAAATTTTACGTAAGTAATTCACATACAGATCATAGGTATCAAATTCATTTTATACCTACCTCCAATTATCCCTAATCCCAAAATAATTGAAATAAAAATGAAAGTTAAAAACTAAAATCCAAGTACGTCCTCATAATCCAGATATGTAGGTAAGTACTTCATTGAAATAATAATAAGATCCAAAACATTAGATAACTACATAACATAGAATTGACTATAAAAGAATATAAAAAAAGTTCAATTTGCGAATTCAATGTACTTAAGTTCTCACTGGAGAATTACAGACTTACCTACTCCATTTCACACAGCAAATATCCTCACGTAACTACCATTACCCACTTACTAAGCTTTTAACGTAAAGAAGCTTATTATCCCGACGTACAACTTAGCACTTCAGGGGCTAAAAGCTCTGTCGAATATAATCCAGAACACAAATTAAAGTATAAATTATAATACAGACATTTGTAAGTGACACTAAGTCAGAGCTTCAAAGCTAATAGTACACTGAGGTATGCTACACGCCCATGGCACTTTCGATTCGGCAGTATTTGATGAACAACAAAACCGAAGCAATTACTACGTAAATTAGGCTTTCATTCGGCTCGTATCGATCGGCAAACTCCGTTCGGCATCCACTTTCACTGAATTGGTATGTTGCGACAGATTTTTACTATTAGGCCTTTTTCCCGAACTATACCTAACGGATTTTACAGCCCGGCTACGCCGATTCCGATTAACGCCAACCCGAACCAATGTGTGCCATGCCTTAAGCTTATCGTTACGATTTCGCCGCGAAATTATTTGACGAATGGCTTTTTCATACATGTTGTTCTCTTACCTGCTGCGTTCGTATGCTAACGGCATAAAGTTACTAAGTAGAAGTCAGTGTTTTACAACATCACCTGTGGCTGTAGTGGCTTGCCACTGGTTTAGAATGACGTAAGACCGTGCCAGATTTACCAAGTGCTAAGCCGCTAGCTTGAGCTGAATTATGTTTTAAGGTGGTATGTGCAAATATCCGCTGATCTGTCACGGGCTTATTATGCTTATCTGCCAGGCCAATCCCTAGCTGGCGCCGGGACCACCCAGAAGTGTGACCACTTGAGATAAAAATGACGATATCTCTAAAGTTTTGTATGGGAGCTGTTTATAAAACTTAATTCTTTTTTCGCAGTTTTTGGTTTGGTGTCGTTAAAGTGGTTCATTCTCATCAATACTACACTCTTTTGAAGCATCAATAACTGTTCTCCAAATAAACTGTATAAGCTTTATAAACGTATTCATAAAAAGAAAATAAATATGAGACGCGAGTAATGCGAGAAAATATGAAACTTATCGACGAGTGACGAAACGCATTGGATTCTTCGACATGAGTGACGTGAGACGATTCACAAGTCTGCTCAAATCCGCGTCGCGTCTTATGTATAATCTTGTTTCGTTGCGGCTCTATTCATGTGAAACATTCCTAGTTTTTTTAAACAAAAAGTACAAAACTATGTGTGTTGAACACACATAGTTTTGTACTTTTTGCTAATCCTGGTTAAATCCTTGAAGTACAGCCAAATCTTCACAGCAGTAAAGTTATGACGTCGTTAAGTTTCAAGCACACATTCATTTTCAAGCAGTTTCTTGGATTCTACCTTGTTTTTGTAATCTTTAATCCTTTACATAAGTACTTGTACCGATACTGTTAATTGCATTGATTCCAAAAGTAAACAAGCTTCATCTTTACTGCGTTCTCAATTTTCCCGCCTTCCCTCGAGAAAAGTAAAGGCACGTTACCCACCAATACATGTGCGATGTTTAGCCATAAATATTTACATCGCTGATGACACATCGTAACGCACGTCGCCTCACAAACCGCTTCGTCGAAGGTTACCGAGAAAATTGCCATCGAAATACGTTACATATTGGAAATTGCTGTAATTTGTTAACGTTATACCTCCCAAGAGTAGTCCATACTCACATTTTTTAAATTTATTGCAGCATGTATTTTTTATCTCCACACTACCTGCGCCGGATTTTGAGTAATGAGAAACGAAATGAGCTCCAACGTACTCAGGAGTACGTTACTAACAAAAAAAAAAACTGCACAATTTCTCGTCAGGACGAGAAATTGTGCAGTTTTTTTTTTTGTTAGTTTTAAACGGCTTATTAGGCACCAAAGCTCGGGAAATGGCCAGCAGACAGTAACAATTTATTCGAAATAGTTTCGTGTATTTTCTACGTAACTGGGCTCTTATATTTTATCTAGGGGTTTTAGGTGTGACTAACGAGTAACGACTGCAGTGTTTTCCAGCTGGTAGATATAAAATTTAGAAATAAAGCTTGTGTTTGAGAAAATCTGGATGGTATAGAAAATATTGACATAGGTTTGGTCTTAACGTAGAATTTACACGTCCATCATTTCCATTTATTTTGGCTTTTTGTATTGGTTTTGTTCATAAAGATTTTCATTTTCAACTCATGGATTCATGTTGAAAATGCATGTGTTATTACGTGTCCTACTTTCAAACTCGTACAAAACTTTTATAAACAATTTCACCCTTAAGGGATTTAGCTCGTAGTTAGGATTTTCCTTGAACGTATATGCTTAATTCCTAATTAACTTGACTAAATTTCTGGAAAATCTGGTATTCAAATATAATAATATCTGGATCGTTGAATTTATATGTCAGGAAAGTTATACTTATTACAAACAAGACATTTTCGGGAATTAATTTCCTTGGTAGTGGCTCGGCTCAAGTAACAGGAAGATACATAATACATAATACATATTTTGTTTGATATATCTTCTGCTATTTCCTAAGTGAGCATCTGCTTACTTCTAAAAAAATATCTTTTCTCATTGACCCATAATTGGCCATGATAACAAAGTCTGAAGGATCTTCGGTAGATTCATTCCACACCTTCATAAATTCGGAAGTGCTTAACACTTTGAGGGACACTAAACGCCTCTAGGCGTAATAACAGTAAAACTTCTATTGTATCTCGTTCAGTTTCCTTCAACCGATTAATGATATATCTGATTTCTGAGAATTTTCACAGCAACATTTCCGAATTGCTATAAAACTGAATTTCATGAAAAATGGATAAACAAGAACGTAAACATTTAAAAAAATACAGGGAATCTGGCATGAACCGCGGTGGAAAAATAACTTATCGAGTCCACTAACAGTATAAAGGACGAATGACACTTACTTGTTCACAGTTTACAGGAGATATCATATTATGTCCGAGCGCACGTAGAATTGAATTCGGGCCACGGTTGAGTGTAAATACTAGGAAATAAAAACGCGTAACAATGTTGAATTGAATTGAAGAGGATTTGAATTTTATTGTTTTTATTTTTTGTAAAATCATCATGCTGTCCTTCTTATAATAATAATAATAATTCATTTATTTCAGACATTTTTTTTTTTTTATTTTTTTTTTTATTCTGTATAATAAAAAAAATAAAAAAAAAACATGTACGTACATTAAAATAATCAGTAAAAAATAAAATAAAAATTTGACATAAATATTACAATGATAAGAGTATAATAAAAAAAATGAATTAAATTAAATATAAATTAAAACAATCACACAATATACACGCATCTCAAATAAAACGAGGAGAAGCGCTAACATGAAGCTGCATCCACCTCTGTATCAGGGACAGGTTCCACCGCTCGGACAAAACCATTTATGCATAAGTATTTTCATTTGGCTTAATTTCAAAATGAATACCTACTTATTTTTATTATTGTCAAAGAAAACTTTCAATCAATACTTTAAAAAAAGTTGTTTTGAGGCAACGCATAAAAGTAATACATGCAGTCATGCACATACTCTCCTAATATCATAATACGATTCACAATACACCACCAACAAATAGTGTGTATAAAAACGAACGAACTTGTTTTATACAAGTTTTTAATAGTTAGCTGAAAAAATACAAACAGTGGGTATTGTGTTTGCAAGTCTTTTTAATAAAGAAAACTCTGATAGCAATTTCCTAGCAAACTCTTTAAAAAAATAAAGAACCTTTACTTTACTTACTACATACATTATTTGCATACTAGTTACTATGCCATTAATAAAGATACTTATGATATTGTTAGTGTTAGATACTATAAAAGCCGGCAACACAAGAATCAATATCTCCACAACGTAGGCAAAATCCAAGCAGTATCAAAATACCTCCTCAAGATACTTGAAGGCATCTTATCATATAAAGCTATTGGCTATAATTAAGCTGCTTAAGCGTCTCTGACAACAGTTTGCTGACGCAAGAGTCTTCTCTTAGTCACGTTTTTGCTTAGTCATAGAGCGTTGAAGACTCTACAAATTGTGCAGAGCATTGGAACAAAGCCAACTGTTTATGAATGCATTGTTTCGCGTAACGAGCGAAATATCTCCCACTAAAATAATATATTTTTCAAGCAATTGCATCAACATTTCGTAAATATCGTTTTGTAATTAACGGCTCGAAGAATGGTGCAAAAAATGTGCGACAATTGGTTATTTAAAAAAAAAAAAAACGATATGGAATCGATAATGGTAGTTCCATTTAGAACAAGTTTTCTACTTCCTTTGGGATGTCTCTAATTGTCAATTGTTTGCTATTCAGAAAGCATAAGAATCTTTAAGCATCTAATCTTTAGGCATTCAAAAGCTCCTCGTTCTAAATTCATGTAGGCATTAATATGATGCCAAATCTACTTGCTTCTCAAAAGTGAATAAATTAATTTTGAATATGGAAATTCATTTATTCACTTTTGAGAAGCAAACAAGAGAACAAAAAGAAAGAGTTTTGCTAACTGTACCGTGTGACATATCAAATGAAAGGACTTATTTCGAGGACCTCATATTTTTTTTTTGTTATAAAATAAATAAATTTAAAGATATTTAAGAAAATAGATGAAAATTGACCATCCCCACCCCTTTCTCCGAAATTACTTAGCCTAAAGTTTTAGCCTTAAGTTTTACTCATAGATTACGGGAAAACCTATAAGAAGTCTTAAAATTACATGGTAAATCTCTCAAAATTGTGCGTACAAACTTACATTTGCAGTTGGGATGTATGGGAGAACACGTTTTTCAGCTACAATGTTAAGTTGTATTTGGGGTAAATTCATTTCAACTACAGAACCCTTAATTGTGCGTGGTTCAACACGTACCTGGCCGGATTTTTTCTATACAAGTGTTACCATATTTTATTTCTTAGTTTTTTGTGAATGGCGTCTCGCAGATCATCATAGGAGGTCGTTGGCTGCATACCCGGACTATCCTGTGGATGCCTCAATAAATTAAGGTCTCCAGCCAGGGAATAAAACGTATAAACTAAGCGACTACACGCTAAGGGCACCCCCTGTGGGGTATGGACCTCGAATTAGGGCACTATAACACTTTGCCCGACTCGTTAATCGAAACCAGAATCTTACGGATCTTGTGGAATCTTAGGAGGATCGTCTACTTTTACAATGTTTGTAAATATGTGAGCACCATGTATCTATCACATAATTAGTTTATCTGTTGTTGCTTCATTTTTTAATTCTTAATTCTTTTTACCTATTGTGGTATAATAATTTTATTCTAGGTGCATCGTCCTCACACATAATTATATAACTAATGTACTTATACAAAATATTGTAAAACATTTTAAAAGAGTAACGGTGGAGTTTCTTGCCCATTCTTCTCCATACGAAAACCACCTTTTGGAAGGGGCAACTAGAATCAATTATTTTTTTTTTGTAAATTTTTGACGTTCAAAAGGGCCTATTTGAAATAAATTATTTGACTTTGACTTTTGACTTTACGCTCAGCAGTAGCACTTGCACCAGCGAGGCAGTCAAATACCGTCATATCTAATCACAATCCAAAACAAAGTATGAAAAGGGATGTTTATTTAATTCGAAAGTGTCCTACAATACGTATGCGGAACACGTAGACGGGTGTTGTGCAGCGTTCCACATTCAGTTTTTATTTCCGGACCAATTCCAGAAGCAAACAAACTTCGCTGCGCCCATTCTAATGTATATTACAAATACGTGCCACATAGAAATTGTTTTTAATAAAGGTTTTTTTCTAATAAGTTTGCTGTACTTATATTGAAAAGAAATGTGTGCTAGCATTGATACCTGAAAATTAAATAATGTGCCTGCACGTGTGTGTGTTTATGTCCATGTCTTCATATATATAGTTCAAAAGTTGGGTATATTATGTTCCTGCCTTTATCCCAATTTATTTCGAGTCGGAGTAGCATTTCTTCTTCTTCCATAGGTATAGTCGGGGAAATTAATTATTGAGCTAATTTTCACCCTATGTCAATTTGCCGTGTTATAGCCATTTCATACAACTGTCAAAGGACAGTTTTTGACTTTGTCTTCATGTTGTCTTCTACCTGAATTTTACCCCCCATAACTAGCAAAATTTTCCTGTACACACCAAACAAAATACTGCTAGCATACTGATCACATTTCCAATTTCGGTTTGGCAATTAATTTCTAACAATTACAGCATTTAATTCGTTGACCACCACCACTGCTATAGAGTTAGCTAGTATAATTGAAGTTTATTTAAAAAAAACTACTAGCATTATTGGACCCACAACTGGAAAAGGTTGCAGAAACTTTAAACCAAAGAAACACTACTCTATTGTTCCGTGATAGACTTCGAATCTTAACTGAACTTGCTTACAAGCAGCTGAAAACACAGTCACAAGAAACAAACTGTAACTTCGAACATTCTTTAAAACCAAATACTTTTGAATCACTGAAGCTGTTTAGTTTCTTTGAATCGAAGGACTTTTGCGGTTCCTTTTAAACTGGAGAAAAGAGATCAAATAACACATACTTTTTTTCGATATGGGGAAGCTCCAAATACTTAGCAGCAATAGGTAGTAAGCTACAGCAAAGCACTTGGATATGTACCTACTCAAAATTGTAACATATTTAAGCATAAATAAAAATATGGACTATGATGTGACTAATTGGTCAAAGCGTGCACTTGAAAACGACGCTGATGTAAAAAAAAAAATTTTCAATTCTGCAAAGTAGAGTAAAAGCTCAACAAAAAGTTCAAACCGAAGGTTACGTGAATACCATTGCAAGTTTTTAACACAAAAAACAATTATTACAAGAGAAAATCGTATGAATGATTTTTATTAAAGCATTTCCATGAGCAGTAACTGACGTCGCCAGATAATACTTGCACATAGGGATGACAAAACATAGTAACCTCTTAAATAGAACAAATTGTAAATTAAAGCATTGTTGAAATTTATCTAAAAATGTTGGACAAACGCTTAGTAGACTATTTTTCGGACTCGATGAAGATTTACAAGTAAATCATCTTGGAAATACAATATAAAAAGAAACATACAATATTGAAAGTGAGCAAGTAATAATTTTGTCAAGTTTTTTTATAGGTAGTAATTCATCGTAATTTTCAATCAAAGAAAAACAAATATTAAATAATCAAAGTTAAATTCAGCATACATTTTAGCTTGAGCGGTAAATGAAGCAAAAAATGCGTTTGAAAATATGTTGTAAACAAAGAAATACAAGTACAAATTCCTAAACATGGAAATACAAATAAGTAAACAAAACCTTGCCCGATTATTGAAATACTTAAAAAAAAAAGGTCCGCAACCCCTATTTAAAAAAATAACAACTCTTATCTAACTGCTTCAAAAAATACGCGAAACTGCGAGAGTCAATACAACACATTAATGTCAGTGATAATCTCATTATTAAGGATTTAATCATTATGGAGTAGGTATCACTAATGACTAATGAGAATTATACGTTTTTTTTTTTTGTAGTTTTATTCAATTATTACCATTTTTACCCAAGCTTCCGCTGCCCGCCGTCCGTCTGTCTATCAGCGGGATATATAGGTAGACAGATCATAATAGGTAGACAGTAGAGATTTTCATAGATTGTGTATTTCTATTGACGCTATAACAAAAAAATAAATAAATAATAAAGATAAAAATTAAAAGAGTTTTTTTTAAGTAAAAAAAAAAAAAGTAATGTTAAATATTGTACTGTGGTACGGAATCCTTCGTGTGAGTCGGACTTAGCACTTGTTTCAGATATTCGAACAATCTACTTGCGTCGCTTTGCACAAGTTTTGGCACGTTTTCATCCAATGGGGAAAAACTAGTTTCGTAACCTAGTCTCTAACAAATTAACTTTTCTTTCATTTAATTAGACGACGATCCTTTTGGGTCTGCCGATCCCATAATATCCTAATTGTATCACGATTTTGGTTAACTATCGGCATAAGTTTGTAGAATTAGTATGTGTACCTCCTGACTCAGAAACTGTTAGATAAAAAAGTAAAAATGCTTAAGTGGTCACGCTAGCAAAAGTATGCATTATCAACCTATAATTTTCCCACTGCTGGAAGTGAGCCGCAATCCACCGCACGGGTCGAGTTGGTATATGTCATATATCTTCGAATTTTTGGTTCTAGGAAATGCCGGCTACCTCACAATGATTTCGTTCACCGTTTTGAGGGCAGTGGTGATGAAATAATTTGCACAAAGTAAACCGTCTGTCAGGGTTCGCCAGTGGTGGCCTGTACCACTGGGCCGCCACTGGTCTTGTGGGCAAGCTAATCCCACAAAAAACTATACAATTATGTATATTTTAGTTTAAGCTGGTCAGAGTCGTAACCCTCGGCAAAAGAAATCCATGAAGGTTTCCCTTCGAAAAAGAGCACTTTACGAAATTATAGCAAGAATTTTGGAATTTATCAGTAGCAGCTCGGAGTCTTGATTTGTGTCCCGTTGTTGGCAATATAGGCTCAACCCGTATAACATGGGACTTAAATATAACTGGCGAAAAATGTGGGTGTACACCGGTACACCGATAATACGGGGCAGAGGTGTACTTTATAAGGTACACCTCTGCCCAACACTTTGGTGAAACAAGGCGTGAAGTTATGTTATGTAATTTTGGAAAAACTGTCCATCCAAGTATTTAAAGAACTGCTGTTAACTGAAACAGTCTCAATCAAAATCCCCTATTCAAATCACTTTCTACCATATTTTCAAAGAAAAAATCTCTCAACAGTCCACAGCCCTACACGGTGAGAATGGCGGTGAGTTTTGAAGCGCAGCCTACCGGAAACAGGACGTGCTAGTGACGTTTGCCTGACTACACAATGCGGCCTCCGCCGTGAAACAACTACAAGCAATACAATAGCTTCACATCTTTAAAGTGTCGCTATTCAGCTTGTTATGTCACGGCTAGTGCTGCAACAAGGGAATGTGGTGTAACGTGGTCTATAGTGCTCTAGGATACAAACACTTTTGTTTTACGTTGTCTGATGATTGGCACTCATACAGCTGTAATAGCAATCACGTCATTTCGTTTAAATGTTTTTATTTGTATTAATTAATTTATCTTTATATAGATTCTTTTCAATTTTGTGAATGTGAGAACGCTGTAGGCCTATTGGACTATAGATTTGTTGACCATCATTATTCTGTTAAGTACCTGGTACTTGTTGAAAGACCTACACTGTCCTCCCATACCTAATAACACTGTTATTTAAAAATATTGTAAAAGCCAATTATTTTTAAAAGAATAACCGTGGAGTTTCTTGCCGGCTTTTCTCCATAGGAAAAAAAAACAATTGGAACCATGCACCTAGCTTCTAACGTTTCAAAAGTGAAATAAAATATTTTGAATTTTGACTGTTATTGGTTTCTCCGCTGTTGTGAGGGTTCGATAGAGTACAAAATATGGTGTGCGTGATTTCGGACGCACTCACGGTTTCGGAGAAATTCTTTGTTTGAGGGAGTTTCCTTTATAACAGAATAATTTATGAGCCTGCTAAGTTGAAATAGAATAGAGTGGGATATATCCAAAAAGGCAAGGAAAAAAACGAAACCAACGTTAATTTATTTTTATCGGACACAGAACTTAACGTTTGACAAAAAGGCAACTAGTACCTACATAGACAAAGAAAGATAAAACAATAAATTAGGGAGGTACCTATACAAAATATTCATGAGAATAAAGACATGTGAAGATAAAATAAAACAGACCTTTGACTTGGTCAACCCAGGTTTAATAAAACACAAAAGATAAAAATACTAAAATCAAGTTTAGTTTCCATTTTTATCTACGGATTCGGATCTGTAAAAGTTATTATCAGCTTAATCTTTTAACTTCCTCAAAGTTAGATCTCGGATACGAAGTTTAGCAGACGTTCGCAAGAAGTACTAAGTTTTCAATTTACGTAATTGGAATCAACTTCGCACTTATTGCCAAGTGTTTATCATTCCACGAAAATTATAGGGAAAGCTTGTATGTTTTAATTGTGATATTCCATTTTGTGATTTGTCCTGTTTTGTTGAACTGGTGAGTAATCTTCACTTATTGGGAGGAATTCTTATTGCTCCCGCCGACTTCAGCCACTGTTTCAAGAAGCCCATGTTTGACGAAGTAATAGAGTTAGAGTGTTACCAGCTTGCCGGTATACATTGTCATCTTAAAGGCGGAGACTGACTTGTAACATTTGTTTGTAATGTACTGTATCGAGTATTTGTAACGCGTTACATTAGCCAGTGCAATGAGCCGAACCGTTCGATGTGAGCACCGGATGCTCCACTTGTTGTGTTGGCTGTTTCGTGAATAACTTTGAAATGATAATACATAGTTATGAGAAACGAAAATTGTATGGTGCTCGAAACGAGCGTTCGGTGCGTCTTATGTTTCACCGTATTGTAATCAAGTTCGCCGCGAATGATACATTACTGATAAATTACAAACAAATGTTACATGTCAGTCTCCGCCTTTAGACAAACAGCCACGTAAAATTACTTTCTGTGTTCTAAATAATGACTACAATCGACTGAAATTAAATTTAAGTAACGAACACACCTGAGATATAAAAGATATTCAAAAAATGATTTTAGTAGATCTATTACGCGAGGCTCGGTAAGTAGTCTCAATAGGTAACTAATCGTTTCATTCTCAAAACTATTAGGCCACAAAATCATAAAAAAATCGAAAACAAATACAAAAGTATAAAAAAAAGTTGTTGTCCATTACATTGTCAAGCTAGTGTTACTAGCCAGTAATAACGCAGCCCAGTGCTTTTGAGCGCTTTAGTGCAACATGCACTTGCTTGCAACTAAAAAACGAATCTATAAATGAAGCACTGAAATTGCTCTTCATTATTATTTTGTGTATTCGTCGCAGTATGGTGCCAAACAATAAAACCGTGATACTCTTTATTATGTTTACGAGACTTTGGAGTATCCATTCGGTTATAATAAATGATCTAATCATCATAAAATAAATTAGTAATTTTCGTACAGGTTGCTTACGTGTCAATTCAATTTCTAGGTTTGCCATTGGAGATTGACCGGAGAAAGCAACACACATGAACACTAGAAAGCTATGGGGAAGACGTTTCCTAGCAGAAAAACATACACAGACAGGCTAAATAAAATAAAAAAATGTCTTTGAGGAATCTTGCCAGTTTTTAAAAGCTATATGTAGTGACATCGTAATATTGTGAACGCCTCATGTTCATCCCATATTTTCTTCTCTTTGCACAGTGACCTTATAAAGAGGGCAGGTATTTATTTCTTACATAAATATTTTTTTCTCAAAAGAAGAAAAACAACTCTTCAGCACAACAAGAAGATTTACAGTTTCCTTTACTAAAACTTTAGGTGAAGGCTTACTTTGGGAGACTATAAAGTATTTTGTTTCGACAACCACCCCATATTTCAAACAAAGCCAGAGAGTCCAGGGTGTTTACATAAGTATTCGCGCGTGGTTCAGCAACTATGTGGGCGTAGCTAAGCTCCATATTTTCTGCTGTCTCCTCTAAATAGACATCTGGACTCCCAGATAGAAACAGATTCTTTTTTGTTTGTTTTTGTATTAAGTACCTTTTTTGATTCACCGATGCAAGTTCTATGTTGTGCCTACCTAATGTCTTATAACGAAAGAGACTAGTCTCTACGACACAGGAAGTTCTAGTGTTGTGGCTAGTGCTATTTGAATTTGAAATACAGAGAGCATTTCAAATACAGAATAAAGTTCTTATTTATTTATTTTATTTGAAATAAGTTTTAAGATGGCTGAATTAATCCATATGGTTTTACCGTTTTTCGTCCCTGGTACCTCAATGACGGCAAATTATGTAAGAGTCTATTAACAGCTCCTAAATTACCATGTTTATTTTTTTACATTCTTCTCTGAATGCTCATCATCTATACTCATCCTATTATTTAACATTGTATACCTACAATTTAATTTCAACTCATTATTATTCACTTTTGTGGACATGAAAATTATTCAGATTCGTTACAGTTGTAATTTCAAGTTGTTGCAATCATGTAATTTCGTTTAAAATAGGTTTTATCTTTTATACTTATAGATTCTTTTCTATTTTGTGAATGTGAGAACGCTATAGGCTTAGTGGACTGTCAGTAAAGTTGACTATTTTCTATTTTTTAAGTACCTGGTACTTGTTGAAACACCTACACTGTCCTCCTATACCTATTAACACTGTTATTTTAAAATATTGTAAAAGACAATTATTTTTAAAAGAGTAACCGTGGAGTTTCTTGCCGGCTCTTCTCCATAGGAAACGACCAATTGGAACCGTGCACCGAGTTTCTGATGTTTCATAAGTGCCCATGTAAGTTTATGTGAAATAAAATATTTTGAATTGAATTGAATTTGAGAATTATTCTGTCTTTAAAATCATTAGTTATAACACATTAGTCATTATCGTCTTTAGTAGTTATAAAAATGACAAGCTTTGCGTAGTCTGCTTTGCCTAAGCTCAGCAGGCAAGGGAGAGTTTTTAACGCGACGATTTTTTATGGAGCACTGAATTTTCTCTAAAAATCTTGCTTTTGAGTCGAGCATTGAGAAGCCAACCGAGGGCATAATAGTGCATCAAAAAGTAGGGAAATAATAAAGCTTCTGAAAAACAAATAATAGAAAAATCTTAAAATTAAACTTAACAAATATTATGTTTAATGAAATCTCCAAACGACTGGTTGACACTTCCCGTGACCCAAGGGCTGACTTTTACCTTGGCCAGAGGCTAAGCATTGCCATACAACGGGGCAATGCGGCCAGACTCTTGGGTACACTACCAGTCGACAGTGATGCGGATGAATTTTTCGACGCTATATTTTAGTTTGTACAAAAACAAATTAACATCCAACGATCTGTGGTTGTCTGTAATACTAACTGAGCTGTGTTAAAATGAATTACAGAAAAATGTATACAAAATTAACCGAAAACAATTATTGTATTTAACAAACAAACATGAGCTTATTCGAATTATAATTCTACGAAAAAAAATCTGTACTTTCAAATAATAAACTAAGTTCCAAAAAAACAAAACAAAATTCTGAAAAAAATACAAAGTTTCCGAAAACATTAATATGTTTTCGGAAACTGTATTTTTTTCTGCTAAAATAATCATTTTCTTAAGCTATAGAAACCAGCTGAATTTTTAATAACACGGATACACGGACTGCGAAAACACGGATAATTTGAAATTTAGATAAGGTGAAAACATTTCTGCGAGCAACTGGGTGAAATAGAACAAGGTTAGGTTAGAACTGAGAGGTTTCGGGACCTCTTCAGCGCATGTCTTGCGTCTGGGAGGTTCCCGAAACCGTGGAAGGAGGGGCAGTTGTGCCTCATTCGCAAGGAGGGCCGCCAAGCAGACTCCCCCTCGGCATACCGGCCCATCGTTCTGCTCGATGAGGTCGGGAAAATATTCGAGGGGATAATCGCTGCCCGCCTAAAACGCCATCTGCAGTGTATCGGGCCGGACTTGTCGGACGCTCAATTCGGTTTTCGGGCAGAGCGTTCCACGGTAGATGCGCTGGCCCGCCTTAAGGGCCAGGTGAAGAGGACGATGGAGGCGAGGGACGGATTGATGACTGTGTCATTCGACATAGCCAATGCCTTCAACTCTGTTCCCCACTCCACCATCCTAGAGGCGCTCCGATTCCACGGGGTGCCTCGATACATGCGTAATCTGCTGGCCAGCTACCTGGAAGATCGAACGATCGTCCTCGTAAATAAGACTGACCAAGTCCGGCGGTACGCCGTTGAGGCCGGCGTTCCGCAGGGGTCAGTCATAGGACCTCTCCTCTGGAACATCGCCTATGGGCCTTGTACTCGACAGCAGGTGGCGCATCGGTCCGCATTTTAGGGGTCGTTCTGCCGTCGTCGCGCTTGCTGAAGGCTGCAGGCGCGCTCTCGTAGCTGCTTCCCAACTTGAGGAGGCCCAGCGCGCGATGCCGGCAACTTTACGTCGACATCTTGAGGAGTATGGCCCTTTACGGGGCTCCTATTTGGGAGAACGCCGCCGCCTTGCTGGCGCCCCAAAGGGCAATAGCCCAGCGGGTGGCGCGGGCCTACCGCACGGTGAGCTTCACGGCAGCATGTGCTCTGGCGGGCACCCCTCCTTGCGTCGTCCATTGGACGGGGGAACTCGCCACCGCAGCCTTCGGCCGCCGAACCCTCGACGCGATTGGGCCAGTCCTGCGAGACTGGCTCGAGCGGTCGCATGGGTTCCTCTCCTTCCGTCTGGTGCAGGTGCTGTCCGGACACGGTTGCTTCGGATTGTACCTGCACCGAATCGGACGGGAGGAGACGCCGTCGTGCCACGACTGTGGCGCGGTGGAGGACACGGCGCAGCACACCCTCGAGGTGTGCCCGTCGTGGTCCGAGACGCGCCGCAGTCTCATCGTGGTGATCGGAGCGGACCTCTCACTCCCCGGCTTGGTTAACGCCATGCTGGGAGATGAGAGGTCCTGGGTAGCAGTCGCCTCCTTCTGCGAACACGTCATGTCCTAGAAAGAGTCGGCGGAGCGCGCGCGTGAGGACGATCCTCACGCGGCGCCGCTCCGAAGGCGGAGGAGGGGTCGAAGAAGACGTCAGTTTGATAGTCATCTCCGACTCCTCCCAGGTGGAGGCCAGCAGGAAACGGATGCGGGGGCACCCTTGCCTGTATTGCACAGGCCTCCACCATTGTCGGACGGGAATGGCCAGGTGTTCCCGGTTATTCTCGTAGCCCCCTAACCTGGGGGGCATGTGGGACCCGCCAGCTAGGCGGGCATGCGCCGGGAGGGTTGTGGATGTAAAGGCTGAGCCAGTTTCCCATGGCCCTCCCATCACGGTGATGTGGGAACACCGCTGAGTTTTAGTGGGTATACTGTCATTCCGACAGGAGTCCCACATACCCCGTCTCGTCTCCCACGAGCGGCTATGCATAAAGCATTTCCCAGCGACAAAAAAAAAAAAAAGGTTAGATTAGAACTGTGACCAACCACGCGCGAGCCGAGCGAGCGTAACGAGTGGTGCCGTGGCAGCGACCAGCGAGCGCCACTTCCAAATGGCTTGCAGAAATGTTTCACTATGTTCTAATTATCCGTGTTTTCGTAAAATACAAGCACATGTTAATATTTCTAATGTAGAATATCCATGAAATCACTTGGAAAAGTATTTTTATAATGTTACAATAGTTTAACAAACGCCACAGTTTATAAAATGTATAAGGTTAATTCAAAATTCAAATTAGTGAGTTACGATGAAAATGACTAACTGTTATTTTCGTAAAATGCAATTTAAGCTGGTGGAAAAGTATTACGTCAGCAAATGCTGTATAAATTTTTCGGAATTTTCTGTATTTTATTCGGTCGTCTCTGTATTCGTATTCGCATTTAAGCTGTCGGAAAATTAATAATAATATTTTGGGTACGCTCATTTTTTTTTACGGAGGTTTCTTTCTACCCAAAAAAATACGTTTGTATTTTCAACTCTCGGCGCTAAGCAGTGCGTTGAAAATACAGTGCGCGAAAACATACCGCCCGTGGGTACAACGACGACGGCAAAAACTCTCGCCGTCTACGTTTTTGCTCGCATTTGATGTGACACATGCTTTAGTCGGGTGCGACTCATATCATTTAAAGCTATTTTGTATATTTTCATTTCAATAACGTTCACAACATGTAATAAACGTGAGATATACCAACTATTGATATAATTTCTTTACGTATTTGTTTACTCTAAAACTTATTTCGTATAACGTTATTGAATATAATGTTTATTTAATTGGAAATCATTAGGTCTATCGTTTAAAATATATTTTGATATATTTACATTCTGGTTAACAACCCGATTCAGAGCAATCCGACTCGGATAGGTTAAGTTAGAAGTCTAAGGCGGGAGCGGCTGGCGAGCGCTAGATCCCCTCTATTGTTGGTGAATCATTTTGGGTTAGGTTAGGTTAGAACAGTAACCATTAACGCGCGAAGGCGAGCGAGCGAAGCGAGCGTGCCGCGGGAGTGGCCGCCAAGCGCCAGATCCCCTCTATTGTTTCAATTTTGCTTTGTGTTTTTAACTAGGCGTTTTTATCATATTAGACCGAATAGGTTGTAGTCTTTTGAGTGGTATATCAAACGGTTTTATATTCAATGTATGTTATACTTATAAAAATTAGTTAGTTTATATCAAACAAATTATAATTATATCAAACATTCAATAAATTAACTGATCATTATATCAAATAAAATTATAGATTCAGTTGTTATATTTTGGATAAAGTGCCGTTAGCGGCATAATAGTGGCGCTTCTTCGACTTGGGTAAAGTGCCGTAAGAATTGTAATGTCATTGTCACTATCACTATCACTTGTTATTTTGTTTGATTGTTGAGGTTAGTTCGCTGTAAAACACCACATTCCCAAAACATTATCTTTTCTTGTGCCTAAATGGACCCTGGCACTCGCCGGCCGCTGCCGCGGCACCGCTTACTTCGCTCGCTTGGCTCGTGCATTGTGTGGTCACAGTGCTAACCTAACCTAATCTACCTTGCAGTCATATCAGGCTACACTTAAATTTAGCCGGCTATAGATGAAAGAAATCAAAATTTGCCTTTCCACAAAAACAAAATAACAAGTGATAGTGACAATGACAATGCAATGCTTACGGCACTTTATCCGAAAAGAATAAAGTGCCGCTAGCGGCACTCTATGCAATTCCTATTACTTACCCGCTTTAGTCTGACGCTTGAACTATCTTCCGTTAACAAGAACATATTATATTCATGTTGTTATATTCCGTAGTTCAAATGTTAAATACTGTTTGCACTTTAGCTTAGAGGCGGATCGTTTCTCATCTAAGCTCTATATTATTATTGCTTGTTGTTTGTCTTAAGATGTTTCCATGTATATTTTTATTATTAATTTTACATTACAGCTAACCTAAGTTACAACTCCTTAGCAAATGAATGCACGCTTTCGCTAACTCTAAGTGACACCGAAATGAATGCCTTAATAAAAGCGCACTATTGGAGTTCATAAGTTCGGCCCAGTGAAGAAAATTTAAAATTCAACAGCGTTTGCATGTTTCTTCATACAGAAAGTTTAGCCCCCTTTTTCTTGACTCTCTAGCTTCCATGACACATTCACATTTGTAGCTTATATGAGGGATACTAATAAAAAATAAAGTTTTTATTTCAAGGCTTCGAAGGCCCATAGCCTGTTAGTATTACAAATTACTTAAATCTATGTTAGAAGATCAATTACGGAAAAGACGCATAATAATAAAACATTACAAAAACATCACAATCGCAGGAAGATTTATCAAGCCCCTTGTCTGACATGTAGCGTGCTAATTACAACCAACCAACCATTCCACAAATCCTTCAACTTCCTTGTTTTTTTCTTGACCAATCTTTTAAACAAGGATTTAAGAGACATAAATGTTCTGAAGAAGAAAACATAAATGGGCTGAATAATTAATGTGAAGTAAACATATAAGTCCTTATTAACTTCTTATCTCTTACGCATTAATCCCTGCCATAAATGAATACAGATGGCTCACTCCGCATTTGAGCTATGAAGCTACAAGTACGCGACGGGCTAGTCTTACCGGGCCAATTCAGTGAGCATAACGTAGTCAGAAGATTATAAGAGTTACGCGATAGAAGGGAGCCAACTTCTAAGTGAATATAACTGTAGGTAATTAACGCTGTGCGACCTGAATTGAACTATATTGTGTTGTATCAAGAGTCGCTGTTTATTAAAATTATTTTGTGGAGTGAACTATCTGTATTCATCTGTGTCCCTGCATACACTTCAAAAGGATGGGCTATTCATAGAAAAATATGTAATGGGCTATTCGCACCCAACACAATCTTCATTAATTAATCATCATAATTCATAATCATCAAAATTACTTATTTGATGCTATATAGTACTTAGTATTATATAGCATCAAATAAGTAATTTGGATAAACCGATTGTGACTAATAATAACCAATTGACTTGTGTATTCAATATGAATGAATAGAGACGTTCATTCATATTGAATTCCAGTTTATAATTAGATTACGTAGATAATAACATATTCAACGGAATATGGCATTATCCTTTGGAGAGCAGTGAGCAGAACGGCCCCGACTTAAGAGTGGGTTTGAACCCAGGTAGACAATTACTTTGTGTTAATAATTTCATCACCACTGCTCTCAAAATGGTGAAGGAAAACATCGTGGGGAAACCAGCGTGTTCTAGAATCGAACATTCGAAGGCATGTGACACCTACCAACCCGCACTGGGCCTGCGTGGTAGATTATAGAGTTCCCCCTCTGGAAGAGAGGAGGATTGTGTCCCAGCAGTTTGAACAATACAGGCTGATTATGCTTAGGCACGACACAGACGACCGATTAGTCGGTCATTGATTTGATATTGATTGAACTTTTATATTAAAAGTTATATATATTGTCGTATATCACTGATTTAAAAATATCGTATCTTATTTTTGCTGTCCAGCAGCATTGGTGTGTGTTAGTGTACCTAATAATCCTTATAAAACTAAATAGATATAGGGATAATTAAAGGCACTTTTAACTTTCCAGTGTTGTTTTAGAGGCAAACTGCGATTCCTCCGGTATTGTTATTGTCACTGGGTCACTGAGGACCTGTGCGACGATTTAGATATCGAGAGAGAGCGTAGAGCGCTGTCTGTTCGAAGTAATATGCTGGCCCGTAGGTTTGCACGGTGTTCTTACGACATTAAAATGACGCTTTTTCGAGCTTTCTGTCAGACTTTTTACACCTGCAGCCTTTGGGTCAAGTATACGCAGAAGGCATACAGCGCCCTGCGTGTACAGTATAACAATGCCTTCAGGATGCCGCGGTATTGTAGCGCTTCGGGTATGTTTGTCGATGCGAGAGTGGATGATTTCTATGCCATTATTCGTAAACGATGCGCTTCTCTCCGGCACAGAACAGATACCAGCACCCACGGCATGTTGAGAGCATTGAGTGACCGGTGGGACTGCCCGATGCTTGGTCGATGGGTGAGACTGCACGCACAGGTCGGTTCTTGATAGCTGTACGTGCATTTATTTTATTTTATTTTAATTTTATCTTTATTTATGTTGTTATTATTCTGCCTATTTTGTGATTTTTAAGTGTGTGTATTGTGTTATTTTTATGTAATTTGTTTCAATATATAATTTATTTCTATGGACTTCAGTGTCTGCAAATAAATGTTTATTTATTTATTGCACAAGACCACTTACTGGTTCAACTCAGCCTATCGCAGTCCTCTGTTGGACATAAGCCTCTCCTAGGCTACGCAGCCTAGGAAAGGCTTATGTCCAGCAGCAGCAGCAGAGGCTTATGCACAACATCCTGACCTGTCCTGGGCTGTCCTGTCCTGTGTGTGTACTGGTTTACCACCCAATAACATAATAAAAACAAAAGCAGTACAAAAAAAAGACAAATGGAAACTATTTTAATAAACATTCTTTCCTTGTTTTTATTTTCCACGCTGCATGCACCCGCGATCTATATCCACACGATTGACGCTTCCCCAGATTCATTTCCATCGTAAATCAATTAAAATTCAAATGAGATTTTTCATTGCCTGGTTACCCTATCCGCCTATCAATGAATTTATAAGCAATCAAAGAGAAATCGAGTCATTTATTTTGTTGTTTTTCTTTTAGCATTTCCGCAGCTTTCCATGGTAATTTTGATTAGTTTGTTTATAATAGGAAAATAAGCAAATCTACTTACTTTTAATAAGTTTTCCAGCAATGCCGTCATAATATTATAGATGATTGACTGATTACTTGCAGTTGTCTTTTTAAATTAGTGTTCATAATTTTAGAGATATGAGGGTGTAAAGTTCACTCATCCTCTTAAGAAAATGGAGGATCCTCCGACCAGATGGGCGTCGTGTCCAGCAGACAACTGCCCGACGACTGATGTCGGATAGTTTTATATATGTCGTTCGCGCGGTAAACTCTAATTGCGCGATGCAGGATTTCCACTGCCTTATTGATCCTCCCTTTTGTGCCATGCTTCCCTAGTCTGTGGGAATCTCATCCAGATCTGACCCGCGATCTTCTGAATTTTAATGACAAATTAAGTGTGACTTGGATTAAACTCAAATGCGTATTCAAATATTATCCATGCATTGTGAAATGGAAAAAGAACACTAGATATTTAAACATCACTGATATTTAAAACAACACTAAACCAAACTTTAATTACCTCTATTAAAACTAAACCAAAATCTAATTTCCTGTATTAAAACCACCTAAATCAAACCACTAAGATCTCGTAACATGAACTAAGACCGGGGAATCCTGCAACTATTGTTCCATAGTGTGCTATATCAAGATTACTTCCCAGCTCAGCAAGGTCTACCCGACTGACGCATAAACTGAGGCACGAAATCGGTCTGGACAGGCCAAATTGAATTTCTAGTGTTTAATAGAATTGCCCAATCAATATTGTAAGGATATCGCTTGGATGTTCTGGAAATTTATTATGAGTATTCTTTTGAAGAAGGAAGCATTTCTGTGGTAGGGATTTTGGACGGTTCGTTTTTTTTGGAGGTCGTTAGTCAAAGTGTTTCACTCATAAACAAACCAATCAAGATTTATTTCGTTTTGATATACCTACATGCATTGAGGAATTTAAAAAATCCCTATTTCTAGCTAACACTACAAACCAACGCACCACCTTTTATTGGTTTGCTCGCTTCCGTTCTGGAAATTTCGACCTGAAAAATGAACCTCGCGGTCGTCCGAAGACTTTGGTCGACAATGACGAATTAAAGGCGATTGTGGAAGCTGATGATACACAATCTACGGCTGAATTAGCAGCAGCTTTCGACGTTAGCGTCAAAATAATATTGGTCCATTTGCGTCAAATTGGCAAGGTAAAAAAGCTTGACAAGCTTTAAAAGGCTTTCTAAGGGTGCCCCACGAACTCAATGCCAGCGCGAAGAACGCGTCGAGACGTGCCTTGCACTGCTCAACAGACACACAAATAAAGGAATTTTAACCGCATTGTTACCTGCGATGAAAAATGGATTCTGTTTGATAACCGCAAGCGCTCAGCAAGTTGGTTGGATCCTGGTTCAGCACCTAAACAATGCCCTAAACGAAAACTTACCCCTAGAAAAGTGATGGTCACTGTTTGGTGGTCTAGCGCCGGTGTGATTCATCACAGCTTCTTACCAAACGGGGTGAGCATTACTGCAGATGTGTACTGTGAAGAACTGAACACAATGATGGAGAAGCTGGCACATCTCCAACCAGCATTGGTCAATCGCTCGTCTCCGCTGCTCCTGCACGACAACGCGCGACATCATACTGCACAGCAGACGGTCTCCACGTTGCAAGAACTGGGGTTGGAAGCTCTCCGTCATCCGCCCTACTCCCCCGACCTTGCGCCTACAGACTACTACTTTTTCCAGAATTTGGATAACTTCTTGGCGGGAAAAAAATTCAATACCCGAGAGGCAGTACAAAATGCCTTTGAAGAATTTGTTGCCTCCCGTCCAGCTGATTTCTTTAAGAAGGGCATCAATAAACTGCCACTGCGTTGGCAAAGATGCATTGATTGCATGGGTGATTACTTCGATTAATACAAATAAAAAATACATGAAAAAAATTCGTTAAAATTTTTTCATACAAAACGGCAATTTCATTGGTAAAGACCTATTATGTGTAGCGTTAAATACATTGTGATTACAGTAAGTGGGCCTTAAAGCTTGTAAGGATTTACCAATCTCATCTAAACCAGACAAACTGGTATCGTTTATTGTTATAGGTCAGAAAACTATCATCATCTACCATGCGTGGATTGATATATTTACGTAGAGTAACTTTAGCCAGATAACAAACTGAGAATGAATAACTAAAGGTACCTACTTCACACAATCTTTGATTTAATGGTGTGTTGTTCCTACATGGAATCATCTAAGTTTCGTTATTTATGACTCAAGTTCTATGAACTTATCTACGGGTTTAATTATTATTATACTTAGGAGAAATTCGGGTTCTAGATGATCGTTTATTCGGATAATACGTAGGCTAGTTGGATTAATGTGATATATTGTGCTTACTGAGAGGTGCGTGGTATTAAAAATTAAATTCCATTACAGGCAATCATCGGTCTAAAAAAATCAGTCATCGGTCGGAAATTATTACACTTTTCGCACGATTTTTGATCCAACTAGAGACGTTTCCAAAGTATTTGAGGGTGCGCGTTTGAACCAGAACAGATAGACGCTTTTTGATGATAGGTTCTTGGTGTATAGAAGTGTTGGTGCGAAATGATCCACGATACCCCAAGCATTATTCTCCAGCACCACATTTCTAGAACGTGTATCTTCTTCTTCTCGATTTCACGCAGCGTCCATGGCTCAGCAGTGTATAGAAACATAGGAACAACCAGTGTTTGAACAAGCCGGATCTTAGTGGCTTTTGTAATATTTCTGTTATAATATATATATATATGGTAGATAGCTAATATTTTATCAATGGGTATGCTTCAATTGTTTACAGTTTTTATTTGTTATTTGTCTAAATAATGC
This sequence comes from Xanthia icteritia, assembly GCA_949128155.2. Classification (NCBI taxonomy): domain Eukaryota; kingdom Metazoa; phylum Arthropoda; class Insecta; order Lepidoptera; family Noctuidae; genus Xanthia; species Xanthia icteritia. The sequence continues at coordinate 9,015,365 of OX421938.2, read as the reverse complement.
CCATATTTTTTTATCAATGCAGCAAGCATTAAAATGACAAAGTATCAAAGCAATCACGGGGTTGCAAAGGATTAAAGATTGCAAGTTCTTTTTTTTCCATGTCACGAATTACCTAATGCACAATTTTCACTGTTTCATGCCCTAACCAGTTCCAAAAGTTTTGAATAATGCGTCTGGCAGTGCATCGATATGGCTACCGATACCCGTCTTTCATTTCCGGGTAGCTCTCGTGGAAATTGCGAGTCCATCCGATGTCGATGCGTCCAATGGTTCGCTCTGGATGACATGTTTTGTGACCAACGTTTTTAAAGGATCTAATTGCTATCTGCCATGTTGGATTTTTAATTAGACTAAAGGTAATTAATAATAGTTTGAAATATCATTATAATTATTAATTTATACTTTCTCGTCGATTCAAAACGCGTGCGGTCGGGGAACCCCCGTCAGGAACGGAGTTTCTTCTCACGTATGATTTAAATCTAAAACAAAATTTTCGCAGCCGCCATCTTGGCATTTTGACCTCACTATCGACTTTAGCACCCTTGAAAACTATGAAAACTGCACTCATGACGAAATATTTTAAAATTTTCGCGGCCGTCATCTTTTATTTTTAATTTGACTTCAATATCGGCTTTAGCACCCTCGAAAACCTGGAAAACGATACCCATGATGATGAACTTGTAAATTTTCACACTTTTTCTCTCTCAGACAGAGAGAAAGAGAATGTTGCATGGAAGGGGCATAACGGTTTTTCGTTACGTGACGATTTCTATCAGTTCACTTCTACCGCAAGCCGGCCTTCTACAGCAAACGTTAAAGAACTTTGTTCCAATATTCGCTCATTCTCTATCTGCAATCATCAACTGTGGCTTTATTTATTATTTCTAGGTGCGCAGGATTTATTATCACCAAATTAATTACCTCCTAAGTAACCTATTTAGGAGATAATTATTTTGGTGATACTAAATTGCCTACCGTTTACCTAAACGGCAGGCGTAAAATAATACATCGGCAAATGTAAGAACCAGTACGGAAGCCAAAATAATGTAACATCTGACGATACATACGCTGGAACACAGAGGCTGGCTAAAGGCCAGGTTATGACAAACACCTACGTAATAAAAGCATATTATGCAAATAATAATCTTTCTTAAATATTATCACTTCCAATCTGATTTGAAATGAAATGAAATTGTTTATTCTGTAAATAGGATATTGGGATCACTTTTACACGTTATCTTATTTTTATTTTTTTAAATATGTCTTTTAAAGTCCAGACATAGTCTTGGTCAGGCCATATGAGGACCATGTAGATCAGTGTCTGAAATTCTGTAATTTGTGTACTTATTTTCATTGAGACTTGGAGTCTCAAGTCTAAAGATAATAACTGTACAGTTCAGTAATAACGGTACAGTTAACACATAAACATTCACAGACTACCTAATAATTATGTTTTACATGAAGGACATGTTATTCAATAATCCATATAGGAATTGAATCCTTAAATCTGTCGAAGTAAACAAAATTATTTGCAAATAAGCTTTTATGTCAACTTGAAGATATAAGAATGCTCTTGGAATTATCGATGAATACAGAATTTCAATTCATCCGGGTCGACATACATATGAAATTGAAATTATTGAAACGTGGGCGCGCATTCCTAAGTTGTAATGAAATCTTATTATGATGGATTTGTGTCTAAGATCTTCTATCACTTTAATGTGAATTCGGATTAAAACAGAGGTCTGCCCAGCTTGGGCGGAGCACCGCCGTGTCCTCGTGGAGACGAGTGGCACCGGTGATCTTTCGCGTCCAGCCCTGGTTTCTGAACCAGGTCCGAACAGCCTCTCTCTCCAGACGGCCTCTCTCTCCGTACCATGACCTGTCATGGTACGGAGAGAGAGGGCATGGAACGCCGTCACCTCCTTCTGCGAAGCAGTATTGCTTGTGAAAGAGGAGGCGGAACGCGTTAGGGAGAGGCAAACTTCGCGCTCTCACGCCCCTAGTCGCCGCAGGAGACGCCCTGGGCATCGGGAATCCCAGGCCAATTCCTGGCCAGCGTAAGCGTGGGCTTGCTGACGGTGAGCAATGGGTAGCTCGCCGCCCGATAAGGACCAGGCCCGGGTCGACGGCGCGATGTGTTCCACACGCGCCTCAAAGAGATGTCAGCACAACTGACGGGGTCCGCTAGGGCCGATGCTTGCCAGGGTCGCTGGAAATTCTGAAAGGGATACCGCGGCCCTTGGCAACACACAGGCAACTGAAGGAACACGGGTGGGTTTTAGTCAATAAGAGTCTGACACGCCTTGCTGCTCCGCCCAGAGCGGGAGAAGTTATTTGATAATTTCCCACCCAAAAAATAGGCATCCATAGAAAGAAATGACTTTGTTGGTAGAAAACGATGAAACTGAATTCTGTGACGAGAAAATTTCTACGAATTTGTTCAACACGTCAAATTGAAGCAGTCAAATAAAACTTCTGAGTAAACATCTTTAATTTTCTTTTAAAGAGAAAGTTACGTCTTTTAATTAAGAAGTAAAAGTCAACGTTTTCTTCATCACCTCAAAAGTTGGCAGATAACCAAAGAAGTGCGAAATGAGACACGTGTGAAGATGCGACGTGCGTATTATATAGGTCACGTTGCTTTGCGTAAAACATTTGTCTACACTAACTATAAAAGCAGCGAAATCACTAAAGCTTACAGAGTACCCTCGCGAGGTACCCATTATTGTCATGGCCTGCCCCAGAGTGGGATTTTATTTTATAAAACTTTTTGCTTGTTAGCGGTGGGAGTGAGTGCATTTTCCTGATTCCACGCCTAATGTTATGGAACTCTCTCTGGTGATTTTACCCTAGAAAACACTCGCGAATTCGCAACGTACTTAGGCTGCTTTTTGGTTTTATTTTTACTTCCACATTTTAGGAGGGTTGAGTATACAAATGAAAGGCATCTAAAAGGCCGATTTGGCTCTATAAGACGCAACGTTAAGGGTGAAGTTATAGAAGTAAAAGGACAATGAAATTTTCGTACTGAGTACTTGTACACATTCATTTGTCATTTGTCCAACATTCAATAACATTATCTCAAAATGTTAAATGTTTAGACGAAAATCGCTTTCAAATCAACATCATAAAATGACGATCAGAACTCAATATCGGCAGCACCATGTCATATCCTGTCGTATACATCCATTTCCTTCCATAAAATTCGCCTTATTTGAATGTCGAGTTCAAATCATATTAATGACAAAATGCAACTGAAGCGTAGAATTTCGATTTCTCGATCGGAGTGAATTTTCACAATGTCTGCACTCTGGCAGATATTCAACGTTTAATATTCATGTCTAGTGCTACGGCAGCTTTGCTTCCTTACTCAGAAATTAGATATTCGTTTCTCAGCAGAAACTTCGACATTAGCCACTGAATACCAAAGTTTGCTTCCATAACGTATGTTCTTTGTTCGTAATCATTGTTTGTCTCTGTGTCCTAGACATTACACTTGAATTGCTTTTGTGTTTTCGTCCTTCAATTCTGATATTTCTAATTCTTGTTCTAGTATTAGTCTTACTTCATTTCAACGACAAACAAACAGCAAAACAGCGAGGCAATACTCTTTACAGTTCCACGCGTCCAATATTTTTATTCAACAAAATATAAGTTTTAAAGATGGTTCACTTTTACGTCAAAAGATCAGATGAAAACGTCCAGCCTGAGGCACTGAGATATGAAAAGGAATAAAAAATATTCGCTATATAGGTCTGCGAAGCAGAAATCCAATTCCCTTGAATATTCCGACATGTAATAGGTATCATAGGTATGCTATTTGCATAAGAAGCTACTGTAAAAATAATTTAAGAGCATACATTTACATATTCAGATTATACCTGCATTTGCTTTGGCTACCTTTCAATGTTATTTGACTACCTACTTTATCTATTTGCTAACTCAGAGATTTACATGAAATAAATTGTCGTCTATTCTAATACTGGTTTAAGAGACGTCTACTGGCTTATAAGAATATAGTATCAAAGAAAGTCCATTAACCTGTGTCTCGTCTTAATTAATACATTTTCCATCTTTCAAGACATTCACACTTTGACTTTATGTGTCTTAGAAAGTGAAATAATAATTCTACTCAAAAGTTATTTTTGACAACTACGACACAACTAAAAAGGTATAAACAAGATATCACAGACAGTCTAATTAAAAAGGTTTAAATAAAACAGACTACGTGTCATAAAATGGCCAGCAAAAATTGACCATATCGTATAAACAACAACATAATTATTGTTTTAACGTCAATATTTCAGTCAACGTTTGGCCATATCATTAATGTAGGGTATCCATGGTTTAAAGTGTAGTAAAAATTGCCAAGTAGCTGCGTCCAACTTGGAAGTAGCAGTTGGTCACAGTTCTAACGTAACCTGCATACATACCAGTCAAAATCATAACCCTCCTTTATGCTTCGTCGTAGTCAGGTAAAAATAAATTCTCTGAAAATGTGCTTAAAGGCAAAACATCGACAGTAGGAATAAGCAGCATAATTTGAAAACTTAACGAGGTTACAGCAACAATAATTAAAAAGCACTTAATTTATTCATTACCATCTGGTTCAAGCCCCTCCATTGTTTTATATTAGTCTTTCATCACACAACCATACCCAAAATGAGCATTATTTATTCATATTTCCACTTTGCGAATCTTTTTCTGAAAGCACCAGAAAAGTATTATGTTGTTTACCTTTCAAATTGAATTTCCGTTTATAAGTCCACGTACATCTTGCCATTTGTACTGTATATTAAAAGCCGTGATGAAAAATGGCCCTCAACGACTACGAAATTTATACACTTAATTATTCAAAAATTCGACAACAGTATGATCACAAAATGATATCGAATGGGAAACGAATGATCATTCGATGACAGTGCGGAAAGGCATCGATATTGTTCACGGGAAAGCTATTAGATCTCGTGATCAATCTTGCTCAATATTGATCCCTGCGAATCATCACTTGTTGATTGCTTTATGAAATGAAAACAAATGATAATATTGCTCTTATAATATAGTAACTCAACACAATAATGTGTCTCACAAATTATGTCTCATTAATTGTCTTTCGGATTCCAAGTTCAAATGGTACTGAAATAATAGAAAGGACGTGCTGACCAGAATATCTTCCAGTTTCTGAAAGCCGGATAGCAGATACCGTTAGGCAAGTAAATTACAAAACTTTGATTCAGCCAGTCACTACAGATCATGAAATAGCTTCATAGCAGACAACAGAAGGCCCGTGTGAATCTCAAAAACCCCGTTTAAAATGGCAACAGTTGAAAACAAACCTCTCTGGTTAGCAACACAAAACAAAATAGCGACTTTTAATATTTTACTATAATTTGGGATTTAATACCAATGAAGATAATATCCGTTAATGGGTCAGTTCCCTATCTCAAACTTTCCATATCTCTATGACAAGTGACCTTGAACTTTACGTTACGCTAAAGCGCGTAAATTTACGTTTATTTGAAAAACTTAAATTAACAGACTGAAGAGGGAATTGTCAGTGTCATCTATTGTAATACATTTCTAATGAGCCTGAAAGTTGGGTTTATGACCCTTTAGAGGATTGACGGGTCACGAACAATTGTACTTAATACAGGCTTAATCAAATAAAATGGGGTGATAAACAGCCATTATTGTAATTTTAAATCAGAATAAAATAAGTTTGTTTAGAACACTGATTAATATAATTAAACTGTCTACAAACGGACCGACAATTATGTTAAATAAGAGGTATCTTCATGATAAATGGTTATTCTGCTAAACTTTTATTTACTGCCTCAGCGTTTACGGTGCGGCCTACGAAGTTTTTGTTCACGGTCACGTTTCATTTACATTTATTTTATTGTAATTATCTGTACTTCGCCACAGTATAATAAAGTAACAGTATTATATCTCGGCAGTGACCTTGAAATAATTAACTACGGCCGCTCGGTAGATATACCTTCCGCATCCGTCCGTGCCTAACTGCCGCGCACTTGAGACCGTTGCGTAGTGATACACTGAAATTTCGAAGCGGGTCGATTCAGCCGTTTTCTATGAAGACATAATACTGTTACTTATTTATACTGTGACATCGCTTTACACTGTAGGACTCCTCCAAAGGTGTACCTATAATAATAGTGTTTACTTACTTAATCACTTTAAAATAACGTTGATAACTTTTGGACTTCGTCGCGAAACAGAGTAAGTAGTTTATCAATGAGTGTCATCACTTCCAAATTACGTAACGTGTTGTACGTAATTAATTGCCATGATTTTATGTATGGTCAAGGTTTTCATAGGCCGTTTGATTGCCATAGTTTTCCATATTCGTGTAGTATTCCAGTTACCTATTGCCATTGTCACTTCAGTACTCGCTCACTATTAATACCTCTACTACTCGTAATTGGAGTACAGCCCACATTTCACATGAAAAGCCGGTTACCCTCGTTATTTTGTTAGCTCAAAATGCTGCCTCATTTTCACGTTTAGGTAAAATAAGGACATTAAGTTGCGTGTTTTCAGTGAGCTAAATGTAATGAATATGATTAAAATACTGTGATACTAATGAACTAGGTACATGATTGTAATTAAAATTTTCTATTGATATGGGTACGTTTTTCACCAGCAATTGATTTCATTCATTCGCCCAAAAAAAATACATTAAATCTTTTTTTATTTTATTTTATCGTGTTTAGATATTGACACCGATGGGTGACATGATGAAGTCTGCACAGTTTTACTAGGTAATTTTATTTGACCCAGTATAGTTTATGTTAGACGGGCACACACTGGACAGTCAACCCCACCACCTTGCTGACTAGCTAATATTTTGACCTCTGCATGAACCTCCCCTTACTAAACCAGGCGCTATGTTCTGTAAAAAGTAAGTTCTCTGAAAACGAATACCCATGATAATCATTTCAGAGCCGCCATCTTGGATTTACATTTTGACTTCACTATCGGCTTCAGCACCCTCGAAAACTATGAAAACGACACCAAGTACGAAAAATTTGTAAATTATCGCAGCCGCCGTCTAGGATTGTCTTTTTGACCAAATTCACATTTTCTCTCTCAAATTCAAATTCAAATTAAAAAGTCATTTATTCAAACTAGGCTGAAAATCAGCACTTTTCGAACGTCAAAATTACATAAGACAGTCCCCCAAAAACGCCCGCCCTTCACCACTTCCTAGTGCTTTAGCTGGGAAGAAGAAGTGGCGCAACAAACTCCCCAGCAGCACAGCTGTCTGAATAGTTAGAAAAACATGATTCTATACAATAGTAATAATTTACTTTACGCAACACAAAACATTAAATTAAATCATTTTCTATATGTCACCTAGCACACGCCAATATACCAACAACAAAAAAGTAAAAAGAACTTAATACCCGAATGAAAGCCTCCAGGCATAAAGGGCATGCCAAATCACAAATGATAAACTAGCGAACTAGCTAACAATCGAAGTAAAATAAATAAACAGTTAATTACTAATAACAACAACAAAAACCATGGTCAGCAAGACGACCAGTCACCACTAGCAGCACCCGTTCACGAGCATAACGCAAAGGTCAGCCATTACCCCCCTCGCCATATTTGAGGGAAGGAGGCAACCCGACCCCCGCCACTCTCTCTCTTGCCAGCCTGTTACTTATCCATACAATGTTCGTGATCAAACTCTTTCGTAATTGGAACTCTTACTAACAATATCCACATTCCAAATTCAAATCACTTTTAGTCCCTAGGGATTAAAAAGCTATTTTAATACTTGTTTACGAAGAATAAACTAGCTCTTTTTGAACAGATGTGATAAAATAATAGTTAATGAAACTGTTGCATAATGAGGGTTATTAAAATACGAGTGTTTTAATACCTAGTTATGTGCAGTTTCATATACTACTTTATCTACTCTCATACATTGGGATTGAACCACCAATTGAAATATCAAGAATAAAAAAATCCCACGAAATTCAGTACAACTTATGAACGTATGAATGGCGCCTGCACCCAGCACATCACCGCGCATGCGCTAGAGAGGCGCTGCTGTCCCCCGTTACGTTCCATTACAAAAGTTGATGGAAACTCCTTATCCTTGGTGATATTAATTTCTTAGATTTGCCCTGTATCGTAATACAAAAAAAAATGTTTTATAGCATGATTTTGTTAGAGAAGAAGTGTTATAATATGATTATATTTTTAAATTTCGGTATTGTGTTTATAAAGTATGTCACTATAAACTCGTTTTGAAGTTTATAATTCGAATATTACGATATGAGAGTAGATCTGACGGGGTCCGATAAGACCGATGCCTGCCGGGGTCGCGGCAAAGTCCGAAAAGGATACCGTGGCTCCTGGCAACGTACAGGCAACACGCCCTACCGCTCTGCCCAGAGCGGGAGAAGTTATTTGATAATTTCTCGAACAAAAAAAAAAGAAGATTAGGTAAAAGATTTTTTTATGTTAATACGAATTGTTTAGGTTCCAAATTCAAATCACATTATATTATGCACCAGCGAGCGGGTCATAATGACATTCAGTTCAATATTATTGCCTGGCTAGAGCCTAGGGCTTTAATGACTTGCTTTAGGTTAGGTTTGCATGACATATAGTTTAACATTAGCAAGCAGGTGGGGTGAAAATGATATTTATTTCACGTTTTTATGAATACCATAACAAGAAATGCGGTAAAAGGAGTTTTTACGGAGTTCAGTAAATTAAAACTTGAGCAATTTAACTTTTTGTGGTTCCTCGATTCTTAAAGTTAGTTGGCGCTTAATCTTTAACAAGTTTATGGAAGGAATTTGTTTTGACACCTTCCTTGACATGAACGAATCTTCGTGTCAGGTAGATTAAATCGCAGTTGTGGAAGAAAAATTCGGCCAAATATTATACAGTAAATAAAGAGTGTTTTATAAAGACATTATTTTTAATGTTTATGGGGTGTACCATTCCTTATTTATTGAAATATAAGAGCTCTTTTACGAATACGTGTTGTATTCAGTAATAATGCAGAAACACGTGCATACAAAAAGACAAGAATAGGTAAGCAGAAAACAAAATAAATCAATAATATAGATATGAATATAAACATAACAGAAATAGTCGGCAGCTGCACGTCATGAATGTGACAAGAAGGCTTTCACTCAGCATAATGCTGTGCTATGGGGGACCCACAGCACAGCGCTGATTTTCAGTAAGAGTTCCGTACCACCGGACAGTAGCTTTTAGCCGCGGCTTCGCCCGCGTGGATGTCAGAAATATCGCACGGGAACGTACTACCGGGATTACATACCTAATAACCGAGGAAAAGGTCATTGACTCCTACCGCTGCGCCTACGTTGTCGTCAACCATAATTATTTTGTTACGCGTAATTTTGAATTTGTGATATCTTTTAAAGTATTCATAACAATGGTATGAATAAAATGCCCAATTCAAATAACATATTTTATTGGATAAGGATAAATATAATAGCGGTCAAAATAGCTTCAGAATTAACAATATTTTTTTTATCAAATTCTGAAGGATAAATCGTTTATTAATCGGTCATCCTAAGAATTCATCAAAAAAGTCCGTAATTGCTTATGTCTAATAAGCCACCGTGGGCTTTTTGTTGAACTTTTTAAGACTTATAATCCTGTAGGACATAATTTTTATTTATATCTCACGATTTACGCGGCGCACGGCAGTAAAGCTCCCGTTGCGTCGGCATGATTTTTTCCGACATCTTCAACAATAATGGTCATATTTCAGCCAAATTACACAAAACCTTAATAAATTATATACTAAAACTGTCCTCATGAATTATTCCATCCATTGGTGCACACCGTTTGAAAATCCGTTTGGTAGTTTTTAAGTTTATCGCGTTCAACAGACAGACGCGGCGGGGGACTTTGTTTTATAATATGTAAGGATAAGAATAATAAGGATTTTTTTTCATAGCTGCGTTCAGTTCTTCCACGTTTTTTTCAGCTACTATATACCTATGCAATTCCTCCTGTAACATACTCAACTGTTGTTCAGAACTGCATTATATATCAGGAATACATGATTAACTTGTGAGAGTACCTATCTACATTCAGCCAGCGTGACAGCTGGTGTCATGTTAGATGTAATGGTTTCGAATTTGGAACGCTGTGATCGATGCAAGCTATACTTCAACGTCAATATTGGATTACTATTGGATAGGAATATCTTGTATTCTGATTGGGTAATGGATATAATGACGTCGGTATGTTAAGGATAGATTAGTGTTTGTATTAAGGTGGTTATGGCCCTCATTTAATCAACTGCATATTAACATGAATGCTTTTATACTGAAATTGCGAATCCTAGGATATAGTCATTTTTGTGCTTTTTGTAAGAAGCAGTTCATTTTATTTACTTTAAGAAAATGATATCGTAGCTTTCCGTGGATATTATGAACTTTTATTTGTAGTTAGATAAAATAAACACTTCATTACAAAAGCTTTTCTATAGAAAGAAAGAAAAAGCCATTCATACCGACATACCTACTAGCGACGTACTTGGTACTTTCACCCAAAAAACAGTCTCTTAGTAAGAGAACCTTACTTTCGTGCTTGAAAACCTCACTTAGTTATTCAGTACGTTTCAGGGCATTCTTCTCAACTAAAACAAATTGAAAGCAGTTAAATTCTAAGAGAGTTCCATCCAGAGCTACCAACATGAGCAAAACCTCATGAATGAATTTAAAAATACCTCGCCCAAATCATACCAACCAACAGAACTGTAGTTAGTCTTCTAAAACGAGGACCTCTTCCGTCATATTTTAGAGTAAGTACCTAAAAAAAATTTAACCCTAAAGTTGAGAGAATATTCGATTAGTGTTAGATATTATTTTAGTTATGTGTGAAGTTTCATAGAATTCTGGTGTAAATGAGGCCATTTTTGTATGAAGCTGCTGACACAAAAATGCGTAACGCTCGTGTTCACACACGTCAATAAGTACGCGCTGGATGAACACACAAACAAATATTTTAAGTGAGTATAAAAGCTAAAAACATTCGACCTTATGACATTTACGAAAATAAATGTTCAAACGTTTAGTCATATTTCAGAATACCAATAAAAGTTAGAGCACAGACAAAAACTTATCTTTATAATGGAAAAACAAAAAGTTCTATAGCTGTACTAAAGCATACTATTCATTGTTGTCGCAAGATTATAAATCTCCATTTATCAGGAATATAAAAGAGACAAGAAACGTTTCCAGTCCATTAATCGTATAACAAGGGAGGCCGATATTTCGTTCCTCAAGTAATTCTGTAAGGTTTTAAAGAAACAACTTTTTAACATTTCCAGCACTTGTTATTTTAACAATTCATTCACGTATTGCATGAATCGGGACAAACGTGATTCGGTTCTTATTGAAAAAGAAACTGTTTTTTGAGTATTGAAAACTTGTGGTCGATCGGTTTGTTTTGCAAGCTGTGCTCTTAAAGTTTGAGGATAAAAAATATACAAAGGGACATTATGTTCAAATACAATTTTATAATGTTTCCGGTTAAGGTCAGTAACGGGTGGAAGTAGAGGATGGACGGTTGAACTGGAATTGCGGGCGACGGGAATTTAATTCCCCTCGTTATTGGCTTAGAGTTTTTGTGGAAGTGGAAGTGAACATGTGAATGTACTAATTCTTCAATTTTTCTCTGAACTAAAGAAGTAAAAAAAAAAATGTTTTTGTGACAGGAAAAATATGAATGTTAGTTACGTCTCTATATGAATTAAGGATGCTGTAAGCTATTTTTATGTAAACCCTTTGGTGTGACAAGTGTCTGACGGTAACATAACATCACTTTTCAGCAGGTATGCTAAGTTAATTTATTTACAAAAAAAAATAACTATAGGCGTTGAAAACTTTATTAAGATTTTTCCAAGCAAAAACATTGCTGCTGTCTCTAATTAAAAAACGAACGAAGTTCCTTCTCACGATGGATTTTAAACAAAAAATTTGAAAATATTCGCAGTCGTCATCTTGGATTTACATTTTGACCTCACTAGGTATCGGCTTTAGCACTCTCGAAAACGACACCCATGACGAAAAATTTGAAAACATTGGCAGCCGCCATCTTGGATTTTCATTTTTAATTCGAAAGAATAAAGTCGCATGGAGGGGCCATACAATTACGAACGATTTTTCGCGTGACGATATCTACAAGTTAACTCCTACCGCAAGCTGCGTTAAAGAACTTCATTCCAAAACTTCGTTCCAATAAACACAAGTCTTAATTACATTAGCAAGCTTCGCAGAACCGACAACCTCAATCACTTTGAGCGAGCGAGTTACAGGTTACAGCCTTAATTGAACATCACGTGTCAAACCTGATATTTGCCATCATCAAATGTAACATCAAGCTAGAGCATGGGTTGTCAACCAGTGGGGCGCAAACTCAAATGGAAAGTAATTACTGAACCACGGGGGAGCACGGTGGCTCCAAAAATAAACTGCATAATTAAGCATAAGCATAATCAGCCTCTTATTGTACTAGTACTTAACCGTAAAATGTAAGTAATACCCAAGGGGTGGAGGCCTGGTGTCCTGAAATACAGACTCACGTCTAGTTTAGGCACCAGTCTCCCACAGTATATTATATAAGCCTTTATGTATTGATACTTTTCTACTGTACCTATATTGTGGTGAGAAAATAAATCATTATCTTATTCTTATCTTATAATGTGCCCACTGCTGGGAAACAGACCTCCCCTCGGTGAGAGGGAGTGGGACATAATCCACCACGCGGGCCCAGTGCGAAGTAGTAGATGTGAATGTCTTCGATTTTTTTGTTCTAGGACATGCCGGCTTGCTCACGATGTTTTCCTTCACCGTTTTGAGAGCAGTGGTGATGAAATAATTTACCCAAAGTAAAGCGCCTGTCTGGATTCAAACCTACTCGTAAGTTGCGGCCGTTATCACTGGGCCACTAATGCTACAACTGTATATTTATTCAAATGTAATAAGTTCTTGGTACCTATTAGAAAAAAAATCTCGATTCTAACAACCCTGAGATAGCAGTGACCTAATCAAATTACTTTATGACTGGTAGAAAATTGACTGTCGCGTTTGGTAATATGTAGGTTGGGTATCCTTAAGCTAGAGGGAACAGCAGATATTCAATTTCGTTGATTTAATTCAGTATAGTAAATTATTGTGTAATTAGCTGATTCTGATTCAACCGGGCTCTAGAGTATATAAATTTATTACGGTTCCAGGAAATTTAGGCACCTCAAAAACTGTCCTAAGTTTAAATGCCAAGACTAAAAGAGGCTTCCTTATTCGTGAGGCCTCAGTTTACACTGATATTATAATTGAATTAAGTTTCAGGTAAACTTAACCTACTTGAACAGCGATGAAATAACAAACTTAACTGTTGGCCGATGCTTTGACCTAGCATTAAGGCCTTGTATAAACTTCGACTTAAAGCATGTACAGGGTGTTGTTAAGCAATTACATTATAATATAATTTAGGAGCTGAAACTTGGGAATAGCGTTCCTGAATAATAAATCAGATTTCGTAGTTCTCTGTTGAAATAATTTCCGTACAAAGAAAATAATTTTGCTGCTTTTTTGTCTTGCTTTTTGGTTTACATTCTTCTTAATATTATATAATATAATATAATCTTATGTCCGTCCGGTATGTACAGTCAAGAAATAAATATGTTAAGCACTGTAAGGATAATTTATTGCATTTGAACCTTATAATTTTTCCGACACTGCCAACATTTTGATTGAAAATGACAGTTCGTAAATTTGTACTACTTTTATAACTTGTCCCTTGCCGTCATGTTGGCACCATTTCTTGTCATGCTTAGTTTCACTACTAATAAAGTTTGAAATGGCGACTGACAGAACAGTCCTACCAATCGCGTCACGTGACAACTTATAATGAACGCACTGAAGGAAAGTAATTTTCAATTGTTTGAATATTGCGCTCTTTGACCGTTTACCTATTCTTCTTACGTACTCTGGTCTGGATTGTTAGTAGAGGATGGCAGGATACTGAAGGCTGTAACTTGAAATATCTTAGTAGCTACCTATACCTAAGTGAGAAATTAAAAGATACACGAATATCGAAATGTACGACTGTCTCAATAGAAGTTGATTTAAGAATGCCAAATGGCAGATAAAAAATCGACTATTTTATTTATTTATTTATTTAACCATTTATGTACACACATTTATATAAACAGACAAGAAGAAAAGAACAGAAAAATACGTACAAAGGTGATGCTTATTTCTAAAGAAATCTCTTCCAGCATACCTGCATATACTATTGATTGATTTGGGAAACAAACATATAAACACAAATAACTGTTTGAATAAAGGTATCTACTACAGCTTTAAATCGTAGAATGTCTATTCATTCAACTTTGAAGAATGATTAAGGAAATGTTTAAATCGTCAATCAGGATTGGTCGATAGCCTTCCATTAAGTCAGACATCGGGACAAATGGGCGTTTTCATTAGACCCCGCTCTATAGCCGGCTGAAAGGCGATTTGCAAGGCTTTTGCTTTGATGGGACGACATTGCCATGCAAAAAATCCCCACTTTATCACCACTCAATCGCACATAAAAATATTTAATTATAAGCGAAAAAGGAATGTAGGTTTTAATCTCTTGGCATTTTAGAATACCTACATAATCGATTTCGTAATATTTCTTCATTCTCATGGAGAAGTAAGGTGTGATTTTACTACTCCACCAATAGAGATGTTGACTGGGGAAAAAACTATTTAGTCCGTCAGTCAGATAATAAAAAGATATTAGACACGTATTATTTGCTTTATCATATTAATAAAAAATGGTTTAGATAAAACGCATTAAAGTTGGGGAGTGGGGGCTCGCTACGTCACAACACAAGTCAGTATAAAATCTACCGGGGAGTGACGTCATGCCACATTTTAATTCTATGTATTGCGGTAATCTTTTGATTACGTAAAAAAATAAAAAGAAGTGTCCAATATTTTTTAATAAAGTAACTGACGGACAAAAAGAACTTTTAGTCAACATCCCTATTTGTATATACCGAGTTATATCCTAGTTAGGGCCTTAGTTATATCCCTATCCTAAGCCAGTCGTAAAAGCCTCCTACAGATAAGCATACCTAATTAAATACCTAGTTAATTAATACTTAAGCACAACAATACCCCTCCAGCCTTCTACAGGAGCAAAACGGCTTTTGCCAGTAAACAGAAATACTTGTAGGACAGCTTCTAGTGCTAACTTTTAATTGTGCCACAGAACCGCTGAGGAAAATAAACTATTTAGTTCAACTACACTAAATAATTGCTTTCCTTTGAGTTGAATATTTCTCTCTCTTTCACTCCTTCAGCTTTCATTGATGAACGTACATACCGTTTTTCATGCAGTTCCTGTACGAATTTGAAGCCATTTGGTTTAAAGGTTTTGCGGGGTGGAACTGCGACGTTTGAGGTAGGTATGTTTTTCGATGCCGTTTACCATTGTATGAAAATGTTCAACGTGTACAGTGGCGTTGAAAAAAATAGCCTAGTTTAGAAAATAAATGTTTTTTTCTGTGCAGTTTAAGTACAATTACAAGTTTAAGTAATGAGCTTACTTTTCAGTTATTATTGAGGTTGGCTCTAGGTAAAATATTTTATAACAGTGATAATTATTATCGAAACTTTATGCCATTAATATAAGTTACACCTACTCGATTTGTTTTCCAATTAATGGTATCTGTTGCATGAAAGTTATCTGCAGTCTTTAAAAATAAATTAGTTCAATCAATAAAAGACTATTTCAAGCTCGCAAAACTAAAAGCAAAACCTTACACACAAAAACGTCCTTCAAACAAGTCCCAACAATAGCTTTTTGACAACGTGGAAACTCATTTATGTAATGAAAAAGCTCGGAGGTTGCACACCTATTGTAATTTCCAGCGCGGTTTTTCACGCTCTTTTTGTCAGCGTGCATTTAGTAGACAGCATTTCCGTAAGAGGTGGGGCCGGGAAAAGCACACTAATTAAACTAGACGGGTTCAGAGAGCTGTTCACAATGTAATGTTAAAAAAGCCATCTCTTTACCTGCTGAACCGCTCTCTTTATGCGTTATTATGCAATACTTTCATATTTATGAAAATAAAATAGAGTAATATTAAAATAATATGTCTTTATGTGAAATACGTAATACGGCAGCCTTCCACAATCACTGATAACAATAAAAGAAATCGTTATATTTGCAATAAAACATTTAGATATCAAACAAACTCCAAGATAACATGCAAAAATGGAGACGCTAATGAATAATAAGCTTATCGCGGTAAATAATCACGCTTGCATTTGCTAGATACAATTAATCAAGCTGCTAAAATTGCTTCCCAAAAACAACTTTAATTAAATTGTAGATAGCTGCTTTTATTGCACCGTAAGTGTACCACGTCCATCAGTGACGGTCACAAACATGGGCGTTACGCAGTGTCTGGTCGCGCCATCGCGCCACCTCGAATAATGAATGCCAACGACTTCTATGCCATTGTAATGCCCTGACATATTCACCCAAATTACCCCCATACCCACTCACGAGCCGGAACCGAAAAAACACGTTCAAAATCACACAACATAGATAAATACGTACCTACTCTTGTTAAATACAGAGGGTCGGGTAGAAAACGTTTTTTCGTTTTTTTTTTCTTCTACACAAGATGAGATATTGTCGTACACGAAATTAAGCGACAAAAGAAAATAAAAGATTTGTTACTACTCAAGTTTCCGACACAAAAGCTGCTCTTGCATGGAGAGAGCGTTCCAATAGTCTTTATAACACAGCCAGTCATATGAGACCTACGATCTTTACTTAATTTACCCTTCTTTTATAGCTTATTAGTAGCTGAAGGATCGGGTAGAGAGGTCAAGATGACTGGTGTGTTCACTATAAAACGGCAAGCCTTGTTATCACTAGAAGATATTTCTCAATGCAGAGTTTATGTGCCGTAAAACGCCATTCGTTAGCAAATGAAATAAATAGTAAGTGATATGCGAAATTGTTATTCTAGTCTAATTTGTTTCAGTGATTTATGCGCTGGACTATAAATTGTGCTCGCAAACTTACGTTCTACATAGTGCAGTTGAAATTTGTAGAGATATTATATGTTACAGTACTAAAATTTAATGGATATGTATTATATTTAAGTATATTCCATGTGTTTTTTTTGTGTAAAATTAGTAAAAATGTGCAATCTTTTATTCAAAATAATTTTATTAATCATTCATTATTTTTTTCGCCGAGCCTAGTTTAGGTACCAGTCTCTCACAATATGTATTTATACAACTGTGAAGATTGCTCAGTTTTTTGTTATATTGTGGCGAGAGAATAAATGTTTATTTTTTCAAAGCAATACTAATTCTATTACTATTTCACGCAGAACTATTAATATTATTAGTATACATAATCAAAGTAGACATAATCAAATTATTGTAGGCATAAGCGTAATAGAAAAACACAGCCTGATGAATTCGCAATGAAAAGAAACAGCAGATAGAAATAATTCCGTATACGTGTGTGATTTTTACCGCTCTCCCAAATGTTCTCTCTGTTTTTCTAAGAATTTCTGCTCTTTTCACGTCTTTTATGTCTGGTTTTTATTACGCATATTATTTGCTCACCTTTCCAATATACTGACACGAACAATAATAGCTTCAGATGAGTGGTTCAAATGCAAATTGGTAACTACAACGTGAATATGAAAATTTTATGTAATGTTCACGAAGAGGCGGGAGGGAAGATATAAAAGAATTATTCATAGAGCTTCTGGCAAGTAGATGCTGGCAAGAGGCGCCGGGCCTTTAAGAGGGCAGCATGCCTCTTCCTTATTTTATACCTCGCTTATCTCGGGAGCTGCAATTCTTCAATTTGCCAATATTACAGCCCGTTTGATAGAGTGGTGAAATGCGATAGATGGTATATTACAATCTGCTTTGTTTCTGGATATTTTTGTTTTAGAATAAAACTGCAATGCAAAGCACTATTGGAATTTGAATTTTGGAAGAATCATGGATGTATCTTCTAAATTCAGAGAAAACTATGGCTTACGATACGATTTGCATCCTTTTCTATCTCGGCTCAAATAGCTTTTGTATTTTATTATATCCGGAAAGCAGTGGAATTAGAATCGGTTCAGAATTGCAATAAAGTCGTTTTAATTAGTTATAGATTGACTGCTGCGCTGCGTGTCGCGGGTTCGATTCCCGCACGGAACAAATATTTGTATGACCTACAATTAGTTGTTCCGGGTCCGGCCGTTTGTGTATGTGAGTTTATATGTTTGTATGAACAATTAGCCCCGCTTACTGACTATCAATACTTTTTACCATACATGCTGAAACGTCAAAAAACTTCAGTTAGGTACCAATTTATTGATTTTCATAATAAATAACCTCTAATTTTTATATGCACAATTTATAAAAAACAAAAAAGTAAAAGATTTTTAAATAAACCACCATGCTTCCTCTTGTTTTGCACAATGTAGGTAAAAAACAAAAAAAAAATATAGATAAAAACAAATATTACAAAAAATCCTTTACATAAAACTAAGGTGTACTTTTATTTTAATAGGCCTGTAGCGATATTGGCATTGCGCGTGCCGAAAAGAAAAGGAAACTTCGCCTCATAACGCTGATTTTTTCGATACGGAAAAATATTTTACTATTTGAAAAATCTTTTACTATTTGTAAAAGATTTTTAAAATAATTAATCACCATGCTTCAACTTGTTTTGCACAATGAAGGTAAACAAAATCAAGAGAAACGATAGATAAAAACAAACATCAGTAAATATCCTTTATATAAACCTGAGGTCTATCTTTATTTGAATACGCCTGTAGCCAATGATTTAAATAGTTAGCGTATGTGTCACCGTACTTAGATCGCGCGAAAAAGTTTTGAGAGAGAAATTTTATCTAACCTAACTTAAACCAATCGGTCAGGGTGCCCTAGTTACTGCGACCAATTCGGCATTAGAAGTCACACCAAACGCTTATTGTGACTGCAGATACGCCATTCTGCATTATGTCTTAACGTGGGTAGCAGTTTTGTTAAACGTAACGCAATGACAACGCATGTTTTACCTAACGGAGCTGTTTTGTAAAACAGCTAGCGATTATGTAAAACAGCGGAATTGACAATCCATCTAGGACATTTACACTGAGCTCGCATATCCCGCATGGAATCGCTCATGTCTCGCTCAATCATACTGAAAATCATATCCTTCATATGTATTGTCAACATAACAGAAACGTGATAATTTTTTGACGCGGTATAGCGGATCTAACGATTAGAATTTTTGCCTGTAGCGACATTTCCGAGGTCACCCTCCGTGATAGAAATATTTACGTCCACGTTCCGATGAATGATTCATTCGGGATATAAGGGTCCTCTCGCTAAACAAAAATGCCACGATTACCTCCCTCGGGGTTTTGGTTAAAAGCTCTCGTGTTAATCATTTAATCGGAAGGTATATTAACTTTATTTTTACGTACCTACCAAAAAATACCTAACGAAAACTCCAAATAATTATATAATAATGCGATGGAATTTCTTACAGTTTCAGTGACTCTATGAATATACTTTTGACGTCACTCCTTCCATAATATCCTTTGATGACAGCCATGACAGGTGGTGTTATTGCAGGTAACCGTTGATTTCCTACTCATAAAATAAAGGTTTAATTCTATGGGTACCCGTACCCAACTGTAATTTCTTCTCGAGCTAAATCTTATTTTCATCTTATAACAAGCCAACTCAACTGTAAAACTTTGTTACCAAACTGTCTCAGCTTTCTACATATATCTTATATCTTACTGTAAATCTGTTTATCGTATGACATACATATTATATTACCTGTTCATGTACATGTTCTACAAATTTAATTACATGGGATCTCTCAAATATTTTGATAAAAGCATACCAATTTCATATTAATTAAAGTGAGTGTACTCACTTTAATTATGGAAGACTTGTACGGCGTAGAACGAAATTAAAATTTGACGAAAAGCATGTTGTCAAAAACATGTTTTCAGTCGACACGGTCGTAAATATGGCACTTCAAGGATAGGAAAAAGAAATGTCACATCTGCAAAGCTGAACTGCGTTTGAAACTCGATGTGTCATCTTAACGGTCAGCTTCTGTACCTAAAAGTAGCCACACACGGAACTGTAAGCATCACAAGCCTTCGTGAACAATCATTTTGTGCAAGCACGCACAACTTCCTTATAGACTACACACTGTACAAGCAAGGTGGAGTAGCATCAGTTTTTGCTTGAGCGATGGACGACGACTGCTTAGCTTAGCTGCATTTATTGCGTGCAACTGGCATGCGTATGATTCCGCAAGGTTAACCTGTATACACACACGTTCAATCATGCTTTTACAACCGTGGCTTGTTCAAGCCGCATAATGAAAATTCTAACTATCTTCATGCCGCTTGCACAAGCAAGATGCTTGCACAAAGTCATCATACGCTCAAGCACGCTTACACAAAATGATTGTTCATGCAGGCTTGTCATGCTTGCATGCAGTTACGTGTGTGGCCACCTGTGATGTAACTCATGCAGATCATACAATATTACCAGTCTAGATTATCCCTTACTAGGTTGTACGGGCTGGTGCTGGTGTCCGCAACTTGATGGCAATGCGCGTATTTTGCGTACGGGTGGGAAAATCGATTATTCGATCCACCCCAGCTCAAGGAAGGCCATCAACACCTAGGTGTTACTTACAATCTCACAGAGGATACCTCGGTTACCAAAATACTTTGCCCTCTAAGTGGTGACCACCGGACAGTTTACGAGTACATGAGCTGCTGTCTCGTCGTCCTCCATGCATGCCCTGCACAGCGGACTGTCTGTGACTCCTATGACAAAGAGGTGTTTATTATATGTAATTTCACATAAACCCACATGGGCACTTAGGAAACGTCAGAAGCTAGGTGCACGGTTCCAACTAGTCGTTTCCTACGGAGAAGAATTGGCAAAAACTCCACGGTTACTCTTTTCAAAATAATTATCACACCTTGTTTCTTTGGATGCACCTACGTGATGACCTCCAAATACTTTCGACTAATACGTTCTCTTATGGACGCTTTTGAAGTCATAGTCGGTTTGAAGTAAATCCAACTTTTTCATTATTCAGACTTTTCCGCATCCCGACCCTGAGTTCGACAAGGGCCCCAATATGACAGGGGCAAGGGCCATCTGTAAACACTCATGGTAAACACTACAAGATATCCGTCATACTCAAGTGCTTTATTTACAAAACTGTCTCACAAAGGAAGACCGATTTGGTCAACAACATCCGTAGTTGGGGTGGTTTCGTACCCCCACAAGATATCTACTGAAGCCATAAGTAAGTCGCTTATGTCTAATTAATTATATAAAAAATAAATATTAAATAATTGAATTAGATGAAATAATAATTTGTCAGTAATTTATAAAGGACGTACGCAACACGCTCAAAATCCTAATGCCATTTTACACATTTTGACAATTCAGCAATATTCATAGCGATAGTTACGTTGTCGTCGAATTTTTTAAATATTATGAAGCGTATATTAGTAGTTTCCTTCAAAACCCTTCCTAGTGTGATATAAAGTTTGGAGAGTGTGTGTGCGCAATTGGGGTGTAGCTGGTGTGACCAATCGCAACAAATAAATTATTATTCCACCGATTTTATATAAACTTTGCCGAAACATAACGTCTAGAAATAAGATATTAACACCAATTCTTTAAAAAGAAGAATAAATTGATAAATCATAAAATTTTCAATAAAATAAAAACTAATTTCATACATTAACAGCGAGAATATTGTAAGCATGACAGCATTGTTGGATTGAACATGTACCTAAAGTGACCATGTAAAAAAAGATGTATGCATCGTCGAATATTATATCAATATGTACTAATGCCTTTTTTATGTTCTGAGTACTAATGGGTAGCCACAAAACATAATATTACACTAACATTGCATAATCAGCCCATAATGTTCCCACTCCTGGTTCACAGGCCACGTCTCAGTGAGATGGAGTGGGCCGTAATACACCACGCAGGCCCAGTGCGGGTTGGTAGATGTCACATCTCTTCGAATTTTGGTTTTAGGACATGCCGTTTTCCTCAAGATGTTTTCCTTCACCGTTAATATTACACATTAGGTATTAATTGATACAGTATTATTGAAAACAAATTGTAGGCAATCAAATGAATTCTTGTTATCTTTTTGAGATTGGTTGTACTTGGTAGAATAGTCCGGAGTCTAATAACTAACACCCATATTCTAAGTTAAAACCTCATGATTTCCTCGACTCGACTCACTTAGGTAATTTGATAATCATAGTTGCAATTTTATTTCTTATCTAAAACAGTTTCCTTAGTCGAGCTGAGTTTGAGTTGGGGAACCAACTGTCAAATACAAGGTACGTCGGCTTCTACCTTGAGGAAGTTTTACCAAAACAAAGCGTATTTTCTTTTGAAGAGTTTATTGAATATTTGTACGATAATTCATTCAATTACGTACCACGACGATATTTAAGAGATGCAGAAAATCAAATTGAGTTTTATGATGAAAATTTATTTAAAATTAGATTTCGCTTTACTAAAGATATTGTGGTGAGTTGTTACCACTATTGTTTCAAGATATTGGTGGCGGTAACGGACGTGGACTGCCAATTCCACCCCTCAGACCAAATAAAAAACCCAAGACATAGCGCTGTCAACAATGACGTGAGGCCGATTTCGTAAACATGTGGGCACTTAGTGAGGTGTAGTTTGATTGTAAATGGTTGTAAATGTCATAATCGGAATCGTCACGTACTTACGTACTCTATTTTTGCTTTTTGGATAGGTAATTGTGACATTTACAGATAGTAATTCTATGCTGTAATGTGATTTTAATTTTATTAAAGGCTTACAAGATGTATTATTTATCTCGTATATTTATTTTCATACTTATTAAATAAATCTTTAAATATTTTTATAAAAAACATTATAAATAATAGGTTGGGGAAAAAGTTTCTTCGCATTTTTTAAGAAAATTCAAAACATTTTTTAACATATTTTATTTATTTATTTTTTATTTTATTATTTATGTACACACAGAAAAATAGATACAGATAAGACATAATCATAATTATGAGTACAAAGGTACTGCTTATTTCTTAAGAAATTTCTTCCAGCAGACCTGCGATAGGAGAAATGAGAAAGAAATGTAGACAATAGTGTGTGAGAACAAGAAGAGAAAAATATAAATATGCGAAGTCTTAAACTAAAATATTGAAATAAACCTACACGTATAAAGTAATAAATGAATATATACTTAAATAAATACATAGAGCTTAAATATATAAACATACATACTATAGGTATATAAATACTCACAGTTGAGAGGAAAGGTAATGCTCTTTTACTCGAAATTTGAATTGAGAAACAGTTTTTAAATCACGAATGCTAGGCGGAAGTGAGTTCCACAACCTTACTGCATGGACAGAGAAGGAATAGGAATAGTAGCTTGTTTTATGAGGATGAGATTTAAGGAGGGATCTAAGGTGTGATCTACATGGTGCGTCGCTAGGGCGAGCGTAAGAAAAACGCTCACGCAGGTAGGAAGGATAAGACGGGTTGTGTAAGACGTTGAAGAGGAGACATAAGATCCGAGTGTTCCTGCGAAGGCGGATTGGGAGCCACTTGAGTTCTTTGCGAAGATGAGAAACATGGTCATACTTTCTAAGTCCGAAAACAAAGCGAATGCACAAGTTTTGCAAGCGCTCAAGCTTGTTTAATAGCTCCTCAGTAGCATCCAGGTAGCAGGAGTCGGCATAATCTATAATCGGCTGAATAAGTGTTTGTGCCAAAGAAATTTTAGTTTTCAAGGGCAGGAGACTTTGAAGGCTTTTCAACGAATGAAAGGAGAAATGTACCTTTCGACTGACCTCATTGACCTGAGCACGCCACGAAAGATTGGAGTCAATAATGACCCCCAAATCTTTGGCGGTTTCGGTATAGTCAATGTGAACACCATCGAGATATAAAGGCATCAGAGATGCGACATCAGCCGCATTGCGAACGAATCTGCTGCCTATGATCATAGCCTGGGATTTAGTTGGATTAATTTGCAAACCAAATGACTTAGCCCAAACGCTGATGCAAGCCAGGTCATGGTTCATAGCAGCAATTGTAGAACCCGCGTCAGCTACAGTAAAATGTCGGTAGAGCTGCAAGTCATCTGCGTAAAGATGAAAACTAGAGGAGATTACTCTGGAAACAAAGTTGATGAAAATTGAAAAAAGAAGAGGAGAAAGAACGCTACCCTGAGGAACACCCTCAGTGAGGCTACACCAATCAGAGAAGGACTCCTCCAGGCGAACACACTGAGAGCGTCCCCGAAGATAAGAACTGAACCAAGCTAAACCGGAAGAAGAGAAATTGATTGATTTGAGGATACCTAGTAAAATGTCGAAATCCACTGAGTTGAAGGCGCTACTAAAGTCAAGCAATACAAGAACAGTGAGGGACTTATTCTCCATTGCCCAACGGATGTCGTCAGTTACTTTCAAAAGCGCGGTTACAGTACTGTGTCCCGAGCGAAAACCGGATTGAAAAGGGGTAATTATCGAGTTTGATGCCAAGAAAAAAGATAACTGTCTATGAACTATGTGCTCAAAAACTTTAGAGAGAAATGGAAGAATAGAAATAGGTCTAAAGTGTGTTAATAAAGTAGGATTGTTAGTTTTAGGTAAAGGTATTATGTGAGCCTTTTTCCAAACCGACGGAAATGAGCAAGAGGAAAAAGAGTGGTTAAAGATAGACATAGTATGTTTACATTTAACTAAAGTATGTAGGTACCATTTTGTTCGATAACTTTTTGCCATCTTGTAGGTAGGGACATGATCCCATTGCTATAGAAATTTTGGGACTTCTGATCAAAATACCGCGACAAGTGGTTTTGGCAGTCCTCCCGTGATGTTAACCTGACACTGCCTAAAGAATTCTGAAGAGACCGAAACAGGTGGAAATCTGAAGGTGCAAGGTCAGGACTATACGGCGGATGCATTAACACCTCCCAGCCAAACTCTCTTAATTTTTGCTGAGTGGCTAAAGATGTGTGAGGTCTAGCGTTATCATGATGAAAAACCACACCCCTTCTGTTGATTAATTCCGGCCGCTTTCTCTCAACTTCTTGCTTTAATCTCATCAGTTGTTCGCAGTAGAGTTCAGAATCGATGGTCCTGCCTGGTGGTAACAGCTCATAATGAATAATGCCCTTCCAATCCCACCACACACACAGCATCACCTTGTTGCGAGTTAACCCGGGTTTTGCCACAGTCTGTGAAGCCTGACCGGCCTTTGACCACGACCTTTTTCGCACGTTCTTGTCGTACGTGATCCACTTTTCATCACCAGTTATCAGCTTCTTCAAAAATGGTTTGGTTTCATTACGTCGTAATAAAGAATCACAAATGAGTACACGGTTCATTAGGTTTCTTTCAGTGAGCTCGTGAGGTACCCAAATATCGAGCTTTTTTGTGTACCCAGTTTTTTTCAAATGCGCCAAAACTGTTTTGTGGTCAATTCCCAGTTCTTCAGCTACGTCGTAACTACTAATATGCCGATCTTGCTCCACTTTTTCAAAAATGGCATCCATTTTATCCGTAATAGGGCGACCAGAGCGACGTGCATCTTTGACATCAAAATTTCCGGATTGAAAACGCTTAAACCAAATTTGTGCTACTCTCACAGACACTGCACTAGGTCCATAAACATCGCAAATTTTTTTCCCGGCTTGCGTTGCATTTTTACCTTTTTTGTAGTAAAATTTTAAAATGTATCGAATTTCTTCATTAGATTCACTCATCTTGACAGTACGAAAAACAAATAAAAATCACACATTTTCCTAATTTGAATTTGGAATTATGTTCTTTAAAATTTAAACTTTCAATGATACCAAAACCAGCCAGATACACATAGTATAGCCAAAGAGATTTTATTACAAGTTCATACATACTATAATGCGAAAAGACTTTTTCCCCAACCTAATATATAAAATAGTAGCAGCATCGTGAGCAGGGTCCAAGCTACCGTTGGTAATTGCTCCAGAGACAGGAACCTCCTCAAGATGCGAGCCACATCGAGGAATACTGTCTTCTGAATCAGGCCCTTGATCCAACCGCTTAACGAGATCCTTTATTATTATGAAACTAAATAAAACATGGTTTTGTATTTCAAAACTAAAGCAAGGAGTTCTTATTTATTTACAACTAGCTGATCCGAGAGACGTTGCCTTGTGCTAATTTTAATTCCCATAGAAATAAGCATTTTTTGTTTTTCCCGAATTTTCCAATTTTCTGGGCAACTGTTTTTTATTCCTACAAAACTGTTTTTGCAACAACCGGAAGTGAATTTAAAACATTAGTAGCATGGTGTGTTTTATTGTTAGCTCTGTATTTTGTGTTCACTATACCACAAGAATAACGAAGACAGATGGTTTAGTTTTATATATAATAGCAATAGTGTGGGATTGTCGCCGTTGCACAAAAGTTACCAGTCAACTCTAATTTTGTCATTTCCGTTGTTCATACCAGCGGATGGAATAACCTGAAATTCAGTTTTACTTTACATAATCTGAAAGAATCAATTCCTGGTTTTCCAAATTCAAAAAGACATTTCACCTGTTTAAGCCATAAACAGGTGAAATATCTTTTTGAATTTGGAAAAGCAAGAATCGATTCTTCGTCGTTATGATCAACTACCATTTAAAAAGAAAAGATGATAGTCGTTTTGCTTCAAAACTACAGTCTTGGTAGTATTGTCCAGTCCAACAATTGAGAATGCTATGCGCTTGACTAGCAATCCTGGCAGTAGGCCGAGAAACTATTGAAAATTTCAAATAGAGTTACCAGTATCGGTACAATAGATCGCATGTCCGTGTTAACAGAACCATTGTAAGCTGGTCTCTGATTCTATTGAAACTCTGTACTATACTTAACCAGCTCAAGTTCAAGGTCTTGACACTGACGTGCGGTCAACTGTACGTAAGCAATGCCGCAATATGATGTCCGAGAACTTTATCAAATACACCGAATGATGCATAGAGATGCTCCTAAATGAAGAATGATGTTTGTGGATTTTTTAATTAAAAAAATGAACTGTTATTCCACCTGACATTCGGAATTGATAGCTCACTTCAAACTCACTTTACATATGTTTGTATGTATGTGAGATTTTTTACAGAATAGAACTGCAGAATAAATGATTGAAACATTTCCATTCCTCTACAGTACATACTAGACATCCAAACAAACAAGTAATACATTGAACATATTACATACGAACATTATTATCGAAAGGACATAAATAGTCCAAAGTAATGAGATCGTACAGCCTCAATCGAGTTCATAAATAAACATAAACAATTACTCGTTATAGCGAAAAGGAATTTATTCTTTAAATCTGATATGGTAGGCATACAACAGTATTGGTTCTTTCTCATTGACTTACAAAACAAGCGTTGATAGCCTGAATCCCGTTTTCGCATCACGTAGTAAGTTTACTTTTTTTTTTCTATCTTCTTTGTTGAATTCAATTACCAGTTGCAGACATTGGCGGGGTAAACGATTTCCCCAGAAATGGATGACTTAGTTTCTTCAGTTAGTTCAAGTTCATAAAACGTACAATGAATGTTACTGTTACTGGGTTTTAGCGAGAAATTATTTAGACTGAACTACATAATTTATTTTATCTGTAGAAGTTTCCTATGATTCTGAATATTTGTTAAGTTGTTGTTTTGCTACGAGTTATAAATCTTGCGTGAATTGAAGACACGGATTATTATGACTCTTCTAGTCTCAAGAAAATGATATTTAATTTGCTATTCTGAATCCATGTATTCCTCTTCTTAACCGATTTCAAAAAAGGAGGAGTTTTTTTTGTGGCTAAAACTAAAACTAAAATACAGATCACACTGACAAAATTAAAGTTTTTATTGACTTTGTAGTGTTTTTTTTTTAAGTTGGTTGTTTTTTTTTTGTTTTTTTGTAATAAGTTATTTGTTACGTCTGTATTTTACACCTTAACGTGGTCACGTGGTCATTGGCGTTCTGTCCATAAACAGGCACCTATTCCTCTGTTTTCTACTTGGATAATGACATTAGAGGAAATATATTTTTTACAAAACAATCAATATCTACCACGGCCATGTACGTATTTTTGGTTTCTTTTCCAAATATTCATCTTGCTACAATTAATTATAATTGTTTTTTTTTCTGCGTCTGTTGTATCTTATAATGGATTTCCTCAAGGTCACGCCTGAATCAATATTTCTAAAATTATATATACTATTATTATATACTCTTAATGCCATACATTAAGAGTATATCATAATGGTAAATTATGATACTAGTGTGTTATGATCAATGCACATGCGTTTCATACGACGTTTTAACACTCTTGCGAGGAAAAAAGAGACTTGTTGTAAGAACTTATGCTACAATAATGTAACTATAGAGAACAAATATTTATGGAAAATGGCACGCTGGTTTTGTTTTTTCCTTTAGCGATGCGCTCGCAGGTGTAAATAAAGGCGCTGCCAAAACCGCTGAACAAACTATACAAAAAAATATAATAAACACAAAATAATATTAATTAAGGTTTAATATGTAGTGAAAAATATATAATTTTATGAAATAATGTGTTAATTTATTACATTTTATTTATTTATACGGTAGGTAAAAAGGCATGAAGTCTCTTTGATGAGATTAAAAAAGAGCAAACCTCTGCTCGGGTGAAAATAGAGAATGCTCATTTAATAGTTTAAGATCGTTCATACTAATTCCATGTATAGTACCCACTGACCTACTCATGGGTTTTTGTTTGCCATAACTAAATGCCGCTGGTTTTCCTATGGTCTGTGTTTTACAAAAACTTTCTTTTGAGCGCTTGTCTTTGGTACAAAGCTTCACCAAAGTCAATTTCTATTAAATACAATATTCATACTGCCATGGTAGTACTTTCTAATTCTATACTGACTAGTAATATCGGTGGCATACATTACCGCACTAGTGCTGTAATACGAGTATGAAAAAAAGCATCCGTGTTTAATACACTGTATTATGAACCTTAAAGCGGTTCAATAAGAGCCACTTTACGAGCAAGTGTGTTAAAATTTAATTTTTTGCTCTAGTATCATTAATAAGGGAGAAAGTAGAGGAATTCGTTTTATGGAATTAACGCCAACGACCACGTGACCACGTTTCCTCGCAATTTTTTTTTGTAATTTAGGTGAAGTCAAACATACCTTCTACAACCACAATATTTTCCTAGCAAAGAGTTCTAGTGCGTCGTTTTACAATAATACTTTAGTAGGCGTTCCTTATTCGTATTATTGACATCTGCGTAGAAAATACGTTTTTCTCGAACATGCTTGGAAATTTGAACATTATTTTGACAACCTTCTTCGTGATAAATCGAAATTGCGGTACTGGTCGAATACATGCGAGCGCCCGGCCGGCAATGTTAGTGTAAAAATCCATGTGTCATTTAGCAGCCAAATAAATGGGCGTGTAAAATTATCGTGTATTATTTATATTTATTATTTTTTGTCCGTCGTTGATTCTGGAATTTATAATTTATTTATTTAGTTCGAATTTCCGCGCATTATTTGAGAAAATTACTATACACACAGTAAAGGCATAGACAAGTAACTGATGTTACGTGGGGTGCTGACACGAGGACTACATATGTTTTATTTTTTATTATAGTTCATACATCTATTTAATTTATTTTTATTTAGTATTTATTTATGTATCTTTCTATCCGTGACATCTCTGCAGGCCCTATCAGAATACCAGCGCTGCGACATTTATTATTAAATGTCACAGCATCATGCTGAAATAGGAGCCTTTTGGCCTCGCACAGGACTTTCCGTTTTAATTTAATTTTTACTTTGTTTGTTTTTTCTATTTTTATTTTTAGTGAGTGTGTGTTTAGTTTAATTATGATCTCCTGTGCTTGTCCCAATAAATACTTTTTATTTATTTCTTTCATACAAGCCTTGGCCGCAACCAGGCATTGATGAACTCACTTATGTGTGCCTCTGCTTCGCCTCGGCCTCATTTCACGATCACATTCACTCATTGCATTCACATTCGATCTACATTTTCACGATCGTCCATTAATGCCCCGGTTGCAGGCCGCGGCAGTAATGTATTATAATTTCATTTAGAATTTCGTATTAGGTTATGAATTTTTGATACACAAATTACTTAACTGTAATATTATTTTACAAAGTTAATATTTTATACGCCAATTTAATAATTCCTTCAGAAGTTTATAAAGGTGTCAGCTGTTAGACAACTTATTAAAACTTTAGTAGTTGGTGTCTAGTTTACTAATTAATAATTTATTAATTTCAAGAATTTTGGCTTTAATATTTTGATATTCTAGTCTTAGATTATTTATGAGACCTTTTACACAACAAGTTCAAGTTCAAGTTATTTATTTCATAACAAAAATATATTTGTGTCGAAATATTTGCACAGTAGGTACACAAAAAAGGCAACATAAACAATGATTTAATATTATAATATACTCGTAGCTAACCTCGTTCCTCACCCATTATCGAAGTTGGAACGTCTATCCAAATTAAAAGCACTAACTTTACAAACATTGATATTATTATTTAGGTATACAGAACAAAGTCCCTAGCAAAATAGTACAAAAATACATTTAATGTCAAAATACTAAGTATAAAAACAAAGCAACATTAATAACAACGTCAAAGAGCAATTGATACACTTCTTAATTTAAGTACTACTTTTAAGATTTTTGTCATTATAAAATTCGTCAATGCTGTAAAAGGGCTTATATACTCAAGGCTTTGTTAATCAATAAAGGATTAACAAAGCCCTGAGTTTATTTTAAAACATGTTCACATTCTTCATTATTTAATTCTGCTGTTAATTTGACATCACACCTGAAACCTCTAAAGGGTTAAGCAGAGGTGTACATATAGTACACCCAAATTTCGCCAGTTATGTTTAAGTTCCATATAATAGGGGGCGAGCCTATTGCCATCAACCGAGCACGAATCTGGACTCTGGGCTGTAACTGAGAAGTTTCTGATGGAAAAAACTCAGTAACACTGTACTCGACTTGGGAATCGAACCCATGACCTCATGCTCAGCTGTAGTACCTACTTTTAACATACAAAATAACTGACTGAACATTTTAAAGATTACTTAGTAAAGAAAAGTAGCAGAGGCCGGGGCACACTAAATCCTGCGTTTGCAACATTCGACACACCAAACCCTATAATGTGTACACACCTACGTGAAACGCGTTGATCACGTCAGTGTACCCAGCCATTACGATTACAACTGTAACAAAACGACTTATTAAAAATAAAATAAAACCTTGACTTTATGTTCTCTAGAGGGTGCTATATGATATTAAATTTAATGTGATTCACATTTCACATAGCCTATAGCCAGCGGACGATCAAGACGCTTTCAACGATACCTCATTTGTCAAATTATGATAAGGAGTTTAGAAGTTATGAAGGAACAGATGAACACACATACTTACTTACCGGTCAAAATCATAACCCTCCGCTGTAGTCGGGTAAAAAATCTACAAAATTCAAGCTTTATTTCGAAATTAAAAAAGAGATTGTCTTCTTATGCTTCATTTCACGTCAAAAGCGATATCAAACACATTAAAACATGCTTCTTTTTGCTTTTATATTTTCAATTAAAGAGCACAGTTACCTACATGTCTTATAGCGAGGCTTCTTTAAAATGGTTAACGAACCGCCAAATGAATTACAAGGCAAACGTGCCTTCGCCGCATAATGTATTCACTCCCAAGTTCGTATAAGTAACGAATGCTTCATGTTAAAATCACACAGGATCAAATTTATGCATATTTTACGCCCTCCCGAGTTAATTTCGAAGTCGTGTGGATTTTCGTTGGCCGTTAAAACTTACTTCATGTTGTATTTCACAATATTTTGCTTATTGAATTTCAGGAATACACTTTTCCTGATTATATACTTATCGAAAGATCTTATTTATTCATAATTGATGTAATATTACAATAGTGTTACTTAGTGGTGGACTTAATGCCTCAAGGCATTCGCTGCCAGTTCACCTTTGGGTTCTTAATAATCACCATTATCACTATCATCAGTTTGAAGGTGATAGCCTCATTTACACACCATTTTGCTTTATCTTCGGTTACTGTCGTCCTATTGTTACGAGCCACCTTTATTGTGAATGTGAGGACTATGTGGATATTTTTTTTTTATTGTTTTTCCTCTTTCTTTAATTTTTTCTTTCTCAGTTAGTTTAAATGATGGTCTGGCAGTTTGAGTACTTTATGCGACCTACCCAAATGTCCTTTCTTTGATATTGTTCGTCGAGTTGAGCTCCTTAAGTTCTGAGTTGAGCTCTACGATTACTGACAAATGCTTGCACTGACTGGACAGGTCCACTCAAATCTGTGTGGTTCTTTCCTCAAAAGACCATTTCAGACACTAATCTACATGGTCCTCATATGGTCTGACCAAGATTATATCTGGACTTTAAAAGAGACTGTGACCTCTGAGTTTGTTTCGGTCTTTCTTCTCAGAGTAGTCAGAAAAGAAACGCCGAACTCATCTAGCACTTTCTTCCTTTTTTTTAAAATCTTTTTTTAATATGACGTGTAAAAGTGATTGCAATATCCTATTTACAGAATAAACAATTTCATTTCATTTCATTTCTTTATAAAATCGTCGCTCCACCTAACCTGTGGTCGGGCTTCCTACTTTACGTTCATTACCAACAGTTGTACATGTCATTAAAAAAAAAAACCCCAATAATGATTTGCCATTTTCAGTAAGACATCATTCAAAACAACAGCAACCGAGCTTCAGGTAAGAAAATCCATTGCTAATAAAACAATTCCTAGCATTACTCTATCCACAGGTTATAGTGCAAATTCATCAGAATAGAGGCACTTCTGTTGTAGACCCAAAGCCATGAATACCATGTGGCGTGGTAGTTGAAATATGGCGCAATATCTTACCTGCCCACCTTACGGCACCTTACGATCGGAGTCCGTTTATTAAGACACTAGATGCTTGTAAAAATATAAAAATATGCTTGAGAAAGAAAGATTTATGGTGGAAACAGTTACGTTAGACTCTCAAATAATATAAGCATGGGATGTTTTAATAATGTATGTGTACCATTTTATAGCGACGCCACAGTCTAACTAACATATGAAATTAAATAAAATGAAATTGTTTATTCTGTAAATAGGATAACTCAAACACTTTTACACGTCATATTAAAAAGATATTGAAAAGAATCTAGATGAGTTCGGCGTTTCCTATCTGACTACTCTGAGAAGAAAGGCCAAAACAAACTCAAAGGTCAGTCTCTTTTAAAGAACATACATAATCTTGGTCAGGCCATATGAGGACCCTACATGGTCCTCATATGGCATTAGTGTCTGAATTGGTCTTTTGAGGAAAGAAACACACAGATTTGAGTGGACCTGTCCAGTCAGTACAAGCATTCGTCAGTAATCGTGGAACTCAACTCGACGAACAATACCAAAAAAAGGACATTTTGGTAGGCAGCATCAACTACTCAAATCGCCAGACCATCATTAAAACTAACTGAGAACGGAAAAAAAATATCCATTTAGTCCTCACATTCACAATAACTAAAATAATATAATAGCAAGTATTTTGTATATAATTTTCCACAATGTCATTGTATGGTACATTTTAATGATTTTACATAATAATTAAAATGTCAGTTTTTTGGTCTTAATCATCTGAAATTTTATAGTACCCTTTTTTACAAGGTTTGGTTTTAATACAGCTTTTAAATCGTTTAATGGCTAAGTTTCGAATGTCAATGGGAAGTTAGTTGTAAAAGCGCATTGACCCATGAACGAGTTAACAACTCTGTGGAGACGTGTACGATGTTCAGCAAGGCTGTGTTTATTCCTGGTCAGGGTAGCCCGCGAAATTAAAATTTTCTTACATTTTTTACAGTTTGCAGGTCAGTATCAACATTGTATGTTGATCGAAATATGATCCGCGGCCGTATGAAATGTTTGTTTATACAATAATAATAATAATAATCATCAATACAACTCTCTAAGTTCATGTAATCCTATTGAATGAAGGATTATGGTAACTTAAGAAGTTGTATTGCTGATTCTGATGATTATAATTCTGCAAAGCCATATTTGTTACGGTTGCGAACCATATTTTAATCAACATACAATCTGACACTGACCTGCAAATTAAATTAAACGAAAGAAAATTTTAATTTCGCTGGCTAAAATTTTATCTTTGATACAGTCAACATGAGTGTTGTCGCAGAGCAATCGTGCGGAGGGTAACGGGGAAGTCCAATACTGCAGTTCAGAGCCAATGTAGGTCTAATTTAAAGATATTCAGAATCATCTTTTTTTTTACATTTGTCATATGAATAGCGATGAACCACTGGAAGTAAAGTACTACGTGCGAATGACGTTGACAGGGAGGCGCTGTTCGTAAACATTTATGAAATTGTTATTTGAAATGTATTGAAAAAACAAGATGGCGGCGTCAGTTCCGATTTTGGCCACGCGCCAAAAGATAACGTACTAATATTGCGCTATTTTAGGTTTAGGGCAACTCAAACATTAAACAAGATGATTTATGTACTAAATCCTAGTCTGTCTACAATTATATATTAGTTTAGCTATTTATAGCATTCGTTTGAAGGAACAAGTAAATACGAATAAAACATTCTAGCAGTCTCGACGCTTTAATTACATAACACATTAACTGCCAACGCAAGATTAACAGTGAACAAAGCGAGAGCAAGACTAATAGAGTTTATTCCATTATCTTTTTCGTAATATAGTTGCTGCGACCTGTAGTAACTGATTAAAGGTCAACTATAATTTTCGTTGTGACTTTTGATATGAAGATTTCACCTTCGTTTCCGAACTGCCTGCCCACGTATTAAGTCTTGAAGAGTACGATAATGATGTCCTTTCTACGGCCAACATACATACAGACTTTTACATTTATAAATGACTAGCTTATGCCCGCGGCTTGGAGGCCGGAAATTATCCCACGGGAACCGTATTACCGGGATTAAGGCATGCCTGTGCGCCAAATTTCAACGAAATCCGATCCGAGAAAGACAGACAGATAATGTTACTTTCGGATTTTATAATTTAAGTATGTCGAGAATTAAGTGCGGCTATTAGGTTCCAAGACGAGAGATGAGGTACCTGTGTATCTTAGGGATTTCTAAGAAAAATAAACTAAAACTCGACTTACTGAATATCATGACAGTTGAGACCATCATATAATGTTGATTCCACCAGCCATATTGAGCTTCCCTTGACGTAGGTACTTTGAATCAGGGAAAAGGCCTAAAATATTATTTTAGATTATTTTTCAAACAAACATAATATCTGCTTACATAACTCTTATGGCTTATAAATCCTTCCTTGTAGCATTGCGTTTGTCAGATAAAACGAACACAAGTTAGCCCCAGAATTAGGTCCTAAACTAATTTAATTAAATGTACACCATGCGTACCCAGAAGTTGCTGACAGCAGATCAAAGTAGGAACAAGTGATTAATTTGTTGAAAATGAAAATTACACACCTATACATTTATACATTTTACATGGGACTTAAACTTAAGATGTACTAAAGGTACACCTCTGCCCAACCCTTCGAGGAATACTGGCGTGATGTGAAAATTATTATAGGATATGAATAAGTAAACATGTAGTTTGGTTTTCCTCTCTTGAAAATTTTTAATAGTTTTATAGATGCAACGAAACAAGCATTTTACAACAGCACACATTTATTTCTAACAGTTATACACACAATATTACTGTTATGTTTTTATTTTTTATACTTAATATATTAAGCTTAAGCTGTTAATTAGTATTGTAATTATGCAATTTGAGAATAAATGGCAACAAAAATCTCCAAAGAAAAAACATATTGCTTAAAATGTCAAGTATAGACAGTGTCTATTATTATTTATCTTCTATGTTTATCTCCACTACTTTTGGAATGTGGTTTTCATCATTGCACACTATTTCCGTCGGGATTAGTCTAATTATAGTTGATCCTGATGAATAAATGAAGTTTCCATTGCTTTCTATGGCAATGCCATAAGTATTGTCTAATTTAGCCAAATACTCAACTTGCTTTGTTTCTTCATTAACATAATAAATTCCACTTGGAGTTGAGAAGTATATGTTACCTTCAACATCAGATGTGATTCCATTGACAACAGCATTATTTAGAAAAATGGTTTCATTTTCAGCTCTGTTATACAAAAACACACCAGAAGAATTAGAATACACAAGATCATTGTCTCTAGTAACAGCAAGTAACATGACTTTGACATTTTGTAATGCAGGCACTTCCACGACTTGATCATTTTTATAGAAATACGCTTTCTCTTCTGGGTAAGTAGTAAAATATAATCCATTTTTGTAGAACATTTGCCAAATATTAGCTTCCTTGATGTGTAAATTAATTGCAGTCTTCGTATTATAATCATATGTGTATACACCATCTTCACCACCCATATAAACAGTGTTACTCTTACTATTTACAGCGTTTGCAAAACCTCCTCGAATGCCAGAAACTATGCCGTAAGCACCAGTTTTCAAACTGAGATAGGCAGATTTAAACATTTCGTCCGTTCGTGACGTGTAACTGAAGAAAAGAGTATGAGTGTCATGATCGATAGCTAGCTGGTATGGACTTTCAACATCGGTTTTAAGGACTTCCGTTTCGTAACTTAAGCGCCGAATAGTAATACACTTTGTGTCACCACCAATTGCAAAGGCAAATAAGATTGCCACAATGAAGAACTTCATCTGAAAAGATAAAATAATTATGAGTACGATAATAACCACTACAGATAGTGCCATCCACGAAGACGCGCCCCACTCCGCGATTACAGTACTGTAAGCTGTAGATAATACGGAGGCACGTCTTCGGGTATGTCACTATCTATATATATTGTACACTAATGGCCGAGCCCAATAATCTATCTATCACCAGTTTTTGGATACTGGAGATAGAAAACCTTTCTATCTATGGTTTTAACGTCCCAATAATCTGTCAGAGAATAAGGAACCTTACGGAATTGTGGGACGATATTCAATGATAGATAGAATTATACTGTCTATCATCAATAGCTATCTGTCTGTTACTGAAAATAGGTTATTAGGTTCGGCCGTTATACTAATACAGAGAGTAAGTCTATTGAGCTGGATGGTGCTGATCCACGCGTCATGTTCGTGAACGGGCGCCGACAGTTGAGACTGGTCATCTCTTATCTGCCAGGGCTTATTTTTAATCGTTTTTGTTTTTTTTTATACATTGTTCTCACATATAGAAGCAACAAGAGTAATGTACCCAGGATTTTGTAATTTCTATATTTAAAAGAGTGTCCTTGGAGTTTCTTGCCTGTTCTTCTACATAGAGATCTACGTTTTGGAATGGGCAACTAGCTTCAACTTTCTGACTAACTGACCGACTCTTTGACAATTCAAAAGTGCCTGTAAACGGTTTAATTGAAATAAATGCTTTGAGTTTGAGTTTGCAATTATTGAAATAAGTAGTATAATAAAGCAGGTTGATGTCGGATCGTTTAAAATAAGACTATCCGACATCAGTCATCGGGCAGTTATATATTTTAATATGTCGTTTGCGCGGTAAACTCACAATTACGCGATGCAGGATTTGTGTGACTTCAGGATTTTGTGTGAGGTCTTTGATGCGCAGTTCGCATGTGTCGATGTAGATGCCACCACAGTCTGTACCACACTCTTAAATATGATCACACCTTTCTGATACATGACGTATAGGTTTATAAAACACCATTGATTTATTTAACTTGCGATACAAATGAAGATATATCCTTGTTCTAAAAGAATGCCACATTGTAAAAGCAGTTGCTTTGTTTCAATAAGTGTAGCAATGTATTATTAATTTGAAGTCATAATAGTTCAATTGTTATCCATTGGTTTTAATGAAATTAAAGGCCTGTTTCACGGACAGTGTCGCATTAATGTATCTGCTAATTTTTTTACCTGTTCCAAGCCTAAGTCAAGCTGATTTTATGGTATTTTGACACGTCAAGGAAGATCTATTAAACATAGAATCAAGACTTCTGCGAATTTTAGGTACCTATACGTAAACTGTAACCAAATGAGATCATCGTGTGACCAAGCTGCATCACAAAAAATTAAATAACTGTTTACAATAAACGTACATCGAACTCAATTACTGTGTATCAAACTTTTATTTTCCTTGAGTGCTGTTCGTCGGAAATCAACTGACATGACATTAAAGTAACTACTAGTAAATAGCTCATAGTAATTAGTTTCAAACCTGATTTTCCTGCTAATTGTATAGTTACGGAAATTAATTGTTTAACAAATTGACACCCTACATTAGTTTGCCGAGTTAATAGCCATTTCATACAACAGATAATAAAATTGTTATTTTATGAATACGGACAATTTAAGTTGCTGGTTTGGGTTGGTTGTTGGTTGGTTAGTTGGTTATTTCTCGACAGTATGTGAAGCTAAGTCAGAGGCCCATGGGTGACTTTAAAACTCTGACACCAGTACCCTAATTACGTAATACACGATCAATCGGAATTTGACATATGTATTTGAGAGCCTGATTTATGTAAAAAAGAATATTAATCTATATTCTAAACAGAGCGGCATTCATGGCATAAATACTAGAAACAAAGATTTACTTATTGTGCCCAGGGCTCAAAAAAAAAAAAGGTCTTAAAAATTTGTAAATCATTTAAGTGCCAAAGTATACGTTTTTACAACAAACTCCCAAGCCATGTTAAAGAACTAAGCCTCAATAAATTTATATAATTTTTTAAACACAAACTTTACCTTTAACTTTACTTTTTTTAGTTTCACCTAAGGATAGGCCGCACGTGAGTAGGAACGAAACCGGTATAAGCTGGCCTCTTAGCCCTCGTTAGCACGGACGTAAAAATATCAAAGTCAAAGTCAGTCAAATCATTTATTTCAAATAGGCCCGTATAAGGCACTTTTGAATGTCAAAAATTTATCGCGGCGGGATTTTATAGCGCAGTGGATTTTCAACTCTCGGTGTTCAGCCGAGCGTTGAGAATCCAACGCGCTGGGACGCACTCTCGTACCTGCGCGTTGAAAAAACACACTGCTGGATTTTCAACTCTCGGCGCTAAGCAGAGCGTTGAAAATCCAGTGCACGAAAAAAAATCTGGGCTTATGCTATTGGAACTCCTTACTACGCTAGGCCAGCTCAAGATCAAAATGTTACCACTAACGTACGGTCGACTTTGTTATCTGGTCGAATTTTGTTATTTATTGGTATCTACAATACCAATAAATAACAAAATTAGGCAATTGACAAATTGTTCGT
This sequence comes from Xanthia icteritia, assembly GCA_949128155.2. Taxonomy (NCBI): domain Eukaryota; kingdom Metazoa; phylum Arthropoda; class Insecta; order Lepidoptera; family Noctuidae; genus Xanthia; species Xanthia icteritia. The sequence goes on along the minus strand of OX421938.2, from coordinate 8,975,838 downwards.
TGCACAGATGAAAAATTATCAATAGACTATAATATAGTGATATAACAGGTCTCCACATCACCCAAAGGTTGACTGGTAGAAAATGTCTACGGCAATAAGTCCGTCTCTGTACACTTGTGTGCTTAAAGCATTAAATAAATTAATAAATTCAGACATGTTAGTGATAATGATAATATTATGTCTATGTAATTCACAGTAAGGTATTCAATAATGAGAAAATAAATAGTGTCTAACAATAAAAAATACATACCATTAACATTATGAGTGCATCGAATTTACACCGAATATATTTATTTGTAACCAACACCTTTATTCCATTGACTTCGAAGCAACACTAATGTTATTTATAAATTGATTCATATATATAGTAATTACTATTGCAATTATAGAGGTTATAACAAGTTATCAGAAATGACTGTCCTCCCAACATTACGGACAATATAGAGTACCAATGTACCTACTTACGTGCTGATAAATATATTGTTATAACGAGGGAACATGAAAATGTATTGTACTGAAGTAACTAGGTAAATAGAATAATTTAAGCAAACTATTCCACTACTATGAGAGCTATGTTTGGAGTTTCCCAACGTGATCGAATCAGAAATGAAGAGATCCGCAGGAGAACCATAGAAACTAGAGTCATAGAAGAATTGCCAAACTTAAGTAGCAGTTAGTAGGCAGGGCACATTGCGCGCTGACTAGACGGCCGATGGGGCTGAATGGTAGCGTTGGAAGGCCTACCACCTTGTGAACGCCGCTGGAATCCGCTGGATGCAAGAAGAACAGAACCGGTCAAAGTGGCAGTGCTTGGGGGAGGCCTATGTCCAGCAGTGGTCAAAGTGTACAAAGCGATCGTGCTGGAGTCGGCAGTGGCGAAGACATCATCATCTTCCTAGCTTTTTCCCAACGATGTTACGATCGGCTACCATTCTAAACGGATGCAGCTGAATACCAGTATTTTACATGAAGCGATTGCCTATCAAACGATACCCCTTGGCAAGACTGGTTGTCAGACTTTCGGGTTTCTGACTACCCGTAACGACTGTCAAATAGCTGGGACCAACGGTTTATCGTGCGTTCCGAGGCACGGAGGAGTCTCGGTATTTAATAAACGGTCACCCATATGAGGCGAAGACGATCAAGATTTTATATCCAAACTAGAACAACGTATGTGATTCAGATTCAGATTCATTTTTTTGCAAAAACATCTGTAGAGAATATATAATACATGGTATGATGCTTATTATAGGTGTTACAAGGTATTTTTTGGCTCAACATGTTTGATCATGGCTGGTGTACAAATTCGACAAATGCCTACAATATGTAGACGTAAAAGATGACTTACTTTATTAAAGATTAGTTTGTTACAATAAGATACCTACCTAAGGTATAATAATTAACCAAAGTAGAAAGTTAAAGTTAAAAAGTATTAATTAAAATATTTATTGTTGCAAGTATGTGCTACATATCTCAACACTACAGGGCAGGTACTCATTCGGCCATTAAACTAAAGACCTTTTGAGAACAAAAACATTTTTGGGTCATTTACATTTCGGAGATAGGTACTTCAATTATCACAATCTTTTCACATAAACAGCAGACTAATTAAACATGAATAAAATTCGTGTATGTAATAAAAATATGGAATCCATCACATTTCATCATATTCAAGATCAAAAAACAAAATGAATAGAGAAAGAGAAAAAGAAGGAAAGGGAAAGAGATAGCTACAAGGAAACATAACATCACACCTTGTTTCCCCGAAGGGTCGGGCAGAGGTGTTTTTTAAGTCCCATGTAATAGGGGGCGAGCCTATTGCCATCAACCGGGCACAATTTCAGACTCCGGGCTATTACTGAGAAATTCCTGTTGGAAAAACCCAATAATACTTTACCCGACCTCGGAATCGAACCCAGAACCTCTTGCTCACCAGTAGTGATTGCGACCACTAGACTAACGAGGCAGTCAATCTACAATGTGTCATTTAAATAACTGAAACCCTGAAATTGAGTCATTGTGCTCATCATTATGAACACATTTTATTATGGGACTTTAGTATGATATATGTAGAAAAAAACAGCTAAGTATTCTATACATTTTGTCTGGTTATACGAGCATAAATGACTGTGTTCCCATAGAAAACTCTCAACCCACGAGCGATTTTTTAACCCGGCGATTTTATATCATGCGCTGAATTTTCGTCGCACTGCTTTGCGCCGAGAGCAAAAAACAACAGTGAACAGTATATTTTGGTTAACGCGCTGGGCTGTACTCTATGAATTCTCAAAGCAATTGGCTCTCTACTTCTCAACACACAGTGCGTTGAAAATGAAGGGCGCGAAAAAAATCATCGCTTTAAAAAAAAGCGCCTGTGCTTACTAAAAACTAACATGACTAAAATGACTAAGAATTTTTATAATGATGAGTACATTGACCCCTTTTCAAATTTTCGGTTATTTCAATTACACCTTGTATAAACAACAACGAGAACTAAACTGTAGAAGATACAAGAAACATTAGACCATACAGTTTCTAACTCTCAATACACACTGTCCGGACATAACGAAGTATCTAGAAAGCAGGGGCACAAAATCGACTGCGCGCGATAATATAGTAATTTATTGCACCATATTTCACCCAGCGTGGTCCGGTGGGACCCTTGTGACGACCGCTGTGCTGCGAATCTGAAATACGCTGAAGATATATGTGTAATTTTGGGTAAATACGTTGTTTAATCAAGCTCACCTTACCTGATTTTATCAATACCTACTTTTTTCGTCAATTTAGATTTGTATCATAATACAAATCAGAATTCGTGAGTATGGTCCTTCGAGGCTTGCCTTTAACAATGATAATTCTAAATGATGAATGATATATTAATGATGTCATGACTTGAATTCTATACTATGTGTCATAGCTTTGACTGTAACCTTCGGAATGCAGGTTTTATTAGAACCACTGGAAAGCATTGAACCACTTACACAATGCTCAATTTACAGATACAAAGGCCAAAACTCATTTGATTGCATTTGCATTCCATTGCATTGCATTCCACACCGCCATTTAAACCCACAACATAAACGATTAGACAGAAAATCTGAAATCACAAGAAATATCACTGCAAAATTTTGATTTCCCAAGTAATTTGCTGTAAAAACGTTCGTATCAAATCTTATGAACAAGATAGATTGTTTCACGCAAAACAAATCTCTCAGACCTTTCTTCACCGACAAATACGGACTCCGTATTGTCTCATCCATCATTTCTTGACAACTTATGGCTTTGGTGTTCCCACTTGAGTAGTCAACATAACATATCGTCTACGAATCATTCCATGTTCTAGATTCGATCACTGTTTTCTTGACAAATGTACGTTAGTTTATTTGTCTGCGTAGAGAAAAATAGGTTATCGAATGTTGTAATGATTTATCTAGGGGAAACACCAATCTACGTCCGATAAGAGATTCTACTCCTCTCCATATCGGCAAGAACAACATATTATGAGAAAACTGAAACCGACAGCCTAGGGTGTGCCAAATGTATCAAGGTACCCTAAGAAAAGAGATGATTAGCTGGTTCTTTGTTAGAAATCAACTAAAACTTTTAGTTAGCACTTGGAAGAACAATTTAGGCCCTAAAACAACTAACTACCGTTACAACTTTACGGTAACAAACTTAACGAAAGAAAAGAAAGCGAACATTTCATTTCGATTTCTCTAGGGAGCCCTTTGCAATGTTAGTCGTTGTACTCTCGCAGCGAATGGTCATTATCTTGCATCATAAGTTCATAACACGTGATACACAATTATAATTACGACTAGAGCTGTCTTAATTAAGAGATGATTAGACGAAACCAAGCTGAGTAGGTACTATAGAGCCTGTAACATAACATGGTTTAGTATGAAACCTCCGCGGGTTTATCATAACTATACTAACAATAATATTATAAATGCGAAAATGAGTTTTTTTGTTTGTTGCGCTTTCACGCCAAAACGGCTGAACGGATCTGGATGAAATTTGGCACATGGGTAGACCATGATTTGGAGAAGGACATAAAATACCTTTTATCCAGATATTCTTACGGGATCGAGACTTATGTTGGTGAAACCGCGGGCGCAGCTAGTTATAAATAAATGGCTTGAATATGTGATAAGCATTGATTTATATTAAGAAGAAGGAAATAATAGACAGTCGGCTCCCCAAGCTGACAGGCGTACGCTATGTCATGAAAAATAAAACGTAAAAAATATCTTTATATTGTGAATAATTATTCGAGTTATATCACATATAAGTGTTTGATTAACGATCCGGTACTATAATAACAAATTTAAATAATAAATAATAATATAATATGTTAAAATAAATTCTAAATTGATGTGTGTAATTTTTATGAAGTAAGTAGGTACATATAAAAGAGTATTCTATATATCTATAACGGACAGTTATTATAGTACCTATTTGTCCAGTAGAAAAATACTTAGAAGGAAAATAATATGTTTATAATAGAAACTAAATTAGCAGCCTGCTAAAAGAACCTATTACGTAATGACACTCACGTCACATACGTAGATATAGTTTGTTCCTATCACTTACAAATTGAGTGATTTGATTTGGTTATTTGAATTCTTAAAGCCGAATTCTCTTTTTAAATCACCTTTCGTCTTTGTTTAGCCTATAGTGTCCCACTGCTGGACAAAGGCCTCCTACAGTTCTTCCAAGGACTCCTTTCCCACGCCATCTCAAACCAGCCCTCTCCGTACACGTCCAAGTAATCTCGCCACCTCTTTCTGGGCCGGCCTCGGCGGTGCCGAGTTCCAATAAAGATGACGGTGATTATAAAGTTGAAACCTTCTAAATACATATGAATGTGTTTGTAATTGCATTGATTGCCTAAGATTTAACTAGCACAGGGTTTGTTTACACTTTCATCAGATATTTTAGGAACAGACTATAGGCACCTACATCATATAAACAGCACTTCTTAAAAAACGAAAATGTAAACAAATTACCAGCTTTGTTAACCACTGACTAAAAGGTTTATTGGTTATTTTTGACCCTCAATGCAGTCTGGAAACAAGTTAAATTTCCGCAGTGCAGTCGATATGCAAATTCAACAGCGTAGTTGCAATTAGAGAGCCCAATCAAACTCAACAATGCATAGACAAAAGGAAATCTCCGCGTCCAATTAACTTTATTATTTTACTAAACGTAACGAAAAAACTGATGGAATAGAAAGAAAGAAAAGAAAGAAAGAAAGAATAATATTTATTTGGACACAGTACGTGAAACACATACTACCAAATAAAAAAAGTGAAAATAATTATATCCTATGTCCTATTCCAGGTCATAATCTACTTGTGTGCCAAATTTCATCCAAATCCGTTCAGCCGTTTTAGCGTAAAAGAGTAACAGACAAACTCACTTTCGCGTTTACAATATTATAGTTAGCATTAAGTACATAAATGAAAACGTGACAACTATTTGGATTAATTTGCGACTAGCACAATAATGTCACCCATAGATACGAATGTCTTTAAAAGAAAGAAAGAAAGAATAATATTTATTAGGACACAGTTCGTGAAACACATAATACAAAAATTAAAAGTGAAAATAATCATAAAGTAATAATAGTGTGTGCCTCACGGCTGCGCCAAAAAGGTTCATTTCAGCATTAATGCCCGACAAATGCTGTCTGACGCTGGTTTTCTAATGAACCCTTATGGACAAGTGACGGGGAGTACCAACAGTTTCAACATACCTAATACATAATTTTTATACCTCTAAATAAATAAACAAACTACATAAGGTCTATTTAAATAATTGTTTCGAATTATTGTTATTTCCACTTAAACAAACATCAACTTTATGGAAGTGTACATAAAATTGATTTTAGACTGACTGTTGAAAAAGTCATAAAAAATAATATGAAGTTAAAAATTAAATATTATGTGCATAACGAGTATTTTCAAATTTAAAATCGTTCGTTCGGATTTACGTTACGTTTACCCCGCGCGTTCATGCTATACTCCGGCCGACGAAGAATACGTTCCTGACACCTCAGTTGGACACGATTAGGAACAAATAAAGTATAGATTCGTAAAACACGTATTCTTTTGTACTCAACCGACAGGTGTCAGGACCACATTCTCTCGGCGGCTGGAATATAGGCACTTTACTCTCGCACTAGGCAGTTAGGTATACTAACTTTCCTAAGAGAAAGTATTTTAGGCGTTTCAACTGACACTGTGTAATTTATTTGCACCTGTGCCCAAGCGCAGCTGAAGTTCATCATACACAATGCCATATTTTTGAAAAATGGTTTGTTTTATTTACATACATTTCTATCAAGTTTATTTTAATAACCATTCCGAAAACCAATACTTAAGCAATCACAATCACCTGAAATCTATTTTCATAGTTTTTTTTTTTTAATATCCCTTTAATTCCATTACGTTGCTATATATATTATACTGTGTGACCTCTCATTTTCTAATAAAAAATACGAGAAATGATTGCCAATAAAGTTCAAAATCTCATTACATTAAATAATTAATTGAAGAACATCATAAATCTACCAAGTAAGATTAAGCATTTATTACATTCAATTTAAGCTCGGTAAAATAATATCTTGGAATAAAATTAATAGTCGGTCGGCTACTCTAAATTCATGACGTTACTTCGACTAGGAGTCTGTTTGCGTCACATCGATAACTTGATGGAGAAAAGAATTTTCAGTTAACTGAAAATTTTTCATTTAATTTTAGTATTTTCCTTGGAGTTTACTTTGTATCACAGAAGACTAAAGATAAAATCAATTCTTATAACCTCATCTACTTGTAACAAATGAAAAACTGATGTTACATAAATACAGGGTGTTACAATGTGCGGTTTAATCGCTTAAAGCGATCTCTCATAGATAACATGTTCATTTTTGAACTATATTTTATACTAAAGTTTAAAATATCGTTCAAAAATGAACATGTTGAAAATGAGTCATTAACCCTGCCTATAAGTTTAGTGATTTATCACAATTTAATGGCTCATTTGGCCGACTTTAGGGTTCTAAAGAGGCAAACAATATAGGCAGTCAATCAGACAATGACAATGCAATGCTTACGAAAATCTACGAAATATGCATGTTTGTATGGAAACGTAAAAAGTTATTTAAAACAGCGAACGATATAATGTCCTCGAAACAGACGAGACCCATACAGGCTCGTAGTAAACAATGTTCCTAGGCTTGCAAAATATAGCAAAAGCTGCTTAGATGTGTGTACGGATTTATAATAAATTACCTGGTGATTTTAAATTGTTAAATACGAGATACTGTTTTAAGCGGAAATTGAGTGCATGGCTAAGCCAAAATAACTTTTATAGTCTGAAACAGTTTTTTGACACAAAATGTTAGTTAAGTACTTACTTTTTATTCTCGATTTTGCATGCTGAGTCTAAACCCGGCAAAACATGTTTGTACTATTTTAAACTGTAAGACCTGTTATACCATGTTTTGAGCAAATAAATATATTACCATTATCATTATCATCATTACGGCTCTTTAGCCGGGCCGAGGTAGCGCCACTATTATGCCGCAAATAGCGGCAGTTTATCCGATAGGGATAGAATACCGCTAGTGGCACTTTATACACTTCCAACAATATAAAGTTGTACCTCAGACCAAATACAAAAAACAAAACATAGCGCTGCCAACAGTGACGTGAGGCCGGTTTCGTAAACATGTGTGCATTTAGTGAGGTGTAGTTTGATTGTAAATGGTTGTAAATGTGTGCGTCTGGGCGTATATGCACAGAGCGGAGGTGTAGTTTTGGCATGCTTCACTGTATTGTTCGCAGCGCTATGTCTTGGTTTTTTATTTGGTCTGAGAGTTGCACTAAAACCACTGAGATTCAAACTTTTACGATATTACAAGTTACCTATATTCCACAAAACTGAAAAATTGCTACAAACAACGACAAACATGAAAATTTGACACCTACAAATAGAGACACCGAAGCAGAACGAATCCATACCACTATCACGACCCTCACACTTCAGAAATATGTTTATACAATGGACAAACTAGAGCGAGATGAAAATCGATGTTTCCAACAAATCGGGAACACATTGACTGTGTCGACTTACCTAGAAATAGCAGCCAGCCCGCTATCTAGAATTTAAACATGGATTCAAGTTTGAAAATCTTAAAGGGAACTTCGCTTTTATTTTCTGTGAATCGGTTTTCGATTGTGCAAACATGACGCGCTATTTTTCATTCCTATCAGAGAATAATGTGAGAATATTTAAACTTTACGTGTTTTCTTGCGCGATCATACATCACACGTATCAGACGACTTGTTCGTTTCCTCTTGAATATTTCCGGGATTATTTCTTTTTCCCTTTAAAAATCCCTTTGTGCTTCCAACGCTTTCGTTACACGTTCAAGGCTCTGCACTACAAATGTTTCACGACAGGGTATGTAAATTTAACATGAAACACGAAGAGCATCATGCGATCAGATTTCCCTACGGGTTGCAAAGGTCAGATGGCAGTACAACCACCCAGGTATTAACCAAGAAGTAAGGGGTCCAGGGCTGATTAAGTGTATGCTAAATAATAATGAGTAAAATAGTTCTGTTGCAAAAAGCAACAGTATTAATTATCAAAATGTACAACGAAATATGAGAATTATTCAATGCTATGAAATTAATGGCTCTCGTTCAGCTATTGTGAAAATTAAACTCCAATTACCGAATCATATTTTAGTTTAGTTTGCAGAATAATTAGGAACTCAATTCATTCGAACTAATTAAATTAAAAACGAGGAATTTTCCCCAATCATAATGTTATTTACTTTTTATCCAAATCAAATCCAATTATTTGCCAAAATCTAGGTTTACAATGTGTATGATCTTAAAATTGTATCTTAAAAATGTAATGGTAGAATTTAAGGGGGCCATCCTTAAATTCTACCATTACATACGAAATGCAAATATTTATTTTTTCTCAAACATGCTTGGAAATTCGAGCATTATTTTGACAAACTGCCGAATACAATGCGCGCCCGGCCGACAATGTTTATATGAAAATCCATATCTGTCGTGCTTAGCGGCCAAATAAATTACTATGAACACTCATAAATTTGTCGTGTTATTTAAAAATGGAACAAACTTTTTCTTCAACACATGGCAACCAAGGAGATAACTTATCAAAGATTTTATTTAAATTTTGATTTGGTTTGCAAATAGAGCTGTTTAAAGTAAAGAAGAAACAAATGAACATAATGGCGCATGAAAAATTATCGTTGTTCGCCATTGATTCTGCAATTTATAATTTAATTACTTAGTTTGAATTTCCGCGGATTATTTGAGAAAAGTACTGTACAAGCCATGGTCGCAACCAGGCATTGATGGACTCACGTGTATGTGCGCCTCGGCCCACATTTTCACGATCATCCATCAATGCCCATGTTGCAGGCCGCGACAGTAATGTACTATTATCCTGCACAATGCTATTATTTTGATAAAAAAATTCATTAGGATTTTTATGGAACAATTTAATTAATTGTGATAATGTCAAAGTTATACCTATGTCAGGTCAAGAGATAATGTCAGATTAAAATTATATAAATAATTTTAAATTGAAATTGCTAACGTCATAATTATTATAATGTCAAAATGTTGATTCAGTATAATTTGAACATTAACTAATTATATATACCAATATTATTGATTTCAGTTTCCTTCTCCGCGATCTGACATGATTGTATTAATTGAGATTGTAAAAGCATTTTTTATTTTAACCAGCTTTTGTTAGCTTTTGTTTAAGCATGGTCAAAGGTAACAGATTGACAAGCCAACAGAACCGTAATTATGTGTGTAACACAGTGTTATAACAATTTTACACGACTGTCAAACCATGACAGTTACAATTTGAATTTACGAACAGTTTAAGTTGATAGTTAATTTACTTAGTTATCATTTTCCCTGACCAACCCTAAGAATATTGCAATTCACACTAGATTGGTAATTCCACAATGTTATTAGTACACAGTCACTTCTTACGAGACCCGGGGGAAGAGATAGAATGGTCTAGAATCCTATATCACATTACAACACACATAAATCTATGTAATCGGTATATCACTAGACAGAGCTTATTAAATGAAAAACTAGGTACTGCAAGCGATCCTGACTTGAAATATTATACAGACGAGGAAATGCGTGTTTTCAGCTGTAAAGTTCATGATTTGAATTCCTGTTCTAACACAGGTAATGATTTACCTGTGTGATGTGTGTATCGAAATGCTTTCAGCCATGAACGCTTAACATTGTTGCGTACTTTAGCATTAATAATATTGATATAGATGTTCAAATTACTTTACCCGCGAGACTATATTTTATTTGTAACAGTAATGTTTCATCACATATAAGTTTTAGTCGGTACCCAAAGAAAATATGTAAATGCCTTTGTTCTTAATTTGGTTAAATCTAATAAACAGTTTTTGTGCATGTTTTTGATGTAAAACAGATTAGTAAACAGAAGAAGATGAGGAATATATCCAAGTTAACACACAAAGCGATAATCATGCCCACCATTGTTCGTTTGTAATGCTAATTCAAACTCCTGATGGCTTTATGAATTCGAAATTAGGTCGCCAAGAAAAAGGCGGTGATAAAAAGCGGCCAAGTGTGAGTCGGACTCGCACACGAAAGGTTCCGTACCACCACAAAATATTTAACAATATTTTCTAAAAACGCCGGAAAAAAAAACACGTTTCTTGTATGAACCCCTTCAATTTTGAACTTATGTGGCCTTAGCCACACTCTGTGAAGTGTTCTAGGGTCCACCTATTACGGGTCAAAAGATGCAGCCCTGTGACAGACGAATGGACAGCGGAGCTTTATATTATAAGGTCGCGTTGGCACCCTTTGGGTATAAGGAACCCTAAAAAACTGTGACGTGACGAGGTGTCCCGCCAACTTTTTCTTTATAACTTAAGGACCTTTTCATTACTTCGCATTCAGCGGCGGCTCGAATAATTATTACGTGCGGTGAATACTCTTCAATAATTAGCGGCGACACTAATGAGAGAAAGCGTGGCTCCCCAAATCGTCTAATGGAAACACAATTATTCAATTAATTTTAACTTATCTTAATTGTCTTGAAACGCAAAAAGACTCATTAAATTATAACGAGGACGAATGAGCCGTAGACGGGAATGATCGTAGCTTCGAAGACGATTAATTATTTTGTGGATTGATACGAATAGGTAAGTCTAAGCAGGTTTTTTATACCTGGTTAGTTTCTACTGCTGAGAGTACGATTTCCAGGGCAGTGTTATTAGGTTTTTTATTAGGAATTTCTCAGTAGCACAGCGGCCTGGATTTGTGCTCGGTTAATCTCAAACTCAAATCTGTTAAACCATTTACAGGAACTTTTTAACTGTCAAAGAGTCGGTCAGTTAGTCGAAAGTTGAAGCTAGTTGCCCATTAAAAAACGTAGATCTCTATGGAGAAGAACGGGCAAGAAACTCCAAGGACACTAATGGCAATAGGCTCGCCTCCTATTGGACTTAAACATAACTGGCGAAGTATGTATGTGCTCAGTACTATAGGTACACACATCTGCCTAACCCTTGGGGGATTACAGGCGTGAAGTTTTGTGTGTTAGTTTTTGCATGAATCAAGCATAAACCCTAACACAACTTCTAGAGGCTGAACAATAGTATACAGGAAAAAAAATTACACACATTTTATTTTACAGGAAAAAGTTTAACGAGTACGCAAAGATACACGTGACTTCAACAAGAAATCGCGAAAAAAAAATCTGCTGTTCCCTAGATTTTGAGGAGTTATGCGAACATAAATGTAGGAAACAGCTGATATTTTTTTCGCGATTTCAGATTTACTCCCATAGTAAAACTTGTTCATAATGATGAGTAATGACACGTGTTTAAAATACGCATTGGTTAAAAAAAATCTATATAAGGATACGAAAATTAAACAAATATTTACCTTGAAATGATAATGGACACAGCACAGAATGAGATCACCTTCACTGGTCTAGAGTTGCACAAGAACTACCACCTTTATATATAATGTTTAGAGACCTAGTCGTGGAACACTCATCACTAACAATGTTACAACAATTCATGCGTACTTTAAACAACTAATTATTACTAATACTAGAGAGAGAATGAATAGCTTACGCACTTCGTTAACATACATAGGTAATCCCCCTTTTCCTTCGTGAAGAACATATTGCAAGTCACTGACGAGTAAGTGATTGCTATATCAAAACTTTCAGGCGTCAGAATTGCATGAACAATAAAAATACTTAGAAATATTATTATCCTATACTATTAAATGAGCAATATTTGTATATACATATTATTTATATCTGTAATCACGTTCTCGATAACGCCTCTAATGGTTTCGATGAAAGTTGCATTATAGGGGTTTATGGGGGTGAAAAATCGATCTAGCTAGGTGTCATATCTGGGAAAATTCGTTTTCTCTATTTTCACACGAGCAGAGCTCGGTCGCCCCCGTACCCACTTATGTTTGAAGTAGGTACTTGCTTTACTCATCTCACCCGCAGAAGGTATGCGCAATTCAATTACTCTTAGTAGTGAGTTTTATACATTATTTTAATTGGCCAATATTGAGTCCCACAACTGGGTTTCCTTTTCTCTTACAAAACGCAATTTTCAAAAAAAATACCGTGGCGAGAGTAATAGAATAAATCTTTTATTTAAGCAATCCGCTATTTGCGAAAAAAAAATATTAGAAGCATTTTCATACGTCATAAACTCATAACTCAAAGAACATTCCGCTTTGTCTGTTCTACCAGCACCTCCAATTAAACGGTCCAAAACCATATGTACGACGTTTGTGATTACCGAATTGGCAGCATGTGATAATTGCTTCCGTCAGTTCCATCACAAACGGATTATAAAGTTCTGATGCGAAATTATTCGCTTTCCGATGTTTTGGTGAAAAGTGTTGTTTAGTTCGTGATTTATTAGGTTTAAGGGCCACTCGCACCACAGATCACTAAACAGATTTAGCGCTAAATTTACATCGTTCTGTTGCTGTCAAGGGTTTGAAGACGACAGAGACAGAAAACGTTTTAAATTCGTTAAGCGCTAAATGCATCTAGTGTTTTGTGTGCAAAAGGCGTCTTAGTGTGGAATGAAAAGTGTTTTTATCAAAGTGTTAGCTTACACCTACATAGCTATGCAGGCTTCATAGCTACCTCTTATGCATATTATATGGGTAGTGATGGATGAAGTCCCTTGCGGTTGCTTGAAAATATATTGCCTCAACAACATAGATTCCCATGGGATAAGGAAGCGGTGAGTTAGAAATTAAATCAACAGAACGGATAGCGGAAAACACCTGTGCAAGAATATCACGATCAGTAATCAACTAGCCAAGCTTGGCTTGGTATATTTTGTTGAATCATCGGGCTTTAGGGATTGATACGAAGCATTGAAAAAAGAAATAACAACGAAGATCGGATTAAGTCTATTAGTATCACTGAAACAACCAGGGGGCTTAACCCGTAAGCAAAACGTTCGTAGTTTCGGCTGAAGTTACGGGCGTTTCATACTCCGTATCGCTTACGGAGATAAGATTACTGCGGGGCCCGAACTAAGAATGAATGACGACACGATTTGACAGTTGTACCCCCCATCGGTGAGTTTTTGCCCGTCCGAAAAACTTAATCAATCGGGTGTAGGGTTCACACTTAAGTATCGAACTACTTTCAGATGGGCCCTTATCTTCGTTGACGAAATTATAGAGTAGGTACCCAGGTTCCTAGCGAACTCATTATTTATTTCTCCAAAACTTTGTAACTTATTACCTACTTTGGATTTGGTTTTCAATGCTATCATAATGTAGACTTTAAATTACTGTGCTAAAAAAAAAAATCACTCACCGTAAAGGTACATCCATACCGAAGTTACTTTTTGTAGAGCAACATTTTGCAACATGATAATATTCAATAACTTTTGCGGTTTTTGCTATACATTTTTGTTATTCGGTTTTGTCCAGTAACTCTTGCAAACGTTGCTCTAACTCAAACTCAAAGCATTTATTTCAATTAAACCATTTACAGGCACTTTTGAATTGTCAAGAAGTCGGTCAGTCAGAAATATGAAGCTAGTTGCCCATTCCAAAGCGTAGTAGGTACCTATGGAGAAGAACGGGCAAGAAACTCCACGGACACTCTTTTAAATCAAAAAAAAATTTACAGTATATTGGTTACATCATTAACGTTGAAATTATACATGTGAGAACAATGTAGAAAGACGTGCACGTTAAAAGCGTCCGTAATAAAAATATAAAAAACAAAGAACAATTCAAAAATTAAAATAAGCCATGGCAGCTAAGAGATGACCAGTCTCTACTGACGGCGCCCGTTCACGAACATGACGCATGGATTAGCACCATTCAGCTCAACCATTTTGAAGGGAAAACTACAAAAAGTAACCCCGGTGTGGATGCACCTTAAGAAATAACTTGGTTAAAAAAGCGAATGTAAAATAAGTTAGAGTAAATTTTTCTACACCTAACTAAATTCAATATCTAATCTTGAAGTTTACCGACGAGAAAATTTAATAAAAATCTGATTTTAATTAAAATAGAGGATAACATCACTCCAAGTTATCCGTGACTAAACTCTAGCTCATAATATTATATCCTACGGGTAAGCAAAGGCTGTCCGTTTTCTCAACGCCTTCTGATTAAAATCTTTCATCTAAATTAAAATCCTGATATCTTTAGCTCCGTTCCAGATTATCTAACTTTGAGAAATGATAAGAAAATTTAATATGCTCGTATATATTTATTTTCAAGTTCTTTACTTACTTTTTTTGCCTTTTCGTTTTCGAGGTTTTTTTTTTTATTTTTTATATGGGTATAAGTCCAATAAATTCTATGGTGAATGTACGTAATGATGTGTGTGTGTGTTTGTGTGTATGTGGTAGGTTCCTACTAGTCACCCACTGGACTTTGTGACACATTGCGTAAAAATGCATTGTTCACTTTAGTATACCTACATATCATCAACCCATCACCAGCGGGGCATGTAGATATTATACACAAAGCTACCTATGTATATCGTCCGTATCCATTCTGAACTGCGGAATTCATATAAAATGTTTACAACATCAAAAAATCTTATTTCCGAAATGGTTTGTCTTTCTATCAACAAATTATAGGCATGTTTTTTGTCTTATTTAGTTAGCACTCTGATATATGCTACTGTAAGTGGATTTACCAAACCTGGCAGCAAAAGATCAACCTTCTAAATAATTTCAGGATTTTATTGACTTTCGAACTAATAATGTCCAGTTTTATACTCGTTCAAAGCGAAACTCAACCCGTTTCGAAGCAAATATACTTTGCTTTTAAGTAATCTAGTGTTACTGTATGCAGTAAATTTCCCAGTAGCTACATGTTTACCTAAATAAAATATGCATTGTGAGCAAATGTGAACATCTCAAGAAAATAACCGTGCGTGTTGGACAAAAGCTTTTAGAGAGCTGCAGCTTCGCATACATATTTGTGGACTTAGGAGCCTGACATACTGGCCATAGCATCGGGTTACCGCAAACTTTATATAAATACGTGCTCCGTGTTCAGTTAATATAGATAACGGTTTAATAGGACAAAAAATATGGACTCTTTCTCGCCTCAGACTTTACGACGACCTAAATTTTTAGGATTATTTCATTTACGATCCAACTTTTCTGATGAGCTAATTTTTTAAGCTTGCTTGTGACTTGAATAGCTTTTGTTCATTATAGTCTGGTTTTAAGGAGACGCCAATTTCATGAATATTATCTGTATTTTAAAATTACGCCAAAAATACTGAAAGAACTTTGTAATAACTCTACAAGACACAGACACAAAAGGTCTACAAAAGTGTAAAACATTTCTAGGAGTAACTGCAGACTGAATACGAGTTTCGACAATAACGTGTGTAACATCTCTAGCTGTGAATACGCGACGACCAAGTACATTTTCATGAATCACATTTAAATGACACTCTCAGGCGATGAATGACTTACACTTCGCCTCCACTCCGCATTGAAATATTTATTTGTCTGCCGCCGTATTCAAAATGTTTATGTGGCGCACAGAAGAGTACCTCAACGGTATCAAGCTTTTTACACGTGTTTAAACACGAATGTATCCAACCGTCTTTTCAGTGCATTTAACCTCCAAGTCTAGCAAAACTCTGATTAAATTGTTCAAAGCGAAACGTTACACATTCAACACACTCGATGCACTCTTTGGAATCTAAATTGAATAAAAAAATTAAGAATAACTTCGTACTTTGCTATAGTATGTTCTTCCACTACAAAAGCCCTGAGTACCATTCAATTGAAGGGAGTTCTGTGAACTCGGTTGCAGTGGCGGATCCAGGATTGTCGTTTGGGGGGGCTTGATCCCTCTGGTGGTAAGTTTTAGCAAAATAAACACTTAAAAAGCACACAATATTTGAATTTGCTTAACACATAGGTAACAGATTACTTTTCGCAAATTCCTCAATGACTTCGTTAGGTTGTAGACTACCAGAGATATCTCGGGGAATATATGGCAGCCAAACCGGGCAGCGTGAGTGGCAGAATGAGTGGCACGTGGATTCAAAATTCGTCGCGTAAACAAAACATCATAAAGAAATTTAAAACTTGAAATCATAATACTTATTAAGTCAAAGATAATTGATGACAATTGTACCTTAGGTAGAGTAATAAAAGTTTAATTGGAATAATATCAAGTTCACTTTAAGATTTCTCACGGAAGAACTCAAACACTTTGGGGGGGCTTGAGCCCCTTAGCCCCCCCCCCTGGATCCGCTACTGCTCGGTTGCATAAAGAACTGTTCCTCGGAGAGGTTTTCTTTTTGTGGTCGAGGAAACGCTGCGACAAGGATTGTGGGAAATGATGACAATTTCCTTTTCTGTACAGTCGTAACTGTTTTTACTCCCATTCAACACTCGTCTCTTGCAAATGCTTGGAAAAGACTCCTTGTTTACACAAACTTGAATAACATCCAGTGATTCCGTACTTTGAGCGGAGTGTTTGTTTCAAGTGTTTTTTCGCATCGTAAATCACGCGTTGGATCAAAAGTGTACCATTACGTGAAGTCGGTTAGCTTTCGAAGTGAATTTGTCACCTTTCGCTATAAACATGCGAGAACCGATAGCATATTCTAAGAATTTTGTTCTTATGAACTTACACTTTAGAAGGTAACGGCTTTGCGCCAATAAATTCAGATATCTGCTATCTGAATTTACTGGCGCAGAATTCCAATATCGAGACTCGACATTACGAGTATTTACATGCATAGCAGAAAAGTTTTCAATAAATACTTCAATGGCAGATAGAAAATTTATTGAACTCGTGTCTACATTCAAGGCAACTTTTTTTTAGACTATATATTCTCTTTGGATTTATAACCATTCCCATTGATATTGTAATGTTGAAAAGTTGCGTCACTCCATTACGGCAGACAAAACATTAAGGTTTAAAAAAAGATAAGTCATGTCTATGTCAAGTGGGTTGATCAGCTTCCGATAAAGCGAAGCAAAAAACATTATTAGACCCATCAAAGTTTGAAAAAAATCCCATTTCATTTTTGGTTCTAAATCTCTGTTGATAAAAGACAGACAGGAAATGATGGCGCAAATACGTAAACACCACAAGCTCATCAAGGAAATTACACAAAAAGTTCAGTTTGTAAGAGGGATAATTATAAGTTCTCAATTTAACACCAGGATAATAAATACTTTTCTAGAACAAACACTTCTGAGTGCAGAGTCAGACGCTGGTCCTAAGTAACTCTTGCCGAGAAATAAATTGAGTGCAGGAATAAATCAGGCGTAGACGCAATCAGGGTTCGTCCGTGAGAGTGAACGATACCTCCCACGTGTGCTCTTCAAACAGATTTACAACCTTATTTTATAATAGCCACGGTCTTCATTATAACATAAATAGTCCTTGAACACCTTTATAGCCCTCACAGAATTTGTATGAAGTGCCCCCGAGAGGTCAATATGTTTATAATCCTTAAAGCCGACTTAAGCTTTGTGCAGACTAGCGCGACGCGACAGCGCGACGCGACACTGGTTATTGTTATACCGTGAAGTTTTTTTAGAAATTGTATTGTTCGAGTCGCGTCGCGCCGTCGCGTCGCGCTGGTCTGTACGAGCCCTTAAATGCCTCTTTCATTAAGGTAATGAGTTCCGTAATTTGAAACAGTTCAATCTCATAAAACTGACAATTAGTGAAAGAAGAAACTTAGTTTAGACAAAGTTTTAGAGAATAACAACAAACAGTTTCAGGAGAATAGTTAGGACCAGCTACCCATAAATACAACAGTAATAAAGCGTTTTGTAAGTCTTAAATTTTTCGTTCCAAGACCAATTTAAAAAACGATTAATATAAATGTATTGTGAAATGTGCAAAAAACAAATAAAAAAAACACGTCAATGAATGTATATGAATGTAGACAGCTGTAAATATACGTTCACACGATCCTGGACATTCACGGTTCGCGCCAAATCGATGTGTAAAAACGTTTCCAATAATTAAGTGAGGGTAGAACGAACGGTTAACTGACAGAAGCGTTACGCTTAAAATGTGATTCGGATCCCAGCGGAAATTACGTTTTTCTCCAATTTTCTTTAGAAGTACTTGTTTATTTCAGGATTATTTATTGAGAAGCTGCTTCGCGTGATTTCTTATTTATTTTTGTCAATGGATTTTGCTGTCATTCCAATGACTATCCGATAATGGAGGATGTATAAGACAATGTTTGTTTGGTTAATACACTGTTTTTTTTTTGCTGTTCCGTACAGTTTAATTTTGGAATCTAATCATTTTTTTGTCAAACTGAAATTAAGTGGCATTTTAATAAACCTACCCTGCAAAACACTATAAACATAATCAGCCTATAATGTTCCAACATTTTAAAAAAACCTGTTGGAGCTGCTGAAGATTGTAAGACCCTCTTTGTATTGTATAAACTCAATCTCCTTTGTATTATAAAATTGCATAGCACAGGTGTGAGTACTATGTACTAAAGAGCTACCATTTACCGGGTAATGTCTTTCATTGACTTGAATGTACCCTGGTGGCTGTGAGTATGTCATGCTCACTCAGATGTCTCGCTGATGGTGGCGCGTGTGTTGGACCATTTAGCTCCCTTCAAAATGGTTGAGCTGAATGGTGCTGATCCATGCGTCATGTTCGTGAACGGGCGCCGTCAGTAGGGCCTGGTCTTCTCTTAGCTGCTATGGCTTATTTTAAATTTTTGAATGGTTATTTCTTTTTTTCTTTTTATTACGGCCGTTTTTACAAACGTGCACGTCTTTCTGCATTGTTCTTACATGCATAATTTTAACATGAATGATGTAACCAATATTTTGTATCAATTTTTTTATTTAAAAGAGTGTCCGTGGAGTTTCTTGCCCGTTCTTCTCCATAGGTACTTACTACGCTTTGTAATGGGCAACTAGCTTCATATTTCTGACTGACCGACTTCTCGACAGTTCAATAGTGCCTGCAAATGGTTTAATTGAAATAAATGCTTTGAGTTTGAGTTTGAGTGGGACAGAGGCCTCCTCTCTTCAAGAGGGAGTGAGCTGTAATCTACCACGCAGGCCCAGTGCGGGTTGGTAGATGTCACATGTCTTCGAATTTTTGGTTCTAGGACATGCCGGTTTCCTCACGATATTTTCCTTCAACGTTTTGAGAGAAGTGGTGGTTAAATTATTTACACAAATTAAAATGCCTGCCTAGGTTCCAATCCACAACCTACAACTTGTAAGTTGGGGCCGTTATCCTAAACACAATAAATAGTATCATCTCCTTAATTCTGGAAAGACATTGAAGTTTCATCATTTGACCTACTGTTCGTTGTTCTACTGGCCCACATTGCTGTTGTCAACAGAAGCTGCACTACACCTATCCTTACGTGCCATAATCGGAACTCAATAAATTGTTTCTGTGTACTGGAAAGTTGCAAACTGTCGCGAATACCTCGAAACAAATTCGACTTATTCAGCACACTTGGAGTTAGCCGGTGAGTCTCCACGTACTAAAATAGTATGCCCAGTGGAAGTTATAGCACTGACACGACGTCACGTGCAACAACAAACCACCCATACGGAACGCTTAGCTTGCAAGCAAAGGCGTTTGCAGCCTCAACACGCGCGTAAGCCGTGAATGCTCACAGCGAGCATTTGCACGACGTCTGAACGCGACTTTAAAATCCCGATAACATTCATACTAATGTATTAATAATTAAATAATAACAGCCAAACGGGTTGATCTTCGCTAAGCAACGCTTGCTCGCTTGCGGTCCGTGTTTGGGTGTCGTGATAGTTTATTTTCTATTTTGTAAATGTGAGAAACTTGTAGGCTTAGTAGACTGTAGATTTATTGACCACTTTCTATTTTGTTAAGTACCTGGTAGGTACTTGTTGAAAGGCCTATACTGTCCTTCAATACCTATTAAAACTGTTATTTGAAAATAATGTAAAAGCCAATCATTTTTAAAAGAGTTACCGTGAAGTTTCTTGCCGGCTCTTCTCCATAGGAAACGACCAATTGGAACCGTGCACATAGCTTCTGACTTTTCATACGTCACGGCTTAGCTGAGTAAATACGAGTCATTGTTAGGTAAAACCTTGAATGACGTTCTGTGAGCATAAGTGCGCATGTAGGTTTATGTGAAATACAATATTTTTATTTGATTTGATTTTTAACTATTATTCCCGGTAGTACCGTTTCCGTGGCATAATTTCCGGCGTACACGCAGGCGAAGCCGCGAGCATCAGTTAGTTATTTATAACTTACTAATTTAGATCCGTTGGAATTTATTATAATGGTAAATGACCTTCCTGAAATTGTGAATGATGCTGGTTACTTACTATTTGCCGATGATCTGAAGTTGTACATGCGGATTACCAATCAGTCACACTGTGAACTATTGCAGCGGGACATGGATCGTGTAGTAGGAGGGAGTATTGAGAACAAACTACTCTTTAATGAGGCAAAGACTAACGTGATGTCTTTTACGCAGGCCGTGGTTCTCCGACATCACGAATATAGCATGGACGGGGGCATGCAATACCGCGGGTAGTGTCGGTGCGAGATCTTGGGGTCACTTTTACCGAAGAGTTGTCGTTTCGCACACATATCGTACAGGTGTGTAAGAAAGCCTTAAATAATCATGTATTTGTAATGCGTGAAACCCGCGAGTTTACTAACACAACAGCTGTGAAGTCACTTTATAATGCTTTAGTACGAAGTAACCTGGAAACGAGTGCTATCATCTGGAATCCATTTGAAACGAAGTTATTGTCTGATAGTAGAAAAAATGCAAAATAAATTTACCCGGTTCCTTTATATGAAGCAATTTGGCGTCTACTCATTCTATCCACTTATGTATCCAACCCTCTTTGTAATAGGGAGTAATAAGTTGGAGGTAAGGCGCAACTTGGCATTGTAATTCAAACTTGTAATTCAACAATCAGTACTTTTCGAACGTCAAAATTACATAAGACAGTCCCCCAAAACGCCCACCCATCACCACTTCATAGTGCTTTAGCTGGGAAGAAGAAGTGGCGCAACTAACTCCCCACCAGCACAGCTATCTGCTCAGTTAGAAAAAAATGATTCTATATAATAATACGCAAAATAATTTGCAATACGCAAAACAAAACATAATTTAAATTATAAATTAATAGCCATATGACAGCTAGCACACGCCAAAATACCAACCAAAAACATCGAGAACTATACTCAGGCAGAAATAACTGACTAAACGTAAACAATATCTAAATAAAAGACAGCTTAAAAAGACTTCATTTTTGTTGGTGGTAGTGTTTAATCGGTTTTCGGGTGACGTCTCTGAGTGTGGAAATAGTGACTACATTCTTGTATTGGGTTCCCACCTGTCAAACAAATGTAAGTAAATAAATAAAAAATAAATTAGCTCGAAAGCAATTATTTTAAGTTAGAACTAATTGTTTTGAGACTTGAGTTCTATAAAGAAAAACAAACATAACAATGAGCCTTAACAAGTAGAAAATATTAAAAATGTAACGTCTCCAAGCCATTTGTTTCAGTAATGGCATTTTCCATCATGAAAAATATTGCTTTTGAACTGATTACATTCTAAATACTAACCAATATTTTTTGGTCCTTGGAGTAATTCTTTTTCGTAGAATATATGTAAACATAACATAACATCACATCACGCCTTGTTTCCACGAAGGGTTAGGCAGAGGTATACACTAACATTTCACCGGTTTTGTTTAAGCCTCATGTAGGCGGCGAGCCTATTGCCATCAACCGGACACAAATCCAAACTCACTACTGAGAAATTCCAGATGAAAAAGCCCAATAACACTTTCTCCGACCCAGGAACCGGACCCAGGACCTCATGATCTAGACCAACGAGGCCGTCTTTTTTAGAATAGCATTTAAGTAATAACTTAAGTGATGTGATTAATGTAATTACCTATTTACAAAAAAAAAAACTACATAGTGAAAAATTCATGAAAAATTGCTTAAATTTCGGAAGTTTTTATTTTTCGCTTTTTAATGGATCAGATTGTAATTTATCTTAGTTACAATAGCCTAATTTTGAAATTGAGTAGTTAGTTACAATAGCCTAATTTCAAAATTAGGCTATTGTAACTAACTACTCATCACCTTTTACAAAATATTGCTTTTCCCGATTCAGGTACGTTAATCGTTGAGGAGTTCTCCTGGTACTTCACTATCAGGTCCACTTCTCCATATGCATTGTGACGAGCATAAATTGCTTGGCAATCATATTAAAGTAATCGAATCGCAACCCGTGAAATACTTATTGTTGAGTAATTCCGGCCATCTGTGGTCTTCATCATCAGTTCCACTTAACCAAATGGTGCTTTCCGAGAGCTACTGGACGAGTTACTATAAAAGATACCCAAATCGCTACAGGTGTGCCTTTAATATTTGACGAGTTCCCTCGATTGACAATGACAATGGGACCATCTTGGAACAATACCCTTTCAAACATAAAAACTATTTTGGGAATCCGTCTATATATGACGGAGTTATGCCCGAACTTACATAAAAAAAATAAAAAACATCCGAATTGATAGCCTTTCGGAAGTCGATTAAAAACGGCCAAGCATTAAAATTTTAAATAAACACATGGTAGTCCTACTATTACTTATCGGTAGTAGGTAAAGGACCTACGGACCAACAAAATAAGTAAGTTTTGGTCAGCTAAAAGACAGTGGGTAAAAATGGTATAAGAGCGGCCACGATGGAGCGTATCATCCGATTGCACAAAAAGGGCCTAGTTGAGGTACTGTATCATTTTTATATTAGCAGAAGGTTTTAAAAAAATACAGGAACTCAAGGAAATTATTCATCGCAGTACAAAAATATTATATCATCATTCGACTATTACTCAAAAGCTCTCGGATGGATTTTGATGCCGTTCTGCATAATTTATTACCCCTTTATACCTTTTCATTTGGCACATGTCTTCATCGTGGCCAGTCTTGGCCCACATTTGCCCACTGTCTTTTGATATCGGCTATATATGGACATGACCGTTTTGTTAGCAGACCCGCATCCATTTGCCAAAGTCTACCGAATCGGTTCAGACGGATCAAACTCGTTCACCCTACGTATTTTATACGATTTTTAAAATGTTTTAGTTAGGTACGAACATCGATCAGACATTTAGGAAACTTATTAGATTGAATCATCCAATTGCAATATAATATCTGAGCATATTTAAAAAAATCTGTTGGTTAGTAATTACGGTCGGGGAAATAATTGTTTATCAAATTGATACACTACATCAATTTGCCGTGTTATAGCCATTTCATACAACAGTCATAGAATGACAGCTGTGGTTTAAATATACGTACAATTTAAGTTGGTAGTCAATTTGATAAGCATTTAATTTCCATGACTTCATCTAAATATATTATGTAGTTACGTTCCATAGGACTTACGGAATCGAGTGTTCATTAAGTTAAACAGATTATTTTTTTTGTTAGCCTATACTGTCCCACTGCTAAGCAAGTCCTTCCAGGAACTCTTTTTCCGCTTCACCTCGAACCAGCCCTCACGGTACGCGTCCAGGTCTTCTCGGTACCTCCTTCTGGGGTGGCCTCGGCGGCGCCACCGCTATCCAAGCTTCTGGCAGTATAAGTACTATAAATTGTTAATAATATCGACGGCTTTTAGCGCTTTGTGAGTACACGGATCAATCTAGCTAATCGCTAAGAATAGGTTTTTACTGAGACAGTTCTTGTTGTTTTCGTTTTTTTTTTTTAAATTATGTTTGATTACTAGTTTATTTTTAAGTATAATAATTATACATTAGGTATGTTGAAACTGTTTGTACTCCCCATCACTTGCCCCTAAAGATTCATTTAAAAACCTGCGTCTGTCTGGCATAAGAGGGAACAGGGCCTGAGAGGAATATGAAAAATAGGTATTTGAATAAACTATTGCCGTCATCTTACCTCAAGTCTGCCTCCGTAGAGTGCGATAGGGACAGCAGCAGCTGAGACCGATTATATCACAAAAAAAATAACGAGGTCGACGTTTCGTACCTATTCCTCTTTTATCTCCTCGAAAACTGAGCCGATTCAATTATTATTTACATAAGTTTTTTAAGAAAGAGTATGTCTAGGTTCCTATCATTTTATTTTATGTAAAAAAACTTTTCAAAATTGTCTGGTAGTCATATTAGCCAGATCATATTTTCTTTAGCAATAAGTTGCTAAAAAAAAGAAAATAGGTAACAGGGACGTGTTTACATCAGAGGAAAAAAAGAGAATACATTTGTATGGAGAATCGCAGGCCCTGTTCCCTCTTAATGCCGAAATGGAGCTTTTTGACTCAGGCGTGAGGTACATACTATTGTTGTTAAAACATTATTTTCACTTTTTTATTATGTTATTTGTATTTTGTGTTTCAAGATCTGTGCCCAAACAAACGTTATTCTTTCTTCTATGCTACCTATAGTAAATACAGTACAACTATTTTCTTAGTGTCCCTCGGCAAACTTCTTGTTTCGTCAGTTATCAGTTGCCCTTTGCACTTAGTGCAGACCGGACGGTCTCAATCGACTTGGAAGTATATAGAGTTGTTAATACTCTTTAAACTAAATGAAATTTATTTTAATAATGGGAGAAAACCTGTTTGTTTTCTGAAATGCGATGATTCCCGAGGGACATTAAGAAAATAGTTGTACTGTATTTACAGTAGCACTTAACCGTTATACAAGAAAAGAACCACGTCGCAGTGTAATCTAATTGAAAACAACAAACAAACGTTACCTATTAAGTTATTCATTCATAAATAAACATTAGAAATTAAACAATGTTTCTAGAGAAAACTTCTCAGACGAATTAAATAGGTAATAAAACAACAAACATAAAAGAAAATGGTTGCTCATAAATCTACCTTCAAAATAAATGTCTAAAGCATCTACAATTTTATTATGTTTCTTGAAACTAAATAACAAACATACCTTTAAAGATTAGAAAAAATTTCTAAATTCTGAAACATCACATGAAAATGTTTATACTGAGCTTTCTAGTCGTATTTCTCAGTAATATATTTTCTTAAAATATTCAGAAAATTTCCTCTTCTCTAGTCAAAGAAAAGCCCTATGGTTAATATTATAGGGACGATCTGAGCATGCTAACTCAGAATATTGGAATTGTGTACCTACTTTAAAAAATGAAAGTTGTAGCTCCCGTTTTCACTCTTTCAATATTGTTATGCAGGATTTTCATTAAAACTTATAAGATCCGGGAGTGCCAAATCAAGCAGGCACGGCGTTCATTCAAGCATATAATTATTTTTCTTTATTATTCTCGATTTTAATGTAACTATATTCTCGTAGTTACAAACCTGGTTATTGGAAGCTCATAAACATCATAGAATAATAATTAATATATAAATGAATGACTGCTACAGTCATTCATTTTAGTCGAACTTAAAACTCGAACTTAAACTTCAACTTTATTTTTATATTCATTTACTTCATAATTATTTCCTTACCTTATAAATCTATTCTTAAACGTAAACCGTTTTCAAAAAATAAAAACCTCATGAAACCAACATTATAAAACGAAACAAAGATCTTCTGTCGCATTTAACGATACAATGTTATTATATATGATCAACTTATTGTGATTCCTCTAATAGCGTGGGGTCTTCCTTCACTGCCATTTTGAGTTGAGCAATGAAAAAGTCAAATTGTGACGTCAATCTGTAGTTAGCCCTGAATTCTTCACAGTGCTTTAAGAACACCGGGTATAAATGTCTCAAAATAGCGTGGTCCAACGTCGGGAACAGATGATGCAGTGCATGGTCACCGAAGAAGGTCATCACTTTGAAGAAATTGTCATTGATGTCATTGCGATCCATCACAGCTTCGAGCTCGTGCATGCCCCAGTCGACAGTTGTAGCCCTGAAAAATTATAAAATATCAATTTATGTCAAATATTCGGTAAAGAAGAAATTAAACAACCAGTGAAAGCTTTAAGCCAGTTGCTTGTGTGTTCGTTGTTTAAAAACTGATTCTACTGTCATGTATATGGTAAATTATTAGTGAGCTACGTAAACTAACTGAATTAACTTACTTGACTTGATCACCATCTTTGAAGATTTTAGGATGATGATGAGCAGCATTGGATCCAATCATAAAGAAGATAAGACTGGCAGTGCAATTAATCCACAGCCACATAGTAAAAGCGTGGTAGAAGGTAGAGCCACTAACAAGATACATCCAGACTGGAAGGAGGAGACCGATGCCATCGTGCCATCTGTAGTGGCGAGTGAAAAAGTCCTTGCGAATGAAATTACTGATGAACCTAAAAACATACATAAGGGTATTACAATCGGTGAACTAAGGCTCTCTATGTCTAAGCACGAATCTTAAAATGATATCTTACCTCTTTGTGAAGTTGAGCATAAATATGAATGGGAACGCCACGCACTCAATCAAGAGAGTCAAGTATACGTATGACGGCTTCTTCCTAGGATTCCAAAACACTAGAGGCTCGAGTCCACTGATCTCCAAATCTATGAGAGTGTTGGGATAAACGTGATGTGAGAGAGCATGTGATACTCTGAAGTCCCTATAAAACAATTATTATAATTAATATTATCGCATTTGATAACCGAGTCGTTTTCAAAGTTTGTTTATAACTTTTTAATTTAAGAAATATTTATCATGATGGTGGTCTTATGGCATTTTCAAAATAGGTTTTAGCAGTGTTTATCTTATGTCATCATAAAGTAAAATGATTATTATTATTTACCTGTAAGACCATAAACTGAAATTAAAGAGATACATCCTCCAGTTTGTTTTTCTATGGATATAGTTGTGTGCGGCGACGGTGGTCCATGCTAAGGCGAGAGATGCTACCAAGTAAGACGCCATCACAACCCAATAGTTGGCAGCCCAACATGACAAAGCCGATGCTATTAAACACGTTGAAAATAATCCATCAATAATCAGGTTTGTTCGTCTTTTCTCTGTTGGAGGAATTTTCTTAAGCTCTTCTATCACCGATCGTTTTAATGTCTTGTAAAATCCATCCTCTTCGAAGGTAAATGGCGAATTTCTAGGTGTTTGAGCGTCTCTAATGTAATATTTTTCTTTAATTTTTTCTACAACTGGATTGAAGTGGTGGCACTCGAATGCTTCTGTGATGTCTGTGCCCTGCAAATATTAAAATATAATTCCCTCACTAATCTCCAGATCTAACACATATGAATAATAATCAACCTATTGATCTATTTCAGGAGAAAATTAATCCATACTATTATATAATTTATAATTTATTAAATAATAAAGCTAGTAATAAATATAATATACTAGCTGCGCCCGCGGTTACACCCGCATAAGTCTCGATCCCGTAAGAATATCAGAGTAAAAAGTATCCTATGTCTTAACCCAGGTCATGGTCTACCCATGTGCCAAATTTCATTCATATCCGTTCAGCTGTTTTAGCGTGAAAGCGTAAAAAACAAACAAACAAACTCACTTTCGAATTTATAATATAATATATATATATATATCTATACTAGCTTTTGTATCCTATGTCCTACCCAGGTCATGGCCTATCCTCTACCTTTCATCTAAATCCGTTCAGCCATTACGGCATGAAAAGGTAACAGGCAGATAATAAATCCGTATATACGGTTCAAAATGAAAAATTGAAATCCTTAAAGGATGACTTCGTTATCTGTCAAGGCCCTTTTTCTCAGGAACGCGTGCAGGCATCAAGTTGAAATAGGTATAAAAAACTTAGGTCTACGGTCTCTTGGAGCTGTAACGAAAATCAAACTTCCAATTCCAATTCAACGCAATAAAAAAAAATACGGCCATTACCATTACGCATATTTTGACACTCACAAATAAACCTAATTGGAAATTTGGTACTTCCCGTTGGCCCAGCAGCATGAAGTTTGGAGAGAAGCAAGTTCAAGTAAAGACGAAAATCCGAAAAAAATTATATAAATAAACAGCAAAGTTAAGTTTGTTCTTCAATCTGGGATCAAAAATTCATAGGCCGTGTCTTGAAGTAACATTTAGTCTGTACTTTTTCAATTGAAAAATTAAGTTCGTCCTTCAATCCGGTTTTTTAAATAAATCAGGTTTAAATGATTCTAAATGCCTTACTCAAAATACTAATTATACATTTAAATATTATTATAACCATTAATTTGTAATAGCTACTCTAGTGCCGCCATTGAACATATAATACAAAAAAAAATATTACATGTGAATTTAAAAATCATCCCCTATTTTACTCCTTTTGGGGGATGATTTAACTAACTCTTTTATTCTTTCCAAAAGCATACATTTGAATTTTCACATCCCTAATTTAAGAAAAGCTGGATTTCCCATACAAACTTTCATCCCCTATATCACCCCCTTTAGGATTATTTTGGAGACAAACAGTACCCTATGTTCTTCTCCAGGATGCCATCTTTCCCCTTGCCAAATTTTATCATAATAATTTTATTATTGGAGTAATTAAGACGTGTGGTTAGTTCAAAGCTTTATTTTCAACTACTTGATCTAGTATGACATGCTTGCGGTTAAACGATTGAGGTACCTACATAACTATAGATACATGTATAATCCTTCCCAACATACCGCCCACCAAAGATCTTTAAGTTCTTTTAAAACAAATAAAATTTTCAATTAATTTACACATAGCACATAACAATCGAATACTAGATACAAAATTGTAGATAGTCATTACTAAAACAAACTGTAAACTAATGAAATGACATGCTCAGTAAATCAATCCTACCTCAGTATATACAATTTAAATACACGGTATGTCTTCAAAAATTACACCTTGGTCTACAGGTAGAAGACATAATTTTCCAATTGATCGCTGAACTATGTGGTTACCGGTTTTCACCTATACACTCTGGTAGCTGCATCTTGTTCAGGGTGTTTATCTACGATGCGTCCAAGTGGCCATTTTCCTGGAACAGCATTGTCTGTCTATACGAGCACTAGGTATGTGGCCAATTTCTAAATTTGGGACTGTCTTTAACCACATCGGGCGTTGCTGTAGTCTTTCTAAGTACTCATGCTGCCATCGCTGCCAAAAGTCATTCAATAGCTTTTGAGTATGCTGCCATAGAGATAGCTTGCTAGCAGGAACATCTTTCAAGCTTGGTGAAGGTACGGTGATTGGGGCTTCTCCGATCAGGAAGTGTCCTAGAGTGAGTACCTCCATGTCATCCTTGTCTGAATCATCGATGGGGGCATAATGGTCGAGAGTTAAGTCAAGCCTCGATCTGGCACAAAAGCGTAGTGAACTCTTCAAACGTCATGTGACTGGTCAAGATTCGTTTGAGGTGATACTTAGTGGACTTTATGCCGGCCTCCCATAGACCGCCGAAGTTCGAACTGTATCCAGGAATAAAATGCCACCGTGTCCCATCCTTGGCCAAAGTATCTACTATATCGCCTTGGAATTCTAACTTAACTGCGTTCCAGGCTTCGACCAGCACTTTGTTGACTCCGACAAAGTTACGGCCCTGGTCAGTCTGGTCTCTCCACATGTGATTGCATCTTTCTCTACGTGATACAAATCTTCTGAACGCTCCGATGAATGCTTCAGATGTTAGGTCGCCAACAAGTTCTAAATATATGGCCTTAGTTGCCATACATATAAACAATGAAATATAGCCTTCATTCGTTTACCGCGTCTTCCCTTAGACATTAAGATTTGGTACGAGCCAGCAAAGTCGACACCAAGTGCAAGAATGCTCGGGCAGGTGTCACTCGTTCTTTAGGTAAGTCCCCCATAAACTGGTTTCTAATTTCAGCCCGTTGTTTTGCACAAATTAAACATTTGTTTACTTCAGCCTTTACTAAACTTTTTTGTTTCACAATCCAGTTTTTAGATCAAAATTATACATTAACTGTACAACCCCATGTAAATTTGCCTTATGTGCATTGGCCACAATCTTATCCTTGTCTATATTGGCGTGTCGAATTCTACCGCCCACCCAGAGGATCTTTCGGTGTACACTTAACAAGTTCTTCAGATGTTATTTTAATGTGTTATTTTAAAGGACTGCAAATATTCTTGTATACATTGTAATCTTGCTTGGATGTAACCCCTTGTTAATCGTGCCTTAGGACATTTCTTCAAATTAACTTGAGCTTTCTGCATTTTACCAGCTGTTTCTTCTAGAATATTGAGTAATTGACTGCTTGAAGTACTCATTTTCGTAAAAAGGCACTTTTAATTGGTTGATCATAAGCCAAATTCGCGTAAATAATGGTTATGACGATGTAATAACTCGTAATTCTAAGAAGTCTTCAATAATGAGCTTGTTATTCACTCTTATCGCTGAGGAATGTGCTATCCCTTTGTATTCGATTGGCCGGACAGTTTTTATAACTTCTTAAAACACTTAATGAATCCGGTTCGCTTGGACCATATGTTAACGTATTAAGGTTCACTTTCGGTTGGCACAGAAATTGGAGTAATTAAGACGTGTGTTCAAAGCTTTATTTTCAACTATTTGATCTAGTATGACATGCTTTCGGTTAAACGATTTAGGTACATAACTATAGATACATGTAAAATTCCTCCCAACATGAGGTAATCGTATTTTAGAGGGAATTTAAAGGTTAGTTTTTTGAGTTTAATAGATTTTTTTAAATAAACCTAAATATAGTGAATCGGGCTAAATTGGCTCGCGCTGAGACGGTGCGGCTCGTGCGGGACGTCATCGAGGGTAGACTTGATCAACGCTCTCTCTGCAGTTGTTAAAAATAATCAAAAAAAGAAGAACACAAAACGAACATTACATTTATGAAATTGCGACAGCTCAGAAAAAATATTTCGTTATTTTAATATAGAAAACTATATTAAAATACGAATTCATAATATTGTTTTCGAAAGTGTGATTATTTCTATGCGGTATGATGACGTTTAATTGTCATCTTACAATAGTGTTAGACACATTACAAATTATTATCGATAAATTTATAGTCAAGTGCGACTGGTATATAATTTTTTATCGTCGTTTATGAAGAAGTTTTTTTTATAGATTTTTAATCAGATTCATCCATGTTACTATTCACTCTCCATCGACCTGTCTTTGCTAATATTATTTCCTACAATAATAAACACATAATACACAATTTGTCCGGTCGTCGGTTGTATAATGAATATTTAAAACAACTTTCACTCTGGCAAGAACAATGAAAATTAGAAAAAAATTGCTGTTTCAAACAAAAGTGCTATCTATACTAAAGTGACCAAATGTATGGAATACGATAAAAATCGTAATGATTTTCTTCGAATAGCGGAACACAATTTTTTTCTTGAATCCGTGATTTTATCGCGTATTGGCTCAGTATAAACTTTCAGTTTTGAATACAAAAAGTCACTGTTTACGATATCGTGTACGACACTACTGTATACGATAAAATGTCGTTCTAAAGTTTTGATGTCCTAAAATAATAGATTCTATAAATTATAGCTGTAGCAGTAGGTACGTCACTTGACAATAAAGTACGACAATTATTACTTCATATATAGTTGTCAATATTTACGAATCTTCATGAGCGCTGGGAAACATCCAAAACAAAAAAAGGCATTGTTTTCCATTGCCTTCCGTCGAGTTGGGGGTTGATATTTTTTTACAGAAAGTTTATATTATTATAAGCACACGCAAAGTTTCAACACGCGCAGACCCGTACTTTTTAAGAAAAAAATATATTGAAAATAAATTATTTTTGCAATATTTATGTCAGTCCCTACCACAGATTATATAGAATTCTCGCCATTGAACGTTTCGTTTTACCAATGGTTAAGTTGTCATACGTTCGGTAACATTTTATTTTGTACTCATTTCAATAGCACACATTATTTAACAGTTTATATTTAAATTACAGCATTATTTTCATTACGAGCTATTAAAATTAAAATGTGTAGTGTTTACCGTCTTTTGCCGGCTTGTGGAACGAAACGTAAAAACAGTACCTATTAGGGCAGATAAAAAATAAAATAGGTTAGGCTCAACTTATGTCAAAGAACCGAATTGATTGACCCCGACTCCACCTGGTACAAGTCTGTCCTACCCCTAGAGTGTTTTTATAGAGCCGGAGGCGCGTAGAGCAGCCTCTACGCCTCCTCGCCTTCTTCTTCATCCTCGCCTCCGCAGCTTCGGTTTGTTGGTCGCCTTCGGCGACCAGCCTCAGCCGCTCCAGCTCGTCCGATGCCTACGGTTTGTTACAGCAGGCGGAGGCTGCTCTTCCCGCAGCGCCAGAGAAGTTGCAATCTCAAAAGAGACACAGAAATCCCTTTGAATCAGTCCCCCTATTTTTTTGTTTTGATGAAGGGGGTTCCCCCTTCCGTAGGGGGAACCTCCCTTCCCCTCCAATGGGTCCCCCCTGGTTTTTCACACTTATTATTAATTTTAATCCATAAAATGAGGGAAATTTCCTCAGAATAAAAAAATAAAAAAATCGAATAGGAGTGGCTCCGCGACTTTTCTTTTTAAGGAGTTCACCTCCCCCCCCCTCCCCCACCCTCAATTCGACTGGCGTCAATGGAAAGACGTACACAAAAAAATATGGTCACAGTATAAGCGAAACAGTAAGACCATTTTTAGCCCATTCAACTTAATAAAAACCCTGAAGAAATAAAGATGAAAGTTTGTATGGAAATTCGCCATTTTTTTCTTAAATTCACTTATTTGATAAAATTCTTAAATTCGACAATGTCAACAAATTAATTCGACAATTCTTAATAGACAATGCACAACCTAAACCACTGGGTCTAGAAGGATGCAATTTTTCACAAGAGTTCCTTTTATAACGAACGAAATTACGACTTTGATATTTTCTATTAAAATTACATTTTGCATGACCGTTGAGATACCCAGTAGAACCATTGCTATTTTAAACTTTTACCTTACTATCGCAAGTCCATGTCTATCTGAAATTAGTTTCTGTCCGCGACTTCATTCGCGTGGAAGTCGTAAGACACCACAATATACTAATATAACAGCCACATACACACGTACACTATGTTTGTAGTTTTGGTCTCGGCGACCAAAATATACAGAGAGTTAGGACTGGTGACGCGACTGGCTGGCTGGCTGGACTAGCAAAAAAGCGACGTTATCCGTGTGAGAGGCAGCTCCTCCTGAGGTCGAAACGCGCAGCCTTCAGTAGCAATTTCCCATTGCTTGCGAAGTTTTTCGTTTTAATTGAATTATTAAACGCCTGCATTCCTTCCTATAATACCTAATGGCACAACACTGATACACTAACTGATTCTTACCGATTACTTATGACTTTCCCGGCTATCACTAAAAAAAAGTCTCATTAACAGTCACCTAACCATAGACATTGATTTATATTAAAACCATAGTGTACTACGAACTATCCCATAACATTATATCAAAAGGTAAAAAAAATGTTTCCTTAAATAATATAATAAACTGATTGTCACATTAGCCGATAGTTATAACGACACCGACCCAACATCGACACGATACCTTCGGTCGGATACGTTTAGTGCCTACCAAATGCTTTTAAATTGTCTTGCTATCGTCATCTATATCGTCGCAGACAGCGACCGACACCGATATAGGCACGATATCTATCGGCAAAGACATAGGGCGGTGAGAGTAACGGCATTCTTTCACTTGAACACACTTTGTCACACTGCCGACTTCAAGACGTCGATACTTAGTAGGTACTGTGGTTGTTTGGTGCGTCGCGATGGTCATCGATATTCACCAACATCATCGGGCCGATAATAATTATATCGGTATCGAATCGATGTCGGTATAATAGCTGCTGACATATCGGTATCGGGTTGGTGTCGTTATCGGTTAATGTGAAAACCATTCATCATTTTAGTTCACTACACCATAGGTCCCATAAAATGTAAACTTATTGAAAATAACCTAAGAAAAACTAGTTCAGTTGGTCAACTGTAAATATTTTATGCTGTGGCATCGATTTTCCGCGAATTAGTCGGCGGTGCATCGTAAATAAATACGTCGCTCTGCATTTGGGCCCGGAAAACCTCGCCTTAACAAATAACGCATTTCAAGTTACAAAAACGATATATCAAACGCACACTACCACGTCACGATTGCCTCTACGACAACAAGCGCACGATACAGTGTCACGTGGTCTTGAACGTTACGACGACCCGTGTTTGTAACAGCTGATCGGTTGACTGATACGTTTCCTGAGGTAGCTGTGCGGTGCGGGTGTGGTGACGTGATGCGAGAGCTCAGTGATTCGTCAAATTGTGACAACTGTCACCCCCGGAAACGTCTTCGTCAAAATGCACAGAAATTTATCAAGTTTTTTAGTATTATTAGGTAGTTCGGTTTCTTACGTTAAAAAACATTTCTTTAGATACTGTGTTCTGACTGCGTATTCGCTAACACACGGAGTGTCTGTGTGTGAGTACGTACTTGAGTTTTTTTGTTGGTGCGTTTGGGTTATTTTTGTTAACATGGTGTACTGCTACGGTATGGCCAGAAGAAATGCTGCCGAAGCCCTACGACTTTACGGTAAGTACTGAATATCTTACCGCGTTTCAGCCCTCTGATGCACGTATTTTCACTCAGACAGTGCAACGGTTATTCGACAACCAACCGCTTGTGTCGGTTTCGTGGGGAGGCGGCAGGCAAATAAGACCAGCGCGGCGCGGCGCGGCGGCAGAAATGGCCGTCCTATCTGTGATGCAAGAAAACCCACGTTTGGGAGTGCGTACAGCGGCAAAAGTATTGCGGAGACAGCATGGCAATCGCGCTAAATACGTGGTGTCTCATTCCACTGTGCACAAAGTGCTAAGAAGGGATAGACATCGGCCTTACAAAATTCACCGCGTGCAAGTGGTCGTGCCGAGCACAACACGCCGTATGGAGTACTGCAGGTGACTGCTAAACTGTTAGGGCAGGACCGAGGACTTGGGAACAACATTATTTTCAAATTAGGCTACCGATGTTCCCGGGTCGACGGCGCGTTGTGTTCCACGCGCGTCTCAAAGAGATGTCAGCCATTGAAGAGGTCCAATAGGACCGATGCCTGCCAGGGTTGCGGGAAACTCCGAAAGGGATACCGTGGCCCCTGGCAACGTACAGGCAACGGAAGGAACACGGGTGGGTTTTAGTCAGTAAGAGTCTGACACGCCCTCCCGCTCCACCCAGAGCAGGTGAAGTTATTTGATAATTTCCCACCCCAAAAAAAAAAAGAAAGTCTACCGATGTTTGATGATGACAGCGATGGACAGTTAGACACTAGTTTTTAGATAAAAACTAAAAACTAGTGTACTTAGTTGTATATAATATTTATCACGGAAACATTTTATTAATTTCGGTCATACGCGCGAGTACCCGGCAAGTACCTACCTACGCGTACCGCGTAGAGCCAAGGGGCGGGGCTTAACTCACACAACAGTACTAAGTCCGTTTGCCTGGGTTCGCGTTACATTGCGCGCAATAAAAAATTGCTTTTTTTAATACCTTAAAATAAAAGTCGGTCCGCAGCAATAATTTTTTCGCTAAGCTACTTAGTTATACATATGTACAGTATGCGTAGTTTACGGCTTCGTGATGTGTCTTTTTACACCCTGTATTATGCGATGCGCTCTCTAAAGTTGTGCATTGGTTTAATGTAAATAATCTTCTCCTGAATGAAAAAAAGACTAAACTCATTAAATTTGCAACGCCAAATGTCAGGCAGCTAAATACCAATGTTCAAGTTAATGGAATAGAGCTGGACCCTGTTGAGTCGACAGTTTTTCTTGGAATCACTATTGACAGTAAATTACAGTGGGGCCCACACATAGAAAAATTGTCAGGAAGGCTAAGTTCGGCCGCGTACGCTGT
Organism: Xanthia icteritia; assembly: GCA_949128155.2. Classification (NCBI taxonomy): domain Eukaryota; kingdom Metazoa; phylum Arthropoda; class Insecta; order Lepidoptera; family Noctuidae; genus Xanthia; species Xanthia icteritia. The sequence goes on along the minus strand of OX421938.2, from coordinate 8,939,368 downwards.
TAAAAAAATTAGGCAGATAACTGACGTAGACACAGCCCGAATTGTTTATTTTAGTTATTTTCATAGTCTTATGTCATATGGAATTCTTCTCTGGGGAACTTGTTCGGAAATTAATACTATCTTTGTTCTACAGAAAAGGGCTGTTCGAGCCATTTACAACCTAGGTCCGAGAGATTCCCTTCGAGAAAAATTCAAAGAAATAAATATTCTGACTGTAGCGTCACAATATATTTTTGAAAAGCTATTGTATGTACACAAAAATATATCTAATTTTAAAAAGATTTCCGATATTCATAGTTTAAATACGAGGAATAAACACAACCTCGCTGTACACCGCACTCGTCTCCACAGAGTAGGCAAATCGTTCATGGGTCAATGTATACGTCAATGTATACAACAAACTTCCCATCGACATTCGAAACTTACCCATTAAACGATTTAAAAACTGTATTAAAACCAAACTTTGCAAAAAAGGGTACTATAAAATTTTAGATTATTTAGATGATAAAAAAGCTTGGGATTGAGCTGCTCGCTCTGCTAAGCCTTGTGCTAAAATCATAAAATCAATACCAGTATTATATAAAAATTACATACAAAATGACATTATTACTTTGTAAAGTATTTTTTTTATTTTATTTTTTAAATTTTTGTGAATGTGAGGACTATGTGGATTTTTTAATTATTATTATTTTTTCTTTCTTATTTAGTTTTAATGATGGTCTGGCAGTTTGAGTAGTTTATGAGGCCTACCCAAATGTCCTTTCTTTGGTATTGTTCGTCGAGTTGAGCTCCTTAAGTTCTGGTTTGAGCTCCACGATTACTGACAAATGCTTGCACTGACAGGACAGGTCCACTCAAATCTGTGTGGTTCTTTTCTCAAAAGACCATTTCAGACACTAATCTACATGGTCCTCATATGGCCTGACCAAGATTATGTCTGGACTTTAAAAAAGACTATGACCTCTGAGTTTGTTTCGGCCTTTCTTCTCAGAGTAGTCAGATAGGAAACGCCGAACTCATCTAGCTAATTTTTAATTACTTATTTTTTTAAGATGACGTGTAAAAGTGATTCCAATATCCTATTTACAGAATAAACAATTTCATTTCATTTCATTTCATTATATTTCATTTCATTATTCTATGTTATAAGTTAGTATTTACTAGCTGCGCGGTAAGACAAAAAGTAGGATAAGACTGGACATAGGCTACTTTTTGTCTCAAACATAATCCTAAAGGTGGTGATATAATACTGATATTGATAATGAAACATATATTATTTAGTTAATAAATAAATAAATCAAATAAAAAAGTTAATTCTTCAGACATCGGTTTCAGAAGATTGTATATTGATGTAGGGGATGATAATTTTTATGGGAAACCTAGCATTTCTTAAGTTAGGGATATGAAAATTGTTATGAAAAATGTATGCTTTTGGTAAGAAAAAAGAACATGAACGTGTTTCAGTGTTTTTTGTAAAATCATCCCATAAGGGGGTAAAATAGGTGATGATTTGTAAATTTAAATGCAACATTGTTTTTTTTTGTATTTGTTTTCGAGAGATTTAAGTGTTTGGAAATATAGTCATAGTCTGTATATTGTGGAAACATTTACCCCTTTATTCATAAACGGCATAATATTTCATTAAAAATCGGGCCACTCGGTCAAAAGTTATTACAATTTAAAGTCATAAAATAACCTTTCAAAGAGTAGGTATTACAAATTAATGGTCATAATATTAAAAATGAATAATTGTTATTTTAAATAAGACATTTATAATCATAAAATGGACAGTACTGACATTGAGAGGGAGCGAAGGTCATTGTCTGTACGATGTAATAAGTTAGCTCGCGGTTTTGCACGTTTTACAAAAAAAGTTAAATTAGTAACAGTGTTTAAAGCATACTGACAGTCTTTTTACACATGCGGCCTGTGGGTTGACTATTTGCAGTGGGCGTACAGTGGGCTCCAGAGGAACCTCACTCCCTAGCAATGTAAAAAATAATGTAATAGTAATTTTGGATCAAATTTTTGATTTAAAAGAGTGTCCGTGGAGTTTCTTGCCCGTTCAACACGCTTCATATTTCTGACTGACCGACTTCTTGACAATTCAGAAGTGCCTGTAAATGGTTTAATTGAAATAAATTCTTTGAGTTTGAGTTTGAATGCAAGGGGGTGAGGTTGCTCTGTAGCCAACTGTACCTTACCTGTCCCTGTGACCCGTGGCCTGTGACCTTAGAGTGCAGTACAACAATGCATTCAGGATGTTGATGGGGCTGCCGCGATATTGCAGTGCCTCTGGCATGTTTGCTGAGGTTGAGGTCCACGTAGACAGCTTCGCAGCAGTCATGCGCAAGCGTTGTACTTCCATCCTAGCGCGCATGCGTGCTAGTACCAACAGCATCCTAAGTGTTTTGTGGGACAGGTGGGGTTCTCCGATTCTTGAACGCTGATGGTTACGACTAAACACGCGTTCGGGTATTAGTTTCCGATCGTGTTATGTTTTGTATTTAGTTTTATAAGTCTTATCTTATCTTATCATTACTAACATTCGTTTCTTATAAGCAATTCTGTGTTTCTAACAACTATATGGATGTATTTGAAAATCCGAAATAAATGAATATAATAATAATAAGGTGGCCGCGAACGTGTGGAAGCTTTTTAAATGCTGAGACCCTCCACAATCGCGAGATATGCAGTCGCAGGGAATATTTCCTAGAAGCCGACGTGGGGATGCATCGAGACGTGGTCGCGGTGGACAAGGGCCGCACCACGCTCTCCTTGGCTAAAGCGAACTGGCGCAAGTGCTTGACACTAACGACCGCAGGGAGGTATAGTAGAGTAAGGAGCTTCACTAACGCTATTTCCGGGCCTTACATGGCTGATGCAGATTTTGCTAGCGTCCGTAGCCTGGCTGCGTTTTGGTGACCCCTTTGGGGAAACTGAAGGTTTTGTCTATGCAATTATGGACGAAGTTATCATGACGAACCATTACCGGAGATGTCTAGCTAACAAAGAGTACTTGCATAAACACAACCTTGTAGCCAGGACTATCCTTCAGTAACTTGCTGTGAAATACAGCCTTGTGGAATCGGAAGTGCCGTACCCGTATGTGCCCGACCCAGCGAAAATGGAAATATCACATTGTACTGGGATCAATCCATCATCACTGACAGGACGATTATTGCCAATAAGTCTGATAGTGGTGGTGGATCGAATAGAGCGGCGCGCAATGATTATTATCAAAATGGTTCCCGCATGACGGGAACCTCGTGAAAGCCGAGAAAGATAAACAAACCAAGTATCTTGACTTGGCTCACGAGATTGCCGACATGTGGGATCATTGTGCCGATACTCGTATCAGCCAATGGCTTAATTGCCATGAGCCTCGACCAACACCTGAGGAGGCTCTCGTTGGGCAGCTGGATTAAGGGTATGATTCAAAAAGTGGTACTCCTGGACACGGCTCACATTGTTACGAGGTTCCTCTCTCTGGAGCCCTGACCGCCGGTAGCTTGGACCCTGTTCCTGATACCGATGGGCTACTATTTTATATATTGTTAAATGTTTTTTTATAATTTGTAGGGTTCCGTACCTGAAGTGTGCCAAACGGAACCCTATTACCAAGCCTCCGCTGTCCGTCCGTCTGTCAGCGGGCTGTATCTCATGAACCGTAATAGGTATACAGTTGAAATTTTCACATATTGTGTATTTCTATTGCCGCTATAACAACAAATAATAAAAATTTAAGGGTTTCCCCATACAATAATAAACTTTCAATTTGAAAAAAATAAATCTTGCCTGGCATGTGGGGGGGTCATTATCTAGAATAGGGAATAGTCATCGAGGAGGCTACAAAATTACTTAAAAATTATAAAAATAGGGCGCTGTAAAAGTTGTCATTTTTGTATTATACGAGCTCTATCGCAACAACTTAACAAGTTAGTAATGTAAAACTTCGGTATTCATGTACCATTTATACTGTATTTAAACAATAAATATTAAAAACGTCGATTCATAAGGTACTTTATTTAAATATGGGCGTTTTCTACAAAGTTATTATTTGCAATTGCAAATAATAACTTTGTAATTCACACTATCATTATGAAAAAAAAAATATGGTAAATATTCTTCGTTTAGTATTTTTTACTTAAATATTGTGCGGTGGTACGGAACCCTTCGAGTGCAAGTTCGTCGACTTACACTTGGCCGGTTTTATATTCTAATATTTAAACATATAATTTATATGTTACTAATTAAATAAAGGGAATAATAATAATAATAAAACCATGTTTTATTTATTTTAAAAAAACGGATACGTGTGATTAGTTTTTTTCGTCGTCGTTTCAAAGCTGTGCTCGCTCGTGTGCCCAAATTTCCAATTCCGGATTGAAGAACCAACTTAACTTTTTAGTTGAAAAAGAACTTTATTAGAGTGCAGGGGACCGATTTGAATGAAATATTGAGGTATTTTCATTATGAGGAAAATAACCTTGAAAAAAAATAAAGTATTTATTATCTGCCTATCGTCTGTCCTGTGACCTTTTCATGCCTTTTCATACTTTAAATCCCGGTAGTACGTTCCTGTGATTAAGAAATAAATACACTCTAAACATACCTTTGAAAGTTCCAACCACTCCTCGCCGCCAGGATGCGTCACCATAAACTCTGTGAAATCGTACAGTCCATTCCTTATCCTCCATAATCCTTCTGCTCCATCGTCCATGGCTTTTCCTTCCAGCCATTGTACGGGATCCCTAAACCCTCCATCTCTAAGAGAAGGGTACTTCAATTGAGGGAAACTCACATGAGTCTTCTTCTCCTCAGCTGTTTTATGTGCCCACTCAATGTATCCCGTATCTTTGGGAGCCATTTTAAATAATTACACTATTACCCCTACTATTTTTTTCTCACTTAACTGCGCCGAGATGTGTACGGTCCAAACTGTGAACACAGATTAAATTGGGGATCCATTCTCGCCGCTTTATATCACCATATTTTTGTAAACAGACAATTATCTTTCGTTACAAAACATAACAAGTGCGTGTCGGACCATGCACAATGACGGGTTCCGTAGTTGGGATGAATTTATCCCAAGAAAAAACTTAACATTGTAGTTGAAAAACATGTTCTCCCATACATTCCAACTGCAAATGTAAGTTTGTAAGCACTATCTTGAGAGATTTGCCATGTTATTTTAAAACCATAAACTTCATAAAGGTGAACCTATACCTAATCTATAAGTATTGAACTATTTTCTGTATTTAAAAAGAAATAGGCTCAGTAGTTTTGGAGATAAGGTTTGGACTGGTATTTTTTTTTTTTAAATAACTGTAAAGCTGTTCAGGTAATATTTATTTTTAAAAAATGAGATTCTCACCACAAGCCCTTTCATTTGTTATGTCACACGGTACAGTTTGCTATTTTTTTTTTTGTAATTTTCCAACTTTCCAAATTTCAACTAAATTGGTCCTGTAGATTCGGAGCAAATTGGTTGTGTCAGACGAACAGACAGCCAGCCAGACAGACAGACAGACGAGTGATCCTATAAGGCAGGAGTCACCAAATGTCGGATCGCGGTCCGGATTCGGACCTATTTTGTGCAGACCTTAAGTACACAGTAAAATTTATAACCAAAATATATATATTTTTTTAATGTGTTTCCGTTTTATTCCTTCATTTATATTTTTATTCTGGTGGCTAGTACAGTCACGAGCAATAACATAGAAACGCTCTTAAAATTCAAATTCATGTATCAACATTAAATCGCAAAAAATAAGTATGCTAACTGTGTCTAATAATTATGTAAACGTTAAATTGTGTCAAAATTAAGTACACATTTTTATGAAGTTTTCGTTAACAATAGATTACCAAAAAATAATATTCACTTTTAGTTACATAATTATGTACACAAGGAAATTTCAGAAACATGTAAACAGTACAGTTTCGAAATTATGTAAACAATTACAAAGCAGCAGTTTCAAGCAGCTTGAGCTCAGAAATAAGTCGCCTGATTTTTCCTAATTGACAAAATCAGTGTACATAAATAAAGGATCTTATTATATTATTTATTCGAACAGGGTGGTTAGTAATAGTATTGTGGAAATTCAGGACATATCATCTTCATGTCGCGTATCATCTTAAACGATTCGACGTCGCCTAAGCACAGCTGGCAGACATCACAGAGTTCTGACGCGAAAACCACTTTTAACTGCACGCCATAAACAACGGCGACTAGAATTATCGACTAGGATGCTTGAGAATATCTAAACTACGATTTTAGCAAAGACATTTTTTCGGATGAAAATTTGTTTGTTTCTTCTGCTGATGGACGTTTGTTTTTATGGCGGCCTTTTAACACTCGTTATTTGGAAATAAATTAACTGCTATCTAGAAGAAGTGGCTGGATAAGCTTCGGTGTTTGAAGCTGCATGGCAATCAGCGGACCCAGTGAATCGACCGAGATCAGTGGTCGAATCAATAGCGAGCAATATACCAGTATTATAGAAAAAGAAGAAGTTACAAGAAGAAAGTTAGAAATTTTACTGCCTAGTCTGGAGGTATGCTTTCCCGAATTGACGCCTATTGATTTTGTGCAGGACATTTCAGGCGTCCATAATTCTCGATTCACTCAGGCCTGGTTCAATTGCAACAAAAAATTTCGTTGCCGTGGTCGCCTAAAAGCCTCAATCCTATTGACACGACACGTTATCACTAGGATTGAGGCTTTCAACCAAGCTAGAACCAGAGAAGCCTTGGCCAGACATGTCCATGAGATGTGGAATAGCTGTAGAGGCAATAATGTATGTTACAATATGATTTGGTAAATGCGGGAAAGGTTGCAAGATGTTATAAACGCTGAAAGTGGCTACACAAGATTTCAATTAATTTAACTATCGATACCTCGTATTTTAAATTAACAGGCTGATGATGATTGTATTAATCATCATCACTGAATTCATCCAATTCAGAAACCATTGTATTGTACAATGGTCATGAATAATCTTAACAAAAACAATAAAAAGTAGGTATACACTTTCAATGTCATTTTAATGTATCCATGACAATTACTATAAAACGTATACCATTTCAATTACATGTATACATTTTGTATACATGTTATAGAAATTGTCATGGATACTTAAAAAATACTTTGGAAGTGTACACTTCTTACTGATTTTGTTTCGTTTATATTACTGTGAAACTAATGTATACCCAGTTTTGACACTATTTAATGATTAGGTAATTTAGAAAAAAATGTCGTATACATATTTTTTGAATGGTAGAAGTTAAGATATTTTAGAATATGTGACAATGTATATATATTATTGCTCGTGACTGTACCTAGTCATCTACCAAACGTACCGCGACAAAAACATTATTTTTATAAATGGTCCCGTCATCTCGTTCTCGGTGATGTAGTTAACGGTGGCTGTGGACAAACGCCCAGTCGGTAACGTTGGAATTCCTCTTTCTTCTTATGCCTTCTTCTACCATGCCAAATACTACAAGTATGTCTGTCGCCGCCGTATTTGGGTCTGTGGTCGTTCTAGAAGATGCGAAGAAAAAAGAAAGCGTGTTTTGCCAACTTTTATGTGGAATGCCAAAAATATTCCATCCAGCGATAACCTTATCTGGGCCACAGGGGGCACAGGAGTAACAATGTAAAAACAAAGTTAATTATTGAAATGAAAACTTTTTCAAGCGTGTTGAGCACTTTTTGGGTGAACAAAAATCGTAAAACTTGCGTCATGGTCACCGCACGCTGTTTTCACTTCTATCGGCAGTCCCCAAAGACTGTTCCACATGTTTTTTTTCATTTCAATTTAACTAATAACATGAGGTATTGCCAAGAATAGCCCGTTATAAAATGATGTTTTCCTGGAATAAAATCGAGCAAGAAATATCATAGCTAGTTTTCCTTTAAAAAATGTAACAGTTTAAAAAAAAAAAATATTTTATCGTTTGTCGGGAAATCGAAAGAGGTGTCGCGGAAACCGAAAACTAATTCCGCGAAAGAGCTAGATGGACCGACGACCTTGAAAAGGTGGCTGGGACAGACTGGATGCGGAAGGCAGAGGACAGGGTGTAGTGGAGCAGCCTAGGCCAGGCCAATGTCCAGCAGTAGACTGTGGTAGGTTGAGTTGATTGACAAATGGAAGGCATTACCATCCGTTCTTGGTTTCAAGGTCGAAATCGTGGTATTGTAACATTTCAGGACGTATTTGCTTTTAAAATGTTTTGTCTAAGTTTTCATATTCATCCCCTAACAATTAAGCTAACATGCTTGACCCTCTATCAACAGTGTTATTGTAAGGAAAACTTGATTGCGATAAATGATTTATTCACTGACTCTTGATAAGCGAAGTCATAGCGCAAACAAAAGGTCGAGCTTATCTCTCATACCTATATACATTTGTAAAACAAAACATTGCAATATTGATTATAGACAAATCAATATAATGCTGAAAAAATCTTGTTTACTCTTTTTATCGACCAATCAAAAATGTTGTTTATATTAAAATTTGACGTGGTTTTTGTATAATTCTTTAATATCGATACTTAGCGGAAATAATAGTGTTGAAGCTAATTAATATTATTCTGTTTCGGACAAAAACAGTGACCTTAAGATCCCACATTAATAGATAAGTAGAATAAATATGTATTTATTTCAATAACTAGCAACCCGCCTCGGCTTTGCACGGTTAGGAGAGGAAATATGCAAAAAAAAAAAAAGTGTATAGAGTGCCGACAAGGTTAGAGTGCCGCTAGCGGCACTTTATCCCCGTAGGATAAAATACCGCTATTTGCGGCATACTAGTAGCGCTGCCTCGGCCCGGCTAAAGTACCGTAAGCATTGCATTGTAATTGTCACTGTCACTTGTTATTTTGTTTGATTGTTGAGCATTGCATTGTCATTGTCACTTGTTATTTTGTTTTTGAGGAGAGGCTAATGTTAATTTCTTTTATCTATAGCCGGCTAAGCTTAAGTGTAGCCATAACCCCATGGCTTAACAAATGAAAATGGCTGAAAGGTGTGTGACCACACAACGCACGAGCCGAGTGAGTGAAGCGAGCGGTGCCGTGACAGCGGCCGACGAGTGCCAGGGTCCGTTTAGGAACAAGAAAATGTAATGTTTTGGGAATGTAGTGTTTTACAGCGAACTAATCTCAACAATTAAACAAAATAACAAGTGACTGTGGCAGTGATACTGACAATGACAATGCAATTCTAACGGCACTTTAGCCAAGCTGAGGCAGCGCCACTGTTATGCCGCTAACGGCACTTTATCCGAAAGGTGTATAGAGTACCGCTAGCGGCACTCTACACACAGACAAAAAAATAACTGTCCTATTGTCGTATCAGCCTGTTGCGTCGTGCATGTGGGTTAGATTAAAATGTTAATGATGTTCATTCTACTTGGAATATTTTTAATCTATTTTATTTCCAATCCTGCAAATATTTGAAAAAGTAAATAATAGATACATAAAACAAACAAACTATAATGTAGTAAGTTTTTTCATATAACTCTACTGGTTTACGCGGCGCACGCCATGGTTTTTTTAGTCACCATATTTTTTTCCGACTTAAACAACAATAATCGTCTTTTAGCCAATTTACACAAAACCTAATGAAGTATACACCTAAACCTTCCTCAAGAGTCACTCCATCCATTGGTAAAAACCGTTCGGTAGTGTAGTTTATGTAGTTTATTTATTTAGTAGTTTATTGCGATCAGACAAACAGACAGACGCGAGAAGTGGACTTTGTTTATAATATGTAATGATACATTTGATAACTCTGTCTATCCAATACCAATAACAAAAAAACAAAGAAACAGTTATAGATTACTACATATTGTTGTTAATCAGCAGTCTTTATTGCATAATGCGAAGTGCAGATACGGTTAATAAAAAGATCCACAAGAAAAATATACAATATAAGCACAAATATTAATGAACCGAAAGGACTGGCAACTAGCAAAATACAGAATTGTGTGGAAAAGGGAGATTATGGTGGCTAGGGCTGCGCAGGGTAGGTTGCGCAGGCCGTTAACGGATAGGTAGGTAGATAGGTTAGCAAAGAAACAGTTTTTAAGTTAATACATACATTAGAACACGGCTAGGTCGCGGGTAAGGTCCTTAACACTAGAGTTTTGTTCTGAGCACTCGCACACTTAGAGGAAAGGTAGGGTACCGCCCTTGGTAGCACGTGGCAGACGAGGGGGCCTGTCAGCACAGGCTCGTGGTGGCAACACGTGGTGGTAGGCCGCGGAGGCCTGTCAGTACAGGCTCCCGGCAGTAGGTCGCGGCGGTAGGCCGCGGAGGCCTGTCAGCACAGGCTCGTGGTTGTAGCATGTGGAGGTAGCTTGCGGCGGTAGGCCGCAGGTAGGTCAGGCCTAAGATAGCCTCCCTAGGATGCGTAGGTAGCGTGCAGGATTGAGTAAGGGGTCCTGCCCTCAGCCCTTACGAAGAACCCTGGAAGGCGCGTTAGAAAGCGCATGTTAAATGCCGTGCGAGTAGCAGCAGGCCGCATGCGATGTGCCAGCTTCTTCCCCTTTTCAGCTACCAAGGTACGGTATGGGAAGGAGAGTAGGCGGTAGCTTAACACATCGCAGCGGCTTACAGGCAGAGAGAGAGAAAATAGAGAGGACAGCGTAGCACATTGACAGATGCTAAAATTAGGTTAAGTATGTGAGCAAGCGTGCACAAAACACAAAGTAAACATCATCACAGATAGCTCACTAATCACTAACAATAGCACAGGAAGGCACTACACCACCTCGATGTAGCAGCAATACATACATATTATCATCTCGCTGGATAACTCTCAGCCGCGTGACCAACATTGACACACGCGAAGTCAAAAACTACTTAGGTGATAAAATCAATATAGGTTATCCAGTGCAGAGAGTCAGGCATTATTACCAAACTAAGGTGGAACTCACCCTAGGTCGGGGCACATAGGATTCAGAGGATCAGGGAGTAACTTTTCACCAGCTCTGCAAGCGGAAACGAAATGAACAAGTGTCCCCAGAAAGTAAGTTAGTGTTGTACCCCGATCCTAGTGATGTGATTAGGAACTTACTAATTGTAATATTTTAGCATCACTCGACTAATTATAGTTGTGAGTCCACACAACGCTACAAGATGTAGCCGTTTGTCTTGCAGTGGGACAATAAAGGCTAGTTAGATTGGACAAATAAAATATGAAACATTTTTTAAAATATCTTTTTTTTTTTAAATAAGTACAGATTATACTGACAATAATTTTGCTAACATTCTTAAAAACTAATAATAGTATAGTAAAATATTATTTTATTACATCTTAAAATGTAAATAAATGTTTATACGAATTGGTATAGGTATCTATTTAAAAAGCCATACGCAAACGATGCCCAACTTTTCATACTTATAAATAGACATCGGATTATAACTTTTCATACTTAGGTATGCAATACTTAGGTATGTATTTGCATATTGCAAACATGCAAATGCACAAAACATTATTTTTATAGCGTTATTACATATTTTAGTACTTTTTCGTTGATAGTGCTTAGTCAAATTAAAATTAAATGCTGTTCTATATAAAAATTCAAGTATTGAAGGAATAAAGAAATTTAACGCATTTATAAACGGTACCGGCCAAACTCTGCCTGAAGTGAAGAGGTTTCTGCAGAAATGGCGCCTCATTGGCACAAGAATGACCACTTATTATTAATACAAATAGTATATTATGAAAATAAACGTAAATTTAAATAATAAATAATATTTTGATTGAACTATTATTCCCGGTAGTACCGTTTCCATGGGATATGTATCAGTACACGCAGGCGAAGCCGCGGGCTAAAATTAGTTAAACTATAATATAATTAATATAATATTATAAAGAGGAAAGATTTTTTTGTTTGTTTGTTTGTACCGAATAAGCTCTGAAACTACTAAACCGATCTTAACCATTTTTTCATTGATAGAAAGTTAAAATATCAGGAAGTAACATAGGCTATAATTTATTTTCAAAAACCTTAGAGATTCTTAAGAAAATTGCAATAATGTAACCCAAAGTAGCACTTTTGCCTATAAAATTCATTATTTGGCGTGCGCTGAGAAAGCTATTGATGATACATAAAAATGATGTACTACACGATTAAAGTACTCATTATTACCTACAAAGAAAACGCCACGGGAATATATGTATATTTATAACTCTCATAGTTAAGTCACCGGTAGTAACTAAAGTTAGTTGCATTCGTATAGTAGTTTAATTTTTATTCAAATATAGTTTTATAATCAAGGGTATTTATGTAGCAGTAAAATACTTTTTTTTTTTTTTAAATTGCTTCGAATCGGATATTAAGAGGGAACAGGGGCTGCGAGGAATTTGAAAAATAGGTATTTGAAGAAACTATTTCCGTCGTCTTACCTCAAGTCTGCCTCCGTAGAGTGCGATAGGAACAGCTGCAGCTCAAACCGATTATATCACAAAAAAAATTGACGAGATCGACGTTTTGTATTCCCCTTTTTTCTCCTCGAAAACATAGCAGATTCTATACAATTACTTTTTACATTTTTTTTTTAAGAAAGAGTATTTCTAGGTTCCTATCATTTTCTTTTATGTTAAAAACTTTTCGAATTTGTCTGGTAGTCCTCTAATCAAGGCGGTAAAAATGGGGCATTTTTTGTAATTTTTGGAGGGTCATATTTTCTTTACCAATAAGTTGCTGATAAAAAGGAAAAGATGGAAGACAGGGACGTGCCCACAGCAGACCTTGATTTTAGGAAAACAAAAAGAATGCTCTAGAGGCATTATTCAGGAAGAAAAGAGGGGAATACATTTGTATGGAGATTCGCAAGTCGTGTTCCCTCTTAAATTTCAAAAATCTTTCCTCTGTCGTTGGACATTATCCGACATCCACGCGAGCGAAGCCGTTAGAAAAGTTACTTATTTATAAAAATAAGCACGAAAGCAATTGTTTCAAGTGAGAATTAATTCTTTTGAGACTTGAGTTCTATAAAGAAAAACAAACGTAACAATGAATCTGGACAAGTAGAAAACAATAAAAATGTAACGTCTCAGAGCTATTTGTTTCAGTAATGGCATTTTCCATCATGAAAAATATTGCTTTTGAACTGATTATATTCTGATTACTAAACAATATTTTTTGGTCCTTGGAGTAATTTTTTTTCGTAGAATATATGTAAGTAAACATAACATAACATCACGCCTTGTTTCCACTAAGGGTTAGGCAGAGGTATACACCCACATTTCACCGGTTTTGTTTAAGCCCCATGTAATAGGGGGCGAGCCTATTGTCATCAACTTGGCACAGATCCAGACTCTGAGTTGCTACTGAGAAATTCCAGATGGAAAAACTCAATAATACTTAGTCCGATTCGGGAATCGAACCCAGAACCTCATGTTCAGCAGAAGCGCTTGCGACCACAAGACCAACGCGGCCGTCTTTTTTTTTCTTTTTTAGACTAGCACTTAAGTTATAACTTATGACATCTACGAGGTCGTAACACAGATTACGCATTGTAATTGACATCAAGCCATACATGAAATTGTCAAACTTCTACTGCTTGAATACGAGGCTTTTGGCTACTTTGTATGTGATTTTGTTGAAAGTGCGTTTTGTTTGTGCAGAATAAACAATTTTGCTTTCTTTCTTTATCTATGTGATTAATGTAATGTGCAAAAAAATAAAACAAAAAACTTCTAAAAAAAAAACACTGCAAAGTGAAAAACTTTATTTCGGAAGTCGGGGAAGCATGAAAATGCAAAACTGACTTTGTAAACACTTTTAGTGTTTTTTGTTTGGAAGTCGGTAGATTTATTGTAAGAGTTTTTTTTTCTTTTTATATTAGGTACCTACCCCACACAAATTCGTATACCACTACTTGTTATGTAAACAACGGAGACAGGAAGTTTTAACATCATCAACAAACACACCTAGCGGTGGTAAATACGCATTATTGTAGCTAACTCAAAAGAAACCCAAGCAAAGTTAGTAAATGCTTATACCCATATAAGCATTTACTAACTTTGCTTGCCTTACCACCGCGCGAGCTTCCTCTACCAAATGAAAAATAATTGCGTAAATCGGCAGTAATCATAGATAAATCGAATTTGAACATTCCTGAAAAAAAAACCTCCCGGTTTTTGAAGTATGTTAAAAAGAAAATAAAAACATTTTTACAAAAAAAAAACCGGCTTCCAAAACAACACTACATGGTGAAAAATTACTTAAATTTTGGAAGTTTATTTTTCGCTTTTTAGTGGATCAGTTCGTAATTTATCTAAGCTACAAATGCCTAATGTCATCACCTTTTACAAAATATTGCTTTTCCCGATGCAGGGACGTTAATCGTTGAGGATTTCTCCTGGTACTCCACCATCAGCTCCACTTCTCCATATGCATTGTGACGAGCATAAATTGCTTGGCAACCATATTAAAGTCATCGAACCGCAACCCGTGAAATACTTATTATTGAGTAGTTCCGGTGGCCATCTGTGGTCTTCATCATCAGTTCGACTTTACCAAATGGTGCTTTCCGAGAGCAACTGGCCGAGTTAGTTTAAGAAATACCCAAATCGCTATAGGTGTGCCTATAACATTTGAAGAGTTCCCTCGATTTCTTCAGGATCCTGTTTTCAGATCCTGACCTAATGACAATGGGACCATCTTATAAGAACACCATTTAAAACAAAACAAAAATTGGAAATCCGTTATTATGACGGAGTTATGCCCGAACTTATATAAAAAAAATAAAAAAAAACATCCGAATTGTTACCCTTTCAAACCTTTGAAGTCGATTAAAAACGGACAAGCATTAAAAATTCACTAACCACTATTTTTTATCGTTAGTAGGTAAAGGACCTACAAAATAAGAAAGTTTTGGTCAGCTAAAAGACAATAGGCAAATGTGGTCCAAGATCGGTACGATGGAGCGTATCATCCGATTGCACAAAAAGGGCCTAGTTGAAGTACTGTATCATCTTTATATTAGCAAAAGATTTAAAAAATACAGGAACTCAAGGAAATTATTCATCGCAGTACAAAAATATTAAATCAAAATCTCTCGGATGGATATTGATGCCGTTCTGCATAATTTATGACCCCTTTATACCCTTTCATTTGGCACATGTCTTCATCGTGGCCGGTCTTGGCCCACATTTGCCCATTGTCTTTTGATATTGGCTAGTTCCTATGTATGGACAGGACCGTTTTGTTAGCAGACCCGCATTCATTTACCAAAGTCTACCGAATCGGTTCAAACGGCTCAAACTCGTTCACCCTACATATTTTATACGATTGTTAAAATGTTTTAGTTTAGTACGAATATCGATCAGACATTTAGGAAACTTGTTAGATTGAATCGTCCAATTGATATTTACTGTTAGTAGTTACGGTCGGGGAAAAAATTGTTTATCAAATTCACATTATTATTATGAAATACAAATCGATCTTTAGGATTTAAAACAATTTTATTGATAAATATTCTTCGTTTAGTATTTTTTACTTTAATATTGTACGGTGGTACGGAACCCTTCGTGTGCAAGTTCGTCGACTTGCACTTGGCCGGTTTTTTATTCTAATATTTACATATAATTTATATGTAAGTGGGAGTGACGTTTGACGTCTGTATTGGTGTAGGACCTGTCAATTTTTTTTTTTATCTGAAATAATTCAAAACACAAGTTTCGGTATAAACTTTTAATATAACAGTGAACTTGGTGCAGCATTGAGTGACATATATTGGAGTGAATGTTGTATAGTGCGTTTATGGAACGAAAATAAACAAAACAAAATCATAGTGAATCGGCGTAATTGGCTGCTTACCCACTTTATTACTACAAGTAATTGCAGCTATAACGCACTAACAGAGCCATCTATCTTTCTCGTAGCTATCGATCCATATCGAGTCATCTCTAGTGCCATCTAGCGTGCGGACCTAGAACCACTTGCGTAACAAGCTCGTCTCAGCTGCCATCATGCCAGGAGTCAAGTGTAGAGGTTGCGGTCGCTTTATCTTGACAGTAGAGGGCGCTAGGTGCGGGAAATTTCAGGTTCAATACCACCGAGTGTGTGTAGGCATTCCTACAAAGACTATAATAACTGCAAGTTGGCGTTGCCCCGAATGCAAGAAGGATCTCGTTAGGGATAACAGGGCTGAGACCCCTGTCAGAGGCACTGCGGAAAGTTCTCAATCAGTAACCCCTATAGAACAAGCCAGCATGGAAACCAGTACGCCAAAAACCTCTGACATCTGTTCCAAACCTGCACCTATGCAAACTGCGTGCCCCTCAAATTACACCACTCCCCCGCCTTACAATGCCTCTATAGTCGATGTCACGGCCCGAGAAGTATCGCTGATCGCCGGCTCCGACATGAAATTAATCATGGAGGAACTAAGGGTAGTGCGTGCGGAGATACAGGTTTTTCGGAAGGAAATGGAGATGGAGATTATGGAGCTCAAAAACTCCATGAGTACCTGCAACACGCGCATCGATATCAAATATCCATATTCAATATTACCCGAGGCCAAGGTTGATAACCCGGTCCACATCATCAAGGTCATAAGCCTAAAGCTTGGGGTCAACCTTGAGGAACGCGACGTTGTCAGCGCAGAAAGAGTCGGCGGGAGGTAGCTCAATGCGACGAGCTCTGCAGGAGCGAAAGAAACTCTCCCTCGCGCCATTGTCTTGCGCTTGGCGCGTCGTGATCTGCGTGACGATGTGCTGGCGAGCGCGCGTGTGCGACGTGGAGCGACGACATCCGACCTTGACATGTCCGGCCCGGCACAGCGATTCTTTCTCAACGAACGTCTTACAAAGACAAACCGCTAGTTGTTTTGGAAGGCCCGGGACGCTGCTAGACTCTTCGACTGGAGATTTGTGTGGACCAAGCGCGGCTGCATTTTTGCCAGGAAGAAGCCAGGTGACACGACACAAAGAATCCGCACCGATGAAGACATATCTCGGATATTCGGACCTGTCAATGAAACAGTCTGATAACTCTCTAGTTTTATTTTTCTTTATTTTAATCGATGTTAAGTTCATGGTAATTGTTTCTACTTGGGAGAATATGCGTCGCAACTGTTACTATCGGGTGCTTGTCCACAGGTCGGCAGGTGTGCATAATGAGATACCATTAACACTTCTTTATATATTTGTTCCAACTCATTTTTCTATAAGGATTCTAATCTACGCTAATTACTACTACAATACAATGTCATAAATGTTTGTAAACGCACCCACGACACAGGAGAAATTCCTAGTGAGGGGCAAAGTTTAAAAAAAAAATAAAAAAACTTCTAGTAAATGTATTAAGTTTGGTCTACTAAATGCGGGCTCTCTAGGGACCAATCAAGATGAATTTTTGATAGCCATGGGCAACCATGCTGTGGACATCATGGCTATCAATAAAACTTGGCTGCGTAAGGGTGAGGATGACCAAGCGCCTAGTGTACCTGGGTACAAGCTCAAGCACATACCGCGACCTTTGTCTGTACGTGGTGGGCACGGCGGAGGGGTAGCATTCTATATTAAAAATGGGGTTACTGCGCGGGCAAGAGCTCATCCTGATCATCCCAATGTTGAACAGCTCTGGTTAACCCTTAACGTAAACAAGAAAAAGTTACTCATTGGTATTGCATATCGTCCGCCATGGTTAGATTTGGAGCTTTTTCTGGAGGGGTTGACTACCAGTATTGGTGGTTTGGCCCCCTACGATAATTAGGTGACTTTAATGTTAATATGCTAGATGTCAATAGCCCAAAAACTAAACAACTATTAGATTTTTTTTGCTATTTTAACCTAAGACAATTAGTCCAAATACCCACTCACTTTGTAGGTGATAGTAGTTCACTTATTGACGTAATCTGCTCTGATGCCTCAATCCGTAAGGTCGTGGTGAATCGTATCAGTGAGCTTGGCCATCACTCGTTTATCACATGTGAGACGATCTTTAAGAAACATAAGGATAAGCCAAGATCGGTCGTATTTCGTCCACTCACAGACATATTAGAGGTCTATTTTAACATTAAAGATAAAGATAAAGATAAAGATCATTTATTTGTCAAACATGCATTTACATAAACTGACTAATCAGACATGCAAGGTATTCAAGTAATAGAAGTTGTGTGCGTCCATGTTTTGCCAATAAAGGCATACAAATTTTGTTGTTATTAAAAAAAAATACATTTAATTGCATTTTACACAATTACAGTCATTCTAAATTTCATTACAAAATAAAAAACAAATAAATAATAATTGATGTCAAGATATTATACTTAGTCAAAATAAATTAAAATGATGTCAAGAATATACTTTATTATGCAGTCAAACGCCAATTGATTTAAGATTCACATTATTAAATTGTTATAGGTACTTAACTATGTAATATTAGAAGTCGGAATAGAAGTCCTTTTCATTTAAAAAATCTATAACATTGTAATACACTTTACTAACTAAAAAATTTTTCAGCTTATTTTTGAAAAGCTTATTTTTTCTTATTTTTTTATTTTTTCATTGATTCAAAAATGATTCCATGGTCGATTATTGGAGCCATGAGTGATGTCAATTCAATGGTGGAGACATTTAACTCATTTCTGATCCAGTTATTCGATCTCCACGCTCCTCTTAAAAGGAAGACTTTTAAAACCCGCGCTACTCCATGGATAACTGAAAACATCAAACTGATGTCAAAATTGAGAGATGGAGCCAGGGACAGATTTCGTAAATCCATACTACCGGGTGATAAAGTATATTATTTGGATCTGAAGCACCAAGCAGTTACGGCACTGGTTAGCGAGAAGACGGCATATTTCAACAAAAGCATCAATGATCAAATAAAGGACCCAAAACTATTGTAACGCAATTTAAAATCGGATGTGCTTCCGGACCATAAGCAA
Organism: Xanthia icteritia; assembly: GCA_949128155.2. Lineage (NCBI taxonomy): Eukaryota > Metazoa > Arthropoda > Insecta > Lepidoptera > Noctuidae > Xanthia > Xanthia icteritia. The sequence goes on along the minus strand of OX421938.2, from coordinate 8,920,453 downwards.
AGACTGCTGTCAAGTCACTTCGACAACCCAGATGATATCAATGTGGCGTTTCTAGAAGTCCCAGGTAATTGTCATCATAACAGTTCACAAGTATCCTACTTTGAGTCTCATTGATATGGCCCGGCCTCGTTCACACTTAAAACAACCAGTCCTGATTCAAACCTGAAGATAATCAGGAGTCTAGGGTCAAATCCACAGGGTGTCGACGGTATAAGTCTTGATATGTTATCTCTCACGCTGCCAATTACCTTGCAAGCCATTACAGATATCGTTAACCGGTCCATAGCCACGCGTACATTCCCCGAACTCTGGCGGTGCGCTATTGTACGCCCTATCCCTAAAAACAATAACCCTGTTAACATGAAGGACTTGAGACCAATTAGCATTCTTCCTTACCTGTCTAAGATCCTGGAACGTGTAGTATACTCGCAGGTTATCCAATACCTCGAAAATAATAACATTCTTCCTGACCTTCAGTCTGGTTTCAGAAAGGGCAGAGGTACTGCAACGGCTCTGGCTGATGTTGTAGGTAGTATTCTTGAAACACGTGACCGGGGGGAGGGAACAATTTTTGCTCTGCTGGACTTTTCCCGGGCTTTTGATGCAATTAATACCACTCTACTTCTGTCAAAGTTATCCTTTTATGGCTTCGACAGTGATGCGGTGGAGTGGTTTAATAGCTACCTTTCTAACAGGTCTCAACACGTAGAGATGCGTAGGGAGGACAAGTCTATGGTGTCATCCCCCCCCCCCCTCCAGGTGTCAAGGGGTGTCCCCCAGGGATCGATTCTGGGGCCATTGTTGTACATTTTGTACAGTGCGGATATCATAAAATCCTTTGGTAACTACAAATATCACATGTATGCTGACGATATTTAGTTGTACATTTCCTTGGGGGGATGAAACATCTTTGGCAGTGCAGAAAATAAATGAGAACTTGCATAGAATGGTTTTATGGTCGGAGGAGGGCTCTCTGGTTCTGAACCCCCTCAAATCTAAATTTATAGTGCTGGGTTCAAAGAAACAAGATAGTGCAATACTGTCTGACAACCAAAAATTGAGAGAGTGGAGCAGGCATGCAATCTAGGGCTAATTTTGGATCCAGAGCTGCGCTTTGAAGCCCATGTGACAAATGTTCTCCGAAATTATTTTATAGGCTTAAGGTTTTATATGGAATACGGAAATACCTAAGTATACCAGTACAAAACAACTTGTCGACAGTCTCATCCTATCCAAGTTAAATTACTGTGACACAGTATATGGACCATGCCTGCTTTCAAGAACGGAGCGTGTAATACAACGTATCCAAAATGCCTGTGTTCGTTTTGTTAACATTCCAAGAAGAAGTCATGTTACTCCATATATTAACCAACTAAAATTATTAAAGGGTAAAGTCAAAGTCAAAGTCAAATCATTTATTTCAAGTAGGCCCGTATAAGGCACTTTTGAACGTCAAAAATTTACAAAAAAAATTAATTGATTCTAGTTGCCCCTTCCAAAAGGTAGTTTTCGTATGGAGAAGAATGGGCAAGAAACTCCACCGTTACTCTTTTAAAATGTTTTACAATATTTTGTATAAGTACATTAGTTATATAATTATATGTGAGGACGATGCACCTAGAATAAAATTATTATACCACAATAGGTAAAAAGAATTAAGAATTAAAAATGAAGCAACAACAGATAAACTAATTATGTGATAGATACATGGTGCTCACATATTTACAAACATTGTAAAATTAGACGATCCTCCTAAGATTCCACAATTAATAAGTCAGTGTGCGAGGAATTGGTCATAGAAAGTAAAATCAATGTCATATAATAAAAAATAATAATAAAATATACACTTAAATTTGCAACCAGTTTGATTTTGTCTTGATTCTAAATTATCCTATGGAGCAGGACCAGCATGTTTCCAAGCATTCTTATCTTGGATATAATCCTCTAATTTGTAATATGCTTGTTTACAAAGTGTACTTTTAATATGAGCTTTAAATTTTCTTTCATTTAATTGCAAAATATCACAAGGTATTTTGTTGTAACATTTAACACAGTACCCCATAAAAGATGTATGTACTTTAGATAATCTGAAAAATGGTTGATCTATTTTATCTTTATTTCTAGTATTAAAATTATGTCTATCACTTATTTTATTAAAAAGATGTCGATTTTTTCTAACATACATAATATTTTCATAAATGAACTGGCAAGGTACCGTCATAATATTAATCCTTTTAAATAGTTCCCTGAGAGATTCGCGGTGACGTAGATTATAAATGGCTCTGACAGCTCTCTTTTGCAAAATAAAGATGGATTCAATGTCAGCAGCCCGACCCCACAGTAAAATGCCATACGACATAATACTGTGGAAGTAACTAAAATAGACCAATCGCGCGGTTTCTACGTCTGTTAACTGTCTTATCTTTCTAACAGCATAAGCGGCTGAGCTTAACCGCCCCGCAAGAGATGTTATGTGAGGTCCCCATTGTAATTTCTCGTCTAATGTGATTCCCAGGAAAACAGTTTGATTAATAAATTCCAGTTTTTCTCCGGTACTATCCCCCCCTTAAAAGGAAAAGCCAGGGGACCCTTGGGGGGAAGGGAGGTTCCCCCCTACGGAAGAGGGGAAACACCTTCATCAAAAAAAAAATAGGGGTACTGAATCAGAGGGATTTCTGTATCTCTTATGAGACTGCAACTTCTCCGGCGCTGCGGGAAGAGCAGCCTCTACGCCTTTGCGTAACAAATCGCAGGCATCCATCCTCGCCTCCGCTTCGGCTTGTCCGATGCCTACGGTTTGTTACAGCAGGCGGAGGCTGCTCCTAACTACACAATTACCCCTACTATATTTTTCTCAGTTAACTTTACTTTCGCTTTATATCTCCATATTTTTGTAAACAACCAATTATCTTTCTTTACAAAACATAACAAGTGCGTGTCGGGCCACGCACAATGACGGGTTCCGTATTTGGGATGAATTAATCCCAAGACTAAACTTAACATTGTAGTTGAAAAACATGTTCTCCCATACATTTCATTGAGAGATTTGCCAAGTTCTTTTTAAACCATAAACTTCATAAAGGTTTTGCTGTACCTACTATAGATTAGGTACAACAAAACCTTAATGAAGTTTATGTTTTTTTTAATACTGTAAATAGTTTTATGCTTATTTATAGAAGCATAGAACTATTTTAAGTATTGAAAAAATAAATGTTCTTCAATAACTTTAAAACTGTTTAGATAAAAGTTATTAAAAACAAGGTGCAATTTGTATTTTTTTTTTCACATTTTCGTATTCATTTATTTTCGTTACCCATCCATGTTAGGGTCACAGAAATTCATACTTAATTGGTCCAGTAGATTGAGCATATTGACTGTGTCAAACGGGCAGACAGCCACACGAGTGATCCTATAAGGCAAGAGTCACCAAATGTTGGATCGCGGTCCGAATTCGGACCGCCGATCTATTTTGTGCAGACCTTAAGTAAACAGTAAAATTTATAACTAGTATATAATAAAAAATAAAAAAAATGTTTCTTTTAGCTTGCACCAACTTTACTTCAGACTTCAGACAAATAGTTAGTGGTGTAGTAAATAAAGCATGTAATTTTTATCATTAATAATACATTTTAAGTTATTTTTGATTATTACTTCATACAAAATGTTTCTTTTCGTTTTATTTCTTAAAATATATTTTTATTCTGGTGGCTAGTACCCAATCGTTTACCAAACGGACCGGGACAAAAAAATATTCTTATAAACGGACCCCCTATAAAACGAATATGCTATAAGGGTTCCGTTTCTTCATTCAGACGTACGGAACCCTCAAAATTAAAATTTTACTTATTGACTTCAAATAAGAAATGGTAAGTGGCACTCGTGGGTTGCAGCTGAAAATCAGCGTCAGGTGGTACACTTCGTGTTGTCATCTGACATTACGCTGAGCTGAGGCCCTTTTGGCATTATAATAATTTGTTTTCTGTTTTAATAGTTTTAAGGTGTATCTTTTGTAATGCCAATAAACGCATTTTTCTTTCTTTTTCTTTCTTTATTTGTTTAAGTGTGAATCGTTTTTTCGCAATCGTGTTCCGTCGTAACAGTTACTGCGTCGTTACAGCGTTTATCCACCGCAGCCGTCACCGGGACGTCAACGAGGAGCGAAATTATTCGAACCTAACGTGACGTCACGGTGACGGCGTTCGTTTGAACGCCGTCACCGAACTTGGCGGTTCAATATGTTATGATAGACAAAACGATGCTGCTGCCGACAGCGCACTTACATTATCAAACGTGTTTTGTATTACCGGCACATCGGCCCATCACAATCTCGGACCGAGTTCTAACGGTCGGGCCGACGTATTCGAAAATTAGGGGACCGGGATCTTGGCACTCGGGTGACGTACGTGTGGTGGACACGCGGCCATAGTGAATGTATAGCATATATCGCTACTTCGGCCCCGTAATCTCGTTCTCGGTGATGTAGTTGACGGTGGCTGTGGACAAACGTCTCGTCGGTAACATTGGAATTACTCTTTCTTCTTATACCTTCTTGATATCGTGCCAAATACGCACCAACTAGTTTGTCTGTCGCCGCCGTAATTGGGTCCGTGGTCGTTCTAGAAGATGCGTAAAAGAAAAAAGCTTGTTTTGCCAAATTGTATGTGGAACGCTAAAATTATTCCATCCAGCGATTATCCTATCTGGGCTGGGGGCAGAGGAAGGAGTAACAAAGTAAAAACAAAGATAATTATTTATTTCAATTTGACTAATAACATGAGGTATTGCCAAGAATAGCCCGTTATAAAATGAAGTTTTCTAGGAATAAAATCGAGTAGGAAATATCATAACTTTTACTCTAAAAAATCTAATTTTTAGGAAACTTTTTAGAGTGAATCAACCAATTGCAATATAATATAAGAGCATAATTAAAAAAATCTGTTGGTTAGTAGTTACGATCGGTACGCCCGGGGAAATAATTGTTTATCAAATTGATACACTACATCAATTTGCCGTGTTATAGCCATTTAATACAACAGTCATGGAATAACAGCTGTGATTTAAATATACGTACAATTTAAGTTGGTACTCAATTTGATAAACAATTAATTTCCATGACTTCACCTAAATATATTATCTAGGTAGTTACGTTCCAAAGGACTTAAGGAATCGAGTGTTCATTAAGTTACACAGATTCTTTTTTTAGTTAGCCTATACTGTCCCATTACTAGGCAACGACCTCTCCAAGTCCTTCCAGGAACTCTTTTCCCGCGCTACCTCGAACCAGCCCTCGCGGTTCGCCTCCCATACGTCTCGCCACCTCTTTCTGGGCCGGCCTCGGCAGCGCTGCCCATCTTCGGTCACCCAAAGGTACTAGAAATTGTTAATGATGTCGACGGCTTGTAGCGCTTTGTGATTGCACCTTGCACGGATCAATCTAGCTAATCACTAAGAATAGATTTTGCCGGACCTACAAATAATAAAAAGCTGGGACAGTTCTTGTTGTTTTCGTTTTTTTTTGTTTTGGAATTATATTTGATTAGTAAGCAGTAGTAAAATAATTATGTATTAGCTATGATGAAACTGTTTGTACTGGTTCTTTAGAAAACCACCGTCAGACAGCATGTCTGGCATTAATGCTGAAGTTAACCTTTTTGGCGCAGCCGTAAGGCAGATACTATTGTTGTTAAAACATTATTTTCACTTTTTTATTTTGCTTTTCACGAGCTGTGTCCAAATAAATTTTATTCTTTTTTCTTCTATGCTACCTATCAAGTAAGTACAGTACATCTATTTTCTTAATGTCCCTCGGCAGACTTCGTGTTTCGTCAGTTATCAGTTGTCCTTTGCACTTGGTGCAGACCGGACGCTCTCAATCGACTTGGAAGTAATACTCTTATAACTTAATTACATTTATTTTAAAAAATGGGAGGAAAGCTGTTTGTTATCTGAAATGCAATGATTCCCGAGAGACATTAAGAAAATAGTTGTACTGTACATATTGTAGCACTTAACAATTATGCAAGAAAAGAACGACGTCGCAGTGTAATTTAGTTAATTTAATTTAAATTCTGTAACATCACATGAAAATGAATATAGTGAGCTTTCTAGTTGTATTTCTCAGTAATATATTTTCTTAAAATATTCATGTTGAAAGATTTTCATAGAAAATGTCCTCTTTTCTAGTCAAAGAAAAGCCCTATGGTTAATTTTATAGGGATCTGAGTTCATTTTTTAAAGTAGGTACACAATTCTAATATTCTGAGTTAGCAAAATCAGAATATTATAATTGTGTACCTACTTTAAAAAATGAAATTTGTTGCTTTCGTTTTCACTCTTTCAATATTGTTATGCAGGATTTTCATTGAAAACTTACAAGTGCCAAATCAAGCAGGCACGGCGTTCATTCAAGTATATTATTTTTCTTTATTTTTCTCCGTTTTATTGTAACTACATTTTCGTAGTTACAATCCTGGCTATGGGAAGCTCATAATTATCATAGAATAATAATTAATATGTTAAGTCGTCTAGTGGTCATTCGTGTTAGTCGCTGAAAAGGCACAAAATATATTGAAACTTTATTTTCATATTCATCATTTAATTCATAATTATTTCCTTACTCTATAAATATATTTTTAACCCACAACAGTTTTCAAGAAAAAAAACCACATAAAACAAAGATCGTCTGTCGCACTTAACGATACAAAGTTATTATTGTTTCTTACAATTTTTAATCAGTACAACAATCCACTTATTGTGATTCCTCTAATAGCGTGGGGTCTTCCTTCACCGCCATTTTGAACTGAGCAATGATAAAGTCACATTGTGACGTCAGTCTGTAGTTAGCCCTGAATTCTTCACAGTGCTTTAAGAACACCGGGTATAAATGTCTCAAAATAGAGTGGTCCAACGTCGGGAACAGATGATGCAGTGCGTGGTCACCGAATAAAGTCATCGATCTGAAGAAACTGTCGTTGACAATTTTGCGATCCATCACACATTCGAGCTGGTGCATGCCCCAGTCGATAGTTGGAGCCCTGAAAAATTATAAAATATCAATTAATGTCAAATATTCGATAAAGAAGGAATTAAACAACCAGTGAAAAGTCTAAGCCGGTTGCTTGTGTGTTCGTTGTTTAAAAACTGATTCTACTGTCATTTATCGGGATTAGTGAGCTACGTAAACTAACTGAATTAACTTACTTGACTTGATCACCATCTTTGAAGATTTTAGGATGATGATGAGCAGCATTGGCACCAATCGTGAAGAAGGTAAAACTGGCAGTGCAGTTAATCCACAGCCACATAGTAAAAGCGTGGTAGAAGGTAGAGCCACTAACAAGAAACATCCAGACTGGAAGGAGGAGACCGATGCCATCGTGCCATCTGTAGTGGCGGGTGAAAAAGTCCTTGCGAATGAAATTACTGATGAACCTGAAAACATACATAAGGGTATTACAATGGGTGAAGTAAGGCTCTCTATGTCTAAGCACGAAACTTAAAATGATATCTTACCTCTTTGTGAAGTTGAGCATAAATATGAATGGGAACGCCACGCACTCAATCAAGAGAGTAAAGTATACGTATGACGGCTTCTTCCTAGGATTCCAAAACACTATCGGCTCGAATCCACTGACCTCCAAATCTATGAGAGTGTTGGGATAAACGTGATGTGAGAGAGTATGTGATACTCTGAAGTCCCTGTAACAACAATTATTATAATTAATATTATCGCATTTGATAACCGATTCGTTGTCAAAGTTTGTTTATAACTTTTTTATCGAAGAAATATTTGTCATGGTGGTGGTCTTATGTCACTTTCAAAATCGGTTTTAGCAGTCTTATGTCATCATAAAGAAAACTAATCATTACTTTTTACCTGTAAGACCATAAACTGAAATTAAAGATGTACATCCTCCAGTTAGTTTTTCTATGGATATAGTTGTGTGCGGCGATGGTGGTCAATGTTACAGCGAGAGATGCCACCAAGTAAGATGCCATCACAACCCAATAGTCAGTAGCCCAACAAGACAAAGCCGATGCTATTAAACACGTTAAAAATAATCCATCAACAACCATATTTGATCGTCTTGACTCGCTTGGAGGAATTTTCTTAATCTCCTCGATCACCGCTCGTTTTAATGTCTTATAAAATCCATCCTCTTCGAAGGTAAATGGCGAATTTCTAGGTGTTTGAGCGTCTCTAATGTAATATTTTTCTTTAATTTTTTCTACAACTGGATTGAAGTGGTGGCACTCGAATGCTTCTGTGATGTCTGTGCCCTGCAAATGTTAAAATATAATTCCCTCAGTAATCTCCAGATCTAACGCATATCAATAATAATCAACCTATTGATCTATTTCAGGAGAAAATTAATCCATACTATTATATAATTTATTAATAATTATTATATTATTATCCTAATCCTAACCAATATTATAAATGCGAAAGTGAGTTTGTTTGTTTGTTACGCTTTCACGCTAAAACAGCTGAACGGATTTGGATGAAACTAGACTTATGCGGGTGTAACCGCAGGGCGCAGCTAGTTTTTTATATTTATTATTAGCTGCGGCTCGCGGTTTCACCCGCATAAGGCTCGATCCCGTTGGAATATTGGGATAAAAAGTAACCTAACCAGGTCATGGTCTGCCCATGTGCCAAATTTCATCCAAATCCGTTCAGCCGTTCTAGTATGAAAGCGTAACAAACAAACGAACAAACATACAAACTCACTTTCGCATTTATAATATTACTAGCTTATTCCCGCGGTTTCGCCAGCGTAAAGGTCGGAATATATCCCACAGGGACGTACCTACTACCGGGATTCAGAGTATCCTATGTCCTAAGCCAGGTCATGGCCTATCCTATGCCTTTCAACTAAATCCGTTCAGCCGTTACGGCATGAAAAGGTAACAGGCAGATTTTTGGGTTGCGACCAAAAATTCATAGGCCGTGTCTTGAAGTAACATTTAGTCCGTACCTATTCATTCAAATTGGTGCTCTCCAATCTATTGAAAGTTCTTTTTCTATTGAAAAGTTAAGTTTGTCCTTCAATCCGGATTTGGAAATTTAGGCAACACAGCTTTGAGACGGAACCCTCAGGGCTCAAGTCCTACTCACACTTGTCCGGTTTTTTCAAATAAATAAAACAGGTCTACATGATTCTAAATTCCTTGAAATACTAATTATTCATCTTATTATTATTATCTCATTTAATTTGTGATACCTACTCAGTGCCGCCATATTAGAAAGGTTAGTTTCTGACTTTAAATTGTAATAACTTTTGACAGAGTGAGCCGATTTTAATTAAATAAAGACTAAATGTTAATTCAAGATACGGACTATGACTATATTTTCAATCCCTTAAATCTCTTGAAAAGAAGACGCAAAAAAAAAACAAGAATAAATGTGAATTTTACAATCAACCCCTATTTTACCCTTTTGGGGGATGATTTTACAAAAACGCTGAAACGCGTAATTTTTTATTTCTTACCAAAAGCATAAATTTCAATTTTCATATTCCTAACTTAAGAAATGCTGGGTTTCCCATACAAACCTTCATCCCCAATATCACCACCTTGGTACCCAGAGAGGACGCCCAATAAGAAGGTGGGACGATGATCTTAAGGCGACAGCCGGGCCAATGTGGAAGAGGAAAACCCATGACCGATGCTTGAGCACTGATGGTTACGACTAACCACGCGTTCGGGTATCAGAGTTTCCGATCGTGATAAGTGTTGTATTTAGTTTTATAAGTGACTTATCTTGTCATTCTGCTGGGGAGTTTGTTGCGCCACTTCTTCTTCCCAGCCAAAGCACTAGGAAGTGGTGAAGGGTGGGCGTTTTGGGGGACTGCCTAATGTAATTTTGACGTTCGAAAAGTGCTGATTCTCAGCCTAGTTTGAATAAATGACTTTTGAATTTTGAATTACTAAGCTTATTTTCTTATAAGCATTTCTGTGTTTCTACTAACAACTATATGGATGTATTTGAAAATCCGAAATAAACGTATATAATAATAATAAGCTGGCCGCGAAAGTGTGGAGTTCGAGGCTTTTTAAACGCTAAGACCCTATTTCCGGGCCCTACATGGACCCGATGCAGATTTTGCTATCGTCCGTAGCCTAGCTGCGTTTTGGTGACCTCTTTGGGGAAACCGAAAGTTTTGTCTGTGCAATTATGGAGGAAGTTATCATCACGAACCATTACCGGAGATTTATTTTGAAGGACGCGGCATGGTTGACACCTGTCGGTCATGCCACCGTCCGGGAGAATCAATCCGACACATTATCTCCGGGTGTTCTCGTCTAACTAACAAAGAGTACTTGCATAGACACAAACTTGTAGCCAGGACTATCCGCCTTGTGAAATCGGAAGTGCCGTACTATTTTCATTTTCAAGAACTGGGTCGGGCACGTATGTCCCCTGCCCAGGCCTGTATGTCCCCGACCCAGCGAAAATGGAAATATCACATTGTACTGGGATCAATCCATCATCAGGACGATTGTTGCCAATAAGTCTGATATAGTGGTGGTGGATCGAATAGAGCGGCGCGCAATGATTATTAACAAAACGGTTCCCGCATGACGGGAACCTCGTGAAAGCCGAGAAAGATAAACAAATCAAGTATCTTGACTTGGCTCGCGAGATTGTCGACATGTGGGATGTGGACTCAGCGATCATTGTGCCGATACTCGTATCAGCCAATGGCTTAATTGCCAAGAGCCTCGACCAACACCTAAGGAGGCTCTCGTTGGGCTGCTGGATTAAGGGTATGCTTCAGAAAGTGGTACTTCTGAACACGGCTCGCATTGTCGGGAGGTTCCTCTCTCTCTCCAGAGAGAGGAACCTCCTGACCACCCTCTGACCACCGGTAGCTTGGACCCTGTTGCCGATACCGGTGGGCTACTATTTTTTATATTGTTAGATGTTTTTTTCGTTTTTAGGGTTCCGTACCCGAAGAGTGCCAAACGGAACCAGACAGACGGATGGACAACGGAGGCTTGGTAATAACCAAGCCTCCGTTGTCCATCCGTCTGTCTGTCAGCGGGCTGTATCTCATGAACCGTAATAGGTATACAGTTGAAATTTTCACATATTGTGTATTTCTATTGCCGCTATAACAACAAATAATAAAAATCTAAGGAGTTCCCCATACAATTATAAACTTTCAATTTGAAAAAAAATATCTAGCCTGGCATGTGTGTCATTGTCTAGAATAGAGAAATGTCATCGAGTAGAACACAAAACCATTTTTTTTTTTTTTTTAATCTAAAAATTGAAGAAATAGAGCGCTCTAAAAGTTGTCATTTTTGTACCAGCTCTATCGCAACAACTTAGCAAGTTAGCAATGTGAAACTTCTGTATATCATGTACCATATTAAACTGTATTTAAACAATAATGATTAAAAACGCAGATTCATAAATTATTTTATTTAAATATGGACGTTTTCTGCAACTGTAAATAATAACTTTGTAATTCACACTATCATTATGAAACACAAATTGATCTTTAATTTTTTTTTTATTTTGAAGATAAATATTCTTCGTTTAATATTTTTTACTTAAATATTGTACGGTGGTATGGAACCCTTCGTGTGCAAATTCGTCGACTTTCACTTGGCCTGTTTTTTTATTGTAATATTTAAACATGTAATTTATATGTAAATATTGAAATAAAGGAAATTATTATAAAATAATAATAATATTTCCCTGTTTCATTTATTTAAAAAGACGTCGACGTTTCAAGGCTGTGCTGGCTCGTGTGCCCAAATTTCCAATTCTGGATTGAAGGACCAACTTAACTTTTTTTTTCAATTAAAAAGTTAAAGGACCGATTTGAATGAAATATTGAGGTATTGTCATTTTGAGGTACGGAAAACTAAAAAAGAATATTTGTATTTATTATCTGCCTGTCGTCTGTCTGTGACCTTTTCATGCCTTAACGGCACAAAATATTTAGATGAAAGGCATACGGATAGGCTATATCTTGGTTTAGGACATGGCCTGATACTTTAAATCCCGGTAGTACGTTCCTGTGGGATCATTTCCGACAATTGCGCGGGCGCAGCCGCGGGCTAAAGCTAATCTTTAAAATAAATTGAACAATGCATCATATTGTTTTTTTTTTTTAATTTTCTTAGTAAAAGCAATTTCAGTCAATTCAACTATGTCATGGCCATTCAAATGTTATTAATCTTCAAATTAAGAAATAAATACACTCTAAACATACCTTGGAAAGTTCCAACCACTCCTCGCCGCCAGGATGCGTCGCCATAAAATCTGTGAAATCGTACAGTCCATTCCGTATCCTCCATAATCCTTCAGCTCCATCGTCCATAGCTTTTCCTTCCAGCCATTGTATGGGATCCTTAAACCCTCCATCTCTAAGAGAAGGGTACTTCAATTGAGGGAAACTCACATGAGTCTTCTTCTCCCGAGCTGTTTTATGTGCCCACTCAATGTATCCCGTATCTTTGGGAGCCATTTTAAATAACTACACAATTACCCCTACTATATTTTTCTCAGTTAACTGCGCCGAGGTGTGTACAGTCCAAACTGTGGACACAGATTAAATTGGGGATCCATTCTCGCCGCTTTATATCTCCATATTTTTGTAAACAACCAATTATCTTTCTTTACAAAACATAAGAAGTGTGTGTCGGACCACGCACAATGACGGGTTCCGTACTTGGGATGAATTTATCCCAAGAATAAACTTAACATTGCAGTTGAAAAACATGTTCTCCTATACATTTCAACTGCAAATGTAAGTTTGTACGCACTATATTAAGAGATTTGCCAACTTATTTTTAAACCATAAACTTCATAAAGGTTTTGCTGTACCTACTATAGATTAGGTACAGCAAAACATTTATGAAGTTTTTTTTTTATACTGAAAATAGTTCTATGCTTATTTATAGAAGCGTAGGACTATTTTCAGTATTGAAAAAAAAAAAAACTTTAAAACTGTTTAGATAGAAGTTATTAAAGACAGAACGAGATCCTCACAACAAGCTCTCTCATTTGTTATGTCACACGGTACAGTTTACAATATTTTTTTTTCACATATTCATAATTCATTTATTTTCGTTACCCGTCCATGTTAGGGTCACAGAAATTCATACTTAATTGGTCCAGTAGATTCGGAGCATATCGACTGTGTCAGACGGGCAGACAGCCACACGAGTGATCCTATAAGGCAGGAGTTACCAAATGTCGGATCCCGGTCCGGATTCGGACCGCCAACCTATTTTGTGCAGACCTTAAGTAAACAGTAAAATTTATAACTAGAATATAATAAAAAAATATTCAAATTAAAATGTTTGTTTTAGCTTGCACCAAATTTACTCCAGACTTCAGACGTCTGAAATCTGGAGACGTCAGAAGTCTGGAGTAAATTAAAATAAAGCATTTTATTTTAACATCAATAATAATAAATTACTAAGTTATTTTTGTTTATTACTTAATACAAAATGTTTCTTTTTGTTTTATTTCTTAATTTATATTTTTATATTGGCTAGTACCTAATCGTTTACCACAGGGAACGCGACAAAAAAAAAACTTGTAAACGGACCCCCTATAAAACGAATTACTGATCCCTGCTTTATGGGTTCCGTTTTTTCATTCGGACGTACGGAACCCTCAAAATTAAATATTTACTTATCGACTTCAAATAAGAAATGGCCAAGTGTAAATCGTTTTTTCGCAATCGTGTTCCATCGTAACAGTTACTGCGTCGTTACGGCGTTTGTCCACCGCAGCCGTCACCGGGACGTCAACGAGGAGCGAGATTATTCGAACCTAACGTGACGTCCCGGTGACGGCGTTCGTTGGAACGCCGCCACCGAACTTGGCGGTTCAGTATGTTATGATAGACAAAACGACGCTGCTGCCGACAGCGCACTTACATTATCAAACGTGTTTTATATTACCGACACATCGGCCCGTCACAATCTCGGACCGAGTTCTAACGGTCGGGCCGACCTATTCGAAAATTCGGGGCACGGATCTCGGCGCTCGGGTGACGGACGTGTGGTGGACACGCGGCCATAGTGAATATATTATGTACTTACGTTCCAAAGGTCTTAAGGAATCGAGTGTTCATTACGTAACACAGATTCATTTTTTAGTTAGCCTATACTGTCCCACTGCTAGGCAACGACCTCTCCAAGTCCTTCCAGGAACTCTTTTCCCGCGCCACCTCGAACCAGCCGTCCCATTCGTCTCGCCACCTCTTTCTGGGCCGGCCTCGGCAGCGCCGCTCATCTTCAGGCACCCATAGGTACTAGAAATTGTTAATGATGTCGACGGCTTGTAGTGCTTTGTGATTGCACCTTGCACGGATCAATCTAGCTAATCGCTAAGAACAGGATTTGCTGGGACCTACAAATAATAAAAAGCTGGGACAGTTCTTGTTATTTTCGTTTTTTTTTTTTTGTTTTGTAATTATATTTGATTACTAGTAAGTAAAATAATTATGTATTAGGTATGTTGAAACTGTTTGTACTGGTTCTTTAGAAAACCACCGTCAGACAGCATGTCTGGCATTAATGCTGAAATGAACTTTTTTGGCGCAGCCGTAAGGCAGATACTATTGTTGTTAAAACATTATTTAAACTTGTTTATTTTTTTATTTGTATTTTGTGTTTCACGAACTGTGTCCAAATAAACGTAATTCTTTCTTCTTCTATGCTACCTATCAAGTAAGTACAGTACATCTATTTTCTTAATGTCCCTCGGCAAACTTAGTGTTTCGTCAGTTATCAGTTGTCCTTTGCACTTGGTGCAAACCGGACGCTCTCAATCGACTTGGAAGGAATACTCTTATAACTTAATTAAATTTATTTTTAAAAAATGGGAGGAAAGCTGTTTGTTTTCTGAAATGCGATGATTCCCGAGAGACATTAAGAAAATAGTTGTACTGTACATAATTATTGTAGCACTTAACAATTATGCAAGAAAAGAACGACGTCGCAGTGTAATTTAGTTGAAAACAACAAACAAACCTTACCTATTAAGTTATTCATTCATAAATAAACATCAGAAATTAAACAATGTTTCTAGAGAAAACTTCTCAGACGAATTATGTAGGTATTAAAACCACAAAATTAAAAGAAAAAGATTGCTCATAAATCTACCTTCAATATAAATGTCTAAAGCATCTACAACTTTGTTATGTTTCTTGAAACTAAATAACAAACATACCTTTAAAGATTAGAAAAGATTTTTAAATTCTGTAACATCACATGAAAATGTTTATAAATAAATAAAATAAAAATAAAATTTCTTTATTTCAGAGCATAAATAGTCCATAAATTGTTAGTGTGTTAGTGTACGATTTTATTCTTACGTGCTATGTTAGTATGATTAGTTCTTTATAATTATTTACTTATAGCTACCTATAGCTACCTCCACCCAATGCCTTTGGATGGGGCAGTCCGGTCTGCCAACAATCACTTTCAGGCTGCCGCTACAAGTATTACGCAAGCGGTGTAGTAGGGAAGCTGCTTTCTTTCGCATGATGGCGTGAAAGCCATCCGTGTGAGCTTCAGCGAACATACCCGATGCACTACAACGCCGCGGTAGCCGCAACAGCATCCTGAAAGCGTCATTGTATTGTACGCGCAGAGCGTTCTAGGCTCGGCGCGTATATGATACCCAAAGGCCGCCTGAGTAGAAGGACTGACAGAACGCTTTAAATAAAGTCACTTTGACGTCTGCTGTACAACGAGCAAACCTTCGGGCAAGCATATTGCTCCTCACCGCCAACGCCCTGCGCTCGCGCTCAATGTCATCATCATCGCGCAGGTCACTGGTGACTATATGTCCCAGGTACTTAAAGCTTTCAACCACTTTGAGCACTACGCCCTTGAGATATACCGGAGGTACACGACGAGGCTGCTGCCTAGGTGCTTTGAAAACTAAGACCTCGCTTTTCTTTGAGTTGTATTTAAGGCCGTGCACCTCCGCATACGTCTCGCAGATCGATAGTAGCTCTCTCAGCCCGCCTATCGACGGGCTGAGCAGCACCATGTCGTCCGCGTAACTCAAGTTATTGACGCATATACTGTCAATGTGACAGCCGACAGCCGACATTTATACTGAGCTTTCTAGTTATATTTCTCAGTAATATATTTTCTTAAAATATTCATGTTTAAAAATTTTCATAGAAAATTTCCTCTTTTCTAGTCAAAGAAAAACCCTATGGTTAATATTATAGGGATGATCTGAGCATGCTAACTCAGAATATTGGAATTGTGTACCTACTTTAAAAACTGAAAATTGTTGCTTTCGTTTTCACTCTTTTAATATTGTTATGCAGGATTTTCATTGAAAACTTACAAGTGCCAAATCAAGCAGGCACAGCGTTCATTCAAGTATATTCTTTATTTTTCTCCGTTTTATTGTAACTACATTTTCGTAGTTACAATCCTGGCTATGGGAAGCTCATAATTATCATAGAATAATAATTAATATGTTAAGTCGTCTAGTGGTCATTCGTGTTAGTCGCTGAAAAGGCACAAAGTATATTGAAACTTTATTTTCATAATATTCATTTAATTCATAATTATTTCCTTACTCTATAAATATATTTTTAACCTACAACAGTTTTCAAGAAAAAAAAACCACATAAAACAAAGATCGTCTGTCGCACTTAACGATACAAAGTTATAATTGTTTTTTAATCAGTACAACAATCCACTTATTGTGATTCCTCTAATAGCGTGGGGTCTTCCTTCACCGCCATTTTGAACTGACCAATGATAAAGTCAAATTGTGACGTCAATCTGTAGTTACCCCTGAATTCTTTACAGTGCTTTAAGAACACCGGGTATAAATGTCTCAAAATAGCGTGGTCCAACGTCGGGAACATATGATGCAGTGCATGGTCACCGAATAAAGTTATCGATCTGAATAAACTGTCGTTGACAATTTCGCGATCCATCACACATTCGAGCTGGTGCATGCCCCAGTCGATAGTTGGAGCCCTGAAAAATTATAAAATATCAATTAATGTCAAATATTCGATAAAGAAGGAATTAAACAACCAGTGAAAAGTTCAAGCCAGTTGCTTGTGTGTTTGTTGTTTAAAAACTGATTCTACTGTCTTTGGTAAATTATTAGTGAGCTACGTAAACTAACTGTATTAACTTACTTGACTTGATCACCATCTTTGAAGATTTTATGATGATGATGAGCAGCATTGGCACCAATCGTGAAGAAGGTAAGACTGGCAGTGCAGTTTATCCACAACCACATGGTAAATGCGTGGTAGAAGGTAGAGCCACTAACAAGATACATCCAGACTGGAAGGAGGAGACCGATGCCATCGTGCCATCTGTAGTGGCGAGTGAAAAAGTCCTTGCGAATGAAATTACTGATGAACCTGAAAACATACATAAGGGTATTACAATCGGTGTTCAAAGTTGTACAAAGGTTTACAAAGTTTCGTGCTAAAACATAGAGTGCCGCAAGGCACTCTATGTCTTAGCACGAAACTTTAATTTATATTTTACCTCTTTGTGAAATTGAGCATAAATATGAATGGGAACAACGCGAACTCAATCAAGACAGTAAAGTATACGTATGACGACTTCTTCCTAGGATTCCAAAACACTAGAGGCTCGAATGCACTGACCTCAAAATCTATAAGGGTGTTGGGGTAAACATGATGTGAGAGACTATGTGCTATTCTGAAGTCCCTGTAAAAACAATTATTATAATTAATATTATCGCATTTGATAACCGAGTCGTTGTCAAAGTTTGTTTATAACTTTTTAATTTAAGAAATATTTGTCATGGTGGTGGTCTTATGTCATCATAAAGTTTTAAAATAATTATTATTATTTACCTGTAAGACCATAAACTGACATTAAAGAGGTACATCCTCCAGTTATCTTTTCTATGGATATAGTTGTGTGCGGCGCTGGTGGTCAATGATAGAGTGACCGATGCCACCAAATAAGACGCCATCACAACCCAATAGTCGGTAGCCCAACAAGACAAAGCCGATGCTATTAAACACGTTAAAAATAATCCATCAACAATCATATTTGATCGTCTTTTCTCTGTTGGAGGAATTTTCTTAATCTCCTCTATCGCCGCTCGTTTTAATGTCTTGTAAAATCCATCCTCTTCGAAGGTAAATGGCGAATTTCTAGGTGTTTGAGCGTCTCTAATGTAATATTTTTCTATAATTTTTTCTACAACTGGATTGAAGTGGTGGCACTCGAATGCTTCTGTGATGTCTGTGCCCTGCAAATATTAAAATATAATTCCCTCAGTAATCTCCAGATCTAACGCATATCAATAATAATCAACCTATTGATCTATTTCAGGAGAAAATTAATCCATACTATTATATAATTTATTAATAATTATTATATTATTATCCTAATCCTAACCAATATTATAAATGCGAAAGTCAGTTTGTTTGTTTGTTTGTTACGCTTTCACGCTAAAACAGCTGAACGGATTTGGATGAAATTAGACTTATGCGGGTGTAACCGCAGGGCGCAGCTAGTCGTTAAAATAAATTGAACAGTGCATGACTCGACTATGTCATGGTCATTCAAATTTTGTCGAATGTCGCCAACAATCGACAAAATTTATTATTCTGCAAATTGAGAAATAAATACACTCTAAACATACCTTGGAAAGTTCCAACCACTCCTCGCCGCCAGGATGCGTCGCCATAAAATCTGTGAAATCGTACAGTCCATTCCGTATCCTCCATAACCCTTCAGCTCCATCGTCCATGGCTTTTCCTTCCAGCCATTGTATGGGATCCTTAAACCCTCCATCTCTCAGAGAAGGGTACTTCAATTGAGGGAAACTCACATGAGTCTTCTTCTCCTGAGCTGTTTTATGTGCCCACTCAATGTATCCCGTATCTTTGGGAGCCATTTTAAATAACTAAACAATTACCCCTACTATATTTTTCTCAGTTAACTGCACAGAGATGTGTACAGTCCAAACTGTGGACACAGATTAAATTGGGGATCCATTCTCGCCGCTTTATATCACCATATTTTTGTAAACAGCCAAGTATCTTTCTTTACAAAACATAACAAGTGCGTGTCGGACCATGCACAATGACGGGTTCCGTAGTTGGGATGAATTTGTCCTAAGAATAAACTTAAAATTGTAGTTGAAAAACATGTCCTCCCATACATTTCAACTGCAAATGTAAGTTTGTACGCACTATATTAAGAGATTTGCCATGTTATTTTAAAACCATAAACTTAAAAATTAAAACTATAACTAAAAAATTCTTAAATAACTATAAAACTGTTTAAGTAAAAGTTATTTAAAAAAAATGAGATCCTCACAACAAGCGCTCTCATTTGTTATGTCACACGATACAGTTTGCAATTATTTTTATGTAATTTTCCAATTTACCCCCGAAAAGCGATCCACATATTCATAATTCATTTATTTTCGTTACCCGTTCATGTTAGGGTCACAGAAATTCATATGTGTACCAAATTTCAACTAAATTGGTCCTATAGATTCGGAGCATATTGGCTGTGTCAGATGGGCAGACAGCCAGACAGACAGACACTCGAGTGATCCTATAAGGCGGAGTCACCAAATGTCGGATCGCGGTCCGAATTCGGACCGCCGACCTATTTTGTGCAGACCTTAAGTAAACAATAAAATTTATAACTAGAATATAATAAAAACATATTAAAATTAAAAAAATTGTTTTATCTTCCACCAACTTTACTCCAGACTTCAGACAGATAGTTAGTGGTGTAGTAAATAAAGCATGTAATTTTTAACATCAATCATAATTACTTAGTTATTTTTGTTTATTACTTAATATAAAATGTTTATTTTCGTTTTATTTCTTAATATATATTTTTATTCTGGTGGCTAGTACCTAATCGTTTACCAAACGGACCGAGACAAAAAAATAATTCTTATATACGGACCCCTTATAAAACCAATTATTGATGCCTGCTATAAGGGTTCCGTTTTTTCCCTCAAAATTAAATATTTACTTATCGACTTTAAATAAGAAATGGTCAAGTGTAAGTCGTTTTTTTCGCAATCGTGTTCCGTTACTGCGTCGTTACAGCGTTTATCCACCGCAGCCGTCACCGGGACGTCAACGAGGAGCGAGATTATTCGAACCTAACGGTATGTCCCGGCGACGGCGTTCATTCGAACGCCGCCACCGAACTTGGCGGTGCAGTATATTATGATAGACAAAACGACGCTGCTGCCGACAGTGCACGGACATTATCAAACGTGTTTTGTATTACCGGCACATCGACCTGTCACAATCTCGGACCGAGTTCTAACGGTCGGGCCGACCTATTCGAAAATTGGGGGTCCGGGATCTCGGCGCTCGGGTGACGGACGTGTGGTGGACACGCGGCCATAGTGAATGTATAGTATATATCGCTGATGATGTGATGTAGTTGACGGTGGCTGTAGACAAACGCCGTATTTAGGTCCGTGGTCGTTCTAGAAGATGCGTAAAAGAAAAAAGAAAGAGTATTTTGCCAAATTTTATGTATAACGCTAAAAATATTCCATCCAGCGATTATCCTATCTGGGCTTTGTTACTCTTTGAAGGAGTAACAAAGTAAAAACGAAGATAATTATTTATTTCAATTTGACATGAGGTATTGCCAAGAATAGCCCGTTATAAAATGAAGTTTTCCAGGAATAAAATCGAGAAAGAAATATCATAGCTACTTTCCTCTAAAAAATCTAACAGTAAGTATATAAAAAAAATGCGGTATGATTATTTTATCATTTGTAAAACCTACTAGGAAATAGCAGTGTATTCAGTCATATTCTCGGGAAATCAAAACTCATTCCGCGACTAATTACTACTAACTTTGTAGTTTCTTCTTTTAGAACGGAAATCAATTTATATTATTAGAAGTATGTAGGAAGAGACAAGGTACAAAATTTATGTAACATTCCCTGCTATCTATCACGACATGATTTGAAAGAGCATTAAAAAAAAATAAAAAAAATACACGTTTATTTTCTTTTATTCTACAAACACCGACGTAATTATATTTAGTAGGACATGTAGAAACATGTCCTACCAAATATAGTTTAAAGACCCTTAATTAAAATCACAAAAATAGTTTCTAGAAAGAAGTTTATTTCATTTTTACGCTGAGATATCTCTTAGTTAATTGTAGAAGGTCAGCCAGTGATGAAGATGTTCCACTGGATTTAGTGGCCCGTAGCGTTTGCAACTAAACCGGCTTAGTGTTTGTAATTTAAAGGAATTTGTTTTCCAGGTATATCAACTCTCCTGGAATATCAAGTTGTAGACGAGCTTTTTGTGAAGCCGCGTTTGTCCGTAAAAGTTGGATTTACCACCATTTCAATTCCTGCAAGCAGCATCGCCGTGTTTTTGTTTAAATGTGTCTATCGGTGTAATAACCTTCTTGTTTGCCATGTCGATGGCACGACAGTGTATTCAGTTTTGTTGGCCCATAACTTCGTCACTTCCACGGCATCGTCGGTGGCACTACAGAGGTCGCTATGGCTCGATTTTTAAGTACACTGTTTGAAAAATAACAAAATAATGTAATTACCTCTAGACATGTGGCGGCATCAACATCGCCACATGCGGACTACCCATCAAAAGACCTGAAGTCACACAAATCCTGCATCACGCAAGTAGAGTTTACTGCGCGATGGACATAAATATACAAACTCCCGACTTCAATCATTGGGCAGTTGCCCACCAGACACGAGGATCCTCCCTTTTCTAAAGAGGATGACGGTGATCGTGAACGGGTGCTGCTTGTGGTGACTGGTCGTCATGCTGACCATGGTTTTTGTTGTTGTTATTAGTAATTAACTGTTTATTTATTTTTACTTCGATGGTCCTAGTTTATCATTTGTGATTTCCGAGTTACAGCTTTAATAGCTATATGTAAACGGGCACGCCCTTTATGCTCTCATTCGAGTATTAAGTTCTCTTACTTTTTTGTTGGTATATTGGCGTGTGCTAGGTAACATAAATATAGAAAATAATTTAATTTAATGTTTTGTGTTGCATAAAGTAAATTATTTTGCATAAGTACTATTGTATAGAATCAAGTTTTTCTAACTATTCAGACAGCTGTGCAGCTGGGAAGTTTGTTGCGCCACTTCTTCTTCCCAGCTAAAGCACTAGGAAGTGGTGAAGGGCGGGCGTTTTGGGGGAGTGTCTTATGTAATTTTGACGTTCGAAAAGTGCTGATTCTCATCCTAGTTTGAATTAATGACTTTTGATTTTGAATTTTGATGAATTTTACACCCTATTCCTCATGCCTCTCAAGACATAAGAGACATTTCCGCTTTCTCTTTGGGCTGTCAACACACCTCCAAAGCAGTTGGTATTGCAGAAGGCGAAGATGTCTATTATGCAAAGGTGAACATCTGAACACTACAATCTAGGCCATCTCCTTTTTGAAATCCAATAACATAAAACGAAAGAGCCTTCAAGCCTCTAAAGCTTTAGAAGCAGACCGAAAGGCTGACCTTACTTACATTAGTCAACTTGAGGATAGAGTTGAAAATCTGGAGAGAATGACTAACTTAGCAAAAGTAGAAATCCTTGCTTTTTTGGAATATTACATTCCAAAAAAGCAAGGTGAAACCAAAGAAGAGCTATGCAAATTAGTAACAGAGGCTGCCACTGTTCTTGAAGTTCCTTTACAACGACAAGACATCAAAGATGTATTCCGCGTAAACAAAAAAGAAGGAGTATCAACAATCATTGTAGACTTCATCAACACGACAACTAAGGAGAAAATTTTACAAAATGTCCGCAAGTTTAACAAAAAGAACAATGGAAATAAGTTGAATTCATCTCATGTTAAGATAGAGGGTCCATCGAAACCAATTTATGTATCAGAGGTCCTTACTTTAAAATCCCAGCGTTTATATTATATGGCTAGGAACTTTGCTAAGGATAACTCCTATAAATATTGTTGGACGTCATTTGGCAAAGTTATTGTTCGAAGAATAGAAGGGGAAAAACAAATATTAATCAAACACGAATCCGATCTCAACAACCTACGAGGACGGCAAGATACCAAATGACTAGTTAATTTTTTATTTGTTTACTGCATGTCTAAAATCATTTTAATTATACTATTTTTTTCTATTATTTTACTTACGAAAATGAAAAACATTTTTACACATCATTTAATATTACACTATACAAGTTATTTTACAATCAATTTACACACACCAATTTACAAAAATATATACCAATCTGACGTGCTTGACACACCCCTCATACCATTAAGATATACGTCTACATTTATGCAACTTTGTTCAGCTAATGTCAGCATCTTATTACGGACTAACATTGAAATTAATTTTTGCCACAATACAATCTTTATTTATATGAAGGGGCAGGAGGGCCTTCATCAGAACTCATCTTGTGTGATGTATGTGAGTAGGTAGGTAAGCAGGTGGGCGTGAGCAGAAAAATCACAAGTCCTTGTTACAATCACAGTTGTCTAATCAGCACAGGGTTTAATAATCGAAATAGACAGCCAAATGAACAATGTACAGGGTAAGCAATACGACACTAACTTAATTATAACACTAGATTAAACTATCACTCGGATGCAAAGCGATTCGTCACAAGCGTGGTGTGCGGGCGCCGTCTCGAACAACAGTGTGTCAAGATGGCTGCCCTCACAACCATCGACACTGACGCTTCGCTAGGCTGACTTTAACAGCTAAAAGTCAACCTGACGTCTGACATTGACGGATGCGCCGTCATATATAAATGGCTAATAATAATATATTAAGCGACGTTGACAGCATATCCACAGCTAATAGCTATTGTTGTGACACGGATTTTTGTAACACAGAGATAAAAAAGTCAACGCCATCTTTAAATATTATAACGCAGAATATTCGCAGTGTTTATAAGAACTTGGATAATTTTCAAGCACAACTAGCAAGGTTTTCATTGACTTCGATGTCATCATTTTTACTGAATGCTGGCTCCAACAAAACAAACCTATTCCAATGATTGATGGTTACACAACGTATTCTTCAAAAAACTGTCTAAATCAAAATGTCGGCATTGTTATATATGCAAAACAAGACCTTAAATGCTCAGTTGAAGAACCGGAGCCTGTAGGCGCTAACTTTATGCTATTAAATATTTTTCCGGATACTTGCATTTTGACTGTCTATAGGTCTCCGTCTATATACTGTACCGACAGTTTCTTGAATTCAATAGACAGTATAATACGATCTGTCAAAGCTAAAAACATTGTGCTAACTGGAGATATCAATATTGACATTAAAGCCAACACCACCGACAGGAATAGCGAAACTTATTTAAACGTTACTGCTGAACTGGGACTGCTGCCTGTACACACACATCCAACAAGAATTCAAACTTGCTTGGATCACATGTTACTTAATACGGCACAGCCGGCAACAGTATTTGTAATTAATTCCACAGTTACCGACCATGCCTCAGTAATATTAAACCTTCGTCAATCTCGACAGATAGGTGGTAAACCTAATGTTTTAACAAAGGTCAATTATGACGCTGTGATTAAACATCTAGAGACAGTTGACTTTTCATTCATTAATGATGATGCGGATGCCAATGAGGCTGCCACTTTTTTTGTTGAAAAAATTTCCACAGCTCTGGAAGTAAATTCAACAAAACTTAAAAGACCTAGTCGGAAAAGAATTCTGAAACCTTGGCTAACTCCAGGATTACTCCGCTGCATTCGCCATAGAGATAGACTGCATAAAAAGTTTTCGTGTAGTCCAGAGAACGAAGTACTCGAAACAACATATAAAAGATATCGCAATTTTTGCACCACATTGCTAAGGAAATTAAAAATTAACTATGAACGATCTCTTCTGCAAAGCGCAAATAACAATAAAGATAAATGGGAGGCGGTGAAATCTATAATACAACAGAAAAAACAAAAAACATTAGCTGACAATCTCATAAATACAGATACATCTAATTCTATAAATGACATAAACTATTTTTCTAGCATCGGCAAGCAGCTAGCAGATAATATAATTAACTCCTCTTATTCTAACTCATTACCCTATAGAACTGACATTTCGACTAATTTATATTCTATCGTATTACTTTCCCCGGATGAAGCTGAAATCGAAACATTAATACTTAACCTCAAGAATGACTGTGCTGTTGGTTGGGATTCCATACCAGCAAAACTTCTTAAAATGGCTAGACATGTCATAGTTCCTCAACTAACTAAGCTAATAGGGATCTGTATTGCGCAAGGTGTTTTCCCAAAAGTTTTCAAAAAGTCACTAATAACTCCTGTCTACAAGAGTGGATCTAAGGACGGTGTCGAGAACTACCGGCCTATCTCGGTTCTTCCGACAATATCAAAAATACTTGAGAAAGTGCTCAACAGTAGGCTAATACACTATTTAGAACATAATAAGATCCTGTCGGAATCTCAATTTGGCTTTAGGCGAGGGAAGAGCACCGAGGATGCTGTCAGCCAACTTGTAGAACATATATCATCTTGTGTGGATGCTAATCAAAAATGCGTCGGCATCTTCCTCGACTTGTCTAAGGCTTTCGACACCGTCTCAATTCCTCTACTTGCGGACAAGCTGGAACATATTGGCATTCGGGGAAATGCTTTAGGGATCTTCAGAGATTTCCTCTATGACAGGGCACAGAGTGAAAATTGGGGGACACATTAGCTCAGACGCCCATGTTGTATGTGGCGTACCGCAAGGAAGTATACTCGGCCCGAGTCTCTTCTTGATCTACATAAATGATCTGTGTCAACAAACGCTTGCAAATGGCAAAATTTTCACATATGCTGATGATACAGCTCTTGTGTTTCATTGCGCGACTTGGGACGAAGTAAAACGATACGTTGAGGTGGGACTACACAGGGTGAATCAATGGCTAAGAGCCAATCTCCTGACTGTGAATATTTCAAAATCGACACAAATTCAGTTCAGTTACTCCAAGATCAATCTCAAAAAAATTGAAATCAAATTACATGTATGTAACTCACCTCAGAATAATACAACCTGTGCATGTCTGGCTCTAGGGACATCGATATCAGTGAAATATTTAGGGGTTATTCTAGACGAAAAACTAAGCTGGCGCCAGCATATAGACCTTACCACCGCGCGTATTAGAAAATTAATTTGGATTTTTAAAAGACTCAGACAGGTGGCTGACCTTGAGCTATTACGCACTGTGTATTACGCACTAGCACAATCAGTTCTCGCATATTGCTTTAGAGTTTGGGGTGGCGCGTGTAAGACGTATATGATTCGCCTTGAAAGGGCCCAAAGATCTGTCCTTAAAGTAATGACATTCAGGCCATTCAGGTTCCCCACCAAAACCTTATATGCGAAATGTCAAATATTAACGGTACGGCAGATGTATATTTTAGATATCATCATCAAACAGCACCTTATCACGCCATACGATAATAGTGTTCTAAAAAAACGCACCACACGAAACATCTGTTTATCAATTAAATGTCGAACTGCATCAGCTAGAAAACAACATAAGTATTTATCTATTCATTTATATAATATGACAAACAAAGAGCTTAAAATAAATCCTCTCACAATGAAGGAAGCTAAAAGTAAGGTTAAATCATGGCTACTTACGCATGACTATGAACAAACCGAACTCCTTTTAAAATAGTATATACTTTAACATCACACACCACATACCTACATTACACATTCACACACCACAAACACTACACACCATATTCATACACTATACCACTAACACTCTTTTAAATTACTCCACGTTGGGAAATGTTTCTCGTGTTTATAATTTTCTCTTTTATCTTTTATTTTCATTTTTTTATTTTTTTATTTTTTACTTTAATTTTTGTACTTGTGTTTTTGATTAATTCTTATTGCATAAAACTCGACTCATAATTATTGGGAGAAGACACTGGCTCCTGTAACACAGGTACTATACCTAGCGCAGGAGTCAGGGCCTCACTACTTTTGTAAAAAATATTTATGTCAATAAAGAAAATATTTATTATTATTATTATTTATAGCTTTTAAAAAAGCCTGGATTTTAACAATAGTTACAAATGGAAGGCATAACTTGCAGAGTAAGCAAGCTGAAG
Source organism: Xanthia icteritia (assembly GCA_949128155.2). NCBI lineage: Eukaryota > Metazoa > Arthropoda > Insecta > Lepidoptera > Noctuidae > Xanthia > Xanthia icteritia. Next base: position 8,893,333 of record OX421938.2, on the reverse strand, counting down.
TGGCAGTGGGCTGGCCATATTTGCCGAAGGACCGATGGCCGGTGGAGCAGACGAGTCCTGGAGTGGAGACCGCGTTTCGGTAACCGTAGTGTGGGACGTTCCCCAGCTAGATGGAACGACGACCATGAACATGTGGCTGGGACAGAACGGATGATGAAGCGGAGGATAAGGTGTCGTGGTGCAGCCTGGGAGGGGCCTATGTCCAGCAGTAAACTGGGATAGGCTGAGTTGATTGACAAATGGAAGGCATTACCATGTGCGAAAATTGTGGTATTGTAACATTTCAGGATGTATTTGCTTTTAAAATGTTTTGTCCAAATTTTTATGTTCATCCCCTAATATTTTTACTGACATACTTGATCTTCTATAAACAGTGTTATTTTAAGGAAGACTAGATTGCGATAAATCATTAATGCACTGACTCTTAATTAGCGAAGTCATAGCGCAAACAAAAGGTCGAGCTTATCTCTCATACCTATAGGTATACATTTGTGAAACAAAACATTGAAATTTTGATTATAAGCAAATTAATATAATGCTGAATAATTCTTATTTACTCTTTTTATCGACCAATCAAAAATTTTGTTTGTATTGTGTAAGACGTAGTTACTACTTAGCTGAGATAATAATGTTGAAGCTAATTAATATTATTATATTTAAGAGAATGACAGTGACCTTAAGAGCCCACATTAATAGATAAGTAAAATAAATATGTATTTATTTCAATAACTAGCAACCAGTCTCGGCCTTGCGGGGTCACGAGAGCAAATATGCCAAAAAAACTGTCCTAATGTCGTATCAGCCTGATCTGTTGTGCATGTGAATAAGATTAAAATGTAACTGATGTTCATTCGTCTTGGAATATTTTTAATTAATTTAATTTCCAATCCTGCAAATATTTAAAAAGTAAAGAATAAATACATAAAAGTCAAGTTAAGTCCGCCTTTGTACAGTATTTTTTTTTTACTTGTGCATAAAGTTTTAATAAATAAAACAAACAAACTATGTACCAATTAAGTTTCTTCGTATATCTCTACTGGTTTACGCGGCGAACGCCATGAATTTTTTAGTCGCTATGATTTTTTCCGACTTAACAACAATCATAATCTTGTGCATTTACGGTTAATAAGAAGATGCACAAGAAAAATATATAATATAAGCACAAATATTAATGAACCGAAAGGACTGGCCACTAGCAACATACAGAATTGTGTGGAAAAAGGAGAAGCAGACATTTGCTTTGCAGTGGGACACTAAAGGCTAGTTAGATTGGACAAATAAACTATCAATTTTTTTTTCTAAAACATCAGAGATTTTTTTTTAAATAAGTACGGTTTACACTAACAATAATTTGTTTAACATTCTTAAAAACTAATAATAGTATAATAAAATATAATTTTATTACATTTTTGAATTAATAAATGCATACACGAATTGGTATAGGTACCTACCTAAAAAGCAATACGCAAACGATGCCCAACTTTTCATACTTATAGTACTTTTTCATTGATAGTGCCTAGTCAAATTAAAATTAAATGCTGTTCTATACAAAAACCCAAGTATTGAAGGAACAAAGAAAGTAAACGGTACCGGCCAAACTTGGCCTGCAGAAATGGCGCCTCAGTCCAGTAACGTCAGTTGACGTAGAGGTCATTTTCAGCCTACAAATTAATATTAATGAACTAGTGACAAACGTCACTAGTTCGCTCTAGAAAATCTAGAAAAATATTTATTGTAAATTGTCACAAGAATTACAATTTATTATATATATATTATTAATATAAATATATTGTGAAAATAAACGTAAATTCTAACAATAAATAATATTCTAATTGTGCATATTTTGTGCATATTTCGCCCTTTTTTGTGCATATTTGCATGCATATTTTAGCATTATGATAGTGCATGTAATCCGATATCAACTTATAAACTATTCCATAGTAAAATTATTTAGATTTATCCAAAACATTAGGGTCTTCTTTTACAGCCATTCTCAGCTGCCCAATAAAAAGGTCAAAGGATGACGTCAACCTGAAATTAACCCTGAACTGTTCACAACGCTTTAGGAACACAGGGTACAACCGTTTCAGAGTAACGTGATCCAAAGTGGGGAACAGATGATGCAGTGCGTGATCTCCGAAGAAAGTCATTGATGTGAAGAGACTGCTGTTGATGTCAGTACGGTCCATCACGGCTTCAAGCTCGTGCATGCCCCAGTCGACAGTGGTGTTCCTGGAGAATGATAAATATCGCTTAGCTTCAAACACCCAGTAAAGAAGTTTAAATTTCTATGGCGAAGCTATAAAACTGCCAACTGTTTCAGTACCTACGGTTGAATGGCCCAGTGAGAACATTGCTGTTTTAAATGAAACAATAACAAGTATTATGAGAATAATAATTTAAAATATTCTGAAAATGCATTCTTATATTGTTGAAGAAGCTTGTAGTAGTTAAAAATAAATTGACCTAAATTATTTGCAATTGTTCCTGATGCGACATGCAATCATGTAACAGCAGTAAAAATATTTTCCTTGAGTCTATTTTTAGATTCAGTCTCATTATAAAGATAGTCGGCAAAACATTCACTGACAGCAAGATGGATCCATTTCTGAGCGTAACCATCACTTTCAATTATTATGCGATTGCTTTTTATATCCTCGTTCTGAAAATCTTAAACCAAAAAAACCCCAGTTACGTAACATTATGTAACGGGAAAACATCCCAACTATTTATAATACAATATCATAAATTCGAAAGTGAGTTTGTTTGTATATTAGTTAGTTTGTTAAGCTTTCACGCTACAACGGCTGAACAGATTTGGATAAAATTAGGCACATGGATATACCATGACCTGGGTTAGGACACAGAATACTTTTTATCCGGATATTCCAGCGGGATCGAGAATTATGCGGGTGAAACGGGCGCAGATAGTAAAAATAATTTATTTACTTACTTGAGTTGATCACCATCTTTGAAAATGTCGGGGTGATGATGTGCAGCATTTGTGCCAATAGCATATATTATGAAACTGGTAGTACAAATAATCCAGAACCACGTCGAAGCAGCATGAAAGAGGGTAGAGCCACTAGCAAAGTATATCCAGAGGGGTAGGAGGAAGCCAATGCAATCATGCCATCTGTAGTGGCGGTTGAAGAAGTCTTTGCGGATAAAGAGGCTGACGTGCCTGAAAACATAAGAAGCAATTTCTTCAATATCATTCAAATAATTGCAGCAGTTTACGGGCACTACAATTTGTCACATTAATAATTTTCGTTTGAGAAGGCAACCGGCCCTCTTTGTAATGGAAATAGCTCATGCCGTAGTATAAGTCATACTAATAACTAGTATTATATGTAAATGTGACAGTGAGTTTGTTTGTTTGTTACGTTTTCACGCTAAAACGGCTGAACAGATTTGGATTAAATTTGGCACATGGGTAGACTATGACCTGAGTTAGGACATAGGTTACTCGCGGGCAACAGTTAGTAAGTCATAAACGAAGAATCCCAAGCCCTGTTCATAGAAATAGAACAAAATTCAACCAAAAGCAATGCAAAAATGCAATACTTACTAACCATTTTTAGTTTAGTATAGCTATTTAATTATTAGGCAAACTACAACTTGAATATCATTAAAGCTATCTTACCTCTTCAAAAAATTTATGATAGCGATAAATGGGTAAAACACAAGTTCAATTAAAAAAGAAAAGTATGAATAGGAAGACTTTTTTCTAGGATTCCAGAATATTATTGGCTCAAAAGCACTGATTTCTAAACCCATTACTGTGTTCGGATAAAGATGATGAGAGAGTACGTGGGATACTCTGGAGTCCCTTTAAAAGACAATAATACCATTATTTACATCCCTAGTAATTATTGTTGCCTCTTATTACTATTTACATAGTAAAAAAAATGCGACGCACAACTGGAGTTTACTCCATAATACGATTGTTTTTGAATATGCAATAGGCAAAGTGGATAAATAAAGGCAAGTCTTAAAACAAAACGGCCGAAATATCTAAATCGAAGTGTGAATGTATGAAGACTTTAAAAAAAAAATATTCCGTGTTATTTACGAATAAAACAAGTTAACGCTTGTATAAATTTCACTCCTCATAAAATTTCCATACCGGGCCTTATTTGAAAATCGATTCTTAAGGAATTAACCGGTGCCCTGTAAAGGGTAGAGCCCTTTACAGGGCACCGGTGTGGGCGCGTTCTTTGAGGCGGCGGCCAGCCCAACAGTTGAACGCGTCCCAGAAGGTCATGGCCATCCAGCTGGTCCGGGGATACCGTCCGGTGAGGCGGCGAGCCTTCTTGCCGGATTGCCGCCATGGGATCTAGAGGCAAAAGTCCTCGCACATATCTGGGAGTGACGCGAGGAGACGAAACACCGGGGCGTAACTTCGCTGCCGCGAGAAATCACGGCACAGCGGTCAGAGCTCCGGCAGGATCTCATGGCTTCATGGAGAGTACGATTGTCGCAACCTAGTGCTTGGCACGCCACAATAGCGGCGATAAGTCCCCTCTTTGAGGAGTGGCTAAAGAGGCGCCATGGCGTCTTTATCTTCCGCCTGACGCAGGTCCTCACCGGACACGGTTGTTTCGGGAGGTTCCTCTTTCGGATAAGGCGGGAGGAAACGCCCGGGACACGGTGGAGCATACGGTGGAGGTATGCCCGGTTTGGGCAGAGCATACGGTGGAGGTATGCCCGGTTTGGGCAGAGCATCGCTGTGTCCTCGTGGAGGCGATCGGTGGCGGTGATCTCTCGCGTCCGGCCCTGCAGTGCTATTCTGTAACCATCTCACCGTGAGAACTTAGGTGAAGTGAGCTCGGAGTGAGCTGTCAGTCCCTAGCAGCAGGTGGAATGACAGCTCACTTCACGCTCACTTCACCCAAGTTCTCACCGTGAGATTATTACAGAATAGACCGGCGGTTCCAGGCCATGGTATGGGGCGAGAGGGCATGGTAGGCCGTCACCTCCTGTTGCGAAGCAGTAATGCTTGCGAAGGAGGAGGTGGAACGCGTGAGGGAGAGGCAAACTTCGCGCCCTCACGCCTCTAGCCGTCGTAAGAGACGCCCTGGGCGTCGGAAATCGTAGGCCGATTCCCGGCCACTGTAGGCGCGGGCTTGCGGACGGTGAGCAATGGTAGTACTCCGTCCGATAAGGACCAGGCCCGGGTACGGTGCGTTGTGTTCCACGCGCGCCTCAAAGAGATGTCAGCAGAACCGGCGGGGTACGCTAGGACCGATGCCTGCCGGGGTCGCGGGAAAGTCCGAAAGGGATACCGTGGCCCCTGGCAAGTACAGGCAACTGAAGGAACACGGGTGGGTTTTAGTCATAAATAGAATAGATAAATCCCCACGCAAAAAAAGAAAGGAGTTAACAAAAGAAAACATCGTCATGAAGCTACCATTCAAAGGATCAATAGCGCCCGTGTCATATCTTTCATTTACATAATTTAAAGTATTGTATTGTAATTTAAACTTTCTTCGACTTTGACCGCCTTGTTGGTCTAGTGGTAAGCAAGCGCTACTGCTCAGCATGAGATTCTGGGTTCAATTCCCAGGTCGGGTAAACTGTTACTGGGTTTTCCCATTAGAAATAGCAGCAGCAGCAGGGGATTTGTGCCTGGTTGATAGGTAGGGTTAGTGCCTGAGAGCCCCGATCGCGCATGTTTACGTTGCGGAGGGCCACGATTTCGATAAATTTTATCACGGCAATAGGCTCGCCCCCTATTACATGGGACTTAAACATAACTGGCGAAATGTGGATGTACTATAAGTACACTTCTGCCTAACCCTTCGGTGAATACAGGCGTGATGATTTTTTTATGTTTGATTAGGAATAAAAGTAATTACCACTTCAGGACGCTGCCTTCATCATTTTCATTAAAACACCTTTCGCTATTTTAACAAAAATCTCACCTTTTAGCTATCAACAAGTTTTGTATTTACCTGTAAGACATCATAGTTAAATTGAAAGGGTACATTCTCCAGTTAGTTTTCATGTGTAGGTAGCTGTGTGATGCGACGGTGGTCCACGCTAAGGCGAGAGATGCTGCCAAGTATGACGTCATCACAACCCAGTAACTGGTAGCCCAGCAAGATATGGCTGACGATAACAATACCGTAGCAAAAAGACTGTCAATAATATAATCTGCTTGTTTACTCTCACTATTTGGTACTTTTTTTATTACCTCTCCAACATCTCGTTTTAATGTCTTGTAAAATCCATCCTCTTTGAAAGTAAATGGCGAATTTCTAGGTGTTTGAGCGTCTCTAATGTAATATTTTTCTTTGATTTTTTCTACTACGGGATTTAAGTGATGACACTCAAAGGCTTCTGTTATGTCTGTTCCCTGCAAATATTACGTTTGTTAATGGGTCCCAAATAATAATTCTTAAACAATAATTCGGTCCTAACTGCCCCATAAATAGAATAAGAAATGATAAATATTGCTTTCGCAGGACAAATTGACTTTCATATTTTATTACCGCGGGCCTAACCCTACTTTGCTCACAACAAAAATATATTTTAACGGTAATTAGGTTACCTTAGAGAGTTCCAACCACTCGGCTCCGCCGGGATGCTTATCTTGAAAGTCGTCAAAATCGTAAAGCCCATCACGTTTTCTCCATAAACCTTCTGCTGCATCATCCAGGGCTTTTCCTTCTAGCCATTGTATGGGATCCTTTAACCCTTCATCTCTCAGCGAAGGGTATTTCATTTGAGGCAAACTGACATGAGCATTTTTTTCGGCTACTGTTTGATGAGCCCACTCAATATAGTTTTTACCTTTAGGAGTCATATTTTTGTTCACTATTATTATACAATAATGATTTGTTTATTATTAATTCAGACAGACGCGCCCTGAACCAAAAACACAATTTAAATGGGAGGGTGCGTAATCTGCGAATTTATATCATGATGTAGAGAAATTTAATGACACAGCCGATAATTTTACAAAAGATTAGATTACATACTTTACCTTGTAAAAACACTAGTCAAAACAATATACTTTTGTGTCTGTTCATATAAAAAAAAAGTTCTATATGAACAAGTAGTTCATATAGAACTTTTTTTTTATCGCTCTTTTTTTTATCGTTCACACAAAAATCGGTTTCGACAGAACACCGAAACAAAAGAACCAGTATTTATGTTTTTTCGAACAAAAGGACACCCTGTGCTAACCGCTCGGTTGGAAAGTGACTGACACCCAGTTTTAATGTCAATATTGTCTTTATGGATCTCCCCAGTTACTCAAAGTACCAAAGTAACATAAACACAGAAGGTAAGATTGTCCAAGTCAAGTGGAAGTTCCCTTAAAAAAGTTTTGATGCCGTAATGCGAAAAGTACATACGCCAGCCTTTTTTTTTATTTTGGGTGCGGATTTATCATACAACTTCTCCCGCTCTGGGCGGAGCGGGAGGGCGTGTCAGACTCTTACTGACTAAAACCCACCCGTGTTCCTTCAGTTGCCTGTACGTTGCCAGGGGACACGGTATCCCTTTCGGACTTTCCCGCAACCCCGGCAGGCATCGGTCCTAGAGGACCCCGCCAGTTCTGCTGACATCTCTTTGAGGCGCGCGTGGAACACAACGCGGCGTCGACCTGGGCCTGGTCCTTATCGGACGGCAAGCCACCCATTGCTCACCGTCCGCAAGCCCGCGCCAGCCTCAAGTTGGTAACACAAAATATTGACTCATAGTTCTCCAGAATCTTAAAACAGACCTCCCAGTACGAAAGTTTTACAGCAAGACATACATATAAAATTGAGCCCTGAAATGTGCTTTTTACGATTCTTGGCCTTTTTCGAAGAACTATAACCACAAACTGAAAGCGAGTCAGCTGGCAAACGTCCTATTAGATATTCTACGAGAGACATAGAATATTTTATCGTACCTAAAACTACGTGCCAAAATTATGCACTTAAATTCTTTGTATTTTTCAATAAATAAGTAGGTAGGTACTGTAAGCCAGAATACATTATGACAATATAATGGTGATATCATTTATTATTACTATCTTTACATATAATATATCTGAAAACATGATGGCTTATCAGGATGGCTCTCCACACAATCACCGCAACTCTATTCGAATAGTGCCCGTTGAGGAACCATGTCTCATATTTAAACGCGGGTACTGCCAATATTTAGTAGTAAATTAGCTGATTTTGTAGGCGCTATCCTAGAATTTGTAGTAAAACCCTTCAAAAAAATACGGGACGTTTAAGGTAAATATCTATACCTAATACAATATTAATTGAAGTTATTTTTTGATACACCAGTTGAGTGCTTTTGGTATTTTAAATGTTAATTTATATTCAAATTCAAAATTTTCAAATTCAAAAGTCATTTATTCAAACTAGGCTGAGAATCAGCACTTTTCGAACGTCAAAATAACATAAGACAGCCCCCCGAAAACGCCCACCCTTCACCACTTCCTAGTGCTTTAGCTGGGAAGAAGAAGTGGCGCAACAAACTCCCCAGCTGCAAAGCTGTCTGAATAGTTAGAAAAACTTAATTCTATACAATAGTACTTATGCAAAATAATTTACTTTACGCAACACAAAAAATTAAATTTAATTATTTTCTATATGTCACCTGGCACATGCCAATATACCAACAAAAAAATAAAAAGAACTTAATACCCGAATGAAAGCCTCCAGGTATAAATGGCGTGCTCGTTTACATATAGCTATTAAAGCTGTAAGTCGGAAATTACAAATGATAAACTAGCGAACTAGCTAACTATCGAAATAAAAATAAATAAACAGTTAATTACTAATAACAACAACAAAAACCATGGTCAGCAAGCCGACCAGTCACCACAAGCAGCACCCGTTCACGAGCATAACGCAAAGATCAGTCAGTACCCCCTTCGCCATATTTGAGGGAAGGAGGCAACCCGACCCCCGACGCTACTGCAAGCAGTGACATCTAAGGGAGCATGATGAACTTGCTGCCGGTTGCTCAGGCAAGAATAATATGATCAATTTTCGAGGTCGCTAGCTGACCATATATTACAATACAACTCATAAAAATAAAAACTGTCTAAAGAGTAGATTACCTCAATAATAAATGAAAACAAAATTAAATTAATTGACTTATACAGTCAAATAAAATAAACTAAACAATTAAATTAGTGTGGAGTAATCTTTAACTTTATAGAAGCCTTTTTGACATAGTTTGTGTTTAATAAATGATTTAAATTTATTGAGGCTCAGTTCTTTAACATGGCTTGGGAGTTTGTTGTAAAAACGTATACTTTGGCACTTATATGAATTACTAATTTTTTGGAGGCTAGTCCTGGGCACAATAAGTAAATCTTTGTTTCTAGTATTTATGCTATGAATGTCGCTGTGTTTAGAATATAGATTAATATTCCTTTTAACATAAATCTGGTTCTCAAATACATATTGAGATATAATAATCGTACATATTGAGATTTAATATATAATCGGGTGGAGTAGTTGTAAGATGTTATTGTGAATGCATACACATTTTGTAATAAACACAAATAGGTACTTATCTCATAGGCTATCATGATGCACTTGGAGTTTCATGATTATTAAGGCCTTTATATACTAGGCGTTTTTTTTTTATTACAAAATAAAACGGCTTTTGTCAAAAGTCCAACCGAAACATCAACGATAAATAAACTACAAATTATTCATTTTTAATTATATTTTAATGATTTAATAACTTTATACAAGGTATTACGTAGCGAGGTTCACAGTTGACCTTGCATTACAGTATGTATGGGTGAGCGCTATGCGCTCTCCGCCCTCTATCTCAAAAATGGTTGAGCGCATGAAAAACATGTTTGAATCAAAATTTGTCGCAAATTTTATGTTTTACAATTTTATACTAGATTTTAACATCATTGGAGCTATAGAAACCTAAATAATCGCGAGCAACCAATTTCTGTGACCTTTGACCTTGAATAACTTACGACGCAGACTCGAGATTATATGAGACTTTTGAGACACATTTTAGAACGCCAAATCGAAGGTGTATACGAGTTTCCAGATTATTATCTCTCATTCCGAGGTGAAACGCTAATTTACCTGACTTAACTAAAAGATCAAGCCAGTTCGTGAGTTCTTTGTAGGAATTTCCTTTTTGGTATAGCAGCCCAAAATTATAAAAAACCCAAAACTATTTCCAAAGCAAAGGGAGGGAACTCGAAAATCTTGCATTAAGTGACACTCCCATTTAACAAACAAACTCTTTATTATTAGCTAGGATTCACCAGCCGCCACCGTCGATTAAAATCAATGTGTGTGTAATTTAATGCACTATTCTATTTACAACATCAAAGGAACCAATCGACTATCTATTATTTATACTAATGAACTAGTAATTAAATTAATAGATCTGTCATTGATGCAGAGTTGAGTGCAATACATATTACTGGCCAGTCGCGTATTACACGAGGCGTGCCAATTTAAAAAGTGATTCTAAACAAATCATGGCCCCTAATTCGGAATGGGAAGAGAGGGCTCAACAAAGAGCGATAGATAAAAATACTCATGTGAGTTTTCCACAGTTAAAATATCCATCTTTACGAGATGATTATATCAGGGACCCAGTTCAATGGCTCACTGGAAAAGCCATGGACGACGGGGCTGAAGGATTATGGCGTATTCATGACAAACTATACGACATGACGAGCTTCATGAAGAGACATCCGGGTGGTGAAGAATGGTTGGAACTAACCCAAGTAAGTGATACTTAAATTTTTATTTTTAAAGTCATCAAAATGGATAGGTGGGGACCCTGCTGTCATATCCTCCTATTTTTAAGTCGAGTGCTCTTCTTTATTTTTGAGACGTTGCCAAATGTTTAGTGGTCATTTCACTTGACGTCCATTTCTCCGGGCAATCAGAATCTCCATTTCACTTCACTACTTAGTTGTCATTGATTTTAATAATAATATTTTTGATACGTAAATGGTTTTACTTGATTATAAACTTTTTTGTGGTGCCTGCATTTATATTATTTTAAGATGAATATGCATCGTGTTTAAAATAGTTACACTTAAAGTAATTATTAAACTATCTAACAGCTCAATCATTAACATAAAACGTTTATTCCTAAACCAATACAATTTAAAATTTATGTTTTCAGGGCACCGACATTACTGAAGCTTTTGAATCTCATCACTTGAACCCATCCACAGAGAAAATTCTTACACAATATTATATAAAGGATGCAAAGACTCCTCGTAATTCGCCGTTCACGTTCAAAGAAGATGGCTTTTATAAAACGCTAAAGAGAGCGGCTTTTGAGCAACTCAAGAAAATCCCTAAGGATGCATCTAAAACTGCAGATAATATAACAGACGGGTTGTTTTTATCGCTGCTTATAAGTTCTGCTTTAGCCTGTTGGGTTACGAATAGTTTTGCAGTAAAATTTTGGTATGCCTATGCGTCGGTCAACTTGGCCTTTTTGACCGTGGCGTGCCATAATTTCATACACAGAAAAACTAATTGGAGGATGTATTTGTTTAATATGAGCATGTGGTCTTACAGGTGAGTTTTATTTTAATTATTTCAGCAGTTAGGTATATTCTATAAAATATTAAATTAAAAAAAAGATGACAAAATTTTAATGCTTAAATGGTTTGGTCATCTTGAGAGGATGAGTGAAAGGCGACTAACAAAAGGCAGATGTGAGTGGAAACGCCGGGAGGGGACGCTCTTGAAGGACATTATAGTGACCTTATAATGGTGACGTTTTTCAAAGAGGTCGTCGTACTCGCAACTAGCGTGCATGTATAACGAAATGTGTGAACGTAAGCAGAGCAAAAGGAGTATGAATGGATCGTAGTAGGTGGCGTCCTGTAGTTTCTGCCACATGGAAGAAGGAGTGAATTTATGTAGTAAATTATACAGGCAAACAGCAGACTGCTCTTATTAGTATTGTTTATGCATTATGTGTAATAGGTGCTCTTTATATACCAAGTTTACAAAGCACTCACACCCAAACTCAAAGCATTTATTTCTATTTAATCAACCACAGGCACTTTTGAATTCTCAAGGCGTCGCGTCGGTCAGTAAGAAAGATGAGGCTACTTGCCCATTCAAAAGTGGAGAAGGATGGGCTAGAAACTCCATACACACGATTTCGTGTACAAGCATGTAGTTCACTAATCACCCGTACAACTTCCTTAGAAAGCAACTAAGCTCGTAAGCTGCCATTTGAACTTTTTATCCCACCGAACAAAATCTGTTAACCGGCATGATTTCTCGAGCGAACTCCAAACTACGTAGTTTAATTATGCTGATGAGAAAATTGTAGAGTTTTTAATCAAGGCGAGACGTCTCGCCAAGTAATTAAGGCCTTTAAGCTTTTGAAGTATCTTGAGATGTCTTTTACCCCTTTGACGTGTTACAACTTACGTGTTAACTGTTTGACGTCACGATGTAGAACTTGTTTATTCTAATTAGGAATAATTATATACCCTAAGGTATATGTACCGTATTAAGATCGAGCAAAAAACACCGAAAAAACACGTCTCTTGTATAACTTTGTTTAATTTTTATTATTTATTGTTATAGCGGCAATAGAAATACACAATCTGTGAAAATGTTAGCTGTCTACCTATTACGGTTCATGAGATACAGCCCGCTGACAGACAGACGAACGACGGATGGAAAGCAGACGCTTAAGTAATAGATAAATAAAAATGGAACAGCAATTGTGTGAATTTATCTGCCTGATTAAATCAACCAGAACTTCTCCGCAGTACCTACTGACCAGAACAGACCACAAGCATTTTTAAACTGGAAGATTTTGGATTATGATCCAAATTTTTTTAGTAGCTAAGAACCTCCTCGGTTCTTAGATTCTACAAACTTTTTGATCATACTCCTCAAACAAACATTACTGAATTGGAACAGAACCAAAGAGCAATTCTTATGGTAGCTTCCAATTGAATGCCTTACAAATGAATAATGCTCTTAACTTAGTCAAAATCTTCTTCTGTGCTCAACAATAATAAAATTTGTGTTATTTTATAGAAATAATGGTGTTCTAAATTAAAGGTTTGCCGACGTAGCGCACCGATCCCTAATTCATAAGGTACAACGCTATATCCGGTTTGATCTTCTCTGCGTTCCGAATAAACTGTATCTTAAAGGGGCATCAGTTTTTATTAAGTATATTTATACTTGACAAATCTTAAGTATAATATACAATCTAAAACTAAAATATATATAGATTTTAGTATATACCTAAAAGAAAAAATAAAACAAGTAAAAAATAAAGGGAAGGGCATCAAAAAAGTCATCCGCATCGCTGTCAGTGGGAAAAGTGCCCAAGAGGCTGGCAGCGTTGCGACGTTGGATGGCAATGCTGATTCTTTGACCTAATAATTGGCCATCGCTCTGGTCACGTGAAGAGTCGACCAACCGCTTGGCGATGTCCCGAAACACTCGATGAGCACTCGGAACTCACAGCCCTAGTTTTTCTTGTATAGGTAATTTCTAATGACATTTACATGATTGTATCTGGGCTACCGAGACAATTTAAGAAATCAAAACTAAGTAACAACAATCTTATTATTAATTTACCTTCTTATCTGTTCTTAGATATCCAAGGTTAAAATGTCCGACGTACCTACATGGCCTCTTCTTCAAATTATGCTGGATCATTTTGATAACGCAATTTCACTGTCTCATTCAAAGTGGGAATTATTAGAATATCAAGGGAAAGATAATAGTTTAGGATAGAGCTGCTGTTGTAAAGTAGTTTTAGGCCCGCTTGAACCACAAATCACTAAAAACAATTTGCGCTAAATGAATTTAAAACAACGTTCAGTTTATGTCAATCGTTTGAAAATGACAAAGACAAATGTTTATTTATTAGACCATGGAAGACTAACACCTTAAAAAAGCTGAATAAATAAAAACATAATCACCGGAACGCCAGAAACAAGTCACGTTTAACGCTTATCGCATTTAGTGATTTGTGGTTCAAGTGGGCCCTAGGGTTTAACTCAGATGCGAGTGATAACAAAGCTCTATCCACATAATAATTTTCTAATCAGGCCCTTCCTGGCTCTAGATTGTCCAAGTGTTTTACAACAAAGCATACTCTTTAAGTAGTAGTCCCGGACATAAATTCTTTAACAGAAATCTTTTCCCGTCCTTGACGAGACACTGAGCCCGGATAACCCAGTAAGGCCCTAACCCTGATAAATTATCTATATTTTTTCTGTTCCAGAGATTTCCGAGTATCCCACGTGCTGTCTCATCATCTTTATACGAACACCCTCATGGACTTGGAGATCAGTTCCCTGGAACCATTCCTGTTCTACAATCCTAGGAAGGATAAACCACTGCACGCAAAGCTGGGATTTATTACCGAGATCTTCTTCTTTCCCTTCGTCTTTTTGTTAAGCTTCACTAAGAGGTAAGATAATTATCTTTTACTTGAACTGTTGTCTAACTTAAGAATATTGCCGCACTCGACCAACGCCGGTTGACGTCGATCAACGTTATCAATCAACGTATACTGCAATCGCAATTTAGTGTCCAAACATGTAAACAAGTAAGTATGTATTTTGACAACCTTAAGAGCATTTTTACCGAAAGTGGGCATTGTTGCAAATAGCTTATTTCCATACACTAATATTGTCAAATTAATCAAAACAGCGAAATATTTGGGAGCTATTTGCGACGTTGCCCACATTCAGTATAAACGCTCTTACATACTTAAAGTACAATTTGTATAGTCATTCTGCAATTCTGCAATCAACTCAATTTACATAGTGTAAAGTTGATATTCGTTTAAATGGAAATAACATTGATTTGAAACAAGGACTTGAACTCTTCTTTTTTTATCGATAGTAATGTAATCACTCGACGTGGTCAATTCGATGTGGTAACAACCTCAAAAGGACTCGCCAGTGACAGTCCTTTCTTCTATCCAACTAAAACTTGACATTTTGACATCATACACAATTTAAATAAACCTGCAAGAATTATTTTTTGAATTATACCTACTTATCTAATTCATCAACATTATCAGTTCTCGTTTTAATCTTTAACACATTCATCATCATCATCATTTCAGCCGAAAGACGTCCACTGCTGGACATAGGCCTCCCCCAAGCACCGCCACTTCGACGGGTTATTTGCCTCCCACATCTAGCGGATTCCTGCGGCCTTTGCAAGGTCATCGGTCCATCTTATAGGAGGCCTTCCAACGCTACGTCTTCCGGTACGCGGTCGCCACTCCAAAACTTTTCGGCCCCATCGGCCATCTGTTCTGCGAGCAATGTGCCCTGCCCATTGCCACTTAAGTTTGGCAATTCTAACACATTACGCTATCATTATTTCACACGTTGAACATAAACATAACTGAATTGAATAATAATCGTGATAGCAGTATATACCACATTTAATTTGTGTACCTTACTAAATATCGCATACGTTTTGGACTTAAAAATAGTATTTGATCTAAAAGACCTGCAAGTGCTTAGCAAAACAGAAACTGAATCTACCAATAAAACTATTCTAAGCGATTAATACAAAAATCATTTACTTATTCCAGGTTCCTTTCAATATTCCTTCGTCAAGGGTTTTTCAAGAGCCATTATCGATGGCACGATGCCATTGGCTTACTCCTTCCCGTATGGATGAGGCTCGCTAGTGGCGCCCCCGTACTCGACGTGATCTCAACTTGGCTATGGATCAATTGCACTGGCAGCTTACTTTTCTACTCCATCGGTGTGAATGCTGCCCATCATCATCCTGATGCAATCAAAGATGGCGATCAACCCGCGTAAGTGATTAGATATATAATTTTTATCTTGTGTTGGCATGTACACGAGTATCATATTATCGTTGTAAAAAGATTATGCAGTCACAATGTGCACTGAATTTACGTCAGTATCATTATATAATAGTCAACGCACGTAACTTGGCAAGAATCGTAGGTGCGCAGAATACGTTTTCGTTTGTTTTTCATAATAAACATATTCAAAAATAAATTATGGCAATAACCAAAGAATAAAGGCATGCAATAAAAGTGTTTTTTTTTTTGTTGCACTAAGTGTAACATGCGCAAACTTACTCCCAATACGCTAAACCCTTGCCAAGTTATGTGCCGGAGACTGTACTCGAGGATATCATACCTACTGTTTTCATCTATCATTTTCTGTTCGATAAAATAGATTTTAATAATGCCAAATTAAAAATAAGAACTTTATCTTGTGATATAGCAGTTCGAACAGTTATCTAAAGCTAAATATAACTGGATATTTCTGCTGTGATAACAAAACTAAAATATTGTTTTCGAGGCAAGTCATCTGTTTTCATTCAGTTGTTAATATTAATGACAAGATGAATTTAAATTGTTTCGCTTATCTGTGTAAATCCAATATTAAAGTTGTAGAATATCTACAACTAACGAGCCAATAAATAAAGCAAACGAAATTAATCAAAAACACACACAGTTTTTCCTACGAAATCCTACTACATATTAAACTACTTATACTGTGCTTATGTGTAGCATAAAGTTCACACGTCCAGTTACAAAAATTATCCTATTAGAAGAAATAAAATAATGAATTTAAAAATTCAGGAGCGAGACACCAGACTGGGGAATGCACCAAGTAGAAGCGCTTCTCGACCGCAAGGATATAAACGGCAACGCCTTTGCCGTAATGACGTTGTTCGGAGACCACGCCCTCCACCACATGTTCCCTACTTTAGACCACAGCCTACTCAAGTACATGCATCCGATCTTCATCGACCTTTGCGAGAAGTATCAAGCAAACTACCGAGTCTCTACACAGTTCAATATGGTTCTCGGACAAATAAAGGAAACAATGCGCACAGATTTTAAAATCAAGAAATAATTTCGCACCTAATTTCACTGCAAAATAAGGTTGTAATACTTGTAACATAAAATGAAAATAATGACTCGTAAAACAAGCTTATCATAACATTCTCAATGTAATATTTAGATGAGGCATCAGATATTATTCGTAGAACGTAATATTTATTTTCTTAATAAACTCGCTTCTGGATTTATCCTTTTGTTTTTATAAAGATGATAATATACTCGAAATGGAGTTCTTATGTTATTCTTTTAATAGTTTGGCCTCTGTTTCTGAAAAGGTTATATTTTATTTATCTATTCGATAGCGAAACTTTCCATGTAATAAATGGCCGCTTTGAATTTATTTTACTGACTACCTATCTTTTAAACGTATCTGACTTATTCAATAAAATGCCAATCATCCATGTTTAAAAGTTATAAATGTTTTATTTGACCCTCGTGTAATCAGGCAGATATAAGACAGTCATTATAACTAATAAACCGAAAACTTGCCAAATTAAATAAAAAAAATAAAATTCAGCTGCTAGCCTTTCTTTAGCAATCTCCTCCCGAATCAGAGTCACTTTCTCCTAATCTGTCCATTGCATCTCACCATTAAAGGTACTACTGCCGACCCCATTAAGAAAATAGAATGACAATTTAGCCCTTAATTCTCTTTACGCGACCTTTTAACCCCTAATTTAAATTCACGCAACAATTGCGAGAGCTTTCGGATGGTACAATGGTAAAAACCCCTGTAGCCGAGTCGAGGGTTCAAACCCTAATCTAAAACGGGATCAGACTAGATGTCGATACCACGCAAACGAATATAACATGGCTATAAATTGTAAGCTGGGTTAAAAAATGCATGCATTTGGTGTGTGGACGAAGTTATAGATATTTATAATTCCCTATTATAAATATGATGAACTGACTAGTTTTTTTAATGAGGAATTCCTTCTGGATAAGCTCCGAATGGAAGCGTCAGGTGGACCGATGAACGCCGACCTTAGGAATGCCGCAGGATTCCGCTGCGTTTGAGAAGCATAGGACCGGTCGATGTGGAGACTTCGAGAGCCTTTTTTCGCCGTGGTGCCTCACTTGCCACTCCTCAAATAGCTCCACTTATCACCGCAATTGTGGCGTGCCCAGCGCTGGATTGCGGCAATCGCATTCTCCATGTCGCCATAAGATCCCGCCGGAGCTCTGTCCGCTGTGCCGTGATTTCTCCCGGCAGCGGAGTTACGCCCCGGCGTTTTGCCTCCTCGCCCCACTCCTAAATATGCGCAAGGACTTTTGTCTCCAGATCCCTTGGTGGCAATCCGGCAAGGAGGCTCGCCGACTCACCGGAGACCGTGCAGTATCCCCGGACGAGCCGGTTGACCATAACCCTTTGGGACGCATTCAACACGCCGCACACCGGTGACCCGTAAAGGGCCATAGACCGCACGACCCCCGCGTTGAGCCTCCTCCTCCCTGCAAGTAGAAGTGGGCTGTAATCCACCACGCAGGCCCTGTGCGATATTTACATGTAAAATCACCTCAACCTGCAGCATTCGCTTCATTCGTTCTTACACTCACTCGCTGATTGCAGTCACAACAAAATTGGAATTAGCATAAAATATAGCATGTATTAGTTCGAAGTACATTCTCTCAGAGACTCGTTACTTCATCATGTAAATTAGACGCCTCTCGCGAGAATTGTAAAGAATTTGTTCCTCGTCTATGACAAATAACTTCGCACGTGTCGGCAGCGCTATGAAAAATGTGCAATTTTTGTGTACATGTAATTTTCACGAAACCGTAACAGAACTATGAATAAAAGTAGATGGTTGAACTCATTAAAACAGGCTACAAAAAATATTGCTGATTATGGAAAAATTAATTCGTATTTGGTTTTCGGGTGGTTCTATTTATTTTTGCATAACTTCAAAATGATTATTTCTATCGAAGTATTAAGTTCGTCAAAAAATAATACGCAGAAACGATTTTGATTCAACAAATAACAAAGTCTGCGAGGACTTATTTACTCCTTCGGAATCCTGACTTAATTTAGTGCAGAAATAAATTTCTATTGCCTATGGAACTCCCATAAAATCTACATGTTTTGTTAGTTTATTACGTAATTTCCGTAACCTGCAAATCCCCTCATATTTTGAATGTGCAGGTCGAAGTTATCTTCAGATCGGGCAATCCATTCCACGCAAATTGGCTATTTATCCTGACATAAGCGTGAGTTATTGTGGACCGTAATTCGTATGTCCTGTGTAAACATCTTTATTTGGAGATCTTAGAGAATTTGGTACTAAGAATAGATGGAATTCCATTGATCAGTAGGTTTAATTTTGGTAGGTAGGATTTTGGTCAACCGATTTTTTTCGGTTACAACATTTATATTTTTTACAGGTATTTTTAAAGGTTACCTTATATGAATACAATCAGTATTAATACCGGTTACCGAAATATAAATCCATATTCATATTAATTTATTTGCATACCATAATGTTTATAAAAGATGTTACATAATGCTTAAAGCTAAAGTACATTTATGGACCCTGTTAAGGGCACAGCAACGTGTAGTATTAACTAACAATCAAAATTCAAAAATACAAAATACAAAGTTTTTTTTTTTTGAAAATAACTATTCTTATATATTTATGTAAGCTTATATATTACGTATCAGCAGTAATAGTTGTTGAGGGAATATTTATGTTTGTGTCCCCTCTATTTTACACGAGCCGTCGACATTAGTCAAAGGGCGCGCATCGTCTATGAGTGTGTAGCCGGTGTTGAAACGGTAACTTAAATGAGGTACATAATTATTTTTCTTCTTCTTGGTTACCCAGATAGCGGTTACCTTAGTCGTAGAAGTAACCAAAATTCTTCGATATCTTTACCGTTATTTATAAAGATTTTCGGTCCCTACTAGGAACTATTGAAAAATGTCGCGAAGCACAGGTGTTCTGATTGGTTTGGAGACTGTGGAGCGCGTATGTCAGTTTAATCTTTGTCATGACTGCGTTCCAGCATGGATAAAAAGCCAAGCTGGTTAAAGTAGGTGTATAAAGCGATTCAAGCAAAATGAGAATAAAAATTGCACCACACAAGGCGAAATCTGAAAACATATTATTATTTCAGGAGCTTCATACAATGTTAAGCCTATGCAGCCAACTTTGTTTCAAAATATTGTTATGCACCTGCTACAACATGAAAGTGTTTATTCTAAATAATGATTTTACCGTCGAAATTTATTCTTGTGAAGGATTTTAATCAAGATCAAAACAAAATTAACATTTTATTTAATCTAAGTTTGCTGCTCATAAAACAACTAAAGTAAACAGTTTAGTCATTTTATAAGCCATTAAGTTATACAAATTTAATACTTGTTTATTGCTTATTCTAGTAGGTAGTCAGAATCTGAGATTTTTTATTAAAAACTTTTTAATGGTTTGAAATATTGTTGGTAAAAAAAAAATACGGTTTTGATGTTTAAATGTATTTTAAATGTTCCTATTAATGTTTTTTGGTTTCCGTAAGCAAAGGGTGCCAACGGGGCCCTATTACTAAGGCCGTCGGTCCATCTGTCACAGGGCTGTATCTTTTGAACCGTAATATGTAGACATTTGAAATGTTCTCAGAGTGTGTACTATTATGGCCGTTAAAATAAACAAAAAAAAAAAGTAAAAAATTAAAGGTTTTTTTTCTGCGTTTTTAGAACATATTTTTAAATATTGTGCGGTGATACGGAACCCTTCGTGTGCGGAGCCGACTCGCGCTTGCCCACTTTTTTGGATTAATAAATAAATATTATATTTTTATTAGAAGAACTTGTATTTTATGTTCATGAATAATTTCAGGCTAAAATGGTTGGCGTTTTAAATAGAATATGCTTTATTACGTACATAATAAAGCATATTCTATTAAAATTACACTATACAAATTACAGATATAAATGTAAAATGTTACGTAGGGTGACAGTGGGTTTAACTGCTTTCTGAAAAGCCATTGGACTTCGACTGCTAAAGCTGAAGCTTCGACTTTGGTGTTTGAATGTCTAGTTGGTAACTAGACATTCAAACACCAAAGTCGAAGCTTACTTACATTGGATGAAAACTGTACGCTTTCAAGCATATGAGCCAAAACGACGAGACAGAAAAGCGCAATATTCTGTTATCCCCAAAAAAATGCACAGAACATGTCCATAAAAACGAGTCCAAAACTAAACCTAGTGGTTTGGTTTGGTTTTGGACTCGTTAACGGAACGGAGTTAGAACGGATCTAGCAGGTAGTGGTAGTCCAATACCTGTTAGATCCGTTCTAGCCTGTCCCTTACTGCCCCAGCGACGCCCTAAGCCTAGGTCACCAGCGGGTGCCCTTAGCAGGAAGTCGCTCAGTTTATAAGATTTTTGCCCTGGCTGGAGGCCTTAATTATATGGCGTCAACAAGATAGCCCGGTTAAGCGGCCTACAACCTCCTTGGTTGACCTACGAGATGCCCTTCAGAAAAAAATAAACAAACCTCTACGAAACAGCAAAAGCCAACTGACAACACTAAGCGACAAGGCTTGTGTTTTTCGACTCATAAAAAAATAAACGGTGCAAGTGAAGCCCGTGTACAAAGGACACAAAGGGCGACTGCCGACTGCTCTTTATTGTTCGCCTCACAATATAAAACTTCCTTTCATGCCAGAAGTCTTGAACCACAAAAACGATAATATTTTGTTGTAAAATATACGAATTATTTTCTTTTGCCTCGAAATTGTAGCAGCACCTGTAAATGACAAACGGGATTTCATTCAGGGAATTAAAGTTAATCTTTTGAATACGTTACGTCTTGCACACAATACAGCCTTTTTTTTGCTGAAAGGTAAACTTACATAGATCGTACTATGATCGCTACTGACGGAACCAGCTGCTTTATTTTTTTATTTATTTATCTTTATTCCAAAAAGGTTAGTAACTTATAAGCTAAGCCCCACAAAACCGTTGCAATGGTTTGACTGTGGGGTCGATGAGTCTCTAGACATACTTAAATGTACTTAAAACTAAATATTATTTAAACTTACACTTTTAAAAAACTTAAAACATTTCTAAATAATATAATTTTAATTTACGTCTAAATCTATTTGTGTTATGTCTGCCGGCAGACTGTTCAATAGGTATGGTATTCTCTTGTTTAGTGTTCTACTACTCTGGGTACATTGAATCTACCAGCAGCCATAGATCGTGTATTATGATTGTTGTATACGTGAGTTAAGCTATGCTCTTGGTTACTGTGGTGGTTAACTAATAAAATATATTCTTATCTTCGTAAGTAACCTTATAGTAACAACTGTATACCGGGGCCTAAGTACTCTTTAGGTACTTCAAATAGACACGAATATTTTAACTAAGCCTATTTAACCGTACCTTGATGTAGGTAACATTGTTCTAATCAATCAATTGGTTGCGGTCGGTTTCCAGTCTAACCGGATGCAGGTGAATACCACCCAGCGACTCACGACTGCCTATCTGACCTCCACAACCCAGTTACTGGGTAACACGATACCCCTTGGTAAGAGCGGTTGTACCCGTAACGATTGTCAAAGATGTATGATGGCAGCCGGTACGAACACGAATGGCTTAACGTGCTCTCCGAGGCACGGCGGGGTCTCGATTTGTAATGGATGTTGATGTTCACCCATCTACGAACCGACCGCACCCGAGCAGCTGTTATCATTAATCCACGAGCCCTTCCAAAAACATTGTTCTAATTATACTTCCCTACACGATAAACCAAATGCTCTTTGTAATAGACCTTAGATTCGACTACTACGTACTACAGCTTGTTGAATACAATCTACTACTGCAAATGGAAACCAATCAACATCTTAATTGTGTCACACCCTCGCAATAGCATTAGCTTCCATTTTAAATGTACAACAATATTCATTGCGTTTATCTAGTTGTTAGCAAGTCTGTTGACGTCTGCTGCTGACGTTCGTAGCATACGGTGCAGTGAACCGTTAAATGAAAGCTTGAGTGTGTTACTTAATAGGGCTGCTCGTCTTGTGGACAGGTCCAGTCAAATCTGTATGGTTCTTTCCACTAAAAAACATTTCTACATCTACGATCTGACCAAAATTATGTCTGGACTTTAGAAGAGATTGTAACCTCTGAGTTCCTTTCGATCTTTCCTCTCAGAGTAGTCGGATAGGAAATACCGAACTTTATAAACATAATATATTTTTGATGTGTTTATATTTATGGTAGACACCTTGATCACGCATTTATAGTGTTACTAGGTGGTCACTAGTGACCCACCTCTGCTTCCCTCGGGTGTACAGGCTTCCGCAGACAGGCGCGATGCGACAGCGCGAGTAAAACACGCGGCTAACAAACAGCGGCTCTAGTAAAACATTTCTTAAGAAAACTTCATGGAAATTGTTTTACCACAATCGCGTCGCACCGTTGCGTCGCGCCTGTCTGCGAGAGCCTTAACGGTGACGTGCTAAAATATCAAAATTCACATCGATATTTTAACTAACTTAGTTAAGTTTAATATTTACACACATAAAATGATCTAAATGAAAGTGAAATCTGCATCAAAATCCATCGAAGTTTATAAGATCTAAGCGGTCAGATACAGGCACGAAAAGCGACTCTGTTTTGTTATGTACAGATAGAGATATTTTAGATATAATGTGGTGCCTAACAACCACCATGTGATTTTTAGTCTGTAGTGGTCTAACATTACCCTCTGCCATCCCCAGACCGATAGCAACCATTAGGAATCCACACGAAAAAGAAGCAACGAAACGTGAGGATTCAATTACCCATGAGGGCAACTTTTCCGTTGCAAAACGTTTAACCGTGATGCTGATTTTGGAATTATTTTCAATAAAAGGTAATAAGGTAATCCTTATAACATGGATCTAAATAACGATTTAGACTTTGAGTGTTTACTTCAGCTTACACTATCTTTACACACTTCGTTTTTTTCCTTCATGCATTTACTAGCTGTAAAATTGTACCTACATAATTATTTAATAATAACATGTGCATTTAATTATTTGTCACAGTAATGCTGTTAAGTAGTAACCGGAAAATTAATTACGTTTAGTAATATTTATCGAGCAAAAATATTAATATGACATTATTTTACACACGTTGCAGCTTTAATCATTTTAACCCAACTTCGTTACGACCAGCTTTCAATCTAATCAGTTGCGGCCGTTGCGGGTTTATATGGAGAAACTTGAGCGACCTGCTGCAACAAATTTTCAGTTAATTACCTACTACTTCTTCTTGGCGTGTCGTTGGCAATCTAAATAGACTCGGCCTAAAATTCGGCCACGTGTTTGGCGCCATCACTAGCGTCCATCAGTTCCTGTAATGTGCAGCTGGACAGGAGACGCAGGACATGACATTAAGTGTGCCATCGTTTATGGAACAGCACCACATTTACAGTCCAAGGCAGGGTCGTCTATGAATCTCCACCTGAACAGATTTTCCTTGCTTCGGCCAACGTGGGTCCGGAGTCTGTTTAAAGACTTACAGGTTACCCAAGGCAGCTTATGTCCAGGGAGATCTTCAGCAGGTGGAACGAATGGTTTGGGTAAGGAAGCATTGTCTCGCCACATTTTCAGTCTCTCTTTTGGTCGTTCGCCAGTGAGTTCACGACACACTTTAAAAAACTGTTTCGGCTTTTCAGCCCTTATGGCACAAAGATGTTGTCGTGCATGTGTCGGAGATCATTTTGGATCTTTCGCTGGAGCTTGCCACCGCTCTGTGAACTACTGGTGGCGCTATTCCTGCTAGTGGATACAGCATTTGAACCGGGGTAGGCAACTAGTGATGATCATGGCAACATTTCATACATTACCTACTAATTACTAACTGATACCTGAAGAGTAAGTCTGGGGCTTGGAACTACAGCCGGGCCGTTCTTCCTGGTAAAGCAACGCTTGCCGAGTTCAGTCTGTGGACCATCCATTATATACCGAGACTCCTCCGTGGTTCGGAAAGCACGTTAAGCTGTTTGACCCGACTGTCCATCGTTGATCTTTGACAATCGTTACAGGTAGTTAGAAGGCTGAAAGTCTAACAACCAGTCTTACTAAGGGGTATCGTATCCCAGTAAGTGGGTAGTGGAGGTCAGATAGGCAGTTGCTCCATGTAAAATACTGGTATTCAGCTGCATACGGTGAGATCGGAAGCTGACCCCAACATAGTTACAACAAAAAAAAAAAAATGCCAAATAGAAAATTACATTACATTCAAACGTGTTTGGAGCCTCCTTTTAGGCAAACAATGCCTGTATTAGAAGGCTCCGCTCAAGTTGGGAAATGGTTGATGATGACCTGAAGAGTAAATATGTCGCCTTACTTTGATTGTTTTATTGTCTAAGAGACAACATACATTAATATACAGAAAAACTGTAGAAACTCTTACTCTTTTCCTTACGCGTACTTTTCTTCCAAACATACCAAAAAGAAATTATAAATGTTTTTTTTTTAATAAAATGGCACATACCCGATGAATAGCGAAAAATGGCTATAGAAAACAGACAGAAAGGTCAAATTGCAAAAACAATTATAAGATAATGTTGACCGTAAACACGTTACTTATCTTGTGACCCATGAGATAATGATGGACCCATAAACGAGAGGAACAAAATATTCTCTGACGTCTTTAATTGAATGACAAGTATCTATACTTATCTGCAAGTATATCAAGGATAACCAACATGGTTTTATAAGCTTTTTCAAAATGATTACTGTTTAAAAAGGATGATAAAAAGGAAATGAAATAATTTAAAGAAAAAAAAACACTCTTTTTGTCATTGATTTTTTAGGTAACATTATTTTTTATCTCACTAGGTATATCTAATATATGAATGTCCTCTTATTTTAAAAGGTATTATGGCCAGCTGTAAAGATAAAAATTCTATTAACAATAAAGATAACGAGGACTTTTTTATTTGTCTAGACCCCACAGTTCATACCTCATTATTTTGTAAATAGGTCTTTTACCCCCGTAATGGATATAGGTCATAACACAGGCTCTCTGGAAAACCTAATTTTATTCATACTACAAATGACCACATATACGTTGGAGCACATATTTTTCCAAATTTATGTGATGACATGTATTTATCTCTAACGTCTGTGTATTTTTAGGTTGATTACCGAAAAAAACCAATTACTTGAAAGTACGGTGTACCTACTCATACGCCTGTACTCCCCCAAGGATTAGGCAGAACTGTAGGTACCATCAAAGAAGTTCATATCTATACACCGTTAGGACTATTTCTGCTTGCAGCGCTCGGTCGCTATAGAACCGGGGCGGTAACAGACGTGGTCATCGTGTTCAAGGGATTTTGTTTTCAAATTGCTTAGATATGAAGTTCTTCTATAGTACCTATAGTACACCCATATTTCGCCAATTATGTTTAAAGTCCCATGAAATAGGGGGTGAGCCATCAACCGTGCACAAATCCAGACTCCGGCTACTGAGAAATTCCTGATGGAAAAACCCAATAACACTTTGCCCGACCTGGGAATCGAACCGAGAACCTCATGGTCAGCAGTAACGCTTGCACTAGACCAACGAGGTCGTTCTAAAACTAAAATCTCTAGATTTTACTGAATTAATATTCAGAGCAATTTTTTCGTTTGTTAGCCAGTAAGGATTAAAACTGAAAGTATGTATTTTTTTTACTCATTTTTAGCGATATTTTGAGATATTTATTTTTGCTGGCAGACGTAGGGTATTTTTGAGCCTTCTCCTTTATCTTTGCGATTTTTTAAATAAATTGCCCTTAATCAAATACATAGTGTTAAATCTTGTACGATCTAGTACGGGACCCTTCGTGCGTGAGTCCAACTCGCACTTGGCCGGTTTTTTTTTAAATTCTGATACTGGACCTAAGTATCTCAAATTCTCAAATATTAGCCCACCTTTTAATAGTTTACATAATCGCTAAGTAGACCGTTAAAGTGAATGAATCCATAATGCTTTAAAAATTATTTTAATGAGCAATCAAGGAAGGCGAACCGACCGGCCATTACTCGGAATAAGCTCCGAGATCTCCTACTTTTCTTAATGAGCAGACTCCTGACGCCGCAGAGCCGTTTCGGCTATTTGAATTAATAGTATGAGATGAGATAGTCTATCAAACTGCTTGATGGGATGGCAATTAGTGAAATTACAAATCGTATTTGGATTATGTATGGTCTAATGTAAATTATGATTATTGTTATGATTGTGATTATCTAATCACAGCTAATACATACGCTCCAAAATGGCGTCAGGATGGCATGAAATTTCGACCTATACAAAATGGTGAATGAGAGTAGTTTTATCAGAGGTAAGTATGATATTCTGCTTTTATTCACCTACGATTTAAAATATAAATAAAAAATGCTAAATTGTTTTTTTACAAATGCCACAATACTCAAACTCAAACTCAAACTCAAAGCATTTATTTCAAATAAACCAATTACAGGCACTTTTGAATTGTCAAGGGGTCGGTCAGTCAGAAATATGAAGCTAGTCGCCCATTCCAAAGCGTAGTAGGTACCTATGGAGAAGAACGGGCAAGAAACACCACGGACACTCTTTTAAATAAAATAAAATGGTTACATAATATTGGTTACATCATTCAAGTTGAAGTTATACATGTGAGAACGATGCAAAACATTAAAAGCGTCTGTTAGAAATAAAAATATAAATTAAATTAAAATCGCCGTGGCAGCTAAGAGATGACCAGTCCCTACTGACGGCGCCCGTTCACGAACATGACGCATGGATTAGCACCATTCAGCTCAACCATTTTGAAGGGAGCTAAATGATCCAACACAGGCGCCACCGCCAGCAAGACATTAGAGTGAGCATAACATACTCTCAGCCACCAAGGTACATTCAAGTCAATGAAAGACATACCCAGTACCTAAATGGTAGCTTTATAGTCGGTACATAGTACCCACACATGTGCCATGCAATTATACAATGCTAAGACATTGAATTTATACAATGCAAAGATAGTTTTTGAAATCTTCAGCAGCTCCAACGGTATTTTCAAATGCTAATCAATTATTTTATGCTTGTGGAGCAGGACCAGCGTTGAGCCAAGCATTTTTATCAGCGATGTAATCCCCCAACTTATAATAGGCTTGGCTGCATAGTGTGCGTTTAATATAAGATTTAAATTTCGTTTCATTCAGTTGAAGTATGTGGGGAGGTATTTTATTGTAACATTTTAAACAGTCCACTTTAGCCAGCCTGAAACCCGGTTGAACTAATTGGGCCCTATTCCTAGTGATATAATTGTGTTTTGCACCTCTTTTACTAAAAAGATGTCGATTTGTCCTTACGTACATGATGTTTACATAAATATATTAACAAGGTACCGTCATGATGTTAATATCTTTAAACTGTTCCCTTAGAGAGTCGCGCCTGCGGAGGCCATAGATGGCTCTAATGGCTCTTTTCTGCAGAATAAAAATAGACTCGATGTCTGCAGCCTGTCCATAGTAGAATACCGTACGACATAATACTATGAAAGTAACTAAAATAGACTAGTCTCGCGGTATCTACATCAGTAAATTGACGGATTTTTCTCACAGCAAATGCTGCTGAACTTAGCCGTCCTGAAAGGGATGTTAAATGAGGACCCCATTGAAGCCTTGAGTCGAGTAGTCCTGCTGTAGGGCGTTATTTACGTTTGATGCACGTCTATTAATTTAAAAAATTAAGGAAGTATCATCAGCAAATAACACCATTTGTGGTTGAGTTTTTAACAAATGGGGGAGATCATTAATATATACTAAAAAGAGGAAAGGACCCAATATTGATCCTTGTGGTACACCCATTTCTACTTTTAAACCGAGTACACACGATACACTTTTGACCAGGGCAAAAAACAAATAAGACACGTTACGTAACAAATCGAACTATTTCTGTTCAAAAATCGTATCCCGCAAAAGAAGTAGGTAGACAAAAATATCCTCCTCGCTAAAATTCAATTTTACCGCCTAATCAAGAACTCTGAATTCTGAATTCTCAACTCTCGATTTCAATTGGACGGTCTTTCCCTATAAAAGGATAACTAGGTTACTATCAGCTTGAATGTAAAAGCAAATCGAATATTAGGTTACAGCCGTGGAACCTCCCTAATGGAAACCATCGTACACTTAGGACCCATAAATAATTGGGATAAAAGGATTTTCTCTCACCACAATGACTTGTAACGATATATCTTCATTGATTCTATATAAATCAGCTTAAACTCTTAAGTGTTTTTTTTTTGTATGTGTTCTTTATTTATGAAGATGATTGGAGGCTTTAATAGGGCTTGTGAGGGACTTTAATACTTACCTGAGTTAATACTTTTGTCTTTAGTAGCAGTAAACAGAACTCTAAGGCCCTATACCACAAATCTTTTCAATTACAATTTACAATACCCAATATTTTTTTTATTTTTATTTATATACCTATAGTATGTATGTTTATATATTTAAGCTCTATGTATTTATTTAAGTATATATTAATTTATTACGTTATACGTGTAGGTTTATTTCAATATTTTAGTTTAAGACTTCGCATATTTATATTTTTCTCTTCTTGTTCTCACTCACTATTGTCTACATTTCTTTCTCATTTCTCCTATCGCAGGTCTGCTGGAAGAAATTTCTTAAGAAATAAGCAGTACCTTTGTACTCATAATTATGATTATGTCTTATCTGTATCAATTTTTCTGGGTGTACATAAATAATAAAATAAATAAATACAAATTTGTAAATCTTACAAGTACCACAAAACTCGATTCCACATAATTGTAACGGAAAAATCTTATAAATATGTAAATTATAGTGACAAGTCTACAATTTACATATTTGTAATTTCTATGTTACGTATTATTTTCTATAAACAATTTAAAAATGTGGTAGAATTGTAGACTTGTAACGTTTTGTTGTATAGGGTCGTGATATTCAAAGTTTTATAGGCTTAATGTGAATTAGGTCAGTCGACAAAAAATAAAGAGTGCTTCTATTAAAAAAATAGGCCAACGATCTTTACACATCATGTCGTAAAAGTTAATAGAGTGTAATTTCAAGAGAAAAAGACTTACTTTATGAACTTACTGCAATTACCAATTAATTTGCCAAGTACAGTGATCTTGGCAATGTCCTCATAATATTGGAGATTTATGATCAAGTTCAGCAGTGTACAATATCACAATGATACAAACGATTCAAAGTCTGTGACGTCATGTATGAGACTCTCTGCAAGATATATTCGTTACGAAGCACTATTCTTATCAGTTCGGCCTTCACAAACAGCCAATATTTCCATTAGGTACGTGTGCATTTCGATATTGTTTCCACGGCCTCCTTACTCAGCATAACGTATCCATCTACGTTGATAAATAATATTGCTACATAATGGTTAAAATAACAATAACAATTAATAAAAATTGATCATCATCACATGGATGCATGCCTATTTTGAAAAATAACTTTGAAACAGCAATTATCAATTAATTTCTGTGAATAAAATGAACTTCCAAAGTCTCACATTATAGTCTAAATTGTCTTTCTGCCTTGCTTGTAAATATGAGCAACATACGAGGCTGTTGTAAACATACATTTTTAATTAGCACGCCACATTAATGAGGAGTACGGCCTGTAATCGTATTTGTTGGCCCCGCCTATCCGGTTAACGGATGCCCGGAAAACGTATCAGCTGAAAAATTAAACAAGTTTTACGTTCAACATTTATAATTTAATGAGAGATCTAGTTAAAAGCATTTTTGAAAAAAGAAGCCCGTAACTAACATGAAATAAGTTGTTTAAAAATTGACAAAGGTTTTTCTTGTGGACATCTTAATATCCGGTTTTCTTGCAGTACAGCGTAATGTTATCGTAACTATAAAACTTGTAGACATAGCTGATGTCAAAAAAGCTGCTGGTGATACCAAAGCGGTTGTCAAAAGTTTAGTTTATTGTTTACGTCGATCTTGTTTTGTTTCAGTACATTTTCTTTTTTGTAAGTACGTCGATGACAAGTTTAGTCTATTCTGCTTGAAGTTCGTGCTAAAAGTGAGAGTGTAAATGGATATGACCGGTATAATCTACATATTTGAGTCCGACTTACATCGTGTCAGATATAATAGCTACTAACAGAGCATCACAAGTCATCAAACTCAAACTCAAACCCAAAGCATTTATTTCAATTAATCCATTTACAGGCGCTTTTGAATTGTCAAGAAGTCGGTCAGTAAGAAATATGAAGCTAGTTGCCCTTTCCAAAGCGTAGTAGGTACCTATGGAGAAAAACGGGCAAGGCAATCCACGGACACTCTTTTAAATTCAAAATTTGATACGAAATATTGGTTACATCATTCATGTTGAAATTATACATGTGAGAACAATGTAGAAAGACGTGCACGTTGAAAGCGTCCGTAATAAAAAGATAAAAACAATTCAAAAATTAAAATAAGCCATGGCAGCTAAGAGATGACCAGTCCCAACTGACGGCGCCATTCAGCTCAACCATTTTGAAGGGAACTAACTGATCCAGCACACGCGCCACTATCAGCGAGACATCTGAGTGAGCATGACATACTCACAGCCGCCAGGGCACATTCAAGTCAATCAAATACATATTACCCGGTAAATGGTAGCTCTTTAGTACTCACACCAGTGCTATGCAATTATATAATACAAGGGAGATTGAGTTTATACAATACAAAGATGGTCTTACATGAAAATGATAACCAGGTTCAGTCACGTGTTATAATATTTACATACGAAATTCTTGTCTAGATTGATTTAAAGTACAAATGAAAATCGTGTAAAGTAACTTTTTATGTATTTTTAATTATTTCTAAGCCTAACAATTTTTTTTTTTTTTAAACGTTTTCCCACACTAGGGATTTCTCCTGTGTCGTGTGTGCGTTTACAAACATATAAACTCACATACACAAACGGCCAGACCCGGAACAACTAATTGTAGGTCATACAAATATTTGTTCCGTGCGGGAATCGAACCCGCGACACGCAGCTAAATTAGCTATTTATCAATTCAATAATAAACAAAATGTTTTTAAATCTAAATACACATACATCCATACATAACTTCACGCCTGTATTCTCCGAAGGGTTAGGCAGAAGTGTCCCTATAGTACATCCACATGGAACATACGTCCCATGTGTGAGTCCCATTAAAATATCCGTATTAAAATACCAGCTGGTTTCATTTCAGATTTTAAACATTCTTTTCACACAAAAGGTTATATAGAGTTGACTGTATGCACATTCACGACTTGGAAAGAAAATGAAAAAAGAATTGATTAATTCTTCCTGAAATTCAAATAATCACCTAAAACGTTAATAAGGTTGTCTATTGTTTGCCCGAAGATTATATGCCATAATCATCATTTTCCCGAATTTCATTTACCCGAATTTCATTTGCCCGAATGTTTCATTTGCCCTAAAAGACATATGACATACTTTTAATTACCCGAATTTTAGATACCATAAGATACGAATGCCATAAGTATTGTTTGCCTTATTTTTATGTGCCATAATAATTATTAGACATAATATTTAAATGGCATAACAAGTATTAGACAGGTTTTTTTTTCTGTGCATGGTTGATGGTGGGCTAGGTTGACGGAGCCCCGCTTCGCGGGGCTCCTACTTCTGTGTGGTTTATAAAAAAATAACCACGAAGGGGATGGCGGGGTCTATTCGCTCGCTTCGCTCGCTCACACGACCCCGCCATCCCCTTCTAACCTAACCTGTCCGAGTCGGGGTGCCCTAAAGTCCCAATTGCATCCAATTTCTCTTGATATAAACAACCGTTACACACCCGATGTCGATGGCAAATTATGTTATGGCATATCATAATTATGGCATGTGATAATTAGGGCATGTGATAATTAGGGCTTACAATGATTATGACAAATGATGTTATGGTAAGTGACTTTATGGGAAACAATGATTCTGGCACGTGACTAATATGGCAAATGAGAGTAGGGCAAATGAGTATTATGTCGTATGATATTATGGCTGTTGACTATTATGGCAAATGATATTAGGGCAAATAAAATTCGGGTAAACGGCGGTATACCCGTTAATAACTTCCGGTTCTCAACGCAGCCATGCATCGCCCACTGTATACTGTGAGAGGTAGTGAGTGCAAATACCTCAGATAAATGCCCTTTAACTACGTTTTCTGCTAATTATGATACGAACATGAAATTACAAAAACGTACTAGGTATTAAATATTTCAGTTGGAAATTTTTCCTATGAAAAATATTTCAGCAAAGACAGTAGCTATGATTCTGTAAACTTAACTTATAAAATATAAATAATAACTAATTAAAATACTTTAATTCAGGCAAAATTATACCAATGAATCAATGTGTTTTAGGCAACAAAAAATACTGAGGTTTCTCATAACAATTTGTTTTAGACAAAGACTTTGAGCTTATTCAACAAGTACCTACTTGTTGAGTTTGCAAGTAGAAAACAGTATTGCTTAAATGTGTAAATTGAGTCTTAACTAATTGAGTTCAAAACTCAGTACCTTAAACTGACGTCGCATAGCGAGACATATACCCCGTTCTAAAACTTCTTGATTAAAGTGTAAACAAATCTATTCAAGTTAAATTCTTACTAAGTATGTCACTCACTAACGGGAACACATTCACATGTATTTCAAAGGTTTCAATTTTATATCTCATCACTTTTTCCAATAGTTATTGTCTTAATGACATTTCATAAAAATGTATTTGAAAAGTCGTTTACGTTGCAGGTACGTTTCCTGACCCATTTGTTTACATTTTCATCAAATCGTTTTGGAACAGATTATACCTACATATGTTGCGTCCTTTATACAGAACTATAAATACCGTTTTCCCGTATCCTTTACTTCTAACATACTCCATGTCCATTACCAGGTCTATCAAATTTATTACTGACCTGTCTAATTTGCTACGGACGTAACTTTAATGAATGATAGCTTTTATTAGTGCTCATTAAATGCCGTGCGGCGGTTTGAGCCTGATGTATTATTTTCTGATTGAGCAACGAATGTCATTGTTCGTGAATTAGTTCAATTTGGATTCGTGTTTGTTGTTGACATGCCTGTCTGTTTTATTTTGATGAATGAATTTGCAATGTTTTGGTTGTAAAGAGAGTGTAAATTATTGTTTAAGCGTTTGTATGCAGCTTTTAGGTGTCAGAATTAACTATAAATTAAGTGTTTAGGTATTTGTTTTGAATATTTCTGAGTTATGGGGCAGGGGAAAGAATAAAGCTTTGTGGAGTGAATTTCACTAGTTAAGCAAATAGGTACCGAATAATCTCTGACATAATTTTTTTAAAAGCCCCCAAGATTTAACAATTGCCTTTAATGAACACTTGGCTCTCCTTTTCCATTCCAGTGTTTTCAGCAATATTTAATTCAATTCAATTCAATTCATTCATTTATTGCATCAAATATGGTAGGTACATGTAGTTCTTATATTAAATATTTAATTTAGTAACACACATTTGGCCAATATATGGCATGCAATAGTACAGGTTTCACAGTCAAGATATTATATATTACTAGGTAACTACATTATTCAGTTTATGTCTACTTATCAGTTAAATTACAATTACAACAGTATCCTGTTCCCACACCCTTATAAACATAACTTCAAACATTACCTACTTCCACTACATTAAGAACGATGACGTCACAACACATTAAATACAAACTCGGACTAGATAATTAACTCGTCCGCAAACGAAATCAGTCCGGAGGAGCGCAAGCGCGGGGCAAATTGCTTAGAATTACCGACGACGCCGACTCGACGCGAAAAATGACGTAAACTCCACAATATTATGCTACAACACCAAGATAACCTCGCAATTAGAGCCCCCACTTAATAAATATTCGACCCACGTCGGCTTATTGTTGTTGCTGTGTTATAATGCTTTTATTTTCCATGAATTTATGTGGAACGCGTATTTTTGGACCAAATTGGGTGTAATAAAAAGTAATGTACGCGTTTTTGAGGGATATTAGCAGAGGTAGGCATTCTTCTACTTGATAATGACATAATAAATTGTAATTTGAATCCTTCCTCGCGCCTGTGTATAATGAAAAAAGTTTCTTTAGAACAAAACAATACCTATCGGACCTAGTTGCCTTAATACTTTATTGAAATGAAATGAAATTGTTTATGCTGTAAATAGGATACCGGAATCACTTGTACACGTCCTATTTAAAAATATTAAAAATAAACTAGATGACGTGGACGTTTCCTATCTGACTACTCTGAGAAGAAAGGCCGAAACAAACTCAGAGGTCGCAGTCTCTTTTAAAGTCCAGACATAATCTTGGTCAAGCCATGTGAGAACCATGTAGATTAGTGTCTGATATGGTCGTTGGGGGAAAGAACCACACAGATTTGAGTGGACCTGTCCAGTCAGTGCAAGCAATTGTCAGTAATCGTGGAGCTCAACTCAGAACTTAAGGAGCTCAAAGAAAAAAAAAACCTCATAGTCCTCATATTCACAATAATTAAAACAATATTATAATAGGTAGTGCCAGCCCAGTGGTAACGGCCACGATTTACGAGTTGTAGGTCGTAGGTTCGAACCCTTTTTTTTTTTTTTTTTGGGTGGAAAATTATCAAATAACTTCTCCCGCTCTGGGTGGAGCGGGAGGGCGTGTCAGACTCTTACTGACTAAAACCCACCCGTGTTCCTTCCGTTGCCTGTACGTTGCCAGGGGCACAACCCTGACAGGTGCTTTACGTTGTGTAAATTATTTCATAACCACTGCTCTCAAAACGGTGAAGGAAAACATTGTGAGGAAATCGGCACGTCCTAGAACGAACCCTGACAGGTGCTTTACGTTGTGTAAATTATTTCATAACCACTGCTCTCAAAACGGTGAAGGAAAACATCGTGAGGAAATCGGCACGTCCTAGAACCAAAAATTCGAAGACATGTGACATCTACCAACCCGCACTGGGCCCGCGTGGTGGGTTACGGCCCACTCCCGCTCACTGAGAGGAGGTCTGTGTCCCAGGAATGGGAACATTATAGGTTCTGATTATCCTACTTTACAAAGTAATCATGTCATTTTGTATATAATTTTCAACAATGTCAAAGTGTATAAAAACCTGGTATATTTTGATGATTTTACATAATAGGTAATTAAAATGTCAAGTTTTATGGTTTTATCACAAGGCTTAACAGAGCGAGCAGCTCAATCCCAAGCCTTTTTATCTTCTTAATAATCTGATATTTTATAGAACCCTTTTTACAAAGTTTGGTTTTAAATACAGCTTTTAAATCGTGTAACAACAACAACTGTAGAACAAAGATAGTATTAATGTCCGCACAGATTTCCCAGAGAAGAATCCCATAAGACATAAGACTATGAAAATAACTAAAATAAACAATTCTGGCTGTACATAGGTACGTCAGTTATCTGTAATTATTTTTAACGGCGGCCGAACTAAGCCTTCCTGACAATTTTTCTATGTGTGGGCCCCATTTTAATTTACCGTCAATAGTTATTCCAAGAAAAACTGTTGACTCAACAGGGTCCAACTGTATACCATTAACTTGAACATTGGTAGTTAGCTGTCTGACATTTGGCACTGAAAATTGTATGCGTTTAGTCTTTTTGTCGTTCAGGAGAAGATAATTTACATTAAACCATTGCACAACTTTAGAGAATGCATTGTTAACTCGTTAAAAGTTGACTAACTGACGTTTGATTTAAAAAATGAGGGAAGTGTCATCTGCGAATAGTACGAGTACGATCTTGTGATTATCCCTTATGTGGTAAGGTAAGGCATTTATATAAATTAGAAACAAGAAAGGACCTAGAATTGAACCCTGTGGAACGCCCATGGTGACCGCAGATCCTGCAGATCTCTTACCATTAACATCGACTGTCTGAATTCTGTTGTTCAGATAAGAAGTAGAAGGTCGAGAGCCTTGTCCCTCATACCATAGTTGTACAGTTTCTTAATGAGTGTATCATGCATAATGTACGCAATCGAAAGCCTTGGACAAGTCGCCAAAAAATGCCAAAAGCATCTTGCGACTTCTCCCAGGCCTCGAATATGCTCTTCAGTAATCTTCACGCCCGCGTCTGTAGTTGAACAACCCTTTTCAAAACCACTGTTTCAGGTGAAGTAAACTATGTGCATTGAAATGTCCTAGCATTTGTTTTAAAATTAATTTATCAAAGATTTTGTTCAATTTAGGTAATATCGAAATAGGCCGAAAATTTGTGGGATCAGTTGTGTTGCCAGATTTGAACAGTGGAATCACTTTGCTAAGTTTCATCAGATCAGGAAATACACCAGATGCAATATGAGAGGTAAAACCGATTGCTAAAAAGACATGGTGTGTACTGATAATCCCCAAGGGTCAGCAGTTTTTTTTACATCAAGATTTTTAAATATTCTATAGTGTCTTTAGCAGTAATAGTTGTTAATACAAAAAGTTTGTCACAATCTGGTACACATTCTTTAAGTATTGAGTAAACAGAAGTGGAGGACGACAATCACAGAGTTTTGGTTGTTAAAATGGGAATATTAGTGAATAAATTTTCAAACTCAGTTGCCACTTCCACGTCTGCCTTAGTACCTACATCATTGACTTTTAGACGATTTCGTACTGTCGTTCTTCCCGTTTCTGAATTAATAATATTCCAAGTTGTTTTAATTTTATTATCAGAAGATTTTATTTTATTTTTAATTTTGTAAAGTTAAGTCTATGCTAGTTGGCGTATGTATGATATAAACAATATTCATCAACATCATCCTCATCGTTATCGCCATTGCCATCGCTATTGTCATCGCTATCGCCTTCGTCATCTCCACCTTCATCGTCAAAGTTATCGCCATCGCCATAACCGTCGCCATAGCCATCATCATCATCATCATCCTATTTACAATCTCTCGGAAAATGGGTTGGTACCATCTGACGGCCAAATCTAGCACCACGCGCGCTCATTGGTCAAATCAAATAGCACGCGTGAAAAAACTCACACAGGTTGCAGGAAAGCGAGATCTTCAAAAACAATTGGTCTAAGGCCCTTTCCTCACTGGTCGGTACGTCAGCTGTGCGGAATCAGCATGCACGGTATACTCGGTACCGAAAGCTTACCGAACGTCTATATTTCAATGAGCGTTTCCTGATTAGCTCGGTGTACGCGGAAGCGGGGCGGGATCGTTTTGGTTTACCGCGTCTCGGTAGAAACATTCAGTGCGGTACCCGCTTACTTTTTACGTTACGTCTTACAGCATGCTCGGTATACTCGGTACCGAAACCTTACCGAGCGCCTATATTTGAATGAATTAAACGGTAGTGCACAAATTACCGAAAAACGTC
Organism: Xanthia icteritia; assembly: GCA_949128155.2. Classification (NCBI taxonomy): domain Eukaryota; kingdom Metazoa; phylum Arthropoda; class Insecta; order Lepidoptera; family Noctuidae; genus Xanthia; species Xanthia icteritia. The sequence goes on along the minus strand of OX421938.2, from coordinate 8,855,090 downwards.
AGATCCGTAAATGAAAGCAGTGCGGTATTGTTTCGGTATACCGAGCATACTATACCAAAACGATACCGCACCGACCAATGAGGAAACGGCCTGAGTGTAATTTGTTTATTCACAATAGCTAACCTTGCTTAACACCAATTAATTCGTAGCCACCCCATACAACCAATTCTGATATCTTACTCAGCATATTGTTAATTAATATAGTAAGATTGGATCCCTGAAAACGATGTTCAAGAAGTTAAACTGCTAGACTTGCTCGAATATAGAACAAGCACTTGAAAACTATGGCCAACATGATCGTATTACATAGTGAACCAATCATAAGCCTTACTAGACGTGTACGTCGATTGCATCACGAGAACATAATGTTCTGGCATAATAGAATATATATATATAGGAACATAGGCTTCAGCATATCTTAAGATTTTTTTGATTGATCTTGATTTTTGGTGATCGTTATTGTCGCTCAGTATGATGTGTTATGATGATCAATGATATCTGTCAGATTTGTTCGATTTTATCGATCGTTACTGTCATCTGTTAACGATCGATAAATATCAAGCTTAATAAAATAGAAAGCACTTGCAGATTTATCGATCGACTAAAACGATGCACAGTGGCGATCGGCAAAAAACAGGATATCGATCGTCAGTAGCTTACACATTTTTAATTTTTTTATATTCAGAAATGGGCCTGTTCTTGATCTTGATCTCATCTGGTGGAAAGCGATGGATGAATTCTACGATGGTATGAGCAAGCCCAGAAGATGCCTGTTCACTCTTGCTTTGAAGGATGACTGGTTAAACGTGGAAGGGAACACAGACACGGCGAAGAGTTCCACACTTTGGCCGAGTGCATAATAAATGTGGATGAGAAGCGCTGGTACCCTGCAGTACGTCTGGTAGCCCGGTAGAGAAAGAGAGAAGGTGGGATCATGTCGTGAAACTCCTGTGCAGACTCTCCGAAGTACAGTTTGTAGAAGACCGACAGGCAAGCGACATTATGCCGACGAGCCAGGCTGAAGCCTAGCAAAAACACTACCTACTGGCTGAAAAAACCATTCGTTATTTGATAGGAACTGGACAAATGATGTTATTTTCCCACCACAAAAGCTACCACTCTCTAGGCAAGGTCAAAGGAGCCTTATGTAGGGTAATTGGGGTTTTCTTTTAGTATACTCTCTGAACCGGTGTTGCTAGCCGTAAAAGCTGACTTTATTACGTATATTGTTACTTTACCGGTTCTTTTGTTTATTAATACCCGACTGCCAAGGAAGGATAGTTAAGATATCGTTATATACGTCTTAAAAACCCATGTGTCCTGAGAGAGTTGTTTGAAAAAATCAAAACAAAATAGCAGATTTTTGGAGCGAAATAGTAATACGTTAATAAAAAAAAATAACAACCAATAAACCAAACAACCTGAAAATATGGTGTAACTTTTGTTCGTCCTCCGCCTGCAATACCATAACGTTTTATAGATTATAATGCTTGTTTTTCTCTTTTCAGTTATGTGATTTTGCAGTCGGGTTTTTGATTTTTTTGATTTTTATTTTTTTATGGGTATGATGGTATGACTCATAAAAAAATAAAAAATAAAATTAGCTGGCGCTAATGATATGTTATGAGAATGTTTATAAGAGACAAGATAATTATCATGGTATTAAACCAACTGAAATAAGGTGTTACTATATCAATAAGAAACAGATACCTAATCCCAAGAAAAGTATTAAAAGCCAAATTCAACTACTGCTTGCTGCTCAAAAAAATATCAAAATCCAACAATTTTGTACTATAGTTCAAACATTCGTTAGGTACTGTCGTGGCGCGCGTTCATTAAGGCGGCGGCCAGCCCGCCGGTTGAACGCGTCCCAGAGGGTCATGGCCACCCGGTTGGTCCGGGGATACCGCACGGTCTCCGGTGAGGCAGCGAGCCTCCTTGCTGGATTACCGCCATGGGTTCTGGAGGCAGAAGTCCTCGCGCACATTTGGGACTGGCGCGAGGAGGCGAAACGCCGGGGCGTAACTCCGCTGCCGCGAAAAATCGCGGCACAGCGGACAGAGCTCCGGCGGGATCTCACGGCGTCATGGAGAGTGCGATTGTCACAACCCAGTGCTGGGAACGCCACTATTGCGGCGATAAGTCTCCTCTTTGAGGAGTGGCTAGAGAGGCGCCACGGCGTCCTCACCTTCCGCCTGACGCAGGTCCTCACCGGACACGGTTGTTTCGGGAGATTCCTGTTTCGTACCAGGCGGGAGGAAACGCCCGGGTGTCATCACTGCGTGGATCGCCCGGAGGACACGGTGGAGCATACGGTGGAGGTCTGCCCGGCTTGGGTAGAGCATCGCCGTGTCCTCGTGGAGGCGATCGGTGGCGGGGATCTCTCGCGTCCGGCCCTGGTCCAGGCCATAGTACGGAGCGAGAGGGCATGGGAGGCCGTCACTTCCTTCTGCGAAGCAGTAATGCTCGCGAAGGAGGAGGCAGAACGCGTGAGAGAGAGGCAAATTTCGCGCCCTCACGCCCCTATCCGCCGCAGGAAACGCCCTGGGCGTCGGGAATCGCAGGCCGATTCCCGGCCACCGTAGGCGCGGGCTTGCGGGCGTTGAGCAATGGGTAGCTCGCCGTCCGATAAGGACCAGGCCCGGGTCGACGGCGCGTTGTGTTCCACGCGCGCCTTAAAGAGATGTCAGCAAGTGAAGGGGTCCGATAGGACCGACGCCTGCCGGGGTTGCGGGAAAGTTCGAAAGGGATACCGTGGCCCTGGCAACGTACAGGCACATTGACAATATTATTAATAAATATTTGTAAGTTAGCTGCCTGTATAGCAATCTCTTTGTTCGACTGTACACCCACATTCCGCCAGTTATGTTTAAGTCTGATGTTATAGGGGGCGAGCCTATTGCCATAAACCGGGCCCAAATCCAAACTCCGGGCTGCTACTGAGAAATTCCAGATGGTAAAACCCTTTGCCCGACCTGACCTCATGCTTAGTAGTAGCGCTTGCGACCACTAGGCAAATGAAGCAGTCAATTTAATTAGGATTGTGTAATTTAGTTATATTTGAAAATTAAGTGAAGTGGAGCGTTCTATGTTTGTATAAGACTCCAAACGATCGAGTTTCAAACGTCGAGATCCGAAGACGTACGAAAGTTTCCGATATTCGAACCCAAATGGAGTTGGGTAGGACATCTGACAAGGCGCAGTGATGACAGGTGGAGTAAGGCAGTGAACAATTGGCGTACAAGAGCTGGAAGACACACGTTGTGTTCCACGCGCGCCTCAAAGAGATGTCAGCAAATGAAGGGGTCCGATAGGACTGATGCCTGCCGGGGTTGCGGGAAAGTCCGAAAGGGATACCGTGGCCCCTGGCAACGTACAGGAAACGGAAGGAACACGGGTGGGTTTTAGTCAGTAAGAGTCTGACACGCCCTCCTGCTCCACCGAGAGCGGGAGAAGTTATTTGAAAAAAAAAAAATTAAAAGGTACTGTCGTGGCTATGATGTGACGTCATTATCCACGATACTTCTTTATTTACATCTCTTTTTTTAGCCCCAAAATCATATAAATTAAATTATATTTTGTGCTTTATTCAAGCAGAAATCGCACTTACTTACCTTAGTGACATTTCAAGCAGTTTGCTATAAAAAGATGTGGATTTTTACGTCACTTCCGGCATGGTCGAAGACGACGCGTTTCGAGTTTGCGTTTCATTCCACCAAAAATACGCAACATAAAATAATGAAAATAATTTCTTTTACGAAATTTCATCTTCTTTTTAATCTTTTTTGAGATTTCAAAAATCTTAATAAGTTTTTGAGATATTTGCAAAAAACCAAACCCACTTTTTTTTTCAGTAAATTGTTTTTAATTTTTGCAATTTTTGCGAGCGGAACTTTATTTTTTTCAAAAATCATCTACATGCTATTGTAAAACGAATGACACCCTGTTCATATTTTTCCGAGACTGCTGTAAAAAGTTAAACAAAAAAGCTCTTGTTGACTAAAGAAAAAAGTTCTGAATTACGTGCATATTCCCTATATTAAGAGACCTTTATTGATTTGGTGAACCATTTGATCTTTTTACAGATAAAATGGTGCACTAAATCATGAATGAACATTAGTGTCGCCAGTAAAGCCGTATCCTTGGAGGACGCAGCGCGGCGCGTACGTAAATAACAAATGTTTACCGTGGACGAAGCAACAATGTGGGCTTTGAGAGGACAGAATACTCAACTAGTTAATCGCTGTGCCGCTTAGCATCAAATCCGGGGCCGGGGCAAAAGGCAAGGGAATGATTGGTGCAGTTTTAACATAACGCGGGGGTAACTGTTTCTTTTTCGGCAGTCCGTTTTCATTACTTATATATTATTTTTTTCTATAGACATATAGCTGCTTTATCTATTAAAATTAGAGACTTTTAAGTAAATAGATACACATTCGTTGTGTTTATGGTTAGTTTATTGGTCAGTATTTTCGCTTCCAAGCTACTATTTTATTGCTTCTGGAAGCGGAATGATAAAAACTGTAAAAAGACTTTTAAGTTTATACCTATTTAGGATTATTTACGGCTACACTCTTGTGCATTTTATCGGAATTGCCAGTCGTTCGATCGAATTCGAAACTATTTAGCTCGAAAAGCTACTATAGTATAAACAGACTAAGTAAAGTATTTTATAGCGCTTCAAGGTTATTTCGGCATGCAGCTAAAATCAGAACTAACGCCGCCATTTTATTTTTTTAATACACTTCAAGTTATATTGGACAAAAGAATTGCACAAATATTTACCAACAGCGCCCTGTCAACGTTATTCGAGCGCCAAAAAACCCTTGTAGCACCGTAGCGGCTTATTAATTGATTCGCACTAATTTACTCGCGTGAAACGGGCGAACAGCGACTTTTTTTTTTCTCTCCATGTATGGCCTATAATGTAAATAATTTGCACATTTTGAATTTAGTTTTATGGAAAAGATGATTGGCAAATATAATTCCTCCTGTAGGTACTTTTTTTTTAACTATATTGCATAAAATTTAAAATCTGCCAAATGCCTAATATATATTTCTGGAGTTGTTGATTCGTCCACAAATAAATTAACTTCGAATCGCCTACAGAAAAAATATTATTGTTTAAAAGTGACGATACGCCCGTTTCGGGCGAGTAAATTCGTGCGAATCGTCCAATAAGCCAGTGTAGCTTATAATATTTGGTAAACCTATTTTAATCCTTAGATTAAACATCGGTGAAAGGTATTATTAGGTATCCAATTAATAGGTATCCAATATTGGGCGGCTATTCTTGATAGGCTTTCTTTTTCTTTTTGTGTAAGAGTTCCTTTTGTTAACTCACTAAGCGAAAAAGAAAGGTCAACATAACCTTTACTATTTTCTACTCAGTCGGACAGCAATAAGGCCCATCTTCCACGGCACCACTCAACAGTAACGTGTTACAAACTCATGAAACTCGGATCACGAATGAGTAGCCAGAATTTCACAGCACTAGAGTGCACGCAAGATAAGTCAGCACGCGGCTGAAATTGGAACTAATCGTATGCCGCCGTCTTGTCGTTTATGTAAGGTCAAATTTAGAGAATAGAAAAAAAAATAAGATTAATAATATAAATATTAAATATTAATTTAGATTGAATATAATTTTTTTAATATTACAGTATAGAATTAAGCACGTCACATGTCGCGCGCAGACATATCTTGCGCGCACTCTAGTATTAGTGTAGCGACGCACGTAAGCAATGACAAACTACTTACTAGTATTTTTATGACGGTACCATCATAAAAATACTAGTGCTGTGACATTCTGTCTACTTTGGAGATTTGAGTGTGGAATGTGTTACTTTTGAGTATCGTCGTGATGGGCCTGTGTCCTACTTCTTTAATTTTGCTTATTTACCAACAAGTTCGAACATACGTGAAAATGCTTTCTGAAGTATTCAATTTCATTACAGGTAACTATATTAAATTAACAACAATTGTTGTTCATTTTGCCGTGTATTTTGCAAACATTGAAGAATTTGTTAGAAACTATCGGAGTAAGCGTTGAAATTACGCATCGGAATGCAAAACGTATTCGAAGTACGTTTTGCAGTTTCGTTGTAAATGTCCAGCCGTATGAATTGGCACGTCTCAAGCATTTACATAATGGTATTACTCTGGGGTCGAGAGTCAGCTGGCCTAGAACTATTAATTGACATTGACACGTCATTTCATTGTTTTCTCGAGTGTAATGTGTTAAAAAGGTTTTAAAAGAACCATGACAAAAGTCCAATACATGCATACCCTAACCAAAACAATCATGTACAAAAGCTACACATGGTGCATTTAAAAGCACATTAGACCTAGATTTTGAAAGAATTCCTCTATTTTAATTTAACGCGCATTTTTTTGTAATTACAATAACAGAAAAAAATACTTTTCCTTCCAAACAGCTCATTCGTTAGACTTCAAAAAACTATTGATTGCTAATTATTTTCTGTCAGGCGTTTTTATACACAATTAGTTCAGTATTGAAATTACGATTTAAATAACAATTGGTATAACCTAGTAGCGCTTGACTGTATTTAGCAACATAAATAAATAAATATTGTGGCACAACTCGTCACTAGGTCCTGCAGCGGCTGAAACCAGCTTAAAATATACCTACCAAGACTGTGGTGAGAACAATGTACCTACCTATATTTTTAAAACCTGAGAATTAGACAGTTTTTCCATCAGGAATGTGTGAGGTCGCTAAGCGGAGAAGCTAAGCTACGAATATAATATGTCACTTACTTCATTTCATTTAACCCTTTTCGAGCAAAATTAAACCAAACTATGCTACGAAAATCAAACGATCCTATTGGATCGATCGTTAAGCAGCTTAGCACATCTCTGGTTGAAAGGCGGCGTTAGAATAAACATCTGGAGTGGGACTACTAGATGCTTATAACTTATGGGAGAATTCCACATAAGCGATCAAACAGTTTAAAGGAAAATAAATCAAATATCTCACAAACAACGTAGATACCCCTTTTTTATCCAATGTTTAAGCATTTATTTCGAAACCTAAATAAACATAAGCCAACGCAGTGAAGAGATGGCCAGTCCCAACAACCTAGCCCAGCACCATTTAGCTTAACCAATTTGAAGGGAACTGAATGCTTTAACACGGCATGTTGTTTTGTTCTCCATCAAGATGCTTTACAGTTGCACGGATAATTCACTGGCTGCTCGTCTCTAAATGTGTTGCACGCGTACAACACACTTTATGCACCGAAACATTGATGGATGATTTCAATCAAGCACCGCAATATGGTATTTCACGTTTAAACTGAGACGTATCGTAAGTCCAGTAGGAAAACCAAAATCGACAATGAGGTATAGCGTTCAAGAATATGTATATCGAGCTAAAATGTGCATAAAAAATACGGGTAAGTGTTTAATAAACAATAAATAAACAAACAAACAATAACATACGCACAGAGCACAAGTTTGAATGTAATAGTAGGTTTCTATGGCGACGAGTGACAAGTAAGTGAATGAGATAGTGCCTACACCAGTGTTTTCAGATGATTGTATTTTTTTTACCCAAAACCTTTTCAAGAATCCGCTTCGATAAAATACTACCTACAAAAGAACTTATTAATCAAAATATATTATAACATCTTAGTAACATCATTCATATTGAACCTATACTTATGATTATGTGAGAAAAGAGACCGCATGTTAACTAAAGTGTCTAGAATATAAATAGATAAAATAATCAAAAAGATAAAAACTGAATAATGCAGTAAAGAGATGACCAGTCCCAATTGATAGCGGCCGCTTTGAGAAGAAACACTGAAATAAACTCAGAGAACAAAGTCTCTATTAAAGTCCATACAATTACTTGTAATGATTAGATCATATAAGAAACAGATTCTGAATTATAATGCATGCAACTTAGTAAAACCATGACAAAGTAATCAGCATCATTTAGCTCAATCATTTTGAAGGAAACTGTATGATTCAACACTAAAGATATGAGTACTAGGAGAAAAATGATATTTATTTATTTAGCTGGTTACACTTTTATACGTCAAACATTTATTTAAACTAGACGAGGTCAATGTTTCCTTGCTGACTATTCTAGGAACAAACCAACCTGTTTATTTATGTAAGCCCCCTTATATCAATAAATACATCAATAATATGTTGGCCTCCAAGGTTATCTATCTCCTGTACCTCAAAAATAAGGTATACTCCTGCCACTCATCTGATCACATTGACCGAATGAACGGAATGAACTGTATCTTTCACTTATCGTCGCCATTAAACCGAAAATGTGACTGGAACTACAAATAATATTTATTTTTATTTAATCTTAAAAAAATCTGTGATTCTCTCTAGACTATTATCTAAAATCTAGTTTGAATAAATAAAGGATACTTAAAAATATGAATTGGCTGGACATGGTTTGGGCATAAATGGTAATCGTCAGACTTGCATTGGGGGTTGTTAGTCTGACGTCTTAATATAATTATAAGTCATAGAGCATTATGTCACTATGTAAAAATTAAACTTAGGTCATTTTCGCGAACTTATTAAGGGTGCGTAAGCTCAATTTAAGAAACAAATCATACACAAGACGGCTGTCCGTTATTGGAACACGATAATAATGTTAGTGAAGGACAGCATTAATGGTCAGATTTTTTTGCTTCTATTACTTACATTAGGGACGAAAATTCTGTTTACTCTTCACCAAAATCGTAACGTTTATACTTTTATAACGCTCATTTTATACAGGACCGTAACAAAATAAATCCTGTCAGCAGACACATTGGGTTTTATTATAATCTTTACTGCCCATCCTAATTGGCCCCCAGTTCTTTAAACATCACGATCTTAACTGTTATTGTGTACCTAATAGAATTAATTACCAAAGTTAAAACGTTCACGTAAGATATGGCTTCGTATTATTACAAAGAGGTAAAATGGTGTTTGCACTCCATGACAGAAAACTAAATCAGTGGAACGGATTTTAGAGTCTTCAGAAAGTACAACTCCAGTAACCGACAGAAATGCGTTACGAAGGATGTAATAAATAAGAAAAACAACTCATTATAACACACCTAAATGTACATATAATAGGTATCGCTAACTCAAAGCCGAAGCAAACTCAAATATCCTCGAAAGCCGACACCTTTTGTAAAGTTATACTTGAAATAACATTCCGTATTATAATAAAACTTTGCTCATTCAAATTCAGAATATCATCATTAAATAAAGCAGTGTTTCCTTCCCGAGTACTTTAAATCCAGTTTGTTTATTTGGAGTGCAAAATGGCTATCTCTCTCGATTTTATCGGAGTGGTTTTTAAAGCGAAAGTGATTCCTTGTCCGATTTCTGTTACTGAAGAAAAACGAGCCTCCCTCCGTGAAAATAAAAGGTTCGAACGATAAAAGCAATTCCGATTTTTGACATACATCTCGACAAATTGTAAATAATGATAGGAAGTTGATGGTTTCTGAATAAAAGAAATATTATTCTGTTATTTTTGATATTAGGTAGTATCATTTCGAAGGATTTTTAATAAATGACTAGTAGGGTTTTTAGAAGAATAAAGTTTGACAAATTTAAAACCAAAAATAAATTTAAAAATAAAATAATAAGGGACCCTCCCTATATTTAATTATATCGAGTATCCTATCTATACTAGGCAGCATTATTATTTCAAAATTATTTACAATGTCATAACAACATATTTTGAAAGCGGTTTACGACCAACAGGTATGAAAATTGAGAATTTTCCGACAGCAAAGATATTTTCCGACGAAGGACGCTTGTAAGCGGCTTAAAGTCTCACTGAGGCACAATCCCGACTACTCTTAACGAATGAAATTGCAAAAACATTACGTTTCATGTTCCTATGAAAGGTTTAGATGTAGATGATAGTTGTATATCATTAAATAGATTCAAGTTTTATGTAAAGGAGATCTCGGTGCATAAATCAAAGTTGAGATCAAAAGAAAATCCTCAAGCAGACTTGCAAATTGGGATTTGTGAACGCTTTTAGGTAATAGTTGGTTTGTTAGGGTAAATTCCACAGTAATAATTCAACAAAGGTGGGTAGCATCGGTCGTTCGTCAACGTCGCTTGGCTAATCCACTTAGGTAGTAGCGACTCCAGTTTGGCCACTGACAACGAAAATTTGGTCAACAGCAGTCTGTGCATAAATTTTGGTCACGTCTCCTCATGCAATTTTCCATGAATAAGTCACACACATGCAGTGTCAAGCCACAGAGATTAATTGTGGACTTTGTGTATGAACAAAAAGCTGTTTTTGACACGTTCTTTTGTTTACTGTTTTTTAAACAAGGTGAACTACGACTATTTCCGAACAACTTTTATTTTGAGTGTTTAAACAATTTTTTTTATATAAATACGCAAATAAATAAAATTGATGTGTCTGTTTTTAATCTCAAAATACAGCTTTTTAGTTAATACATATGAAAAAGTATATACGGTACTTATAACCGTAAAAAACAATTCTTTATTTTTTTCTGTCTGTCTGTTTATTCCGGCTAATCTCCGAAACGCCTGGACTGATTTTGACGGCACTTTCACTGGCAGATAGCTGATATTATAAGGAGTAACTTAGGCTACTTTTATTTTAGAAGTTAATTAGGATCCACGCGAACGAAGGTCGTGGTCCGCGGCTACCTAAACTAATATCAAAATAAAGAGAAAAGATTTGATTTTTTGTATGTTTGTTTGTAATAAATGAACTCAAAAAATACTTAAATGATTTAAAAAATTATTTCAACTATAGAAAACTACATTATCAGCAAGTAACATGGGCTATTTTATAATTTAAAAAATAGAGATCCCTATGAAAATTGCAATAATGTAACCCAAAGTATTAAAAAAGTATTTGTGTATTTGTCCAAATAAAGTACAAAATTATCTTTCTACAAATAAAGTACAAATTTATAGTTTATAACCTGGATTTATACATTAAAAAGAGCATCTAAAACTAACAAAAAAAATCAAATAAACGAAAAAAAAATATATAACCACCTGTACGAGGCCAAAAAGGCCCCTTTCTCAGTATATGTATTCTGATATGGCCCGCTGTGATGCCACGGACACATAAATCCCACTACGAAATTTTTGCTACTTTTAATCCCGGTATTACGTTCCCGTGGGATATTTTCCGACATACACGCGGGCGAAGCCACGGAGAAAAGCTAGTTGAAAATAAAGTCGTGATGATCTAAGTAATACGACTTGAGCAAGCGTGGTGATTAATGCTCATATTATGTCTTCTGTGTTCAAGAAGAGGCGTTTGCCCTGCAGTGGGAGAATAATAGGCTGGTATTATTATTGGAAATAAGAAGGTGTCTAGTATTTTCATGTTTCTATACCTACCTATGATAAGTTGCTGATCGCAATAGCAAATTATTTATACAACATGTAAAAAAAATCCTGTGCGATCCGTGAGGGTGTTGCTAAAGTTAAGTAAAGAAAAAAAAAAAAAATTTCAATGGGGAATTTTACCGGCTTATTACATCGCGGGCGGCCGTTGTTTAGCGGGTGTCTACGAGTCATAACTTAGTGTAACTGTTGAAAATTTGGATTCTTTTTATGAATTTGAACTTGAAATAAACGTTTTTATTTTCAATAATAATAAAAAAAAAAATACTTTTTGGTAATTTTTTTGCAGTACCTATGTGCCCCTTTCAGAACGGACGGGGTTTTCTTTTACATATTGTAAAGCGGATAGGAAAATGAGAACCAAGGTGAAGGGTGTCGTCTAGGCCGATTCCCGGCCACCGTAGGCGCGGGCCTGCGGACGGTGAACAATGGGTAGCTCGCCGTCCGATAAGGACCAGGCCCGGGTCGACGGCGCGTTGTGTTCCACGCGCGCCTCAAAAAGATGTCAGCACAACTGACGGGGTCGCGGGAAAGTCCGAAAGGGATACCGTGGCCTCTGGCAACATACAGGCAACTGAAGGAACACGGGTGGGCTTAAGCCAGTAAGAGAAGAGACACACACACGAGAAGTTATTTGATAATTCCCCACCCAAAAAAAAATACAAAAAGGTGAAGAGAGGTGTCATCTGTGGCTATAATAATTCAACCTCTTTCGATTCTATAAGTATGTCTCATTATAGAAGTCAAGCATACCTACAGCATTTTTTTTTTGCCCCACACTAGGAATTTCTCCTGTATCGTGGGTGCGTTTACAAACATTTATACTCACATACACAAACAGCCAGACCCGGAACAACTACTTGCAGGTCATACAAATATTTCTGTTTTATTTACAGTCAATCGCTTAACCACTGCGCCAACCGTCCCCTGTAGTAAATTACCTACTTATACGAAGCCAAACAGTAAAGCCAATCAGAAATATACATGTACATGCCTTCGTCACTAGGCCTCAAAGCACTTAATCCTACCGACGGCCTTTGACTGAAGAGCGTTTAATTGTAATTAGTTCCCTCACTCTAATTACATCGGCATTTTCCAAAAACAACACGAAAGGCGTAGAAATCCATACTTCCATACTAATAAATACGAAAGTAACTCTGTTTGTCTGTCGGTCTATCCTTCTGTCTGTTACCTTTTCACGCTTTAAAGGCTGAACAGGCCTTTTGTTGGTTTAAGCGCATTAGGGCTAATTCTCATTTTGGCAACCGACTCCCTAATGGACTACTTCTCATTATGGCCACTTCTCATTTTGGCTACTTCTGATTAGGGCTACTTCTCACTTGGGCTACTACTCACTTGGGCTACTTCTCATTAGGGCTATTACTCATTAGGGGTACTTTTGATTCGGATCAAATTTGGCACACATATAGACCATGACCTAGGTTAGGACATAGGATACTATTTCATCCCGGTAGTAAGTTCCCACGGGTGAAACCGCGAGCAAGAGCTAGTTTTTGTACATTTCATTTTGATGCCTTGTACCTAATCTCCAACAAATAAGTAGAAGAAACATCGAGGTCTTTATTTCAATCAATCGATCAGTTTATTTGTGAAACATAGGTGTTTAAATAAATAGGGGGTGTGCTATGTTTTGTCATAATTAATACATACAAATTTTATAAGTGACCCATTAGCAGTCATTAGATTACGAAAATAGAAAAAAAAAAAACTATTAAATACACGAAAAGAAAATATAAAAAAAAACATGAAATAGTCATAGTACTTATTATCAAAAGGTAAAAAAATGCATCATTAAAATAATTGGTCGTTCAAAAATTCGTCTGTTTGTCAATTAATAATTTAATAAGAATATAATGTCATGCTTTTTATGTCATCAGGAATTTTATTACACACTTTAGGTGCCATACCAAAAAACTTTTTCGCATCAATGCGGTCTTACATTTTAGATGACATAGTTTATTTACGTATTGGGCACGCAATGGAGTTTTTCTGGTCGAAGATATTTTTTCAAATAATTGTGTTTCTTTTCACAAACAACGCAGTTTTCAATATGTATAATGCTGCAAATTCCATTTATCTGTTATCCATTAACTCAAATACCTTATAATTAAATCAATCACATAATAAACGAATTTACTGTCGTCGACACAGAGGCATGCCCTTTCAACTTAATTAACTGCAAAGTACAATTTTAAAAGCTCAATAAAAGTGATAGTTAAAAGGATAGCTCGACTAAGTGCTCTATAGCTTAAAATACCAAAGGTATGTGATATAAATATGTGATGAAATAACCATGTAGATTTAAAAACCGGTCAAGAGCGAGTCGCACTCACGCACCGAGGGTTCCGTACCATCATATATAAATATTTTGGATGTAGTACTGGATATATGGACAGGCGGACAGGTGGATGGTAGAACAGGCAGACAGGTGGAAGGGCGAACAGGCGGACAGTACTTTTCTATTAGCTTCATTCGTATAGATACCTAAATAGTTTTATGCCCAGAAAAAACTACAACTGTGCTTCACCCAAAGCAACCTGCGAGTAGGTAGGAAGGAGGACATTATGGTTGTGAACCGTGAAATGTTTTTAAATTTTCATCGGTGAGGCCTATATTCGTCAGAGAATTTTAACACTGCGGTCTAAAATATTGTAGTCTTAGGTCAGCGCCATCTCTTGATCGATAGTGTAACTAATGTATTTTTTTATGATTTCTGAAAAAGTGTGCTATTTAGAGACATCGTTTCATTTTTCCTGTAATCTTTACATAAACTTTTTTCACATAGAATCATTTCAGATTTTTCTCTATGCAAACTTCGGAGATAAGGGGGAACGATGTTTTGTTTATATTTAAAAAAAAATAATATTGGGAATGTGCAAATAGTGCTCTTTCATATAATACCCCACATGCGCTAGTAGCTCCATTTTGAATTTTAAGACCCCCGTTCAGTCGCTGTTACAAAAAAAGAAAGAAGAAAATTCTTTCTAATTTGCAAAATAGTTGGGCAAACATCATCTAAAATTATTCCAACTTTCAAGTTGATAGCATTAGTAGTTCTTGAGATATCCAGTTGTGACAGACAGATGGACAGACAGACTGAGTAGCACTATTAGGGTTCCTTTTAACCAATTTGGGACGGAACCCCAAAAAGAAAGAATGGAAGAAAATACGTTTATTTGCGGTAAACATGACGCAAAGAAATAACATAAATACAAAAAAGAACAAGTTGGGGGAAAATATGCGTCACATCCACGCAAAGCGGCCATCGCTCAGCACAATGCTGCGACCCTATGCGAGACAGGGCCCCAGCACAAAAATGTAATAAATGTGCAACTTCAACAATTATAAGAAGGAAAAATTTGTACATTCATTTTGAGGAAACACGTTTACTTAGAAAACGTAGGCCGAAGCGTTACGTAGCCTTGACGAACTGAACTGCCTCGTTGATCTATTAGGCTACTGCTCAGCACGAGGTCTTGGGTTTCATTCCCGGGTCAGGCAAGTGTTATTGGATTTTTCCATCTGGAATTTCTCAGTAGCAGCCCAGAGTCTGTGTGATGGAGCAGACTAGTCTTGGAGTGGAGACAGTGTATTGACAATTGAATTAATATATTAAATTCTGTGGGGGACAAACAGGAATAAAAAGTTTCATCTGCCCCCTATCAGTGATAGGGGGACAGATGAAACCGTTCAGGAGTGAATAAAGTTCGAACTGTCCCCTCATTGCTAACAGGGGGACAGATCAAACTTTTTTTCCCTATCTGTCACCCTAAGGGGACAAAGCGGGGTGACAGATCGGAATAATCCGTGTGGGCGGGTCACCCCTCGGGTAGATGGACCGACAACCTTAAAAAGATGGCTGGGACAGACTGGACGCGGCAGGCAGAGGACAGGGTGTTGTGAGAGGCCTATGTCCAGCAGTGGACTGCGATAGGCTGAGTTGATTGAGCCCTAAGTCTGCATTAAGGCTCGGTTTTTGGCAATAGGCTCGATCCCATTACATGGGACTTTAACATAACTAGCGAAATGTGTGTGTACTATAGCTACACCACTGGCTAACCCTTCGAGAATTACAGGCTTGGTGTTATGTTATGTTACGTTTACTCAGAAAACGTAGACCGTAGCGTTACGTCGCCATGACGTAGTTAACTCCGTAGCAGCGTAGCTCGTAGCTTGAAAAACGCTTAGCCGAAAAAATGCTACGAGCAGCGAAATAGAAAAAATATTTTATATTTCCGTGAGCTACACTGTGTCTATATATTTATTTTGTTGCTACAGCTTCGGACTCTGCTAACTCTGTGAGAGAGCGAGGAATGGAACATGTTGTAAATTAATAATTTAAATTGTTTCTGACATACAATGTTGGAGTTGAACATTTTGTGTCATGTGGAAGGTTCGTAGTCACAAAGTTTTGTTTGGTACAGTAAATATAACGTTTTCCAAGTGAATAAATTATTATGATTTATTGTGGTGAAGATTTAAAAACTGGTCAAAGTCAAAGTCAAATCATTTATTCAATTAGGCACATAAATGGCACTTTTGAACGTCAACATTTACAAAAAACAGAATTGTTTCTAGTAGCCCCTTCCAAAGGGTAGTTTTTGTATGGAGAAGAACGGGCAAGAAACACACAATATCTTGTATACTTTATTATACGAGTATAATTATATGTGAAGACGATGCACCTAGAATAAGATTACTATACCATGATATGTAAAAAGAATGAAAAATGAAGCAATGACAGATAAATTAATTATGTGATAGATGCATGGTGCTCACATATTTACAAACATTGTAAAATTATACGATATTCCTAACATTTTAACAAGTAATGCTAATAAGTCAGCGTATGAGTTCAAGTAATCACATAATGTAAAATCAATGTTATAAAATATTATTATACAATTAAATTAGCAACCAGTTAGATTTTGTCTAGATTCTAAATTGTCCTATGGAGCAGGACCAGCATGTTTCTAACCATTTTTATCTAGGATATAATCCTCTAATTTGTAATATGCTTGTTTACAAAGTGAACTTTTAATATGACTTTTAAATTTTCTTTCATTTTATTGCAATATATCACAAGGTATTTTTGTGTAACATTTGACACAGTACCCCAAAAGACGTATGTACTTTAGATAATCTGAAAAATGGTTGATCTATTTTATCTTTATTTCTAGTATTAAAATTATGTCTATCACTTATTTTGGTCACTTTTTGCGTTTCATAGATTATTATGCAATTGAATGTTTTGTCATTAATTTATTGAAATATTAATAATGGAAAACTTACACATCTAAAAAAGTAAATTACATATATTATTACCTACCTAATGTAACGTTAAAATAACATTGAAAAGAGTTATTTTAAACATTAATTAATTAACTAAGCCGCAACTGTGAACAAAAATAAAAAACTTTTTACATTTATTTATAACTCCAAGTTTGCCACCGTACAAACATCAGCCTTTGTGCAATAAATGATTATTTTCATTTTTGTTTCTTGTTTTTTAAACCCTTACATTTTCGTTATGGTTATATTATACGCCTTTGTGAAATAAAACACTTCACGAGATGAGTATTAGAGAGCCCAAAAGGGTGCATAATATCCTATATTTATTCCGGTCTTCTTTTTAAGATGAAGCCGTGTTATCTATTATCCTACAAGCAGGTATATTTTAATACATTTTTCAAGCTTAAGGCTTCTGCAGACAGGTGCTACGCGACGGCGCGACGGAAGGGACAACGAAGGCAACTGAAGGAACACGGGTTAAAACCCACCCGTGTTCCTTCAGTTGCATGTCAGTAAGAGTCTGACATGCCCTCCCGCTCCGCCCAGAGCGGAATAAGTTATTTGATAATTTCCCACCCAAAAAAAAAAGGACTATGAGGATATCTTTTTTTCTTTCATTTATTTTTACCCAAATGTCCTTTCTTTGGTATTGTTCGTCAAGCTCCTTAAATTTCCTAGTTGAGCTCCACGATGGCTAACAAATGCTTACACCAGTTGGACGGGTCCACTTAAAACTGTGTGGTTCTTTCCTCAAAATACCATTTCAGACACTAATCTACATGGTCCTCATATGGCCTGACCAAGATTATGTCTGGACTTTAAAAGAGACTGCAACCTTTGAATTTGTTTCGGCCTTTCTCCTCAGAGCAGTCAAATAGGAAACGCCAGACTCATCTAGCTTAATTATAATTTAAAAAAATAATATGACGTGTACAAGTGATTCCGATATCATATTTACAGAATACACAATTTCATTTCATTTCACTTATGGTTGCTAAAATGATGGGTATACTATTAACTTTTAGCAGAAGCTAGAGCAATATTCAGTAAAAATAAAATATGTTTAAAATATTAACATGGAAACTTGATGTGTTTGAACTTTTTCAATAGGGATAACCATTGCGACTATGTTTTATGCCTCTCTAAAACAGATGCAATTTTTTTCTATGAAAGTTATATTTTATCACCATTCAACATATTTGTATTTTTCCAGATATTTTTTTTTTTAAATCTAAGTAGTTGAATCTGAAACCTAGTTAATGAGTTTATCAGTAATAAATTCAACATTTAGTAAAACCAAGACTACATTTACGGGATATTTTATTACATCAGATTGCTTGACTAGTACAGACTAAGCTATAAGCTACTAAGCTCATATACATAGGTATATGAGATTAATAAGGCAACTAATTATAGACCTCACCTAATTAGATCATTAATTAGACGGTTTGATAACGTGTTAACATCTGAATATTACCTTATGATGTGACGTATTACCTCATGTCGTTAATTTTCAAATCCACAAAGTCATATTTGAAATCAGAAGAGCACCGTTTAAAGTAAAGTAAAGTAAACATTTATTTGCTTAGATTGCAGGTACAGTAAATAAGATGTGACAATTAATATGGGTGATCCTTGTACAATCTACCTTATAATAGGCATGCAACATTAATTATAACATTATTGAATTACTTATACATAAAATGAGATGCAATGATGAGGTAACATTATTTTCGAGGTATTATAAATAGTTCAACAATAGTCGGCATGGGACACTCATATAAATAAAATAGAAAAAAAATACATTATCTTCTCCGTTTGTGTGACACAAAATAGTAATGGCCGCTGCGTTATGAGCATAACGAATTTATGCCAAATTGACTGCAGTAATGAAAACACTAATTATTATTTTCTTCCGCCCTCGGCCTTTTTTTTTTTGGATGGGAAATTATCAAATAACTTCTCCCGCTCTGGGTGGAGCGGGAGGGCGTGTCAGACTCTTACTGACTAAAAACCCATCCGTGTTCCTTCCGTTGCCTGTACGTTGCCAGGGGCCACGGTATACCTTTCGGACTTTCCCGCAACCCCGGCAGGCATCGGCCCTATCGGACCCCTTCATTTGTTGACATCTCTTTGAGGCGCGCGTGGAACACAACGCGCCGTCGACCCCACCTCTCTCACCTCCCCCCACCTCACCCCTCACCGCTCACCTCTGCTTAGGATAGACATGATAGGTTATAATCTAAACTATTTAAACTAATATTATAAAGATAAAATATTTGATTTTTTGTATGTTTGTTTGTTTGTTTATTACGCTTTCACGCTAAATTTGCTGAACGGATTAGGATGAAATTTAACGCATAGGTAGACCATGACCTAGGTTAAGATATATTATACTTTTTATCCCGATATTCCGACGGGATCGAGACTTATGCGGGTGAAACCGTGGGGCGCAGCTAGTGGTATCATTATTCGTCATCATTTCAGCCGAAAGACGTCCACTGCTGGACATAGGCCTCCCCCAAGCACCGCCACTTCAACTGATTCCATGCCACCCGCATCCAGCGGATTCTTGCGGAAGACGTAGCGTAGGAAGGCTGTTAGTCTTATAAAAATAAAAGCCAGCCGGATACCTCAACAAACTGTTTTATTCAACAACCAAACTTCATTACAACTACTGCTAACATTCACTTTTCTCTCTCTCTCATGCCCAATGCATAAATGCATAAGTTAATTTAGTAAGATGATATCTTTATATCATTTTATAGAAATAATTTTTCAATTTAATATTTTCAAATCTAAAATAAATTCTCCTACCTATTGGTAAATTGCAACGAATTAACAAGCGAAACACAAAAACCAATACTCGCTATCCACGCTCAGTTGGTTCACGAAATGGTGAGCACTATAATTTGAAATGCGAATGCGGGTAGTTTTGCTGTGACGTGCATGAGTGTCAAATAACGAGGAGTGAAAGAACACTAGAGTAGCAGTCACTCGTACGAAACGTGAGCATTTCAATGAGCACCGAGCACTTTCCGAGTGTGTATCTGCAGCTTTAATCATAGCAACATCATGAATATTCTGTTAGGGTATGTGTACATCGACGTATGTGTCTTTTGCAGATGCACCGTTAACGTGATGTTTTCCTATTTTTTTTAGCTTGCATTTTAGACGTCGAATTGAGATCCTTTTGATGATCCTTATGATTTCTCGTCTGGATAAATACTACACCAATTGCTACAAATGTCTCTCGAAAAGTTATAAGAAACGTCGTGCCATTGAAGAAACCTTTAAGTGTCGAAAAAGAAGGAAGAAAAATATCGCAATATAACATAACAGCACGCCTTGTTTCCCCGATGGGTTCGGCAGAGGTGAACCTATAAGTATGTAGTTGACCCACATTACGCCAGTAATTTTGTAATTATTAAAAAAATAAATCAGCTTTTTGAAGTTACAAAAATACCATGACCGGTATACCAGTACCCACATATACAAAATACATAAACGAATGCGGACGTCAATAAATCTACAAAATAACTACAATTCAGACTTTTTATATAGACAAGACAAACTTACTAAGTACTAGCTTCTGCCGGTGACTTCGTCCGCGAGCCTATAACCTTTGTCAAGAATTGGGCTATTCAATACAAAAAGAATTTTTCAAATCCGACTGGTAGTTCCGGAGATTAACCCTCTACTTACAAACAAACAAACAAACATTTTACCTCTTTATAATATTATATTATTAGTATATTATTATTAGTATATTAGTATTAGTATATTAGTATTAGTACATTATTATTAGTATAGATATAGATAAAGTATCGCTCTCAAAGCGTCTTGTAATTTGATGGCGTATCATAAATACCGTTCTCAGAACATCCTATAAACATTTTCCACGTAAAACGTTCTGTAGTTAACGTTATACGCCCTTGCTTCCAAAGACTATCAGGATATTTAATTTAGCAAAGAGATTGAAAAAGTTTAAATTAGAAAATATCAAGGAAATTGTCAATTTAATGGCGTGTAGGAAGCTGAATAGCCATTGTTCAGTTAGGGGGTGGAAGTAAATTTAAAAAGAGTTGGATATCTCCTTTAGAAAAATGTGAGACTTCATTCTTTTTCCAACAAATTTTCATGTGGCATGAGATAGCTAAGAACCGAAATATCCCCTTCAGGACAAGTATACATATAATACAACACCACTAAAATGAAAATTACTGATAAGTAACATAGATAACAAGGAAAATATTCAAACAATAGCCAGTGAACACACTGTAGCAGATAACATTAATACACAGAACAATACACACAACGATTCATCATTCCCCAACAATGTGCACCAACCCTAACATTAAGATAAAGACAAATAACCCTCACATCACACGGTCCCTTAACTTCGGACGTTGTCGGTTTCAACCCTTACGATTTATATCCTATCCTATTCTGAAAGTCAATAAATGCCCCATTTCTTGGACCGTTAAAGTTCAATTAACGTGGTCTATGGAGCGTAGGATGAAATATAAAAATGAAACCATCACATTCAGTCGTAAATTCCAGTGCTGTGTTTTATGTTGTTGTGTCCATTAGTTCAGTGTAGGTGAGGATAAAAGCTATGTATTTGCTACTGCTGCATACATTTGTTTTATTAAAATAGGGATATTTTTGTTAATATTTTTGTTATGCTTGGACCCGTGGGCTACATTTTTTTAAATATTTTTTAATGTGTTTTATATTTTTTTATTCTAATATTATAAATACCTATAATTTATATGTAAATAATGCAATAGAGGAAATAATA
Source organism: Xanthia icteritia (assembly GCA_949128155.2). Lineage (NCBI taxonomy): Eukaryota > Metazoa > Arthropoda > Insecta > Lepidoptera > Noctuidae > Xanthia > Xanthia icteritia. The sequence continues at coordinate 8,833,570 of OX421938.2, read as the reverse complement.
ATTGTTATACAATAAGTTTCTTCTAGTTTCATTATCCAGTTTAATGACGGCCAGAGGGTTTATTGCCAAACTTGGAGTCAAAATTAAAATTCCATATGGATGCTCATACGTCCATATGATGGCCTGTATGGATGCTAATAACTGGACTACTAAACATATACTAAACATACTGGGACAAAATATTCTTGTCTCATAGCAGAAATGGTCATGTCAAAGATAAGTCAAATTACTTATTTCAAATAGGCACTTTTGAAAGTCATGATGTAGTGGTACACCGAAGAAGCTTAATTACAAGTAAGTTTACCTACTTAATAATTAGGAAACAAATAAAGTATAAAATAATAGATATATACCAGCTTGAATTCGTTCAGGTTCAAAATTAATATAACATAAATTGTATATTTTTTTAATAATTTCAAGTGTTATTCCTTGTGTAAAATTCATTAGGCTATGCTTCAAGATCTGTGCCACGAACCCGGCCAGCTTTTACTGTAGGTAAATATTACAATAGTCTATGTATATTTTATCCACAGTACAGTCTAGCTAATTAAACTGCTGAGTAACTATAACATTAAAAAATCGGTCAATAACGTCTTTCTTATAAACCTTATGTTAAGGGAACACTTGATTCATGTGTCTTTTATAATGGTGAGCACTTGCACTACAGTAAGTTGAGTATCCATCTGTAAGTATTGGCACAGCGTCAGACCAAACGTAAAGCGAAGCAAGTGCCACGTTTTTACTTGATGGAACTTTTTCTCAAACTATATCAGTATCGACTGAAGTTGAAACACTCGAGACTGTCTGTTTTTAAGTGTATCCATCCATACACTTTAAAACAAAAAGTCTCGGGTAACTACATATTTGCCATCTGCATTAAAAGATCCCAAAACAAAAGTCATTTCATTAATTTCAAAGTTAAGAAAAATATGATGTTTAAGCAAATTGACTGCCAACTTAAATTGTTCTTATATTCAAATCACAACTGTCTTTGATAGTTGTATGAAACGGTTTTAACACGGCAAATTGACGTAGGATGTCAATTTGCTAAGCAATTCATTTCCCTGACCGTACCGGATATCTACTGACGAATACTTCCGAGTTGTCAATAGAGAGCCAAGAGCCTTTGTAACCGAATGTTTAAATTTAACTATATGCTGCAACTGGTTCTAAGCAGGCTTAATTCCTCATGAACTAAATATTCAACCATATTATTATCAATGCAGAGACGTCTTGACTAGTATAATAAATTATTTCCAAGAAATTCATAGAAATGGGAACAAGTTCTCCTTGTTCACAAAAATATAATAAGCAGTGCAGTTTAATTACGAACTACCGAGTTCTCTACCAAACACTCGGTATTTACACGGAATATTCTCACAGACTTGATGAAAATCGACTGCACTGAATAATTATAAAAGATTCTCATTTCATTGTGCACCCAACCACAATATAAAAATGGACAGTATGGAAACTAGGCCAATTTGTTGAAATAATTACATAGGCTCCATTTTTAAAAAGATGGCGGCGACCGCTCTTCTCCACAGGGCACCCGCAACTGACAGCACCGCGACAATCGCTTGGGGTCTCGTCAATGAGCGCGTCTGTATGAGTATGCCGTTTCGAACGTTTATTACGTAGTTTCTGGACTGTCCATATTTATACTGCGCTTTGGTGCTGGTATAAGCAATGATAGTATAATAAGGGGCATACACAAAACAATTGATTAATGTAACGTTAAGATTCGTATGACCTTAAAAAATGTGTTTATTCAACCATCATGCCATACTAATAATAATAATTCAACACTTCGTAGTTTCAGAAGTTGGTTTGTTTATTTGTAACCTTTTTTTGTATTGCCCTAATCAATACTCTGCTATTTCCATTATTTTCATCAAATAAATAACTTCTACTACTATTTTCCTCACAAATAGAACAACTACTCTGATTAGCAGACTTTGGGTTTTACTAAAGCTTCGCACGATAAGCCCTAGAATACGTGAGAAGCTTTCACAAGAACAAATTCAATGCCTATTTTAGTAAGAAACAAACCTAACCTACTATTGGCAAAAATAATGGTTCGTTTTTGAAAATAGAAGCCAGTCATTCGTAAATCGAACGACTCGCAAGTGCCTCATCAATAATTTCAATTTCGGAACGCTATTCCTACGATAGTCCACTTCTGCATCAGGTTAATGCAGGTCTCCATTTAATGTGCACTCATGTGCCCGTTGAATAGGCAAGGCGGCATGAGCACCCTCATGCGGGATAATAATGGCATGCTTAATCTCCCAGCTAATGTTTGCCTTTTCAGATTTGCCTTCTAGCTGCTATATTCAATCTTGAGTTTCAGCTGGCAGTTTCGTGTTCGAAATTTATGCAACTATTCATAAATTAAAGTACCTAGATTTAAGAGCAACATGTTTTTACATCTCAAGATGTTTTTGAACATCGCCACTTTTGACACTATTAGTTCTCTTCTTTTTCCATTATGCGTTTCGTTGAATAATGTTAGAAAATTGAAATCTAATCAGGCCTACAAAAATCTTGGATTACTCTGGAAAGTTTGGGATTATTGTGACTATGGCAATATTACAAATCTCATTTCTTTGTTAATCTAAGCCGCCGAACCATAACAGGCTAGTAAAATTCCGATATTACATTGCGACAATCCGACCCCAATATAGTCCAGCCAGACACATTACGACGATAACAGTATGTGAAACACTAATCAATTCGAAGGTTCCAATAAGGCCCGAGGTACACGACGCTACTGAAAAGCAACCTGTTACAAACTCAAATCACAAGAATCAGTTTTATGATCAGTTGCGCGTCTACGAACCGCCATTAAAATGCTGCGACATTCAGGCTATTCATTGGTAATTTGTGTATCTTTAAGCTACGGTTTCCTAGAAGCGCGGTGGGCGTATATAGCGTCTGCAATTTACCGGCAAATGACGTCACTGAAACGTTATAAATTGAGTATAGTATGTTGGTGTTTTTTCCTAAAGAGCGTTTTTTGACACCGTAAAGTCAAACCCAGCTGTCATAATTTTCATGACAGCCGTCTAGGAAACCGTAGCGGCACATGTAAATTTTGAATAGCGTCGTGACCGACGGGCTTAAGAACAGATCCATGTTTTGCTGCGAACAAAACAATTGTAGTACAATGTCTAATAAGGGAACAATAAATCATTCGCGTTGCCCCGGCTGCTGGAGTCATGTGCTTACAAACTTCTTTCAGTTACTCATTAATCAATTTTTTTGGTAATTTAATTCTCGTTGGGTTCAACATGTTCGTGATTTTTAAAATATTAAAGTTTTCGACCAACAAATGTTGATACTCGTAATAAAATATATCAAGCAGATTCTTGATAAAAAAATATTTTAAAGAAAGAGTAACTCATTTCTATAAGCGAACCAGACACTATCAGTAATAATGACATAAAAATATTACTGTCATTCCTTCCAATATTGACGTAAAACTATTATAAATAATATTATAATAGTTGATTATACAAGGGATGAAAGGGACCTTTCACTCGAGGTAAACACTCTGCTTTTCATTTTGACTATGAGGAAAGTAAATAAAAACCTGATTAGTTAAACAAACAATATTTTATTAAAACATAAATATACAATATAAGTAATCAGCTCGCCATTTTATTAAACATCGTAAGATTTAAGTATCTTTCTTTTGATTTTGGCGGTAAAAGGTTTTCCACTACTGTTTTAGCCTATTTTCTAATTAAATCAGGCATTCAATCTAAAACGGAATCTGATGAACACATTTAATATAAAGTACCTGGGCGACCGAGCTCTGCTCGGGTGAAAAAAAATAAACATATCGTCCAGGTATACCAACGTTGTATCAGATTCCCAAGACTGTGAAAATAGAGAAATCGAATTTTCCCAGATATGAGACCTAGCTAGATCGATTTTTCACCCCTGTAAACCTTTCATCGAAATCGTTAGAGCCGTTTTCGAGAACGTGATTACAAATATATATACAAATATTGCTCATATAATAGTATAGGATATAAATATGTTTATGTAAATAATTAGCACTCGACAAAACAACTGAAGATCGAATTGCCGCTTTTCCGCCTTTTTATATTTCTTTTTCTGTGGCATTCTATCAGCCAGTATTTTTTATCATTGATGATGTTAAATATTTAGCTCAAATCTATGTAAATTAAATAATAATTAAGTGAAAAGTAAATTATAGGTAAGTATAAAGTCATGTTACAAAATTGTTGATAATATTTTTAATTACAATTTTATGCCGCATTTTAACAGAAGAATAAAAAGTTGGGACATGGCATGCATAGTTTTTATTTTTTTTTGACAGCAGGGAAATCGTTTCCCAGGGACGAAAAGTACTTTTTTCATCCCTCTGATCAGAGGAACTTATTAACTTCAAGCGTACTTTCCAAGTATGAGAAATGAAAAATATTTAGATAACATCATCATTCCAACCACCACACTGCACTGTCAGTAATAATAACATTACTTGAATGTAATGTAGTGAATAATAGTGTCTGGTCCGCTTTAGATTTATAACTGAAGTTTATGGTTTATGAACAACGCTTCAAAATGTCACTCATGATAGGTAAGTGATTTAAAGTGGAATCAGAGGAACAAAAGTTCAAAGGAAATCGTTTGTCTGGGTATGCGTATGTGATGAGGAGGGATGAAAAATATGTGACTAAAAGAATGATAAATATAAATGTTGATTATCAGGAACGCCAAAGAAAAGATGGATGAATTGTGTGAGGAATGATATGAAAGAGAAGGGAGTGAATGATAGCGTGACGGTTGACAGGGGAGAATGGAAGAAAAAAAGAATGCGCCAACCCCACGTAACATGGGACAAGGGCAGGAAGATGATGATAGGTAAGTGATTTGATTGGCTTTTGTTATTTCAGTCAGCCTATCACCGCAGATGACATGTGTGTTTAATAGGCTGATAGCAAATTATGTTGATTAGCCTTTCGGGTGATAGTCTTTTACGTACTTATCTATAAATTTCACCTGTATTTCGGCAAAGCCAAAGGAGGGTTATGGTTTTAACAGGCTATGAATGTCTGCGTTGCAGATGGATTACTTAATTAGCTGTTTTACATAACCTCTAACTGTTTTACAAAACAGCTCCGTACCTAATGTAAAACAGCTGAACGACGTTTGGCTGTTTTTCATAATTACTGAACTTTAACACGTAGAATTAAATGAACGTTTTGCATTTATCAATGCAGCAGGTCAACGATTAGAGGTTGTATAAATCAGCGTGAAATGAAATATCAGATTGTAGATTTTTGTTCAAAATTTTGTCGCTCATGGCTCTGTGTGTCATAACAACAATAAAAGCATCCGAAACAGAAATAAATAAACGAACAAGTAATATAAGTGAAAATGAGCTTAACTAAACAAATGAAAACAGTGATTTTAGGGACAATTTTAATAAAAACTTACCAGTGTTTTATGAAAGTCGGTCCTAAAAATATTAAATAGCCAAGTAACTGTGACCAACTTGGAAATAGCGCGGCTGATCACAGTTCTAACCTAACCTAATCCAATTGGTCAGAGTGCCCTATCTTAGTTACAAGAACTAATTCGGCTCGTGCGTGTCGTGTTGGTCACAACTCGAACCTAACCGAACAAAGGCTTATTGTGACTGCAGATTCTTCAACCAGTCTGCATAACGTTACTTGAGTAGCAATTTTGTTACACGTCACGCAATAGCAATCCAGCTGAACGTTGTTCGGCTATTTTATATAACGTAGCTGTTTTGTAAAATAACTAACGGTTTTGTAAAACAGCCGATTAGGCAATCCATGTCCAACATAAATGTATGTATGTTCATCTGTTCCCTCATAACTCCTAAACTACTCGTCGTATTTTGACAAACGGACCGGATTACGAATTACTTTAAATAGCACACACAGATTTAAACCGAAGACACAGATTAGAATTGAAACCGATGTTATTCTGTTACGATATCTTGCTTATTCCTATTTAGTAGGCGTGTGTTTTGTCGTAGGTCGTTTAAATTTATTTTTTATGTAGGTACTTTAATAAAGTTACTAACAGATTATCAGCCAATATTGAAAAATTTACTAACTTTTTGTAGTTTTTAAAGCGCCTAATATGGCATAAATAGCAAACACTTCCAAACGATTTAGCAAACCTTAAGTTTTTTTTAGGCGAACTAAGATTTAGTAAGAAAGTTTATCAAGACAAGTCTAGAAAGTTCGAACCTTAATCTGTATTGTACAAAAAATAATTATATTTTATGTAGTGTATGTAACTTAAATATTTAACAATGAACGCTTATTTTTACAGCTAAGTGCTCACTTAGTGGGTAGTAAGCATCAACTATAAACGCAATTGTAGTAAATTGGAATTGTGTGTACTAAGGATTTTAAGATACTTAACTATTTGTTTAATATTGCTGCTAAATAAAGTGCCTTAGGGTCAGTTCATACCGAGACGTGACGCGACGCGACGATGCGAATAGGCCAGTGGTTTTACGCTGCGCAGTGCGGCACCGCGAGACGCAGCGCGACGTCGCAAGACGCAGTGCGACGTCGCGAGGCGCATTGTGTAGCCACTGGCCAAGCAGCCCCACGCCTCGCTACTTCGTGATGCGACGCGCTACGCCGCGAGGCATTTTCGAATTATCTCAATTAAATGTTTATATTTTTCAGTAGTACATAAATTCATATTTTGTATCACTAAAAACTGCGCGCATCGTCGCTTTGCGTCACACTTCGGTGTGAACTGACCCTTATATTGACAAAAAAAAAGGACTGACATACAATCAAACTAAATTTTAAAAACCTTTCCCAATCTTGTACGAGATCCATCAATATCAATAATATTCTGTTTTGACATACACAACTCCACAAAGACAATTACCTACATAGGTTCTGAAATAGTAGCTATTTCAGAACCTATGTAGGTAATAGAACTTATGTCAGACATGTATTTATATTAATATATATATTTATATTAATATTTATATTATATTGTCTTAATAGAACTTATGTCAGACATGTATTTCATAAACACACTGAAACTGAAAGTCGACAGATGCGCCTAGGTATAAAAAACTTTTACGCTTTGAAAATCTATTTTGTCAGAAAAGACGGCAATATTAAGTTCCGTTAAGTGTCTGTACGAAGGAAACCCCGAAAATGTTTACATATGAAAATTATGAAACACTCAGCCTAAGTAAGGAGTAATGTAAATTTATCAACAGGCCGGTGGGGAAGTGTTCAATTTGAATTGTAGATTACAAATAAGTTTATAAAATGGCTACCCTAGTTAATGGAGCTGAATCAGTTCAGGCCTTACCTTTGAGGTTCTTAACTTAATGTTCGATGAAATCAGTTTTGGTTTTTTTTTGTCGCCTTTTTATTTTTTTTTCGAAGAATATCAAATTGTTTGACAGCTTAGGCAGCTACAATCTATCACTAAATTCAATATTCCTGTGTTAAATTGAGAAAATATTATGTAGAGCCCAAGCCTGTATACCTAAGTCTTAAGATTTTCTAATATGTCTCTGTCAGCAAGACTCTTGTGGTCTAGGTACAAGGCAAAGAGAATTTTACTAGAGAATTGATCAAAAGAACACGTTCAAGAAGAGATCACAAAGCTTGCAATATTAGTTAGATTATTAATTTTAGTGATATTAAGAGATGGCTTCGTAAAATTCATAGTTGAATTCTAAAAGCAGCTCACGTAGCATAGCTTGAAATTAAAATATTTGATGATATTGAAATTATCAAAAAAAGAATCTATGAAGTTGATATCATTAAGTCCGCCTTTGCAGTGTACAAACCCCGACGGAAAAAGAGGGGTGTTATAAGTTTAACGTGTGTAGTTGAGTATCTGTGTGTCTGTCTGCGCCATCGTAGCTTCCAAACGGCTGAGCCGATTGTGTTGTTTTTGTTTGAAAGGTTACTTGATCGAAAATGTTTTTTTTTAAACAAACGAAGAGAATTCGTAGCTATGATTCAAGACAATAGATTCAGGCGTTCGCAGATTATCAGTTCTTTTCTAGTTGATGAATGGATGTAAGCATCTTCCACAGGTCTGATCGATTTGTAAATTGGTATTCTAGTATTTCCGTGATATTAGAAGAACATAATAACCTTGAACTGATTCTGCAGAATCACCTGGAATTTGCAGGATACCTAACTCCCTTACCAACTTACAGCACAGGTATCGTGTTTGAGCTCATTGAAATGTTCTCAATGAATAGGTTATAGATAGATGGTGAACAGGGTCTGGTAATGGAGTAGGAAAGAGAAATGGGGAAATGATTGAGTCGGGGGTTTTTTAAATTTTTAATTTATGCTTTTTTACTTGTGCGTAAAGTTTTAATAAATAAATAAAACATCAATAACATGCACACCCATTGTGAACCCCGCAGTATTTTCGTTTCTTTTGACGAATACTCCCAAATGATTTTAATTAATACTGAACACAAAAATATAAATCATACAAAAGTTAACAACATAATTCTTTAAACTTTTAAGATTAATGATCACATTTTCTAAGATATTTAAGCTATTAATTAGTAACTTCTCAAGTGCACTTATTAAAAATCCTTTTAAAGCGGGTAATTATTTTTTTCTTCGCCTAAACTAAACTTTGAAACATACGAAGTTGAGAAGAAAGTCTTCAAAGACTTTTTCGCTCGACTTTCGTCATCTCACGCTGCTTATTAAAAACGACAAAATTTCGAGCAAGAAAACTTAAAATTACTTTTAATAAGTAAAGTAAAAATAATATTTTTATAATATAAATATTTATAAAATAATAATAATATTTTTATTGAATAAAAAAGTTTACATTTAGTAGTGCCTGGTGCAAGTAATGATGGTTCGGAATTACAATGTTAGGTAGTGACCCGCCCGATCCAGGTTAATTCAAACCTGTGTTTCAGGTTGAATGTTTTTCTGACCAAGAAACTCGATCGTAGAAATAAATGTCTTTATTTTTGTATAATGCAGTTCCATAAAGAAATGCGTTCCTTGCGAAGCATTTGTGGCCTGACTATGAATTATAGGCTGAAAAATGATGTGATAAGGCAATAGTGCGGCTTAAAAGATGTACTTAGTGACAATAATTTAAAAGAGTATGCTTAGACGGTTTGGTCATGTTGAGAGGATGAATGAAAGGCGACTAACAAAAGGAATTTACAAGGCAGGTGTGAAGGGAAACGCCGGGAGGGGACGCCATAGGAGGACATAATATAGTGGCCTTTGGTGATGTTCTTCAGAAAGGTCGTAAAAAGGAAAGGTCGGAACGTAAACGAAGCAAAAGGACTATGGACACAAAGGACTATAAGGAGCGAAGCAGATGACGTACCCCCACGGGAAGACGCGTGAGTTTATGTTCCGCCCGCGACTTCGTCCACGGGACGAAGTTTTACTCGACTCTTAAGGGTCGTAGCGTGATGTTACATAGCCTATTTGGAAGTGTAGCCACGACCGACCGGCCCCTACGTGAAGACTGAATACTCTGGCGACCTGGCGACGCGTAGCCAAGTCGCCAGTATTTTGTATACAAGAGTTAGGCCTCCCTCATTCAGTGCCCAACGAATCGCCAGGATGGACACCCGTGTGTTACTGGCTACTTATTTAGCAACCTCATTTGCTTACGGTAAGTAGCCATAGCTACGTAGGCAGCGACGAATTAGGCGCATTGCGTCCCAGTGCGTTAGCGCTCTTACTTGAAGTTTTTCAAGACGGATCATTTTGACGAACAGTTAGCACCTAACTCAAATACCTTCCTTATGCCATAACTCCCAGTTCTACAATAATAAAAACAAAAGAAAGTAACCACCAACACTTTGAAAAGAAAAAGAATGAGATCCGAAGTTGTATTGAATGTTTTACATTCAATACAACTTCGGATCACATTCGTGAGCCGAAAATGTCTTCACATTTATATCCGGAGGCGGTGATGAGAAAAACAAAAGTGCACTTAATTCTCAACAAGTCTAGCGGATTTACGAGGAAAGCGCTTAAGTGAAAAATTGCTTTATTTTATTATATTTCCTGTGCGATCCACGGACATTGGAAACGCTTTATTTTCCACTACACATGATGATGCTATAAAGCTACTTCACTTCATTTGTTTTTGATATTCCGTTTTTTTGCGGTACCTAGTATGCTGCTGGCAACAAACGGGGTATTTCTAAAATAAAATTATCAATAAATTATTATATTGTAGTCTTCAATACTTGCTCTAACATTTTTAGGCCTGCTAAACAGAAACATTTTTGATTAAATACTGCCATTTCCCATCAAACCAAAATGCGCTCGTGCGTTGAACTACTGTCCACTCCCTCTCGCTTAGAGGGGGTCTAAGTCTAAGTTCCAGTTATAAAAACGTTATAGGCTGATTTCAATGTAAGTGTACATATGTTCAACTATCACCCGTGTTATTTGACACCTACAGCAATCCAATCGTCTATTCCAATAAGCAAAACACATCTAACACATTCGCTTTTAGTCAGGACTATCGTAACCAGAACCGTCCCGGCTTCAAAGAGGGTCGCACAAATGAATCTCGTATTCCCGGCATTCACTAAAAGGTACACTGAACAAATTCAATAAGGTGAGCAGTGTAAATCTCAATTGTGCACCCGACTTTATCAAGATAGTGGACACGGATCTCGTGAATTGCTACAAACGTACTGAATGAAGGCTGTGTTTGTTGACAAAGAAGGTTCTAATTCTTGTTTCATTATGGGTAATGAACGTATTTTCTTGGTGAATTGTAGTCCATCGAAGGTTAAGCTACACTTGCCGCGGTCGGGTCGTGGATGGGTGACCATCCATTTCATACTCGTTTAGAGACTCCTCCGTACCACGGAAAGCACTTTAAGCCGTTGGTCTCGGCTATCATTCGTATATCTATGACAGTCGTTAGTGGTATTCAGGAGCCCAAAAGTGTGACAACCAATCTTACCAAGGGTTTCATATTAACCTAGGTGACTGGACCCTAGGTTGTGAGATAGACAATCGCTTCATGTAAAATACTGGTATTTTGTTACATCCGGTTAGACTGGAAGCCGACCCCAACATAATTGGGAAAAGGCTAGGCAGATTGGTTGAATTCTAGTAATAATTAAGTACCATTAAAAGCCGAAGAGATAGTTCAAAGCACTTACCAAAATAGCCATATTGGTAAAACGACTTGTTTTAGAGAAGTAAGAGAGCAGTATCTGAAAGACTCGTGAATTATTTACATGTCATAGTTTACCTTTAATAGGGTTGTGGCGGTATCTACATCTCGGTTTACAGCGTGAATGGCATATACGCAATGTCCCGACAACAATCGTCGGACACACGACACCCGTCTGGTCGGAGGATCCTCCCTTTTCTATAGAGGATGAGTGAACTTTACACCCCGTTCCTCATACCTCTATAGGGTAATTACTAAAAGCCCGTAAACGATAATTTAATGGGGGTCCTAACGACTGCTACCATAAACGGTCAAAACTAAGTGGCATTATCACGTTTGGTGGGCGGATTTGTGGACTCCGCTATTTCAACGAAAACATAAAGTCAAAGTCAAATAATTTATTTCAATTAGGCACAAAAAAGGCACTTTTGAACATCCAAATTTACAGAAAAATAATAATTGATTCTATTCGCCCCTTCCAAAAGGTAGTTTTCGTATGGAGAAGAATGGGCAAGAAACTCCACCGTTACTCTTTTAAAATGTTTTCACAATATCTTGTATACATCAATTATATAATTATATGTGAATACGATGCACCTAGAATAAGATTATTATACCACGTTAGGTAAAAATAATGAAAGATTAAGGAATGACAGATAAATTAATCATGTGATAGATGCATGGTGCTCACATATTTACAAACATTGTAAAATTATACGATATTCCTAACATTTTTACAAGTAATAGGTACTAATAAGTCAGTGTGTGAGTTCATAAAACCTATTGATGTCTTTCGTCTAAAGCCAAAATAATGCATCCAATGTTACAATACATTTAAGTAACTCGAACTTAAGTGTTATCCAAGTTAATATCTGAATCATTTATTCGTAATATGTCAACATAAAATCCTTAATTTCTTTATAATAAAGACTCAGCAGCACCTAACGAACGCAAAACATTTTTCAATGGCTTTGCCGGCGCACGGTGGATCGAAAATCGGCTGTAGAAGACATAGGATCTCGATTTCTTAAATGTTATTTTTTTTTGCTGGAAATGACTTCTGCTGATCATTACTGTTCTATAAAATGTCATATGAAGTAATTGTGTGCACAAATGGAAGAGTTATAATTTTTATAAGAAAAAAATGTATGGAGCTGACATGAAAAATGAGGATATCTCTGGAATCGAAAGGTTGGCCATTATATCCTTGCACACTGTTATAGTACTATTTATTTATGAATTTTTGACATACTTAATATTGCGGCATCACTTGCGATTTTTTTTTTTAAAAATCGTCAAAATTAAAAAATTAAAAATGTTTATGATATGTACATTTTAATGCTTAAATATGGCTATGCCAAGTGTAACTTACAATATTTTTTATGCTTAGACCAAAACATTCTAAGAAATCACAAAGTCGTATTACCTACTTTGTGATTTTCATTTGAAATGACATGGTAATTATGAATTACGTAATACGTAATCTTGTCTAATGCCTCAAGTCCACATTAGCTAATGATTAATAAAACTTAATACCTATATACCTGTTAAAAGGATACGTACCATAATGAGGGTAATTAGATAAACGTGATCATTAGTCAATAACAATAAATGGTAAACTATTGTATGATTAAAAATAAAAGCAAATTATTAAAAAAATATATTAACTTAACCTAACCTAACATAAACAATAAAAGTTAACTTATTTTATACTTCGTCACCATCAGAATCCACTTCAGAATCCACTTCAGAATCAGGCTCTACAATAGATATAACTTCTAAGAACTCTGTCGGAGCTTCCTGATCCTGAAGTTTTAGTAGTTCTACTGTTTCCTTAAAGTATGTCTGCCTCTTGTGGGCATTTAATTTTGGTCTTGTGGAAGAAATTAGAGGATCAGAAGAGACGATAAGCATATTGAGGATATCCTCGTTTGATGCTTGTCTACTCTTTTTCCTCGAATGGTGTTCTCTGAACCTCCTAAAGTCTTTGTTTCGGGCCTCTGAAGCTTCTTCCGAAAGACTTACAATTGGTACAATAGCATTTTCTGCAATTATGTCCCCTCCGTGAATCAACAATTTGTGGACGGTTGATGACATGTAGTACCAATTTTTAGTTGTTCTAGCGTATTCTTTAAATTTCGGCACGTCTACAATCTCTCCAGATGTGATAGCTTGCAGAATCACAGCAAATCTGCGTATTAGGTCTTCATCTAATCCAGTGATCACTGCAGTTTTATCAGGAAATTCAAAAAACCGCCTTGCTGTGTTCCCGTCGTTAGTTGTGCCTGATCCTTGCTTAACGATGTCAATCAAAAGGTTGAGATCATCTTTGAATCGATCTTGAATGAGTTTTTTTCGTGAATGCAATAACTCTTGATGACCTTCTCCTCTTGCAGACCACTTTTTGAAGTCGAGACGATACGCTATGTGTAGAAGACATTCCATCACATTAATGCGGGCATGAAGTGATGATAATCCGAACTCATACACACCAGAAGAAATGGTTTTTGACGCAATGACATCTAACTTATTCATTTCTGTAGGCTTAGCCAAACACAGGTAGCAGGCCGCATTTGACTTAGCTTCAGACAGATATGTACAAATTTTGCCGTCAATCATCGTCATCATTAATTTGTGACTAATTTCATGTCCTTGACATTTTGAGGGAACGAGAGCTTCAATTTCGTTATCCATTGCAGTTTTTTCATTTATGACAACGTCTTTGGTTTCTTTCACAAAACTAAACTGGACTGGACGGCAATACCTAGGTGAGCAGGGTTTTGGATTCACCCATACGGAATCACCGTCAGCTGTCAACTTTAATGGAACCAAAGAGGTCATAAATATGCTGGAATCATCTTGACCACTCTCTATGTTTTGCTTATATCTACTTTGGTTAGATGCACCGTCAAATCCCCACTTTGATATTAATATCAATTGTTTATCTTGTATCGCATCAGGACTACAAATAGTTTCAAAAATTCTGTTCACTGTTAAATCTAGTAACGCTTGTAGTGCAATCTTAGCAAATGAATCCGTTACAGTCACAAATGTCTTCGGAGGGTAGCACTGTAGCTTAGCTTTTTGCACTTTATAGTAAGACGGATATATCTCCTTTGAACCTTCTCGAATAGTCGTTTCCCTTAATATGATATATTGCCATTTCGATAGTTTTAATGAAAGTAGCAAACCCAGTGCTTTTTCTGGTGAAACTATTGTTGAAGGAGCTGGTTTGTTCAACATTTCCTTGATTTTTGCTGCTGCTTCTGGATTTTGGAGCATATGTTCAATAACAGATGCAATATCCTCACGACCATCTCCTTTCAAAAGTGCTGCAGCTGAATAAGCTACTTCATTAGGGTCATTGCCTATATGTTCATCAGATCGCCTCTTCTTCTGCTTGTTACTTAGATCTTCAAACGGCTTTCGAGATCTTTTTGTCATCGTTGAAGTTGATTTCATTGTTGAAGTTGATGGTACAGGTTCAGGTACAGGTTCAGTAGAAATATTTTCACTTGTTGATTCTTGAATGAGCAAATTGGTTTGCACGCAGTTTGGCCAGTCAATATTTGCCTCAAGCCAATTACTGTAATCACGTCTAAAAACTTCACTTTTCCTGTGGGATCGTAACCATCTCTTTTGAACTGCCCGTATAAATCTTCGACAAAATTCTTTCACGGTAACACTGTCTTCATCTGAAAGGCTAGACCCCAGTCGAATAACAAGTGTGTTGAACAATATTTCATGATCGAAAGACGAAGCATCCTGATTGCTCAGAATAACAAATAAATCCAAATTTGTAATAATGCTTTCCATTATTCACGATCACTGAGTAAAAAGACACGGTAGGATAGATGTTAGTATTAGAAATGCTCTAAATGAACTGAAGTTGTGAATCCAATGTTTGACTATTTATTGTTATTGACTAATGATGGTATCACATTTATCTAATTACTTTCATTAAGTTAATCCTGCACTAATTGTTAAATTAGCGAGTACCCCAAATTGTTTTGGTACTTATCCTTTTAACTAGGTATATAGGTATTAAGTTTTATTAATCATTAGCTAATGTGGACTTGAGGCATTAGACAAGATTACGTATTACGTAATTCATAATTACCATGTCATTTCAAATGAAAATCACAAAGTAGGTAATACGACTTTGTGATTTCTTAGAATGTTTTGGTCTAAGCATAAAAAATATTGTAAGTTACACTTGGCATAACCATATTTAAGCATTAAAATGTACATATCATAAACATTTTTATTTTTTTAATTTTGACGATTTTTAAAAAAAAAATCGCAAGTGATGCCGCAATATTAAGTATGTCAAAAATTCATAAATAAATAGTACTATAACAGTGTGCAAGGATATAATGGCCAACCTTTCGATTCCAGAGATATCCTCATTTTTCATGTCAGCTCCATACATTTTTTTCTTATAAAAATTATAACTCTTCCATTTGTGCACACAATTACTTCATATGACATTTTATAGAACAGTAATGATCAGCAGAAGTCATTTCCAGCAAAAAAAATAACATTTAAGAAATCGAGATCCTATGTCTTCTACAGCCGATTTTCGATCCACTGTGCGGCGGGGCGCAACGCTTTTACAAACTTCGCGAAACGTTATGAATAAATGTTTTCAAGGGTCGAATTTTAGGCACAATTTAAAGAAAAAGAAAGTACTAAAATAGAAGTTTAAGTAAATAAAATAAATGAGAGAAAACTAAGCACTGGCCATTGTAAATCTACAGCCGTGGGTAGAATGTAATCCGTAGAGCTTATGTCCACGACTCGAAACATGGTTCTTGTTTATTTTTAACATCATATCATAATCTTATTTATATTCATATCTTTCTTTGCATTCTATAATGTAGGTATAAAGGTGTTACAATGGCTTAAAGCTAAGGTACAATTACGGACCCTGTAGGGCGCAGCAAAAAGTATAAAATTAATTCACAAAATATATATATTTTTATGTAACAATTTGTAAATATGTTCTAACATTAATTGAGATCAGGGGGCCTACCACCACCTCTTTAAGCAGTATTATTTTAATGTTACTTCAGTGGGGGAAAGAGATGGAGCAATACGTCCTGTAGAGCTTCATCTCTTTCCCACACTAAAGTAATATTAAAATAATACTGCTTAAAGAGGTGGTGGTAGGCCCCCAGTTAGATTGTGGTACATAATAATTATTTGATAAGATCGATAAAATTTAACATAATGTCATATTATAATATTTATCTATATGTATGAATGTATATGTATGTATAAACGACTAACTGTGTATAGTGTCTGTTTGTGTTAAATCAAAAATTGTGTGTTTAAATCGTAAATACTGAGTTTATGTGTATAAGTTACTAGAAGGACAAAGGACTAGTATGTGGCAACAGTTTTGCCCATTATTGCCTCCAATAGTGATGACACCCAAAGTTTCTGAGTAATGTTTGGGATTACATGTGCAACAACAGAAATAGGCAGATAAAAAAACGAATTATTCATATTTGATCAATTAGAGAATTACATTTCCTAGTTCCAACATTTTCAGAACGAAACAAAACTAAATCAAAGTTAATCGAAACATGATTATTTCGGTGCTTCAATTGCTGGCTGGATAATTTTCAGTTCTATTTTTCAAACAATATATTCTAGCCTGTAACTCTTGATTGAATGCACTAGTCTACCGAGTACCGAGGATCAAATGAAATAAATCCAAAGTGTTCTCACACCTAGGTCTCCAATTTATCGACTCAAATAACGCTGGTGGTTTAGAAAATGGACTCTGTTAGTATCGTAAACTATACATTCACACTCAATGTACCACGTAATGTTCAAGCGTTAGTTCTGTTTATCAGAATTATGTGGTGTACTGAGTTTATTGGAAACTTTATCAAATTAGGTATTTTCATTAGATATAATTGGAATTTCGTCTGGGGTTTGACATTTAAGGAATAAGAATTGAATTCAAGTGACTGAATCGCTATTATTATGTGGGGCACACTGTGTTTTCATGATTTTCAAAACTGAAGATAAGGATAAAATATTTATGAGACAAGACAAGCCAGAATACGAAAATTGCAATTTACGAATACCTATTTCCCGAATACCAAGGATTGGGCCAAGTTTTAGTTACAATTCATAATTCACAAAAGGACGAAACTTCAACTGTGATGGCCACAAACCCGAATTCATTTTACATCTTTAACGAACTTCGGGTAATCTTGTTAAAATACTGACTTTAGAACCGACCTTATTTGAATTGAATGGACTGATATTCCGTCTAGAAATTTCTCCGACCTACCTAGATTCTAAATATAGGTCCTCTCATCTCTTATGCTGATGGAAATATTATTTACAAAGAAGTAGGTAGGCGTCTGTAGCTAAAAGGTTCTTATTCGATTGAAAGTAGAATGTTGATTGAATATCCATACATGATACAATATATTATACTTTAGTTAAAAGCGATGTTTAACATGATGAAATTAATTAGTTTTTGCGTTCTTGGAAGCAAAACTTAAATGCTATAAAATCGCGTATTCACTAGACCGTTTTTACAACCTTTTTTAGGGTTCCGTATCTCAAAAATAAAAATGGAACCCTTATAAGATTACTTCGTTGTCTATCTCCCGTTCGTCTGTCTGTCGGTCAGTCTATCAAGATTCGTTTTCTCAGGAACGCGTAGAGCTATCAAGTTGAAATTAATATCAAATACGTAGGTCTATGATCCCTTGGAGCTCTAAAAAACTCAAGCTTCTAAGTAAACCCAATAAAAAAATACGACCATTTATGCAACATATTTTGATACTCACAAATAAATGAAACACAGGGTAATTCCCGTTGACCTTGAATCATGAAATTTGGTAAAAAAATAAAGTCCGAAAAACGTTAATTTGTAGTTTTATCACACAAAAAATATTTTTTTGCGATTAACTTACATTTGCAGTTGGAGAATTGACCGTGACGTATATCGATGTATGGAAGAACACGTTTTTCAACTACAAAGACGTTAAGTTTGTTTTTGGGATAAATTCATCCCAACTACGGAACCCTTCTTTGTGAACTTGACCGGTTTTTACTTATTCGACTGTAGAGAAATGGTAATCTGAGTGGATTCCGGATTAATCAAAGAATATAATTATAAACACTATCCCTAGCTCAGGGAATAGTCTGTGAGCAGTTTTATTTTCAGAATATTGTAAGGAATCGCACCTTGAAAGAATCCATCAGTAAAATAAACTCGAAAGAAGATTTAAAAAAAATACCTGTATTTACTTAATGCAAGGACAGCAGATTAACATCAGTTAGGTATACCTACAAAAATATTTTAATTAGGTACTAAAAAGGAAACAAAATAAACTCAACATTGCAATTAACCTTAAAACGCATTCAGTATGCATTTATCTTACGCATTTTTCAGTTGCTACAGGCACTTATGTAGGTATATTTTGCGCACTGCCGTCTGATAGTTAACGACGAACGAACGTGAAGAACGTAGCATGTATTATTTTCATCTGGAGTGTCTTTGCAACACTTAAGAGTGAACAGGGCCTGCGAGGAATTTGAAAAATAGGTATTTGAAGAATCTATTGCCGTCGTCTTACCTCAAGTCTGCCTCCGTAGAGTGCGATAGGGACGGCTGCAGCTCAGACGGATTATATCACAAAAAAAAATGACGAGATCGACGTTTCGTATTCCCCTTTTTTCTCCTCGAAAACTGAGCCGATTATTATTATTTTAAGAAATAGTATGTCTAGTTTCCTATCATTTTCTTTTATGTTAAGTAGTCCTCTAATCACTGCGGTAAAAATGGGGCATTTTTGTAATTTTTGGAGGGTCATGTTTTCTTTACCAATAAGTTGCTGAAAAAAAGGAAATAACAGGGACGTGTGTACTTACAGCAGACCTCGATTTTATGAAAAAATATGATTGCTCTAGAGGAAGAAAAAAGGGGAATACATTTGTATGGAGAATCGCAGGCCCTGTTTTTAAAATGATAAATATATGCAAAAAAAAAAACGGTTTCCCAACCAATATGCTTGTATTCTCGTAATTTTATGATTACGCAGAAGAATTGCTATTCATATATATTTTCAACCTATATTGTCCCACGCAAAGGTCTCCTCCATAGCTTTCCATTGTTCTTATTTCTATTCATATTGATTTCATAATTATATTGTGTCGTTCATGTAGGTAAGTAAGAAAACGCTGCAACTTCTTAGTCATAAAACCCAGTACGATATCGACTGCAAATTTTATCTTTGACTGATTTTCGTTGCCGTTATTATTATATTAATCAAGTTGATTTTATCCTTTCTTTTAACCAGTTATTCAGTTTCTTTTAACCATCTCGACTTTACGCAGCGTCCGCGCTCTGCGCTCCGATTGGCAGCCAGCCGGCCTTCACCAGTGAAGGGCCAGTCGGAGCGCCGAACGCAGTGATGCGTAAAGTCTTACATACAGATTCAGCTATAATACAGCAATGAATACAGCCTAAAAACATTTACTCCTTTAATAATAATCTCTGTATAGTACAACTATTTTCTTAATGTCCCTCGGGAATCATCGCATTTCCGCATACAAAGCAGCTTTCCTCCCATTTTTTAAATAAATTACATTAAGTTAAAAGAGTATTAACAACTCTATATACTTTCAAGTCGATTGAGAGCGTCCGGTCTGCACCAAGTGCAAAGGTAAGGAAATCCGACGACTAAGTTTGCCGAGGGACATTAAGAAAATTGTTGTACTGTACCTATGTAGTGTCATGTAACAAGTTTAGACATCAAACAAGAGAGGCCTATGCACATGGCGTTCTTTAAGCGCGCCGTCAACACGCATATTGCGCGCTGCAAAAGCAATTAGGCAATTTTTAAGTAGTTTTCAATCAAGTCAGAAAACGTGCTGTCGACGCACATTCGACACGCATTAGGTACAGACGCCAGCAGGTCAACCTACCCGAAACTGTCAAATTTGCCCAATCAACTTTGAATCTTATGCTTTAGTGATAAAGTTGAAAATCTATTAAAGAAATTTGACAAATTGTAGTAGGTTGATGTGCTGGTGTCTGTACACGGCAGGCGCGTTGACAGCGCGTATAAAAAACGATATGTAAAGGGCCCTAAAAAGTTATCATGGCGATATTCATGAATTAACTTTACGCAGCGATTATAGTAAGGGGACTACTGTTCAACATGAACTCAGCTTAAGCTAGTTACTATCCGTAACTGACTAAGCTCTAACAGTCAGGCCGACCGATATATTATAATATGCTCTTCCCCGGCGTCCTACGTGTGGACCGCTAAGCTTTATATGCAGACAGCTGAGCTGCCCCTCTTATAAATGACCCCTTAGCTTCATGCAGAGCATGTTTCACGACTAATCCAGATGGCCCGACTAGCTGAAAGCATACTGCGTACTAGACTTTGGTTTCGTTTCAACTTGAATATTCATTTGCGAGAAAAGTATATTGTATTTTGTTCATGCAATAATAATTTCAGCTTAAACAAAGAAACATCTGCTAACGTCTGCTGACGTCTTTCGGCTGAAATGATGATGATGACTTATAATTTACATTACTCTTTAAAGTTGCTGATAGACTTGAGCATTCACTTGTAATAAGCATTCTAGCGAATGTTACATTACAGAAAAATAAACGGGAGCGCTTTAGCGAGCATTCTAGCAGGCATTCTAGCGCACGTTCTAGCGAGCATTCCAGCGAAAGGACAGTACATTTTTTTCGAGCTTTTTGCCGAACCGAGCCGTTTTGTCATTGTCCCGCCGCCACGCCGTCCCTTTATGCTTAGAGCATTGAGTAGAGTGTTCGCTAAAATGATCGTGAATATGTTCGTAGCGATGTTTGGCTCTGTTCGTTGTTCAGTTCGACAGATTTAACAACGGCGAATGCTCGATGTTCTGTTACAAGTGAATGCTCAAGTCTATAAGCACCTTTACTTGTAAAACAAAACAATAAAACTAAACAGGTACAACTGCGATGGATTATTTGTTGTCAGTTATCGCAACAGTGCATCAAATAGTCAAGTAGCATATTTAAATAAAATAAATAGAGCAATAACTATATAAATAAAAACTACAACGATATAACTTATTATATCTATAATAGACTAAACTCGAAAGCAAACATTTATTCCCTGAACTACACAAATTGTAAGAGAATTCTCAAGGATGCTCTCCAAAGTATGTCTTACGAAGATACAGAGAATTTACTAACTGTGCTACAGTGAATATATACTCGTATGTACAAATTTCACCTACGTTAGGTATTTATCAATTTTAGAAACTAAGAGTTAAGCTACTCAACATATAATTAGTGATCTATTGTCAACCTTTTGATTATTTATTTATTTTATAAGTCTATTTAAGCTCTTCCCGCCTGAAACACAGGATTACCTAGTTCAGGCACGTGAGTCTCAGGAATATAATTTACATTTAAGCAAAACTGTAAAAAATTATGCCTTGTAATTTTTTGAATAAATATTATTATTATTTTTTGTTGGTATACATTTTTGTATCTCGACACTGTATTATTATTATATCGTTCTAATAGTGCTATGTAGTTTTAGTATATAATAATATCTGTAACATAAATAATTTCTTAGTTTTAATAAACTTGATTTTAGGTCACAATTTCAATGCGTTTTACGTAAAAGATATGAAGCATGATTTACCTGATTTCATCATTTAGGTGGAGGAAGCCTTTTTTTTTTTTTTTTTTTTGGGTGGGAAATTATCAAATAACTTCTCCCGCTCTGGGTGGAGCGGGAGGGCGTGTCAGACTCTTACTGACTAAAACCCACCCGTGTTCCTTCCGTTGCCTGTACATTGCCAGGGGCCACGGTATCCCTTTCGGACTTTCCCGCAACCCCGGCAGGCATTGGTCCTATCGGACCCCTTCACTTGCTGACATCTCTTTGAGGCGCGCGTGGAACACAACGCGCCGTCGACCCGGGCCTGGTCCTTATCGGACGGCGAGCTACCCATTGCTCACCGTCCGCAAGCCCGCGCCTACGGTGGCCGGGAATCGGCCTGCGATTCCCGACGCCCAGGGCGTCTCCTGCGGCGGCTAGGGGCGTGAGGACGCGAACTTTGCCTCTCCCTCACGCGTTCTGCCTCCTCCTTCGCGAGCATTACTGCTTCGCAGAAGGAGGTGACGGCCTCCCATGCCCTCTCGCTCCGTACCATGGCCTGGACTAGGGCCGGACGCGAGAGATCCCCGCCGCCGATCGCCTCCACGAGGACACGGCGATGCTCTGCCCAAGCCGGACAGACCTCCACCGTATGCTCAACCGTGTCCTCCGGGCGATCCACGCAGTGATGACACCCGGGCGTTTCCTCCCGCCTGATACGAAACAGGAACCTCCCGAAACAACCATGTCCGGTGAGGACCTGCGTCAGGCGGAAGGTGAGGACGCCGTGGCGCCTCTCTAGCCACTCCTCAAAGAGGGGACTTATCGCCGCAATAGTGGCGTGCCCAGCACTGGGTTGCGACAATCGCACTCTCCATGACGCCATGAGATCCCGCCGGAGCTCTGTCCGCTGTGCCGCGATTTCTCGCGGCAGCGGAGTTACGCCCCGGCGTTTCGCCTCCTCGCGCCACTCCCAAATGTGCGCGAGGACTTTTGCCTCCAGATCCCATGGCGGTAATCCGGCAAGGAGGCTCGCCGCCTCACCGGAGACCGTGCGGTATCCCCGGACCAGCCGGGTGGCCATGACCCTCTGGGACGCGTTCAACCGGCGGGCTGGCCGCCGCCTCAATGAACGCGCCCAAACCGGTGCCCCGTAAAGGGCCATGGACCGCACGACCCCCGCGTATAGCCTCCGGCAGGAGGCGTTTGGACCCCCCAGATTGGGCAGGAGCCGCTTCAAAGCAGCCCCGGCCCGCTCCAGTCTGGGAGCCAAACGTCGGAAGTGCTCCACGAAGTTCCACCGGCTGTCGAGGACGAGTCCTAGGTACTTCATCGTCGACTCGACGCCGATGTGAACTCCTCCTACCGTTATTTGGGAACCCGACGGTGGCGCGTTCCGAGGACCATGAAAACACATGGCCTCGGACTTGTGCAGGGCCACCTCGAGTCCCAATTGCCGGATCCTGTCCACGATTGTCGCAACCCCGTGTGTCGCTAGTTCGGCCGCCGCCTGGTGCGACCTCCCCTGCGCCAGGACCAACGTGTCGTCAGCGTAACAAACGACGCTGACGCCGCTAGGGAGGTCGGCGCGCAGCACCCAGTCGTATCCGATGTCCCAGAGATGCGGCCCCAGGACCGATCCCTGTGGGACACCGCACGACATCTCTTGCCGGTTCCATTCTCCCTGGTGACCGGGGTAGATGACGGCCCTGTCCGTCAAATAGGCCTCGACCACACGACAGAGGTAGGTCGGCATCCGGTGATACCGGAGTGCCTCCCTGATGCAACTCCAGGGCAGGGTATTGAAGGCATTGGCGATGTCTAGAGACACCGCCAAGACGACCCCACCCCGGGCCACGGCGTCCCCCGTCGTGAGGGCTCGCACGCGCATGATGGCGTCCACCGTAGAGCGCCCCCTGCGGAAACCAAACTGGCTCTCCGCCAAATCCGGCCCCACCCGCACCAGCCGCCCGACGAGGCGGTCTGCAATGACTCTTTCAAAGAGCTTGCCCACCTCATCGAGCAGCACGATGGGCCGGTAAGCGGACGGAGAGTCCGCAGGGCGCCCCGGCTTCTTGATGAGGACCAGTTTCCCCGTCTTCCAGCGAAGTGGGAACTGGCCCCTCTCCAAGCATGCGCTTAGGAGCCCTCTTAGTCGAGGCCCGAGAGCCTCCAAGGCCAGGACCCAGGCTTTTCCAGGTAAGCCGTCGGGTCCTGGGGCGGTATTTTTGGCATTCAGCCTACGTACCGCCACTCTCATCTCTACCTCGGTCACCTCCGGAGCATCGTCGTCGTCGTCGTCGGCGGTGTGATCCGCATCGGGCACCGCAGTAGGCGGAGCCATGGGCGGGGAGGCATGTTCCCCTCTCGAAGGGAACAGAGCGCTCACCACGTCCCCCACAAGCTGCGGCCGGAGACTCTGCGTCAGCGGGGGAGCCCATGGGCGGAGTTTCTCCCGCACCATCTTGTATGGGCGTCCCCACGGGTCCCTGTTCAGAGTCTCCAGCGACTCCTCGCGGGCCACTCCCCTGGCCCGCAGGATCTCCGCTTGGAGGGCGGTCTTCGCCGCTCTGTACCCCTCGTACAGCTCCGCCTGAATGGCTTCCGTATCCGGAGGACGAATACGGAGCCTGCGGTGCCTGGTGTACCGGCGTCGCGCAGCAACGCACGCATTGCGCAGTGTCGTCAGCTGTTGCGACCACCAGTACACCTGGCGCGAGGCACGTCCGGGCTGGACCCGGGGCATTGCCACGTCACATATTTCGGACATGGCCTCCCGGAACCACTCCGCCTCGTCGTTGATGTCGGCAGGCCTGTCCGGTGGTGACACCCAGGCCTGCACGATCGAGGCTTCCAGGAGGAGCTCCCGGTCCAGCTGCTTCAGCGCCCACCGCGGACCACTCGGGGCCTGTCGGACCGGCGCGCTCGAGGTCTGGGCGGAGACGTCAAACCGGATGTACCGGTGATCGGAATAGGTCTCCACCCCCTCCATGACGCGCCAGTCAATTACACGCGGCGACAGAGCGGGGCTGGCGAACGAAATGTCCACCACTGATTCACCCCGCATCCGCACACACGTGGGGACAGAACCCCGATTCAGGACGACCAGGCCTGTCTCCAGAGCCCAGTCCTCCACCATCCTGCCCCGTGTGTCCGTATACCGGGAACCCCAAGCCACATTCTTGGCATTGAAGTCCCCGAGGACGAACACGGGAAGGGAACAGAACCCGACGACGACAACTCTCAACTCCGCAAGGGAGTTGTGGAACTCGGCAAGAGTTCGGCTCGGGGAGAAGTATACCCCTACCACAACAATCTCCCCGAACCGTGCTGCAACGCAACCCCGTCCTCTCTTAACAGCCTCGAGGGACGGAGTACCGGCGGCGGCCGACGAAATTAAGGTCACTGAGCCGCTCAGGTCCTCTACCCAGTCGTCCCTGGGCGGGACAAAGTACGGCTCAGCGACCACGGCGATGTTAATCGACCACTGCGCCATGCTCTGGAGCAACAGATCCTGAGCTGCGGCGCAGTGGTTGATGTTCGCCTGGAGGAGGCGTAATGGGGCCATTATTGGCAGTCCATGTCAGCCCCCTCCCGTGCCCCCTGTGAGGGCCCTGCCGCGGCGGCTGCGGCGGCGACAACGACGGTACTAGAGGCGGCAACGGCGGCGGTGGTGGCGGTTGCGGCCGTGACGGCGGTGGCGGAGGGCTTGCCTTTGGCTTTGGCGGGTGGGGCGCAAGCCTTGCTCCCAATCCGGTGATTGGCCGGCTTGCCAGCTGCCGCACATACAGCGCAGTGCGGCGCGGCGTCACACGAGCCGGCCTTGTGACCGGCCTGACCACAGCGGTAGCAGTGACCGCTGCGGTCCACCTCCGAGGTGCACTTAGCTCCCACGTGATTGCCCACATGGCAGCGGAAGCACCTCAGAGGTCTGGGTTCCAGCAGTTTGACCTGCGCGGAAACCCAGCCCACCAATAGCCTTTGGCCCTCCCCGGCTATTTTCTTGGCCGCTGACACGGGGCAGCTCACCGTAACGGCTCGCATCCCCGTGTAGTCAGGACGGATGGTGCCTGCCCTAACCTGCTCGGCAGAGCACCCCCCAGTCCTAACGACAGCGGCCACCACCTGTCCCTCCGTCACTGAGTCGTCCAAGCCCAGAATACGCATATCAGCGCATTTGGTGGGCCTGGACACTCGGGCCTCGTCCGCATTTAGGGACGCCCTAAGCCTTGCGGCCAGAGCGTCGGCGGCCGGACCGCTTGCCGCACCGGGGACCTCCAGCATCCGGGCCCCAGTCGCCGTGACCCTTACCCGGATGCCATCGGCGGCACCGATCTCCTTCAGGTCCACCGCTGCCCCCACCTTGGCGAGCACGTCGCGGTAGGACACGCCCTTTTTCTCCGCCTCTGGCTGTAGCGTGATTACTACAGCTGCGGACTTCGGGGCGCGGAGCCTAGCCGCGACGCTTCGCTCCTTGCGCCGCTGCCGCCTCTCTTTCTTTTTGGCCGCCCTTTTCGCCTTCCCCTTCTTCTCCTTTTCCCCGGCTACTTGCCATTCAGCATCAGCCGGAGGAGATCTAGAAGAAGGAGGTGGGGGCGGCCGTTTCGCCGCTAAGGCCGGGGCTCCCGCTGCCTGGGCCGGGGCCCCCGCTGCCTGGGCCGGGGCCCCCGCTGCCTGGGCCGGGGCCCCCGCTGCCTGGGCCGGGGCCCTCGCCGCCTGTGTAGCCGCCCCGCCCTTGGTCTGCCCCGACGAACCCGGTTTGGCCGAGGCAGCTGCGGTGGCGGCATAGGAAGTCCGTTGGCCAGAGGCTGGCATGCTAGCCGCTAGCGGGGGGCGCAGGACGATGGCCTCTATAGCGGAAAAACGAGACCGCAGTGAGGCCATCTCCTGCCGCACCAGGGTCAGGACCCGATCCTCGGCAGGCACGGGTCGTCCCTGCCCGTGCTGCTCCTTCTCCTGCGGCACCACACAAGGGCCGGCTCCTCGGAGCCCTGCCAGGTCCGCTCGGAGCTCCTCGTTCTCCTTTCGGAGAAGCTCCATGGCGGCTGTCAAGCGGGCGACCTCCGCCCGCATCTCGGACATTCCGTCCGACGGAGGCCTGAGGACATAGGTCTCCGCTGCCGCCAAAATAGAGGCCATGGCCGCGGGTATGGCCTTGTCTTTGGAGGACTGGATCCTCTTCAAGGCCACACCCTTGATTGCCGCTGCCACAACCTCCGCAAACCTAGCCGCTTGCTCCGATTTGGAGCCGCCAGCGGCGTCCGGCTCCCCACCTGCGGGTTCCGTAGGGGCCACCCCGTTGCTGGTCCCTACAGGGTGGTGCTCATCCGTGGCGAGCCTCTCCAGCTCATCTGGGCTGGCCTGGCTCGGCTCGCCGGCCTTCTTGGTCTTCTTGGTGCCTCTGCCCAAACCTTTTCCCCGGGCCACACCCCGCCGACTGGAGTGGATCTTTGACCGATGGGCTGAGCCCGAGACCCACTCGTCAGCGGACGACCCCTCTTCCGGTTTGGAGCGCTTCCGGAGGAACTTCCGGTTCCTCCCAGCAGCTCCCACCACTTCGCGCTCCGAGCTCTTACTCGAGCTCCTTGCGCCCGATGCAGCGTCGGACTCCGACCCCACATCACTCCCCTCCTTCTGGTTTTTTGTTGTTGGTTTATTCATTTTCATTGCTGTTCCCACGAGTATTAAACTTTTTTTATTGACTCAAAAAAAATTGTGGTTCGCACTAGCGACTAATTACTTAGCTACCCATTAGTCAAGCTTTCAACCTCCCTCACGGTGCGCCGCCGCTTGGAGGTTTGGGGTAATTTTTTATAGAGGATTTCTTCCTCGCGGCCCGGGCGGTTAAGCCAAGACCCTCGACCCCCGTCAAGTGCCAGAGACATGACCTTGACACTCTTCGGGGCTACGAGACCAACGGTGGCAGAAGAAACGACTTCCTCCTGCCTGCCCGACGGCAGTGTTAGTGCACGCCGAGCCCGCACTCCAACGCTGCTTAACGTGTACTCTCTCTGAGTACACGTTAGAGCGTTCCTCCGACAGGATATTGGCATACGGGCAACGAGACCCCTTAGGCATAAAGTACCTAATGGGGAGTCATTGCCCGTACCCCAGGGTGCACCGTCCCGGAGACTGGCCTTCCCCCCGGACGCATCCATAAGGGAACTCCAGCCCACAGGCACACGGGGAGGTTTCCTGTCCAAGCACCCCAGGTGGAGGAAGCCTTAACCTCACATATATATTTTTAATTTCCCCTTTTCAATCATCAGTTATAGGTTCTTTAATTTCATAATATGTATTTTTGTATAATCAGCTTTGCAAGTGAAATGAGAATTACATTTTAAAGGTATGAGAAACAGGCTGTAAAGTTCACTCATCCTTTAAAACTTTAAAGAAAAGGGAGAATCCTCTGACCAGACGGGTGTCGTGTCTGGCAGGCAACTGCCCAATGGTTGAAGTCGGGAGCTTGTATACAGAGTGGCAATAACGTAATCACATTAAATAGTACAGTGGTTCTTACAAATTGTTATCAGTCTGTTAAAGTAATAAAATAAACAATATACCTAAAAATAGAAAACAGAATTTTACAAACAAACTAAATAGCGTAAAATTTTGCACAAAATAAACCACCCTTCACACGGTTTGGCGGCGCACACGCCAAGCGACAGTGGGACGTAGGTACTTGCCCATCTAGGCACTAAACACGCACGAGGCGGATTCAACACAAACTTTTTGGTATTGTTACCAAATAATCACAAATTAAGTTTTTTTTATCCTCCAGACCAAATACAAAACCAGGACAGAGCGCTGTCAACAGTGAAGTGAAGCCGGTTTCGTAAACATGTGTGCACTTTGTGTGGTGTGGTTTAATTGTAGTGTCATTGTAAAAGGTTGTAAATGTGTGCGTGTGAGCGTGTATGCACTGTAGTGGCATGCTTCACTGTATTGTTCGCAGTGCTCTGTCTTGGTTTTTTAGTTGGTTCGAGTTTTTATCACGTAATCTTTGAACGGCCCGTGGAAAAATCCGTAAATCTGTAGGACATACACGTAAACCTCTCTCGATATGTTCGTAACGCCAGCGCTGCCATGCATTTTGATAGCACTCTCCATGACGTGTACTCCGATGACGTAAAATTGATACGAGGCATCTTGAGAACACAACACAACACAACACAAAACGGAACATGAACTGTCACACCACTTTCACTAAGTTACCTACAACTAATGTTACTGTTGTAATAACGTGTCACAAATAAAAAAAGATAAAGCAGTAAAAGCGTCAATAAAAATACGCAAGGAGCGCACGTGCGACCAGAAAACTCGTGAACTATCCCTCAAGGACGCCGACGGCGCGGGGTCTGAGGCCTTATTATGAAGTATTAATGCCATCATTATTCCACTGCGGAAAAAGGATGGTGCTAGCGGCCTTGTATAGCTCCGTCTCTCACTCACACTGGAATAATGGTGGCATCATAAATACATCATAATACGGCCCCAAAGTGAGTCACAATAGCACACGCAGCCTGCGCCCGCCGCACGCACCCCCGTTACCCCGTCCAATTCGCGCATAGAGATTCATCCCTAAAATCATTAGCAGTAAGAAATTTTTCGCAGATTTTTTTTTACTCTTTATGGATTTTATTTGCAATACATTTAATAAAAAAGAAATAAAAATGCTTTTATTGACATTCGAACAAAAACACCTTTTTTTTTTTTTTTTTGGGTGGGAAATTATCAAATAACTTCTCCCGCTCTGGGTGGAGCGGGAGGGCGTGTCAGACTCTTACTGACTAAAACCCACCCGTGTTCCTTCCGTTGCCTGAAAACAGAAAGAAAACCTGCTTATAATGCCAAAACGGTCTCAACTCTGCTCAACAGAATGTCAGATGACAACACAATAATTTTATTTTACCACTATGTCGGCGTGATTAATATGTATAACCATGCTAAATTACAGCGTTCTAGTACAAAGAGACTCTGAGCTAAGCCGCGGACAGACGGACAGACAGACAGACAGACGGACATGGCGAAACTATAAGGGTTCCTTGTTTACTACAGAACCCTAAAAGACGACGAAATGAATAAGGAAACAGTCAACATTAATAGGTTAACGTAAAAAAACCCAACAACAAAAATACTACAATTTAATAATGAATCATGATTGTTTCATTTTTATATTGTAGGTTATTTAAGTAGGTACAGTGCGACACAACTTAGATGTGGCATTGGAAAAATTCGTAAAACCGATCACCATCTGAACTGAGTGCGCCTTCAAAATCACCAATATTTATTACTGCTTTAGGTGAAAATGATCTTTACGCAAACGCAATAACTTGTGAAGTCATATAACCAAATACATTCGTAAAATTGCAATGAATGGATGCAAATTTTCAAATTTATGCTACATCTAAGTTGTGTCGTACTGCACCTACTTAAATAACCTTTTTTACCACAGC
Organism: Xanthia icteritia; assembly: GCA_949128155.2. Taxonomy (NCBI): domain Eukaryota; kingdom Metazoa; phylum Arthropoda; class Insecta; order Lepidoptera; family Noctuidae; genus Xanthia; species Xanthia icteritia. Next base: position 8,803,263 of record OX421938.2, on the reverse strand, counting down.
GGGGAAGCTCTTGGTCTGCATCTCACCTGATGGTAAGTGATGATCAGGCTGAAGGTGGAAGTGAGCTTCACCCAGAATCCTCAACCACAGAGCAACTGGCTATCTTACCTCTAACTGCCGAAACACAATAATGCTATTAACATTGTTGTTATAGCGACAGACTTAGATAAGATGGTGGTAGCCAGCCAGCTGACATAGAACAATCCCTAACACCAACCATACGGACCAGAAAATGTTGCCCTCACTGGGAATTGAACTCGGGACCTCTGGGTCTGAGACAGGTGGTCTAGCCACTAGACCACGGAGGCGGTTAAAACTATAAACTCAAAATATTTTAGTTACTGAACTTATCTGACCTAATAAAATAAACCTTTTTCTTCTTATTACAGTTTACTTTTTGATTAAAAAGATTTACACTCGATCCACTCTTGAATTACACTAATGTGTAACTATGCCATTGAACCGCTTTTGGGTCGTTCTTTCTCCAAAAAGACAACAATAAGTTCTAAAATTACTGTGAAAGGTGGTGCCAAAGGGTGAAACGGGACCCTATTACTAAGACTCCGCTGTCCGCCTGTCTGTCCGTCTGTCACCAGGCTGTATCTCATGAACCGTGATAGTTAGACAGTTGAAATTTTCACAGATGTTGTATTTCTTTTGCCGCTATAACAACAAATACTAAAAACAGAATAAAATAAATATTTAAGGCACAAAAATCACGTTTGTCGTATGGGAGCCCCATACGACAAACGTGATTTTTGTGCCTTTTTTTAGATAATGGTACAAAACCCTTCATGCGCGAGTCCGACTCGCACTAGGCCGGTTTTTATTATAATAGTCGGGAACTTCACAACATGACAATTTAAAACAAGATTGGGTACTTACCTACTTATAGTTATGTTTTTTTAATAATACCTTACAATGTATTCAGTATTCATAGCTTAGTTGGTGAAACCTAAGCTATATAATAATTAATTCATAATAATATTAATTACAGTGCTATTTTATAATCATCCAATCACCTGCGGGTTTTATTTTGAATATTTGCAACATACTCGTATATAATTAAGAAGGTATCTACTGACCAATTTAGATTGAATAACCGGCTTATTGGTGATTCGCCCGAAACGAGCAAATCGACAAAAGTAAAAAAAACTGAGGCGATTCATTTTAAGAATTCATTAAATGTAAAAAATGTCTAAAACTAAAGATTTAATAATTATTCATAAACAATATAGCAGTGATACCCTAGTGGTGTGACCGTCAGACTGGCAAGTCATAGGTCTCGAGTTTGAACCCAAGGCACTCACCTCTGACTTTTCGGATTCATGTGCGTGTTGTATAATTATCACTTGCTTGAAAAACGGTGAAGGAAAACGTCGTGAGGAAACAGGCATGCCTGAGAGATATTTCTCCACGGCATGTGAAACCAAGTTAGAGGCCGATGGGCGGCTTTAAAGCTCTGACAACAGGTTAGTCACTAACCAGACGAAAAGAAGAAGATAAACAACAATAAGCTCCGAGAGTAGCTTGTGACTAAGTTATAACAGCCGAACGGGTCGATCGATCAGGTTAAGCTACGCGATCTGGTCCGTGGATGAGTGACCGTACCAAGACCGCTCCGTGCCTCCGAATGCACGTTAGGCCGCTGGTCCCGGCTGTCATTCGTGGCTCTTTGTCGTCAGAAGCCCGAACGTCTGACAACCAGTCTTACCAAGGGCTGTTGTATTACCGAGTCACTGGGTTGTGGAGATCAGATAGGCAGTTGCTCCATGTAAAATACTGGTATCCAGCTGCATCTGGTTAGACTCCCGACCCAAACATAGTTGGCAATAAAAACGAAAAACTCAGTAAACAACAAAAAAATATGTTTTCGACCAAGTTGTTTTGTGTTATTTTAGTTAGTTAGAAAAAATCTAAAAACCGAAATACAGCTAATAAATTCTGAATAATGCCAAAAAACAATGTTAGCTAGATTAATTTGATAACATGTCTGCGAAGTTAGCATGAGAATTATGTTTAATCAGGAAGATATTGTAACCATCTTTCGTTACCTTACCTGTTGCAATTGCAACTGTATTCTAATCAATAAGTAATCAAATCAGCCATAAGCCTTCCTTGAGTTGCATCATGATGGCCGCTTACTAGGTCTTCCGGCAGTTCATCCTAGATATTTTCAAGTTATTGGTGCATCTTGCTGCATGTGTCCAAGTTATGGTGGACTTAATATGTTTTTATTTCATAACTAGGTTCTTCATTTACTATGTTTATAGTACTTCATTTACCCGCATGCATTTTTTTTACGGTGTCATCCTTTTAGGTGCCCTCCATCTGAGGAGAACGGATTTTTATGTCGGACTCCTACCGACTAAAACTCCTCGATTCTATTACCATGAGTACCACTACCATGATAAGGGAACCCGGGAGCATCCTAGATGTCCAAGACATGAATTATTTAGATGTTTATGCCTTTGATACAAATCCATTTATTTCATGTTACCTAACCTATTCATTAATTCATTATAATTAGTAGTGAAGTAAGAGTTTTAAATCGTTCGACGATGAATCCTAACTTATCTTGTAGTTAACAGCCGGTCTATTCTGTAACCATCTCACCGTGAAAACTTAGGTGAAGTGAGCTCGGAGTGAGCTGTCAGTCCCTAGCAGCAAGTGGAATGACAGCTCACTTCACCTGAGTTTTCACCGTGAGATTATTACAGAATAGACCGGCAGGTGGAATGACGACTCACTTCACGCTCACTTCACCTAAGTTTTCACGGTGAGATGGTTACAGAATAGCACTGCTGTTGTAGAGCAGTTGATTCAACTGCTTTATCTTCATTAACAACTATTCCACTTGCATTGTTGTTATCAACAAACTAGCTACCTACAAATACTTTCAAAACGCTTCAAAAAGACAAAGTATTCATCGAAGCAGAACCCTGATATAAGTAATTATGTTCGGTAAGCGTAATACTTGCGTATCATAACCCGATCGCGTGCGCGCGCGCAGTCAGGGCCAACCGGCGCCGATTGGTGGACGGACTCACTTTCATGTTCGAATTTAAAAAATAACTGCATTAACTTTGTGTTTATTGTGATTGTAAACTACAACTTTAGCGGAAGCACCGGGAATTTGAAAGGTTTGTTTTTTTAATTTTATTATTTGGTGGTTTTTATCTTACGAAATATTTTGTGTACTTTGGATTCGCGATAAATAATTCTTATCTATGTTTTTATCGAAGTCATTTGGTAAACAAATTATGGTAAACAAATATGATACATTAGGCATAATATTTCAAATACGCGCGCGTAATTAACATATTATGTGAATAAAGATTAAACCTCGTTACAAGTTAACTACTTATGTTTAAAAAAATATGAAAGCAGTTTCAGGAAACAATTAGTTTTTTAAAAGGGATGTGCAAATAATATAAAACCAATAAACAAAGTACCGTGGTAGGTATTTTTTTTATTGGTTTTATATTATTAAAATGGAAAGCAAAATAAATCGTTAAAATAAAACTAAGTAGACGTTTGGTTCATTTGTTCTAGTTTATTTGCTCTCAATTCCGCACTATCGCATCGCATCAAATCGCATCGTTGAGGTTTTTTCCCAACGTCCCAGTTTTTAGGGTTCCGTACCTCAAAAGGAAAAACGGAACCCATATAGGGTCACTTCGTTGTCCGTCTGTCTGTCTATCAAGACCCTTTTCCTCAGGAACGCGTGGAGGTATCAAGTTGAAATTAATACCAAACACGCAGGTCTATGGTCCCTTGGAGCTCTAAACTGAACTTCTAAGTCAACGCAATAAAAAATACGGCCATTTATGTGACATATTTTGATACTCGCAAATAAATCAAAACCTACAGGGTTGTTCAGTTAGGACATGAAAAGTAAAAAGCCAGAAAATCGTTAATTTGTGGTCTTATCTGTTATATTTTTGTTTTTGCGATTACAAACTTACATTCGCAGTTGGAGAATTGACCGTGACGTATAACGATGTATGGGAGAACATGATTTTCAACTACAACGTAAAGTTAGTTTTTTGGATAAATTCATCCCAACCCTTCATTGTGATCATTTGTGATCCGACACGCACTTGTTTTTATTTTTGTTGCCTTGCGATTTTCCTCGTCATCCGAATTTACCTACTGCAGCTGAGCTTACGCCTCTCTTTTCATGTGCTAATCCCCCCCACACTCAGTGTCTTCCAGCCCCCCTTTTTTTTTAATGGTTATTTATCAAACAACTTCTCCCGCTCTGGGCGGAGCGGGAGGGCGTGTCAGACTCTTACTGACTAAAACCCACCCGTGTTCCTTCCGTTGCCTGTACGTTGCCAGGGGCCACGGTATCCCTTTCGGACGGTATCAACCCCGGCAGGCATCGGTCCTGTCGGACCCCTTCATTTGCTGACATCTCTTTGAGGCGCGCGTGAAACACAACGTGTGTCTTCCAACTCTTGTACGCCAATTGTTCACTGCCTTACTCCACCTGTCATCACTGCGCCTTGTCAGATGTCCTACCCAACTCCATTTGGGTTCGAATATCGGAAACTTTCGTACCTACGTCTTCGGATCTCGACGTTTGAAACTCGATCGTTTGGAGTCTTATACAAACATAGAACGCTCCACTTCACTTAATTTTCAAATATAACTAAATTACACAATCCTAATTAAATTGACTGCTTCATTTGCCTAGTGGTCGCAAGCGCTACTACTAAGCATGAGGTCAGGTCGGGCAAAGGGTTTTACCATCTGGAATTTCTCAGTAGCAGCCCGGAGTTTGGATTTGGGCCCGGTTTATGGCAATAGGCTCACCCCCTATAACATCAGACTTAAACATAACTGGCGGAATGTGGGTGTACAGTCGAACAAAGAGATTGCTATACAGGCAGCTAACTTACAAATATTTATTAATAATATTGTCAATGTGCTGAGTAGTCAATTCTTTTACATCACTCATAAAGAAAAAATGAATGTTGACAGAGTATTAGTAATATGAATATTTTTGCCTGCATACCATATAGCGTGTGTGTCTGTACAATAAGTTAGGTACAGACGCCAGCACATCAACCTACTACAATCTGCCAAATTTCTTTAATAGATTTTCAACTTTAACACTATAATATAAGGTTCAAAGTTGATTGGGAAAATTTGACAGTTTCGGGTAGGTTGACCAGCTAGCGTCTGTACACCTCTGCCTATTAAAATTTTCATTGCGGTTAATTTCATACATAACTGTATGAAATTAAAACCGCAATGAAAATTTATATTAATTAGAATGCCAAACCGCTGTTAAATTAATAAGCATAAACAATTCAAAATTGATAGCCTAAATTAGATACAGTACCACCTATCTATTAAAATGCAGGTAAATTTGATGTACGTAATATAATTACTATTAACAAAGTACCGTCTATCTAACTATTGCTTGGGCACCAGAATCTAATTACTGTCTTATTATTCGGATTATCCTAGCGTTTTCCCGGTCATTTAAGACACTGATAGTACCTACAGTTCTTAATCTAGACACATGAACACTAAAGGCCAACGCAGATTAGAGCGAGCCACCCCGCATTCCAAAAATCCTCCAACATTTCGTAAGCTTTGTATAAACCATCGCATACTACAGGCGGACCGCACCGCACCGCACTTTTTTGTGTTGAAATGCGATGCGCAGCGGCCTGATGCTGCTGTAATATGCGTTTAGCTTTATAGAACATTATAATTAAATACGAAGTGCATCTGTAGAAGCAGTTTCCTTATCAAAATTGAGTTTCTGATCGTGTGTAGGCATTGCATTTTAATTAACTACAGCGATTTTAACTTAACCTTTCAGAACGCGTACTTGACACCTGTCAGTTTCCTACTAACGAATATGTATTTTGCGAATTTGATCCTTATAACTACTAGAAACTGTCAAACTGACAGGAGTCAGGAACGCATTCTCTCAACGGCCGAACTGTACCGCTTGTGAGGCACGTAAAAAAATGGTTAAAAAAGTCTAATTAGTAGAAATCTGCTGCGAATTCATTTTAATGACCAACTATTTTCTTAAAGCTTCATATACTTGACATACTGTTTAGAAACCTTATGAAAATGACCTCACAAGCTCATTTGTGATAAAAGCGTGAATTTGGGTGAAAATCTCGGACACATCCTCAATAGTTGTCATCGCTATCATCTTGCTGTCACTTGGTCCACCTTCCATCTTGCACCGCTTGCCGTTACCTGTGCAGTTGATGACCACTGACGCAGTCATAAGACTGCGTCAGTCATAAGACTGCGTCAGTCCTAAGACTACGTCAGTCATAAGACTGCGTCAGTCATAAGACTGCGTCAGTCCTAAGACTGCGTCAGTCATAAGACTGCGTCAGTCCTAAGACTGCTTCAGACATAAGACTGCGTCAGTCCTAAGACTGCGTCAGTCCTAAGACTGCGTCAGTCATAAGACTGCGTCAGTCCTAAGACTGCTTCAGATATAAGACTGTGTCAGTCATAAGACTGCGTCTGTCCTAAGACTGCGTCAGTCCTAAGACTACGTCAGTCATAAGACTGCGTCAGTCATAAGACTGCGTCAGTCCTAAGACTACGTCAGTCATAAGACTGCGTCAGTCATAAGACTGCGTCAGTCCTAAGACTGCGTCAGTCCTAAGACTGCGTCAGTCATAAGACTGCGTCAGTGAGTGCAGTTCGCGTAGCTGAATTTTGGGCCAAACATATTAAATGAACCTTTTGCCGTCGATACGCTAAGAACCTTGCGGACTGGAGAAAATGTCCACCAAAGTTTGAGGTTTTCTTATATTTCGTTCGTGCTTCATAAATGCTAGTCATGAATTATTTAGCCTCTTTCCAACTACATATTTGCATAAGCTTAATCACCCTATAATGTACCCACTTCTGGGACACAGGCCTCCTCTCTTAAGGAGGCAGTTAGCTATAATCTACCACGCGGGCCCAGTGCGGGTTGGTACATGTCACATGTCTTCGAATTACAGGTTCTAGGACATGCCGGTTTTCTCTCGATGTGTTCCTTCACCATTTTGAGAGCAGTGATGATGAAATTATTTACACAAAGTAAAGCGCCTGCCTGGGTTCGAACGCACGACCTACAATTCGTAAGTTACGGGCCGTTACCACTGGGCCACCACTGCTCTCCCTGGGCCACCACGGCTCTCCCTAGGCCACTATTGCTCTCACTGGGCCACTACTGCTCTCTGCCAATTACCTAATTGTTTATCGAATTGTCTACCAACTTCAATTGCCCGTGTGAAAAAATGGCTATAACACGGCAAATTGACGTAGTGTGTCAATTTGATAAAAAAATATTTGCCTGACCGCGTTGTTGTCAGTTTTACCCTATTTCGCTCTTATGTTTACGGATGAGTCATTTTTTTTTAAATCATAGGTACATAGGTACCTATTATAAAATATTTATTACTTTGTTTACTTTGGTTATGCAAATCAGCCAGACTTCCAATTATAGAATAAACACGAATGCTTGTGCTATACACCTCTGTTTTTGTTTTGATATTAAGGTAGCGATGGACGAGTGGATTTTTACGAAATAATGTTGGTCTGAAATAATGTTGTCAACATAATTTATTTAAATAAGTTTACGAAGTATTTAACTGACATTTGTGTCTGTTTAATTACGGAAAACCCTGATGTTTTTAAGACGTCAATCCATCGTTCACGTGACTATACAAACTTGTTTATAATAACCGAAACCGTGTGGGTATATTCTTTTTATGAGATGACTATAATCTATAATAATATTATAAATGCAAAAGTAACTCGTTCTGTCTGTTACCTTTTCACACCTTAACGGCTGAACGGGTTTCCATGACATTTAGCACACAATAAACGATGTTCTGGGTTAGAATATAGGATAATTTTTTATCCCGGAACTTAGTTCTCGTTGGATAGTTTCCGACCTGCTCGCGGAGAAGCAGGCGCAGTCGCTTCATGTAAAATACTGATATTCAGCAACATCCGGTTAGTCTAGAAGCCGACCGCAACTTAGTTGGGGAAAGGCCAGGCAGATGATGATGCTCACGAAGGATCTGCTACACTTGCGTGAAAGACATTTCCGTAAATGAACTTTTGCGCGAATGGACATTTGCGGGGAAGACATTTACACGAATACACTTGAGTGAAAGACACTTGCGCGAAAGACACTTGTGAAAGAAAAAAAGAAAGAATAAGTATTTATTGGGACAAGCACAGGAGATCGTAATTAAACTAAACACACACTCACTAAAAATAAAAATAGAAAAAACAAACAGAGTAAAAAATTAAAATAAAACGAAAAGTCCTGTGCGAGGCCAAAAGGCTCGTATCTCAGCATGATGCTGCGACATTTAATAATAAATGTCGCAGAGATACATAAATATATACTAAATAAAATAAAATTAAATTATGAATTAATATACATTCATATTATTAAATATTCAGTCCAGACCACAAAACTTTATAATCAATTTCTTATTTTTGGACTAAACCATTATTTACAGGACCTGTTATGTAAGTAGGTGTTATATTATCATACTTTTAAAACTCAAACTAGCTGGTGTACACAGTGACATAATAATATTATATATGCAGCTGTAAATATAAACAAAATCAAAAGTGATTTATTTAAATTAGGCTGCAAATCAGCACTTTACGAACGTCAAAATTACATAAGACAGTCCCTCAAAAAAGCCTGCCCTTCACCACTTCCTAGTGCTTGAAACAATTCTGGACTTAGGATGTTTTTCATATTGAGATGCATACATTATCTTTTAAGTGTAGCTTAGGGGTTTGATGAAGACAAAGCTTCCTCACATATGCCTACTTACATACATTAAACAGATTTTCTAAATAATAATAATACATTTTTCCGCCTCGTTGGTCTAGTGGTTGCAAGCGCTACCGCTGAGCATGAGGTCCTGGGCTCGATTCCCAGGATGGGCAAAGTGTAATTAGGTTTTCCGCTAGCAACCCGGAGTCTGGATTTGTGCCTGATTGATGGTAATAGGCTCGCCCCCTATTACATGGGACTTAAACATAACTGGCGAAATGTGGGTGTACTATACATACACCCCTGCTCAACCCTTCGGAGAAACAAGGCGCGATGTAATAATAAATGGGAAATGATGAGTGCAGCAACAAAAGTTTTCTTTAGCACCTGCAACCTAACGTCTTTTTTTGTATGTAGGCAACGAGTTAATAGAACAGCTTCTATTATATTCATTCATCATCTTTACTATTCCAACAGAATATAAAAAACCAGCGTCAATTTACAAACGTAAATTACTCGTAATATGACTCAGAGCTACCAATAAATATATTTACTTCTAAATTGATAACTCAGCGACTAATGTTGTAAGTGGGCTACTTTATATATATATTTTAGAGATTCAACATTATGTCTGCTAATAAAATCAAATTCCAGCCTCAAAATTACCAATTACACTTTTTTATGCAACAACTAAATTAATAAATCATATTCTTTTTTCATGAAAATTATTAGCAACACAAGCGCGGGAGTGTTGCGCCAACGAGCGAGCTCTATTCCGGTTCCGATACCGGTTCCGATCAATCAATTTTAAAACCTCCGATTCCGGTTCCGTAAAACGACTTCCGTAACATCCCTGATAGTTATATCCCTAAGGAGATAGCGTGAAAGTGGTTCATCTAACTAGGAATATAACTATAATACGAGCACAGCCTTGTAATATAACTATTAGGGCACTCCGACGTAATAGGTTAGGTTAGATCTGTGACCAACTACGAGCGAGCCGAGCGAGTGAAGTGAGCGGTGCCGCGGCAGCGGCCGGCGAGCGCTACGTCGAAATTGGTCGCAGTAACAAAATTAGGGCACTCCGCCAGTTATTATCATTCACCTCTGTTTCCAAACACCATCACTTACAGTCTTGTTTATAATTTGTGTGTTCAACTGGGTAGGTATAACAGTCAAGTCACCAATTACTCATGGTAACATTATAAATAGATAGGTGACTAAATGAAATTAGAGCTTTCTTTTACCATTATTTGATTACAATAATAAGCTAATTTTGTGTTAAATTATAGTAGATTCACTCATCAATTACTTATGCTAACGTATAAAAATATAGGTGACTATATGAAGTTAGAGTACGTTGAAATTATTTTATAGATGCAGTTGATACACTTATTAGAAGCTGGCATTGCGAAGACATATCACAAATTTAGTTGCTTAATAATTATCACCATGCTGTGTTATATTAACAGTAGCTTGTTTTACAATATATGGTCGCATGAAAAGCATTTATTAGACGCTAAAAGTTCGTCGCTGACTTATTAATTCATTAGACTTCCCCGTTGGTCTCGTGGTTGCAAGCGTGACTGCTGAGCGTGGGGTCCTAGGTTCGATTCCCGGGTCGTACAAAGTGTTATTGGGTTTTTCCATTAGGAATTTGGAAGTTGGCGGTGTGATACCCCCGTGCCTCGGTGCGCACGTTAAGCCGTTGGTCCTGCGCCTGATCTCTCTCCGGTCGTATCAGATTGCAGTCTTATCGAACTATGAGAGTGAAGGAAGAGAGAGTGCACCTGTGTCTACGCACACACTTGTGCACTATAATGTATATGTCTCTCGAGCCGATGGCTAGTCTCCGTTGAGATTGGCCGCCATGGCCGAAATACGGTCCGAAGAACTATATAATTCATTAGACAACTATATATAATTGAAGACGAGACTGACATTTCAAAGAAGCTGCATTAATTAGCACCCATAATAAATGTATTTATTTAGGCGTGTTAATTTCAGACCATTGCCCAAAAAAGGATCATAACAACTTCCATAATAATATGTAATAATATTTACCTGTTAACGCTTTTAAAATTGAAAATGTTTTAAAAAGGTTGTGTCATTTAACCACAAGAAAAGAAAATTAAATATGCTAATGCATCATTAGGGTTCCGTACTTCAAAAGGAAAAAATGTTACCCTTATAGGATCACTCGTGTATCAGTCTGTCTGCATGTCCGTCTGTCACAGTCAATTTGATCTAAATCTAATGGACCGATTAAGTTGAAATTTTGTAAACACATGTAATTCTGTGACCCAAACACGGTCAAGTAACATAAATAAATGGATTTTGAATATGGGGCTCACTTCTAGGGGGCAAATAAGAAAATGAAAAGTTTTATTTTAAAGAAATACTTTTAAAGATATTTAAGAAATGGAAATTTACCATTCCCCTTATCTTCGAAACTACTTAGCCTAAAATTTACCTAGAATGGTTCTTGACTCAAAGATTACAGGAAAACCCATAAGAAGTCTATGGTCTTAAAATAACATGTTAAATATCTCAATATTGTGCGTACAAACTTACATTTACAGTTGAAATGTGTGGGAGAACATGTTTTTCAACTACAATGTTAAGTTTGTTCTTAGGATAAATTTATACCAATTAAGGAACCCTTCATTGTGGCGACACGCACTTGGCCGGTTTTTTCATATTTATTATTGATCTATTTCACCAATGAAATTGATCGTGATCAGCATACCTAAACCGCGTACAAGAGCTGTAAGTGTCAATGTTTCACAGAAAATAATCACACTGACAGCTCTTAAACATAGTTTATGTGCTGATCGCATTCAGTTTCATTGGTGAAATTCGCGATCTGGAAACTTAGGGACCGATCCCGTACTGAATTATATTTGTCCCCTAGCCAGGGGGTTTGCCCCTTAGGGTTGCTTCAGGGTACAATAGGTAATTATTGCGTAATTTTAATATAGATGAATTTAATTACTGAATATATTTCTCACTGTGAAGATATTAGTACAGTAATATATACGAATAGACATCATATTCTTTTCAAACTTTGAACAGATAACCCAGGAACAAAGGTTGAAAAATGCTACTTTTTAGGAGAGTGAAAAATCGACACACTCGTCATTCATTCTCATAGCCGTCGGTACTCTGTTTGTTCCATAATACTCTCGATGTGAGGTGAGGAAAGATGGTGAAATACAACGTAGATCACTAAGATCACACACGGCCAGCAATGCCTAGAGCAGTGTTGCCGGGGGTAATTCCCCAAAAAGTGAAGATTTTATAAATATGCGGGGACAAATTGGGGACAAATATTTACGGGGAATTGCGGGCAATTGAGCAATCATTACTTTTTTCAATAAAAACACAAATGACTTAAAATAAATATAAACTAATTTTTCTAAAATAATTTGGACTATAAACTATAGATACTTGTTAAATGATTTTGATTTGTTTTGTAATATTTTAATTTTCTTCAATAAAATTACTAATGACTAGGTATCCACCAGAGTATCGTTATTTTTCATTAAATTTAATTTCAAAATATTTTTTTATTTGAATTATCGCGCTATTATGGAGAATGGGGAATGAGTAGGGATTATTTGAACTACTGGTGGGTAATATGGGTACACTTCTGCCTAACACTCCCATGAAAAGGTTCCCCTTCGAACCTAACCTGTCCGAGTCGAGGTGCCCCAAGTCCCGAGCTCGCTTCGCTCGCTCTTGGATCCTGAGTTCTCCTAATAACAGTAGAAGTTTTACTACACATAAGTATCGAATGTAGACTTTTGTAGATAAAGATAGAGGAAAAGGTCATTGACTCCTACCGCTACGCCCGCCATAATGCCCCATAATTATTTTGTTACACGTAATTTTGAATCTGTGATATCTTTTAAACTATTCATTTAAATTACATGATTCCGAAGCATATTTTAATCTAAATTAAATGCCCAATTTAAATAACATATTTTATTGGATAAGGATTAATGTAATACCGGTCAAAATAGATTCGTTTAGTTAAAATAGATAAAAAAAATATCGAATTCTGAAAGATAATAATGGTTACTGTGGGTCATCCTTAGAAGATAGACATATGCCATCGCGGACTTTTTTGTTGAACTTTTTAAGATGAACCATTCTGTACAACATAATTTTTATGTATATTTTACGATTTACGCGAGGCGCGCCAGTAAAGCTCCCGTCGGCATGTTTTTTTCCGACATCTTCAACAATAATCGTCATATTGCAGCCAATTTACACAAAACCTTAATGAATTATACACCACCTTCCGCGTGAATCACTTCATCCATTGGCGAAAACCGTTTGAAAATCGGTTCGGTAGTTTTTGAGTTTATCGCGTTTAGACAGACGTCTGTCTGCCTAGACGCGGCGGGGGACTTTGTTTTAATAATATGTAAGGATGAGGATTGGATGTAGGTTATCTAACCATTCAAAAATATAAACTTACGTTATTTTAATTTTCGGTTTTATCGTCGTTCGATATTAAGCTTTCGATGTTTTGAACATTGACATTTTAACCGTAGGTATTTCAATTTTCGACGTTTAAATATGTACCCTCTTAAACAATGAATCTCAAACAATTAAACCCTTTGTGACCCTCTAATAATTCCTATTTTGGGGTCCTAAAAATACCAAGTAGTCAAGTAACTGCAACCAACGAGGATGTAGCGTCGCCACTGCAGCGAAACCGCTTTGCTTGGGTTAAACCTCGGTCCTCGGTCGCTGCGATTAATAGTCGCAGCGACTATTCGCTGCCTGCCTGTCAGACACAGCGAGTTCAACACGAGAATTTCGACAGTCTGTTGGTGCCGCAAATACAAATATGTCGTCTATTCGTCGCTCACGTCTAAAACAGTTGGCATGTGCAGAGTTAGCAAATCAAATGCTGATTAAGCTCACAACTCATAAGAAGCGAAAATGGGTTCGTAAATGGATTGAACGCAGAGAACAGTTTCGGACTTCTAATTCCCTTTTAACGGGCGTGTAGTCTGGACTGGCACGCTGAGCGGAATGCACAGACTACAATCATATATAGGGTATAGACAGGCAGCTCTCTACTTTTTCTTTTCACAGCACAAGTCGCCATCTAGTTGCCAGCTACCCAAAACTATTACGTGTGTGTTTGTGTGTATATCTTTAAACACCCATATAAAGGTATAGATAGATAGCTACGTAAATCGAATTGAATTTTAAAATTTAACATTTTGTTTATGTAAAAAGTATTTAAAAAGATATCTAATCTGTGAATTAAAATTTCCTTGAGACAAAATCATATAAAACTACTAGCTATTTCACGATAAATGTTTTAATAAAATTAAAATATTAACTGGCAAATACAGTATGGAAGTTGCTAATTTGCAGTCTTTTTCGTGGATACTTATCAATTTCTTCAAAATATTTATGACAGACACGTCTGTTGTTATAAATAACTAAACTATTCATTATAGCTATTTCACGGCCAATTTTTGCAATCCAAGTATTGAATTTCACAGCATACACATCTGAATTCGGAAAGCGGTGGCCGGAGGTAGACGTGAGAAACAAAATAGCATGTTATTTTATCCTAGTTCAATTTAATAAAGAAAGTAGGTAGTTTTTAGTCATTGTTGCTCGATGGGGAAAGCTTAGACTCAATTTAAGTAGATTTGAAGTTTTTTCTATATTGGAATCAATGGAAATTTGGTGAAGGTAGAATATGTGAAACATTGTGAAGAACAAAGTTTTATGAAGACGGGACAAGTTAGAACAGTAAGACATGTCAGCAACTGACGGGGTCCGATAGGACCGATGCCTGCCGGGGTTGCGGGAAAGTCCGAAAGGGACACCGTGGTCCCTGGCAACGTACTGGCAACTGAAGGAACGGTTTGGTTTTAGTCAGTAAGAGTCTGACACGCCTTCCCGGAGCGGGAGAAGTTATACCTACACTAAACTAAAAGTATATATCATCTTTCTTAGTAGTTAGACATCCAGGTACACAACAAAAGTTTTGTGACATAATGGAAGTGCACTCTATGTTCAGTTCAGTATTCGTAATTAATGGGTCCAAACTCTAAAAAGTGCCTATGCTCAGTAGTTCACAAAACAAAAACTTCAGAAGTTTATTCCGAAACGCCGACACGAGGACGAGGCTCGACTCAACATGGACGTACAAAATAGAGGATGATTGTACCGCGGCATGCCGACACGGGGGAACGGAGATTCAATTTAACATGGTTTGCAGAGCAATTGCGAAACACCCACAATTTAATTGCAAAAACAAAAGGCAGTGTATAATCATACTTTTCCCATCCTCGATATATCAACTCCCCCCCCCCCCCCCCCCAGCCTTGGGATCACTTAAACATTTCCCAATGCAAACTATACAATTATTTCTTAATTCCTTTTGTAATTTATTTGCTTTACTAATTCGCAGTGACAAGACAAAATGGCGCCCAATACAGAAAAACGTCAGATAAGCTTCCCTCAATTGGAGTACCCGTTCTTTAGGGAAGCGATGCCAAAATCTGCCTTAACCTGGCTGAAGGCAAAGCGAATGCAAGATGGCGCCGAAGATTTGTGGCGGATACATGACAGCTTGTATGATTTAACGGACTTCGTGACTGCTCACCCTGGAGGATCCCATTGGATTTCTGTTACTAAGGTATGCTCGATGACAGTTTTATTAGATCAAAGTTCTAACTTAAAACATTAAACTTTAGACATTGCGGTACCTATCTTTAAAATTCAGATGGTTCCGATATTTTTTTTGAAGTTAAAACAAATCTCAAAATATTTCCTCTTCTATTGAAGTAGGGCAAAACCGTAAATGATTTTTCTCTTTCATTTGACGATAAAACATGACCACTACTGCCCGGGCTGGGATCCGATCCCGATAAATGGCGACAAGCTCCATTTCTATCACATTTGAGACCTGATACTGTCATTTGCGAACTGCGAGTGTACAATAAATAATACAGCTCTGTTACGGACATGTCCTATAGACTACAACTGTTGTTTATTCAATTTTCATTCTTATTTTCTTTATTTTTACAATATAAAAATCATGTTATATCCTATTCTTCCGCTTAAGCGGAATAGGTTACTAAATATATACGTCTATTGTATTTTATAATGGATATCCGCAAGGTCACGCCTGAATCAATCAACTAAGTTATATTCTGTTTTAAAATATTCGAAGGGAATCTCAGACCCATTTATTCATCACCAAGGGCGGCTAATAACACAGTTTCTGGGCAAACTTTTTATTAACCAAACCATAAGGCTAGTAGGTATCGGTTAGAACAGAAAATACATTTACGAATGATGAAATTAAAATTTAAAATTAGATAATTAACTGAAATTAACCAGAAATTACATAATACATTTCTTTTCGCTTATGTAGCGAAAAGAAATGTATTATATGTAGTTTTTTCTGTTTATACAGGGTGGGCAAAAAATCGTGGATCAAACGAAACAGGGCGATAGTTGGGGTTATTTGCAGTAAAAAATATCTTTGTGGCAGAGCACTCACTTGATCTCCTTAAAAGTTATGAATATTTGAGTGTTTTTAGAAAAAAAAACCAAAATTTGTGATAAATAGACAATTAAAGTAAAATGGGTACCTATTTTAAAACAATAAATGGTGTTTAGTAGCTTCTAGGAAATGTATCATCACTATAAAAGTGCTTTTATGATAGTAAGTACCATGATTTATGAGTATTGGCACTTTTTTCAATATCTTTTAAATCTTACGTACAATTATTTGTAACTTTAAAACCTTACTTTGAAAAAAAAAAAGTACTACCGCAACATGACCCTGTATTAAAAAAACTTGCCTATTTAATGACGATTAAAACGAGGTGTAACACATAGCTGTTTGTAGCTTCATTATTTTTTTATGTTAACTTTTTCATAGGAAGGTCTAAATTAAAGTAAATCAGAGGATAGTCAAACACCAGTTATCTGACTGTAGTGTTTTAATTCATTCTCCTTTATTTCACTAAAAAGTTAGTTCGGACCCTTGGCTACGTTTGGCAGAGGTTACAGAAAGATCCCAGCGGCATTGCTAGGTTTCTATCAAATCATAAACAATACTTTCTTAATGAAAACATTCCAATAAATGCGACCGAGTAGCTTAAATCGATAAGTACGGTACGGTAATATAGTACGGTATCACATGCCAATTATTTATTATTTCACATCAGCGCGCTTACCATGAGTTGCCGGCGTGTAACGAATATGCATAAAGTAGGATAGTTGCCGCTGTGGAAGCGAGACGGCGCAATACACTATGCGTAGCGGCGTCTCGCTTACACGACGGCAACTCATGGTAAGCGCGCTGATGTGAAATAATAAATAATTGGCATGTGATACCGTACTATATTACCGTACCGTACTTATCGATTTAAGCTACTCGGTCGCATTTATTGGAATGTTTTCATTAAGAAAGTATTGTTTATGATTTGATAGAAACCTAGCAATGCCGCTGGGATCTTTCTGTAACCTCTGCCAAACGTAGCCAAGGGTCCGAACTAACTTTTTAGTGAAATAAAGGAGAATGAATTAAAACACTACAGTCAGATAACTGGTGTTTGACTATCCTCTGATTTACTTTAATTTAGACCTTCCTATGAAAAAGTTAACATAAAAAAATAATGAAGCTACAAACAGCTATGTGTTACACCTCGTTTTAATCGTCATTAAATAGGCAAGTTTTTTTAATACAGGGTCATGTTGCGGTAGTACTTTTTTTTTTCAAAGTAAGGTTTTAAAGTTACAAATAATTTTACGTAAGATTTAAAAGATATTGAAAAAAGTGCCAATACTCATAAATCATGGTACTTACTATCATAAAAGCACTTTTATAGTGATGATACATTTCCTAGAAGCTACTAAACACCATTTATTGTTTTAAAATAGGTACCCATTTTACTTTAATTGTCTATTTATCACAAATTTTGGTTTTTTTTTCTAAAAACACTCAAATATTCATAACTTTTAAGGAGATCAAGTGAGTGCTCTGCCACAAAGATATTTTTTACTGCAAATAACCCCAACTATCGCCCTGTTTCGTTTGATCCACGATTTTTTGCCCACCCTGTATGTATGTATGTATATATCTATGTATTTATTCAAAGTCAAAGTCAAATCATTTATTTCAAATAGGCCCGTATAAGGCACTTTTGAACGCCAAAAATTTACAAAAAAAAATTATTGATTCTAGTTGCCCCTTCCAAAAGGTAGTTTTCGTATGGAGAAGAATGGGCAAGAAACTCCACCGTTCTCCACCATTCTCATAGTTTATAGTTATTTTCGTGTTATCAATCCCATACGTTGCACCTGCCATATTTTGTCTCTGCATCGGCCTAAGACTGGTAGAAAATGCCATTGGCATTAAGTCCGCCTTTGTACGGTATTTGTTTTTACTTGTGCATAATGTTTTAATAAATCAATATTATTTTATTAGTGACACGGTCAGGTAAATAAAAAAATAAACCCTTTATTTCTTGCAAAAAGTTATCTACATTCATTACTATTTCTTATGTTAATAAGGTATACTTATGAGTTAGATATATTTGAATTTAGGGTTAGATGTACTGATGAACATATTCATTTAAAAAAATTAAGTACATTAATTATTTTTATTTTATTTTACTCAGTCTGTAAGATTGGGATGTTGCATACTGAGTTAAATTCATTTTTTTTTCCGCAAGAGGCCTCCTCCAAAGAAAACCGGGTATCTCTATCCTGGGCTGCTTGCATCCAGCCTGGACCAGCCGTCTCGATTATATCATCTACCCATTTCTTGTATGGTCTTCCTCTGTAGTGTTTCTCTATTCGGCCTTTCCGCAATGTCATTCTTATGGTCCATCGCTCATCTGTCAATCGCGCTACATGCGCCCATTTCCATTTTAGTTTCCGGGCATAGTTAAGAGCATCAGTGGGTTTTGGTTTGCTTCTTATTTTGGTGTCTTATTTTCTGGATTTTCTTTACTTTAAGCATACTGCGCTCTAAATTCTTATTCTAAATTCTTTTAAATCAATGCAATGCATTGCTTCAGTTATTTAATCAATTGTAACAAGGGGTTCTCAATTACTCTCTCGAAACACTTCCGACTTACCGAACTCGGTTACAGAAACGTATCATCCAGTTATACTTTTACATAAATAATAGACTTCTCTGTTTGGAGTGACACCTGTCTTATTTAAAATACACCTAATAACAACTCGGCATTTGACAACACGCCTTACCTTGTCCCTTTAATTATTTATGAATTTAACAGTTCATTATGTTAATTACTTGTCAATTCCATTTGTGTTCAAGCTCGTCATTTGTCTAACGAAAATAATTAACTAATGAGTTATTCAATATTTAAGGAATTTGGCCTCAAAATTAGTTTGATTGTTTAGTATGTATCTTGGAAATAATAAATTGTAGGTTACAAATTAGAGAAGAATAAAACTTACACGGTAGTATTATTAAACAATGTTAAAGAGAGAATGAAAATTAATGAGAATTCATGAGTAGGGAATAGCTACCTAATTATGAAAGCAATAACTGTTTAAGAGTCATACTGAAGTGTATGTTAATGAAATTCTATATGAGGTCGAGAATATTGAAGGAACTGAATGCTTTTATATTATGAGAACATTATAGAAACAGTGCGCATACAATTTAAATAGGTGTTTTATTACCATTTTAATGTAAAACTGACAAATATTTTTTTGGTGTTCCACAGGGTACAGACATAACAGAGGCGTTCGAGACACATCACCTCAAAGGAGTTGCTGAGACTATCCTACCAAATTATTATGTAAGAAAAGCAACAAAACCCAGAAACCAACCTTTCACATTTAAAGAAGATGGGTTTTACAAGACCTTAAAGTTGAAAGTCATGGCGCAATTGCCTGAGATACCTAAAGACATTAGGAAGAAAAGTGATTTCGTTTCCGACTCCTTATTATTTGCTCTGCTTGTTTTAAGTCCCATGAGCTGTTGGAGCTGGACTCAGAGCTTCGTTTTAGGAGCCTCCTTGACTCTCTTGAACGGATTGGTTCTTAGTTCCATCGTCACTTGTGCACATAATTATTTCCACCGCAGTGACAGTTGGAGGATGTACTTATTTAACTTAAGCGGGATGTCGTACAGGTGAGTTTTTTACTAGTTTGATGACACGATTTTTACATTGTACAGTCAGAAAATTATTTTTTTATCAAATTTACAGACTACGTCAATTTGCCGTGTTATAGCCACTTCATTCACTGTCAAAGAATAATAGTTGTGATAATATTAAACGGACAATTTACGTTGGTAGTCAATTTAGTAAGAAGTTATTTTTCCGTGACTTAACAGACTTATTTGGGACTACGTCCTACAACTACTGAATCTTTCTAGACTCGTTCGACTCCACAAGCTAAATATATTTAAAAAAAACATGAGATGAGAATTAGAATTCCAATATTTTTTTACTACGGAAAATGTTCGATTGACACAAGTTTTAAAGGCTATTTTCAATAAACAAAGCAAAACTAAAGCAATAGGTACTATCTACTTAAACAGGAAAAAAGCTAATTAATTGAAACCAAGAAATAAAACGATTATAAAATAATACGCACTTGAACTTGAACTTGACCTCGCAACTAGAAACCACAGTGTAACAAATAATGATCAACTAGTTGCCTACCAACCTGTTTGACCATGTCGATACAATCGAGATCAGCATAAACTGGAAATGTATAGCTTGATGTATAGCCGTGTGTACCTACCGTTTGTGTCTATTAAAATTTCAATGTATTGCTATTTTAAAACAATGTTTTTTTGAATTGTCAAAGAGTCGGTCAGTTAGACCGACTCTTTGACAATTCAAAAGTGCCTGTAATTGGTTTAATTGGAATAAATGATTTGAGTTTGAGTAATGCTTTGAGTTTGAGTTTGCGCGCCATAAACTAACATTGCTCGGTTGTTGACTTAAGAAATATTGCTATTGATTACTAGAAATAGGTCGACCCCTAATATATGGGACATAAACATAAGTGGCGAAACATAGGTGTACCTACTCTGGGCACACCTCTGCCTATCCTTTCGAGGAAACAAAGCGTGATGTTACGTTACGTTAAATGGGGGTATAAGGCGCTGACCAGAGACGTTTTTTAAAATGTATTTCTTCAATATATAGCTTTACTTGAGCCGTTCATAAAAAGTTAACTGTTTATCTATCTATATATATAAAAGAAAGACGGGTTTGTTACAACACTTATAACTCGAGATCTGCTGGACCAATTTTCATGGTTTTTGATTCGTTGGATTTGTCTCCTCCCCGAATAGCAGAATAACTACTAAAACATTGGAAACATTCACGAGAAAAAAAGATATGAAGAAAAATCATGTTTTTATAAATTTTGCACTTATGATGTCCCGGTATACATACCATAAATCCTAACAAAAAGTACTAGGCTTGCATGAACACGATAGTATTTCATCATTAAACACTACTTAATTCATTTTGTATGGAACGGCTTTTTTGATGACATCTCGAGAACGGATTGACTGATTTCGAAGTTTTTTTTTCATTCGTCTCGGCCTAGATATGAAGAAAAATCATGTTTTCATCCATTTTGTATTTATGATATCCCCCGTTAGAAGGTAGGTAGGTAGGGTAGGTAGGTATGTATGTATGTAGGTAGGTAGGTAGGTATGTATGTAGGTAGGTAGGTAGGAGGTAGGTATGCAATTTTTTAATTTTAAATATTCCGCGAAGTTCGAGGAAGTATCTTATGAAGAGAAACTTGGAAAAATTGCCGGAAAAACGTAAAAACCCCACTTTTCTTTATCTAATACAAACTGTTCCTAGCTGTCGTTGCCATAAATCCTAACAAAAAGTACTAGGCTTGCATGAACTCACGATAGTATTTCAATTTTTGGAAAATCCACTGGAAAAGTAGGTAAGTAGGAAGGAAGTTTGAAAGCGCTTGGAAAAAAATGAATAAAAATTAATTAATTTAAAAATGAATCTCTATTTCCCTTGGTCACGGCATCACGCGTGAACGCTGGACCGATTTCGCTAATTCTTTTTTGTTGTGTTCGTTATTCTCAGGACAAGGTTCTTAGGATAAGTAGGTGAAAGTAGGGTAGGTAGCTAGGTATGTAAGTAGGTACCTACCTACTACCTACCTAGGTAGGTAGGTAAGGTAGGAATGTAAGTATGTAGGTAGGGTAGGTAGGTAGGTTTGGTAGGTAGTGTAGGTAGGGTAGTAGGTAGGGTGGGTAGGTAGGGTAGGTAGGTAGGGTAGGTTAGTAGGGTAGGTAGGTAGTGTAAGTAGGTAGGTAGGTAGATAGGTAGGTGCGCCATAGATAAGTACTTAGTGCTCCTGAGCGAAGCCGGGGCGGGCAGCTAATTATTTAATAAACAGCAAATAAAAACAAATAAAAACAAGAAAAAGTACATTTTAACTTATTCTAAATCTTAGGCGCTAAGCAGACGATGGACAATTTGTCCGCGGACAATTTGGAATCGTATGGAAAACTAAGGGTCAGTTCACACCGAGATGAGACGCGACGCGACGATGCTTGAAGAAGCCAGTGGTCGCGCAGCGCCGCGAGACGCAGCGCAACGTCGCGACGTCGCACTGCGTCGCTAGCAGACGCCTCGCTGCTTCGTGATGCGTAGCGCTACGGCGCGAGGCATTCTCGAATTGTCTCAATTTAATGTGTATCTTTTTGAGTAGTAAATAAAGTTATATTTATTTATTTTATTATTTATGTACACACAGAAAAATAGATACAGATAAGACATAATCATAATTATGAGTGCAAAGGATAAGCCTTTGCTTTTTTTCTTAAGAAATTTCATATTTTTCATATTTTTTTATATATTGTATCACTATCTTTAAAAGTGCGCGCAATGTTGCTTCGCATCACGTCTCGGTGTGAACTGACCCTTAAGCGCACGTGGACATAATGCCGGGATTTCCATTGTGACTTAACGCATAATTCAAATTACTTCATAATTACATGTCGGCCAGTAACAATAATATTGTGGATCCGCTCTTACAATGAAGACTAACCTAATCATAGCAGGTTACATAGAAAAACAAATATGACAGATGACAATGATGAAAATATAAAAATAATATATCTATCTTTACAAAAAGATGGAATTAATAGTTTAGAATACAGATTTGCATGTCAAAATAGTCTAAAGGAATGTTATAATAACTAAAGGTATGCTTTCAAGTGTTCAAAATGATATAGAAAGTGAGCATAATAAGAGAATATAAGTGTCATACGGTTTATAAGGTAACTAAAAAGCGTGGTTCGTATGGCACGATATCACGTAAATTAAATAAAAGATGTAGTTCCGTGTAGCGGAATACCACACCATAAGATTTCAAATTGTCCGCGGACAAATTGTCCATCGTCTGCTTAGCGCCTAAGATGTAGTGTAATGAGTTAAATGTTTATCTATTACGAGAAATGTTTTTTGCTTTTATTTAATGAGAATAAAATATTTAATAATAAACAGTTAAGTTTAATGACCAGCTGAAGTAAAGCTATTTATGGAATAAATAAGTAAAAAAAAACGTGTGATGTGGACGTCATCCACTACTAATGTCCGTGGTAATTATTAGCACTATCCATTGTCTTGGTTTTATGACGAAGAAAATATTCAAAAGTTTCTTGAATTCTTTGGATATTTTTTTTCTGATTCATGCTACATATAAGCTTCCCTTCAATAAAAAATACAAATCTACTTGAAATCATATATTATGTATCTTAATTTAAAATTTATTTTACCCTCTCTGCTTCCTTTTGACTCATCAATCGTAGGCCAGGTATTTTTAAGAACAATAAAAAGTAAAATCACTTGTGGGGCTTCCACGAGGACATGGCGATGCTCTGCCCAAGCCGGACAGACCTCCACCGAATGCTCCACCGTGTCCTCCGGGTTATCCACACAATGATGACACCGGGCGTTTCCTCCCGCCTTATTTGGAACAGGAACCTCCCGAAACAACCGTGTCCGGTGAGGACCTGCGTCAGGTGAGGCTACTCCTCAAAGAGGGGACTTATCGCCGCAATTGTGGCGTGCCCAGCACTGGGTTGCGACAATCGCACTCTCCATGACCCCATGAGATCCCGCCGAAGCTCTGTCCGCTGTGCCGTGATTTCTCGCGGCAGCGGAGTTTTGCCTCCTCGCGCCACTCCCAAATGTGCTCGAGGACTTTTGCCTCCAGATCCCATGGTGGCAATCTGACAAGGACGTTCGTCTCCTCACCGGAGACCGTTTGCTATCGCCGGACTAGCCGGACCCTCTGGGCCATGACCCTCTAGGACGCATTCAACCGGCGGGCTGGTTCTAAAGGAACGCGCCCACACCGGTGCCCCGTAAAGAGCCACGGACCGCATAACCCTCGCGTAGAGACTCCGGCAGGATGCGTTTGGACCCCTTACATTGGGTAATGATGCAACTCCAGGGCAGGGTATTGAAGGCATTGGCGATGTCTAGAGACACCGCCAAGACAGCCACACCCCGAGCCACAGCATCCCCCGTCGTGAGGGCCCGTATGCGCATGATGGCGTCCACTATAGAGCGCCCCGTGCAGAAACCAAACTGGCTCTCCGTCAAATCCGGTCTCACCCGCACCAGCCACCTGACGAGACGGTCTGCAATGACTCTTTCAAAGAGCTTGCCCACCTCCTCGAACAGCACGATGAACCGATAAGCTGACTGCGAGTCCGCAGGGAGCCCTGGCTTCTTAATGAGGACCAGTTTCCCCGTCTTCCAACGAAGTGGGAACCGGCCCCTCTCCAAGCATGCGCTCAGGAGCCCCTTTAGTCGAGGTCCGAGAGCCTCCAAAGCCAGGACCCAGGTAGAACAGAGCGCTCACTATGTCCCCCACAAGCTGGGGCCGGAGACTCTGCGTCAGCGGGAGAGCCCATGGGCGGAGTTTCTCCCG
This sequence comes from Xanthia icteritia, assembly GCA_949128155.2. Classification (NCBI taxonomy): domain Eukaryota; kingdom Metazoa; phylum Arthropoda; class Insecta; order Lepidoptera; family Noctuidae; genus Xanthia; species Xanthia icteritia. The sequence goes on along the minus strand of OX421938.2, from coordinate 8,778,500 downwards.
CACCATCTTGTATGGGCGTCCCCAGTCCTATAGATACACTGTACTTTAGACGATCTGCCACTGATACGGCGATAAACATAGCCACTTGCAAGGGTCAACCTTGGGGAGGTACTAGTGGTTAAATAGAAATAGCCGCACGGGTCGATCGATGTTAAAGCTATGCTTGCCGCGGTCGGTGCGTGGATGGGTGAATGCCTCGTAAAGATGGAATGCCTGCCTAAAAATGGAATGCCTCGGAAAGCACGTTAATAATATATTATAATATAATATTTATTCTCAAGTAACATGGACTCATATCGTTAGTAACTATTTACAAGTTCCAGGAACACAAACAATTAACCATTAGAAGGAGCATGCAACTGGCTTAGAAAGTAAATGATAGGACAATCTAGTTTCCTAGCAATGACAATCAGGAGACTGTTGGAGCTGGCGCGCATTCTGCGTAACAGGGATGCTGCACGCTTGCGTGTGATCGCAGCGAAGCCATCAGTTTGCGCGTCCGTGAACATACCCGAGGCACTACAAAAGCGTGGCAGCCCCGACAGCATCCTGAATGCATTGTCGTACTGAACACGAAGAGCATTAACAGCTTTTTGAGTGAAACTAGTCCAAAGGCTACACGAGTAAAAAACTTGACAATATGCCTTAAAAAGTGTTATTTTAACCGTATCCGTGCAGCGTGAGAACCTTCGGATCAGGATATCACACCTCACTGCCAATGCTCTACGCTCCCGGTCTACATCTAGATTGTCCCTGAAATTCTCCGCTAAAATGTGCCCTAGATATTTAAACTGAAGAACACGGTTCAAGACCACACCATTTAAAGTCACAGTTGGGTATCTCTCTGCGCCTTTCTTGGCCGCCTTAAAGATAAGCAACTGACTTTTGTCCCTGTTATATCTCTAACCGTGCAGTTCCGCGTAAAACTCACAAACTTTAATTAATTTTCTGAGACCTGCCATAAACGGGCTCAGCAGCGCCGTGTCATCAGCGTAGCTAATGTTATTAAATGCTACCCCATCTATGTACCAGCCAGCATGCAAACTGCTGAGCTAGACAATCAACTCATTTATATATAAATTAAACAGGGTAGGGGAGCTTAATCCACCCTGCCTAACTCCATATTCCATCACATACTCATCCCCAATTTACACAATTAATTTGATGTGTGTACCAGTACTTAAAAACACTCATCAAGTTAAGCCGTTGGTCCCTACTGTCTTTCGTACATCTTTGACAATCGTTAGGCGTAGTCAGAAGCCCAAAAGTCTGACAACCAGTCTTACCAAGGGGAATCGTGTTACCCAGTAACTGGGCTGTAGAGGTCGGAGTACCTATCCGACCTCCACAACTCAGTTACTGGGTCACTCCATGTAAAATACTGGTATTCAGCTGCATCCGGTTAGACTGGAAGCCGACCCCAAAATTGTTGGCAAAAGGCTAGGCAGATTGACTTGCAAGGTTCAAACCATTCCGGCCCTAGTCCAGGCCATGGTACGGAGCGAGAGGGCATGGGAGGCCGTCACCTCCTTCTGCGAAGCAGTAATGCTCGTGAAGGAGGAGGCAGAACGCGTGAGGGAGAGGCAAATTTCGCGCCCTCACGCCCCTAGCCGCCGCAGGAGACGCCCTGGGCGTCGGGAATCGCAGGCCGATTCCCGGCCACCGTAGGCGCGGGCTTGCGGACGGTGAGCAATGGGTAGCTCGCCGTCCGATAAGGACCAGGCCCGGGTCGACGGCGCGTTGTGTTCCACGCGCGCCTCAAAGAGATGTCAGCAAGTGAAGGGGTCCGATAGGACCAATGCCTGCCGGGGTTGCGGGAAAGTCCGAAAGGGATACCGTGGCCCCTGGCAACGTACAGGCAACGGAAGGAACACGGGTGGGTTTTAGTCAGTAAGTCTCTAAGAGTCTGACATGCCCTCCTGCTCCGCCCAGAGCGGGAGAAGTTATTTGATAATTTCCCACCCCAAAATGTAGTTCTTGTAGATGAGATAAAAATATCACTACAATTTTGTATACACACAGCTATACATTTCCAGTATAAACTGACCTCGCATTGTACGGAAATCCTATACAATGCGAGATCGGCTAAACTGGAAATATATAACTTGATGTATAGCCGTGTGTACTATCGAAGAACTTCATATATAAGCAGTTTGAAAACAAAATCCCTTGAACACGAAGACCACATCTGTTACCGCCCTGGTTGTATAGCAGCCGAGCGCTGCCAGCAGAAATAGTCCTTACGGTGTACAGATATGAACTTCTTCGATGGTATCTACCACAGTTACAAGTAATCTCGTCATGTCTACCGTCAACTCTCGTTACCATTTTCATCCTATTCAAAGTCAAGTTAAGCGCTTACTAATCGAGACTTGCCCGAGTTTTAATTGTTCAATTAACAGTACTAATTGCTTTATTGTCTTTGGCTTAAAATAGATAATATTGAACTACATAGGGAAATTCAATTAATTTATCTAATATGGATGATAGAAGTCTGATTGTTTCAACATAATATTTTTCTAGGATTCTAGCTCGCGCTGGTGTATACCAGTGCGAGCTAGAATCCTAGAAAAATATAATAATTTTGCCCTGTATGTTTTAAGATACAGGGTCATGGGTAATAATGTCAGCAATCCATTAAGGGGATGTAGGAGGGATAAAAATATAAAATGTCAAATTACTCGAAAATGGTTGACAATGGCATAGGGTCATTTGGTTGCAAATTCCTTTTCGACATCCCCTTTTGCATTGCTGACTTATTACCAATTACTCTGTATATATGTGCCTTTTAGGACGATTGACTAACTAATAAATGCAGAGATTTTTTTATATATTAAAACTGGCTGCTCCCCGCAGTTTCGCCCGCAAAAGTCTCGATCCCATGGAAATATCGAAATAAAAAGTATCCTTTGTCCTAGCCCAAGACAATCTATCCATGTGCCAAATTTTTGCAAATCCGCTTAACCTTTTTAGCGGGAAACCGTTACAAACAAACAAACTCATTTTTGCATTTATATATTAGTTAGGATGAAAAGATGTTAAATTACTGAACGATACCCCAGAATTGAGGCAAATAATTCTGCGTGTTACTAATTAGTCTTTTTTTTTTCGTTTACCAATTTTTTGTATTCTTTTTTTCCAGTGATTGGCGCGTCTCCCACGCGATGTCCCATCACTTGCACACAAACACAGCTCAAGATATTGAGCTGACCATGATAGAACCGTTCCTACAGTTCCTGCCGTACAGGGACAAACCCATATGGGCTCAAATGGGCGCCTTCTACTACCCCATTGTTTATGGAGCGTCTTTATTGACATTATTAGTTACAGAGTAAGTAATACCTTTGCCTTTTTTTACCCATTTTCACTAACACTAGGCGACATTTCAATTAATGCTTAATTATAGCACGCTGTTTGATTTTCACTGCTCGGCTCAGCAGGTTCATTCAGGTGTTGCTCAGTGTTACCGAAAACGGGCATTTGTATTCTTTGCATGATTAAGACCTAGCTTATTATCTCTTTCCTGGGTCCTTATTATGAAATATTAATGCCATCATGATTTCGTTGCGAAAAAAGGATGGTGCTATAGGTGATGTATAAGCTCCGTCTCTCTCTGAGGCTGGAAAAATTATGGCATTAATTCTTCATAATATGGCCCCTATAGGAGCTAACGACTAAATCATTATTTTGCTAGTAAGATATTACTGGATATTAATATGGTACAAGGTTATCAAGAGTACATTAAACGTTACGCGAGGTTCATCGACTTTTTAATTGATATTAAAACAGCTGTTTCGTTTACTACCATCAATAAGCACTTTCAATTGCTTTGATTTCAGTCTAAATTAACTACAACGATTGCTGTTTGCAACTAACCATTCTGATTTTCGAACTAACCAGCGTTACACGTGTACTCGTATGTTTAACTTCATAGATGTAACGAAACGGAATTATATAGAAACCGTTCGTGTTCCCGAACAAACAACTTACGTACACATACTGGTTTTCGAAACACTTTACTCAAATTACCGTAACAAAGTGGAAAATTTTAATAAAGTCGTATTGGGAAAACTGCTACGGGATTATCCTGTTGGCATATCATTTGATTATATTATACAGGTAGTTTAATTGGGTCCAATAATATTTGGAAACAATATAAGTTTTTCGTTTTAATTAAATCGGGACTCTGGGCACAATACAAGGATGACAATTGTTACAGATTCGAATAATTAAATACATTGTTCAACGACTCTTTTACCTTTTGTAACTATGTATAGTCGAATTTGATTACAAACACGAAATTACTGTTTTAAAAATAAAGTTTTCTTTCAACTTTGATTGAGTTTAGAAACTCAAAATAATTTCATAATTCGTGTTAAAGTATATATATCAATGACTTATAAAGAACTGTTGTTAAAGAAAATTTTATAAAAACAAATGAAGTTTACTTTTAACTGAAAACTCTAAAACTATAAATTCTAATACAGTATTTGAACAACTTCTAAAATAATCATTTTCTAAATTCCAGGCTAGTTCTCTGCGCAACTAACCATGAAGGCAAGTCTTTAAGTTGGAAGAACTTGATACCGTTCACGATACCAGGCTGGATGTACCTGTTGGGAGGCCTCCCACTGCACTGGACCATCGCTGTATGGCTGCTGACTATGATACCAGCCAGTTTCTTCTTCGTGCTGTATGGATTGACTGCAGGCCATCACAGTCATAGGAACTTTTTTGAAGGCGATGTGCCGAGGTAAGTTCATTTTGGAACTGGCAAAATTTCAGAATTTTACAGATAGGAACGCAGAACAAAAACAATTAGGTCCAACCAGTCATGACCGCATAAACTATTCTGATAAGGACCAAACGCTGAAAAAAAGCGATATCGCAAATCAAAGGGAAAGCTGTTCAATTTTCATTCCTATTTTAAATTGGCTTGGATGCCATAAAGTATTTACCATAAACAATTAAACAAAGCGAATGGACAGTGTTGGCCTCACAAAAGTGACACTCTCGGAAGAGACAAAGCGACTGTGCAGCAAATACCTGTAGTACTATAAAGAGACAACTACTGGGCGCATATTCGCTCTTTCTTTCGTACTTTTCAACTGAATACGGCACGATCAGTCTATTCTCTGTCTATGGTTTTTAAGTACCCTACCTACATGAATTCAAATGACTTGGGGTTCATTATAATAACTAAATAATGTTCATTTATTAATAATAATTATACTTTATACTCATTTCAACAACCACAAAAAATATGATAATTGACGTGAACTGCGACTACCTTTTTCAAAAGCGTCAACTTTGCTATTGTTCTTAGATGTAATTTTCATTATATGTTAATTTTTTTTTTCTTCACACGTCATAAAAATGAAAAACGCATAATTAAATAGGTAGTATTTTAATTAACTATGATTTACTAGACTATTTTATTTTATAATAAAGTCCAAGGTGGTCTTTACAAACGCTTCAAGCGTAAAGTAAAACTGAAAATAAATTCACAATTAACGCAAGTTTTAAATATTGTTTTAATGCTCTTGAACATTAACGAGCTTCATATTTTCTTTATGTGTAACCACGGCCGAAACAGGTACCTGGGTAGTTACGTAAGGACCTTGCTCTTGTAAAAAAAGGTCTGTAAAAAATCTAAACAGCTAAAGAATGAATTTTTTACCTACTCGTTACTGTAAAAAAACGTTAACCGCCATAAAATTATACCCGAGAAAAGTTGACATGTAGTTGGATAGAAGCCTTATTCATAGATTTCCAAGGTCTTCGGTCTGTTCTTGGCCACTTGTATCCAAAACAAAGGGTTATCTACGTAGGTATTTGGTTTGTTTTAAAAACATGTATTATTCAAAGTAACTACCACCTAACCTCTATTTCTGTAATCTTGAAACTGGTTCTCTGAGACAGACAACAAAGATATTTTAGTTCTATTCCATGGCATAAAGGTATTTGAGTCCCAAAAATGAACAAAAAGAGGTTCTCCATTAATAGTTACCGAAAGCCAGTCATTGTAATGATGTGGTTATTAAGCGTAGATACCTAAGGCCGTTTGTCCGCTGCCACGTCAACGGGACGTCAAAGGGACGTCAACGGGACGACAACGAGAACGAGATGACGGCGCCAAAGTAGCGATACTTAGGCTGTTTTCCGTATTATAACATAATCGCTCACAGCGCTGACATCGATAATTTGCGTTCCGATTAAGATATCACGATTATGACAGCTGAAGGCTGTCAACAATTCGGAACGGTCATGAACGCGCTCACAGTACTCGCTCAACGTCAAAACTTGCATATTATACACACATCAACACGGTCTAGGGATATTTCATACTCAATTAAATAACTCGAAAAGTACTGGCCGCATTGTAATCTTTCATGCACCGATTTGTTTGTAATTTATCTCAGACTAACTCCAAATTCAAATTTTTGAAAATTCTTTTGTTTCGGTGGCATAAAAATGTCTTGATGTGTAGGAGAGGGAATTTTCATTTGTGCGAAATTTAGAAAACAATACGAATTACGTTTAGTTACAGTTTTTTTTCATTTTTAAACGAAATATAAAGTTAAAATTGAGGTATTGTAGCCATGCAATGCCAACATTTGACGAGGGCGGAGATGTTACGAGCTGTGGGAATGCTGGAAGCTGGGTCTGTTCAGCGTAATGTTGCTGAGGCCATAGGGACCCACCAAAATGTAATTTCAAGATTGTGGACACGCTATCGTGCCACAGGTGAAGTAGCGGAGAGGCACCGGGGGCCAAGTCGCATCACTACCCCCAGACAAGATCGATTTTTGCAAATTACTGCGCGAGCTCAACCAAATGCAACGGCGACTCAATTGGTCCAAAGGCTGCGAGTGGAACACCAAGTGCTTGTGAGTGACCAAACTGTAAGAAGGCGACTGCATGAAAGCAATCTACGCTCTCGTAGACCACTCCGGGTCCCACCTTTACGGAGAGGCAATCGTGGACGACGATTAGAATGGGTTCGGAACCACGTGGACTGGGGCCGTGAGCAATGGTCCAATGTGCTGTTCACGGATGAATCCAGGTTCGGCTTCCATCCAGATTCACGAAGGACGCGTGTTTGGCGAGTTCCTGGATGATGGAGCCGTCTTCAGAACCCTCAGGAAGTTCACCCATACCAAGGAGGAACAATTATGGTTTGGGCAGGAATTCGTCTTGGAGGACGGACGGATCTCGTTTGGGTTCGGGGCAATATGACGGCAGAACGATACGTCCAACAGGTGCTGGGGCCCGTAATCTTGCCCCACAGAACACAAACGGGGCAAGATTTCCTGCTCATGCACGACAATGCCCGGGCACACACGGCGAGAACGGTAGCAGCTTGGTTACATACACACAATGTTAGGGCCTTAGACTGGCCTGCTCAATCGCCAGATCTAAATCCCATTGAGCATGCGTGGGATATGCTGCAAAGAAGAGCTCTGAAGGAAGTTCCTGAAAATCTGGCTACAGAAGATCAACTTTTTGCGCACCTCAGAAGGACATGGGACAATATTCCGCAGCAAGACATTGACAACCTTGTTCTGAGCATGCCGAATCGTTGCCGATGTGTTATGAACATCATGGGCGCTTTCTCAGACTACTAACTTCAAGTTTATAAACACAAATTAAATGATTTTTCTATTTTTTTCAGTTTTTACTCAAACTCAAACTCAAACTCAAACTCAAAGCATTTATTTCAAATAAACCAATTACAGGCACTTTTGAATAATCAAGGGGTCGGTCAGTCAGAAATATGAAGCTAGTCGCCCATTCCAAAGCGTAGTAGGTACCTATGGAGAAGAACGGGCAAGAAACTCCACGGACACTCTTTTAAATAAAATAAGATGGTTACATAATATTGGTTACATCATTCAAGTTGAAGTTATACATGTGAGAACGATGCAAAACATTAAAAGCGTCCGTTAGAAATAAAAATATAAATTAAATTAAAATCGCCGTGGCAGCTAAGAGATGACCAGTCCCTACTGACGGCACCCGTTCACGAACATGACGCATGGATTAGCACCATTCAGCTCAACCATTTTGAAGGGAGCTAAATGATCCAACACATGCGCCACCGCCAGCGAGACATTAGAGTGAGCATGACATACTCTCAGCCGCCAGGGCACATTCAAGTCAATGAAAGACATACTCAGTACCCAAATTGGTAGCTTTATAGTCGGTACATGGTGCCCACACGTGTGTCATGCAATTATACAATGCTAAGACATTGAATTTATACAATGCAAAAATAGTTTTTAAAATCTTCAGCAGCTCCAACGGCATTTTCAAATGCTAATCAATTAGTTTATTCTTGTGGAGCAGGACCAGCGTTGAGCCAAGCATTTTTATCAGCGATGTAATCCCCCAACTTATAATATGCTTGGCTGCATAGTGTGCGTTTAATACAAGATTTAAATTTCGTTTCATTCAGTTGAAGTATGTGGGGAGGTATTTTATTGTAACATTTTAAACAGTACCCCATGAAAGATGAGTCCACTTTAGCCAACCTGAAACCCGGTTGAACTAATTGGTCCCTATTCCTAGTGATATAATTGTGTTTTGCACCTCTTTTACTAAAAAGATGTAGATTTTTCCTTACGTACATGATGTTTTCATAAATATATTGACAAGGTACCGTCATGATGTTAATATCTTTAAACTGTTCCCTTAGAGAGTCGCGCCTGCGGAGGCCATAGATGGCTCTAATGGCTCTTTTTTGCAGAATAAAAATAGACTCGATGTCTGCAGCCCGTCCCCATAGTAGAATACCGTACGACATAATACTATGAAAGTAACTAAAATAGACCAGTCTCGCGGTATCTACATCAGTAAATTGACGGATTTTTCTTACAGCAAATGCTGCTGAACTTAGCCGTCCTGAAAGGGATGTTAAATGAGGACCCCATTGAAGCCTTGAGTCGAGCGTGATCCCCAGGAAAACAGTTTTATCGACGAATTCTAGTTTCTCTTGATTCAATACTATATCACAATGACTACTTTTGACATTTGGTAAAGAAAATCTTATGCACTTAGTTTTTTTCCCATTTAATACTAAATTATTAGCAGTGAACCAATTGTGGACCTGCTGTAGGGTGTTATTTACGTCGTCAAGATTTGATGCACGTCTATTAATTTTAAAAATTAAGGAAGTATCATCAGCAAATAACACCATTTGTGGTTGAGTTTTTAACAAATGGGGGAGATCATTAATATATACTAAAAAGAGGAAAGGACCCAATATTGATCCTTGTGGTACACCCATTTCTACTTTTAAACCGAGTGAATTGACACCATTTATTTGAACTTGCTGTTGTCTATCATTTAAATACGATTTTACTAAACTGAGCGCAAGTTTCCCAAGTCCGTAATGCTCAAGTTTCAAGATTAAGGTTTCGTGGTCGACGCAGTCAAATGCCTTGGAGAGGTCACAAAAAATTCCTATGGCGTCTTGGGCCTCTTCCCACGCCGTAAATATGTGTTTTAATAACGTGACACCGGCGTCAGTCGTACAACGTCCCTTGGTGAAACCATACTGTTGATCATGTAAGATTTTATTGGTGTTGAAATGATTGAGCAGTTGGTTAAGCATTACCTTTTCAAACACCTTGCTTAAAACTGGCAACACGGATACAGGTCTATAATTATTGGTGTCTTTACTGTCCCCGGATTTGAAAAGTGGTATTACCTTACTATATTTCATCAGATCAGGGAAGATTCCTTGATCCACACACAAATTAAATATTAAGGCTAAGTACGGCGCTATAGTCTCAATAATGGAGGTACAAACTTTAATTGACATTCCCCATACATCTTCGGTTAATTTTATCTTGATTTGTTTGAAAGCTTTTAGTACTATTAAGGGGTTTATATGCTTGAATTTAAATTCAATCGGGCAGGATGAAACATTTGCTCTTAATAAATCAATAGAACGCGAGGGCGAGGAATTTAAGGATTCAGTAGTTTTAACTGGGATACTGGTAAAGAAATTTACAAATTCTTGAGCAACTTCTTTGTTAGTGCTTATGAGACCACGTGAAGTTTCTAGTGTGAAATCATTATTATGTCTTTTATTCCTGTTTGTTTCGTCATTGATAATTTTCCAAACCGTCTTTATTTTATTATCGGCTGATTTGATCTTGTTGCTAATGTACAAGGCTTTAGCTACCTTGCAAGTATTTTTAAAAGTTTTAGAGTAAGTAGCAACGTATTTATTAAAAGATTCAGAGTTAATATAAGGCTTAAGGCCATACAGCTCAAACAATTTTTCCCTGCTTTTCCTAATACCCTTAGTTGCCCAGTCACTGAACAAAAACATTGGGCAAATGGTTTTAGTTTTCTTTTTTAAAGTATTATTGAACTCGGTGCGCACTACCGAAAAGAATTCCTCATATAATTCATTTACATTGTTTATAATATGACCCGGTATACTTAACTTACTAATTAAGTTATTATTAAATCTGCTTAAATTGCTGGTTGTTATTGGTCTAGATTGTATCTGAATTCTTTGTAATGGTGTGTTGGACTTGAAAGCAACGGTTTGACCGCTGTGATCAGAAGGGAGATAATTTACAATGGCTTTATCTAAGTAGTTGCAGCAACAAAACACGTTATCAATACATGTAGCAGTATTTGTGGTTATGCGGGTTGGTTCTGAAAACACATTTGACAAATTGAATGATTTAAAGAGACTTAATAATCGACGGCTATTTGAACTATTTTCTAAGATATTAATATTAAAGTCACCACAGATAATTAGCGATTTTTTACCCGTTGCAAGTTTTGCTAGAACATCTTCCATTACTGACTCAAATATGGAGTAGTTTTGATAATTTGGGGGTCTGTAAACGCACACTATAACATGCTTATCTAGCTCAACACAAGACAATTCAATGTTATGTTCAACCGACAGATCAAGTACATCTTTACGAGGCTTAGATTTAATAGAATTTTTAACTAAGATTAGTGAACCCCCTCGCAGCATAGATTTTCGGTTAAAACAACTGCCCACACTATAATTTTTATAATTAATTAGCATCTCATAATCTTTCAACCAATGTTCAGTTAAACAAATAATTTCGTACATAGTTTTTTCTAAAAATAATTCAATTTCTAATTGTTTGGAAGAAAAACCTTGAATATTTTGATGAAATAATTTCAAGGTATTCTGCTTAGATTCTTTTTTACAATTAACTATTTGAGAGCAAGAAGACACCTTGTTCTTGGTAGGTATAACTATAGTGTTACTGGTATCTTCTGTTGTCTTACTATCTAGTTTAAATTAACATCCAGAGTGAGCCCCAAGACTCCCATGCCATCACCAGGCAATGAGATCCTACTACTTGTGGACCCCACATTACGACAAGAATTTGCCATAGTGACACATGGATCCTCCTTCGTACAATTGTTGTAAAGGTTTATAGCATTAGTGCTACAGTTACTGGTGGCCACCTGTACATTATTATTACTAATAATTGCGGTGTTAATTATAGAACTATACTTCGACATACTACTTATGTCTGAGTTTATATAAGCTAATAGCCTCGCTATTTTAAGTCTAAACCTAATGGGCAGATACACTGTATTCCTTGTCGATTTCAACTTATCAACAAAATTGTTGGTGTCAAAAAATATAAGTTTGTCACTGTAGTGACTTACTAGGAACTGGATATGCTTATTAAGCATATGTATATAATTGTTTTTTCTATTTGATAACCTCTCAAAATATGGAAAAGCACACAAAATAATTTTATTACAATTTATCTTTAAAATCTCAGTAACACTGTCAGTGATCTCTTCTTTTTTGACCTGGGAACTATTTCCTACAAATACAGTTATGTTGGTATTAGAATCATAATGATTTCTTGTTATTGTTGTCATTATTTCTTTGAAGGATATCCCAGGTCCACTACTATAAGAGGAAATACTACTAGCTACTGACTGTTCTACGTGAGATATTTCTTGCACAATATCAGGTATATCTTCATTGAGGATACAGTATTGAGACAAACTCTCAGTCTGGGACGGGTCCTCCGTTTCCTCAGGCTGGACAGCAACAGGGTTTGAAACCTTCTGACAAGTACACTGACACATAACTAACTCATTAGCAGCAAGGATATGTTCTTTAATTTGGTTCTGAGAACCCACATATTTAATGAAAAGGGAACTAAGTCTGCCCTCAAGTACCTGTATGTCGGACTGTAAGCGCTGTGTATCAATTTCATAGATGTTTTTGCTGTCTTCTAGTTTGATTTGATAATTATTTAATTTATTGATTAAATCAATACGTTCCTTTCTCCGTGGAATATTTTTGGAAAAATGTTTTTGTTGTCTCTTAATTTGATTACAATTTTTAATTATTCTATTTAGTTTTGCATATTTTTTCATTTTCTTATGACTACCTTTATAGCTATAATTCTGTTTCAATAAGGAATCTTCAGTAAGGTCAATAGTTATCATGGAATGAGGGTCACAATTAGTATTTAATAACTCATTATATAAGCGATTAGTTTCTTTAACCTTTTTTTTTTTTTTTTGGGTGGGAAATTATCAAATAACTTCTCCCGCTCTGGGTGGAGCGGGAGGGCGTGTCAGACTCTTACTGACTAAAACCCACCCGTGTTCCTTCCGTTGCCTTTACGTTGCCAGGGGCCACGGTATCCCTTTCGGACTTTCCCGCAACCCCGGCAGGCATCGGTCCTATCGGACCCCTTCACTTCTGCTGACATCTCTTTGAGGCGCGCGTGGAACACAACGCGCCGTCGACCCGGGCCTGGTCCTTATCGGACGGCGAGCTACCCATTGCTCACCGTCCGCAAGCCCGCGCCTACGGTGGCCGGGAATCGGCCTGCGATTCCCGACGCCCGGGGCGTCTCCTGCGGCGGCTAGGGGCGTGAGGGCGCGAAATTTGCCTCTCCCTCACGCGTTCTGCCTCCTCCTTCGCGAGCATTACTGCTTCGCAGAAGGAGGTGACGGCCTCCCATGCCCTCTCGCTCCGTACCATGGCCTGGACTAGGGCCGGACGCGAGAGATCCCTGCCGCCGATCGCCTCCACGAGGACACGGCGATGCTCTGCCCAAGCCGGACAGACCTCCACCGTATGCTCAACCGTGTCCTCCGGGCGATCCACGCAGTGATGACACCCGGGCGTTTCCTCCCGCCTGATACGAAATAGGAACCTCCCGAAACAACCATGTCCGGTGAGGACCTGCGTCAGGCGGAAGGTGAGGACGCCGTGGCGCCTCTCTAGCCACTCCTCAAAGAGGGGACTTATCGCCGCAATAGTGGCGTGCCCAGCACTGGGTTGCGACAATCGCACTCTCCATGACGCCATGAGATCCCGCCGGAGCTCTGTCCGCTGTGCCGCGATTTCTCGCGGAAACGGAGTTACGCCCCGGCGTTTCGACTCCTCGCGCCACTCCCAGATGTGCGCGAGGACTTTTCCCTCCAGATCCCATGGCGGTAATCCGGCAAGAAGGCTCGCCGCCTCACCGGAGATCGTGCGGTATCCCCGGACCAGCCGGGTGGCCATGACTCTCTGGGACGCGTTCAACTGGCGGGCTGGCCGCCGCCTCAATGAACGCGCCCAAACCGGAGCCCCGTAAAGGGCCATGGACCGCACGACCCCTGCGTATAGCCTCCGGCAGGAGGCGTTTGGACCCCCTAGATTGGGCAGGAGCCGCTTCAAAGCAGCCCCGGCCCGCTCCAGTCTGGGAGCCAAACGTCGGAAATGCTCCACGAAGTTCCACCGGCTGTCGAGGACGAGTCCAAGGTACTTCATCGTCGACTCGATGCCGATGTGAACTCCTCCTACCGTTATTTGGGACCCCAACGGTGGCGCGTTCCGAGGACCATGAAAACACATGGCCTCGGACTTGTGCAGGGCCACCTCGAGTCCCAATTGCCGGATTCTGTCTACGATTGTCGCAACCCCGTGTGTCACTAGTTCGGCCGCCGCCTGGTGCGACCTCCCCTGCGCCAGGACCAACGTGTCGTCAGCGTAGCACACGACGCTGACGCCGCTAGGGAGGTCGGCGCGCAGCACCCAGTCGTATCCGATGTCCCACAGATGGGGCCCCAGGACCGATCCCTGTGGGACACCGCACGACATCTCTTGCCGGTTCCATTCTCCCTGGTGACCGGGGTAGATGACGGCCCTGTCCGTCAAATAGGCCTCGACCACACGACAGAGGTAGGTCGGCATCCGGTGATACCGGAGTGCCTCCCTGATGCAACTCCAGGGCAGGGTATTGAAGGCATAGGCGATGTCTAGAGACACCGCCAAGACGACCCCACCCCGGGCCACAGCGTCCCACGTCGTGAGGGCTCGCACGCGCATGATGGCGTCCACCGTAGAGCGCCCCCTGCGGAAACCAAACTGGCTCTCCGCCAAATCCGGCCCTACCCGCACCAGCCGCCCGACGAGGCGGTCTGCAATGACTCTTTCAAAGAGCTTGCCCACCTCATCGAGCAGCACTATGGGCCGGTAAGCGGACGGAGAGTCCGCGGGGCGCCCCGGCTTCTTGATGAGGACCAGTTTCCCCGTCTTCCAGCGAAGTGGGAACTGGCCCCTCTCCAAGCATGCGCTTAGGAGCCCTCTTAGTCGAGGCCCGAGAGCCTCCAAGGCCAGGACCCAGGCTTTCCCAGGTAAGCCGTCGGGTCCTGGGGCGGTATTTTTGGCATTCAGCCTACGTACCGCCACTCTCATCTCTACCTCGGTCACCTCCGGAGCCTCGTCGTCGTCGTCGGCGGTGTGATCCGCATCGGGCACCGCAGTAGGCGGAGCCATGGGCGGGGAGGCATGTTCCCCTCTCGAAGGGAACAGAGCGCTCACCACGTCCCCCACAAGCTGCGGCCGGAGACTCTGCGTCAGCGGGGGAGCCCATGGGCGGAGTTTCTCCCGCACCATCTTGTATGGGCGTCCCCACGGGTCCCTGTTCAGAGTCTCCAGCGACTCCTCGCGGGCCACTCCTCTGGCCCGCAGGATCTCCGCTTGGAGGGCGGTCTTCGCCGCTCTGTACCCCTCGTACAGCTCCACCTGAATGGCTTCCGTATCCGGAGGACGAATACGGAGCCTGCGGTGCCTGGTGTACCGGCGTCGCGCAGCAACGCACGCATTGCGTAGTGTCGTCAGCTGTTGCGACCACCAGTACACCTGGCGCGAGGCACGTCCAGGCTGGACCCGGGGCATTGCCACGTCACATATCTCGGACATGGCCTCCCGGAACCACTCCGCCTCGTCGTTGATGTCAGCAGGCCTGTCCGGTGATGACACCCAGGCCTGCACGATCGAGGCTTCCAGGAGGAGCTCCCGGTCCAGCTGCTTCAACGCCCACCGCGGACCACTCGGGGCCTGTCGGACCGGCGCACTCGAGATCTGGGCGGAGACGTCAAACCGGATGTACCGGTGATCGGAATAGGTCTCCACCCCCTCCATGACGCGCCAGTCAATTACACGCGGCGACAGAGCGGGGCTGGCGAACGAAATGTCCACCACTGATTCACCCCGCATCCGCACACACGTGGGGACAGAACCCCGGTTCAGGACGACTAGGCCTGTCTCGAGAGCCCAGTCCTCCACCATCCTGCCCCGTGTGTCCGTATACCGGGAACCCCAAGCCACATTCTTGGCATTGAAGTCCCCGAGGACGAACACGGGAAGGGTTTCTTTAACCTGAGTACCTGATTTACTCATAAATTAAATGTTAATTCATATACGGTTTCCGTCTATGCTTCATTTTTTTTCCATAAAATCCTGAAATTTTAATCGAAGTACCTTAACCATTATTAAAAAATGGTAGAATATTAAATAACGTATCTTTTAAATATATACATGTCATATAAATAATTAACACATTGATAGTAATTCGCTTTTTAAAAAATATCCCTAGACCGTGTTGATGTGTGTATTTCTTTGTGTTTATACCACAAACTTCTTCTTTGGTTAGGTGGCGAATGGTAGCCAGAAGCATAATTTCGAAAATGCCACGTTAGTTTAAAGATATGATGAGAGTCAAAACAAAACAGCTACTGTCATTTTTGACAGCACTCACGGTGATATTAGTAACAAGCAAGATAGCGCATATCATGACGTCATCTATGACGATTCAAGACACATCGTTATCGCGCCCATGTTAATTCGGTACGGGTGTTAGCACGCTCAAATCGATTATAGCGTAACTAGGAATGCACCTATTTACTATGGCCGCAGATCCATCGCACGGCCGTCAAAGGTATGCCACGTTCGGTTCGAATAATTTCGTTTCTCGCTGATATTCGGTTGACGGTGGTAGTGGGCAAACAGTGTAACGGTTAAAATATGACGTGAATGTAGATTTGATTGATGCACAATATATGAATGAATCACAAACTTTCTTACGCATGGGTACTTAGTCAAGAGACTTAAGTCAAAACTGTTTTGTTTATAATCCTTGATTACTGAAAATACAACTGTTCACTGTTGTTTACTTGTTCATTATTTAAGGGCTTTGGCGCTGATAGCCGAAATACAGGCTTTCGCCTAGTTCGGCTACAGACGTCTAATAAATTTATAACTAGAAAAAATTGCCTATTTTTTTTTTTTTTTTTAATATTCTCGAGACCCTGGGGACCCGGTCCTTTGAAAGGCGTATGAGGGGCCAAAGCCAACTAGCAGATGCCCGTTAGACGTTTTTAATTATTATACTTAAAATATTAAGTAATTACAATTAATTAATATTTTAATTTCATATAATTTAAGAAGGTTGCTTTGTTTTATGTGAATGTTGTGCTTGTGTACACCTGTAATTGTTATATAAATAAGAGCCCATACCTGTTAACTTTTAATATTTAATGTAGAATGTATATATGCTGTTGTCTATGTTTATTATTAAAAATATAGATAGAAATATCTAGACCTAGTCGTCATCTCGGTTACCCCCCCCTGGGTGATTCTGATTACCAAAATGACTACTAATAAGTATATATATAGTATGGAAGATAAAGAAATGTTACACTGATCCTAAATAAATAGGGATGATGAGAGTTTTTTTTTTTGTCCACCCCGTAGTTTATATAAAAATATTAGGTTTAGGTTTAAAGATATTTATTCTCAAAAAAGACACAAAGTCACTTACATGAGAAAAATGCTTAAAATAAGTTATAAATAAAGTTCGTCACAGACGTCACGGTAGCAATTATGCTAATTAGATATTATGTACACCCATCCAATGCATTCAGATTTACGGAAGGGTGTTATTTGTGATCAAATATTCAGCTAATAGAGTTTTGAATGCATTGAATGAGTGTACCTTTTTAATACATGAGGGTATTTTGTTGTACAATTGTGCTCCTTCAAATGTTAACATTTTTTTGCCAAACTTAGTTCTCATCTTCGGCAAAATCAGGAAACTAGCTCGGCGAGTGCTACGTTGGGTTACTTGTTTCACTTTAGTAAACGATATATTAGTTTGTATACTTTTGTTGAGTGCCTTACGAATGAAAATACATGTATTGTAGATATATAACTTTCTAATGTTCATTATTTTGGTTTCTTCATAAATTTTGCTTGTCGATGTTAAATATGGGTAGTTAAAAATCATTTTTATTAATTTGTTTTGTGCAACTTGGAGACTTGCTAGCTTTGTCTTGGCCGCACTGCCCCATATTTCAACCAGATATAGTAGGTGAGGTTTTACTAAGGCGTTATAGATGGTGTGGCGCAATCTATGTGGAATACATCGAACTATATTTCGGAGGGATCCAAGTAATGACGTAAGCTTCGTTTTTATATGATCCAAATGAACAGTCCACGATAGAGAACTATCCATTCTTAAGCCAAGATATTTTTCACAAGATTTTTGCTGCAGGGGTATACTATTAATAACTAATGGATTATGTGGAGGTATTATTTTATTTTTTGCTTTAAACAAGATATAGCACGTTTTAGAAATATTTATAGTTAATAAATTATATTGAAACCATGAAAAAAGGGTGTTTAAATCGTCTTGAGCCTGGGAAACTAAATCATGAATGGAAGGTCCGAAATAAAATAAGCAAGTGTCATCTGCGTATAGAGTAAGATGGCCATGTAGTTGAATTTCCTGAATGTTATTTATGTAGATCAAAAAGAGTAGGGGCCCCAGGATTGATCCCTGGGGAACTCCACACGTAATAGGTAATGTGTCACTTTGATTATTATTATCCGTTCTAACTAACTGCGACCTGTTTTTTAGATATGAATGGAACATTTTTAGGGCACTGCCGGTAGCTTTGATGGTTTCTAGCTTTTTAAGTAGCAATTCGTGACTTACGGTGTCGAACGCTTTTTTGAGATCAATGAAGATACCAAGGACTATGTTTTTTCCATCTACATTTTGCTTAATTTTAGTAACGAGGTCGACTGTAGCTGTTAGTGTGCTGCTTTTTGGTCTAAAGCCGTATTGTCTGTCTGAAAGAAAGTTGATAGTAGTTAAATGCTTATATAATCGTTTGTGAAGGATTTTTTCAAATATTTTTGACAATACAGGCAACACTGAAATAGGGCGGTAGTTACCTGGGTCCATTTTTGAACCCGATTTGTGTATGGGAGTGACCTTCGCCATTTTCAGAGTATCGGGAAAATTACCTTCAGCTAGCAATTTGTTGAAGCAGTTGCTCAGGTTGTTCGCAATTAAATTGTTTATGCATTTTATTGCTTTGGTACTAATTCCATCTAATCCAGTACTACAGTTAGGGTCGAGATTTGATATCATTTTTGAAAGTTCAGTTGCAGAACACGAATCAAGAGTTGATAACACTGGAGTGTCTTCGGGAAGAATTTTTGGTAAGGCATGTGTACTATCATCATGAAAAGATCTAGGTATTTCATTAGCTAAAAGACACATATCTTTTCTTTTTTTACGTAATCAAAAGATTACGGCGCGGCGATACATTGCGTGCCATGACGTCACGAGTATGTAGATTTGATACTTACTTGTGACGTAGCAGTAGTCATTTTTTAATAATATGATAAAGCAAAAAATACTTTTTTAATATTTTTTTATTATCTGAGTGACGGACTATATAGTTTTTTTTTTTTTTACCAAGGCATCATTTTTTTAGGTTTTCATCCCTATTGTGATAGGGACGGCAGAATGATTATGAATTAATTGATAAAACTAAAATAGCATAGCAAATAAAAATTGTCTTTTCCTCTCTGCATTTCCTCAAAACACGCCAATTTTTAAAGAATAAACTTGAACTTAACTTACTTACTTGAATTCATGTCCAGAAAATCACCGTCCATTCCAAGGTTGCCGGAAAAGATCGCAGTAAGCGATGAGGCTGCCCATTGTATATTTTGTAGTGTATAACTTTTTCTGTTTGTAAAGGTGCTGATAGACTTGAGCATTCACTTGTAATACATTACAGAAAAATAAACGGGAGCGTTTTAGCGAGAATTCTAGCGAGCGTTCTAGCGAGCATTCTAGCGAAGGGACAGTATATTTGCTTCGAGCTTTTCACCGAGCCGACTCTGTCTGTCATTGTTCTGCTGCCGTCCCTCTATGCCTAGAGCATTGACTAGAGCGTTTGCTACAATGATCGTGAATATGTTCGTAGCGATGTTTTGCTCTATGCTTGGCTCTGTTTGTTGTTCAGTTCAACAAATTTGAAAACGGGGAATGATGTTCTATTACAAGTGAATGCTCAATGTATAATGTGGTGTACAATAAAGTACAATAATATAAATAAATTATAATAAATAACTTCAGTCTCGTTCTCTGCGACAAATTGAAGTTTACACCTCATAGTACAATTCAGCTCAGAGTCGATAGTAAAGTTTTATCGTCAAAGCCTTCCGGTTAAACTGGGGCAACTTTTGGCCGACCCCAAACTACACCTTTCACGCAATTACAATTAACTTTTACTACGAAACTGTTTCAAACACCCGATTCGGCGAAATTTTAATCGGTAAATGTGTCATTAATTTAATAAACTATTTAAATACATCTGGCAGTTTAATAAGGGAAATATTTATCTGATCCTCTAAAAACTAATTGACCTTCTAATGATGGACACTTTTCTAAATTAATGAACCTCTAAATCTTTTTTCGCTTATAATGATGCACACTTTTTTTTTACTTTTTGGCCGTGACTAAGCCGAGCAACCGCGCGCGAACCGAGCAGCTTCGTGTCAGCCGCCGCGGCCGGCGAGCGGTACATCCAAGTTGGTCGCAGTTACTTGGCTATTTAGTATTTTTAAGACCCCAAAATAGGAATTATTTTGGGTTCACAATAGTTTGAGCGCACAATGGAAATACCATTTAATAATAGTTCTACGTAACATTTAAGCGATTTATTTCGTCAGGCGGAAATTATACGTAAATCCGTTTCCATCGTAGGGTAAAGTGATGCGAAAAATAATATACAAAACTTATTTCGAATTTATCAAATTGATAGATGGCTTCGTTCGACATACAATAGAGATAGCAATATAGAGAATATTACAAAAATCTTAAGTCCTTCAATAAGTCTTCGTACATAATACATTTTCAAAATCCTTTTCATGTCAATGGCTATTGAAGGCATTGACATGAAAATAATTTATAATACCTAAGTGAGCACAAAAAATGGACGGAAAATTTGCAGAATTAAATATAAAGTCGTCGTCTTGCGGTTGACTTTGACCTTCGATACGTTAGTATTTTTATTTATTACAAACATTAACTGATTTATATTTGTCTTTTTTCAGAAACGAAGATATTGATTGGGGTCTGCACCAGCTGGATACGATAGTGGAGAGAATCGATCACGCGGGCAACCATTTTAAATCGATTACTCGGTTTGGGGACCACGCCCTACATCACTTGTTCCCCACATTAGATCACGCAGAACTAAAGTACTTATACCCCACACTATTTGAACATTGTGAAAAGTTTGAAACGCAACTAAAAACTAACAATTTTTATGAAGCCTTAATAAGTGCCAGTAAGCAATTAATAAGAAAACGTCCAAATAATTTTCAGGCTGGCAAAATATTGAAATAAGTTTACAAAATAATATATATACCTATATATGAATTTATTTAACAAAAACCTACTATTTTTACCACAGTGTTTTTAAAGAGTTGTAAGAAAATTATTTATTTACTGAACATGAAAAACATGAACATACATGTTAATTTTGTAAGATTTTAATATACAATTAAGACATTTTTTTAAGAAGAATGACCTATAGAAGTGATATAATGAAAAGAATAAAACTAACGGCCAAATAACGTCAATTTACAAGATATCTTTACAATTTAGTATTATTATGGTGAAGGTAAAATGTAGATAGTTAATTAGAGGCTGTGTCGATGTGAAACAAATAGACTGCTTCATTTACTTTACATTGTATTATTTGTATTTTTTTTTTTAAGTTTTCCACGTATTAAATAGAAAACAAGCAGGAGGCTATCCTAGAGACAATAAAAAGCCGTCCTCGTTCGAGTCTGACTTGCAAACGAAGGGTTCCGTACCACCGTACGATATATATCAAAAAACGCCTACAAAAAACACGTTTCTTGTATGGTCGTGTCTTGTTCCATACAAGAAACGTTTAATTTTTAACTTTATTTTTTATTTTTATTATACCGGCAATAGAATTACATAATCTATGAATTTCTACTGTCTACCTATTACGGTTCATGAGATACAGCCCGCTAGCAGATAGACGAACGGACAGACAGCGGAGGCTCAGTAATAGGATTCCGTTTGAGACACTTCGGGTACGGGACCCTAATGAAATAGAACGTACCTACTCCGGACTTCATCGTCCGGACTGCCTTCCGTAATAAGCTATGTGTATGCTTGTGAACATGAATTACGAGGGAACAGGGTCTACGAGGAATTTGAACAATAGGTATTTGATGAAACTATTGCCGTCGTCTTACCTCAAGTCTGCCTCCGTAGAGTGCGATAGGGACAGCTGCAGGTCAGACTGATAACATCACAAAAAAAATTGACGAGATCGTCGTTTCGTATTCCCCTTTTCTCCTCGAAAACAGAGCTGATTCAATTATGTTTTACATAAAAAAATTATGGAAGAGTTGAGGTTCCTATCATTTTCTTTTATGTTAAAAACTTTTCGAATTTGTCTGGTAGTCCTCTAATCACGGCGGTAAACATGGGTCATATTTTCTTTACCAAAAAGTTGCTGAAAAAAAGAAAATAACTGGGACGTGTCTACAGCAGACTTGATTTTAGGAAAAAAATGAATGCTCTAGAGGCATTATTCAGGAAGAAAAAAGGGGAATACATTTGTATGGAGATTCGCTGGGCCTGCTACCTCTTCAACTCCGTCCCAAACTGCTATCTAACTGCGTAACACATTTTCGGTAAATAATCAAGACTAATCTGTTTCATTTTGACAGTTCAACAACATTCATTGCATTATTTAGGTTGTTGAGCAAATTATTTCGAACTTATTTATTTATTTATTCAACAGTATAAGTACACACATATAAACAGACAAGAAGAAAGGAACAGAAAAATACGTACAAAGGTGATGCCTATTTCTAAACAAATCTCTTCCAGCATACCTGCGATAGGAAATTAGTTAAAGAGATGTAGACAACGTGTGTAAGAGTAGAAGAGAAAATAAAATACATAAAATAAAAACACAACTATTCACTAATAAATATAAACATACAATATAAGAATATACTAACATACATACTTCCAAAATAAATATCACAAAAATATATATATTTAATTATAATTTAGTACGTAAAAATAAATACAAAATTAATTAGCAATCTCTTTCAAAATGATTCAGATTGTGATTGATCGTATATTACGCAACAAGGGTGCAGGCCATATATGACATTTTAAAGCTATCATTGTTCCATTGTGAAAAAGGGATAATGCTACTCGTCCTGTATAGCTCCATCTCTCTTTGATACTGGAACAATTATGACTTTAAAATGTCATAGTACTATACCTTAAACAATAAAGAAGCGCTCAAATTTCAATAAACAATACAAAACGAAGTACAAAAACTGAGATCACTACTTTCAAGCAAACTTTCATGAAGCTAACCCCCAAATAGTTACAGATACAAGAAATCCACTTGCACAAGTTGCAACAAATGTTTAATAAATGTCGGGCATCCCACAAAAGCAGCAAGTCTTGCAGAGTTGTTCGCAGCACTCGCGCAGTTGACGGGACACATTTGTAACACGCCGCAAGTCTGATTGTACCGATCCTCCTCTCTGGTCGGCGAAGTTTGGAAATTGCTTTACACACTCGCTTTTAGTAAACTTATATGGGTGATATTGGGCAGTTATATTTTGTTTGGTATGGAGATGTATCGCAGAAATAGACAGTATGGGATGCCTTAATTATACCAGTCTTACATCAACACTTATATTATAAAGAGAAAAAAATCGTATTTTTGTACGTTTGTTTTTTTTTTTTTTGTAATGATTAAACTCTAAAACGAATGGACCGATTTTAAAAATTACTTTCAATGTTAGAATGCTATAGTATGACTGAGTAACATAGGCTATAATTTATAAAGATATGACGCGGGCGAAGCCGCTGGTGGAAGCTACATAGTTCAACATAAACTCACGCATTTTTACCACAGGGTCCGGGGATAAGCAGAACGCTACTTTCAACTTATTCAATCCTTACGTTCCTACTCTTTTTGCTTCGTCCACGTTCATATAACTTACTAGCTTTTTCCCGCGACTTCATGTGCGATGCAGGATGAAAGGAAGCCTATGTCCTTTTCCAGGTCATGGTCTACCCATGTGCCAAATTTCATGCAAATCCGTTCAGCCGTTTTAGCGTAAAAGTGTAACAAACAAACAAACTCATTTTCGCATTTATAATATCATATAGCTGCGCGGTTTCACCCGCATAAGTCTCGATCCCGTGGGAATATCGGTAAAAAGTATCCGAATCCGTTGAGCCGTTTTAGCGTGAAAGCGTAACAGACAAACAATCAAAATCTCTAAAGGCTCGTGCAGACTAGCACGATTTGTCGCGCGACGTGACACCGGTAATTGTTCTACCGTGAAGTTTTCTTAGAAATTGTTTTGTTCGAGTAGCGTCGCGCTGTCGCGTCGCGCCTGTCTGCACGACGCTTTATTAGTTGGATTTCAAACTATTGGCCCACACAAGGCACGATTACCCACCGTTATGAATTTGGCTATCCCCAAACCATAAACTCATTTATTTTTGTTGGAACCTACTTTTGAATCCCAGTTTAATTATATTAACAAGCAATCGTGTTTTGCGCAGTGTAACATTATAATGCGACATTCTAATCTTACAACCAATGTCTCATTTTTGTGCACTGTAACCTCCTAACAGCATTTTAATCTGCCTAGATATACTGAACCAAACAGAATAAAACATAGTTAATGTTCTAGTTAAATTATTCACGTGATACACCCTAATAAATGACCAATAAACGTTAAGATAGTGAGGCAGACGGTGCGGGCTGTGGCTTGTGGTGGGTAGCCACAAGCCACATGGAGCAGAGCGACACTTGTACGGGTAGCCACGAGCCCTGGGACAACCACCCACTTTAAAAGACCCTCTCGTATATCTTCGGTTAGCAGGTAATGAAATACCAAAATAATGATGCTACCAACATTGAGAATCTAAATTAACTTGGGTTAAATTTAGCTTAAGGTCGGATAAGATGGTGTGTAGTGAACCAAATAATAATTGGCTACAGTACGACACAACTTAAATGTAGCAACGGCAAAATTCGTAAAAACCGATCACCATCCGAACTGAACCGTCTTCAAAATCTTTATTACTGCTTTAGGTGAAAATGATCATTACGAAAATGCAATAACTTGGGAAGTCATATAACCAAATACATTCGTAAAATTGAAATGAATGAATGAAAATTTTCAAATCTGTGCTACATCTAAGTTGTGTCGTACTGTACCCTTATTATTGAATGGTGAAATAATTTACCTACCTATTGGCTTGACTAAGTAAGTACCTTTGACGCCAGTAGCACATCTCCGCCGCGAAACCGCAGTAGTTCAATTCAACTGGCTCGCGCTTGTTCCGCTACTCGAGTTCCGCTACTTGAATTTCGAAAAATGGAACATGACGCGAGTCAGTTGAATTGAACTACTGCGGTTTCGCTGCTATTGTTTCGCGGCAGAGATGTGCTACCGGCGTGAGTGCTGTAATATTTTTAGATGTTATTCTCTAAAGATCACTTCGAAGGAACGGTGTGGAGGTGTAAATCTGCGATAATTTACTTTAAAAACAAATGAGTTCACTTTCGAATTGTGTAGGCACTCGAGTGTGTTTCGAAGTGATCATCACGGAAGAGCATTACTAATTGATTTCACTCTAAATTTCATGTTGGTTAATAATTCCATTTCATTCACTGAAACAATATGCAAACAAAAACTATTATTAGCATTGTAGTTAAGAGGGAACAGGGCCGGCGATTCTCCATACAAATGTATTCTCCTTTTTTCTTCTTGAATAATGCCTCTAGCGCAATTTTTTTTTTCATTAAATCAAGGTCTGTTGAAACAAAATATGACTCCAAAAATTACAAAAATGCTCCATTTCTACCGCCGCGATTAGGAGCCTACCAGACAAATTCGAAAAGTTTTCAAAAAATGATAAGAACCTAAACATACTCTTTCCTAAAAAAAATGTTAAAAATAATTGAATTGGCTCAGTTTTCGAAGAGGAAAAAGGGGAATACGAAACGTCGATCTCGTTAGTTTTTTTGTGATATAATCGGTCTGAGCTGCAGCGGTCCCTATCGCACTATACAGGGGCAGACTTGAGGTAACATGATGGCAATAGTTTCTTCGAATACCTATTTTTCAAATTCCTCACAGGCCCTGTTCCCTCTTAATGAGTAAATCAATTACAGCTGCTGTCAATCCCTGCGTAACAAAAAGCCTACCAATCAACTAATAAAATATGGCTGACTAGCTTTGCCCGCGGCTTCGCCCGCGTGGATGTCGGAAAATATCCCACGGGAACGTACTACCGGGATTACATACCTAATAGCCGAGGAAAAGGTCATTGACTCCTACCGCTGCACCCGCGTTTTCGGTGCCGTCAACCATGATTGTTTTGTTACGCGTAATGTGAAATCTATGATATCTTCTAAACTATTTATTTAAGATGATGTCAAGGCATATTTTAATTAAAATTAAATGCCAAATTTAAATAACATGTTTTATTGGATAAGGATTAATATGATACCGGTCAAAATGGCGTCGGAAACAACAATTAAATTTTTGTCAAATGCTGAAAGATAATAATGATTACTGTGGGTCATCCTTAGAACATAGAAATATGATATCGCGGATTTTTTTGTGAACTTTTAAGATCTTGGTCAATCCTGTAGAACATAAATTTGATGTATCTTTTACGGTTTACGCTGCGCACGCCAGTAAAGCGCCCTGTCGGCATGATTTTTTCCGACATCTTCGATAATAATCGTCATATTTCAGCTAATTTACACAATACCTTAATTAATTATATACCAAAACCTTGCGCATGAATCACACCGTCAATTGGTGAAAACCGTTTTAAATCCGTTTGGTAATTTTTGAGTTTATCGCGTTCAAACAACCAGACGCGGCGGGAGACTATGTTTTATATTATGTAAGGCTATTAGAATCAAACGCTTAAATAAATAGAAGTTTAATGATTGAATAACTATTTTGTTTACTACAATAACTCAAATTCTGACAATAAGCTTCATTTCTAGGTATTTAAAATAGCTGAAAGTTGAAACGAAACTGCTTTCTGAAATACCGCAAAAGAACAAAGTTATTGTTTCGCAACGAAACTGAAATGTTAACAGTGTTCACGATTGTTTGCGAATAAAATAAATACATTTCCATTGAAAAAGGACATTTCTGCAACCCTAGCAAAATTAAATAGCAAACGAAATAGAAAAGCGAAAAGCGAAAATGCAATATTAGCAATTTTGCACCAGTAAGTAAGTACTTTAACATTCGCAAATCTGGCTGCACATTTCTCCGATCCATCACTATTCCAAATTCAAAAGCGCCTGACATAACTACAGGAGTTCTAAACCTACATTCTAACAAGGAATTTTTGGCGTTCGTAAACATTTTTGTAGAATGTATTCAAAAAATTAGATGACAGCGTTAGTTCCGATTTTGGCCGCGCGCCAAAACATCCTTGTATACCTACGTCGATGTTCATTATCCTAATGTCCTTAAACCGTCCCTGGTTAAGACATATAGAAGATTACAACGTCACAGTGGGCCCACACGTCGTTAAGCACAGCCCAAATAGTCCCAACGGTACACGAGACCCTAACAACACTTGTGACGTAATGAAAGAACCAACATATTCGAAGTGAGAGCCGGGAGGGCTGAACTTGTGAGCGATTAGTTACAAATATTATTAGTTGACCGAACTTCCATGTTTACTCGGTTCCGTTCGTTGTATAGAAACAAGAAATGTTAAATTAAATGAACTGTTGAGTATCAAAAACTTTTTAAGCTCAATTCGTGACCGTCTGAGTTCGATCCCAAGTATTTTCATTTGGAAATTCTTAATAGCAGCCTAAGGCTGGGATATGTGCTCGAATAATCTCTATTACACTCACTCACTACTACATGGAACTTAAACATAACTGCTGAAATGTGGGTGTACAGACGCCAGCAGGTCAACATACCCGAAACTGTCAAATTTTCCCAATCAACTTTGAACCTTATACTTTAGTGGTAAAGTTGAAAATCTATTAAAGAAAACACACCTCGCCTGTGCCTACTTCATCGGGGAGAACATATACGTGTTATAATGTTACTTTTGCTTTAGTACTACTAAGCTCACGACGCTTTGACGCCCACTAGTTACATGGTTAGAAGGCGTCAAAGCATTTCAGTTTCCAGAAATCCCTAGAAGCCGCAGACATTAATCTTACACGACTTCTGAAACTTGTTTCCATATTAGATATCGCGTGATTTCCACAAAACTTTGAAATCTTATAGAATTGCGCAGAGTTTACGTGCGTGACGGAAATGGAAATGTCTGTATGGAAAGCAAGAGCCTCAAATTAATGACAAACTAGGTACAGACGCCAGCTCGTCAACCTACTGCAATCTGTCAAATTTCTTTAATAGATTTTCAACTTTATCACTTATTTATAAGGTTCAAAGTACATTGAGAAAATTTTACAGTTTCGGGTAGGTTCCATCGAAGTAGTCCATATCTATATACCGTAAGGACTATTTCTGCTTGCTGCGCTCGGCGGCTATAGAACCGGGGCGGTAACAGATGTGGTCATCGTGTTCACGGGATTTTGTTTTCAAACTGCTTAGGTATGAAGTTCTTCGATAGTACATACCTAAATATAATCACCGAAGGGTTAAGCAGAGGTGGACCTAGTCCACCCACATTTCGCCAGTTATGTTTGAGTAATAAGGGGCGAGCCTACAACCGAGCACAAATCAAGACTCCGGGCTACTACCGAGAAAACCAGCGCTGAAAACCAGCGCTGGGGCTCTGTCTTGCAAAGGGTCGCAGCATCATGCTGAGCGATGGCCGTTTTGCGTGAATGTGACGCATATTTTCCCAGAAACTTGTTTCCATTTTTTAATTTTGTTTTCTTTTTTTTTGCGTCATGTTTACCGCAAATAAACGTATTTTCTTTTTTCTTTCAGAAATTCCAGCTGGAAATACCCAATTTCACTTTGCCCGACCCGGTAATCGAACCCAGGACCTCATGCTCAGCAGTAGCGTTAGCGATTAATAGACCAACGAAACAGTCGACGTTATTTTATTAAATTCGCCTTATATTTAGCAAACTTCGTAACCCCGACTATGAACATTCATAAGTACCTATTAGCAACAGAGTAGGTAGTACGCTTATGCCCATTTCCACTGTCATGCCCTAAGTTTAAGGGATCCCCTTAGCATCGTTAGGGGGCTGTTAGAAGGTAGTTTCTGTTTCACCTACAGTAAGGGGTCAGTTTTGTGTTCCACGCGCGCCTCTAAGAGATGTCAGCAAGTGAAGGGGTCCGATAGGACCGATGCCTGCCGGGGTTGCGGGAAAGTCCGAAAGGGATACCGTGGCCCCTGGCAACGTAAAGGCAACGGAAGGAACACGGGTGGGTTTTAGTCAGTAAGAGTCTGACACGCCCTCCCGCTCCACCCAGAGCGGGAGAAGTTATTTGATAATTTCCCACACAAAAAAAAAAAAAAGGGGTCAGTTAGACGTTAACCATTAACTGACCCATTACTGTTGGTAAGCCACCAGCCACCTTCTCCTGACCAATAGGGAATATGCCAGAGTCAAAAAAAAGAAATTCTATACAACGTGTAACGTTAAATGCGCAAAACCTGAAAATAGTTTGATCAGAGTAACGAGCAGAATCAATTGAACCACTTTTTAATATAGGTCACATTTTTCAAAAAATCTTCATTAAAAACGTTGCCGTGTCTATTAATTATTAGGTCAAGCCATCACATGCGCAAACCCGCCAAAATAGGTAAAAACAAACGCAAATTGTTGTCGACCAATTTAAATTTTCTCATACGCGGGATAATAATAGCTTTTATTTCAATGCATTTACGAACCTTCCATACAGTACCATGAATAAGACAAGAGCGTCTTTTTTTCAGAATTGCCAGTAAAACTAAAACAGCACATAAAACCTTTAAAATGTTTTTTACGATTTTTTTTCTCAATGAAATAGGTCAATTGAATTAAAAATCAGTTGGGGTGTCTGAGGTTTTGCGCATTTAACGTTACACGTTGTATACTCCGTCAGTTAGATAGTGTAAAAATATTAGACTCGTATTTTTTGCTTTATCATGTTAATTAAAAATGACTAAGATAAAACGCATTAAAGTTAGGGAGTGGGGGTTGATACGTCACAAGTAAGTATAAAATCTACATACTCGTGACGTCATGGCACATTTTAACTCAATATATCGTAGTAATCTTTTCATAACTTAAAAAAAGCAAAAATACGTGTACGTAATTTTTTTATAATCTACATGACGGCCAAAAAAAAGTTTTTTAGTCATGCGCGTAAACTACTGTGATTGGTTGAATGATTTATCAACAGTCAATTATTTACACGCGCTTGAAAATTTGTTACGTAAACTTTGCGATAATATTATCGTTCGAGAAACTGGCCCTTAAGGTTCTATTACTCACTAATGCCCGTTTTCACCGACATTCCCATGTTTAGGAATCCCCTAAGCATGGTTAGAGGGCTGTTAGAAGGTGGGAGGTGGCTACTGGCCCTGACTCTTGTTAATTGTTCTAAATCAAACTTTTGTGTTTTGTTCAACGTTTTAATGCCCCTATTTATTATCAACTAGCTGCACCCCGCGGTTTCACCCACATAAGTCTCGATCCCGTGGGGATATCGGGATAAAAAGTATCCTATGTCCAAACCTAGGTCATGATCTACCCATGTGCCAAATTTCATCCAAATCCGTTCAGCCGGTTTAGCGTGAAAGCGTAACAAACAAACAAACTCACTTCCGCATTTATATATAATATTAGTTAGGATGGAACATGGACACACAAAGTTTCTAAAGAACATTACTCTAATTTGTTGCAGATACTGAAATAAATAGGTTACAATACTTTCCTTTTAAAAGTTCCCGCGGCGACCAGCGCTGAGGGAATTTCGATACAAAACGAGAACTTGTTTCGGAACAGTTTTAGAATGTTTACTGAAGTTTATGGACAAATTATAAAGAAAAGTGTTTAATATTATTAAGGGGGATGCGCCAGGGTAGCCCGCGAAATTCAAATTGTCTTTAGTTTTGTGCTATTTGCAGGTTAATGTCAGGTTGTATGTTGATTAAAATATGATTCACGACCGTAACAAACATGGCTTTAAATATTTATAACCAGCAATTACAACTCCTTAAGTTAGCATAATCCTCAAATGTCATGATTTCATGAAATAGTCATTCAAACATGAACTTGGAGAGTTGTATTGATCATTTTTATGATTATAATTCTATAAATAAACATTAGATACGGCCGCGAATCATACTTAGATCAACATACAACATGATACTGACCTGAAAATTGCAAAAAACCTAAGAAAATTTGAATTTCGCGGGCTACCTTGACGATTTCGCCTTAAAGGAAAAGCGGTGAAGGAAAACATAGTGAAAGAAAGAAAGAAAATAAATTTATTTGACTAAGGTCAAGGCACACAATATTTACACAAAACAAAAAAGTTAAAATAACTTAGAATAGCACCGTGTGCCTCGTGAGGAAACCGGCATGCCTGAGAGATACTTCTCGACGGCATGCCGGTCAGAGCCGGCTCAAGTCGAAGGCCCATGGGCGCCACAAAACTCTGTCAGAGTTTTGTGGCGCCCATGGGCCTCTGACTTGGCTCTGACACCAGCACCAGGTTAATCACTAACCACACGAAAAAGAAGAAGGAAGGAAAACATGTTTTTTTTTTAGCTTTAAGTTGCGTTAAGTTCTGCTCTTTACTTTCTGTGCCTACCTATACATAATTACAGAACTTTAATTACTTATAGGTACATATTTGTACAAAACCTCCTTTATTTTGAATAGGCACAAACTATTGTTTTCGTTATAGACCTCCAACCAAACCTTTCCATTTGTAAACGATTCGCTATAATTAATCGGATAACAGCTGTGGTTAGGTAGTTACAGTACAAAACTCTCGTTCAGAAACCCTCAGACTGAACAATAATTACTTTTTGGGGTTACGTACCCGAAGGGTGGAAACGGAACCTTATTACTAAGCCTCCGCTGTCCGGCCGTCACGTCAGTCCGTCTGTCAGCGGACTGTATCTCATGAACCGTAATAAGTAGTCAGTTGATTTCACAGATTGTGTATTGCTATTGCCGCTATAACAACAAATAATAAAAATTATATAAAGTTAATAATTAAAGGGAAAGAAACGTGTTTTTTTCGTCATTTTTTGTTCGATCTTAATACGGTACGGAACCCTTCGTGTGCAAGTCCAATTCGCACTTAGCCGGCTTTATTGTATTAATCCTGTAGATAGGTAGTTCTTGGAATGAGAGTGGTCGAGGATAAGATTTAATGACGTGCCATTGAAGGAATGACGATGATGATCCGGACAGGCCTGCCGACATCAACGACGAGGCGGAGTGGTTCCGGGAGGCCATGTCCGAAATATGTGACGTGGCAATGCCCCGGGTCCAGCCCGGACGTGCTTCGCGCCAGGTGTACTGGTGGTCGCAACAGCTGACGACACTGCGCAATGCGTGCGTTGCTGCGCGACGCCGGTACACCAGGCACCGCAGGCTCCGTATTCGTCCTCCGGATACGGAAGCCATTCAGGCGGAGCTGTACGAGGGGTACAGAGCGGCGAAGACCGCCCTCCAAGCGGAGATCCTGCGGGCCAGGGGAGTGGCCCGCGAGGAGTCGCTGGAGACTCTGAACAGGGACCCGTGGGGACGCCCATACAAGATGGTGCGGGAGAAACTCCGCCCATGGGCTCCCCCGCTGACGCAGAGTCTCCGGCCGCAGCTTGTGGGGGACGTGGTGAGCGCTCTGTTCCCTTCGAGAGGGGAACATGCCTCCCCGCCCATGGCTCCGCCTACTGCGGTGCCCGATGCGGATCACACCGCCGACGACGACGACGATGCTCCGGAGGTGACCGAGGTAGAGATGAGAGTGGCGGTACGTAGGCTGAATGCCAAAAATACCGCCCCAGGACCCGACGGCTTACCTGGGAAAGCCTGGGTCCTGGCCTTGGAGGCTCTCGGGCCTCGACTAAGGGGGCTCCTAAGCGCATGCTTGGAGAGGGGCCAGTTCCCACTTCGCTGGAAAACGGGGAAACTGGTCCTCATTAAGAAGCCGGGGCGCCCTGCGGACTCTCCGTCCGCTTACCGGCCCATCGTGCTGCTCGATGAGGTGGGCAAGCTCTTTGAAAGAGTCATTGCAGACCGCCTCGTCGGGCGGCTGGTGCGGGTGGGGCCGGATTTGGCGGAGAGTCAGTTTGGTTTCCGCAGGGGGCGCTCCACGGTTGACGCCATCATGCGCGTGCGAGCCCTCACGACGGGGGACGCTGTGTCCCGGGGTGGGGTCGTCTTGGCGGTGTCTCTAGACATCGCCAATGCCTTCAATACCCTGCCCTGGAGTTGCATCAGGGAGGCACTCCGGTATCACCGGATGCCGACCTACCTCTGTCGTGTGGTCGAGGCCTATTTGACGGACAGGGCCGTCATCTACCCCGGTCACCGGGGAGAATGGAACCGGCGAGAGATGTCGTGCGGTGTCCCACAGGGATCGGTCCTGGGGCCGCATCTGTGGGACATCGGATACGACTGGGTGCTGCGCGCTGACCTCCCTAGAGGCGTCAGCGTCGTTTGCTACGCTGACGACACGTTGGTCCTGGCGCAGGGGAGGTCGCACCAGGCGGCGGCCGAACTAGCGACACACGGGGTTGCGACAATCGTGGGCAGAATCCGGCAATTGGGACTCGAGGTGGCCCTGCACAAGTCCGAGGCCATGTGTTTTCATGGTCCTCGGAACGCGCCACCGTCGGGTTCCCAAATAACGGTAGGAGGAGTTCACATCGGCGTCGAGTCGACGATGAAGTACCTAGGACTCGTCCTCGACAGCCGGTGGAACTTCGTGGAGCACTTCCGACGTTTGGCTCCCAGACTGGAGCGGGCCGGGGCTGCTTTGAAGCGGCTCCTGCCCAATCTAGGGGGTCCAAACGCCTCCTGCCGGAGGCTATACGCGGGGGTCGTGCGGTCCATGGCCCTTTACGGGGCACCGGTTTGGGCGCGTTCATTGAGGCGGCGGCCAGCCCGCCGGTTGAACGCGTCCCAGAGGGTCATGGCCACCCGGCTGGTCCGGGGATACCGTACGGTCTCCGGTGAGGCGGCGAGCCTCCTTGCCGGATTACCGCCATGGGATCTGGAGGCAAAAGTCCTCGCGCACATTTGGGAGTGGCGCGAGGAGGCGAAACGCCGGGGCGTTACTCCGCTGCCGCGAGAAATCGCGGCACAGCGGACAGAGCTCCGGCGGGATCTCATGGCGTCATGGAGAGTGCGATTGTCGCAACCCAGTGCTGGGCACGCCACTATTGCGGCGATAAGTCCCCTCTTTGAGGAGTGGCTAGAGAGGCGCCACGGCGTCCTCACCTTCCGCCTAACGCAGGTCCTCACCGGACACGGTTGTTTCGGGAGGTTCCTGTTCCGTATCAGGCGGGAGGAAACGCCCGGGTGTCATCACTGCGTGGATCGCCCGGAGGACACGGTTGAGCATACGGTGGAGGTCTGTCCGGCTTGGGCAGAGCATCGCCGTGTCCTCGTGGAGGCGATCGGCGGCGGGGATCTCTCGCGTCCGGCCCTAGTCCAGGCCATGGTACGGAGCGAGAGGGCATGGGAGGCCGTCACCTCCTTCTGCGAAGCAGTAATGCTCGCGAAGGAGGAGGCAGAACGCGTGAGGGAGAGGCAAATTTCGCGCCCTCACGCCCCTAGCCGCCGCAGGAGACGCCCTGGGCGTCGGGAATCGCAGGCCGATTCCCGGCCACCGTAGGCGCGGGCTTGCGGACGGTGAGCAATGGGTAGCTCGCCGTCCGATAAGGACCAGGCCCGGGTCGACGGCGCGTTGTGTTCCACGCGCGCCTCAAAGAGATGTCAGCAAGTGAAGGGGTCCGATAGGACCAATGCCTGCCGGGGTTGCGGGAAAGTCCGAAAGGGATACCGTGGCCCCTGGCAACGTAAAGGCAACGGAAGGAACACGGATGGGTTTTAGTCAGTAAGAGTCTGACACGCCCTCCCGCTCCACCCAGAGCGGGAGAAGTTATTTGATAATTTCCCACCCAAAAAAAAAAAAAAAAAGGAATGACGATGATAATACATTTGACCTCGAAAAAATACCAAAATTAATATTATGAAAACGATCAGAAACCATCGTATTTTACAAAAAAAGAAGCCTTTTTTGTCCTTACAGTCCCGAACAATACCTAAAATCACGACCTAAGCAAACAAAATTTACAATCAAGAGTGTAAAAGTCGCTAATTACCGCTACGTGTCATCGGTCAATTCAATAAGAGGTAATTGGAGTAATCACCTCCAGTCTGGAGGGCGCTAATTACAAACTGAACATGAAACCACAAAATAAGATAGGAACAGAAGGCCCAAACGAGTGAAAACACACGCACTCAAAGACACGCTTCACATACATAGGTGCAAGACGCGCAGTCGCGACTCGCATTCGTTTATAGGTCGATTTAGAGTTTTGTCTACCAAACAAACATTTTACGATGTATAAATAGGAAAAGAATGCTGTTCCTCTGTTCACACAAAGATAATTTGATGGAGTGAAGAAAAAATGACCATTGTCACGTTTTGTCTAAACCACCCTTAAATATGATGATCATGTCCTTACGTCTATGTGTGCTCCGGTTTGCTCGTTCGTGGTATGGAGCTGGCCTTCTGTATCTATTTATTTTGTGGCGAAAAACACATACGCTCGGGAAGCGCAAATCCCAGTTATTTGCAATCAATTTTATGCGGACTTTTCAGCGGCTGAATAATTTGTGTGGTATTTGGAAGTCAAAAATGCGTCAAATTGACGCTCTTTTAGCGTTTCGATAAGTTTTGTAGAACATGGTAACGAATCAGAGAAACTTAAATAAATGTTTATTAAATTCTTTAGCTTTATTGTGCACATATACAATTCTGGAATTCTGCACGCTTTGTTTTGGAAAATCTGTTTGATCATTTGGTTGCGGATATCGTAAATTATGTCTGTTCATCAAGCACAGTATTATAAAGTAATAGTATTATCACGGCAGTGACCTTGAAATAATTACCTACGGCCGCTCGGTAGGTAAACCTTCCGCATCCTTGTGGAACTGCCGCGCACTCGATACTATTGCGTACTGATAAACACTGATATTTTGAAGTGCGTCTTTTCGGCCGTTTTCTATGAAGATATAATACTGTAACTTATTTATACGGGGGTAAGGAGTTACGAAAGAATGTGATCTAGCTGCACACAGAAAAGGCTATAAATTAAAATTGTGTGAATATGACTAATTTTCATATTTTTACAAGTTTTATACTAGCATCAGCTTGCTTCGTTCGTATGTTTCCGGTTACTCACATTGACATCCATTTTTCAAGCACTTCCTGGGATCCAATTGAGCTGAAACTTGGTATACTCATATAGCTTCGGTGACAACGCAAAAATATAATACCATGGAGCTGGTCTGATGATGGAGCCGGAAGGTGGCCATAAGAACTCAAAGTCAAGGTCAAGTCAAAGTCAAATAATTTATTTCAAATAGGCCCTGAAAAGGCACTTCTGAACGTCAAAACAAAACAAGATTGTATCACCGTGTTTGGACTCGTTGACTTTGTCTTGACAAGTATTATAGCACAAGGTAGTATCCAGGGTCTGATGATGGAGCGGGAAGGTAACCATAGGAACTCCTCAACGAAACAAGATAGCACCATCGCGTTTGGACTCGCTAGCTTTATCTTGTCAAATACTGTAACGGACGCCGAGCGTGCTTGTATGTAATATATAAAGACTGAGTTATATACCAGAAAAAGTGTTAGTGTAAAACAATAGTGGAGACCCTATCTGTGCACAGGGGCACAAGTAGTGACGGGACCACGACGGACTTTTATTAGATTGTATAAGTTTTTGTAGTTTCTAATTAGAATTATGTAATAGTGTATGTTCTTATTAGCTTCTAATAATTGAGTTTTGATTAGTTTTCATGTTTAAAACTAATAAGATTAAGTAGTACAATAATCACCAAAGAATTAAAATGTATAACAAAATTTCTCAAGATTACGTAACTCAGAAATGAGGTTTTTTGTTTATGGGGATATTGTAACGAAATTAGTGTCAAATGAAAGGCATAGATGTAAAACCATTTCTCCCGTTCAAATCATGTGAATCGGTCCACGGGTTTTCAAGATATCAACAAGAATGTATAGTGAAAATGTAACATAGGCAATTCTCAAGGAGTCCATGTTCTAGAAAGTTTTTTGTACATAAAGATATGTTATGTAACAGTATGTAATATGATTAAGGGCTACATGAGCCATATACTGAGAAAAAACTGTAACGATCCGACTTAAGGAACTATTAAAAACAGGGCTCAACAGGGCAAAACCGTAGTGAAAATGCGAGCAAGAAGGATCTAGAAAATCAGTGGTCTCGTTACGGTAAGCAGATCGAGTATAAAAGATGGGCCATTGGGCCGGAACGTTACAGTCGGATCTCAGCTCTCAACAAGGAAACATCTACGAAATAAACGGAAGAAAAATCAAGAAGTCTTTTAATAAGAAAAACCATCATACAGTCCACTTCAGTCTGGTCCTTCGAGCAGCGGATATACAGTCCACTACAGTCTGGTCCTTAGAGAAGCGGAAAACCATATACAGTCCACTTCAGTCTGGTCCATCGAGCGGCGGATATCAAGAACGAAGAAACCCGCCACAAGATCCCGGTCCACCAGCTGCGAGGAAGAACGAAGAACCCGCAGCAAGAGCAAAAACGAGTCCGACGGTCACCGAACAGACGTCACCGAACAGACGTCACCAAAACGTGTTTGAACCTGCCCGGCTGTAACGCAGGTTTAAACCCGACGTGCCGACCGACGTGCCGACCGACGTGCCGACTCGACGTACCGAACGATCGCCGAGCCGAAGAATCGTCACCGTCCCGTCGTGACGACGTCACCGAACAGACGTCACCGAACAGACGTCACCGAACAAGACGTCACCGAACAGACGTCACCGAAACAGACGTCACCGAACAGACGTCACCGAACAAAACGTCACCGAACAGACGTCACCGAAACGTGTTTGAACCTGCCCGGCTGTAACGCAGGTTTAAACCCGTCGTGCCAAGAAGAGGGACGACCCAAAACCGAAGAATTGCCGAACAAGTCAAAGTCAAAAGGACTTAGAAGATGGTGGTCACAAGAAGCCAAGGAGACGCAGCGGACGTGGAAGATCAGCGGCGCAACCAGCTGAAACAGGAAGCCCGAACCAGGGAAATGGAGCTGATCGAACGGGAGCGCCGAAGAAGATTATCACTGGACCCGCCGGCGTCACCGTTCTCCAGGCCAGCAGCGGACACCAGCACGGCAGGACCTTCGAGAATCCAAGGAACCACAGCAACGGTTCAAAGAGGTATGGGATCGCCGACCAGATCAATTAGGTCGCAACGATCAACAGCAAGTGTAACCACGCGGCTACGGATGGTGGAGCTAGAAGCAGCAGAGAAGCTAGCAGCCATAAGAAAAAGGGAGTTGGAGTTGGAGCTGGAAGCGGACCTGGTCAAGAAGCGACTAGCCGTAGAAGTATCGGTGATCAACGATGATGAAAGCGTGCACGAAGAAGGACCCGCCCCTCCCCGTGAGGAACCACATCAGAAGGTGGACGAATGGCTGAGGACAAACCCCCTCAGCACACGGGGGGAGGAAGCACGGGGCGAAGATGGAACTCGCGAAGAACAGAAGCAGCTGCGATTCGAAGTTCAACGAGCAAGATCACCAACTCCAACGAGGAACAGGAACAGCATCGAGCACCTGGCAGCCACATTGGAAAAGATGGCCAGGCCCAGGCCTCGACACACGGACCTGCCGACCTTCTCCGGAGCGGCCAACGAATGGTTGCCGTTCAAGGCAGCAGTACGAGACACGACCAGCATGTACCAGATATCGGCAGCAGAGAACATCCAGCGACTGAGGAGTTGCCTCAAGGGAGATGCAAGAGACGCCGTGGCCGCCCTTCTGCATACGGCCACCAGCCCGGACATCGTAATGAAGACCCTCGAGCAGTGCTTCGGAAGACCTGAAGTAATCATCGACAAAGCGCTGGACGACCTGAAGAAGTTGCCGAAACCAGGTACATCAGCAGCCGAACTCAACAGTTTTGCCGTCAAGCTGCAGAACATCGTCTGCGTGCTGAAAACAATCGACCGAAGAGGATACCTATTCAACCCCCTGATGACAAGAGAAGTGTTGGACAAGCTGAGCCCGCATCTACGATCTCGATGGTGCGACTACGCCTACGATCACGAAGGAACAACGGACCCGGAAATCGTCATCATGTCTCGCTTCCTGACCAGGGAAGCGGACAGAGCGTTGCGGTACACATATGCTCCGGCCACGTGCGCCGCAAGCATGAAAAAGGAAACCCGGCCAACCGTAACACTGAACAAAAAGGTGAACGTGTTCAACACTACTGCAGGAGCGGACGAAGAAAAGGAAAAGTGTCCCAAATGTGAACAAGATCACATCCTGACGCAGTGCCCCAAGTACAAGGCACTAACCATAGACGAAAGATGGAAGCTCCTAAAGAAAAGGGAATATGCTTCAAGTGCGCCCAGAAGAAACATAGACGCATGAGCTGCCAAGCAAAGTCATGCGGGGTGGACCAATGCAGCCGACCACATCAAGTGACCCTCCATCAAACACGGGAGGCGAAAAGGGAGGATACGAAGACAGCGGAACCGTCAAAACAAGAAACGGTCATGTCAGTAGCACCGCGTCCAGCTGCCGGATCAAGAGCAGTCCTGCTGAAGATGTGTCCTATCATCGTGTCCGGACCACGGGGGGAGGCGAAAACTTACGCCCTCCTGGATGAAGGAGCCACCATCACCCTCGTCGACAAGGACCTGGCGGAGAGCATCGGAGCGGAAGGACCATCACAACCGCTTCACCTGAACGAGGTCAACATGTCACAGAAGGAGATGGAGAGTCAACTGGTGAACATCCAGGTCAGGGGACTGAAGAATGAAGACAACTACAAGGTCAGAGCGAGGACCATGAAGAATCTTCGACTGCACCAACAGTCCATCCCGGATACGCTGCTGGACTACGAGCACCTGAGGGACTTGACACCGGAGGAGGTGTGCTACGAGAAGGCGCGCCCCGGACTCCTAGTCGGAACAGACCACTGGGAGTGCATAGTCTCCCGCGAGCTCCGAGTCGGCGGCCCGAATCAACCAGCTGCATCGAAGACACAGCTGGGATGGGTGGTGCACGGAACCGCGCCACGCAACGCCATATATCAAGAAGGAAATGTGCTGCACGTCTACGAGCCCGACCGAACGACGGGAACAAGCAGCCAAGAACTTCATGAAT
The DNA here is from genome assembly GCA_949128155.2 of Xanthia icteritia. Taxonomy (NCBI): domain Eukaryota; kingdom Metazoa; phylum Arthropoda; class Insecta; order Lepidoptera; family Noctuidae; genus Xanthia; species Xanthia icteritia. Next base: position 8,738,378 of record OX421938.2, on the reverse strand, counting down.
TAGTCGAACGCCATTTCAAGATCGACGCGCTCGGCATACAAAGCAAGCCGAGAATCAAGGATGCAGATCTACGGGCCATGGACATAGTTGGGAGGACTACCAAGAAGATTGACACCGGCTACGAGGTCGGACTGCCGTGGCGAAGGGACGACGTCACCATGCCATCGAGCTATGGGCAAGCATTCCGACGGCTGAAGAAAATCGAGCAGAAGATGGACGCAGACCCGGACTTCGCAACGGAGTACTCCAAACAAATCACGAACCTGTTGGAGAAAGGATACGCGACGCCGTGCGACGGATCCGAGGAAAAGAGCGCCGTCTGTTGGTACCTGCCACACTTCGCCGTGCAGAACCCAAACAAGCCCGGCAAGCACAGGCTGGTGTTCGACGCAGCAGCAAAGAGCAACAGCGTGTGTCTGAACGACGAACTGCTGGAGGGACCCGACCTGCTGCTGTCGCTGCCAGGAATCCTCTTCCGATTTCGTGAAAGGGCGGTGGCGATCACAGCGGACGTGCAGGAGATGTTCCTGAGAATTAAGATAAGGCCGGAAGACCAACCAGCACAGCAGTTCCTGTGGAGAGGCGACACGAGAGAAGAGCCTCCGAAGAAATACAAAATGACCAGCATGATCTTCGGCGCCGCGAGCTCCCCGTACATGGCCCACTACATCCGCAATTTCAATGCGGACATATACGGGCAGGAGTGTCCACGCGCCTTGGAGGCCATCAAGAAGAGCCACTACATGGACGACCTAGTGGCCAGCTATGAAAACGCCTTAGAAGCATGGAAGGCGGTCGAGGAAACAAGGACGGTACACGCGCACGCCGGATTCACGCTTCGAGGATGGAGCTCCAGTAACAAGACGGTGCTACGCGACGTGCCTCTGGAGCTACATGCCACCTCTCCCACACAACTGGGGGGAGAGCAACCCGAGAGCAAGATCCTGGGGCTACACTGGAACGCGGAACGAGATGAGCTGAGATTCAACACATCAATGAATCGAGTTCCAGCCGAAGTACGGGCAAGAGCCCGCGCGCCGACCAAACGAGAAGCCCTCAGCGCCGTGATGTCCATCTACGACCCGTTGGGATTGCTGAGCCACTACACGATAAGGTCGAAGATAATACTACAGAGTTTATGGCGATTACAGATAACATGGGACGAGCAGGTGCCGGACGAAGAAAACGAGCTGTTCGCGTCCTGGCTCGCCCGCCTGAACGAACTCACCCAGCTGCGACTGCCGAGATGCTACCTGAAGCAGAGATACGAGCGCATCGACCTGCACATCCTGTGCGACGCCAGCGAACAAGCCTATGCAACCGTGGCTTACTGGAGAGTAAAGAACGTCGACGGGAGTGTGAACGTCGTGTTGGTGGCAGCCAAAGCCAAAGTGGCGCCTCGTCGAGTCCAGACAATACCGCGTCTGGAGCTGCAAGCTGCGGTCATCGGAGCAAGACTGGCCGACACCATCAGGAAGGAGCATCGCATCGACATCGGCCAAACAACCTATTGGACCGACTCTACGACCGTGGTGCACTGGATTCACCATGACATGCGACGCTACACGCCGTTCGTCGCGCACCGACTGGGAGAGATCGCCGAGCTGACCAAGAAAGAAGAATGGCGTTGGCTGCCCACAGCCAGCAACGTTGCCGACGACGCCACCCGGCTTGTCGACACGCCCATCAGCGGAGAAGATCGATGGTTCCAGGGGCCGGACTTCCTATTCCTGCCGGAAGACCAGTGGCCCACAGCAGCGGGGGATGATCAAGAGGATGAAGAAGTCCTTCACACCACCGAAACCAAGGAACAAGACAGCTGGCTGCCGAACCCAGCCCGCTTCTCCAAATACGAAGTCCTGGTGAGGGCCACAGCCCGAGCAATCGCCTTCACCGACATCTGCAGGAAGAAAGCCACGACAATGGAGCACCGTCACGTTCAACGCGCCGAGGCCGAGCTAATAAGGCAGGCTCAAGAAGACAGCTTCGGGGATGAACTGAAGAGAATCCGGTCAACTCGTCCACTGATGAAGACGAGCCGACTGTATCGACTGGATCCAGTGCTAGAAGATGGTGTCCTGAAACTGCGGGGCCGGATCGAGGCCTCTTCCGCACCAACTGAAATGAAGCGACCGATCATACTAGACGGCCGTCATCAGCTGACCAAGCTCCTCGTTCTACGGGAGCACTGTGCTGCGGGTCACGCCAACAGGGAGCGCGTGACAAACGACCTGCGGCAGCGGTACTGGGTTATTCACTTAAGACCCACGGTACGCGCCGTAGAGAAGAACTGCGCCTTCTGCAAAAGACGCCGAGCGACGCCGCAGCCACCAGCTACAGGGGACCTGCCACACGCCCGCCTTGACCCTTTCCATCGCCCGTTCACCAATTGCGGGGTGGACTACTTCGGGCCAATGATGGTCAAGGTAGGGCGCCGCCGAGAAAAGAGGTGGGGCGCACTATTCACGTGCCTCACTTCCCGCGCCGTGCACATCGAGCTCGTCACATCGCTCTCCACCGACTCAGCAATCATGGCGCTGAGACGTATGGCTGCGCGCAGAGGCTGGCCAAGATTGATGTACTCCGACAACGCGACCAACTTCCGCGGGGCTGATCAAGAGCTCCGCAACGCCTACACCGAGTGGATGCCCGCTCTACAAGACGAGGGGCTACTGCACCGCATGGAGTGGCGCTTCATACCTCCTGGCGCGCCCAACCAAGGCGGCGCGTGGGAGCGGATGGTGCGCTCTGTGAAGACGGCCCTCAGTGTCACTCTGCGGGAAAAGGCACCGGCCGAGGAAGTTTTGAGAACTCTGCTGACAGAGGCCGAGTTCTCTATCAACGCGAGACCGTTGACCCACGTCAGCGTGAACCCCAACGACCCCGAGGCACTGACCCCGAATCACTTTCTGTTGGGGTCATCGGATGGACTACCAGCTACAGGACCCTGCAACGAGGCCGACAGGAGGACCTGGCGAGCAAGTCAGGCGCTCGCCGACCACTTCTGGCGACGCTGGCTACGCGAGTACCTCCCTACTTTGGTACCTCGCGGCGAGCCGCAGAACGACGCACGACCAATACAAGCTGGCGACGTGGTCCTCGTGGTCGACAGCACGCTGCCCCGGAACACCTGGCCGATGGGGATCGTCGAGCGCTCACATCGCGGACCGGACGGGAACATACGGGTCGTCGAGGTGCGCACCAGGACCGGCACCTTCCGACGTCCCGTGAGCAAGCTCGTCGTCGTGATGAGAATAGAAGAGGCTACGCGAGCTGCGCCGGGGGGAGAACTGTAACGGACGCCGAGCGTGCTTGTATGTAATATATAAAGACTGAGTTATATACCAGAAAAAGTGTTAGTGTAAAACAATAGTGGAGACCCTATCTGTGCACAGGGGCACAAGTAGTGACGGGACCACGACGGACTTTTATTAGATTGTATAAGTTTTTGTAGTTTCTAATTAGAATTATGTAATAGTGTATGTTCTTATTAGCTTCTAATAATTGAGTTTTGATTAGTTTTCATGTTTAAAACTAATAAGATTAAGTAGTACAATAATCACCAAAGAATTAAAATGTATAACAAAATTTCTCAAGATTACGTAACTCAGAAATGAGGTTTTTTGTTTATGGGGATATTGTAACGAAATTAGTGTCAAATGAAAGGCATAGATGTAAAACCATTTCTCCCGTTCAAATCATGTGAATCGGTCCACGGGTTTTCAAGATATCAACAAGAATGTATAGTGAAAATGTAACATAGGCAATTCTCAAGGAGTCCATGTTCTAGAAAGTTTTTTGTACATAAAGATATGTTATGTAACAGTATGTAATATGATTAAGGGCTACATGAGCCATATACTGAGAAAAAACTGTAACGATCCGACTTAAGGAACTATTAAAAACAGGACTCAACAGGGCAAAACCGTAGTGAAAATGCGAGCAAGAAGGATCTAGAAAATCAGTGGTCTCGTTACGGTAAGCAGATCGAGTATAAAAGATGGGCCATTGGGCCGGAACGTTACAGTCGGATCTCAGCTCTCAACAAGGAAACATCTACGAAATAAACGGAAGAAAAATCAAGAAGTCTTTTAATAAGAAAAACCATCATACAGTCCACTTCAGTCTGGTCCTTCGAGCAGCGGATATACAGTCCACTACAGTCTGGTCCTTAGAGAAGCGGAAAACCATATACAGTCCACTTCAAATACTATAGCCCAATATTCTATCTAGGACCTGATGATGGACCCGGAAGGAGGCCCATAGGAACTCCTCAACAAAACAAGATAGAACTATCGTGTTTGGACTCGTTGGTTATGTCTTGACAAGTGCTACACTAGGTGGTGTCCAGGGTCTGTCGATGGAGCTGGAAGGTGGTCACTTTTTAACTAAACTAACTGTTACGGCCATTTGAATTTATTTTGACAAGTACCTTACAAGTGAAGATGACAGATACATAAACAAATTCTAATGCTAAAAAGTACAAAATAAAATATAGGTAAATATCTTTTGAAAAACAAGCTTTAATCAACTAAAAAGTACTAAATAAATCTTACCTAAACATAGGACTTTAATATTTTCTTAAAAGCTTGAGGCGTGAACGTATTTCTTAATACAAGCCTCAAGCTTTCAAGCACTAAGTGAGTCTTGAGAGATGTTCTGTAATACGGGCCCGTATTACAGAACATCTCTCAAAAGTCAAGCATTACTTAAAACTAGTTTCAATCAATCAAAAGGCTTTAAACGAGTTTTAAGTAATGCTTGAGTTTTGAGTGAGGTTCTGTAATACGGGCCTTAGAAGGTGTCTTTGGCAAGTCAACCTTTTAGGGGGTGGAAAGGACATGTCTTGCGGTGTCCCACAGGGGTCGGTCCTGGGGCCGCATCTGTGGGACATCTGATACGACTGGGTGCTGCGCGCCGACCTCCCTAGCGGCGTCAGCGTCGTTTGTTACGATGACGACACGTTGGCCCTGGCGCAGGGGAGGTCGCACCAGGCGGCGGCCGAACTAGCGACACACGGGGTTGCGACAATCGTGGACTGAATCCGGCGATTGGGACTCGAGGTGGCCCTGCACAAATCCAAGGCCATGTGTTCATGTTCATGGTCCTCGGAACGCGCCACCGACGGGTTTCCAAATAACGGTATTGTGAGTTCACATCGGCGTTGAGTCGACGATGAAGTACCTAGGACTCGTCCTCGACAGCCGGTGGAACTTCGTGGAGCACTTCAGACATTTGGCTCCGGACCGGAGTGGACCGGGGCTACTTTGAAGCGGCTCCTGCCCAATCTAGGGGGTCCGAACGCCTCCTGCCGGAAGCTATACGCGGGGGTCGTGGCCCTTTACGGGGCACCGTGTGGGCGCGTTCATTGAGGTGGCAGAGGGTCATGGCCACCTGGCTGGTTCGGGGATACCGCACGGTCTCTGGTGAAGCAAAAGGGAAAAAAAGGGGTGGAAAGGAGGAATTTTGCTTGTATGAAACTTTTATTCCTTAGGTTAATAAAATTCAAACTTGGCACGAATACTTGCCTAAATAAATAATTAAGTTTGTCAGTATTTATTTTTCAAAACAACCCCTCAAAGAGATCTAAGGGTGTGTTAAAGTTTGTATGGAAGAGTATTAACGTGCGGTAGGTATTAGCTCGAATCTCAATATTTTCTTTTGATAAAAATGAAAGAATAAACAGTAGGTATTTGAATCTTTCGAAAATCAACCCCTAACAGGGTAAAAAGGGGTATCAAGTCGGTAGGGGAAGATTTTACTCATCATCATCATCACCATTTCAGCCGGGAGACGTCAACTGCTGGACATAGGCCTCCCCCAAGCACCGTCACTTCAACTGGTTCTGTGCTGCCTGAATCCAGAGGATTCCTGTGGCCTTCACATGGCCATCGATCCACCTTGTGGAAGGCCTTCCAACGCTACGCTAGGATTATACTGCGTGGGTTGACTAACCCAAAAATTGGTATAAGTAATCTATGGTAGGTACTCCCTTTCTTCTCCTAAAATTGTTTTTCCGAAAATGATTATTAATAACACGTTTGCAATAACTTCAGTAACCATAATGTTCAAAAATTCGAAATGTTGTTTTACATAACTATCTTTACTTCTAAAACTATTCTGTCATAATATCGAGTACCTACCATAATAATTGAATCTCCTAATATTACATGAAATAAAGTCATATGTCTTAAATATTGTATTATATAATGTGTATTATTCCGAATGTTCATATATAATAAAATTGTTAGTCCTAAAACCTTTGCTAAAAATTAGGTTTTAGTGACAGAAACGAATCGCTGTAAATCCGACTCCACGCCGTCTTATCTGCCCTACCCCTAGAGTGTAATTTAGAATCGCGTAGGCGCAGAGGAGCGAGGCGGCCCGTGAGTTGAGGAGCAGGTGGTTGTAACGCTCGCCGCCGCGGCTGAGGCTAGCGATCGTACCATCTGCGACGATAAGCTCGCGTGGGACCGCCGGAGCCCCGCAGCGCCGCAGCTGTGACAGACACCATGACTGATGAATGTTGTATGCTTGCTTGCATGCTGCATGCTTGCTTGCATACTACATGTTGCATGCTCACTTGCATGCATATATTGTGTATGCTTGTTTGCATGCTACAGGGAAATAAAAACCACATGTTCACAATCAACTGTTTTATTGAGTGATAATACATGCCATATTGCTTTTGCATCTTTACTATTTATGTATTGTATCAGTTGGTTTTGGTAAAATAATAAACAATTGTAATACAAAATCTGATAATATTTAATTACAAAAAATGAAACATTGAATAATTTGAATTTAGGACTTATAACTTTTATTGAAAACGGTTTTAAGTCTTTTGTATATTAATGATTGTAATATTTATGAGAAACTAATTTAGAGCATTAATTTATTGTATTTAGGGATTTAAATTTTATGGCATGTGAGTTCGGGCAAGTTATCATTCGGACAAATGTAAATTAGGACAAAAACAATTATGGCACTTTAGATTATGGATTATGGGGGTTGAAAAGAGGGGATACAGTTTATGTGGAAAATCTTATTCCTTTGATCTATCAACTTGAAACTTGACACGAATACTTGCATAATAAGTACATGATAAAGATCCTAATCATATCAATCGTTAGAATTTGTAGGAAAAAATACGAAATCCACGAGAACGAAGTCAAAAATTTCAAAATTTCAAAATATTTTTATTTCATATAAACCTACATGGGCACTTATGAAACGTCAGAAGCTAGGTGCACGGTTCCAATTGGTTGTTTCCTATGGAGAAGAGCCGGCAAGAAACTCCACGGTTACTCTTTTAAAAATAATGGGCTATTACAATATTTTCAAATAACAGTGTTATTAGGTATGGGAGGACAGTGTAGGTCGCAAGCGAAGTGCTAGTTCAAACAAACAAATATAAACTACTTCAAATCCTTCAAGTTATGGGCGTTTCCATAGAATTCAATGCTTTTAAAACAATTTCATTTTTAAATATCTTCAAAAATTTACAATAAAAAAAAGCCAATTTAGATATGAACAACCATTTTTTGTAAACTCTATTTGAAATAAGATTAGACATTTAACTAAACCTTTTTTGCAGTCCGTTCAACCGATTTTGACTTGTATAGCGTTGGTGACATGACAAATGGCAGATGCAGTAGTATTGTAACCACTTTTTTGCTTTTAATGCCATCCTTATGCCTACGGTATAGAAGTTAGAATCGGTTGAACAGACTGTAAAAAAGGTTTGTTTAAATGTCTAATCGTATTTCAAATGGAGTATAGTTGCCCACAAAGCACGGTTCAGGTTAAATAAAGGCACAAAGGAATAATAGGAATTGACAGTTCAATTTTTTTACAATAGGCAATCCTAAAACTGAAATCAATATTCCAGAAGTAAAGACTAGATTCCAATCTAAAAACATTCCATTTTTGTTCAGCACGGCAAACCCTCTCCGAGGAGCTCATGGCTAAGTAATAACAGCCGCACGGGTCGATCTATCAGATTAAGCATTGCTTACCAGGGTTGGTCCGGGGATGGGTGACCATCTTTACATATCGAGACTCCTCCGTGCGTGAAAACACGTTAAGCCGTTGGTCCCGGTTGTTATTTTTGGATATTTGACAGGCCGACCCTCTCTCCAATTCTTTGCCATGACGAACTGTTTCACAAGAAGTCAAGTCAAAAAGGAATAAAAAGCGAATGTTGTACAAAAAGTAAACCATAACAAAATAACTGCAGCCTACATGAAAACCGTATTAAACTTCGTTCTAACAGGTACATAGTCCACAGCGAAGTAGTCCACAAAATACCTTTAATATTAAAACGCCTGTTAAATAACTTTGAGCAATAAACTAGAGGACGTCCTTGCTATAAGTAATTTTTAAGTACGGACACACATTTTCAACTTTCGTTTAGACACTAAAACCCTTTTACATAAAATGTGGAATGGAATCTTCTTCACACATAAAATTAAAGTATTAGGGGGCAAAGTTGAACGCGTTCGCGGCACCCTCATTACGCTGTCTCATAATTTTCACACGCTAATACAGCATAACCCCGACAAATCACCTGTTATGGCGCACAAAAGGAATTTATTTAGACAACTATAAATTCAGGTAAATTTAGACGTAATGGAGTAAAGTTGTGAGGTGTTATATAGTGGAGAGGTACCTACAGACTCTTTTACATTGAAGAGTATGGATGGTGTCATGTCATTGCAGCGTGGCATGTGGTTCGCGTAATAGGTCGTCAGTTGTAGTCTAACGTCGCGTTGCACAGGGAGTTTTCAGGGGTTGGTATTCAAAAAAGCGCAGTGCCCGCCTCCATGTGGTGGTGGAGACTACAGGGTTGATTTTAGTGAGTAACCTTTGGACTTACCAAAGGTTATCTCACTAAAATCAACCCTGTAGTTAGTAGGTAAAATTAACCCTTACTCTCCTTGGTAACTATAATCTCCAAGGGCGTCTTAAGACGAATACCCCTCGGAAATATAAGCGGTCGTCTCTTGTGGGAGCGTCATAAGTAGCGTCGAAGAATACCTTCATACAAGAGCAGGAATGGAGAAAAAGATAAAAGTGTGGCTGTGGATCAGACTAGTCCAATGTTGGTCTAGCAACCTTTCCGCCCAACTCCCAAGAGAACACAGGTGTGATAGTATACGTTACAGCACCGAATTGCAGTATCAAAACTTTATGAACAATGTAATCTGCATCGTAGATACTCCCGTACGTCTGAATATACTTTACCCGCTCCTGTATAAATATTCATAGTCTTGAGTTCTGGACTGCTCACCTCACGTTCCAAGTTGGAATATCAAATAGGATTGGATCGTGGTGAGTACACAATATATTTGCCGTTCTATGTACTTATGGTAAATTGTTTTATAATAGAAATGCATATCTAGCTGTCTTATGCAAGGGCTTTAGCTACTTCGTCATAATTCCAGCCGAAAGACGTCCACTGCAGGACATAGGCCTCCCCCAAGCACCGCCACGTCGACCGATTCTGTGCTTCCCCCATCTAGCTACTTATTTTCAAATAATTAATCTTTTGTTAGTTGGAATAATTATTAGGATGCACGTTGACAGAGGGGCCTTATTAGAAGGCTCAAAGTCACGCAAAGGGCAATGGAGATGGCTATGCTTGGAGTTTCCCTAAGTGATCGAATCAGAAATCAAGAGATCCGCAGGAGAACCAGGGTAACCGACACAGCCCGAAAAATTCCCAAACTTAAGTGGCAATGGGCAAGGCAACATTGCTCGCAGAATAGATGTCCGATGGGGCCGAAACTTCTGGAGTGGCGACCGCTTACCGGAAGACGTAGCGTTGGAAGGCCTTCCACAAGGTACACCCATGTTCTTTTTAAGGCCACAGGAATCTGCTGGATGCGGGAAGCACAGAACCGGTCGAAGCGGCGGTGCTAGAGGGAGGCCTATGTCCAGCAGTGGACGTCTTCTGATGAATGATGACGTTGACAAAGGAGTATGTAAGGATCATAGCAGGTGGCATTCTGTAGTTTCTGCTTACCCCCATGGAAAAAGGCGTGAGTTTATGAAAGTTTATGACATGATGGCATTATTAAATTAAATATTGGAATAATTTTGTTGAGTTTTTTTTTATAATCTATTCTAGTGATTTTTAATACAGCGACGATACTTAAGAGGCTTACAACAACTAAAGCGCGGTCACTGTCGCACTGCATAGAAAAGAAAGAGAAGCGCGATGACGCAACGTAAATTTATTGCAAAATATGTAGGAATTATTTATTTACAAAAAATCTATTGATTGGACTAAAAAATTAAAACATTATTACGGTAATATGTTGCTTGTAATATGATTTTTAATCGTTAAAATAAATTTTTAGAGGTATCTTCGTGATTTTTTCTATCGTATCAGATTAGTTCTATTATGTTATCAACTCACTATCTTCCTAGCATATATTCTGAAGAGTATCATATATTTTTCTGATTTTGTTATAAAACTTGCGTTTAGGCGAGTTTAGGTTCCTGTAGTCCCCTTAATAAATCAAAAATGTGATTCATCAATGATAGACTCAACGGTGTGAAACAGACCTTGATAAATGAGTGAATTCAGAGAATTATGAATAAATCAAATCTAATATTTTATACTGTTATTTGAGTCAACAAGCTTTAAGTGATTGATGTGAATTCAAATGAAATTAGCGATTCTGCCTCCCTGAAGTCTAGACTGTAATTAAATATTATATATGTTTGAGTTAATACAAATTTGTTGAAACAAATAAGTTATCGTTAGGTCGGATCTGAAACCCTATTTTGAATTTTGGGTATGAGTGGATATTTTATTTATTTAATTAATAGGTAGGTACTTATCCTAACTATAATATTACAAACGCGAAAGTGAAGTTGTTGGTTTGTTACGCTTTCACGTTAAAACGGCTGAATGAATTTGGATGAAATTTGGCACATGGGTAGAAGATGACCTGTTCCCTAAGTACGTAATACATTATCAATCGGAATTGGAATCGTTTTGAAACAAATTCCTAATCCATTGCTTTATAAGTTTGAAATAAAAATCTGCTCAACAACGTTAATAACTCAATGAAATTTGTTGAACCGTCAAAATGAAACAAATATGTTGCGTAATTATGTAGATAGCAGGGTTAGGACATAGTATACTTTTATCTCAGTAGTACAGTGGGCTCCAAAGAAACCCACCCACTTGCATTATTTTTTACATTTTAGGGGGTGAAGTTTCTATGGAGCCCACGTTCCCGTGGGATAAATACCGACCTCATAAAAGTCTGGTATCGCCAACTCTTCTTGAGCAAGCGTGATGATCAATGTTCATGCCTTCTCTTTATGAGAATCCTTTTCGCTCTGCAGTGGAGCAGTAATAGGCTGTAATTATTAGTAAGTACCTGTTTCTTTTAGAATCTAGTTTAATCTACCTAGCGATGCACTGTGAGAATATTTTTTTTGTAGGTTTATCAAACATTATCCAAACAATGAAAGAAAGAAAAATAGGTTTACTCGTCACAGAAACACGTGCATACAAAAAACAACAATATAAATGACTGACTGTGACAAGAAGGCTTCCACTCAGCATAATTCTGTGCTATGAGGGACCCACAGCACAGCGCTGATTTTACAACAACACTCACAATGCTACTCTCAGTAGTTCTCATATAAACCAATGAGTACCTATTGTAATTATTTTTCTATCCCCTTCAACGGAGTCCAACCAAAATATAAAACCGAAACAGCCATGGACTAGTCAGAAAATGAAATAAAAAGAAGTAACTACATACGCGCAACGTTGCGTTGATTACAATGTGCTCTGGTGGGCCAGCAGTCTGCCATGTCTGTCGTGATTAGTTCCACTCTTTGACCCTACCTTGCTATCTACTGCTGCCTGAAAATTACTTTTAGGTCCAATTTTTGTCTAATATGAAAACCACCGTTTTTATGAAAACTTCAAAATTATATAGACTATAAAACGTGTGACAGAAAAAACGCAAGTCCTAAAAGTACTTTGTTCATAATTGACTGCTGAAACGATTTCAGGAAGTTTTTCCATGTGTTCATTTAGTAAGAAGATAAGTAATTATTTATAAACGGTGCCATTTTGGTTGTAGTCACAGCTTTCATTCGCCCAGTAAAAGTGTATTAACACTTTCGACTCCACCCACTTTTCATAGAACTCATACGCCATGCCGCCATACTTATTGAAAGTGAGACACTCCGGGAGGGTTGCCGGCATTACTTTTACGCTAAAGTAATTTGGTGCAACCTTGAGACGCACACCGCACTTTTTTAAGTTCGTTGTTCCATTATTTTAAAGTGTGTCATAGCCAATAGTGTCATCACAATGTCTTGTTTTCTTCCTTTTTTATTTGTTTTTATATTGGCACCTTGCAGCTATTTCCTAATAGCTAGCTAATTAGTCATTATTTAATCGTGTCTTTGTATGTTGTGCTGTTTTTTGTGTCACTAAATAAACGATTTATCTATCTATTATTTATCTATTTATCTAGTTATCTAAAGTTAACCATCGCGGACGGTCAAAGGCATCAGGTTTAAAACCGTGTCATAAAACACTGTAAAACGAAGTAAAATTGTATATTTTCAGGGGGTCTTGTCGCTAAACGTAGTTTCCAACCTTTTAATTTTTTTGTGAATATTTGTAACAGTGATCAAAAAAATAAAATAAAGTAAATGCTTGGATTTTAAAACCAACGCATATACTAATAATTCTTGTTAAAATATACATCAGATTTTATTTTCACAGTTTATAATGCTGTATTCGCTAAGAAAAACCTACATTTAAAATGAGCCCTCCGCGAGGGCTCCCAGCACCTCATTTGCGACTAGGTAAACCCTCCAGGAGGGCTCCCGGCACTGAACGTGTTAACTTTATAAATAAAAATTCGTTTGATAAAATATTAGATGGACACACAAAGTCTTGCATTTATTTCTTGTTACAAGTTGTGAATCACAAAATATGCCATGAAAGTTTCATAAGAGTACCTACTTACCTCTATGTAATATACTAATGGATTCATATAGCAGGCAGCGTAGATTTACCTGGGCAAAGTCAGGGGAATTAATACAGGAGACGCCCTGGGCGTCGGGAATCGTAGGCCGATTCCCGGCCACCGTAGGCGCGAGCTTGCGGACGGTGAGCAATATCAGAGGGTCGACAGCGCGTTGTGTTCCACGCGCGTTTCTAAGACATGTCAGCGAGGTCCACTAGGACCGATGCCTGCCGGGGTCGCGGGAAAGTCCGAAAGAGATACCGTGGCCCCTGGCAACCTAGAGGCAATTGAAGGAACACGGGTGGGTTTTAGTCAGTAAGAGTCTGACACGCCCTCCACGCGGAGAAATTATTTGAAAAATTACGAGCCCAAAAAAAAAGAGATATTTTTTTCTTTCTGTCGTTATATAACACGGCAAATTGGCGAAGGATGTCAATTCACTTAATAATTAATTTCCCTGACTACATTAGTTTCAGTGTTGTTAAAGTTAAACAGATAAGTAACTAACAAACTGGACTGAGCATACTAACTATGAAAGCGTGCTCGTAATCTGGCAAAATGTACATGTTAGTCAGTTAGCAACAAACAAACTGACAACAATATACAACTCGCAATGTTTGTTACATTGCGAGTTGTATATTGTTGTAACATGACAAGACACAACTTATGTAAAACATATGTATGCTTAGTGTATATGGGAATAAAACTAATTCCAAAGTGAAGCAGCAACTGTAGGTAGCGCGCAATTAGTAGGCAAAAACCCCATTTACACGATGCAAGTTTCTTGCCTGTGGCAATTGAAGCAACAAATGACTTGCATCGTTTTATTGCTGTTGCTGCAACTTGTATTGTTGCTGCAATTTATGAAGTTATAATATGCCATTGACAGTTAAGTCAGTTTAAATTAGGCTAATTATGATAGAACAATGTTTAAAGTAAATAAAGTGGTAATATAATTCCCCAAAACAAATTGTTAGAAAACTTTATACAGACTATGCAGGTGTATTTTTATGGGTTTTTCATGAAGATATTATTCAAATCTCTGAAGGCTGTACTCACATTACTCTTCGCTATCCATCGGTTTAAAGCGACGATAGCCGACTTTTAATGATTTTATACTGAAGATCACGTCTAAACGAATAGTGTTAATCATTTGGAAAAAATATATGTTAAATAAGAGCATTTTCTTAATAACTTAATTTATGAATATTTTAAATTATGTTTATATTACATAGTGAAATTAATTTGTAAAGTTATGTCTAACGCGGATATAAAACTAAATCACGCAAAATCTATCAAGTGTATTATTCTGAAACCTTCAATTTTAAAGATAATTTAATTATTGATCATTTAGTATACGTATTTTATTAAAATACCCTTTGTTTTACGTATAATAAATTAATAAAGCGTCTAATTTGGGACAGTGCTCCTTGATGGGCGACTCCTATAACTGGCTGGACATACGACGCGTTGCGTGAGCTCAATACAGAACATGCAAGCTAACCACTCAAGGTCACTGGCATATAGGACACGGTGGAGCATACGGTGGAGGTCTGCCCGGCTTGGGCAGAGCATCGCCGTGTCCTCGTGGAGGCGATCGGTGGCGGGGATCTCTCGCGTCCGGCCCTGGTCCAGGCCATGGTACGGAGCGAGAGGGCATGGGAGGCCGTAACCTCCTTCTGCGAAGCAGTAATGTTCGCGAAGGAGGGGGCAGAACGCGTGAGGGAGAGGCAAATTTCGCGCCCTCACGCCCCTAACCGCCGCAGGAGACGCCCTAGGCGTCGGGAATCGCAGGCCAATTCCCGGCCACCGTAGGCGCGGGCTTGCGGACGGTGAGCGTCGACGGCGCGTTGTGTTCCACGCGCGCCTCAAAGAGATGTCAGCAACTGAAGGGGTCCGATAGGACCGATGCCTGCCGGGGTTGCGGGAAAGTCCGAAAGGGATACCGTGGCCCCTGGCAACGTACAGGCAACGGAAGGAACACGGGTGGGTTTTAGTCAGTAAAAGTGTGACACGCCCTCCCGCTCCACCCGGAACGGGAGAAGTTATTTGATAATTTCCCAACCAAAAAAAAAAAAGGTCACTGGCATATATCTACGTCTTAACTCTAAATGAAGAACCTAAAGTGTCCTTTCTTCAAGATTTTTCAAAAGAAAAAATTGTATATAACTCTAGACGTTGCAGTATTAGCCATTATATTTAAAGCATCGTGCAAAATACTCAACAAAATTCTACAAAGTCACACGTATAGCAGTGGGTAAATAAATTCCTTTCAGGAGGGGTAAGTGGAAAATGAAACCCGTCCGTGAGTAGGTGGGTACAAAATTTTCTATCCTCACAATGAATATTTTGTGTTGCCCGTTGTTGCAGGCAACCCAACTTAACAAAGACATTCTCTTGGCTATTGCTGCAACCTGCTACTAAAAATAAAACAGGGGTGTTACCGTACGTAACCGTAACACCGCTGGTTTAAATTTATTTATTTATTTCAGACATGGTCCACACAGATTATAAAAAATTAAAAACACATGTAAGTACATTCAAATAATCAATAAAAAAGATAAAAAAGGAAGGTTTACAAGAGTGTAAATCCCTTATAGCAAGTCAATATGGGACAGAAACTGTCATACAAAGTGTCAAGCTATTTTGTAGGTATTATCGAAGAGGACAGAAAGTGTCATACGAAGCGTCAAGCTATTTTGTAGGTCAAAGAACTTCATATCTAAGCAGTTTGAAAACAAAATTCCGTGAACACGATGACCACATCTGTTACTGCCCCGGTTCTATAATCCTTACGGTGTATAGATATGGACTTCTTCGATGGTACATAATATGTTTGGTACAACTATCAACTGTCTGTCAGCATGAGTTGACTTTGAATGCAATATTCTACTCTATTTTTTCTCTGCACATGAACCGCCCTGCAAAATGATTATGGAGCAGAAAGCCCTAATTTATTTATTTAAGTTTTCATGAAGAACATTACAGAATAAGTAGAATAATACCGCCCATTGTACGTTTTGTAGTTTTTTTCTTATGTTTGTAATAGACAGGGACCGAAAGCCTTTATAAATTACGGTACGGTACGGTATATACTGATATTTATCGTCGGGTATTCCCTTGACACGCGAACTTAGTCTCCGTGATTTTATTCCGATTAACGGTTAAAATGTCCAAATTTAATGTCGAATCAGCGTTCAACGATTTGATGAAGAAAGTGGCAGCGTTGACAGCAAAAATTACGGCTCAAACATCAGTGATTGAGTCGCAAAACAAAAAAATTGAAGATCAGCAGCGGATGATCGGAAATTATTTTGGCACAATCACGGAACAGACGAGGGTACTTGCAGATTTAACCACTAAAATTGAGAAGATCGAAGTTCACGTTGCTTCAATGCATATTCCAAAGAGTGGGATGGAAAAACCAGTTGGGATACCTTCTACGCAGCGTGCAAGTGAGATAGTCATTGGAAGTGTTGCTAAGGAACCGCGTGAAAATGTGACGGAACGTGCGCGCCGAGCGACTGAGCGAGCCAAAAATAAGGCTGCTACCACACTGCAGAAAACCAGCGAGAGTTTATTGGAAACCGCTGAGACAGTATCGGAGAATAACCTTGTTTCCGAAGAATGGAAAGTAGTAGCTGATAAAAAACGAACCAAAAAGGTTACTGACATACAAAAAGGAGGAAACACTCAAATTGATACCCTTCAAGCAATTCAGAGGAAAAAGTTTTTGCATGTTTGGTCACTACGTCCAGACACAACGGAGAAGGCAATAGGTGAACATGTGGAGGGAATCTGTGGATCTGCAGATATAAAAGTTGAAAAAATTGTTCCGAAAAGTGCAAGAGACTATGCATCATTTATGATTGGAGTTCCGGAATCCCTTTTTGATAAACTGAATAACGTGAACAGTTGGCCATTAAATACGCAATTCAGCCAATGGGTGTGGTTTCGAAACTACCGCAAACCAGCAAAAGGAAATCAAACCCAGCAATAAGGGCATTCAAGTGTACTATCAGAATGTTAGAGGATTACGAACGAAGACAAATACGTTCCATAACAATTTATTGGCATCGACATATGATCTCTTTGCAATTACAGAGTCAGGTCTCAATAAAGGTATTCATGATGGAGAATTAATTCCAACTCAATTCACCATAATACGATGTGATCGAGCAGACGGGCGAAAACAAGGAGGAGTATTTTTGGCGGCTTCCCCGTGTTTTGGTTTAAATCGCGTTTCTGTTGACAATGTTGACAGGGCCTTATTTGAGATTGTGTGTGCGACGGTACACAGAAAAAAACATTTTCTGTTCTTGTGTTGTGTTGTTTACATTCCGCCAAAATGTGATGCTACTGAGTATATGCATTTATTTCACATATTAGAGAATGTTTGTGTTAAATATGACAAAGTTTTAGTGATGGGTGATTTTAATATGCCGTCTACGACGGCGGAAATTCAAAGTTATTTGGAATATTTTTATTGCCTACGGTGGATTTCGGCAGGTAAATAATGTTGTTAATATTAATGATCGTACCTTAGACTTGGTATTGTCTACGTTTGAGTTAAGTGACTTAGGGGTACAACTCTCGGATGAACCTATAGTTAGTATTGATACACAACATCCGCCGTTGGTAATTAGCGCCAGGCTTTCTCATCGTGAACCAGAGGGTAACCGGGGGCTTTCTCAGAATGAAAGTGTCTCTTCACTCAATAGACACAGGTGGAATTTTAATAAAGCTGATTTTCTAGGCTTGTATAATTCTTTTAGGCTAGCTAATTGGGAGTTCTTGTTTAACATTAAAAACTCCGAAGCGGCTTTAAATTACTTTTATAAAATAGTGAATGAGATCCTTGACGAATGCGTTCCTAAGAAAAATATTAAAATAAATACGCATGGGTCTAGGTTTAGTTATCCATATTGGTATACACCTGATTTGATAAGGGATATCAAACATAAGTGGCGATATCACAAATTATATAAAACAACCGGATCCCAGAGTGATTATGAAATGTTTAGTTGTTTTCGAACTCGTGTCAAATTAAAGATAACTTCAACCTATGAAGTTTACCAAAATAGACTTCAGACGAACCTACAAGGGGATCCGAAATCGTTCTGGAACTATATTAGGGCTAAACAATCGAGGCGCAATAAACCCAAAGTCACAAAGGACGGCTTATTGCTGAAGGAGGAGGAGTGTGCGAAATGTTTTGCCTCGAATTTCCACTCGGTATACAGTGAAAAGCGCCCAGCGTTAGACCCAGTAGCCGCGGAGCGCGCGGGTGGCGAGGCGGCGGGAGCGGCGCGCGTGCATGTCGACCGCCTCAGCGCGCGAGACCTGCGCGCGGCGCTCCTGCGTCTCAAGCCTAAACGCTCAGTAGGTCCTGACGGCATACCACCTTACATTGTCAGAGATTGTCGTATGGTTTTTGAGGAGCCCTTGTTGCACGTTTTCAGCTTGTGTTTGCGGGAGGGTCACTACCCGGACGATTGGAAGATCACCCGAGTTATACCAGTCCCTAAAGGGGGTACAGGCACTGACGTGAGTGGATACCGACCGGTGGCGGTGCTGTCGGCGTTCGCTAAGGTATTTGAATCTGTGTTGCATACAAGTATTTATACACAAGTGAGCCCACAACTGTCAGACGCTCAACACGGCTTTCGTCCGGGTCGCAGTACCGGGGGTAACTTGTTGTCATTTGTTAGCTACCTGTCGCCCGTCATTGATGCCGGGGGGCAGGTGGATGTGGCGTATTTCGACTTCCGGAAAGCTTTTGATACCGTGGATAACGACGTACTTTTGTGCAAACTCTCTGCAATGGGATTTACACCGCACTTGCTTAAGTTTTTTGCTAGTTACCTTGGCGAACGCCAACAGTACGTCGAGTTTGCGGGACATGAATCCAGACCTTATTACACGTTCTCCGGGGTAAGTCAAGGGAGTAATATTGGACCTTTAGAATTCATTTTAATAATTAATGATCTGCCAACAGTCGTGAAAGAGGCGAAGTGTCTACTGTTTGCAGATGACTTAAAATTATTCCTAAATGTTGAGGACACTGCAGACTGTAATAGGCTCCAGTCTGACATTGATAATGTAGTTCAATGGAGTAAATCCAACAAGCTGCATTTTAATATTAAAAAGTGTTGTGTGATGAGCTATACCCGCGCGCGTGCTCCATTGCAGCATCAGTACGAGATGGACAGCGAATTTATACCGCGCGTCTCACAGGTACGAGACCTGGGTATACAGATGGTGTCTGAGCTGACGTTTCGCAAGCACATAGTTGAGATGTGCGGCAGGGCTTTCAGAAATCTCGGTTTCATCTTGAGACAGTGTAAGGATTTTTCCGAAATTGCAGCTGTTAAAGTTTTATATAATGCACTTGTGAGGAGTCATCTCGAAACGAGTGCAATTATTTGGAACCCGCATGAAGGGAAATACAGCCATATGTTGGAAAAGGTTCAAAACAAATTTGCTAGGTTTCTTTACCATAAACAGTACGGGGTGTATCCCTTTTATCCTCTGATGTACCCGAGTCTGTTCGTCCTGGGCATGGTCGGGTACACCAGACTGGCAGTAAGAAGAGACGTCGCGCTGGTCAAATTCGTGGCTCGCGTACTGCTAGGGTTGCTACACCACCCGGAGGTGCTGGCAGCGCTGCGGCTGCGCGCGCCGGACGGGTGTGTAGGTGCGCGCCGCCGCCCCGCTTTGTTAGACGTGCCAGCGGCTAGGACTAACCTACTCAAGTTTACCCCTATGTCACGAGCCGCACGTATTATTAATGTTATTACGGTGTCGGAGGATATATTTGGGCAAAACCTGCCGAAATTCATGCAAATGGCACAAATAATAATTGAAAGAGGTATATTATAATGTTTGTATATAATATTGCTATCATAGATAATTTTTATTTAATTTTTTGTAAAAAACTGTTACAGACCTTGTAATTTATAACATCGCCTTGGATGAATCTGTAAAGGTGTTATAATTGTGGTATAAATAAATAAATAAATAAAAAATTTAATGTATTTAAAGTGTAATATTTAAAAATCATTAATTCAATAGTAATAATTGTACCTGAGATATTTGCACGCCATGAGATATGGCAGGCATGTCGTGAGCCACTCTTATTTAAGATCTTACATACATGTATTATTTCAATTCTGTATGTATACACATGTTTGAGCAAATAAAATTTCTTATTCTTACAGGTATCCAAGAATTTTGGTTACTTCTACGACTAAGGTTACCGCTATCTGGGTACCCAAAATGAAGAAACCTGTTACCTCTATTTAGGTTACCATTTTAATACCGGTTACTCACACACAAGCCATGCGTGCCCTTTGACTAATGCCGACGGCACGTGCCAGATAGAGGTAATTTTTATTTTGGTAACCGGTATTAATACTGGTTGTATAAATGTCGTAACCGAAAAAATACCCGTATTTTCATACCGGTTTCCGGTCCCTAGCTAATATAGTATAAATAAATATAGTAGCACCTTTTTTTTGGATGGGAAATTATAAAATAACTTCTCCCGCTCTGGGCGGAGCGGGAGGGCGTGTCAGACTCTTACTGACTAAAACTCACCCGTTTTCCTTCAGTTGCCTGTACGTTGCCAGGGGCCCGTGAGGCAGAAGGAGGCGACAGCCTCCCATGCCCTCTCACTCCGTACCATGGCCTGAACCAGGGCCGGGCGAGAGATCCCCGCCATCAATCGCCTCCACGAGAACCCGACGATGCTCTGCCCAGGCCGGGCAGAGCTCCACCGTATGCTCCACCGTGTCCTCCGGGCGATCCAGGCAGTGATGACACCCGAGATATAGTAGGGCCTAGATTGACTTTATTAATATAATAAGGTACATAATTACTCAGAAAAATTAAGTAAACTTGTAGCTACACTATTTTACTGAGCAAATCTAAAAGCCTCGCACAGAAGAATAGCACCCTTCAAAATGGCTAATGCATTTAACGCCGCAGTTTGGTCGGTAAGTGTGTTATCAGCCTAACGGTAGACGCCACAGGCGTATCATGTACTCGTATAAACACCGGCCTAAATAAATCCGCTGGGCAGTTAAGCTTATCACACACAGGCACACTATGAAAATATTGGAGATAAAGCAATAAACTGCGACTTTTTCTTTTTACGACAGTAACCGTAAAGTTAAGCTGTCTCTTCTAGTTATTATAAGTTTACACGGTTGATGTTTTTTTGCTTATGCGGTAAAATTATCACGTCTGACAGACGGGGTCCAAATTCAGGCTACTTTCTGGACGAAAATTCCAATTAATAAAAAGGTTTAACAAAAAAATTTAAAAATTACCGACTTTCAAAAAAAACACTACAAAGTGAAAAATCACTTTAATTTTGGAAGTCGGTGTCTTTGGTTTTGAATTTTCGTTTTTTGCCACCGGCAGTTTTTTTTTTTTTGTAAAATGTTTTTATTTTTCACTTTTTAGTTTGGTACCCACCACACACAGATTCGAATACCACTACCTGCTATGTAAATAACATTGACAGGAACTTATCATATCATCCTTAGAGACCAAGAGGGAAAAATACGTATTATTGAAGCTAACAAAGTATGCCAGCAAAGTTAATAAAAAAAATAACGCTACGAACATGGACTCCTCCATGTTCGTAGCGTTATTTTTTTTTTTGGAAGTCGGTTATCATTTTCATTTCATTTTCAAAGGGCATGTATTTAATCGTACCTCTAATAATTCCCATTTTGCGCTCCTAAAAATATTATTGAACACTAATATAATGATTGCCTCTCTTCTTGTGAAACTCAAATAATTTAATTCTTATTTCGGGCTCCTAAAAATACTACATAATCAAGCAACGGCGACCAACTTGGATGTAGTGTGATGCGCGTTTGGTCATAGTTCCAACCTAACCTAACCCGTATGGTTGTGGACCGTGGCACCCTAGCTTAGTTACTGCGGCCAACTGTGAAAAAAGGCCAGAAACTTAAAAAAAAGGCTCTATTATTAAAAAAAAGCACAATATTTTTGTAGAGGATCCGTACAACATACTTTTTCACAGGTTTTACAATCATGCTTACTTTTTCTGAAAACTTTTACGCACAATACGGCCGATATAACTTGGCAGGTCTGAACATAGGCACTACGAACTTTCGCGCATGCTCTCTCACTCACACTCGCCTCTTATCACCATATGGTTCCTAAAAAAAATTATTGCGCAGTCTTCTGCCACGGTATAATAATATACTTCGCCAGGTATAGCATTCCGAGACACAGTGGTCACGTGGGAGACACAAGTCTACGTCATCTCATCTGTGTTACCAGTAGTGTGTAATAATAACTCCCCAACCACCTTTATTACCTGTGCGAATCCTATAAAACAATGAGGTTTTAGACTAAATAGACAAACGAAAAAATAATTTAAATGCTTTGAATATATTTTTTTAAAGAATAGTGACTGAAAATCTTTCCTTAATTCGTGTTTTGGTGCAATAAAGTGGCAACTATATAGTGACATAAGCATGTGTCACTCCCGGAATGCCAGACCATTTTTTTTAGACCTTGTCACCGGCCATGCTTTATCGACAGCCGTATTGTAGATACAAAGATTTAAGTGCACTTAACTTAAGGGTACGCTAGTCGGTCATTCTTCCATACAAACGTAGTATGGTGACTACTCGTCTGTTTGACGGTGTACGGACAGAACTAAAAATTATATCAATTTATCTTGTCATTATCTAGCCCTGTATTTAAACAAAATTGGATAAAAACTATTGGTTCGGAAGTTATGAGCGTCGAAACTTCAATATTTTAACTCGTCTTAAGGCGTAAATAAAATAACTTATGTAGTAAGAAAATGCCAAAATAGAAACCGTACAGGGATAGATAATTTATTCAATAGTTCAAATAATTTTATTTTAGGTAAATACATCCAGTAGTTTTTTCATAATATCTATACGCCCAAAGGCCTGTTCATGAAATTTTACGCGCTCGTTTTCGTTATAAATCATCGTCTATTTCACTAAATAAATTAATAAATAAAAACTAGATAAATAAATAAAACTAATTAAATAAATTATTAGACTAATTAGCATGCATATTAGTCACTCCCACCAACGAGTACGAGCCGTCGACTAGTGTACTCTTAAGACATAAATTATTTTAATTTCTTAAACTTACTTAATTATGAAGCTACTCGGTAATAAAGTGTAATAAAGCATTACAATATTTGCAAGGATAACATAAAACGTAAATAAGATTAAAGATGTCGCCGGTCGTTGTAGCTATTAAGTTCCCTGGCATAATTAAGTCGGCGCGTAATTTGGACCCGTTCTATGTCACGTCTGGCAGGGAAACGTTCAAATATCATGAAAAATCTTGATAGCTACGTAAATAATACAGGTTCTAATACTGTCTCCATAAAAATATAAGAATTATCATTTTGTGAAATGTTAAAAACATAACATTTCGCACATTTTTTTGGGTTTTAGATAAAATCCGACCATCAGTTGCCAGCTAGCCTTTAGACGCCGAATGTGAAATATCTTCGAATAAAATACTTCATTTAAGATCGAATTTCACAAGAGGTAAATTCCTTTGATCACGTATTAGTCCTGTAACCGATTATTTATTAAGTTTTTCACTACTTACCCAACTCTGAATCACTGTCTTTGTAAGTGTGAAAAGGCTCGTACAGACCAGCGCGACGCGACGGCGCGACTCGAACAATACAATTTCTAAAAAATCTTCACGGTATAACAATAACCGGTGTCGCGTCGCGCTGTCGCGTCGCGCTAGTCTGCACGAAGCTTAATTCTTCTGAAATTCAACAACTTTATTATTTAAAGTCATAAGATCGAAACAGGTTCTCATAAACACCAAAAGTTATAAGACAAAACTCGGACCGACAGCTCTCAAACACTCCCCATCTAATCCCCCACATTGGAGGCAACGCCCTCTGTATTGCACCGCACTGCAAATAAAACCACTCGACTGCAAAGTCACAACATATCCTGAAAACTACGACCTAAAACGTATGTTTCTGTGTTACTAACAATTGGCTCAAAGGAGCCAAACCGTCTTATTTTATCTAAACGGATCTAAGCCAACCCAGTTTGAGGTTAAGCTGTGAAGAACGTTTTACAACATGGACCTCCATATATAATACGGATTTATATTCGAGGAATTGTCCTCTGTTGTGGAGATATCTAATCTAACTGTCACCGGGATGCTGCGCTTCAAGTGTCCCTCTGTCTCCATGATTAATATCTTTCATATACAGGACCGAAATGTACTAGTTTAGAATAATACTGGCCATAATATAACAAAAGGTACAGCACCTACTCGGCCATATGTAAATATGGCACAAGAACGAATGTATGTTGTTTTTCATTATAAAGAGCTTTGTCAGACATGACATTGTCGCTCCATTGGAACTTATCACCTTAATCTAAACTTCAAAACTAATTCTATAAAGAGAAAAGATTTGATTTTTGTGTATGTTTGTTTGTTTGTTTCGCTTTCACGCTAAAACGGCCGAACGGATTTGGATGAAATTTGGCACATGGGTAGACCATGACTTGAGCTAGGATATAGGATACTTTTTATCCCGATATTCCCACGGGATCAAGACTTATGCGGGTGAAACTGCGGGGCGCAGCTAGTCTTACAATAAAATACATATATAACGCAAACTAATTACAAGATGCATGACAGTGAACGTCTTCGTATGCCAACAATTATGTACAATAATTTTATGCCAAAACACAATAGTGTTTTGTGTGTGTGATGTTGTAATAACAACATCCAGCATGTTTAGGGTTCCGTACCGGAAGGGTGCCAAACGGAACCCTATTACTTAGCCTCCGGTCCGTCCGTCTGTCTGTCTGTCAGCGGGCAGTATCTCATGAAGCGTAATAGGAAGACAGTTGAAAGTTGAAAGTTTCACAGATTGTGTATATCTATTGCCGCTGTAACAACAAAAAATAAAATAAAATAAAGATACCATACAAGAAACGTGTTGTTTTTTTTACAAAATCAAAAACGCAGTACTAAATATTGTACGGTAGAACCCTTCGTGTTCTTTGGCAATTTTACACATACATAACTACACTCACACTTACTCACCATCATTTGTTAGTTTATTCAATGTAATTAGCTAGTTTCCATTCACATATTTGTAAATTTTATTATTATTATTTTGAATTTTATTTAGAAATTATCAATAGCAATCTTGCACTAGCAGAACCTTTTAAATTGCTTACTTTATGTAGTGTTTGGGTCACCAAAATACAGACTGTGCCTAGTTTGGGACTCGCTGTTCAATCTGTCTAAGTTTTCTGTTGGTTAGAATTTCATGTCATGTTACTTGTATGCTTGTGAACTATGTGTAAGTTTAATAAATGAATTTGAATTTGATATCGACGCGAAAACTTTTACCATGGATTCAGTACATGATTCTGAACCCTCCTGCGGTGAAATGAATCGTCTATTATTAAAATTAAAAAAAAAATCAAAATTCAAAATATTTTTATTTCATATAAACCTACATGGGCACTTATGAAACGTCAGAAGCTAGGTGCACGGTTCCAATAATTGGTTGTTTCCTATGGAGAAGAGCCGGCAAGAAACTAATGGTCTTTTACAATATTTTCAAATAACAGTGTTATTAGGTATGGGAGGACAGTGTAGGTCTTTCAACAAGTACCAGGTACTTAACAGAATAATGATGGTCAACAAATCTACAGTCCACTAGGCCTACAGCGTTCTCACATTCACAAAATTAAAAAGAATCTATATAAAGATAAATTAATTAATAAAAATAAAAACGTATTTTAAAGAAATGACGTGATTGCTATTACAGCTGTATCAAATCTGAATAATCATCATGTCCACAAAAGCCACTAATAAAGAGTTGAAATAAAATTTTAGGTATATAATGTCAAATAATAGGGTGATTACGTCAAGGAAGAATGTAAAAAAAAATGTATACATGGTAATTTGGGAGCAGTTCATAGACTCTTACATAATTTGCCGTTAATCAGG
Organism: Xanthia icteritia; assembly: GCA_949128155.2. Taxonomy (NCBI): domain Eukaryota; kingdom Metazoa; phylum Arthropoda; class Insecta; order Lepidoptera; family Noctuidae; genus Xanthia; species Xanthia icteritia. The sequence continues at coordinate 8,712,321 of OX421938.2, read as the reverse complement.
TACCAGGGAAGCCACATGTGCAGAAGGAATTATAGCCAAACTTCCTTGTCTTCAATTAAAAAAAATATCTGTTGTTTCATAGAAAAGTACAATCAATACCTATGCGGTCAAAATGTATGGAACAGCAATATTTTTTTTTGTTCAGCATCACGTACTAAATCCATGGGTCGATGTCTCTTCCACTCTGTATAAAGCAACGGACTGTAAGAGATAGATAGTTTGACGATACAAGTCATATATTTAATTACCGTGTCTAGACACGTAGGGTTAAACCGTTTTAACCCTAATGTGTTTCACTATACGAAGTGATAAGGTTAATGTAACCCTATTTGGGTGGTTTACCCTCAATTTACATAAATATTTCCAGGCTATCAATCTTCTGTGAGGTTAGATCGAATCAATGGCGGCTGGAATTATATGAGGTAAGAAATTTAGGACAGCAAAATCAGCAGTCAACCGTGTATTGATTTCATCAAGTTTGATTTCCACAGGGGCCTTTAAAATTTTTGTTGGAGTAAAACCGAAATTCTTGTAACATTTTACATATAATAGGTCTTTACCTATGAAATTGCCGTTTTCTATGAAAAAATTTAAACAATTTTTTTCATGTATTTTTTATTTGTATTAATCGAAGTAATCACCCATGCAATCAATGCATCTTTGCGAACGCAGTGGCAGTTTATTGATGCCCTTCTTAAAGAAATCAGCTGGACGGGAGACAACAAATTCTTCAAAGGCATTTTGTACTGCCTCTCGGGTATTGAATTTTTTTCCCGCCAAGAAGTTATCCAAATTCTGGAAAAAGTAGTAGTCTGTAGGCGCAAGGTCTGGTGAGTAGGGCGGATGACGGAGAGCTTCCAACCCCAGTTCTTGCAACTTGGAGACCGTCTGCTGTGCAGTATGAGGTCGCGCGTTATCGTGCAGGAGCAGCGGAGACGAGCGATTGACCAATGCTGGTTGGAGATGTGCCAGCTTCTCCATCATTGTGTTCAGTTCTTCACAGTACACATCTGCAGTAATGCTCACCCCGTTTGGTCAGAAGCTGTGATGAATCACACCGGCGCTAGACCACCAAACAGTGACCATCACTTTTCTAGGGGTAAGTTTTCGTTTAGGGCATTGTTTAGGTGCTGAACCAGGATCCAACCAACTTGCTGAGCGCTTGCGGTTATAAAACAGAATCCATTTTTCATCGCAGGTAACAATGCGGTTCAAAATTCCTTCATTTGTGTGTCTGTTGAGCAGTGCAAGGCATGTCTCGACGCGTACTTCGCGCTGGCGATCATTGAGTTCGTGGGGCACCCATTTGTCAAGCTTTTTTACCTTGCCAATTTGACGCAAATGGACCAATATTGTTTTGACGCTAACGTCGAAAGCTGCTGCTAATTCAGCCGCACATTGTGTTTCATCAGCTTCCACAATCGCCTTTAATTCGTCATTGTCGACCAAAGTCTTCGGATGACCGCGAGGTTCATTTTTCAGGTCGAAATTTCCAGAACGGAAGCGAGCAAACCAATAACAGGTGAAGCGTTGGTTTGTAGTGTTAGCTCCGTAAACGTCGTTGATGTTGCGTCCCGCTTGTGCCGGTTGCTGCCACGACGGTACTCATATTCCATAATTACTCGAATTTTTAACGTATCCATGATTACGAAAAAGATTGAAATGCGATGAAAATGTAACACTAATCAATAAACAAATGACTACTTTTGGAAAAAAAAACATGTTTTTAAAATAAAATTAATTTGAAATTAGAATTCTTAGCCAAACAAAAATTATTTTGATTTGAAATGGCCAGTACTGCAGAACGGCAATTTTATAGGTAAAGACCTAATATTTAGAGCGCCTACTTGAAAACGATTAGTCAGTTACAGTACAGCTATTTTACTTAATGTCCCTCGGTTAACTTCGTATTTCGTCAATCGTCGGATTTCTATTAGTTCCCTTTGCACTTAGTGCAGACTGGACGGCTCTCAATCGACTTCCAAGTCGATTGAGAGCCGTCCAGTCTCAGAGGGACATTAAAAAAATAGTTGTACTATATATCGGTACAGCACAATCTAGAATCACGAAGAAGCTGTGCCATTGGCGCCGGGTAGGTATAGTAGATAAGTGATATATTCCCGTGGGTATCATAAAAGAAGACTAAATATGACATAACATTACAACACGCCTGTGATTCCCAAAGGGTTAGGCAGAGGTGAGAGGGTGAGGCACATTTCGCCAGTTATGTGCGAGCTTATTGCCATCAACCGGGCACAAATCCAGACTCCGGGCTGCAACTGAGAATTTCCTAATGAAAAAACTCAATAACACTTTGGCCTACCTGGGAATCGAAGCCAGGTCCTCATGCTTAGCAGTAGCGCCTGCAAACACTAGACCGCGGCTCACGAGCCGCATGCGGCTCTTTGGCCTATAGAGTGCGACTGTACAAATATCGATGAGTACGAGCGTCGATACGCGCGGGGGTCGGGGTTTCAATCAACTTTTATTCAAAATTCAAACTATATTTCAAAGATTTATTTCCGAACTATTTTCACCAAAAATTGACAGGTCGTCGAAAATCAATAATTCACTCCTTTCAAAGTTTTCCAAGGTTAACTTGTTAATAAACCTTCATCATATTATTATCCGCCGATATAATGATGATGATGAAGGCATCCTACTTCTTAGCAAGTCAGAAGAGTTGTGGAGTGAAAGAGGACGGGAGTTTTAAGGATTAAGAAAAGTGTATTGAGAGAGTTAATTAATATTTAACAATTACTAAAACTAAAATAAGAATACTAAATACTAGAAATAAGAAACGTTTTTATTATAAAAAGTACTTGAAATAGATAGGTAAAGATAATGCTACTATTATATTAGATTAGATAGATAATAGAGATTTATATTAAGTAGAGATACATATAGAAACTGTGTAATCCACAATAAATAAAAAGCTTTTTTTATTTTTTATTTAGGCAGTTTGGACACATAGAAAGGATTGGCTCTCATAAGAAATCTTAGTCGTTATAGTATTGATATTTGGCCCCATTGACTAATGAGTTTGCCGACCACTGCACTAGACCAACGAGGCAGTCAGAAGAAGACTAAAGGATGTACCATCGAAGAACCTTATATCTATACATCGTAAAGACTATTTCTGCTTGCAGCGCTCGGCGGCTATAGAACCGGGCGGTAACAGCTGTGGTCATCGTGTTCACGGGATTTTGTTTTGAAACTGCTTAGGTATGAAGTTCTTCAATAGTACTTAATGATTCTCCCCTACAATCATCATTCATCCATTTTTTTCCGACTGCCCCAGAAGGAGGGTAATGTTTTTAGAGAGTGTGTATGTTTGTTTCTTTGGCACGATCTGTAGCCTAAGCGGCTTGATGGATTTTAACATATGAGGTGTCGTTAGATTCATCTTAATTGTGGAAGTGATATAGGCTATATAATAATCAATGAACAAATCTATATATCTAGTTGATAGATCAGTCAGTCATGGTTGCCACCATGACTGACTGATCTATCAACACATAGCTCAAACCACTGAACAGATTGGGCTGAAATTTGGCGCACAGATAGTTTGCGATACAACTTCATATTTTTTATGACTTTTTCAACCGTACTAGTCGGCCTAAAATCAACTTTATTTACATTTGCATAAAGTTAAATACCTTTTAGTACCTTTTAGTTGTTTTTTCTAAAACTCATGTTTGTTTATATGTTTGGCAAAAGAATTACGAACGCAGATTATGTGTGCAGTTCTATATGTGATTGAGTGTTTAATGGCACTAAGTCCTACAAAAGTACGAGAAACTTTCAACAGGTCATACAAACAAAATAATGAGACTGAAACCCAGAGTGCAAATAAAAAACCCTTCCCATTTAGTGAGCCTTGAAACTTCAAGGCTCACTAAATCAAACTGAACAACAAAACCAACTCAGATAATAAAGAGCGAGTTTTTAGAACACAATTTGCCATAGTAAACGGCTCGCAAAGTGAAATGAGAAAAAATAATGGCGCAGTATATGCAATTATCCCTTATCATTGGGCTGAAGTCGTGACGTGTTTAGAAGTAATAACATCGCCGCACCACTTCCACCATAGAAGAATACAGAAGGTCTGATCCATTCAAAGAGCGAAAACAGTTGCACGAAGTCCTAGATTCGTATATACGTAGACGTAAGGCGATCTTTACCTTATAACCACCTCGCGGGCCCAATGCGGGTTGGTAGATGTCACAGGTCTTCGAAATTTTGGTTCTAGGACATGCCGGTTTCCTCACGATGTTTTGTTTCACCGTTTTGAGAGCAGTGGTGATGAAATAATTTACACAAAGTAAAGAGGCTGTCTGGGAACCTTCGACCTATACAACTCGTAAGTCGCGGCCGTTACCACTGTGCCACCGCTGCCCACTGCTCTCTAGCTGAACGACAGTTGCGACTGCGCTTGCACTGCTTGTACGTGAAGCGTGTCTATGTGTGCGTGCGTTTTCGCCCAGTGCAGGAAGTCAACCTTCTGTCCCCTTCTGTAGCCCCCCACCCACACCATGCAAATAAATCCTTAATAGCTGGTGGGGTTCTTCGCATTACATTTATGAGACCATTTTGTTGCGTAAGCGCTTGGAAAGCGCATTTTTTAATGATACGTGTGATAAATATTCTAGGGTAACTGAGCGTACACATTATTTATTTGCGAGAGATACTGTTTTAATAGGCTCTTAGATTTCATTTGCTGTTCGAAATGTATTACTTCGGTTTTCTTTTAGCATGTCTGGGTTCTGAAAAGTCTGATAATGTATAACGTTTTCCCCGAAATAATAACTCCTAATTTTGGAGACCTCCTCGCCCTTGTTTTACTAACGTTCATAAATTAAGTGTTCTAGAGAGTATTATACATTAAAAGTGAATCCACTGGTGATTTTATGTCGCCCCCACAGCTAAAATTCCTAAACTGTCGACCCCCACAGCCAACCTCGCTGACTGGCTAATCTGTCTACACTGAGCTCTTTTCGAAAAATTCATGCAAATGATCTAGCTATCATAATACGAAAATAGTTCGTTATAAACTAAGTTCCGGGATAGTAAGTTATTGGAAAGCAGAAGTCCTTGTAGTTTGCAGTCTCTACGGCAAGCACTCACAGACGTGCAATTCATATTAATATTCATGTACACGTTGAGTAGAACAAAGCGTCTAAATGCACGAGAATCTCTCTAGTTTAAACAATAAACTCTATTGCGAAACTAATCATATTTTATCAACGCAATTTCGGCAAAATTAATGTTCAAGATGTATGGTCACGCTTGTTTATTTGCAGCAGTGCTGTAAACCCCAAAATAACAGCGTCTGTATCCTCAATAGTTAGGCAGAGATGTGCATAGGTTAGCTACACCCACATTCCGCCAGTTATGATGTCCTAAATTACACGGGCCATCATAACTGACGCAAAGTAGCCTATTTCCATTAACCGGGAAAACCTAGAAGGCACTGCATTAGTGGTAAAGTTGTTGGGGAAGTAAATAATGTGTTTTATAGTTACTAATAATTAATTTCGTTGTAAACAGTGCAGTTCTTGCGGAATACTCTAGAACATTTCGATTCAGTTCGGTGCTTGAAAACTAGATTAATTAACTAGTAGGTACTAAAAACTATTATCTCCGTTATCCTTTTAGCCCCAGCCAGAAATTTCTGTAACAAAACACTGTAACCTTATCAGAAATAAATCGAGTAATTTGTACACAGGAATGCTTAGGCCTTGTTTAGGACCAAGGGCACGACTTAATCACAGGCATTAAGTCTGCGGGCCGACACTTCGCGTGACGAGCCCAGACCTTTCTTGAGATGGAATTAACAATGTCATGTCGCACATTTTGATGCCTACGTGTCTAGCTAAGTTTATTTTCTCATGTAGATGATAAGTCGGTAGGTTTTCATTCTTATTTTCCTTTGTAAATGAAGAGGTTCACGTCCCCTGAATTAAATAATGGCTTTATTTATTTAGAAAAACAAGTTTTTTTTACATTTAAGTTACCGAATTTAAATAGAGTTTGAGTTCCTAAGTTACAACAGTATTAAACAGTATTTCTATTAACAACTTCAAAGTTAACACAACAATCGATCTTGCATATACAAGAACTTCTACCCCAGTCCCTTCGTTAAACTATCGTGACTGCCTCTGGGACAGTCAACCTCGCTGACCGACTCTTTTCATCGCAGCATAATCTTCTCTCGTAAAACTTGTACCGACATCGAAATACTACACTTGCAATGCTATTCACAAACATTCGTCAGGCTCTTGATGACACATTTTCAATAATAATTTGCCTTGCCCCCAACAGCAAATACCTGTCGGAAGAATGGTGGTCGTCTATTTGATTTAATCTAACAACATTTTCGGGTTTTGGATTTGTAAACAGCCTTTAACGGACGACTTTTGATAACATTGATTGATGTTGGATTCGGCATAAAAGCATATTGAACGGTTCTGAATAACTATGCTGGCCTGAAAACCCAACTCACAAAAAAATACGCTTGGCAATAGACCACTTACAACAAGCTACAACGTTGGGGGATTAAAACAAAGTAATAAAGTTCATTCAAATAGTATTACTAAAAGGTATTTACCTCGAACAGTTCGTAAAAGCAATAAAGTGCTGTATCAGCCGTACAGGCGTAAAACTTTTTAATCCGTATAACACCAGCATGTAGGACCATGGGGTTTGCGCCATAGATTTGCGCACATATTGGAATTTGGAAAAATAAAGAAAAAACTTTTTCAATTTGCTTGCGTACAAAATATTTTTGAGAATTGAAAATATGACAGTTAAAATCTTCACAAAAGAGGACAGCAGGCTAATTTCTATCGAGAGAGTTTGTAAAATTATTCGTAAAATGGGGAGCGCTTTCTTTGTATAGCTAGCAGTGTAGGTTCCTTACAGTTAGCTTTGTACAGTTAGCAGTGTAGACCTTCAACTCCCTTATCCGCTCAATTATCGATATGCCTTTAGAAGTCGATAAAAATAAAAATTATATTTTTTTTTTTTTTTTTTTTATTTAATCCATCATGTTACAGTTTTATTTTTAACATAACACCTGCCAAACTGCTAAGCAGTTTGTCGGCAGATTGTGTCTCGTTAGTGACAGTTAAGCTCATAAGTCTGGCTTTTAAACAATGAGCAGTGCCTGTGACCTATTACCGCATTAATCTGGTAGTTACAGTCACAATACGTAATTATGTTTGGAAGATAAGCCCAAAACCGTTTAAAGACGAAGCCAGTGTGTGGGATTAACCCATAGAAAGATAAGTATCTTGTAGCCGACTTACAAGAATACAAATATCATCCACCCTCATCAAAATTTATCTCAGGTCGGTCTGTTTCTCCATGTTTCTGCTACCTGTCATTTTAGGAATCACTCAACTTTTTGCGGAGCAACGTTTGCAAGTGTTTGCAATAACGAATAACAAAAAGTTTTTTAGTAAACTTACTAAAAGATTCACTACTACAAGTACCAAGTACTGCTTCGTTGGTCTAATGTTCGCTACTGCTGAGCATTTGGACCCGGGTTCGATTCCTGGGTCGGGCAAAGTGTTATTGGGTTTTTCATCTTGCTTTCTCAGTAGCAGCTCGTAGTCTGAATTTGTGTCTGGTTGATAGGTTCCCCTCCAGCTACATGGGACTTAGGCATAACTGGTGAAATGTGGATGTACGGGAGATACACCTCTGCCTAACCCTTTGGGGAATACAAGCGTGATGTTATGTTAATAAAAGTTATAGAAATTTACTTAGTGCGGATTTCTCCAATGAAATTGAACGCGTTCAGCAAATCTAATAACAAATTTGACAGCTCTTGAACGCGTTTTAGAAATGCTGATCGCGTTCATTTTCATTGGTGAAATCAGCCCGTTTTTTTTTTGGGATGGGATATTATCAAATAACTTCTCCAGCTCTGGGCGGAGCGGAAGGGCGTGTTAGACTCTTACTGACTAAAACCCACCCGTGTTCCTTCAGTTGCCTGTACGCTGCCAGGGGCCACGGTATCCCTTTCGGATCTTTACCGCAACCCCGGCAGGCATCGGTCCTATCGGACCCCTTCAGTTGCTGACAACTCTTTGAGGCGCGCGTGGACCACAACGCGCCGTCGGCCCGGGCCTGGTCCTTATCGGACGGCGAGCTACCCATTGCTCACCGTCCGCAAGCCCGCGCCTACGGTGGCCGGGAATCGGCCTGCGATTCCCGATGCCCAGGGCGTCTCCTGCGGCGGCTAAGGGCGTGAGGGCGCGAAATTTGCCACTCCCTCACGCGTCCGACGGCCTCCCATGCCCTCTCGCTCTATACCATAACCTGGACCAAGGCCGGACGCGAGAGATCCCCGCCACCGATCGCCTCCACGAGGACACGGCAATGCTCTGCCCAAGCCGGGCAGACCTCCGCCGTATGCTCCACCGTGTCCTCCGGGCGATCCCCGCAGTGATGACACCCGGGCGTTTCCTCCCGCCTGATACGAAACAGGAACCACCCGAAACAACCATGTCCGTTGAGGACTTGCGTCAGGCGGAAAATAAGGACGCGGTGGCACCTCTCTAACCACTCCTCAAAGAGGGGACTTATTGCCGCAATAGTGGCGTGCCAAGCGAAATCAGCCCTTAATGTACCTTTAGAAAAACCAAAACCAACGCATACAAATACGACATCCTCACATACAAATATTTACAAATTAATAAAAGACACATACTTTCACATAAACTATGCAATACTGGCTACATAGCGTCATAGTTGTGAGTAAGTTCACGTACAGCCGGATTGGCCTCCAACATACAGATCACGTCAGGCGGAAAAGTCAACGGACTATCATATCCTTGTTGTAATTCTGAACCAGATGCTAAGCAGAATAAAGATACGGGAATGTATGTATAAAGTTATAAGATACGACATTTCTTTGATATATTATGTCGTTTATATTTTCTGAATGGATTTGTAAAGTTTTGTATATTCAAAAGTTTTGAAACCCATTTTATATGCTTTTGAAGTTATTTTCTTATATATATATTTATTTCCTATCAGACTGCGACGAAGCAAAAAAGGGGGGTATTAAAATTGTAATAACTTTACAGAAATTTAAAACAAAACATTTAAAAAATGTTCCGGCTATAATTATTTTATCTGAATAAAATAAACTTAAAAACATTCATTAACAAACAGACATCTTCATAAATTTAGACTGCAGCCAAGAACTGTAAGTAATTGGTAACTGATATCCTATTACACTGCCCGACCACAAAATCAAACCCAGCACTCACAGTCACGATTTGCAACTAAATGAAGCAGTTCCCGACAACCGCCAAGTCTTCTTCAAAACTATTCCCATTCTTGAGAACTTCCAAAGTCTGGAAACTTAAATTAAGTCGGTTTCTACGTACAACATGTGTAATACATAGGTCTAAAGGGAAAAACTCTCTAATCTACTAACTCGTTTGCCCTGTGACCCTAAAAACGTGTAATTAAGATCTCTCCCGAGAGACCAAACTGAGCCTTCATGAATAAAATGGTATAAGCGCGTTTCGTGTTTTCGGCATTAATAACATAACAACTGGTTGATACAAAAAATAAAATCCGAGCGATACAAAATAAATCTGTAACCATACAAATCTGTAGACTCCTGCTCTAAAATAAAAACAGAAATCGGCTTTATACGTTATTTGCGTAGTATCATTTTTTTATTGTAGGTTATGTATCTATCCTTATAGGTATATTTTTCTGTAACTTTGAGAAGAAAAATATTTTTCCAACTAAAGTAGTGTCAAAAATTCGCATCATTCAAAATAACTAGGTTGATCATACAATATGGTAGTTTACAAAAAATGTGTGATCAGAACAGCCGAACAAGGAAACACAAACCGTGGTGAAACAATGGAGGACTCGTCCACGTAACGTTTCCTACAACTATAGTATATGGGGTTCTAATAACAGCTACCGAAAAAATCTGCTTCTCTTTTCCACTGGATGTTCTACACCAGTCTACTCCGGGACATAGTGGCGGCGTAAAGGGGGGACGGAGGGGGCGGTCCGCCCCGGGTGCCAAGCACCAAGGGGTGACAACGACAACTCACTCGTACAACCAAAAGAATGCGCACAAAATCTTCCTCTATAAAGATAAATAAATAAGTTCCTACTCTTGTACTTACATACTAGGTACTTAATATTATATTTTAAAACGCATCGCAACTATATTTTCATTTTTTTTTTCGATTAAAGAATTAATTCTTTCATCGCGCGTTTTTTAACAATATGTGTTTCGGTGGCTTCATGTGAAAGAAGCTTTTTAAAGTTAAAATTAATACATTTTCCTTAATGTCCCCAATGAGCCAAGCGCGAATAACCTATCTTTCAATTTTATCAATTGAAAGAGACAGGGATGTCAATTTTGATCGAATATTCAAGTAAAATAAAGTCTCGTAAGCATGTTTTGTATTTACTATTTTATTTTCAGTAGGGGTGCTCAATACAAAACCGCCCGGGGTGCCAATCTACCCTACGCTGCCACTGCCTGGACATAGGACTCTAGTAGCACGCTATTTAAACCGATTCTCAACCACTCTCATGTACCCTGCGCAGATCGTCGCCTAGCCTGGCCATAGTTTTACCCTACGTGGGATTCAAACCATTGTATTATTATACTTGGGCAGTAGAGTGTCCATAACAAAATATTACAATAGTCAAACTTTTCCAAATACGATGACGAAATATTTTTCTTATGATTAGTCATTGAAGCATCGAATCGATTGTGATCGTCCGCTCATCCTAATTTTTCTCATGAACTTAATCAAAATAATGAGGTCAGTCAGATATGTAGTAGTTTTGATTTACAGTTCTCACAAGAATATCTCTTTCATCACACGATATGTAAACTTAATAGTCATAGTCAAAGTTCTTCGCTAGCATTCACGCCACACCTCAAAGCACCCGTTCGCACTCTCCCACGAAATTAACCGACAATTGTTATGGGTTTTGCAAGTGCCACCAGCTATAATAACTTTAAAAAAATACGGAATTACACGCACACGTCGTAATAATACAACATCGTAACTACCTATTCAAATTAAGCTAAAATTATACACTTTCTAAAATCTCCTCGCATACATATGTCAATATTTAAAAAATTTGCATACCATTTGATGAATCTATAGTCATATATCAAAGCTAATTCGCATAATAAAAAGATTAGTGAACTTTATTGACACTTAATCAAATGAAAGTAAAGAGTAATTGGTATGCAGATGTTCTAACGAGAGTGATGAAAAGTTATATTGACATGTTACGGAAGGTTTACTCAAGAGTTAAGTGCTAAAATGGATGCTTAACGTAAAGGTATTTATGTATATAAGCTAGTGTATTGCCATTCTTAGAAGACAAATTGGACTAAATAAAAGCAGGCTTACGAAAGACCTTGAACAATGTCTCGGATTTGTAAGGATAAAGAACTGTAATAAATTCTTGCCGGTCTTTTAACACAATTATTTTATCCGATTCTTTTACTTGGAAGAACACACGAAAAATAAATCATAGTAACTAATATCATTATATGTCTGAAGAAGATGAGCAAGAAGTTCTGACATTAAAAATGGAACCTGAATTTGTTAACTAAAGTATGAAAGATGATGCTGACAGTGGTGAAAATTATAAGAGAATGAATATCTGCGAAAATGGTTCCAATGTTAAAACTACTCCTTTTGACATCAAAAGGAGGAACACACAAGGGTAATTCGACATTAATATTTTCAGACATCCGTACGAAACGTGAAGCCGTAGATGGGAAATGTAGTGTTAAAGACACATAAAAACTGAATTTGAAATTGAATTTGTCTTAAGGGAGTAACTAAGGCGCAGAATAATTTGAGTTTTCACAGGAATATAGTACAACTTAGTAGCAATGGGTGCCAAACTACCGCGAGTTGAATAAACTTGCGAATATCAGAATGGCCAACTGTTTACATATTCATGATTCACCACGCTACGAACGAAGAGTTTCTAAAGACTGTTAAACTGCAAATAAATAATGCACTGTTTTTCATAGCTTTGCATCACTAAGAATGCTTAATTATTTTGGATAAAAACCTAAATCATCAAAGGATTCTAGCCCTTTATTTAAAGTCCAATATTCTAAGAAACTCATTCCGAGAACCTTGAGGCAGTTCTTGGAATATAATTAGTTGACCCTCTCTAGGTCGGACTTTATTTTGAAAACATCTAACGACGAGCAACGGAAAGGAAATCTTTGTAATTGTCTAGAGGATTCTAGAAAACAATAATACCTATTTAGATGCCTTTTGTTTTGAAACGAAATCATTAATTGTTGAATGACAATAACAAAATCACGATCTTACTAAAGTACGAGTAACTACGAACACCAAAGGACTAAATAAAAACTGTTTGATACTATAACAAAAACTCCAACAACACTTGAAGTGATTAATGAACCGATTGTTACACAAAAAACAGCGTTAATTTACCAGAAAATATACCGGAGACACTAATTGCTAAAGTTAGTGCATGAACCTTACGTAATCGCGATACAAAATTAACTAATTTGATAGTTCCAAACAAAACTACCGTGACATAATTAGCTAGCTAATCAGAAGGTACAAGTAGTTTTTGGACAATGTAGCCAAACTTCGTAATTAACAAATTGCTGGTTTACTTTCACACTTGTGATGTTTGTGAAACAGACATTTTGTATCCTTAAGTTGGGTCGGCCTCGACGTTTTGAGTGCAGGAAATCCCTGAAGGCATAAGATCTAAAATTGTATACTAGCCTTTAATGTTTGAAACTGTGGCGAATGCCGGCGGCTTATTTCATTAAATCTTCAGCTACATGTTGTTTACATTACACATTGTTTTCCGTATTATGGGCTAGTAGAAGAACATATGGCGTTTACTCCATTTAAAGGACCTACAAGTAATTTAACCAAAAGGGTCCTCCAGGCTACTAAAAGCCTCATTATGCAATTGCTTTGAAACAACCTTGTCTTTATTTATGTCGCTAATTATAAAAAATTTCATGTCTCTTCGAAGTTTATTGAAGTTCGTTCCTTCGGTGTTTTCGAAAAACTGAAGTTTTAGAGTTTAGTAACTACTAATAATTAATTATTGATAGGACCTAACTAGTTTAACGTTAGGTACATTTAGCTCTGGAGATGAGTTAAAGTGTAGAGTACAGAAGAGTTATAATGTATTCACCAGCTTTATAAGAGGTCTAGAAGAAGATAAAGTGTACGTGTCCATAGTCTGTTATGTCTATGGTATAGAAAAGTAAATTGGGCAGGTAACAGTTTATAATGAAAATGTCAGAATATAAATTAATAGTATAAAATAAGTTTTGGATGCTAAAACAATCAAAGATAATTTTAATGTATGCTTTTCAGAGGTAACAGTGTTAAAGAATATATAAAAAGTGAGTGACATGAGAGTCATAGTCATTACAATAGGTAAATAGGTCAGAAGGTGGTTTGTTTAGTATAATAATATATAAATAGCCTAAATGATGTAGTTCTGCACAGCAGAATACCACAATGGGCCGGCCATATTAGCCAATGACCGTATCAGCATATGAGCCGATCACCGTTGGAGTAGACGTGTTCTTGAGTGGAGACTGCGAAGCGGCAAATATAAGGTAAGACGCCCTCAGGGTAGGTGTCGCAACTATCTCACAGGGTGACTGGTAGCAGTTGGATGAGAATGGCCGAGAATCGAGTTAAATGGCGTGCAATAGGAGAGACCTATGTCCAGCAGTGGACTGCTGTAGGCTGATGATGAAGACCGAAATGGACGTCAAAAATCACTTTGAACCTATCACAAACAAGGTCAAACTCCAAATAAATATCTACCCTTTCTACCCTTGAAGGAGTAATGAACAAAACACAAAGCTAAAGTTGTAAGCAAACCCGCATAGGAATTTTTCCTTAGCCAGTATTATCCCGGCTAAGTGGACGGGTCCAATTTATATAAGGATGTGACAGTCCCATGAATTATGGTGATCGGTTACCGGTCGACGTGATCCCGGGATTCTCTAGGCTTTTTAGCCTCTATCGACCACTTGCAGGTTCGCGTGCAAAATGTTTTCGTCTGGATTAGGAATTGACTTACGGCTGCAATATGGCGGCAGGAATAAAAACAGTTTTACTGTAGAGAAATGGTTTGCTTTGAAAATTGCACTGTTGGCGACAGTTCCCGGATTTCCTATAAATAAAATAATGGTGATAAAATAATTAAATTAGGTTTGTTACAGCTGAAGTGGCAATAATTTCATTTGGTTTAAATAAGTCTTTATTTTTATTATTTAATTTTGCTTTTATATAGACGCTTTTCTTGTAGATTTTGTAAAAGTGAGAACGTTGAACGAACATTGTAAATACCATTTACTTTTAAAAGAGTAACCGTGGAGTTTCTAGCCGGCTCTTCTCCATAGGAAACGACCAATTGGAACCGTGCACCTAGCTTCTGACGTTTCATAGGTGCCCTTGTAGGTTTATGTAAAATAAACTATATATTTTGAATGAATAATATTTTTATTCGCTAGCGTGACACTGTTAATAAAGTGTCACGCTCACGAATAATTTTTTTATTCCTGTTCATGTTTTCTTATTTTTGTTGATACTGACTAGTTTTACTCGTAACGAAGAAAACACATCGGATTGCAGTCCACATGTTACACACTTTATATTTCGCTGCCACCGGCACAGCATTAAATACATATATACTTTACGAACCCCCACAAAATCCTTATCTTTATATTGCAATTTTTCCCTTTCCCAGCAATTTCGTACAGATGACGTCACCTTTAAAAGTCCTCCCATTCCACCGTGTCAGATCAGTATCGGGTCCACACAAGTTGGATCAACATTCATGTTTGCACCATAAAAAAAGCATCGAACTACGTTCGGTTCGTTACCGGACCCATCCGGGCCCCCTACTCGGGATCGGGGTCCAGAATGTAGGTCATCGTACTTCCGCATCCCATATTCAAAGAAATGAGTGGGTTGGAAAAAATCTGACGTCACACATAACATATGATGAAGATATAAAGTTTCCCCTTTGATTCATGATCACATCCCAGAGATTTGGTGCAAAATGTCCTTGCGTTGTCGTCTGATAAGGTTTTGTGTTTTAAGATATTTTTGAAGTAAACGAAGCATGGAGAAGGAAATAAAGGTTATTTTTGTGCCCTGAAAGGATATTATGTTCATGAATAATAGAGGTTACACGAAAGTTGCCTGAAAATTAAATTGGGAATACGGCTCTACCATCACTCAAAATAATAATTCATTAACTTACGATAAAATTAGATCCTCGAGGCCCTTGTACTAAGTTACTAATTTAGTTACTACGTAGAAATTTGTGTCCTTTTCGAATACGGGAATTTAATTATATTTCAGACTAATGAACGCCCACTTCTGAGCCTATATGAAAAACACCTGTTGTGCTTAATTTAAACTTTTATTGTTATATTATATCATTATTTAAAAACGTGTGTTCTATTTTAGTTGATGACATAGGTAGCCTTGCTTGAACGAATCATAAAAGTATTGTTAAAAAATACACTTTAGTAACTTAAACCACTTTTTTAAAGTTTGCAGTGAGCATAGAGAGGGGTACTAAGAACCCTACGTCTTTCCCATAATAGTGATTACATATTGCCTTTTAAAATTATTTATTTAATAAACCTATAATTATGCACTTTGCACAAATAAAAATAACCGTAAATACCTTAAGCATTTTTTATCAGGTTAACGTAGGTTGGTGCAGAGACAAAATATAGAAGGTGCAACGTCAGACCAAAAGAAGAGCTCGTGGCTAAGTAATCAGATTAAGCTACGGTTGCCGGGGTTGGTCTGTGGATGGGTGACCATCTTTACATACCGAGACTTTCCGTGCCTCGGAAAGCACGTTAAGCCGTTGGTCCTGGCTGTCATGTGGATCTTTGATAGTCGTTACGGGTCGTCAGAAGCCCGAAAGTCTGACAACCAGTCTTACCAAGAGGTATCGGATTACCCAGTTACTGGGTTGTGGAGGTCAGATAGGCAGTCGTTCCATGTCCAAAAAATAACGGTATTCAGCTGCATCCGATTAGACTGGAAGGTGACCCCAATATAGTTGGGAAAAGGCTACGCAGATTGATTGAACTTCAGACCAAAAGAAAAAACAAGACAGCGCTGCGAACAATACAATGAAGCATGCCAAAACTACACGTCTGCTCTGTACATACACGCTCAGACGCACGCATTTACAACTAATTACAATCAAACTACACCTCACTAAGTGCTCACATGTTTACGAAACCGGCCTCACGTCACTGTTGACCGCGCTATGTCTTGGTTTTTTATTTGGTTTGAGGGTGCAACATGATAAAAATTATGATGATTACTATCGAATTATTCATTTCTTTCTTATGCGTATTCATGTTTTATTTCAGTTGCAAATCCAAAATCGATTCCTACTTTTTCTTTATTATAATTACCACGCCTACCGTTGCTGGTCGCCAGTTGTTGTAAGCACTTGCTTGCCTTACACGGTTGGTGTACATCCTCTACACTTAACGGTTTCGTGTTTATGGTATCCTTGTGGCATGAGTCGTCGGCCTGAGTAGTGACGTCACGGCCGGGGAAAGTACCACATTCTTAACCTATTGTCACATATGTGCCACTTAGGATGGCTCAAGTAAACGCTCATTCATGTAAACTTAGGATCTGCTTAGTTAAAGGAGATATTAATGGAAATATGAATGATATTAGATAGATAGATAGAATAGATAGAATACTCTTTATTGTACACCATAAAAATTAATTATATAAAAAAAATACTAATTTCGGCGGTCTTATCGCTTAAAGCGATCTTTTACAGACAACCTTTGGATGGATTAAAGGTAACAGGAGAGACACTACTGCAGGTAGTCAGTGGTGTACCATTTACAAATACAATAAATACATAAATAAAGCACAAACTTATTCATATAAATATATATATATAAACATACTTATATAAAATTATAAACGTGAAACAAGAGCAAGGAACTATATAAATATAAACTTTTTAAAACCACCTATATCCTATACTATTCAATGAGCAATATTTGTATGTATATATATTTGTAATAACGTTCTCGAAAACGGCTCTAACGATTTCGATGAAAGTTGCAATTAAGGGTTTATGGGGGCGAAAAATCGATCTAGCTAGGTCTCATATCTGGGTAAATTCATTTTCTCTATTTTCACCCGAGCAAAACTCGTTCGTCCAGGTACTAATACATTATATAGGTATATTATGAAAGGCTTTCGTACGTAAATAAAACCACATGGTAGCTTATTTGTTTATACTTCAATGAACAATGTTGGTTCTTTTATTGAATCAAAATTATATGCAGAGGTTTTGTGTATGTTTAGATATTGTTCGTACGTGTTGGCATTGACCTTTTAAAAGTTAAAATGGAGGTTGTAGAAAAACGTTTTTTTCTGAAACAAATTTGTATTATAAAATTCATGAGTCATATTAGGTTTATGTAATATCTAGCATACATTAAAGTTCAGGTTTGGATAGTCTATTTTTTATTACAGAATTTTTCAACGAAAATCAAATTCAGCTACAATATATTTATAGAATTAAGAAGTCAAAATATTAATAAAATGTTCTGTTATTTGGTATATTCAATATTCTAGTTTTTAGTTGTTAGCGAGTGTGAGTATGCCGTTGTCTTTCGCGTTAAGTTGAATATTAAATACGAGTATGTAACCCACAACTGCTTAGCTTGTGTTTGTGTGTACAGATAGTAGAGGTGCAAGAGTGTTATAGTGGATCGGGGAAGCATTGCTGTTCAGGTTGCCGGTAAAGTAATAAATAGTGTTGATTTAAGAAAATTGTTAAGGTACAATACGGCCGATATAACTTGGCAGTTCTGAACATAGGCATTAGGAACTTTCGCGCAACTTCTCTCACTCACACTCGCCTCATGTCACCATTTGGTTCCTGAAAAATATTATGTGCGAAGTTCGGAACTGCCAAATTATATCGGCCGTATTGCAAGTTGGGAAAGAAAAATTAAATTTTCAAAAAATTAAATTAATGTGTTTAAGACTAGGTGGGAAACTGAAATGAATTTAATTAACTGAGGATTTAATTTTTTATCATTTGGTCAGTTCAGTAGAGCTAAGTAGTTATTGTAGTCAGTAAGTCACAAATGTCACTTCTATTGTCTCCTAAAAATCCGTTATAAGCAAGTTCCAAAACTAATTATCTCCATCTGAAAATATCGACACTTTAAATTAGTCTAACATGAAAAGTAAATACACGTGCATCTGCATTATCTTCTACACCTGAAACGCGTCGATGGGCGAAGTAGACGCACACTGACGCAGCACTCGTAGCGGTGTGTAGGTAACCGTAGTCTCATTCTTACCTGCGCACGCGCGCGCGTCGTCTCGAAGAAAGCCTCAGTGCTGAACTGGCGGCCGTCGCGACCGCACCGGCCTGCCGACATGTGGAAAACCTTGTGACTCAAGTGTTGTGAATTGTGTACAAGCACAGTGGCCGTGCGTTAACCCCAACCCCTGATAGTGCTTAACCGGATTTTTAGTTGGAACGCCCCGCGGCGTGCAAAAGGTGGGTCTTTAATATTATCTAGACGTATCAGTGCTAGCTCAGTCGAGTGTTAATTTAAGGTAATGTGAAAGTTGTGACGATCGATCGCCGAGTTCGAGGAGTCAGCGCTGTTGACACACTTTTGGTTCAGGTGTGGTTGCTAGCAGGTGGGCGCGCCGGCTGTATGTCAGTAATACGTGTCCGACCAAAATTCCGATCTCGAGAGACCGCTTTCGGCTGAACAACTTTCTTCCGGCCGAGGTTTTTGACTCCGTTCTATCAGGCTATTATGTCGTTGTCAATGAATACGAATGTTGACAAAAGTCTGAGGTAACAGCCGAACTGCTATTGATAATAAAAGCTTGGGATTATGCCATCAAACGGAAGACATCAACGCGCTCCGCTATGTCTTGCATCTCAAGTGCTTTATATTGTTATAGCAGTTTGTTATCTTGACTGTTATCTGGAATCGGATAATTGTGAGATTCAGTTCTACCATGATCTTAACATATATATATTTCAGTTTTTAGATTCACCTAATTGATTAATATAACATCTAAGTACCTATGAAGCAAATAAAAAAAATAAAAAAATCTGAAAATTTGAAATTAATTTAAATTAGTTTCAGTAATATCATAAACAATTTTATTTCTGAGCTTAACATTCAATTTCACTTTGAGGCGATAAATACTACCCATGGAGTAACTATTTACAAAAAATAAACATGAAATAAATTAAAATCTGGCAAACAATACACATTTCTGCGACCTCAAAAAAACCCACTACTTACGGTACTAATTAAGAAAAAACAAATGAAGTATTTTATGGAAAATCAAAATTATTCCACTATAAACATGAAGTGGAGGTAAACGGGGACACAGCCGAGTATACTAGTGACGAGGTTGAACCGGTCTCCCCCCGCCCCCGCTTGCCCCGCGGTTCCCTCCGAACCTCCTCACTCGTCGCCTCGGTAACTCGCGATGCGCCTGAGTGCATCCCTCGCATCTCTATTTTCATAAATTATGATAAATCTATTCTCTGTTAATTACCCAAAACGAAATCTTGCCCTAATCTTGGCACGAAAGTAAGAAACGAAATTAGAACCTTTACTTGTTTTATATTCTGTTCAAACCTCTAGAGTTCGAAACAAACGAAAAAACAAATGAAGATGTAAAAGTGTAACCAAAAAAGCAATGGAAAGAGCACCTTATACATACCCCTGATAGCACAAAATTATTGAAACTATACCACTAAGAACGCTAGAACTTGGCATAACCTCAATTGGTACCGATGATAACTTAATCAAAGAAGACAGCTACTCAAACATAAATAAACCACGCTTATGATCCCTACACTTAGTGCCAAAGCACCGAACAGTGCCAAAAGTGGCTCACATTTGGCACAGCCCAATAGGATCCTGTTCAAATGAATCTTTATCTGGTAACCTAACAATTTAAATAAGCTTATCCATTAAGGTATACCTTCCAGGAAGACTTTAAAATGATTAATGAAATCCTAACACATTTCTGGAAGTCATTTAAAGATAAGCGATTAAATTAACCCATGTAAAGTCTATATCTTTAACACAGCTGTTCTAATCTCTTCAGAATTACTGCTGAGCTGCCTTCCAAGGAACTGGAACGATTATATTCTATTCTAGCTTAACTGGAGAAGTTTCTTCACATTTGAAATCACTACCTCTCAATTACACAAAACTGCTTCGTTAAGTAGAAAATTGTTACATATATTACAACCTTCAACATCCCAGGAGCTTTCATTCTCATTCCTCAGAGACTTTTTATTATAAGAAATGAAATTAATTATAATAAAAATATTCAATTCTATATCAATCATACTACAAAATTAGGTTTGTGGTACAGATACGGTGCTGCCGCGCTCTGATGAATAAATCATTTCCTGGGAGAAATTCGTATGACTCGACCCAAAGGTTGTTCACAAATATCCTCTTGTGCATAGAAATTGTTATTTTATATGATATGACTCGAGAATTCTTGATCAACACCGACAAATATGTAACGAATAATATTCCAATGAAGAATATTGAAAATGATGTAATTATAATTGATGACACAGAATAAACTCACACATTCTATAGATATACTCGTTTGTCCAAAGTAATTCGACTTGTCGCTACAACAATGAGGCTGCTAAATCTATTGAAGCCCATTCAGAAATAAATCTGATCAAACAAGAAATATGTCAAACGTTCCTAGAAGCAGCAAGAACAATGACAATGAGCAGGAACTAGACGAAACCAGAAACGCTTCATAATAACGCATTACAAGATGAACTAAAATCCCACGTTAGTAAAAACCTGCACATTTTTTATGTTGTGCTATAATTATGAACAAAGAGAGCATTATAGGCAACGTCTGGCAAAAAGGGGCAGACAGTCAGACAGGTCATTGAGGGCAAAATAAAGCTTTATTTGATAATCGCTTAAGAATCCAAAAAAGAGGTTCATGATCGTGAACGTTGAGTTTGATATATTCGATTGATAAGATTACACGCTCATATATACAGTTGGCATTTAAAAATTGAATGAAGTTGGTATGACAATATGGATTGGCTTTTTACATTATTACAAGATAATAATAGAGTGTTTGTATTGGACTACAAACAATAATATTATGAACGAGCACTACAGTAAATTGAAGCAACGATCATACAGCTCAGATTTGATGGACCAATTACCAAGTGAAGAAAACCTATTAGAGCAGCCCAATCAGCCAAAACATGAATAACTCTGCGGTTTAAAGTGTTTTATTACTTATTACTTACAAGTACAGGAGTTCTGCACTTAATTTCTCACGATTTTTCCACGCTCTCACCTATAAAGATTATCTGCCAGCGATATCCATCGAAAACTATTTTAATACCGGCTTTAAACCCATCGACATATATGCTGATATATCCATAATCCATTGCGTTGAAGATATTGAGCCAATTATTCGATTCATATATGATTATGATGCTCTAATTGACTAAACACCATACCTGTAATTATGCTACAAGATTCGTGTGCAAGGAGAAAGTGTTACATGCGCCCAAAGACTCTTAAATTTTCACTATCCACGCTACAAATGGACCCGCATGGAAAGTAGAGTACCTGCATTTTGCACCAAACAAAACTATGATTGTTGCAAAAACTGCACAAAGTAAAACTGTGTCTAATTGTTGCAAAAAACGCGTTGAGTTAAATGCTCTTTGGATTCTTTACAAAATTTCTTGGTTGGAATCCAAACTTAGTAAGCACCGGAATTCTTAAATATTTATACCTAACAACCTGTTACCGGTCAGTTCTTGACGTCATTTCTAAATATGGTAGAACTGGGGATTGCAAATTAAGTATTATTTTTATGCAAAAATATCTAAATCGGTATCGCATAATAACATGACATTCAGCAAGATTTTTTATGGGTTCTTCTTCGTTTGGATTACTATTATAATATATTTCATTGCCAACTTAACAAAAACATGGCATAGCCACAAAAATAAATGCTTTCACTACTCTCCCAAATAAGTAATGTCATCATCAGTATTCTGTACTTCGTTCTTTGCACACACCTCTTAACTCAACAAACTCTTGCTAATTAGTAAATATTGATTTTTCACTCTCGAAATTTTCTAAGATCCCGTGTCTCCCACGTTTGGCCCTCAAATTACTCAATAGTTATATAACTCGAGCGGTTAATACCGCAAACGATACGTCTGGCTCCGAAGACGTGAGCCGAGCCAACGGTTACCAGTCCGTTAGTGCTAAGGGGGTCATGCGCGCTCGAGTCGCGTGCGCGACTTTCAACACACCCGACATTACTTACTATTCGACCTGGAATACGCGAATATTTTCTTATAATAGGAAACGTGCATTTACAATTGTAACGAAATCGATTCGACAGTAACTTTTACTTGATTTTTAGTAGTAATTTGGCGGAATATAGAGAAATCAGTCTAATTTTAATACACGCGTAAATACATGTTATAACTTACCATATTACGACAATTAAGTACTAAAAACGCCAAGTGTGTAAGATGATATTCGAGGGACGCATTTTTGGAAAGTTTTCAGTGTAAGTGAAAGTTTGAAATTGGCATTATGCAAAATAGATGGCCGCCATAACTCGATTATGGAAGTACATAATTTATTTAAAGGGATTTAAATATTACGTAGTACAGAATGAAACACAAAATATATCGGTACAGGAAGGGAAAACCTTTTGAAGGAATTCTTCGTAGAAAAACTCCAAAATCGTGCTCCCTGCATATTTGCAATTCTCGGTTAAAACATAGAACCATTCCAAGAATTTATATTTACAAACCGGGAAAAAAACTAAGAATGTCCCAAATACTGTAAATAATTATATTTTATCTACTTCAATATATTACAAGTTAAAGAAATTTAATTACGTTTCATCTTGTTCGAGTTTCTATCTTATTAAAAGATTATCTCTATGGCTGCTTTATGAGAAAAATATCAATATTAAGATAAAGCAGTGTGCTAGAAATTGCTGTTAGCTAAGGATATTTTCTTTATACTTTTTCATTAAACCTGTTTTATTCATTTTGAGGCAGCTCCTGTAGCTTTCCTCCGACTTCTCCTCAGTTCCCTATTAAGAAAACGATGTTATCACAGAAACTTGTAGCTATAGAATTTAACAAATAATCATTAGATGAAGTTATTTAAACTAAGGTTATTACACTTAACAGTAAAAAACGAGTTACTTATTTGAATTCAGTCACCTTTTGCCTAAATTACTTAAGTGTGAAAATGCAAAGCATGCACATACTGAAACAGTTCTAGCAATGTCGTGCGTGACCAAGATATGAAGAAAAATAACCTTGACGAAATTGATTTCCAAATTGAAATTTGTGTCTTGGGACAAAATTGTTTCTGCCACGTCAAAACAAGCCTTATCCAATCAAAATTTTTGGAGATAATATAACAAGGTCCTGTGGCGCAACGGATAACGCGTCTGACTACGGATCAGAAGATTCCAGGTTCGAATCCTGGCAGGATCGCAACTTTTTAACATTAAAAAAATATTTTTATGCATTTTCCAGTTAATTTTAAGCCGTATTTTTTTTTTGTTAAACCTTTGTCTCATTGTTTTTTAATTAATCGTTTTTTTTTTTCTGGGTGAACAAATTGGACCTTCCGTTCTATTTATGATGGCTCAAAGACTGCTAATGAATTCGATTATCCAGACAGAATTCGCTTCCGCATACGCTTCCGACCATTCAATGTAACATCTAGACTGAAAGTACAGTATCCCTTCAATCAACAACTTGTAAACCTGCCTTATTGCAACGGCATAAGGCTGAAAATCAAATGATAAAATTGTGACAATTTAAACAGAGTAGAACTAAACGGTCGATGTAGCTTATGACGTTTTCGTACGGAGTTTACAAAGCGCCTAGTGAATTGATTCCGTGAGCTAGGACGTAGATAGATATGTATATTCAAACTGGTAAAATAAATATCTTGCCGTACGTGAACTAGATATTTTCGTATTTAAAAGTCCAAGTTACCGTGACATTCTTATTCTGTTTACAAAATATTATCAAAGTTGTCTATAAAGCAAAACAAAAGGACTATGTAAGTATGTAAGGATCGTAGTAGGTGATGTTCTGTAGTTTCTACCTACCTTGATGGGAAAAAGGCGTGATGTGTCTGTATGTATGTTGGTAAAATTTACTTTTCTAAACAATATATTATGAATTTATGAGAGATAACTCGATCTTTAATTTAAAATTACCAAAATTGTTGACCTTTAAGTACTTTTAGGCTTAATATGTTGCCAAGTTAATTTTAATTTAAATACTTAAGACCTAAGATATATACAATATACCTATGATAATACACTAGGACGGTACCCAAAATCACATAAATAAAACAAAAATAATAACGTCTGCTGTAGATAAGTGATCAAAAACCAACGTATTTAACGACTAAATCGATAATATTCTTTTAATTGCCTTCGAGAAACTGGTGTCATTACTAAAATGCCAGCATAAGGTCAAACTGGCGAATCAACTCCAGAACAAAAACTCCAGATTCCAGTTTTGGACCAAAGAGATCATATAATGAATTATTGTTTCCATCAGGTAGTGACATGGACTTGTATCAATTACTATGTGCTTGGTCTAAAATAAATATTTTCAATTTCAATATGGTAGGTGCACGTATCACTATCGTTAATATAGTCTCTGAGAATATTACTACTCGTGACTAACATATATATCATGTCACAGAAAGTATGAACTGTGCATAAATACGCAAAGTTTATCACAGATACTAACTTTTAAAGTAAACCAGTTCCACAGCACCTTCCTTTTCGAATGCTGTAACTAAAATTAATTTCCTAGAGAGGCTAAGTGCAGCGGGCCATTCTAACGAACTTAATTCTCAAAAGCATTCTGAGAGACATCTCCCTTAAATGTTAATATTTTGTTAACTGATCAATGGGGTGTTTATTTAAACAGTTTGTTGCTTAATTCAGTTACAGTTTCATTTACACATTGCTATTAAACATTTTCTTAAAAGTTTATTTTAGTTTTGAAATTATACCAATTTACATAACTTGAGATTGAAGAATTAGACAATAAAAAAAATGTTGAGAATTAAATCTCAGAAGAATCCTGTCATACAAAACCGAATCAAATAAATATCGTCTTACTCAATGCTCGACAGCACAATCTGAAATACAATCGTTGCCTAGTCCCAAGAATTCAAAATCAAATCTAATAAGAATACCAAAAAGCAACGTATTTTTATCCCCAGACATACAAAATCTATATTAGCTTAGTTGATACGAGTTGGATGTTTCCACGATTGCTGGTCCACATACAAAACTTGTTCATTTGCATTCGTGCCATCTCGCATTCAAGTGGCATTATTTAGGAAACGCCGAGGAATCTCTGTGTAACGGTTAGCCGACCTGTCGTGGTGGCGAGTGGTCGTGCGATACTTGGACAGCTACTGATTCAATTTGATCACTTTGAATTCTCTTTTGATCATTTGAGATGTTTTAGCTTATAATTCTACAAGTTTTAGGTTAAGGATTCTGTCCATGACTTATTTTGTTAAAAAATTTATGTCTTTCAAACTATGTAGTACTGGTCACATTTCGGTGTTTAACTAGTTTTTTTTGTTTTGCTTATAAACCTCCATTAAGTTTTTCCATTTCAGTTTTTCATTTACTATATTTAATAGTATCGTAACTTGGTTCTACGTGTTACCTTGATCAGAAGTTTCTCCGATTTTTTCGTACCATGAACAACAAATTGAGTCCGATAAATATCGTCAAAGTAGTATAATAGTTTTATATTCTATGTTATCCAGTGTTATCTATATTTATAGTCAATACAAAATACTGATTTAGTAGCAGTTAACGTTCATATTGAATTTGTAGGTACACTTGTAAAGAAAGCTTATCCTAATGGTGTAAATATAGAACGATCGTGAGCATCGGATGTCGCTAGAGATTAAGATTTATTAAATATTTTCTACGAACATAGTCACAGACGACCTTATTCAAGCTTTTAACATCATGCAACGTCATATTATATTATCTAGACAAGCCTCGTTTAATGAACCAGTACTGGCACAAAAAACATTTGTATAAGTTCAATGCACGTGGGCGTTAACGATAACCTGACCACCACTCAGACACTGGTTCATAGATAAAAGCATGACTTATATGATACGTATATTCATTTGGCTCACTACTCCAGTATACGAGTAATTTATTTCCATATTAAATTGCAGTGGTAATCTCCTGGACTCTTTATAACTTCGAGGGTCGATGCAAAAAGTATAATTGGGTTTTACGTTTTATTCTCCTTCTTTTATTTTTTGTTAGCAGCACATCTCGTATTCTTGTTGTTGAAAACCAGTTTCGAGGCAGCTGCAAACAAATATAAGGAAGTAGGTTCAAATAGCTGAGAAGGCGTTAATATTGGTTCTAGAATAGGCTCGTAGACACGTAGGCTTAAGTCAGGGTTGACACGAGTTTCTTGAAATATATATATAGAGTTATTTGTATCATAGCTATGCTACTGACCAATTTGATCTAATGGAACTGTAAAATATATTAAAATAGCATTATAAAATTTTGCACCTTTCAATCTTCTACATCATCGCTGATTTTCCAAAGACTGTTGCGACACCTCTTCACGTTCAGCTGAAAATTATACTACTTGAACGGGCTAGATAAAACAGTAGTAAACATTAACTTATTATCTATAGTCGTAATTCTAAATAGAGCGTCGACCCTATTTCAGGTCTCCCTTCACAAATGACCTTGTGTGGTCGCAAGGCCTGCTGTCGTTCGCCTCGTAGGAATGCGAACATAATGCCACCATGTTGACGAACCTTAAGACAAATTCCTGTATAGAATACATTTGCCCTACTAGTTGTGAAAGGTTATTGGGAACTCTATAATAATACCATTTATTACAGGCCATTCTTCAAGGTATTTTTCTTTAAGGTATTTTTTCCATAGAATAATACCTTAACCTAAACATACATATTTTTATTTTAAAAATTAAAATAATATAATAATAATAATGTGTACTGCCTTCTTAATGGCTGTGCTGCGAGCTTAAAATAAAATAAACCACAAAACAACAACAACATTTACGGAATGAGCTGATAGCTGATTATACCGTTAACAAAATCTGTGTGTGTAGATCTTTACACATATCAGTGACCAGTGACGATAAATTACAATCATTATTTTAAAATATATATCTTCTTGATAGCGTGTCGATGGTAATCTAAATAGTGTCAGGTCAGAAGTTATCTACGATTTTCCCATTAATGACAACTAGTCCATCAGTTCTTAGAAGTTTCAAGACATAACGTATGATTGACGTAATGCAAAGTATCCCATAATTTGTGGTACAGTACCAGTAAAATAAGCCTTTGTAGGAAGATGCTATTGCGAAACGTCATTTTCTCAGAGCTTGTCAAAATGAAATCGTACACCGACGTGACCTTTCGATCTGTTCCGCGCATTATTGTTATTATGTCGTTGTATCACTCAGTCTTGAACTTTAGAATTCAAAGTAGAGTCTTATATAAATACTAACTCGTTATGTCCACCTACCCGTCTTACAACTTAGGTCATGTTTTTAAACTAGTTTCAAACGAAATTGGACTGACCAATGTGACTAATGCAAAAACACCGAATTTAATGATTCAGCATTCTTGAACGATTTTTTTAACTGTGACTGCCATCATAACGGATATCGAAAATAATCCCTTTTATAGAGGTAACGAAATAATAAACGAATGAATTCATTATGTATCGAAGTCGACCTCCATCGGTAATTTCGAACGTTGCTAAAGAACCGGTCTTGTAGGAGTTGAAATAAAGCTCGCTCCTAATAATTTGTGAACGAAACTGCAATTGGCGCAATCTACGTTTATCGAGTTCCACTGATTTTGATATTATTGTGCCTACAGCAGACCTAACATTCGTTTTAGAATTAGGTATTGTTGAACGTAGTAATCTTCTTTCTTTTTCGTGTGGTTAATAACTAACCTGGTGTCAGGTTTTATGCCTATAGGATGAGCCTCTGACTTGGCTTCACATGCCGTCGAGAAATATCTCTCAGGCAACGTAGTAATAACAAAGCATTTGACAAAGCGTATGTTGGCATCCATTCAATACGTGATAAAACTTCAATAGATAATTGAACGAGGTCTGTCTAGCCTAAGAATTTTTACGTTTCAAGTTTTCTTAACAACAAAATACCGATTATTACCCAAGCATTAGTTTAGAGAGTCAAAAACATACACATCGTTTATAAACGAATACCAAAGTCAAACTAACAATTACAGAAGTACATGCATTTTAAAGAAGATTCTTATCTCAAAGACAATTCAGCTCATGAATAAAATTACGTTCGTAACCGCTTTCGACGCCTCAAATGAGATCACAAAGGCTTTACACAATATGTTGAACAACTTATTATACGACGAAACGGGTTGGCATTGTGTTCCAGAACACAGTAGGTATCAAACTACGAATTCAAGGTGATATTGGCCAAAGATATTCTAAAGCATGTCCGCACTTCAATCAACTTGGATTTACAGCGTCTGAGCCGATATTAACCAAAATGTATTGTCGTCGCACGCTTTTGGCAACTCTCGCCGAACTATATTACTGTTTTATGATATTAGTTGTCGATTTAATAGGATCGTGGTGAAGATATCAATGATAAGTTGGCCATTTCTCATAATATGGATAGATACATTCTATAGATTCTCTTTGCCCTTTTACCCCAGCAGAGAAATGAATATTTTTGTTTATGAATTCTTTTATCCTCTTCCTTAGATATTAAATTTCGTTTCCAAATTCACTTTGCAGTGTTTGGCCGGTTTTGTTTTTACGAAAAAGAAAAGAGAAATATCTGACCGTAAAGTCAGAATTACCGCTAACTCAGAATTCGCCGGCCGTGAATATTTCCGTAGAAATAAATATACAAAAACTGTATTCCGTGAACAGGTTTGAACGCTGTTACGAAATGGATATCGTGAAATCAAATTTGCGAACCTACTTACTTGACAAGTCGACAGACAACTGCCTATTAAAGTATACCGCTGGTCTTTGGTGGCGAAATACAAAATTTACTGTTACCGTTGTCAGTATGATCAACTAAATAACGTAAAATCCTACAAAAGCACATAAATTACAATAAGTCCCTGTCTTATATATAACGCAAAATAAAAAACCGTTCAACATCGTACAGTACTAAAACTGCATTCTTGCTGCTGCACTGACTAATTACTGACTCGGTCTCATTCAAATAAAACCTTCAAATAGTCTGGCCGTAACCGCAAGCACTGCAATGAACTCGGAACGCCAGAAAAATAAAATTGAAGCTGTAAACGAGAAAAATCCTTCCATTTTATTTCATTCAAGTGTTCACGTAACTATGGGTAGCATTCTTTAGAATTATTTAATCGGAACTCGATCACAGACCACAGTCGCTACTTATCAAAATGCATAGTTGAGCTGCCAAGAATTTGGGTCAGCGTTAATACGTGCATAGTTCCTTATAACGGCGTGTGACCAATATATTGGAATAAACCTATTACGTTGAAACACGTAACGTTTCATGCTACTGATTTCATATTTAGGAAATGTTAAAAGACCCAGTACACGCACTTACATCCAGTGTTTCAATCACTTGCAAATAAGTAAGCAAGGTAGCGTATTATACAAATATTCTCACGTATACCAGTCAATAACCATTCGTGTAGATTACGTGACTGTCAGCTCAGATACGTGTTATTCCCGAGAAATATATTATTTTCAAACAAATATCTATATAGTCTTAATTGACAATTTCTTACTGAACGTCTGTCATGCTGAAGATACGAGAATGTCAGTTAGAAGCGTTAGAAAAAATATTATTTGGTCTAAAAATACATTTCGAAATTCAAATAAAAACTAATATCTTCATGCTATTATGGATGGTACTTAACGTACTTTTATTATGCCCAGTAGACTGAAAGAACTACATTACAAGTAACCATTGAAATTCGAATTGTTGCAAATCAAAAAGGTGCCATTTACGCAAAACTAACACACTAGAGCCAAATATATCCTAAGCCCGTTCAAATCTGAGATTGAAGTCATAAAAATGCTTATTATTCTACAGCCGTCTTGCGGCCACTTCCAGAATAATAAATGTTAACACTACACTGCCATTCGCCAAAGAAACTGACGATATCACCGCAGCACTTTCGAACGCCATCGGAATATCAAACAACTCGAACCTAGCCCAGGTAACAGTTATATCTAAGCCTTAAAAGCTAGATAATTGAACCAAATTTATATTGTGGGCGACCTCGATATGACGCCCATTTAGATTTGCAAAACGATTAGACTTTATGGTTATTGACATTCGATATTTCATCATGTTTCGCTGTTCCGCAGCTAGATTTACCTGACCGCCTATTGTGTTGTGTCAATTGTTTTTCAAAGTATTAGCTATTCGTATTGTAATATCATTATTAAATAGTGCAGTTTTTACGCTAGTTTTTGTATCGATTACTAGTTTTACACGCTATCAAACTGCCAAACGTAAGTCGATATTAATCTTTTTTCATTTTTCATAAACACTTAACGGCCTTAAGATTTTGTTTGCGTGTTCGTAATTACCAGCTGCATGTCTCACCGCAAATATCTGCACTGGCCATGCGTTAAAAATAAAAAGTTAACCAATCATAATTACTCTGTGAACTTCAAAGATTAGAAAAAACCCGTGGAACTGTTTCAATCCAATTTGTCTTCACAACCGCAGTCGGATTGCAGAAGTTTATCAAGTCGCACGGACCAAGCAAGGTTGTCACAGCCGCACAAATTCTCACCACTTGTATAAAATAACAATTATTGTCAACGTTTCTCTTCGGTAATTAACTACATGCAATAACAGTAACATTTTATATTTTAGTGTGCAACGGCATTATGAAACGGCATTTAAGTAAGCGGCGAGAACTGATATTTTTCTGGTTATAATAATCATAAAATCTAATCCGTAGTTAGCGTTACCTCACTCTTATATCATTCATTGTATTTCTGCATTGCTTTCTAGTATGTGATAAAAACACGCACTGTATTGAATTTAACGAATAGATTGTATCTGGTCAGTATCCTAGCCCCTCATGGTCTCCCCTCGCCAGTAGCTTCACCATGCAGTTAATTATTTTTGGTTGACAAAATAAACTGTGACAATTCGGGTAATTTAGCAGCCCTAGAGTAGTTGGCAACGGTGGGTGGAGGCCGGTCGTACCTCTGCGCCATGCGACGTGAACGCGTCTCCGGTGACATCTTTAAACTCTTCCACTCCTATCAAAGGCATTGTGCTTTGACAATATGAAACTCGCAAACTTTTCTTATATCTGATTCTAGCTGCATTTTTTGACTGAAGCCAGAGCTTTGTCTGGCAACAGATTTAGTTAACGGGTTAGCAGTCTTCCAGACTTTGTTAGCTATAAGGAAATGTTGCAGCATGTTTTGCTAGAACTCAAGAAGTAATTATGGGTTTATGGGTGATCTTGAGGATATCATTAGGAAACTTCTTAATGCACACACAGGTCGCAGACCTAAGTATATATAAACGATGTAAACACATTAAAAATGTATTAGTTTGCCTGTCCAGTGTCCCGTGCTTCTTTTGTGGACAAGGTACACAAATTATTGGGCTTAGTTACATAATCCAAGTTAGAGGTTAATGTTTGACCTCATCCTCCAACGTTTTTAAGTTATAAACAGCTAGTAAAGCGCAAAAAAAACGCTGAACAAAATACATTACTTTTAATAACCACACCTTTTTTCCTGAATTCAACCATCATCAGCAGCTAAAGAAGTAAAATTATCTAATTTTCATATTTCCACAGTAACATTTAAGAGCGCGCATACAAAACGTGTCAAATGTTCTTTGCGCGAAAACAAAACACTTATTGTATTTGTTTATAAGAAATACGCGGACGTCAGCGGAAGGGTTGCATGCGCAAGGTCACGCGTCGTGTTCGACCCGCGTCCGTACGCGTCAGCAATTTTGCACACAACTCTGCTTTAGTACTAAACTAAGACAGACTAATACTTTAATCATTTAATCTCGTGAAGACAAAAGTTTTGTTTCTTTGCGTAAAGTTGACACAAAAACTGCTGGAAGAATCTGGGAGTTTCCTGTGTTAGTTAGGGATCTGTCCAAGAAACTCTACATAAGTTAGATATTATTTATGTAGTGATAGGATAAAAACTAAAGTAATGTTTTTATCCCTTGTATAATTTCTTACAAAATGTCAGTTTGGCTACAAATCAATTTCGCTACGGGCATTCACCTCTACTTGTTAGAGGTGCGCATCAGTGAACTGCAAAATTCACGAGAAAAGTTGTATCAAAGAGTATCAAAACTTCTTTCAAATTATGTTGAGTAAAAATACTCCTTGCTCCCAGACATTTTACTTAATTGCACGTTTAATTTAATGTGGAGGTTCACGAACAAGGCGTAGTCATTATTAATTTAACTCAGTTTTGCTTGAATCAGAAACAGGGACGCTACTTTTACTCTTTTCCTCATTATGCCACATTCCCTCTCATAATTAAGTTGGCCTTTGTTGTGATTAATTATTAATTTTAATGTGAACGGCTATAGACTAATCTTGAATATTGTGAAGCTAATTTTGGAAGTGTAGATATTTAACTATCAATCGAGGTTGGTATTATGAATCAGCCTAAGTTAAAATTATGTAGAATATTAAAGAAGTGTCCAAAGTGAATCTTTCAATTCACAATACAATTACTATCAAAATAATGACACCTCTAAACTCAAAAACAAACGTTAATCTCATCTGATTCACAAAACACGAATTCTTCACAGATTTCTTCACCTTATTGATGAGAATCAAGTTTCAGCGATTGTCTAATGTTTATTCAATGGCTCGTTAATGTATGATGTAAGTACTTATATTGCAATACGTTTGGTGTTCATCATACCTTGAACTTTTCGCCTCACGAGAGCTCCGCACCGGTTAGGTCATTTCGAAACCAAGTAGTGAATAATTCACTGCATATTTTTATATACTTGTTGCACGATCGTGGAATATTATAAGTTTATTGCTGTGGTACTGTTGCTGTTTTACTGTCATGGTTTTATAATCACTAACGTCATCTTTGACCGTTAAAAAATCCCTGTAAATGGTTGAAATAAATGCTTTGAGTTTGAGTTTAATCATGGAGGAAAAGTAGGGGTGGTGATTATTATACTCATACATAGCGTATATGACATATATTTTTATGATGTTACCGGTCTATCTATACATATCTAGCGCGGTAATTATTTTACTTTCATTTTCGTGTTTACTGACGTTGTCATCAACTGATCAGATTTTTTGTAAAAGTTGGATAACTCCGTCATTGTGTTTGAGTTATGGATAAACAATAAAAGACTATTCAAATGCATCATTATGTTAGTCATCTTTATAATTTGTTTCTTTTATATTATTTGAAAAGGATATAACTTTGTGTTTCTCTATTACTAATGAGACCTGCTTTATCTAAAAGCGTAAAAAACAATGACGAAGAAGCATACTAAAGTCCGTGAGGTAACACAACATGAGGTCGATAAAAAAATATTTGAAATCATTACAAAGATTCTGACGACGTGACTCATGCAGAATCTTGAATAACTTTATATAAAGTTAATCATAAATATTAATAAACATATCCTCAAGCTCTTAGTCATATCATTCGTAATATAATTGTTAATATAGCTAATTCTACACAAACTTTGTTTGCGCCACAACAACCCTTGGTCTTTCGCATTTCGCATTCAGTCTTTCACGGCTTACATCATTTCCTTCTGAACTTTTGACTATGGGGACTTTAGCAAGCTAAGTAGAGTAAAACGATGTAGGTGCTTGGCTTCAGTCAAATTAAAACACCTTTTAAAAATTTACCAGCGTTAATAAGTGTATAATTAAATTCTTTGTCCATTGTTTTACAAAGAAACTCTTAAAAATCTCATTATATTAACACAATCTGCAAGTCCGCCAAATTAAATAATGTTGTATGAATAAATTTCAGCACAACACATTTCATTATTTCAAATTTCTAGCTGTATAGTAAACAAACCCCAAATGCATTAGAAGCATTCAGTTCCATCTACACGTTTCTCGTCTTCTCCATACTCATTACACCGCTAATGCGCTTAAAAACGCAGTGCACATCTAAAGGAAGCACTATGGAATTTAACACAAAAGGTGTGCTAAATGTAAAAGATCTT
Organism: Xanthia icteritia; assembly: GCA_949128155.2. Classification (NCBI taxonomy): domain Eukaryota; kingdom Metazoa; phylum Arthropoda; class Insecta; order Lepidoptera; family Noctuidae; genus Xanthia; species Xanthia icteritia. The sequence goes on along the minus strand of OX421938.2, from coordinate 8,677,884 downwards.
CTCTGGTGCGCCTCACAAAACAGCGGGCATCATTCGACGACTGTCTCGTTAGCCCCATTCAAACACTCCATAGTTCTACGGACTCTACGAGCTACGAAACTTTTTGTTGCTCATTCAACTGAAGGCTTTTTATTTTTGGATGTTCTACTAAAATTTGGATGTTCTCGTTCGGACCATTTTCTCCTGAATCTTTTGGGACAATCAAGGTTCTGCTGGTATCATTATTTGAATTTAAAATACAGTTAAACTCTGATCAAGCAACGTCCGACGCATTGACAAAGAGTTCTGCTCATTCATTCAAAATAAATAACAAACTTGATATCTACCTAAAGAAAGATGTGCTAAGAAAAAACCCAACGATTAAAAGCGACATATTTTTGATAACTCCGACCAAAGCCGGTATTTTAAAAAGTATTCGTTAATGCAAAGGTAGTGACGGAAATAAAAATCTTTTTGGAGGGATACCTCAAGTATGTATACTGGGACCGGTTGGCCTTGTCCGTACAAAACCACAGCCCATTATCAGTAATCTGCCGTTCCAAGCGAAGGTTCTGTTGTTTTCTGTTTGCGTTGACATGAAGGAGATCTCGAAACGCTTCTTCATCTTTAAATTATTTGGAGCTGTTGCTGACTGAACAGGATTTACAGTTTAACGATTTCTCTTTAACTTGCAAAGATGTTTCGGTTAAACTTGTTTCGTTTCGTTATACAAAAAACTAAACAACATTATTCACTTCTATTGTAAATCGAATTTTAGACAGAAGACGTTCGGCTAATAAGCGTAACTTCTCCATGGTGGAATATGACAATAAGCCGGATACGCGAAGACAAAAATGAAGAATACCAAAAACGGAACAACCAACTTTTTCACTAAACCCTAGCCTTACCACGTAAATCCTCATTGAGCACGTATCGCCTATACACGTACGAACAGGTCCCGAACAAATACAAAGAAACAACAATAAATTACACAGGAGTCGCTTTCATAAAAATGTATCACGAGTTACCTGCGTTAGAGGTCAAAACATCAGAAATCCCACGTCTCAAATAGCCGGGTACGCCATCCGAATATAGGGGATTAGAACAAAAGCTTTCTCGGTGACTCAACATCCCAGGTAGAATTTTTTTTCAAAGGGCCTTATGTCCATTCTGAAAGCAATACACGGTATTTATAGCAAGAATAGTTCGGCATTATAGTTTTCGGTGAAATTTTGAAGCGTTTGTTAGCTATTCCATAAATTACCTGTTTAGACGTGAAGTAAAAACCTGTTTTATATTCACAGCGACATACCACACTTGTGATAAAAGCCAGTTCGTTGTCTGACTCACTGGACATTTTCTTTTGAGTAGGTATTGCTTTTTGGGTTTTTATCCTTTTGGCATAATGGTTGAATATATTTCATTCTTAGGAGGCGGTCATAAGATTTTATTCTTACTTTTTGAAAACACTATGCAAAACCTAGCGCGCCATCACTAACAGCCATTCCTCTACTTATATAAATACGTGGTGGTATAAGGTATTTATGTGCAGTTATAATATTAGATGGATATAATCACGAAGTATATAAAATCATTACATAAACCAGTCTCACAGTTATTCATATAAAAACTTCTGCTTTGCATGTCCGCTGGGTGTCGGTTAATGTTCTTACATACAGGCCACCCGGTCCATCCAACATTTATTAGTTCAACTCGACGACAACAAAAAACCTAAAATATGACTTAAACATTCTTTTATCTTCGATTCGGGATAAAAAGACTACGTTCAAAATGTCACTGCAAAAGTTACGTCGCATTTTATGAAAGTCCCTTTTTCCGAACAAAGGGCCTATTGACACGTAACCCTCCCGAAATTAGATGATAAAATATTTGCTCCACCGTTTTTCAGGTGGTTTGTTCATTTTATGGTAACTTGTTCGTTGAACTCGGCATCAATCTGTCCGCTGGTTTGAGCGAATCAACCGTCCGTTAGTAGAACAACCGACGCGGAAAGAGGGGTTGGAACCCATAATCTGGAACGTGTCTCATGGTTTTTAAAATCGCAAGGTTTCCATGATCAAAGACAACAATCCAGATGGAAAAATGTCGTACACGCCGAGAAAAAATATCTCCAAATGTGCTTACGAAAACTTAACGACATTCGTGGATCCAGTCAAACCCGTTCTTGTCGAAACGCATGAAGAAATTCTTCGTTTCTAGTTTTAGCAAGATTGGCAGATACTGTGATGTTTAACGGCCAGTGTTATTAACGTTAGGCTCCGGTTGTGAGCAATTAGAAACGTTTTCATAATAAAACCCGATATGTGGAATAAGACTTTGCATTGGTAGGTACTACAGACAGGTAGAAAACATTAACGTCTACGATAAGAATACTTGATGACAAAGCAGAAACGGTAATAGTTTCTCTATATTGTTTTTCGATGATAATTTTGTGAAATGGTGAAAGTTCTTTTTGTTAAACACATTGTCAGTTAACCGCACCAATCACGATGGGCAGGGCAAAGGAAGCCGAGATACCTTGCAGTTAACTTTAAGTGTCATTCAACCATCTCGGGGCACCACGTAATCTCGGTTTCACTTTTGCCATAAAACAAGACAATTTCGCGCCGCGACGCCGACGCCTCCCCGCAGGAATACAAAATGGCGGCGCAAAAAAAGCGCGAAACCACAAGCGCGGATGCGTTTATAACTGTCTCATTTGAATAAAATATAATAAGTGGTGTAGCTTGTAGAATTATTTGGCTTTTACATCCAATTGCTATATTATTATCTTCATGTTACAGGTTTATTGTATCTCGTAATACGTTTATAGTAAACCTGTCACTGTTATTGAGAACAGTTTGGACACACATCGCACAACCGTTACTGCCTCCTAAGAGAACCTCTAACCAATTGGCCAATTGTTATTTGTGTCATGTTCATGTCGTATGGCAGCCGCGAGAGCTAAATGCGTAAACGGAGTAACGGTGTCGGTTCAATGAACGGAAAGTGGTACTACTAATAATAATCATCACCTGCTCTGTAAGGGAAGTTCGAGCGATGTGCTCGCCATATTCAGCCTATCCTTGTAAACGAGGAAGTGCATCGGGGAGGAGGGGGGGAATGTCGCTACCAATATGGCGCTACTCCGATTAATCTAAGGTCGTTATTGCCTTTACCACATATTTGGTAAGCCAACTAACATTGACTACTACTAACATTAACATTTTGAAGGAATGTCCTAATAAAAAAAAAAATACGGTATAACATTTTTATCTAGAGTCTAATTATCTTAATGATCTGTATCTAATTTAGTCTATTCATAACTATTTGTAATACAACAACGCGTCGTTAATTCCTTATGCAACTTTACAGCGGCGTTAACAAGGACTTTCAGAAATAAAGTAATAAAAGTAAAATTTGGTGCGGTAGCGTTAATGTGCATTTTGTCTCACACCTGACCGCGAATTTCGCTTCATGCTCGGAACTGGGTTTTTGTTCCGACGACCACTTGCTACTTCAAAAGGCACGACCCGCACGACACAATCTCCTAAAACACTCATTACGTTGTGTACTTTCGTTTATTTCTCCATTTACAACTATTTACACATAACTTTTACTTTTTTGGAACACGCCCAGCGTGATTCATACTACAATAAAACTTCCTAGATCCGTCTTCAAATAAATAAGTTAAGTAAACTAAAAATACTCTTACTGAGATCATACTTGTACATCTAGTTTCCAACTGTTGGCTTCCCATTTTCTAACGAGATTTTTTCTCTCGATAGAAGCGCACAAGTCGTTCAAGAGTTGGGCTTCTTCCGCACCACTGCACACTGCAGCGAGTGGAAAAAGCCACTAACATTACGCTCCAACAACTTAAGTTCCTGACCAGTGTTCATTTTTATCCAGTACTGATGTATGTACCATCGAAGAAGTTCATATCTATACACCATAAGAACTATTTCTGCTTGCAGCGCTCGGCCACTATAGAACTGGGGCGGTAACAGATGTGGTCTTCGTGTTCATGGGATTTTGTTTTCAAACTGCTTAGATATGAAGTTCTTCGATAGTACTAGTTTTTGTAGAAGAAGTTTAATAGTCAGGGCGAAAGATAACGGCATTGTTTAACGCGATTATAATTACGGTTACAGAAGACTATTAACAAGTTGCAAAATATACTAATAACATTTCAACAAATCAAAAGATCGGAGGATAGGTATGCTCTACTATCTTCGGTTTATTCCTTAATCGGTTCTTCAAAAGAACAGTGGAATGTAACTCTGAAGTTCAGGTCAAAAACCGAATGTATCAATCAAGAGATTTCACCAGAAACCATTAGAATAGAATAGAAGAAAAATTGCAATTCTTTAGCGTCAATAACTTTCCCGCGGTTCACTAATTACGCTCTGTCGCAGCATTTGAGTCCACATTTCACGTACCCAATAAGAAAGACAAGATAATTGCCACAAAGCCACTCAGCCAATCACAGGAAGCTGGTACATGTTAACATGACATACTAACCGACTAAGTCCTTAAGTCCCTAGTCTCTTCTGTTCTATGCAGAAATTCCAACTTAGTCATGTTTGCTTTCTCTAAATACTCGCTGCGGACGGAAAACACCTTACCTTTACTTCTGTTATTATGATACAGGTATGCGGTGATATGTATGAGGATAATCGTCAAAATGAATCATAGCTTGGATCCGGGCCAACAAGGTGTATTTTTCTCAACCGCTGATATAATACGGCAATAAAAATGCAAAGACGTCAATACCGTTTAATATAATGCGATAATAACATTGAAAAGTGTTGTCAACTTTCAGTGACCGTTCTCGGTAGCTCTTTCACTTTAGCGCATGAATATTGAAGTCGCGTACATCACCATTTAGGGAGGGGAGGTATAAAAGGTTGTAACTGTTAAACAGTCAATGGACGAGTGACACTGGCAATGAGGAGCCGCGTTCCGTTTTAGGCAAGCATCACGTATGCGACGCGTATCTACGGACGTGTATCGTTTGCGACCGACCCGGCCGGCTTTACGTACGACTTTCCAGCGCGACACACACAAAAGAATTGTGAAAAAGTTTTATTCTGTTTCAAAGATTCAATAGGCTCCCCTTTGTTGTTTCCTGTATTGTATATATTTTGTTGGCCATTTTACAAAATTGAAAAGCCTGTAGTTTCACAGCTAATCGGGCCTTTCCCATAAACCGCAATCACAAACATTTTTCAGAAAACAATGCCACAATTACGCTTGACAGGCAAATTGATGACTGCATTATGATGTCATCAATTTCCCGGTGAATGTACTGTTACGTAACATAACTAATTACTTAGTCACTAAGTACAGGATCTAAATTATCCTTTTTTTTTTTTTTTTTTGGGTGGGAAATTATCAAATAACTTCTCCCGCTCTGGGTGGAGCGGGAGGGCGTGTCAGACTCTTACTGACTAAAACCCACCCGTGTTCCTTCCGTTGCCTGTACGTTGCCAGGGGCCACGGTATCCCTTTCGGACTTTCCCGCAACCCCGGCAGGCATCGGTCCTAACGGACCCCTTCACTTCTGCTGACATCTCTTTGAGGCGCGCGTGGAACACAACGCGCCGTCGACCCGGGCCTGGTCCTTATCGGACGGCGAGCTACCCATTGCTCACCGTCCGATCTAAATTATCCTGTACACAAGTTCTTTTAACAAGAAAATCTACTTAAACTCTAAGAAGTTGATCAATGAAAATTATATTTACTCGTAGTCCAGTTAATTGTACGGTAATTGAAAATAGGCAAGAGCCTATACCAAATAGAAATTCGTCGTCATCACCATGACTTTGTACACTCAGCCCAATGCTTCCAGACATGAATTCTCCTAGGTCTTCATAATCTAGTCCAGACAAGAGTTACGATAAAATAATTGTAGTTATATGCAGTTAAACTTGATAACGCGATTATGTTTAATGTCTTTCCTCCATATTTAAATGTAGATGCGATGTAATGATATCGTAACTAACTTCCGCCAAGTTGCGGTTCGCTCCATGGCGATCGCATTCCGTTACGAGTATAAGCAAGCCACTACTTAGGTCGCCAGCTTGATTAACGAAGCGACAAGTAGAGATAACTTTGAATTGTTTACAAGTCAAGTAAAAAGGCACTAACCTGAAGAAATGACGTGGCTCTGTCAACAACCAGATACAAACTTAAAAGAATAAGAAGATTATTTTGAAGACGTCACAAATCACCGGCTATTTTTTGGTCAGACCCTGAGTATCAATAAATCATATCTCTAAATCACTAAACGAAGATCGATATAAGAGAACCGACTTATTGCTTTGTTCAACGTTGATATTTCGACTTAACTATATCTTTATTGTACCAGGTATGCATCCATCTTTTTTACTCCTATTAACAACCAAATAGAAGAGACGAAACAAAAAATTTTGCGTGACTAAACCCAATCGAACATCGCCGGCCAGCTATCGAAGCTTTTAATAAACAGTCAATTTTTTCGTCGGATCAAAATATGGCGATGTTTCGTGTTTCGATGCCGCGTTGATTGCTTGCTCGATTCAACGGGATCGAAACGATTGAGTAAACGATGCTTCGCGCAAAATACTTTTTAATATAGCCCTGTAATTCGATCTTCATCTTGTGGATTTATCTTGACTGATTTTCCTATTTTTTACGAGTGTTGTAATAGTAATCAAGCTTGATCAAACTCTGCCGATCGCCTATTTTAATTCCAATTAAAGATTCACGTATGGAGAAAATAATGAAAACATATTTTAGGATCTTTTATTGATTTTACTAACTACAAGCTTTTCTAAATAAATCAACAAATTCATTAGCATCAAATGAAAAATGCAACCGGTAAAAGACGTCACTAGATTTTAATAATTTCAGTATTCCTCACACCTTATCATATAAAATCTAACAGAATCAGTTAATCAATGGCCACATTACATCGTTAGCTATTTCTAAAACATCGCAGTTAGGTACTGTTACGCGAACTGGGTCACAGACAGTTTCGTACCGTAAAACGATAACATCTTCGCACAATAAAATGCTGCTATGCGCTTTATCGTTGCGACTACACGGAATAAGAAGCAGATGGAGTGCTAAGACGCGAATAACCGCGTGTTTTTCGCACAACATAAAAATGCTGAGTGTGCAAGAAAAAATATATCTGGCATTGGACAATCCCAAGTAGTAACATTGCATTGTGACACAGCTGTTTCTGAACATTGGACGTCGAACCTACCAAAGATAATCGTCGAGAAAGCAAAGTACAGTTTCCACAACCATAATATTGATTGATTTTCGATCGCAGCTTGCTGTAATAAACACACAGGATGCCCTTTTTTGATTGCCTAAAACCTCTTGACAAGAAATATCTAGTCCTCTTTTTCAATAGAAAGAAAGAAATAAAGAAAAACAAGCTTATTTGGCACAGAAACACATGAATACAAAAACATAATTAACACGAGTAGAACAATAAAACACAAAAGATTTAAATATAATCACGAGGACAAAACAGAAATAGTCGGCAGCTGCTGGCACGTCATGACTGTGACAAGAAGGCTTCCACTCAGCATGATGCTGTACTACCCACCCACGCCACTACCCACGAAAAGTTTGTTGGTTAGCTTAGATTAGACCATCCAGTATTTGGCGCCGTTCGCCTTTGATTCCATTGGCTCCTTACTCTGTTTCATCTTCCATCACTACGCTCAGCTTAGCAAGATACCAGGTTTTTTTATTAGGCATGTTTGTTCAGTTGCTTCAGCCAATTTTATTTACCCGCATGTTTGTATCAAAGGTTTTGTCAAAGTGAAGCTTTTATCGCTCTGGCAGGGTTCGACCAAACTTTGCATGGAGGTTGGAGGTTGGAGGTTGTTGGGTGAGGATGTTTTGTAAAAGACACTGTCTGAATGTCGATTGTATGTATTACTCTCGTCTCGTGAACATAAGTTAGTTGTTCAACATACAAGCTCGTCATCACAAACAGACACTATAATATTTACATAATTTAAAATCTTACAGACTTAAAAAAATAACTTGTACATATTAGTTAACTCTTAATATAATATGTTCTAATTCTAGTAGGTACGGTATAAAGTCGTATTATAATTTGTTGGAAAGTAAAATGATAGTTTGAAATTATACATTACGAATTAATAATGTTAAATGTATTTAAGTTTACTTAAGATAAAGTTATCCTGTGAACAATAACTTCTAAATGAAGTTACAATCGTAACTTAACCTACTTAATTAATTTACTTTAGTACTTTGGCGACCTCAATTTGAGTCAAATATACGATCAAGATGGAAGTAAAAGTTGAATATTCTTCGAACAGAGTTCTATAGTATAGTTTGAAATCGTACTTAATTTTTAATCGTTATGTTCTCTTTGCAGGTAATTGCTATCTCTATCTCACCAAAGTGGAATGAATCGAGAGAATTGAAAGAAAAACAGGTAACAATAGGATAATTTATTCGGTCGTGAGTTCGAACCCAGACAGGCACTTTACTGTGTGTATTTAATTTCATCACCACTGGTCTCAAAACGGTGAAGGAAAAAATCGTGAGGAAACCGGCATGTCTTAGAACCAAAAATTCGAAGACATGTGACATTCATCAACCCGCACTGGGCCCACGTGGTGGACGGTACACTCATCTCATAGAGAGGAGGTCTGTTTCCCAGCAGTGGGGAACATTATAGGACGATAATGTATGTATGTTATGTGAGCGGAGGTTACATTATGAAACTAGTGTCGTTAAACAGTAGCTTGTTTGTTCTGTTGCGGGCTATAGCTAACTGACACCCGGTTTTTAAAAAGCTGATAAATTCAACTAACACGATGTCATATCTCATGTAAACTGCTCAGATTAGTTGGCTGAAATAACTGTTATTATTTATCTAAATGACAGCGTGTTGCAGCTGAATATACTATACGAAACAATATAGGGAAACAATAAAGCTTCCGAAAAAAAAATAACTTCCAACGATCTGTGGTTGTCTGTAATACTAAGTAAGCTGTCTTAAAATGAATTACCGAAAATATTTATACAAAATTACTCGAAAATAAAAATTGTATTTAACAAACAAACATGTGCTTATTCGAATTACAATTCTTCGAAAAATAATTTGTACTTTCAAATAATAAACTACTTGCGCAAACTTAGTTATTCATCGATAGTTTCTCGAGTAAATAGATAATTATTATTACACGTGAAACTATCAATGAATAACTAAATTCGTAAATTCGGTTTATGTCAAGTTTAAAATGTGTTTCAACATCAATGCAAAAAGGAAATACTTATTTGTTTTAAAAGCTTAAAACAAATGGCACAAATAGCACTGAATTTTAACTCAGCTTTTAAACACTTGACACCAAGAAAACAAATAAAGAATTCCATTCATGATTAATCCCGGACATGTAGAATGTGCTCACGCTATGAGCCGGTCAGCAAGTGCACAAACAATTTGAGTAAAGAAAAAGTAACGCCTCTCACTTTCTTCGAAACATATCTCAAATACAGACCCACGTGCGGGGCGAGAAAGTGAATATTTGACGGCAGACACTACTCACTACTTCTCACCTATCATTTATTGCCAGCCAGTTATTGCTATTGATAGTCCGGCACAAATGACTTTCCCATTAACATTGGAACTTAAACAATCTGATTATGTAAAACTAATTTGTTCGTTTTCTACTTCTACTTAAATCTACTCAACATCTGTTTTGTTTGTGCACCTTTATGTGTTAAGTAAATAGTTGCATGTGAGAATACACGTTTCTTCTTAGTTTACAAACAATCTTATTGAAAAGTTTTGCGATATGAATAACTCAACATATTTCGAGCTCTTAAAATACCAACGGGTCTACTCCATTCTTGTGGATTTTGGGTAGAATGCAAATTTTGTTGCAGCGTTTTTCATTTAAATAAGCAAGCAGGGTAATTTTATTGTCAAAATAACGTAGCAGTACTGCAAATCACGTTGTTTTAACTGCGCTTTTTTTTGAGAACACGCTATGTTATACGTTTTTAACGATGTTATTATAATATGCATTTTTTTCTCATTGATTGTTGCAAAATGATATTATACCCTTTAAAGATTAAACTTTTTAGTCGAGTAGCTTGTGCAGTAAAATAACAAGCAGGTAAATACACAATGACTAATTAAGTAACTAGATTCAATAATTATCTCCCAACACTAGATTTTATTTAATGATACTCATTGTAAGCTTTTGTTGGCATCATTCAAATAAGTATTAATTTATCACAGAAACCAATGACTAATTAGTACATTTCACCATCAACAAATAATTAATTGAACCGCGTCAATATTATTTTAAAAGCTGCAAAATTATTTTGAATTTGTGATCTGAATGCAGGCCATATTTGAAAATGAAATACGAGCGTTCGACCCACCGTCCGCGTAGAAGCGAGATCCCTAAGAAATATTTTGCTTAGCTAAAATGTATCTTATTTACGTGTGGTTTCAGGACAATCTTCCCGTATACTAAATTCTATCCAAATCATTTCAGCCGTTTAGGCGTGATTGACTGACAAAACATCCAAACAGCACAACAAAAACAATATTATTGTACGATTTATCGTGACACATCCATCAATGGTCACATCGGAGTTAATTTGTTTTAATTAATTCTCGAATATAATATTCATTGATTATTTATTCTCATATTCCAAACGACTTCTTAAAGATTGTACACACGGCTACACGTCAAGCTATACATTTCCAGTACAAGCTGAACGAGGCTGCGAGGAATTTGAAAAATAGGTTTTTAAGAAACTATTGCCGTCTTCTTACCTCAAGTCTGCCCGCGTAGAGTGCAATAGGGGTAGCTACAGCTCAGACCAACAGTATCACAAAAAAAATTGGCGAAATCGACGTTTCGTATTCCCCTTTTTCTTCTCGGACACTGAACCGATTCAATTATTTTTTACATTAAAATTTTAAGAAAGAATACGTCTAGGTTCCTATCATTTTCATTTATGTTAAAAACTTTTCGAATTTGTCTGGTACTCCTCTAATCACGGCGGTAAAAATGGGGGATTTTTGAAATTTTTGGAGGGTCATATTTTCTTTACCGATAAGTTGCTGAAACAAAGGAAATAATAGGAACGTGACTATAGCAGACATTGATTTTATGAAAAAAAAAATGCTCTAGAGGCATTATTCAGGAATAAAAAAGAAGAGTACATTTGTAATGAGAATCGCACGCCCTGTTCCCTCTTAAGAAGTCATTTTGCGTAACATACTGGCACACTGGCTTTAGTGAACGAACATTAAACACATTTAATTAAGTAATCCAGTTTCATTCAATCCCAATCACTTTAATTATTCACAAATACACATCGCACTATCGAGGGCAAAATAAACTGATTTAACAAACCAAATAAAGTTTACCTGTTAATATAAATTGCTTGTTGAGTGATAATTGAAATAATTAATTGGAATTTGTATTTATGCTTAAATGTATCGTTGTTACTGTTGGAGGCCTGTAATTGATTTCTATGTGTGGTTAAATAAATGGGTTTACCTTGCTTTTTAGTTTCAGCCTGGTATTAGGAATAGTATCAGTCAATATTTCCCTCCTTTTATTTAAAACTGAATACCGATACCGATAAAAACGCGCGAGTTTATGTATGTATGTGTCTTTTCAAGTTTCAGTCGTCTTTCAGTCAGTTTCAAGTCCCTTAAAGCTTAGTATTACATTCGATTTTTTAATTTTTCCGAAATTAAAGTATAGATCTACTCGTACCTACACTATTACTTTCGACTCTCTCTAAGAGTACTCAATACTCAATACATTTATTGCATTCCACAATGTGAACTTAGGTGGTAGGTACATAAAGACATACATTAGTTTTGGAGCATTGTGGGCCCTGTCGGGCATAACAACATAAAAATTAGGAGGAGGGCTATTATAGATATTTGTACAATTTTAATATTAATCTACTCTTTCGTTTTGTGTAGGTAGGTAGGCTGATAACTAATTGTGTACATATAATTTTTATATTATCATTGGTAATTATAAATATTTTTTTGATATTATTGTTTATTTATTAAATTTATCATTTAAATATTCATGTACATTATAATAACATTTACAGATTAGAAATTGTTTTAATTTATTTATAAAGATATTAAATTTTTGTTCATTTTTAATTTCATCAGGTAGTTTATTATATATTTTAACTGACGATACTAAAGTGCTTGTGGAGTGGATTTTTAGCTTTGAACCTGGTTGGTTTAGTCTGTTTTTGTGTCGTAGTGTGTAGCGAGTCTGTATGTTTTCGCGTGTAGTATAGAGTTTTTGATTATTTCTAACAAATTTGCACATTTCCAAGATATATATGCAAGGTAGGGTTAGAAGTTTATGTTCTTGGAAATGGGGTTTGCAGCTGTCTGTGTTATCTATGTTAACTAGTATTCTAATCAGTCGTTTTTGTAGTATGAATAGTGTTGATGCGTCTGTACTATTTCCCCATAATATTACGCCGTAGTTTAACCATGCGTATGCATAGGCATAATACGTAACCAGAGCAGTGGAGAGATTTGTGGATTTTTTTATTTCACGGAGGGCATAGGAAAATTTTGATAGCTTTGACCTGATTTTTTTAATATGTGATTTCCAATTTAAATGTGTATCTATGGATAAGCCGAGTAGGTTGAATTCTTTTACTGTTTCAATTTTTGCGTCGTTGTAAATAAATGTTAAGTCTAAAGGGGTTTTCTGACGTGGATGGAAGGACATGATTTTAGTTTTATTGAAGTTTAATTCAAGGTTGTGTTCTGTCATCCAAGTTATTATTTTATTAAGTATGCTTGTAAGTATTTTGGTTAAGTTGGTATTGTCGTGGCAAGAAGTTAGTACTGAGATATCGTCGGCAAACAGAACACATGATTCATTTATTATTGTAGGGAGGTCATTTATATAGATGATAAATAAGAGGCATCCAATAACACTCCCTTGGGGTATTGAGGCGTTAATTTGCTTGCTATCTGACCTAATGTATTGAATTTGTTTTTCATGTTCGTTGTAGTATTCTACTTCGACTTGGTGTTCTCTATTTTCCAAATATGATTTGAACCATTCATAAGATTTTCCGCGGATCCCTATTCCTTGTAGCTTGTTAAGTAGAATGTCGAATTGCACTTTATCGTAGGCTTTTGTCATGTCTAATAGTATACCTACGGCATATTTTTTCTTATCAATTATATTTATGGCTTCCTGGATAAAATTATATACTGCTAGAACTGTAGAGTGGTTTTTTCGGAAACCATTCTGGGATTCATGAAAAATTTTATATTTTTCGCAAAACGAATAGACGCGATTACACATCGCTTTCTCGAATACTTTCGAGGCTGTAGGTAAAAGAGCAATAGGGCGGTAATTAGAGGGGTCGGTTTTTGAGTCTTTTTTGTGAATTGGCTTTATAATGGCTTTTTTTAGGTAGTTCGGAAATCTTCCTTCCTCAAAAGACTGATTGACTAGCAAGTAGAATGGAAGGGTCAGCTCATCTGCACACTGTTTGACTAGGGTTGGTGGTATTTCGTCTATTCCATAACTGTTTTTGTTTTTAAGGTTTTTCAATATTAAATTTATTTCACTGGGATCTACTGTACTTAGGAACATGGTATTTTCAGTGCGGTGGACCACAGAGATGTTTCGCGGTTCTTTGCCGGGGGTTTGCGCATATCCTTCTCCGATAGACGCAAAGAAGTTATTAAATATATTTGCTGTTTGCTTCGGGTCCGAGATAGCATTGTCATTTACGTGTAGCGTTATGTTTTTTTTTACCTTTTTTACGTTTTTATTCGTTCGTTCGTTTATAATTTTCCACATAGTCTTTACTTTATTATTAGATTTCATTAATTTATTTATATACTGTAGTTTTTTAGCTTTTTTTACAATTTGTTTTAAAGTTTTTCCATATATTTTGTAATGTTGTTTAATTAAAAGGTTATTTGTTTTAATAGAGAGTATTTTTTCAAGCCTTTTATTTTTACAAGAAATTTTGATGCCTTTAGTTAACCAATGTTTTTTATAGTTTGTTTTTAGCTTTAATTTTGTTTTTGGTATGTATTGATTAAGTATGTCAGTAAGTGTATTGTTAAATGATTTATAGTTTTCATCAAGAGTCTCCTAATCATTTTTTTTTTTTTAATTTATCAAATAACTTCTCCCCTCAAAACAATATACAAAGAAAAGTGTCGAAGAAGTGTGTCCAATGAATCATATATTATTAACCTTATTTTTTTTTTCGGTGGGAAATTATCAAATAACATCTCCCCTCAAAACAATATACAAAAAAAAGTGACGAAGAAGTGTGTCCAATGAATCATATATTATTACCCCCTTTTTTTTTGGCTAGGAAATTATCAAATAACTTCTCCCCTCAAAACAATATACAAAAAAAAGTGACGAAGAAGTGTGTCCAATGAATCATATATTATTATAGCGGTAAATTATCAGTGCTATCGACGATATATATTTAACAAACAACATTAATATTCAGGACATACCTGACGACTTTCCTTTTACATCGTCCTTTACACATAACGGGCACTAATCGCTATATTGGCCTTAATTTGTATGTGTGTTAAGAACTAGAATTCTTTAGCACTACTTTGTCAAATGCGCTTGGTTCTAATAGAGTTAGCACTACTTAGTGTTAAAATAAGACCTTGTTAAGGAATGTGACCTTTTCCATTCATTCAGATTTTTTTGAAATGTTGAAGAAATAGTTATTTTTTTAATATGAGTCTACAAAGTTCAAGATTACATATACTATCGACACAATATTAGATAGTATTTTTATGAGTTTAAATATGAATCGATTCGAGTCACAGTAAATTAGTTATGGATTTATTTAAATAAACAATTAGCATAAACATAACGCATGCTTTTCGTTAGAAATATATGAGATTTTCTAATACCTTTCATAAGAATCTGTATAGGTACAGGTTTTCATCATAGAGTAAACAGAATACAGCTGTTGCTAAGGTATATCTAATAAAAAATCTATTTATAAGTGTCAGCCGTGACAGAGGTAATACCAGTATAAACGGATTTGCAAAATATGCCTGTATATTTTAGTATAAAGGAAAGTTGGTCTGCCAAGTCTGTCTGTTTGGAACCACTCATCTCAGAAAGTGCTGTACTCTCTCTGTCTCTTTGCCTACCCTTATCCCATTTAATTTGGGGTTGGCTCCTCGTCATTCTTCGCCAGATGTTCATATGTTCATGTTGTTTCAGAAAGCGCTGTACGAATTTTGATAAAGTTTTCACCAATGAATATAATGCCTGTTTGAAAGGTTAAGGCCATTTGTGCGTTAGCCAGTATGAGTCAGAATACAGACATAATTTTCTGTTTTAAGCCAATCACATACGTAGCTATAATATATATTATAGCAAGACATATTACGATATATTTTCCACAGTAATCTTCGAGTGACCTCACACCTATATATATTTCAAGTACGTCACCAAAAACTACTCAAAAAAAAGCAATCAATCTGCCTAGCATTTTCCCAACTATATTGGGGTCGGCTTCCAGTCTTACTGGATGCAGCTGAATACCAGTATTTTACATGGAGTGACTGCCTATCTGACCTCCACAACTCAGTAACTGAGTAATACCATACCCCTTGGTAAGACTGGTTGTCAGACTTTCGGGCTTCTGACGACCCGTAACGACTGTCAAAGATCCACGAATGACAGCCGGGACCAACGACTTAACGTGCTTTCCGAGGCATGGAGGAGTCTCGGTATGTAAAGATGGTTACCCATCCACGGACCAATCCCTGCAAGCGTAGCTTAACCTGATGGATCGACCCGTGCGGCTAATATTATTTAGCCACGAGCACCTCAAAAAGCAAAAGCAAAGTATATTAATATATATTATAGCTACGCCTGTGGCAGACTTTATTATTATTATTTTAATGGGACACATTACTAACGTAGATCATAAGTTTTACTAACAATATGAATCATTTGTGTTCGATATAAATAAATAATAAAAAAATAAAATAAATTAAACGGCACCTATCGTGAAATTATGTAAATTTTTGACAAATAAGTCATATAACGCATTGTCAGTTCCAAAAACTAGCGACCCGCGCCTACTTCACACGGCCACAATGGCGGCTACATGTCAAAAATCGAAATTTCTTTATTATATGTAAGTTTAACATTAACATATTATACACAAATAGTAGTAGTAGTAGTGTATTAGTAGTTTTATAAGATATAAGTCATATTTCATTTGATTTAAGGAAAGAGATTTCGTTTATTCACTTTCCATACATACTTATAAGATATGTTGTATTGTTTGATACTTTATATGTACAATAAGTGGAAATTAAGTGTCCGCACTAATAAACCTTATTTGTAATGTTTGTTCTGTACCCACAGACAAACCGTGAAAACAACGTGGAGCTGTGTCTCGCATAGGGTCACAGCATTATGCTGAGCGATGGCCGTTTTGCGTGGATGTGACGCATATTTCAACCAATTTATTATTCTCGTGTTTTTTTTCTATGCGTCATATTTACCGCAAATAAACGTATTTTCTTTATTTTTCTCTTTCTTTCTTAAAACGGTTTTGCTGGGCATAGTTCTTAAGTAAAGATTTTTATAAACTTTGTTCATGATAAATACATTTCAATTAGATTCAATTTCTAATATGTAATAGATAGGACCCAGTTTTTATCACAAACAATTAACAAAATCTTCTTAGGACCTTGACTTTGGTAGACACTTAGGACAAGTTAAATGAATTAAGGCTTTTTGAAAAGAGAATCGTGCTTGCTTTTACGATGCTCATCTGTTTTCGCATTCACACTGCGAGAAAGCCATCTCAACCTTGACATAGATTCCAAAAAGCTTTCGAAGGTGAAGAAGATCATATAAGGTATCATGCAAATTAAGTTTAAAGCAATAAGACAATTTTTAAAACGAAAGAAAAAACTGTTTGACGAAATAGTTATACAGCCTGTGTCTCATATGAATTTTATGCACGAAAGAATCATCTGAAACCTTGTTACATTATTTAAGACAAAGATCAAGATTTTCTGGTACATCATTTTTATATATTTTTAATAAATTAGACTTTCGTTTACAAAACGAAAATATATTTTATATATTTTCGAGTTTCGTTTACAATACAAAAATATATTAAATAAATAAATAAAATATATTATATATATTTTCGTTTTGTAAACGAAAGCCTAATTACACCCATCCACCCATATTTTATTAATAATTGTTTGCATAACAGTGTGTACAGCATAGGAGCGTGAGACGCTATGTCGAAAAACACCTGTGATTACCAAGCCAATAAGCAAGTCAGTTCAACACAAGTTTCCCATTATGACAATGGTCAATTAAGTAGACCATCGGCCTCACGTGGGAGAACTCCAAATTCCATTTTTATAATAAAAGATCGTAATCTTTTTCACACTAACAAGCTTAGTCTTACTCACACTATATTTTTTTAATGTATGGACTGATGACATACAAGCATACTTATATATTGTGCCACATACAATAGTAGATCTGCTGAACAAACATAGGCCTCAGGCCGTAGACGTCCGTTACCAATTTAGGCCTCCAAGTCCAATAGATTGATTTTATGATTGTTCGACGTTTTGATTGGTGATAGCAGTATACTGTTATAGAAAACTATGAAACCATAATGAGTAATGACTCATAAAAAAATAACTCTTATTCGGTAGATATTATATAAATCTGTTAGCGTTTTAATTCAAGTAAAAGTCAGACCGCAAATCGTAGAACAAAGCAAAAACAACAATACACAAATACAAACCAGACTACAAATCTAAATTACATTCATCTATCGCAGTAAACATGTGCAAATCAAACTCAAACCTCACGCTCATACCCTTTCATTCGGCAATGATACCAATACATCGAAATCATAATAAAATCAGCAATTATTTGACAAAACAATAGCGGCCCGCATTGTTTTACATACTGTTTTATCGGCTAAATTACCGCAGAGGTGCTCAGCCGTATACAATGGAAGTGTCAGTCTAATAAACCCTTATCTGGGCCTTGCACGTACCTAAATAATTGGGCTCCGAGGAGAAGAATAACGAATGAAATTTCTTATACGTAGAAGCTTACGGCGTATCTAGAAGGATATTAATAGTTAGTAATCTTCGTTTCTATTATTTTTTATATTTTGGCCCTAAAGTTGTTGCTATGTATGGATTTCTATTCTTACAATAATTAATAACAACCTAGGAATGTAACGGTACCAGACATTCATGCCCGCTTTCGTAGCTCCCCTAGTTTACAATGATACCGCGACCTAAATAAACATTATTACATTTACTGAACATAATTCAACTGAATCGTAAACTTACAGGCAGATATTCAAATATAAATCGTAAATATTGTGTATGTAAAATAATCAATAACTCATAGCAATAAATATTTATTGTTATAGCGGCCAGAGCTAGTTATACTACACTGTATAATATTTGAAAAGATTAAAAAGAATAAAAATACATAGTATCATCAGGCCACAGGAATCCGCTGGATGCGGGAGGCACAGAATCGGTCGAAGTGGCGGTGCTTGGGGGAGGCCTATGTCCAGCAGTAGACGTCTTTCGGCTGAAATGATGATGATGATGAGTATCATCATGGGTTCTTTAACAAAACTCATTGGGACGGTACAAACAACACTGATTATGTTAACAGTAAAATAATCTTTAACACAGAAATCCCTAATGATACAACAGACTAACCCACTTTCGCTTAAATAATAAAATTAATTAGAACGGAACAAAATTGTCTTATCTGTTCAGAGATAGTGGCATCAAGCATCAAAGCGTCAAAGCAATCTCACGGTTGATACCGGCGCAGACGCAACTTCTAAGACAATGGGGGAGGTGGGGGAGGAGAGGTGTCGGCGCGTGAGAACAGGCCACGGGGGCATACGATACATCACGAATTATGAGGAAGTTGTTCCTATTGGTCTCGTTTCCTCCGCTCGAGGTTTTTTTGTACCGTAATCATCATTATTGCAGCCGGAAGACGTGCGATGCTGAACCTCGGCAGCACTTTAATGTTGGTGGTCGTAGATTTGTAATTCTAGATAGTATTAAGAAGTTATTTTGTTACCTAACAGAGAAGGGAATTGCTTAACATTCCTGTCAAATTAATGACTATTCAACAAACCAGTATTTTGTTGTACATTCAGCATCTAAATTATTCGCAGGTGTGTTTTAATTTGTAATTTAACTGATAGTAAACGCAAGTGATTCTCAGGCCGCATAGTCGGCTATACTCAGTAATCAGCACGCAGGTTTATAATAGGTGCACGACTAAATCCCGTTTCACCTTTAAATGAAACGGGATTCAGAAGAGAGCTGAGAATGGAAGTACAATTTAAAGGCGAGAAAGAGGTAAATTAAAGTTCCACCGGAGATCTTAATTTTGCCATTTCTACCAATGTGTCTGGACATGATTTCGTTGTAGCAAATTAACCCTCGTCAGCTACCCAGTAAACATTCGACGAATTTTGACCCAATCCATGGCCGATCGTGGCCATGCAGGAAAACATATTCGTGTTTCCCAAAACGAGGGATTGGTATCCAATCCAATCGATACAGCAAATAATATTACGTACAATCCGAAAATATTCATGGGAGATAGTTTTTCCGTGAGTGAAGGAAAATAGGATGTATGCTTGGCTAATCTTTCCGCCCTACTAGCTTTCTCTGGGAAAGGTTATTTGATGCTTGTACGCAATGAACTGGCAACATGTCATTTAATGCACTTGCAGTAGATAAAACAGACACATTCATTTTACTTGACTGAAAAGTTTGCGGAACTTTGTCGTATTCTGTTTTTCTAGATACCATTTCTGAATTTAATCCGCAAGACAATTCCATCTTAAATATAATGTTTAGCTCAATCTCGTTGGATAAGTAGCAACCCCAGCAGACTTGGTAACAAACTCAGGCAATAAGGTTAAAAGTCTCATTTGCTTCGGACCGCTAACTCTCCTGCATTTAATGCCTAGAGCAACGCAATTTAGTTTTTCTGTTGGGAATCCTGTTATGGTCCGGAATCGGTAGTCACGATAAATGGCTAGAACTTGTTCTGGTGGCTATACGCGTAGTGCCTAATATCGAATATTGAAACAAAGAGATATATATAACCTTACTAGCTGCGTCCACAGTTTCACCCGCATAAGTCTTGATTCCGATAGAACATCTCGATAAAAGGTATCCTATATCCTTCCTCAGGTGACGGTCTACCCATGTGCCAAATTTCATCCAAATCCGTTCAGCCATTTCAGCGTGAAAGCGTAACAAACAAACAGACTCACTTTCGCATTTATAATATTATATATATTTAGGACTATTTTGAACATTTATCTTTTCACCCGCTTAGACGACTTTATCTACAATGAAGTGTAGGTCTCATATCACGCCATCTCCATCATTTTTGCTTGCAAAATTGTAGTTTATCAACTTCTGACTTGCTAATTGCACGTGAACTAAGTTTCATATCAAACGCTACCTGCTCTCTATTTTTTACCTTTTCCTACAACGTAATTGGTTAAATTATAACAAGTTTCTTATTAACTAGCGTATGACTGTTGCAATATCCCTACAGTAATATTGCCTCTTGTAATACCGATTTCCTTTCTTGCAACACTACAATATCCACTTCAAATATTCTTGAGTATATTCAAACAAGTAATTTTATTACCAAAAGTTGTTAATGTTTTAAAATTGCGACCTTGTGATCGAAAATATACATAATATTAAAATACTTAATATTTTTGAATAAAATCAACCGATTTTTTTTATATTTATAAGCAACTTTGAAACCTTTAGAAACATAATTCTAAGTCAGGAATTCTAAAGTTTCAGAATCGTTTAATTAGTAAGATTAATATTTGCAGAAGCTGTTCTAATAAATGTTTTTGAATGCTATTTTCTATTAATTCCACATTCCACGTCTAACTCTTCGTTCATCTCGATTAATTTGAAAATTCCATTCATCCATTTTTAGGGTTCCGTAGTAAACAAGGAACCCTTATAGTTTCGCCATGTCCGTCTGTCTGTTTATCTGTCCGCGACTTAGCTCAGTGACTGTGCTAATTTTTGTTAGAGTCATGTGTCCCACACACACACACACACATACATGTGTGCCAGCTAAATGGTTATACTTGGATTTGTAAAAAAAATCACAGCAGTAGTATATATAACGAAGTTAAAAGGAAAACTATTACAACTAAGTAGGCTTTACAGGTTAACGAGTAATAATCGACCAACTTAATTTTGCAATTTGAAAAACATGTTCTCCCATACATTCCGTATGGGAGAACATGTTTTTCAACAACAAAGTTAAGTTTGTTCTTGGGACAAATTCATCCCAACTACGGAACCTTCATTATGCGTGATCCAACACGCACTTGGCTAGTTTTTTTTATTTTAACTAGGAAAACATGTTATTATTGGAAATATATTTTCCTTCCACCCCACTTTCATTGAATCTTGATCTATACTTACTTGGGTCGCGGGAAAGTCCAAAAGGGATACCGTGGCCCCTGGCAACGTACAAGCAACTGAAGGAACACGGGTGGGTTTTAGTCAGTAAGAGTCTGACACGCCCTCCGCTCCGCCCAGAGCGGGAGAAGTTATTTGATGATTTCTCACCCAAAAAAATAAATCTATACTTACCTCTTTTTTATTGTAATCGAACCTTGACTAAATAAATTCTTCGCGGGTTCATTTAAGTAAGCCACCACTGGGTTGTTCATCCGTGACATAGCGATATTCAGTAAACCAGGCGATTGTCTGACCTCTTCAACCCTGGCAGAAACCTGATCTTCTAGTATTTAACTATCAATATACAGGTAGAAGCTTCGTTTCTTTACTTACCTACTTAATTTGAACCTACTTTATAGAGAAGAATTTCTAGATATATGGACAAAATATTAGACGTCGGCAAAATTGTGTTTTTATGAGTGATTTGAATTAATGTGTTCAATTACAACATATAACTATAACATCCTAAAAATAAATAATGGCTATCTCTTATTTACATTTTCTAATTTGTAATTCCATCAGCGTCTTAAACACAAATGATCAAAACCTGTATTAAAACAAATATTTTATTGCGATTCAACTTTATGTTAATTAATCGATTGTTAACTTCAAAATAGTACAATCGAATCCGGACACGAATTATGACATCATCGACAGAAGTCTAAAGGTTACTGCAAAGTTACTGAGCAACATTATTTTTGGAGGTAACTTGTCTGTTAATTAAATTAAATGTACCTAACCATCACGGCCGTCCGTGTAGGTATAGGTATTTGCAGCTTATATTTTGTTATCAAAGTAAAATAAACGTCTCTTACTAAATTCCTATTTTATGACTTGAGTGAAAAGAGAAACCTTGAAAGTCCGGAAAATTGTCATTAAACTTCCTTCGACAAAATTAAGTATGTCATAATAAACTTTAATATACCTAACTTCCTTATAAAACTAGTCCTTGAAACGTTAAGAGGGAACAGGGCCTGCGATTCTCCAATGTATTCCCCTTTTTTCTTCCTGAATAATGCGTCAAGAGCAATCTTTTTTTTTTATAAAATCCAGGTCTGCTGTAGACATGTCCCTGTTATTTTCTTTTTTTCTGCAACTTATTGGTAATGAAAATATGACCCTCCAAAAATTACAAAAATGCCCCAGTTTTACCGCCGTGATTAGAGATAACTAGTGAGAGAGATTAGACTACTAGACAAATTTGAAAAGTTTTTAATATAAAAGAAAATCATAAGAACCTAGATATACTCTTTCTTAAAATTTTAATCTAAAAAAGAATTGAATCGGCTCAGTTTTCGAGGAGAAAAACGGGGAATACGAAACATCGATCTCGTCACATTTTTTTGTGAAATAATCGGCCTGAGCTGCAGCTGTCCCTATCGCACTCTACGGAGGCAGACTTGAGGTAAGACGACGGCAATAGTACAATTCAAGTACCTATTTTTCAAATTCTTCGCAGGCCCTGTTTCCTCTTAAGTTCGTAAAATAACAAGGATTATTCGAAACTCAAGTTGGTATGTGGACGCTTACTTACATAACTTAATGCACACCGATTCAGCAGTCGCGTCCTAAGTTTAGATATTGATTCTTGTGCGTCAAATGCATAAACTTTAATGTCACAATTTTATCGATTTCGTATTTATATCTGCTATTAAATTACATCTTCATTGCTTTTAGTCCGTTAAGTCCCGTAAGGTTTATGGGGTTCTATCAACATCCATTTTTGTGTCTTCTCCGTCTATAATATTGCTTTCATCAAACCATGCGCCAGGAATTTTTTTAAATACTTCAACCATTTTAATACCTGTTCAATCAAAAGTACAATAAAAAGCATAGAATAACCACAAAATCCTTTTCCCAGTATCCCGGTGGTCTATTATATGAATGAGCGTAGACTAGTATGTTATTATCTAATAATCGTGTACATTACGCCACATAAGTAAGTAAGTACCAATCATTTCTGTTCACCGTTACAAGGAACCGGGCAGTTCCATTACACTTTTTATTGCTACCCGTAATGACATCAAAACGTGTGTGCGCACAACTTCATATCTATGCAATTTCTGATAGGAGATATTTGAATTATTAATGAGGTTTTTAGAACAATGCATTTAGATTGAATTACACAATGTCTTAAAAAAAAAAACTATTTGAATACTTTCATCATTCATCTTAGAATTTTGATTTTTCTATTCACAAAACAAATGTCTTCGTTTGATGATTCTATACCTCGCGTTACATCATCATTACTCTGCCAAATTACGTCCTCCCCCTTAGGTACACACGGCTACATATCAAGCTATACATTTCCAGTATAAGCTGATCTCGCATTGTTTATGATTTCCGTTCAATGAGAGGTCAGCTTATACTGGAAATGTATAGCTTGATATGTAGCCGTGCGTACATCCCCTAGCATCGCCACATCGACCGGTCCTGTGCTTCTTACATCCAGCGGATTCCAATATTTCCTGCCCGAGTCATTTCTATATTCAATACAACAGCAAATTGATTTCCCGTGCAATCAAAATCAAGACCATCGAACACTGTCCTTGCTCTACTTACCACTAACGCTAATCAACTGTCTGCACGTATTTAGTCTCTTAGCACGCACACGGCGGTATTCATTGCACTATCATAATGAAACAGGTTTACACAATCACCTCATTATGCTTTGACAAAGCTTTGTTATCTTATCTTTTAATTGTGGTGTACTATTCTCATAATTTTTACTTAAGAAAAAATGTTGCGTCAGTCTCACAGTTGAGTCGTGGAACTAAAATAGTAACGCGATTCGAATACTCGTTTATATTTATCTTGCAGTTGCAATTTTGATTATGTTTGTTTGATGTTTACTTTGAAAGCTTTCTTGCTTAAAACACTTATCACCTAATGTAACCAATAGCATTCTCCAAACTACCTATTAGTTGTTTTAAACCTTGTTGAAGTGTTTGTCTAGTTACAATCAACATTAGCCGTCTATCCTAATTTAAGAGGGAACAGGGCCTGCGAATCTCCATACAAATGTATTCCTCTTTTTTCTTCCTGAATAATGCCTCTATAGCGTTCATTTTTTTTCCTATCATCAAGGTCTGCTGTAGACACGTCCCTGTTATTTCCTTTTTTTTCAGCAACTTCCAATAAGTTGCTGAAAAAAAAGAAATATGACCCTCCAAAAATTAGAAAAAGTGCCCCATTTTTACCGCCGTGGTTAGAGGACTACCAGACAAATACGAAAAGTTTTTAACATAAAAGAAAATGATAGGAACCTAGACATACTCTTTCTTAAAAAAATAATATAAAAAATAATTGAATCGGCTCTGTTTTCGAGGAGAAAAAAAGGGAAAACGAAACATCGATCTCGTCAATTTTTATAATAGGTTGCAATTAACATTTTTTTTTTTACTTTTTAATTTTTTTATCCTACCCTGACTCCAATTCAACCCACTTCTTTGTCTATCTACCGGCCTTTGTCCACACTGTCAATCATTGTGCCGCAGGTTTCAAATAACTGACATAGCTACCAGCGAGAATTTACAAAAAAAATGATTGTATTATGATCGATTTCGGGACACGCTGACAGAATCCAAATTACAAAGCCTGCGAACAAAACTGTACAGATTCCAATGTTCCTACTATAGATGCATATCTACATTGTTTTGTTTCCAGTGTTGATGTCTGCAAAATAGAATGCAATTGCATTTGCAAGTACAAAACCATCCCGGTATTGTATAAATAGTACAACTTAATACCAACTACGAACTTGTTATCATTTTTAAATAGGGGGTTGGGTATACTACTCACTCCAAATGCAATTTATTTACAAAATTACATCCGATATTATCTTGAAATAATTAAACGCAGCATGTAATGAATTTTCATCTGTAACCCAAGTGTCACACGCGTTAAGTTCTACCAAAAATAAATAAATAAGGGCTTCCAACAAAAATTAAATAAACCAGGATTATTCATTTGAGTACGCAGACGGACTGCAAACAGGCAGATTAATTTATACCGAACATTTGCCGAAAAATACCAATAACCAATTTTTGATGATTTCATACTGACACAACTAGGTACTTATTCGATCAAAGGGTAGATATGGGACTGAAAACCTTTCATTTCAGTATTTCACGAATCCCGATTCAATTTCGGCATCTCTGTACAAATATGCTGACGTTAATTTCAATTAATACATAAACGGGTGGAGAATGGATTTTTGTTATTTTACTTCATAAATATTAATCAGTGCACGGAAGAGTCTCGTCGGCTTATTGATCATTTAACGAGTGAATTGCTGAAAAGCACATGACTTCGTACATATATTAAAATAAGTACCTGGTCGTCCGAGCTCTGCTCGGGTGAAAATATAGAATCTATAGGATAGTTCATACTAATTCCATGCTGCCATGATAGTAGGTACTTACTAATTTCATGCTGCTATGATAGTAGGTACTTACTAATTCTTTGCTGCCATGATAGTAGGTACTTACTAATTCCTTGCTGCCATGATAGTAGGTACTTACTAATTCCATGCTGCCATGATAGTAGGTACTTACTAATTCCATGCTGCCATGATAGTAGGTAGTTACTAATTCCTTGCTGCCATAATAGTAGGTACTTACTAATTTCATGCTGCTATGATAGTAGGTACTTACTCATTCCTTGCTGTCATGATAGTAGGTACTTACTAATTCCATGCTGCCATGTCATTATTTTAGGGTAGCCATCTTGTTCTAAACTTTGGGCGACCGAGCTCTGCTCGACTGAAAATACGGAGAAAACTATTTTTCCCAGATATGAGACCTGGCTAGATCGATTTTTCGCCCCCGTAAACCCTACATTGCAACTTTCATCGAAAGAGCATCGTTAGAGCCGTTTTAAATATTTGTACAATTAATGGTATAGGATATCATGACATTTACTTTCGCTACAGGGGTTGCATTTTATAGATGTGATTTTACAACTGATATAATCTCTGAAGATGAGAGAATTTCGCCTAAGAACTTTATTAGGACATAAGCTGCAAACTACACACACACATACACATAAAATCACGTTTTGTTTCCCCAAAGGGTTAGGCAGTACCTGTAGTACACCCACATTTCGCCAGTTATGCTTAAGTCCCATTTAATAGGGGGCGAGCAAGCCTATTGCTATGGCAACCGGGCACAAATCCAGACTCCCCGCAATAACATTTTTCTCGGGCATTTAACTCAGGCTGCAAAATTTACATTATCTATTTGAAGTTTATGACTCTCCTGGAGTGTTCTTGTATAAACAAGAGACTGCCGCATACCGTGATTACATAACATTAAATCATGCTAGTATTTATTTATTCAGTACGGGCTTTTGCATTTCAAGAACAAGGTACATAAAGGTATCTAACAAAGTGTGTTTAAACTTTAACTTCTCACAATAATTACTTTGCCATACAAACTTAGCAGTTTCAGAGCATTAACATTGCAAGTGTAATAAAACAGTCATGAGCTTTCTCTTGCAACTCCATTTAAGTCTGGTCATGAATGACGAAAGTACCTACACACGGCAAAAGAGTCAGGTATACAGGCAATTAATGAACATATATGCACTGTACAAGCAACTGGTTTACATTTTAAAAGTCTAGATCAAACACTGTAAGATTAAAGTTTATCCTAACTATATAATTTTATAAATGCGAAAGTGAGTTTGTTTGTTTGTAACGCTTTCACGCTAAAACGGCTGAACGGATTTGGATGAAATTTGGCACATGGATTGACCATGGCCTACCCATGTGCCAAATTAGCCGACCTGGATTAGGACATAGAATACTTTTTATCCCAATATTCCCATCGAGACTTATGTGGGTGAAAACGCGGGGTGGAGCTAATAGTATCATATAAAGAATCTCATGGTTGTCAGACAGAAACTATAGAACTTGATGTGCTACACAATACATAGATATTCTATCAAACGTATAATTGTATCGAGTTGGTAAGGATTGTATCCCCTTTGTAAACGGACATGGTGACTCTATGTTTTATGAATGTATCAACCAATCCTAAGGGCCCAAGTAGACGTAATATTACTCAGCACCGACGTTATTATTTTCCTTTCCCTGAAATAAGTGACCTGTGAGGTAATTGAACACACTTACAATTGCAATGATGTTCATTTTGATATTTCTTCAACGTTCAGTAGACGAATTTTTCAAACATATAAAACAATGGAATTTCCTTCAAAATCCATTAAATTGTTATCTGTGTTACGAAATTGAGTGCTGCACACTTTTCTCTTTCGCCAACTGTACCATTTGGTACAAAGTTCTGTAAATTGTTAAGAAAGCTAAGCATTATTACGTTTTGTTCACAGATTTACGATGTTGATAAGGTGTCCGGCGACACTGTGTGTCGTCGTGTTCCTACTGGTTGCTGTGCAAGCTGGCTCAGAGGTAAGCTCTTATTACTTCCTTTATTTTACTTAGCTCAGGATCTTTGTACTTCGTACAGAGCTGAATACACTTGCCATTTTCTTGTACATTAAAGTATATCCTATCTGTCTTGTAAGTATCTGAAAGGTGTCTTCTTTGAGAGGCATAGCAGATGTTATGGGATTAACTACGACACCTACAGAAAGAGATGGAATGGCTGCTTTATATGCCAGAAATAATCAAATGCTTATCTCGACAAATAGTCTATTTTAACTTTTAATTGGTAGCGGATAAGTGTTATCTTTACTACTGACTTCAATGTAGGATTTTGTACTCAGTCATAAAGCTCTCGTATTTTCTGATACAACACTTTACGCTCAGACTTTAATCTTAAAAGTGCCACCCGGTTCAGTGGAAATATTCATAATCCATTTTAACTTATACTTTTACAAAAGCAATTTGGATTATTCCGTTCAAAGTTACGATTTTTTTTATTGCCACAATATAAATCTGGGCGATTAGATAGATTAGTCTGCTGAAGTCGAAATGCCATTAAAATCGGATTCACTCAATGAAACCAATAACGAAGCTATTAAGAACTAATAGATATATCGTTTGTAACGCTGGCAGGTGACCTAAAAAAAGAACAATAAAGATTTAATTAAAAACTGATCAACGAGTAAAATGGAATTGTTTGGCACAAGCGGATGTACATACAGCCTTCTCAATCATATTAATGGAACATCTCATTGTATGTTAAACAAACTGTTTATTTAGACAATGCAACTTTGCAACAGTATTGCAAAGTTGATTACTTTTACCGAATTATTTGCAAAGAAAATACTTATTGTTCTTTCAGGTTTTTTTACGGTGCATTATCTTGTAATAGAATTACAAATTATCATTTTGATATAAGACCAAAACGCTGCCACTATAAGTAGGTACTGCAGTTATTAGATTACCTAGCCCCATATAACGTGGGATAGTGATAACTATTCATGATGACTCAACCCGCCCTTTCATCGTCTGCCTAGCCTTTTCCCAACTTTGTTGGGGTCGGCTTCCAGTCTAACCGGTTGCAGCTGAATACCAGTATTTACGTGGAGCGACTGCCTATCTAACCTCCACAACCGAGTTACTGGATAACACGATACCCTTCGGTAAGACTGGTTGTCAAACTTTCGGCCTTCTGACTACCGGTAACAACTGTCAAAGATCTACAAATGACAACCGGGACAAACGGCTTAACGTGCTTTTCGAGGCACGAAGGGTTGTATGTAAAGATGGTCACCCATCCATGGACCAACCGCGGCAAACATAGCTTAACCTGATCGATCGACCTGTGCGGCTGTTATTACTTAGCCCCTCAACCCAATGACTGAAAAAAATCATCAACACGATACTGAATGTTTTTGTACCTATATTTCAACATAGAGTCCGATAACATTTTAGTAAACATTGTGACTTAGTATACACTAATCAGTCCATATCTGTTTCGACCACAGTCATTAGTCATAATCACTGAGTGTATACTATCTATAGATCACTACTGTGGCCTGTTAGTTTTGCAGGACCGCTAATTACGGTATCATTTCAATAGTAACACCTCTGGTTGGGATAATTAATAACCGTAACATTTCAATGCCGCAGAATTCCATTCTAATTAAATTATTATCAATGATTTAGGTCATTCAATAAATAAATAAATAAATCATTTATTTCAGATTATCATCCATATTTGTTAGTCAATAGAGATTCGATAATTGTTCAAAATTCGATACAGCAACCGATTGTATGAGTTACAACGATGTAAATTACCCATAAACTTTTTAAATTCGCTGTTGGTAGTCTCATAACAAAATAATAATGTCGAGTTGCGTAACTTTGTCAGTCGGTTCTGTGCAGCTCCGCGAGATCGATTACAAGTTGATTACATTCATTACACCCAGAAACCATAGACTATCAGAATACATTAAGAGGGAACAGGGCGTGCGATTCTCCATACAAATGTATTCTCCTTTTTTCTTCCTGAATAATGCCTCTAGAGCAATATTTTTTTTTTTTTTCATAAAATCATGGTCTGCTGTAGTCACGTCCCTGTTATTTCCTTTTTTTCAGCAACTTATCGGTAAAGGAAATATGACCCTCCAAAAATTACAAAAATGCCCCATTTTTACCGCCGTGATTAGAGGAGTACCAGACAAATTCGAAAAGTTTTTAACATAAATGAAAATTATAGGAACCTAGACGTACCCTTTCTTAAAATTTTAATGTAAAAAATAATTGAATCAGTTCAGGTTTCGATGAGAAAAAAGGGGAATACGAAACGTCGATTTCGTCAATTTTTGTTGTGATATAATTGGTCTGAACTGTAGCTATCCCTATCGCACTCTACGGGTGCCCCCGTAGAGTGCGATGAGTGTAACTTGATGAGTGTAACACTTGAGGTAAGAAGACGGCAATAGTTTCTTCAATTACCAATTTTTCAAATTCCTCGCAGACCCCGGTTCCCTCTTAACTTTCATGTCACCGAGTGTCATGTTAGTACAGATTGGCGGCTCTGTGATTTTGTAAGTAGTTAGACAAACATTGCGACTGCGAGTTTGCGCTTTCGACACAGTCTGTTTGATTTGGTAAAAGCAGTGACGTATAATTCCCGCATATATTTCAACGCATTGCTGTGTGACGCGCATATTTATGTGATATTGACTTAATTAATTTAAAATTCAGATTTTGAAGTAGAATTTAATAACATTATGACTTGCCACAACGTTGCAGCGTTATGACAAAACCGCAAAATCGAATCGACAAAATTCTTTGAAATAAAACTTGAGTCATAAATTCAGTCATTTTCTTTCCCTATCGCACATAAAAGTTCCCGGCAAACATACTTAGTAACACTACTACGTCAGTTTTAAGTGGAGGAGAACATTGTTGATTGAAATTCACGCTTCTTTTTATTACGAATTGTGGTTACTCCATTGAATGTACTTTCTACGAGTTGATATTTGAATCTCGGCTCTCACCATTAATCAACAGGCAGCCTTACGTAACAATTAACTGGAATGCTTCGTCGTTTTATGAATTGTTTTATTGTATAGAACTTATTGTTTTGTTTAAAACTGTTTTATTCGGTCACGGGTAGCGAGTGTCCTCGTAAGCCCGCTTTCCCCAGTTTGGCAAGCCACTCGAAATGTTTCATTCTGTCACGACCGCCCGTTATATCAATTTCCGAATGGAAAACTGTGAAACTGACCACATTTCGGATTTGTTTCGATGTGTGCGGTCTAGGAATATGAATCCATTAGGTTTCTGGGAATTTTGATCATTTTGCCGCCACCGCTGGCAGTCGAGTGAAACGTGTCAGTTAACAATTACTAATAGGTTTTATTTAATCCAATAACAGGTTATCGGACATTTGGTTACAATTTGTATAGTAGCAGTTGCCGCAGTACCTACACGTGTTATTAAAATGTTGCCTAAATTAAACATGAAGGAAAGCGCTTTCAAACACAGTACTGTGTTTGAAAGGTGAACGTAAAGCGCTATGCGTAAGCGCGCGAAAAAGTAGACAAACTATTTCGTTTACCACATTTATTTCGGGATTTTCCTATCAAAATTAATTTAGCGTCCAACCTCAAACTATATGGATACACAGTAGCCCATAACAGAGATTCATTGCCGTAATGTTGTCACATACAAGCTAAATTGAGTGGCGGTGTAGCGAGATTCCCAAATATGGGCTCGGTAATATGACGGGCGGCCCACACAAAGTTTACTTCAGTATAAAGGGGGCACGAAAGCTTAACATGCTTAGTAGCCCATATATTAAGATACAAGTACCTAAGTTGCCTAGTTAAACGAAGCGGTTCCTATGTACAAAGCTGACTTACTGCAATATAACAGGTTACGCTGCCTGCATTGGAAAGCACATTACGTAGCCGGCTTAAGTCAAGAACGGTGTAGATTACGTTAATCTCTAATCTTGTACAATAAATAACTTCATTCGGAATGAGTCCAAGAATTTAATTAGTCAACAGTCGGTCGTTATAAAATATGCAAACGAGAACTTTTTGTAAGACTTTGTCGTTTTTTAACATGCGTAAAATGTCGTGATTTCTTGAAGAAGGCCGTTTGTCCACCGCACCGTGAACGGGACGTCAATGAGAACGAGATGACGACGCCGAAGTAGCGACAGTACATTTTCTATGGCCGCATAATTTCGTTTCTCGTTTACCTTCCGTTTACGGTGCGGTGGACAAACAATGTAAGTAGCCGACGTTCTCGTGGCTAAGCCAAACGAATCGGTTGAATTGCTGCGAAAAGTTGACGGTATGGACCACTCTTTACACTTCAAGGCCGGTCTGTGCATCTAAAAGCACGTTTGATTATCGGTCCGGTTAACTTGCGAAACTACGACAGTCGTTACGGGTCGTCAGAAACCCAAAAATCTAACATCCAATGGGTATTACCTAAGGCTAGTTGAGACCAGCTTTCGGCGCGGGAGATATTATAGTGCACAAAACAAGTGTGTGCGCAGACCCAGTTGCACTCTCTCTTCCCTCACTCTCATAGTCCAATGGGACGGCAATCCGACACGACCGGAGAGAGATGAGGCGCAAGGGCAACGGCTCAAAGTGCTTTCCGACACACGGGGGCCCACCCAACTTCCAAACTCCGGGCTGTTACTAAGAAATTCTTAATGGAAAACCCAGTAACAATAAGGCTAAGGCTCGTAACTAGGTTTTGAAGTTCAGAAGACAGTCGCTCTGTGTATAATACAAAATTTCAGTCGCATTTAGTTAAGACTGAAATCTATTAAGAACACTGTAAGGAAACGACTGTCTGTAGACAGTAACATTAATACCTAATACAGTATGTATGGGCTAGTACCACTGCCCTTAATACAAGTTATTTTATAACTTAGTAAGGGTGCTGGTACACACCTATCTGTTTTGTTAACTAGGATAAGTCAAATGTACCTACAGATGATACTATTTAATGTTAACATTGTTATTCGATTATATAATTTATTGAATTGTGGTTCGTCTTAAAATAAGCCATTCATCTCTACGCTCGTGGGTGTCGGAAGGGATTATCAGGTGGTTGAGCAGCTTTGATCCTCCTTCCAAATTAGTTATTCATTATGAATTTATCCCCCACAATCGGTAACAGTACTCACCGATTAACAAATACTTCAAAAATCCTCGGGATCAAAGTTACTCTAAATGCCTGTCTGAAACATTTCATGAAAACTTTTTAGTGAAAATATATAATTATTTTGTTTTTGTTTACAGGGCAACCTTTTCACGTGTCCGAATGGTGAGTGAAATCTCTTTATTGTTTAATATCTACTTATTTACTTCACATAACTTCTGCCAATACTTCAAATAACTTCGGTGGGGGTCGGACTTTCTATTTAATTAAAATCGGGGCCAGTGCTCGGTTTACCTTTGGGAAATATAAAACTTGCTAACATTGTTGTTTTAGCGGTTTAATGAACAGCATGTACATGAACTTTCATTGTTTTATTTTAGAGTTGTTTTAAACATACGAATTGTTTTTGTTGAGATTAGGTACCACTCTATATTTTACGTAGTAGGTTCAGGTTAGCTTCCACTTTATTTAAAATGTACGTATAATCTGAATCATCATTTTGTTATGGTGATATCTTAAAATCTATTTAGCCAAAGTTCTGAATAATATTCTCGTCTTTGTCCTTATTAAAAAGCCTCCCCTGATTGCACGAAACTTAATCTGCGAAGAAATTAGTAGGCGCCAGGAATACTTAGTAACTTCCTTATATTGTAAAGTAGGGTGGCCAGAAAGGGTCTCATTATACTGGATTATACTAAACACTAATGAAGTACCATCCCCTTTATTCGTATATAATTGGAGTATTAAAGCAACTGCATGTAGTGGTGTGCTTTGTAGGCACCTATAGTTAGCTTTTTGTGTGTTGTCCAAAAGTATAAACAAAAGATTTTTTTTTTTAAATCGATATATGTCATATAAATCTGACATATAAGTCTTAACAAAATAGGTTATATTGTATTTTATTAGGTACGTGTATTTTTTATAAATATTATGTGATTCCTTCAACAACCATTTGTTTTCATTGTTGCACAGCACAGTGAAACTGAACTATACAGCAGCAGCAGCACTTAATCCTATGTAAACTGCCAATTAATATTCAAACTTTAATATAATGAAGTAAATGGTTCAAGTACGTAAACAGTGTGACAATGAATCACGTCTATTAACGCATAACGCTACAGAATTCAGGCACTAGCTGTAATTAGGGTTTCTGTTGAGTGATAAGCGGAAGCGGAAAATCGCGGGAAATGTAGCAGGACTAGCGCCTCATTCAACTAATAGAAAATTGGAGATAAATTTGAAAACGGAATGTGTACGAGTTGGAAAAAGTTTGTACCTATGCTGTTTTAGTTTTAGTTCTGTATAAACAGACGACTGTTCATACAGATGAAAACACTGCTTTGAGGTAGGGTTATTCCTAACGAATTATTTGGTATTTTTTTCACGTACAATTCCTTTGAAGTCTTTGGTAATTTAAACTGAATTACGCCAACCTAGTAAACATACACAACGACTCAACCAATTGCTGTGTTAAATGTTTTCTTAAACGGTAGTATGCAGAATTAGTTCTTACCCATAATTAACTTAAACTGCAGTTTTTATTATTTCGGAATTCAGTCAAGTCATAACCGCCAGCTATTTTGTATTTTTTTTTACATATTTTGCACCCATAGTGCGCTTTTATAATTTCTAACGTGACGATATTATCGTTGACGTCCACGTCCATAAAATCAATGGAAATACGTGCACGTTATCGTGGACGGAAATTTAAAAGCGTCTTCATATATCTACTATAATATTGTAACAGCGGATCAAATTTCACGCCTTAAGACCTAGGCCAAATATTTTTGATATTCGTATAGCTCATGACCTAAAGAGGTGCCAAAAAGAATATGAATGAAAAATCTCGACGAATTAAAAAGTTATGCAACAACGCGAAATTTCGCGGGTATTCTGGTTTCCATATTTTTTATTACCCTGTGTTATCGTGATGCCGTGACATGGTAATTCACGATAATATGGTCACGATAGAAATTATAAAAGCGTTATAAAGATTATATTAAAACCTAGACGCACAAATCTTACTCCACCATTCAGTCCGTTCCCGCCCCGCTTCTCACTAAAAGTACAACCTTAGCAAGTACTTGTACGTACAGTGAGTGCGTAATTATTAAAGCTGCCTACGTCGCTTAGAACAATGTGTTACGAAACTCGTGACGCAAGCTTCTCGTGAGCTTACAAAGCAATCTTTTCTCAACTGGTTCCATTATCAATTGTAATGCAATGAGAAATAAATCGCATTGAAATGAGTTGTTACGGAAAATGGCGGCTCATGATTTTTCCTCTTATGGTGGCATCAGATTTAAAAAGACTAAAAATATATACAGGGTGACTTTGAAAGCAATCGACAAAATTTAAGGGTTGTACCCATAAAGTAAAACAACTTTTAACTGTCCATTGTTTTCAAAGTCATTCTGTATAACAAAATGCACATTAATGTTTCTAGTATTAGTTATCACTCTGTAGTATAAATAAATAAAACATTATTTAATAAATAAATGATTGTGTATTGCTACCCACACTATATTCATGTCTTACCAGGTATTGCATGAATACACAATTACTTTTCATCTTGTATGAAAGTTCTACGTAAAACAAAGCCTCGGGTAAAATGTAAGCCAATATTATCGACAGCCTACAATATATGATGTTCATGCAGTTCGATTTTATAGCGGTTTCTAACGACCTTGCGCCCGCGCATCCGCCTGTCTAAGCTAAATAGGCGGTGACTACATCTTGTGGAATTTCGCGTCGCTTTGACTAACGACTTGAAAAACTAACCTAACCACAATATTTCATATAATGTATGTTCTTAGTTGTGTTGTAATGAAACAGGTAAACGTAGTGCTGGAATTAGTTATTATGTGCCAAAGCAATAATTTTCTCAATGGCTAAGATACCGAACCCGATCGAGAAATTACAACCGAGCCTTGTTGTACTATGGTGAAAGATTTCGCAAAAGGAGGCACAAATCTTATTATTATTAAACCCATTGCATTTGAATGAAGGAAAACATTGTGAGGAAACAAGCATGTAGTAAAACCAAAAATTCGAAGACATGTGACATCCACCAATTCGCACTGGGCCCGCGTGGTGGATTACGGACCACTCCTTCTCACACAGAGGAGACTGGTGTCCAAGTAGTGGGAATAATATAGGCTGACTTATAATAATATGCTATACTTATGCATTGCATTTATTAAACCAAAGATAGCACAGTCGAAATATTTCATAAGAATTTGCTTAATTTACCTAATGATCAAAAACTATACCAATGATAATGATTCTTAATACGTATATTATGCACAATTACCTAATAGAATTATGACATAACAAAATAACCCTCCGCTTTTTATGCCATAGCATGTTGGAGGCACCCAAGACTTATTTTATTGTAGTAACAATATGGTGGAGGCACCCAACCTTGTTATCAAGTAGCATGGAGAATCGAACTCAGCACACGACTACTAGATTAATGATGCGGTCTCCGTAACATATTATGTTTAGTTGCTCTACTACGTGTTAAGTTTAGATAACTTTTACGTATTTTCCCCGTATGCAGAGAGAAAAGAAAGTGCTTTTCTTATTCACAATGAGTTTTCTAGGTGCACCTATTGCATATCAAATATAGTTTTCTAACATAAGGGACTTAGGTATGTTAGCGTTGAATAACGGCGTATTTGCATAGGGTAAATTCAGTCTGCAACTAGACAAAGTCATGCCCCCGGTTTTCTAAAAGCCTATTTTAATCTAAAGGCCCTTCTACCTACTTAAAAACGGCCTATTGGTGATTCGCACGAATTTACTCACCCGAAACGGGCGGATTTATATAATTTTTTCTTAAGGCGATTCGCACGAAGTTAGTTTATTTGTAGGCGAATCGACAACTCCAGAAATCGATTCGCCTAACAACGCCAATAAGCCTTAACAACGTTCAAATTCAAGTCAATGTAGATACAATAATTAGTGGTATTTTTGACAGATTGAAACTGACATTAGAATGCAAACGTTCATAAAAATACGGTAATTACCCCTCTGTTGTCAACTCTCATGTCACTTAATTTGATTGGCTGTTTTTATTTTTGCGTTCATTATAACTTGTGCCGTGACGCGATTGGTAGTAATGTTCTGTCATCATCAAAATGGCGACCATTTTGAATTCTATACTGAGCTTGACAAGCAATGGTGCCAACATGACGGCAAGAGATAAATTATAGTGAACGGTCTGTACACACGGCTACACATCAAGCTATACATTTCCAGTTTATGCTGATCTCGCATTGTATAGGATTGCCGTACAATGCGAGGTCAGCTTATACTGGAAATGTATAGCTTGATTTGTAGCCGTGTGTACCTAGATTCCATTTTTGTGATAGTGGTTATTTCTGTGTTGATCAACTTTTCAGAAACCGGATGTAACTCTCCCAAAACGGTTTCCATCACGCTCTGTTCCATAACAGTTCCATCAATTCTCAAAGAATATCATTAAAATTACTTTTGCAATTAATAATGAAAGAGAAATGAGGTCCTTTCATAGCCGTAAGTTTATGTCAACCCTTTCAAGCTGTTTGACCTACTAAAGGATTCTATTTTCAATGAAGAGCCGAAACGTAGGCGAAATGAATTGAGTTTGTCGCTCCGTCGTCGGTTTTCATTTGCCACATAATTAGCCTAGGAAATTGCCTCCAGTCCCGACTCACGTGAACGTTGACAAGCTTGTGTAATCAAACGTTGAGTCCCTACTTCCCTCCGTCATCGTCAGAGTGTTAAAATATTACCTCTGATTGGCTGCCTGGCAGCGATTTAATATGGCAGGAAGGGAACGGAAATGGAGATGAAAAATGTGGTGTTGAGGTGAAGAGCTATGTTGATATCGAAAGGGTTAACAATCAATTTGTAATTGAGATGAAAAATTATAATAAAAGTTTTCTTTTTCTTTTTTTCTGAAAGCACAGATTCAGCTACTTATGATCCTTTAAAAGTTAATTGAGTAACTTTAAAAACGATAACTAAGCAATTAAGTTAAGACTTGTTCGTAAGTAGTTCATTTAACAGCTCTTAAGAGGGAACAGGGGCTGCGAGAAATTTGAAAAATAGGTATTTGAAGAAGCTATTGCCGTCGTCTTACCTCAAGTATGCCTACATATAGTGCGATATGGGATAGCTGCAGCTCAGACCAATTGTATCACAAAAAAAAATTACGAGATCGACGTTTCGTATTCCCCATTTTTCTTCTCGAAAACAGAGCCGATTGAATTATTTTTTATTTCAAATTTTTAAGAAAGAGTATGTCTAGGTTCCATTCATTTTCTTTTATGTAAAAACTTTTCGAAAATGGGGCATTTCTTGTAATTTTTGGAGGATCATATTTTCTTTACCTATAAGTTGTTGAAAAAAAGGATAAGGCAATAACAGAGACGTGTCTACAGCAGACGTTGCTTTTAGGAAAAAAAAAAAGAATGCTCTAGAGGCATTATTCAGGAAGAAAAAAGGGGAATACATTTGTATGGAGATTCGCAGGCCCTGTTCCCTCTTAAGTAATAATGAAAAATACTAACCCAGATACGTAACATATGGGATTGATCATTAGTACGTTTTTTTCTTAAATGCTCGAGCATCATTAAAAGGTCATTGACTCAGTTGCATTATCTCACCTCACCTATTTCCTTACAACGTAACACCTGCATAGTTTAGCATCTGAATTATTCAACAGAATTCTCAAAGAATCCAACATTAGTCTTACACAACATTGCACAAAGAGTAAGGAGGTACTTACTAGAACAACAAGAGCAACATATTTCCACATTTTAGATGTAAGATTAACACTAGGGCGTCGCCAGAACCTGTTACTTCTATCCATGTAATTAAATTACGAAGGATATTGAAGCAGGAGTCGCCAATCGCAATGTTCCTGCAGACAGATTGAATCGAAATTCGCTCCAAGCCGGAATTAACGCGACTGACTTGTGATTACACGTAATTCGATGGAGTTAATCTCTGAAGCTGTTGTTTAGAGTTCTACAAGTACATAAATATAGATATAAAGCCTTCGTTACTCAAACAGCATTAGACAACAAAGTTTTCGCGAAGATGCTTTTAAAGCGTGTACTGACACAAAATTACGCCTTGTTAATTACTTATGAGACAAATTATGAACAAAATCTTATTTGATTACAAAAACTTATAACACACAGCTTGATTTTATTGTGATAATTATAGAAGAAAATTATATAGGAAACTTAAAATCAAGGCAGAATAGAATAAAATAATGATAGGTGAAGCCACAATAACGCCAATCAACGTAAAAAAATAATAAAAGTGAATACATCAAAACTTTGAATATAGAATTAGGTTTTAAAAAGCGAAGGCAATAATGGCTGATGTCACTTTATCGATCGCGGCTGTGAATCCGTTAATTTCACAAGTCTGTTTATTTGTATATCTCGAAAGTAAGAGCTAATTAGAACCTAAGGAGGATTTAGCCGAGTTGTGTAATAGTGATGTTAATTAGTTATGCCTGCTGGCTTGAAACTTGATGGTGTAAGTATTTAGTATTTAAATCTCTGAGAATAGAAGCGTTATTGAAGATGTGTTGCGATTACACATCTTGCCGTTGATCCTTCGTTATGAGGAATTTAAGATCGTATAGGTAACGATCTTCCTGTTGAGTACAAATAAATGTGCACAACTTACGTTAAGAGGGATATATTTACCCTTAATAACCAACAATCCATAGGTATGCTGTCAAAATCAGTATCGTCATTACCCTGGGGCGATTATATTTGGAAGCATCAATACCACGTGGACATCTGCATATCGGAACCCGCTGCATGCCTCTTTGATATTAACGTGACTAATTCAGGTCATCATCCAAATTCAAGTAGAGCACACTGAGCTGGCGTTGACAATAAAGTAGATGTTAAGACGTTAAGTAGAAGAGATGACCATTTTCTAAGTTTTAAGTTTAAAATATCGTAAGGTCCAGTGTCCTTTAATTCCACATAATCGTGAAATTCTCACACTGGATCCTTTTCTTATACGACTCATCAATATTAATATGAAATATAAACGCAACTCGTTAAAATAGGCGCAACTGGCTTCTTCATTTATCAACAAGCTGAATTAAGTTTTATTAATTCAAATACAGAATTTAGTAAATTATTTAAAGTTAGAACACATCTAAAAATATGAATATTATTTAATCGATTAGACCCTAGCGCCATCTAGTTGATTTAGTGATAAACTTTTACCATGATTATTAATATTTAGTTCAAGAGGACGCTATGAGTTTGTAATGGTGAATGAAGATTTTTAATCTCTACACACTGCTGGACATAGGCCTCCCCGAGTACCGCCACTTCGACCGGTTCTGTGCTTCCAGCATCCAGCGGATTCCTGCGGCCTTCACACAAGACATACCTACAAAATGTAATTTCTATCTGTCATTTTTATAATAACTATGAAACCAGAAAAGTTCCCAAGAAAAGCTTTAACTAAGTACACTCAATTTGCATAAAAAAGTAATATACAACTCAAATAAATCTGAAAAGATAATTTAAAACTCAGCTTTTCAAGTTCTTAGCCAATAAACGTGAGACGCTTTAGATATATAATAATCCTTATTATTTACACTCTCTGAGATAAAAGTGAATTATATTATTCATGAAAATGTATGATTCGCTCCCAAATGTCAAATATCTCATGCTTTTATCTACCTCGCTCGGTTTCAGATTACTAAATAGTTACTACAAGAACTATGTTATCAAAACCGATTGTCATTCCCATTACTGATGTTCTTTATAAATATGCACACGTTATATTTATATTCTATTCTATTCTATTTTTATTAAATGGTAAGCAAAGCCGATGTCGACTATTCTGCCAATGTCTAGAGTGCATTGGAAAAACAAGTGTGCATGAAGAGAAAAAAAACAATAACTGAAGAGACAAGTAAAATTCTTCGATTGATACTTATATTTATATTAGAGCCAATATTGTAAAACTTTCAAACCTTTTTTATTTTAAAACACTGACTACTGGACAATTAAGGTGGATCCGCAAAGGTAGCCTGCGAAATTCAAATTTTCTTACGTTTTTTCCAAATTGCAGGTCAGTGTCAGAATTATAATCATTAGAATCATTATTACATCTCTCTAGATGTATTAGTTAAGTTAGCTGACAAATATATGTAAGTTAGATTTTGTTCTCAAATGCCATGATTTCATGAAAAAGTAATTCAATGGAACAAATCTTACTTAGATAGATTTATTAATGATTCTTATGATTATAATTTTGTAAATACATATTTTTTTAAGGCCGCGAATCATATTTTGATCAAGATACAACCTGATACTCACCTGCAAATTGCAAAAAACGTAAGCATATTTGAATTTCGCGGGCTACCTTTGCGGATCCATCTTAAAAAATAATAATAAAATACGGCAAAACCTCCTTGTTATCTTAAATTAAATAAGAATACCATAGAGCACACAAAACTTCTATTAAGTATCAAAATCAGCCAATCTTTGCTCTGGCTTATTCGAACGCGATTTAAAAATGCGGTACACCCGTGTGCGTACGCGCAGCGGAATGTTGTTGAATTTAAAGATTTTAATTATGCAGATATTTAGTGTATGACGTCGTATAATTGTGTACGGTAAAAAAAATTTGTGCACGCAACCACTGTGGAGAAATTCACCAAAAACTGATTCCGCTGGGCGAACGTTGTCCTGGCGGAACTTTTTTTAATCCATAGACTTTAGAAGAAAAGAGATGTGTCCAAAAATTAGTGTGTATTTGTGTGTAATTGTGTATGTATGAATAAAACTAGTGCATGCATTAAACTTCGGAGAAATTCAAGTTTCCGCTACGCGAACGTTTGGCCATTAGCTAGTTTTCATATAAAGCGCTTACATAGAGAGCTGTAGATTTTTACATACGTTGTTTTGAATTTGTTTATATTTGTTTAAAAAACAGATTTAGAAAAAATCGTAGGGCTTAAAAGATAAAAATATAAACGTAAAATACGCTTATTAGGTCTTAGTTCTTAAAGTATGCACTTTGGGGTCTAGATTTTCACGTTTATACAAACCTTGTAAGTGTCTGCAACATGTTGCCAAGTATCAATGATGTTCCGTTAGTAACTAAAGAGTTATAGGACAAATTTACCATGAACAGATCACTGTTTACAAAGCAGTCAAATATCACGACGTTCTGAAGGAATTGCATGGTAACATGTATGTCAATAATTAGTGTATTCATTCAACTATTCTTATGCAAAATTTCATGTCATTAAATTCAGTAATTAAAGAAAAACAATTATAATACTGACGAAGCATCGAAAACCTACATAACCCGACCAAGTTCGGATGGCTACAAAAAAGCGGCCGTGCAATATATTTAGGTAACATCCCAAAATTTACAGTATAATACTGGTATTGAATTGGTATAGGTGATAACACAATTGTTGTTTCGATATAATTTATAGGTCATTTATTTTTGTACACCTACTTTTTTAAATGTATTTGACTATGACAGAAAGTAGGTACTATTTACGTAGGTACTTTATTTAAGTATGCGCTTGAGACTTGAGATATAATCTAAATATATTATTTAAGACAAATAAAATTCATACAGCTAATTTCTATTGAAGATTTCACGGATCAGGATTCTAACTATAGACCCCTTAGGGAAATTAAATATTTACCACATGTAAGTATGTACTACTGTTTAGGTAAATATTTATCATATTGTAGCTTATTACACTATTTAACCCATAGACTAAGCATGCACGAGCGTTCCCCTTTGCAACTTTAGTGGATCAAACAATCTAATAACTTAAAAAAAACTACTTCTTGAATCGATTTTTTTTTCTTATGTATGTGAGCGTGTTCCCCCGCACCCCACCAAAATATGCAGAATTATTTTGTTCGAAGTTCGGTACGCTTAATCCTTTAGTTAAATAGTCTAAGTATTGTAGTTATGAATTGATCAAAAATATTCTTGTGTGAAAAAAATTAAAAATATTTTTGTACGCGGATATTTAAATAGTACTTGTTAATTGAAGATTTGTTTTTATCGTAGATAGTGGCGTTATTATTAAAAAAATATTTTTCATTCGAGAAATGCAATTATTTTATTTTTTCCTAACGCTTGTGTACGCAACTGTACCATATTAATAAATACTATATTGGAAGGTTAAGAACGTTTCTTAGATATATGGCACGGCCGCTTTTTTGTAGCCTTCCGAACTTGGTCGGGTTATGTAGGTTTTCGATGCTTCGTCAGTATTATAATTGTTTTTCTTTAATTACTGAATTTAATGACATGAAATTTTGCATGTGAATAGTTGAATGAATACACTAATTATTGGCATACATTTTACCATGCAATTCATTTAGAACGTCGTGATATTTGACTGCTTTGTAAACAGTGATCTATTCATGGTAAACTTGTCCTATAACTCTTTAGTTACTAACGGAACATCATTGATACTTGGCAACATGTTGCAGACACTTACAAGGTTTGTATAAACGTGAAAATCTAGACCCCAAAGTGCATACTTTAAGAACTAAGACCTAATAAGCGTATTTTACGTTTATATTTTTATCTTTTAAGCCCTACGATTTTTTCTAAATCTGTTTTTTAAACAAATATAAACAAATTCAAAACAACGTATGTAAAAATCTACAGCTCTCTATGTAAGCGCTTTATATGAAAACTAGCTAATGGCCAAACGTTCGCGTAGCGGAAACTTGAATTTCTCCGAAGTTTATGCATGCACTAGTTTTATTCATACATACACAATTACACACAAATACACACTAATTTTCGGACACATCTCTTTTCTTCTAAAGTCTATGGATTAAAAAAAGTTCCGCCAGGACAACGTTCGCCCAGCGGAATCAGTTTTTGGTGAATTTCTCCACAATGGTTGCGTGCACAA
The DNA here is from genome assembly GCA_949128155.2 of Xanthia icteritia. Classification (NCBI taxonomy): domain Eukaryota; kingdom Metazoa; phylum Arthropoda; class Insecta; order Lepidoptera; family Noctuidae; genus Xanthia; species Xanthia icteritia. The sequence goes on along the minus strand of OX421938.2, from coordinate 8,633,772 downwards.
ATTTTTTTTTACCATACACAATTATACGACGTCATACACTAAATATCTGCATAATTAAAATCTTTAAATTCAACAACATTCCGCTGCGCGTACGCACACGGTACACCCACACGTAATTACGGAGGTCGCCAACATATCTTCATAAATTACCGATAGCTCCCCCTTTTGTTTGTTTTCCGAAGGTCAATAATTTGTAACATCAAATCATTTTAGCGAATAACTTTTAATGAAAATAAATTAATATTGCGAGTCTCTTTGGATCATATTCAAAAAGCTTTCATTGTTTCCATGTAGTTAGGATGGAGGCTTTTTTTATAGGTACCTAACTTGAATTAACTTGATACAGACTTTTTATTAATTAAATGTATGAGTTGAACATTAATCATAGTATTTCTTTTGTTACATTTCCACTTTCAATACCAGGACATAGGTATACAAAATCTTTTGATTGGTTGGTAAAAGTCATACAATTCCTTTTAATAAATCGTCACCAAACCATTTATTTTCAATATACGCGCAGGATTTTTTCAATTTGCCTACAAAATAACTTTTGACAGTTCGCGGAACTACAATACAGCTCGTAATTTCTTGAAAGCGTATAAAAATTGTAATTAACTGGATTATATATGCTTATCCCGCAAGCTGGGACGTAAATGCAATCTCAATTAGTCAATAACCATGTTTGAATAGCTTCTGTCAATGGAAACACTATCTCTCTGGCTTATAGACTGACCAGTGGTGCTCAAACAGAGCGCTTTCTATACGCGGCCTGTTAATCAGTGGGGACTAGGGCGCCTAAAAACCAATTCAGAGAGTGTTGGTGCGGTTTTCTGTAAGCCGTTTCAGAAAAGTATTGAATATGTATACACTGGTATCGACACATCGAAGGCGTCGTCAGTTTTGTAGTAGCTAGAAATGATGTGCCTAATTCTACGAAGAGCATTGCGTGAATTTGCATTTACATATTTATAATTATGTGTACATAAATATTCAAATATTCAAGATGAATAGGTAGCTACGGACATGGCGCTTATTTTTACACAATTAACATTGTTAAACACACATGAATTCATGCATTTACCTACCGATCGAGCAATTGCATATTCTGGGAAGAGAGACATTCATTATGGTAGCCTAGAATTTGGGTAATTATTAATTAGTACAGCTCTCCCAGCTATTAAACGATTTTAAATGACAGCTATTGTGGATACTCAGAAACCCCTAAGGCTCGTGCAGACTAGCGCGACTTGTGGCGCGACGCGATACCGGTAATTGTTCTACCGTGAAGTTTTCTTAGAAATTATTTTGATAGAGTCGCGTCGCGCCGGTCTGCACGACGCTTTAAGTTTGACAACTGACCAAACCTTAGAATTTAGGCATTCCCCAGTAATTGTGTAGTGGAAATCGGATGTCAATCGCTTCATGTATTATACTGAAATTAAGTTGCATTTGATTACACGTTTTTGCAAAACTATTGACATAAATCGTCGGTACAAGGGCACATATCTGTCCAGAGTAACGACGGTTTCTTTCCTTTCTTTCTTAATAGTCTGCGCCACTTGGTAGGAATACGAATCCGGCCCGAAAGATTGACTACCACTGTAGGCCGTCTAGGCGTCTACAGAGACAAATTATTGCTATATTCCACTGAGGCAGTGCGAACACTAGAAAGGTGCTTGCCAATGCACTGCATACTAATAGTAACTTGAGTGTATGGCGATTCTATTGACAGTTCTGTATTGTAAGGTAAACTTAACACTGTCACCGGATTTAGTACTGCACTGAAGGTAAATCGTTGAATGGGTGTGTAATTATGAAACTTTGTGATTAAGAAATTAATTGAATTACTTTGCCACACAAAGAGGTCCCGTATTTAATTTACAGATCAAACAAATTGTGAGAAATTCATTATGGCAACCTAGAATTTGAAATGACGTGGGGACTGGTAATTATTAATTATTGCAGGTCTCAGCTATTTCACGAATTTACATGACAGCTGTTGCGGGTACTCAGAAACCATAAAGTCTGACGACTGACCTAACCGTAGAATTTGGGCATTTTCCAGTAATTGGGTAGCGGAAATCAAATGACAATATCTTCATGTATTACACTGATGTTCAGTAGCATTTGATTAGACTAGAAATACTCGTACCTTTTTTTTTTTTTTTTTTTTTTTTTTTTTTTTGTCGCTGAGAAATGCTTTATGCATTGCCGCTTGTGGGGGACGAGACGGGGTATGTGGGACTCCTGACAGAATGACAGTATACCCACTAAAACTCAGCGGTGTTCCCACATCGCCGTGATGGGAGGGCCATGGGAAACCGGCTCAGCCTTTACATCCACAACCCTCCTGGCGTATGCCCGCCTAGCTGGCGGGCCCCGCATGCCCCCCAGGTTGGGGGGCTACGGGAATGGCCGGGAACACCTGGCCATTCCCGTCCGACGCTGGTGGAGGCCTGTGCAATACAGGCAAGGGTACCGCGCACCCGTTGCCTGCTGGCCTCCACCTGGGAGGAGTCGGAGATGACTATCAAATTGACGTCTTCTTCGACCCCTCCTCCGCCTTCGGAGCGGCGCCGCGTGAGGATCGTCCTCCCGCGCGCGCTCTGCCGACTCCTTCTGGGACATGACATGTTCGCAGAAGGAGGCGACTGCCGCCCAGGACCTTTCATTCCCCAGCATGGCGTTGACCACGCCGGGGAGTGAGAGGTCCGGTCCTATCACCGCGATAAGACCTTGGCGCGTCTCGGTCCACGACGGGCACACCTCGAGGGTGTGCTGCGCCGTGTCCTCCACCGCACCACAGTCGTGGCACGACGGAGTCTCCTCCCGTCCGATTCGGTGCAGGTACGATCCGAAGCAACCGTGTCCGGACAGCACCTGCACCAGACGGAAGGAGAGGAACCCGTGTGACCGCTCGAGCCAGTCTCGCAGTCTCGCAATACTCGTACCTACCTCAACCTAATGTCTGTTTCAGGTTATATAAATATTACGTAATCACTTAGGAACTTAAGGTAATTAATACACGTTCATCTGTATTCAGAAGGTTTCAACTTTATATCTCACCATTTTTTCCAACAATACATTGTTTGAATAACATTATTAAATTGTAATTGTAAAATCGTCGACAAAAATTGAGGTTATAAGAGTTACCTCCATTGTGAAATGAAAAAGTTCTTTAAGGTGATTTAAAATTAGAATTTCGGGTTTAAGTGTTCAAATTATCAAATCAAAGCACACAATTTGTAAGTGGCATCACAGATGAATACAGATACTTCACTCCGCTAAATCATTGAAATAAAAAGCGACTCTTGACAAGACACAATAAAGTGCAATTCAAGTCGCACATCGCTAATTACCTACAGTTATATTCACCTAGAAGTTGCCTCTCTTTTTATTTTATCGCGTATCTTATATCTTCTGACTACGTTACACTCGCTGAATTGTCCCGACAAGACGAGCCCACCGCGTACTTGTAGCTTAATACCTAATGGGGAGTGAACCATCTGTACCTATTCATCCGTGGTGGCACTACAAATTGGCATCTACAGGTAGGTATGTTTTCTGATCCATTTGTTTACATTTTCATCAGATAGTTTTGGATTAGATCATAGTTGGAAAAAGCCTAAGCTAGACGAATGAAGATGATACCTACCACCTTTTCTTCAGAACCTTCGATGAACTTAATGACGCATTGAGAACATCATCTGCCTAGCATTTTTCTCAACTATGTTGGGGTCGGCTTCTAGTCTAACCGGATGCCGCTGAATATTAGTATTTTACATGGAGCGACTTCATTACTGACCTCTACAACCCTGTTACTAGTTAATACGATACCCCTTGGTAAGACTTGTTGTCAGACTTTCGGGCTTCTGACGACGACAAAGATCCACGATTGACAACCTCCCGAGGCCAACGGCTTAGCGTGCTTTCCTAGGCACGGACGGGTCTTGGTATGTAGGTCTTGGTCAGTGGTCACCCATCTCCGAACAAACCGCGGCAAGCGTAGCTTAACCTTATTGGCGACTGTATAAGTCTCATGCTTTTTTTTTTTACTATTATTTTTATGTAATGCTGTATACAGAAGCTGTTGGTTTGCCTTTAATAAATAAATAAAATAAATAAAATAACCTGATCGATCGACCCGTGCGGTCGTTATCCACAAGCCTGTCCCTCGCTAATGACCCATTGAGATATAGAGAGTTATATACTGACATGTCTCATTTAAATAGAGCCTTGTTTTACATCCAGTTTCATTTATTTTGTTCCTAAATGTTGTTAACAATAACATGTTATAAAACACGATGTGCAATATATGTCAGCATTGTAATTTACGTCGGCTTATGATTGAGTAACATTCACGCCTTAGCAACGCCGACATACTCCATCTTGCGCGCTGCCTTGTAAATCAAAGCTGCATTTGAATGCTGTAATTAAACATTAGCTTTATTATGATGTGCAAGGTGATATTTTATATTCAACGATGTGGTTGTATGGCTAGACTTACAAACTTAAATTCTTAATTACATTATTAGCGTTATTGGGTTATTGCAACAGGAATTTCAGGATCTGAATCCGGTTGATGGCAATAAGCTCGCCCCCTATTACATGGGACTTAAACACAACTGACGAAATGTGGGAGTAATATTATAGGTACACCTCTGCTAACCCATCGAAGATTACAGGCGTGATATTATGTTTTATGTAATATGTATGTGTATTATTATTATAACGTTTTAATATTTGATTTATTTGTTATGACATAGGTAGATTCATGATTATCATATCAGTCTTTGGACGTTTATTCTTGAACATCTTCTACCTACAGTCAATTGTAACCTAATATAAATAAACGCATTGGTTGACGTCCACTAAAGAATTACCAATTAAATTCCCACCACAAGTTCTTCAAGCAATAGCCGTGACGTTATTGCGATGACAAAGCAAATACTTTAGACGTCATAAGTGAAGAAAATTAACTCAAAATGTTGGACAAACAGTCGTGACTATTGTTCAATAAGGACAGGGCTGAATTCCAGCGCTTTCACCGCTGCACCCGAGTTATGAAGCGCCAAGATAAATGCAACCGACAGCGCTGTGCACTCTTTACACACTTTATACGTCACGACGTGTTTACGATTTTCTCATAGAGTACTTTGCGCTTTATGGTTTTTGAAGTAAAACACTATCTTCGTCTCTGGCCAGCTGGAAATTCAAATGAAAATAAAGACGTCTTTTGATCTTGCCAAATAATAACGTAACGTATTTGGGCTGTTTACTATTCGTTCAAGTCATTATTTTTTTAAACTTATCAATCCTTTGTTCTAAATAATACTTAACAAAGAACACTAAACAACAGAACATGAAAGAAAACAGTAATTTTCCATTCCTGAAAATAAATTCATTTGATCAAAGTTATGATCGCGCAAAAGCCTTCTAACTTCTATTGATTTATTCAGGGATATCATCAAAGACATTTATTTTGGTATTTTTGTTTATATTATTAGTTCTCAAGTCACTGATCAGCTGTACAGGGTTATTTTAAATTGGCTAGCTAAACTCCGCAGATGCGATGGTTATCGTTTTGTAAATACGATAAAATAAAAATATTTGATCTTTTAGTTTGAACTTTCAGCGGACTTCTACCTCCAAAGAGGTAGAAGTCCGCTGAAAGTTACAACATTAAGGCTCGTATTACAGAACCTCACTTAAGATTCAAGCATTACTTAAAACTAGTTGCAACCAATCAAAAGGCTCTAAACGAGTTTTAAGTAATGCTTGAGTTTTGAGTGAGGTTCTGTAATACGGGCCTTAATGTTGTAACTTGAAGTATGAGTTGAGAAAAAATGTTTTCTTATATTTTATCGTTTTTAGATATCGATACCATCACGTTAGTTAAGTTTAAACAAAATAAAAATAATTAAAACGTTTTTTTTTTTGTTTTTCATGCTTAAATATTGATTATCTATCACATCTGCGGAGTTTAGCTAGCCAATTAAAAATAACCCTGTATAATATTAGTCGTCAAGCATAAAAGTAAGCCGTATAGCGAATGAATGCTGTGTTATCGATCTTTAGTAATTGCAGCCCTCAGTTTTCTATGCTGCCTGTATCTAGGCATACCGTTAGATCCTGGCCTACAACTGGGCTAATCATAACCACAGCTACCTACTCAGTACATGAATAGTTGACCTTCTTTAATAGGCTTTTGCAAGTGGCTTAACGTGGGCTAAGTATGAATCCCTGGGGCATTCTTGTATATGTTCATATCTTTGACAGGTTATTATGTTTGTTGGAAGTTTAACAAATGAACTATGGCCTCAGTTGGTCTAAGTCTTTGAGACTGTTCGGGTATAATATTTGTATGTAAATAAACTGTGGGTACGCCAGAATAAAGTATGATAAAGTCAAGAATAAAATTGCAATGTAGTAGCAAAACGTGATGAAAATTCTAAGATTTGTGTTTTATAAGCGAACTTAACCAAAGCGCATCTAAACAGACCTTCAACTTACAAGGCATAAAATATCAAGTATACACTGAAGACAAATCCTAACTTGTAATATTACTAGCTTTTGCCCACGGCTTCGCGTAAAGGTCGGAAAATATCCCACAGGGATGTACTACCGGGATTCAGAGTATCCTATGTCATATCCCAGGTCATGGCCTATCCTATGCCTTTCAACTAAATTCATTCAGCCGTTACGGCATGAAAAGGTAACAGGCAGATTTTAGAGTTGCGATCAAAAATTCATAGGCCGTGTCTTGAAGTAACATTTATTCTGTACCTATTTCATTCAAATCGGTACTCTCCAATCTATTGAAAGTTCTTTTTCAATTGAAAATTTAACTTTGTCCTTCGATCCGGATTTGGAAATTCGGGCAGCTTTGAGACGGAACCCTCAGGGCGCAAGTCCTACTCACACTTGTCCGGTTTTTTCAAATAAATAAAACAGGTCTATATGATTCTAAATTCCTTAAAATACTAATTATTCACTTTACTATTATTATCACCTTTAATTTGTAATAGGTACCTACGTCAGTGTCGCCATATTAGAAAGGTTAATTTTGTTTTTAAATTGTAATAACTTTTGACAGAGGAGGCCGATTGTAATTAAATAAAGACTAAATGTTAATTCTAGATACGGAATATGACTATATATCCAATCCATTAAAACTCTTGAAAAGAAGACGCAAAAAAAAACAACATTACATGTGAATTTTACAATTAGCTACCCTATTTTACCCCTTTGGGGGGTGATTCTACAAAAACGCTGAAACGCGTAATTCTTTATTTCTTACCAAAAGCATAATTTGAATTTTCATATCCCTAAATTAAGAAATGCTGGGTTTCCCATACATACTTGCATTCCGTATATCACCTCCTTAAGGATTATTTTTGAGACAAAAAGTACCCTATGTCCTTTTCCAGGATGCCATCTATCTCCATACGAAATTTTATCGAAATCCGTTCAGTGGTTTAGCCGTGAAAAGGTAACATATGGACAGACTTATTTTCGAATTTATAATATTGGTATGGATTAGTATGAATAAATGCGAAAGTGAGTGTTACGCTTTCACGTTAAAACGGCTGTACGGATTTGGATGAAATTTGACAGATAGATAGCCCGGGACCTGGAAAAGGACATTTTTCAGGCTATTTTTCATACTGGATCGCAGACGAAATCGCGGGCAAAAGCTAGTACTTACATAAAATAAAATATTTCTAACACAACTTAATCGTTGTCAATTCTATTGTTTATTCGACAAAATGTTAATAATGTATAGTTTGTTTTGCTTACATCAGAGAATGATGACTTAAGCGAGGTGACCTTAAGTTTCTTCCGTGAACAATTTATAAAAATAATCTGTCTGAGAAAAAACGTAAACGTGAACTTGGAACAGTAATTTGTTCTCTAATAGCCGATTTCTATATTTAACCGAACGTCATTGGTAAATTATAAAACGGTCGTGGCTTATTGGTGATTCGCATGAATTTACTCGCTCGAAACGGGCGAATCGGCACTTTTAAATATTTTTTTTGTTGAGGCAAGAAGTTAATTTATTTGTAACCGAATCGATTTCTGGAGTTTCACCTACAAATAAATTTACTTCATACGAATAGCCACAAGATTAAAAAAAAAATAAAGTATTGATTGGCCCGTTTCGGGCGAGTAAAATTCATGCGAATCACCAATAAGCCACCGTCGTGTTGATTTACCAATACTAAATACTTCATTGCTTTTCATTGATTTAGTTCTTTACAGTAGACTCTCTCCAGCTTACGAGAAAATTTGTGTGCGAAAACCTGCGAAATTCCCCGAAACTGAAATCAAAATTGTTACTGAAGATAACAATGAAAGCAGATTTCTTAGGAAAACCTATTCTACCAGAAAGAGTTAGTTACAAGCCTACTAGCTTAAGTTTTTTGTAGAGGCGAAGAGATTTGTATTGTAGAAATGGTTAACGCATTCAAGGACACTGTACGAGACACAATAGAAGTTTTATTGTTATGACGCCTATGAGCGTATAGTGTCCTTCAAAGTGTTAAATAACAGTTGAAATAGTAACTTATAATATCAATTTATATCTAATATTTTCCTTATATATCCGAAGTCTCGGTAAGTGGATTTTCGCCAATATCTACCTACTATTGTAGACCATCAAACGTAATTTACGGTTTATTCACAGAAAAAGACGAAATTACATTCAATCTCGACAGCTGTTTCTCTGACGTTACTTTGATTACTTATCTGTCAAGTACTGTCACATACACGTCAGATACGTCGAGCATGGTCTATAAAACTATCAAGTGTATTCTAAACTTGGCACGCATCTGCACGACATTTGGAGCATCACAATCTGGGTCAGTTGCTTAGTAAGGCGCGCTTGCTGCTCGCCTGGATTCGCTGCCACTAACAATATGTTTGATCGTTCAATTACGACCTACAGGATTACATAACTATGCGTTCATTCATTAAAGAATCCTCTTAAAATCAAAACCCAGTTTACAGCTACATTATTAATTTTGCACGAACAAAGAATCGTCTTTGACTACCCATGACATTTTTCTGAAGACAACTAAGACTGACAGCTTAAAGCTCTGTCAGTCTTTAGTCTCTTTGATTTATTTTTCCATTTTTTTAAGTCACAATTTTTATTTCGTTATTGGATTTCGAATTCACATGCTGAAAACGTACCTAGATACATAGATGTGTCGTAACAGAACACGAATATCAATGGATTGATGTTTTTTTTATCTAACGAGACAATGTAGGCTTTGTGCTGTTATAGTCAATTGAGCGGCAAACTGGTAGCCTTGGAGGTTCACATTTGTAATGAGTGAAAGGCAGCGCCTCGATCATACATAGCCGGAACGTGACTCACAGATGACGTTGTATTTATGAATATATCAACCTCTGCACCTTCAACTTAGAATAGCTATTCATGAGATACTGTATTCTTAAATTTGTTAATCATACTTATGATCAGTCGCACCCGTCACAAAATAAGTCCCCACCCACAGATGTACAGAAAAGCTATGGCAGAAAATAAGGTCACGTAGTCACTATGTACGCTGATACGGGATAGTGAGCAGATATGAGTAAAATAAAATACAAACATATTATACGACTTCTAAGATCTTTTTATTTTATCTACCAAAGTAGGTAAAGGAACTTTAAATAAGAGAACAATGCAACTCGCTAAAGAACTAACAATTAGGAGTAACAATCCCATTAAAACAAACTTTGAAACTTCATTGCGTACGATTGCATTTTTCCCACGAACGCTCCGATTAGATTTACCGATAACAATATAAAATATAACGCTCCAGTCTGTTGCAGCGCTATTTATTTCAAACAAACCTTCTATTTTCAAATCGTTCCATCTTGTTATGATTGGCTGCAAAATACAGTTACGGTACAAGATCACGCTAAGCCACAGAGTAGGCGCGTCTCGTATACTTGGGATCTAAATAGAGCAGTAAGTCAATCTCCGGTGCAGAGGCATATCCGTATATATCCTTCAAAGGTTTCAGGTTCGCCTTGCTAAGAGGCACTCGACACAATTGATCGGCAGCCACCGTGTCGGCAGCCGGTCGACATTGCTCTCGTCCCGTTTGATGCAAGCCTTATTGACGCATAACTGTTTAATATGCATGCATTTTGTAACGTGGGCTTTAGTTATTGTTCGTATTGAGTTATGAGTATTGTGGAACGGATGTCCTTTATAGAGGCCTTAATTATTTCTGAACCAATCCAAGATTTTTTTTTCGTCGTTAACTCAGTTATAAACGTATTTTCTTTCTTTCTTTTCTTTCTTATATAGTCCACCTAAAGCAACTTCTATGGAATAATTTATTCCATCTACCAATATAAAATATCCTGAATTTCCTAATATAATAACACATCGATAATTAAAATAAAATAAAATATATTAGCAAATTAAGTTATTATGTAGTAAGACTCAAGCACGAAGGTCTCAAGCATCAAACTATGTGATATTTTCTCTTAATTATTCGTACATTATTTTGCAACATTAAATGTCAATGATGTCGTAACTCCATCCATATTACATACACGAATATCTAACTAATCGATAATGCGTAATCGATTAAAAACGCAGCTTTCTCCAATGAGAAAAGTAGTAAATTGGTATGATCCGCGTTGATTGAAAGCCTCGTATCTCGATATTCAACGGTTTCAAAGCACAGTCATCCGAGGCAGTAGACATGGGACATGAATGCGATCCTCGATGGAACCCATTACCTATGATATTCATGATGTTATATGTGGGAAAGTACATGAAGTAACTGTAGTTCTAGTACTATACAAGAGCAAGTCTCGGAAAAGCAACCCGATCTTACCTTATAAATGAACTTAGTACGTTTACTATTTGATTTACTAAATATTCTAGCCTCTAAGGAATATAATAATAACTATTCTATTATTATATCCCATCCCACTTTTAGTTTTGTTATCTTGAATATAATCTTTATTCAGTTTCCAACAGCGTGTCAATGATTCAATATTCGTAGAGATTTATGTAGATCTAATAAAGTTTCACTGTGATATTGCTCTCGTTACGGTGGATATTAGGCGGATATTGGTCTATAGACATTTTCCGTAGCCGCAATAAGCTACAAAATCAATGGAGCCATTCGCTTTGATCGTTCCTTTGCGCGTTAGGCTATTCAGTAAAACCCAGTGACTTGTCACTATGCGGGATAATTACGTCCAACGCGCGTAACTATGTATTACCTGCATATGTCGGTGTTCTCTCGCGAATAGTTTCATGCGATATGACCATACGAACAATATTGTGACGTTTCGTATCGCAATTCTATGAACGTATCGTGGGCCCGTCATTGTCTCCATATTCCTATATTAAAGTATCATAATTGAGTCCGGAATCAGACAAAGTTTCAAAACCGTCAATTATTCACTTCTATGCAAATTCATTCAGCTTCAAAGCTTAAATATTTGTGCCATTGGCTCGCCTAAAACTGCTTCGTCTCTCGACTAAATTGCTAAATTGTATGGTCGTGTTTCCGGATACGATTTGCGAAAAAGGCGGGCTATAAAAAGCGGAGTTTATGTTTACAGTTTTAGGCAAAAGCGTACAATATACTCGTATACAGAGTGATTGCATTTCGCTGCAGTAACATAACTAGCTAAGTGGGTCAAACACATTGCATCGTGTTGCGGGCGCGGCGCGGTGAAGCGTGGCCACGCCGCGGTCTTCGCGATACCTCGTCAAACTCGCACGCTCTATTAATGCCTATTTACTTTTTTATCTTGTACGTTAATGTGCGGAAATTGAATGAAAATATATAGGTTTTTCTCTTAGTTTTATGTGTACCATCTTTAAACTTATAGCCTTGCGTACTCTGGAATTCGGTGTATATGTGCGACATATTTTTACGAAGAAGTAATAAGTGGAAGATTGTAACATATTGTTATATATTCATTAAAAATAGTTTAGTTGTCTTTAACAACTTCAAATCGAAACGTTATCACCTACATTGGAACTTTATCAAGAAAAATCGTAAGAATTTTGCAAAAATGCTGTCTTCTATAAGTTCCCATTTTACAATCAGGACATTAACTATACGACTTCAGTTAGAGTAAATATTCTGGAAAATCATACTATTTCATGATAGCATAGTAACTCAGTTTATGTTTTAAATTATGTACGTACACTAGTTGTGGCTTCATGACCCTTGAACAAAGCAGTGAGCTTTCTTAACTTAAGCTCAACATAATAGACGCCACCCTTGACGTCTATTATGTTCCAGAGCTCCAGCTTAAGAAAGGATTTCAGGGCACGTCAACAAACCGACACATACGTAAACACAGTCTAATACCATTAACATGAATACAACGAGCTTCTTGCTAAACAGTTTAAGAGAATTCTCAACTTAATTTCTATTAAATTTAGGAAACGCAAACATAGACCGAGTAAATAATGTTATGAACACTGAATTTCTAACGAAGTTAAATACTGCTTTCCAATTTCTTCAAACACAATTAAATACTTCACTACAAATTGTTCCGTAAATTCTACAATCTCTAATTCAATCACCCATTCGAACAGTTTCATAGGCTAGGCACACCTGTTGAATCACTAATTCCGAACTAATAATCGCTTTAGCGCTGGTTCAGCTTCACTATCAGAACGCACTCAACTTCAGCTTGAGAAAACAATACGATCCCTCGGCGAGTTCCTGAGTAATTCAGCGTTCACGATCCGTCAAACAACAGTGCGGTTACTTTATTACCTAACGTAAATTTTTCGTCAAATTGTTTCCCGGTACTCAAATAGTTTCAGCATACAAAGGCACACAGTATAAACACAATTTTGAATGTCTTTATGGCGAACTGAATAGCTTTCACCGAAAGCCCTTTGAAAGGAGAAAGCCTTCACTTAAATACCTGTTCACGTTCACACAAAATTTCTAATCTTATTACATTTTGTATTCTTTGCATAAATATACGCTAAGTTTGTACAGAAAACATGTTTTTTATAAACAAACTTCAAATTTCTCCTTGACTTTAAACTTATGTTATTAAAATCTTGTTTTATCTTTGTTTTCAGGATGGGAGTTGAAAGGCTTACACTGTTACAAATTCTTCAACATCAGGCATTCATGGGAGAAAGCGGCAGAACTATGTCGAAGGTAATTAATTAATCAAATACAAGATTGTATGCAAGCTTTCTGCTTGGTAAAGTTACATATTCTAACAAAAAAAATATGTTCCAGGTATGGCAGCGAACTCATGGTTGTGGATAGCTATTCAGAAAACAACATGACCGCCAACATGGTGCCAGCCAGTCCCAGTAACAACCACTACTGGCTGGGACTCGCGACGGTCGACGACCTAAGAACGAACACACTCGAATCAGCCGCCGGTGCTCTAGTCTCGCAGTATGCCGGTTTCTGGGACCTGCGACAGCCAAACCCTAAGGCAGGAGAATGTGTCGATGTCCACGTCACATCCGATAGCCAGTCGTGGGAGCTAACAACCTGTGAAACCCTTCTGCCATTCATGTGCCGAGCTACCGCCTGCCCTGCCGGTAAGCAACATCAACAGACATTTGTTTATCAATCAACGTTTGCATGCTCAATTACAAGCGTAGTCATACAATGTTAAGGTTACAGAAAACAATACTCACACAATTTAAATTTGTTTTAGGAACCTTCCATTGTTCTAATGGAAAATGCATCAACGCAGCCTTCAAATGCGACAAGCAAGACGATTGTGGTGATGCTTCCGACGAAATGGACTGTGCTTCCGACTGTCACTTCTACATGGCCAGCAGTGGAGATGTAGTCGAGAGTCCAAGCTACCCTCACAAATACCCTCCTTTCAGCGATTGCAAATGGACTCTCGAGGGGCCACAAGGTCAAAATATCGTCTTACAGTTCCAAGATTTTGAAACTGAAAAGTCTTTCGACACTGTTCAAATTCTGGTTGGCGGCAGGACCGAAGATAAATCTGTGAATTTAGCGACACTTTCTGGAAAACAAGATTTATCTAACAAAATTTACGTTTCCGCTTCGAATTTCATGATCATTAAATTCAGTACAGATGGTTCAGTAGAAAGGAAAGGTTTCCGTGCTGCTTGGAAAACTGAGTCCTCGAATTGTGGAGGCATGCTTAGAGCCACGCCTCAAGGTCAAGTACTAACCTCGCCTGGTTATCCAAATGGTTATCCTGGTGGCTTAGAATGCGTATACGTTATCGAAGCTCAACCAGGCAGAATAGTCTCATTAGAGGTCGAGGATCTCGAATTAGGAATGAACAGGGATTACATTGTTATCAAGGATGGTAATACTCCATCTAGCCCTGTGTTGGCAAGGTTGACTGGACCAGGCGAAGAAAATCAAAAGGTTGTAGTATCGACGACGAACCATCTGTACATGTACTTCCGAACGAGTCTTGGCGATTCCAAGAAAGGATTTAACATGAGATATTCTCAAGGCTGCAGAGCAACAATCATTGCAGCAAATGGTACCGTTACATCACCTGCTTACGGTCTTGCAAATTACCCGAATAACCAAGAATGTTTATATAGAATAAAGAACCCTAACGGTGGTCCACTATCGTTGAAATTCGACGAATTTAGCATTCACCCATCCGACGTAGTACAAGTTTTTGATGGAGCCAGCACAAGTGGTTTAAGATTGCATTCTGACAATGGATTTACTGTGAAACCAAGAATAACACTGACTGCATCCAGTGGCGAAATTTTGATACGATTTATGTCTGATGCTTTGCATAATGGAATAGGTTGGAAGGCGACGTTCTCGGCAGGTAAGCTATTTACGCTACGACGAGAATAAACGAGGAACAAATAGACGCGTATTCAATTCTTTTTATCTTACATTTTATTTTTCAGATTGCCCCACTCTTACATCCGGTCTTGGTGCTTTAGCGTCAAACAGAGATACCGCCTTTGGGACAGTTATAACATTCTCATGTCCGATTGGACAAGAATTCGCCACAGGAAAATCTCGTATCACAACAAAATGTTTAAACGGAGGAAAATGGTCAACTACTTACATTCCTAGCTGTCAAGGCAAGTAACAAACCAGGAGTGGTGGTATTGCACAATGCAGTATTACTTAAGGTTATATAGGGATACTTATGTGATTTTATTGTTACTTTACAGAGGTATATTGCGGTCCGGTGCCACAAATCGATAATGGGTTTTCAATTGGCTCTACAAACGTGACTTATCGAGGTGTTGCAACTTATCAATGTTATGCTGGATTTGCTTTTCCAACGGGACAGCCTATCGAAAGAATCTCGTGCTTAGCTGATGGGCGATGGGAGAGAACACCTACTTGTCTGGGTAAGTTAAAAAATTGAATTTTTTCTTTGATATTTCAGACTAGTTGCGGCTTGAAGTAGAAGCAAATTAACAATACATATTTTTTGCATAAAAACTTTTATTTTTAGTTTGACCGTTAATTAATTTCTGCTTTTTTTTTCTACAGCATCACAATGCGTTGCCCTTCCGGACTCCCCTCACGCCAACGTTACGATCTTGAACGGTGGCGGCCGAAGCTACGGTACTATTGTCCGTTACGAATGTGAACCTGGCTACGTAAGATCTGGACAGCCAGTACTTCTGTGTATGAGTAACGGAACTTGGTCAGGAGATGTGCCAACATGCTCCAAAGCACTGTGCCCAAAATTCCCAGAAATCAAAAATGGCTTCATCGTTGACCAGACTAGGATTTACATGTTCGGTGATGAAGCTCGTGTTCAATGTTTCAAGGGTAAATATTAAACACTTTCTTATCCATGCACTGATAGGACTGTTCCTATGAAAATAAGGGTGATTACTGATATAAGTACCTAATCACTACTTTATAATTGTAGGATACAAACTGATCGGACCTAGCGCGCTCAAATGTGGGCCTAACCAAGAATTCGACAACCCACCGATTTGCGAAGATATCAACGAGTGCGCCAGCAACCAATGTGACACGGCCTCGACTGAATGTAAGAACACCCAGGGTGGTTTCTTCTGCCCCTGCAAAACTGGCTTCGCGCCAAGCTTAGATTGCAGACCTGTTGGCGATTTGGGACTGATCAATGGAGCTATTCCTGATGAGTCCATCGTAACTTCTGCTCCAGAACCTGGATATGCCAAAGGAGTAAGAATTTTTATGTTATTTCTACTATGACCAAATTTTTTTTTGTCTTCATATATTTATATTTATATGTTTCTCCACAGATGGTACGACTGAACAACGGAGGCGGCTGGTGTGGTAACAACTTAGAGGCCGGAGCCAACTGGATCCTCATAGACCTGAGAGCACCCACAATTATCAGAGGATTCAGAACTATGAGCGTCATGCGCGCTGACGGCAACATCGCATTCACTTCCGCTATCAGAATTCAGTATACCAACGACTTGACTGATATCTTCAAGGACTACACAAACCCTGATGGCACTGCTGTAGAATTCCGTATATTGGAGCCTACTCTATCTGTACTAAACTTGCCAATGCCAATTGAAGCGCAATACGTCAAATTCAAGATCCAAGATTACGTTGGCGCACCCTGTCTGAAGGTTGAAATCATGGGATGTGCGAGATTAGATTGTACAGACATTAACGAGTGTAGTGAAAATAATGGAGGATGTGAGCAGAAATGTCTTAACACGTAAGTAATTTCTTAACTATCTGATCAAGCATCTTTATTTTTGACGTAAAACACCAGATACTTAACGGAGCTACTCTTTTCTTTTTAGACCCGGAAACTTCTCATGCGCCTGCAACATCGGCTACGAGCTTTATTCTACCAACGGTACTGCTGGATTTGCGATCGAAAAGTCAGAATCTGGTGAAAGGGATGGAGACACATACCAAAGGAACAAGTCTTGCGTACCAGTCATGTGCCCACCACTTGGACCCCCAGAAAATGGAAAACTACTGTCCACGAAGGATGCTTACCACTTTGGAGATATTGTTCAGTTCCAATGTGAATTCGGATTTGTAATGTCTGGATTCTCGTCACTTCTTTGTACTTCTAGTGGAACCTGGAACGGAACTGCACCTTTATGTCAATGTAAGTACAAAATATGATAAAGTTCGTTGGGTTAAGGCGGATCATTATTTTAATAGATCTTATACAATTCGATAATTTAACCATTGAAATAATATTTGCAGATGCCCGTTGTGTTACATTGTCTGATGATAAAAACGACGGCCTAAAGGTGATCAGAGATGACCCTGAAAGCGTGTTGGTTCCATACAGGGACAACGTTACGATTACTTGCACCTCACCCGGAAGACAGTTGAGAAACACTGTATCCTCGTCCTTCAGACAGTGCGTCTACGATCCTAAACCGGTGAGCCTCATAATTTACTACAACTACTTTTTTTTCTATTATGAAATAATTTTAACATATCATTAATATATTGCAATTTTTCAGGGTCTACCCGATTACTGGTTTTCTGGAGCTCAACCTCAATGCCCTAGAAAGGATTGTGGTGTTCCAATGCCTACACCTGGGGCTGAATACGGTCAATACGTTGACACCAAATACCAAAGCTCCTTCTTCTTTGGATGCCAAAACACTTTCAAACTGGCTGGACAAACAAGCAAACATGATAACGTAGTCAGATGTCAAGCTAACGGTATTTGGGACTTCGGAGACCTAAGATGCGAGGGACCAGTGTGTGAAGACCCAGGCAGACCAGCCGACGGTTATCAAATCGCAAGAAGCTACGAGCAAAGTTCCGAAGTTCTATTTGGTTGCTCCAGACCTGGATACATTCTAATCAACCCTAGACCAATTACTTGTATACGTGAACCCGAATGCAAAGTCATCAGGCCTCTTGGACTTGCATCTGGAAGAATACCTGACTCTGCTATCAACGCAACATCAGAAAGACCTAACTACGAAGCAAGAAACATCAGGCTCAATTCAGTTACAGGCTGGTGTGGCAAACAAGAAGCCTTTACTTATGTAAGCGTTGACTTGGGCAAAGTATACAGAGTAAAAGCTATACTAGTGAAGGGTGTCGTTACATCTGACATTGTAGGCAGACCCACAGAAATAAGATTCTTCTACAAGCAAGCTGAAAATGAAAACTACGTGGTTTACTTCCCTAACTTCAACCTCACAATGAGAGATCCTGGAAACTATGGCGAACTGGCGATGATCACCTTGCCTAAGTTCGTACAAGCTCGTTTCGTTATTTTGGGTATTGTAAGCTTCATGGACAATGCTTGTCTCAAATTCGAGCTGATGGGTTGTGATGAGCCAGCCACAGATCCTTTGTTAGGTTATGATTATGGATACTCTCCTTGCGTTGGTAAGTAGCCTATATTCTACATATAATAATGTGTTTTCCTGCACAAATCATACGAATACTATTAAAAACCTCTAACTTTTACAGATAACGAGCCACCAGTTTTCCAAAACTGCCCTCAACAACCAATTGTAGTACAATCTGATGTCAACGGCGGTCTTTTACCAGTCAACTTTACAGAGCCCACAGCCACTGACAACTCTGGTGCTATTGCTAGATTAGAAGTCACACCACAGCACTTCAGGACACCTCTCCAAGTATTCCACAATATGGTCGTGCGATACGTCGCATTTGATTTTGATGGAAACGTAGCCATTTGCGAAGTGAATATTACAGTACCAGATTACACTCCTCCAAAACTCAGTTGCCCCCAAAGTTACGTTATTGAACTAGTAGACAAACAAGATAGTTATTCTGTCAACTTCAATGATACCAGGAGAAGAATCAATGCAACGGATGCCTCGGGCGAAGTATTCCTCAAATTCATTCCGGAAAGAGCCGTCATTCCTATACGTGGCTATGAAAATGTAACTGTTATCGCTTCCGACAAATACGGAAACCGAGCTCAGTGCAACTTCCAAGTAAGGATATTTTTCTACTGAAACGTATTTCAGAAAAATTTACGGAAATGGATATTGTTTAATATTTTACTTTTGTTCTAGGTGTCTGTGCAAGCCACTCCTTGTGTAGACTGGGAACTTATGCCACCAGCACACGGTGCTATGAACTGCCTGCCAGGAGATAGGGGAATTCAATGTATTGCCACATGCAGTCCTGGCTTCAGATTCACTGATGGAGAACCAGTCAAAACATTTGTTTGCGAAACAAAACGTCAATGGGTACCCACATCTGTTGTGCCTGATTGTGTTTCAGAAAGTATGTTATCATTCGATTATTAACTATGCAAAATAGTTATTTTTTAATACAAAATAATCTTGTAATAACTATGTCATATCTTTATTACAGATACCCAGCAAGCCGCATACCACGTTGTTGCCACCGTTCAATACCGCGCTCTTGGAGCAGTTTCCAACGCTTGCTTGCCGCAATACAAAGACTTGGTTGCTCAATACGAGAACGTACTAAACGAAAGACTTACCCAACGTTGTTCAGCAGTTAACGTCAACATAAACGTAACTTTCGTTAACGTAATACCGATACTTCTTGACGAAAATGTAGTCAAAATGGACTTCGTATTAGCCATCATACCTGCTATCCGACAAACTCAGCTTTACGACCTCTGTGGCTCAACCTTGAACCTTATATTTGATTTGTCTGTACCATACGCTAGTGCTCTTATTGAACCAGTGCTCAATGTATCATCTATTGGTAATCAATGTCCACCATTGAGAGCTATCAGAAGTTCTATTACTAAAGGATTTACATGCAGCGTCGGCGAGGTATTGAATATGGATACGAACGATGTCCCAAGATGCTGTAAGTATACCTGTATTTTTGTACAATTTGGCGATTTTTAAGAGCAAATACTCATTATTAATTTAAATTTCAGTACACTGTCCTGCTGGAACCTTTGCTGAAGAAAAACAAAAGACCTGTACAATGTGCCCACGTGGTTTCTTCCAAAACCAAGCTCGTCAAGGGTCATGCCTCAAATGTCCTCAAGGAACATTCACTAGAGAAGACGGGTCCAAGGATATCAATGATTGTATACCTGTTTGTGGATACGGAACATACTCACCAACTGGTTTAGTTCCATGCTTAGAATGTCCTAGAAATAGCTACACAAGTGAACCACCACTAGGTGGATTTAAGGATTGTCAAGCCTGTCCAGTAAATACATTCACCTACCAACCAGCTGCACCAGGAAGAGATAGGTGCAGGGCTAAATGCGCACCAGGAACTTACTCTCCCACAGGCTTAGCTCCGTGCTCTCAATGTCCAAGAAACTTCTACCAAAACCTTATCGGACAAACATTGTGTATGGAATGTCCTACCAACATGAAAACTGTAGGAACTGGAGCAACAGGCTTAGAAGAATGTCTACCGGTAGAATGCTCAAACAGCGCTTGCCAACATGGCGGGCTATGTGTACCTAAAGGACATGGAGTTCAATGCTACTGTCCCGCTGGTTTCTCTGGACGCAGATGTGAAGTAGATATTGACGAATGCGCAAGTCAGCCATGTTACAACGGCGGTACTTGTACTGATCTTCCACAAGGATACCGCTGCTCTTGCCCTACAGGCTATGGAGGCATCAACTGTCAAGAAGAAAGATCTGATTGTAGAAATGACACCTGCCCTGAAAGAGCCATGTGCAAAGATGAACCAGGATTTGATAATTACACTTGTCTATGTAGAGCAGGATACACGGGCATTGATTGTGACATCACGGTACGTATTTGAAATTATTTTGTATCATGTATCAACTACTTAAAGCAAATCTCTGCAAAATCAATAGCCCAGAAATGTTATTAATGACTCTCGTCTTTTTACAGATTGATCCTTGCTCGGCTAACGGAAACCCTTGCACGAATGGCGCAAGTTGCATAGCACTCCAACAAGGCCGATACAAATGCGAATGCTTGCCAGGATGGGAAGGACAACTTTGCGAGATCAACAGTGACGACTGTATCGAAAAGCCTTGTCTCCTCGGCGCACCTTGTACAGATTTAGTTAACGACTTTAGTTGTGGATGTCCACCAGGCTTTACAGGAAAACGTTGCCATGAGAAGATAGACCTCTGCTCAAATGAACCTTGTAAACATGGAATATGTGTTGATAAACTCTTTATTCATCAATGCATCTGCGATCCTGGATGGAGTGGTCCTTCTTGTGATATCAACATAAACGAATGTGTAAAATCTCCTTGTGAAAATGGTGGGCAATGTATTGATGGTATTGACGATTTCAACTGTATTTGCGAAGCTGGTTACACAGGCAAGACATGTCAGCATACCATCGATGACTGCGCTTCTAACCCCTGCCAGAACGGTGCATCGTGCGTTGATCAAATAGACGGATTTATCTGCAAATGCCGTCCAGGATACATAGGACTACAATGTGAGACAGCGATTGATGAATGTCTGAATGAACCTTGCAACGCCGTGGGTACAGAGCGGTGTATTGATCTTGATAACAAATACCAGTGCGTCTGTCGTGACGGCTTCATGGGAGAGACGTGCGAAACTAACATTGATGACTGTGCTTCGGGCCCATGCTTTAACGGCGGATCCTGCAAAGATGACATTGGTGACTACAAGTGCGCCTGTCAACCTGGATGGACTGGCAAGCGTTGCGAGAATGACATTGGTAACTGCATGAACATGCCCTGTCAAAATCATGCTAAATGTATAGATCTCTTCCAAGACTTCTTCTGCGTGTAAGTATTTTGTCATAAACATAAACGAATTTCAAATTGAAAAAAAAAAAAAAGTTTTGTAATAATTGTTCTGGTAATATTTCAGATGCCCAAGTGGTACCGATGGAAAACAATGTGAAACTGCTCCAGAAAGATGTATCGGCAGTCCATGTATGCACGGTGGAAAATGCCAAGACTTTGGTTCTGGCCTCAACTGCACATGTTCTCTAGACTACACTGGAATTGGTTGCCAATACGAGTTCGACGCATGTGACGCTGGTCTCTGTCAGAACGGAGCCACTTGTGTAGATGAGGGCGAAGGTTACAACTGTATTTGCGCTCCAGGCTTCCAAGGAAAGAACTGTGATGAAGACATTGTCGATTGCAAGGAGAATTCTTGCCCACCTTCCGCAACATGCATTGATTTACCAGGCCGCTTCTACTGCCAATGCCCATTCAATCTTACCGGCGACGATTGCAGAAAATGTAAGTATTTTTCAAAGGCTGTTTACTTATGATACCAATATGAACTTCACTTTACGATATACTAAATAATATCAAATAATTTTTATTCCAGCAATCAGTGTAGATTACGACCTCTACTTCAGTGACCCAATGCGTTCAAGTGCGGCTCAAGTGGTGCCATTCGATACAGCATCGGCTGATAGTCTGACTATAGCGATGTGGGTCCAATACACGCAACAAGACGAAGGAGGAGTTTTCTTTACTGCATACAGCGTTAGGTACGTAACATACTGGCACACGACATAAATTCAACTTTATATCTACACTTCCTGCATATTTATTGACTGATTTTACGTTTCCAGTAACTCCCACATTGCTCTAAATAGAAAGCAAATAATTCAAGCCCACTCAAACGGCGTGCAAGTTTCTCTGTTCCCGGAACTTCAAGATGTTTACCTCAGTTTCGGTGAATTCGCAACGGTAAATGATGGACAGTGGCACCATGTTGCTTTAGTCTGGGATGGTAACAACGGCGGTGAATTAACACTTATCACTGAAGGTTTGATCGCTAGCAAGATTGAAGGTTACGGCAGCGGACGAACACTACCACAATAGTAAGATTTTTTAATGAAAACTTCATTTTATTTTCTTAAATTTATTTTAAAATACAATGAATTATAACTTCATCTTTTGTTTTCAGTGTTTGGGTTACACTCGGCAAGCCTCAATCTGATAATCCAAAGGCTTACACGGAAGCTGGATTCCAGGGTCACCTGACTAAAGTACAAATATGGAACCGTGCCCTCGATTTTTCAAATGAAATCCAGAAACAAGTTCGTGACTGCAGAACTGAACCTGTTCTGTACAGCGGCTTGGGTCTCACTTGGGCAGGATATGACGACTTAGTTGGAGGAGTCGAGAGAATAGTGCCATCTCATTGCGGCCAAAGAGTGTGTCCTAACGGTTATTCCGGTTCTAAATGCCAACAATTGCAAGTAGACAAGGAACCACCTCGGGTAGATCGTTGCCCTGGCGATCTCTGGGTGATTGCAAAGAACGGATCTTCTGTAGTCAGCTGGGATGTACCCGTGTTCAGTGACAACGTTGGAGTTGCTAAAGTTGTCGAGAAATCTGGTCATAGGCCTGGACAGAACCTGGCTTGGGGTGCTTATGATATTGCTTATATCGCGTATGATGCTGCTGGCAACGCAGCTACTTGCACTTTCAAGGTTACTGTTCTTGGTAAGTTTTCAAGATTTATTCAATGTAAGTTATTTTTTTTCATTTTTGAGGGATACCTACTCATAATAAATTCTTTTTTCAGCTGAGTTCTGTCCACCACTACCTGATCCGCTTGGTGGTTACCAATCCTGTCGCGACTGGGGTGCCGGTGGTCAGTTCAAGGTGTGCGAGATTGCCTGTCGTGACGGTCTTAGGTTCTCGCAACCTGTGCCACCATTCTACACATGTGGTGCTGAAGGATTCTGGCGACCAACTGCAGATCCTACCCTACCATTGGTTTATCCTGCTTGCTCACGTAAGAAAATTCATAAATTAATTCTTATTTTTCTATTTGTTCTAATTATGGTCTATTAACATATTTCTTCTTTTTACAGCGGCCACACCAGCTCAGCGCGTCTTCAAGGTATCGATGTTGTTCCCAAGTTCAGTACTTTGCAATGATGCTGGTCAAGGAGTACTTCGCCAGAGGGTTCGCAGCGCCATCAACCAACTTAACAGAGACTGGAACTTCTGTTCTTACGCTGTTGACGGTACGTACTCAGATAACAAACTGTGTATCTGCTCTTACACTGCTCTTACTCATTCTTAGACCTATCAATTGTTTCTTCCAATCTTCTGGCGAATCTCCAAATTACTGAAGGTTGGCCTTTAATTCCTTCTCCTTTGCAAGGTGGAACAGTTCACTAGCACTCGAAACTCCGGGTTATTTGTGAATGTGCATCGACCCAACGCTTTTCCCAACGTCTTGCCCATCATTGTAAGTTGCAGAAAGTCTTCTAATATGAATGTTGAACACAGGTACCCGCGAGTGCAAGGAACTGGACATCAATGTGAAGTGCGACCACCGCGCGAACAACAGACAGACGAGACAAGTATCCACCCCTCCCGCCGTACCTGCTGAAGATACCTACGTACTCGACGCCATTATCCCCGTCGAAGAGTAAGTTCTACTGCATCACTATTAAGAAAAACCCATTATAACCCGTGCCATTGAGGAAACGAATTAACAAAATAGTGACACTGATCATTCTCTCATCATCTGCCTAGCCTTTTCCCAACTATGTTGGGATCGGCTACCAATCTAACCGGATGCAGCTGAATACCTGTATTTGACATGGAGCGATTGCCTAACTGACCTCCACAACCCAGTTACTGGATAATACCATACCCCTTAGTAAGACTTTCGGGCTTCTGACTACCCGTAACGACTGTCAAAGATCTACATATGACAGCCGGGACCAAAGGTTTAACGAGCTTTCCGAGGCACGGAGGAGTCTTGATATATATTAGATGGTCACCCAATCATTCTCTCTCACTCGCACATTATATTCTGTGAGTGAAAGGGCAACATAAGCTCCATTGTTTGACCGCCATTTTCAATTTGTTTTTTTATTGGCACGGGTTTTACAAAGTAGGAGTCGATAAAAGGTGACGGCATAGTTACACAAATATTACGCAAAATTTGTAATATAAAAAATCTCATCTATGTAGTGCACATAAAAGCATATTTTTGTATAACACAGTACAGGAAGCACTTTGGTTTCGTAGCAAAACTTTGACGTTTCCATTCCAAAACGGCACTTTTAGGCTTCATATGAGTAAAGCATGATGTTCTTCTATCACAATTGCATGTGTTTTTGTGGCACTTAGGACTCGAAGCAGTAGGGAGGGTCGTCAGGCTGGCGATACGTACAACGTTGAGATCTCTTTCCCGTCTGTCAAGTAAGTTGGTTGCATGGTTTGGAGTAGCACTTAAGCACTTGTTGTAAAATAAAATAAAGGTTTAATTTGCTTGAATAAAATACTTACACTGCCCGGGCGTTAATATGGTACTTACAGTTTTAGAGACAAACTGTTAAGGGCAGTTCAGACTACGCTATACTATTTCGTTATATAATATAATATAATAAGTAGGTATTGCACTTTTCTATGAAACAGCAGTTTTTTTTTTTTAATAACCGATCAAAAATTTTATCTTCAGGGGGTTCAGAATCATGTACTGAATCCATGGTAATAGTTTTCACGTCAATGTCCCTGCCACCCTGTATAGCATGACGTTCACACTGCAACCGGGGCGTACGTTTAGGACCAGATGTATGAACCTAAACGAAGCAAAAGGAATATCAGGTGGCTTTCTATAGTTTCTGCCTACCCCTATGGGCTAACCTTTAATTTTAAAAAAGATTTTTAAAAATCACAGAACGGGGACCGGAGAATCGTTCAATATAGCTCTGAGAATCGCTCAAGTTTATCGCGTACTGCAAGCCAATACTTTATAGCATGCGTTTTCTAAGCGTGTCCAAATAAGTAAAATGTATGCGGACGCATAAAGTTGTGCTAACAACGCGAACTTGTTTTTCAACGTGGAAAGACAAGTGCGACAAGTGCGCTTATACAGTTTTTCTTTTACTTATCAATTTAATATTTTTGTGAATATTTTATTGACAAAAAAGAAACATTTTTTTATGATATTTTTATTGCGTGTGTGGACGCTACAGTATTGCAGGTCAACAGGAACACCTGTCGCTAATGAACATATTGTATACTATAACGTAGTCTGAACTGCCCTTTACACAGGTATGAGTAAAAAAAGTTTTACTAGAACTCAACGTGCCATATTTACGGTCGAATACTGTAGTTGCAATATATTGCTTGTTAACATGATATTTTTTACTAACATAATCTTAATAATGTAAACTAATGAATGTTTAAAACTCGCAGCGACCCAGTCATCCACAACGGCAACAATGAACGTTCCACTGTGCAAAGATTATTGGAGAAACTGATTCTCGAAGACGAACAATTCGACGTGAGGAACATTCTTCCTAATACTGTGCCTGATCCGGCCAGTTTGGACTTAGTTTCGGACTACGCCTGCCCTACTGGACAAGTTGTTATGGCCCCTGATTGTGGTAACTAGAAATTCTTATTAATACCGTCAGTTTTTGTTAACAAAATAATAAAAAACAAGATGTTCTTAATATTACAATAACAAGTTCTTGATACATAAAATACTTAAATACAGAGTACAAATAATTCAGTGTCAATTTAGATAATTTTTAGATCTGGTAATACAATGTGGTCCATTGCCCATTGTAAAATTATGTCTGTAATTCTTATGGTGTACAATAAAGAGTATTCTATCTACCTATCTATCTATCTACAAAAGAAGAGTATTGGTTACTAACCCTAATTTTCTCTTTACAGTGGCTTGTGCGGTCGGTACATTCCTGGATGCTGCCAGCGACACCTGCAAGCCTTGTCCACAAGGCACATACCAATCTGAAGCGGGACAAGTGCAATGTACTGCTTGTCCTGCCATCGCCGGACAATCTGGTGTCACACAGTCTACTGGAGCCCGTAGTGCTGCTGACTGCAAAGGTAAAGATTTCTGGAGTCTGAGAACCTTCTAATTTAATAACATAATATCTCAACTGTACTTATTTCTCGAAGGCAGACGTAGAGAGAGACCCATATTTCTCCAGTTATATTTAAGTCCCATGTAATTGGGGGTGATACTATTGCACAAATCCAGACTCCTACCGCTACTGAGAATTCTTGGCATTGTTTTTTCTTTTTGTTCTTTGGGTATTTTTAGTTTTATGCGTCATAATATTAGGAGTAAATAAACTTATTATCTTTCTTTCTTTATTTACTTAATGCAATCGAATCCAAGAATTCTCAGAGCAGTCGTCAGGCTTACGATCAACGAGGAAGTATTCTACATATGTTATACCATAGAATATATTCTGATTCTAATATATGTATGTATTCTGTTTATAGAGAGGTGCGCCGCCGGAAAATACTACGATGCTGAGGCTGATCTCTGCCGTCCGTGCGGTCACGGCTCATACCAACCACGCGAAGGAGCCTTCACTTGCATGGCCTGCCCAAGGGGACAAACTACTCGAGCTACAGAAGCCGTATCGGCTGCTGAATGCAGAGACGATTGTCCTTCAGGTAAGCACGATTAACTCACGAACATTTTTCCATTTAACCTTTGACAGTTTTGCTAAGGAGTTCGTACCATTCACCTGTAATTCAACAAATGCTTTGTATATCTTTAGGTGAACAACTAAGCAGTGATGGTGGCTGTGAGCCTTGCCCTCGTGGAACGTGGCGCGCCAATGGATCAGGAGCAGCATGTGCCCCGTGCCCGCCCGGCACCACCACCCCGCACTCCGGAGCATCGTCCGCCGATCAATGCTCCCTTCCCGTCTGCAGACCTGGTAACCATTGCGATACAAATAATTCTCGTCCCAAAACTTTCGCATAGAAACGATTATAAAATTACGAATTGACTTTGAAACAATCCTCTGAAATGTTAAATATTTCGACAACGGAATTCTGATTTTCTGAACTCAAGGAATCCGGTTTAATCCGATTCCTATTGTTGAATATTGGAGATGAAAATTCTGGATATTTATTGTAATTGAAATCTTCTTTTATGATAAAAATGTTAAGACATTTTCTTGTAATTTCCAGGCTCATATCTCAACGTCACCTTGAACACATGTGTACAATGCAGGAAAGGATCCTATCAATCAGAGGCACAACAGACAGTCTGTGTTCCTTGTCCAATCAACACAAGTACGAGAGGCAATGGTGCTGTAAGTAAAACATACTTATCGTCTAGAATATATCTTGAGTGGCTTTTTATCATCGCCGAAACGTTTGGAGTGACAATAAAAAATAAGAGAGCTCTTCTGAGGTACTTATTCGAGATCAAAGCACATGCCAAATTGCTCAACTTAAGAGTAAAATTGCAAGAAGGTTGTTATGGTTTATGCCCTTGTGAAATAATTAATCTTCGAAGAAATAGAATATTTTCGACGTTCTATTTTCAGTTTTCCTTGTAAGTTATCCTGCTAGATTTAGACTGACTCTTTCATGGTTTTTTTATATTCTTTGAATAAGTATGTGAAAAAACCTTAATAACCATATTACTCGCCCGATTGTCGTAACGACCAACGACCGACATCTCACGTGGTGAGGAGGTCCCTAAGCACCGGTATCTTGGACCCTGCTCGCGATACCGGCGGAACACTATTTTGTATATATTTAAATGTATTTTATGTGTTAAAAATTTAAATAAACCAAATAATATTACTTTCACAGACATCGGAATCAGAATGCACGAACCCATGTGAGATGAGTGGCCCGGAGATGCATTGCGATGTCAATGCTTATTGCCTTTTGATGCCTGAGACAAGCGAGTTCAAATGCCAGTGCAAGCCGGGTTTCAACGGAACCGGAAAAGTTTGTTTAGGTGAGCAAGACATTTTTATTCAAAGAAACCAATATTCAAATCAAGGCTTTACAAGATTCTTCAAGGAACTTTGACCTAAAAATTAGCTTCTATTGGAAAAACCTCATTTGAAACTTGATGCCTGTATAATGAATTGAATTTTTGTACGACAGCTAATTTGTATTCATCGTGGAAAGTATTCAGCTGAATTGCCCAAATTTTCTTATACCTCTCAAAACTGGAATTGATTTTGAAATCAATTTTGAAAGAATGTTGTGACCTTTGAAGCTAAGTCTTCCTGAAAATTGTTGATTGAAAGTGTCGAAATGTCATTATTTAAAAGTCTGTTATTCGTTTTGACCCTAAAACATTAGGATTTTCATTCAACACATACTAGTTTTAGTTTTGCTTGGACAAAGGTATACCCAGTCTCCCAGTTTAGTTTCTTTCTTGTTGCGGTCGCTTTAAATATTTCCCCTTAGCGTTTCTTGACCTCGAATATCATAAAATTCATTCATGTTTTCGATATTCATAAAATTTAAGTATATCATTACTTGCTTCGTTTGTTGTTTCAGCTTAGGTAGTTTATTTTTAGTTTTTTTGGCATATATTGGCCTAAGCTTATTAGTTCTCGAAATAATTCCTATGCGGTGGAGCATGTGAAGATTGCATGAGGATGCAAACAAGCTAATAAGCATAAAAGCGAGGTCTTTTATGCTTATTAGCTTGTTTGCTTGCATGATTGCTCGCTTGCTTGCTGGCTTGCAATTTAACGAAATCTTTTTGTTTTAGTAGAAAAACTAGGTTGCTAAATCTAGGTACGACTGCAAAAATTAGGACAATTTTAATTTAAAGCACTGAGAATTTGGCAATTCGACAACATATCAGGGGCAAGAAATGACATTTTCGATGATCATGACATGAAAATACGAATTATGGAAATAGGATCCAACATTTGATGGCTCAATTTTTTTCCTACATTGTACGGTACTTAACCCCTTTACCATTTATCTCCAGACGTATGCCAGGACTTCTGTGACAACGGAGGTGAGTGCGTGAAGGACGCTCGAGGGGAACCTTCATGTCGCTGTACTGGCTCGTTCACTGGCCGCCATTGCAGGGAGAAGAGCGAGTTCGCGTACATAGCGAGCGGAGTCGCGGGAGGAGTCATCTTTATTATATTCTTAGTGCTGCTTGTATGGATGATTTGCGCGAGGTTCGTTTTTTTTTCTGTTTTTTTTTGTGCTGGTTGATTGTCCTGTACAAATACATCATGCCAAGCTGGCGAGTTTGTCATATCGTTTTATACTCATGACGTCTCTGAAGTTTCACCAGCTAATTTATTTTGACCTTACATAAATCTGCAGTAAATTTTAACCAGTCCCTAATTTTCGATTTAAACTTCATCAGATCAACAAAGAAGAAGGAACCAAAGAAGACATTAACACCAGCTATCGACCAAAACGGCTCCCAAGTGAACTTCTACTACGGAGCACATACGCCGTACGCGGAATCTATAGCACCATCGCATCACTCCACGTACGCACACTACTATGACGACGAAGAAGACGGCTGGGAGATGCCCAACTTCTACAACGAGACGTACATGAAGGAGAGCCTCCACAACGGCATGAATGGAAAGATGAACAGCTTAGCGCGATCAAATGCCAGCATATACGGGACCAAGGAGGATCTCTACGATAGACTAAAGAGGCATGCGTACCCGGGTAAGAAAGGTCAGTATGTTAGCACTTAGTTAGTGCGCACTTTCGTTATTGAGAATGCAGCTTTTGCACGTTTTGCTTGGTAGTTGCGTTAACGCTATGCTGATTTACTATAGACCGTAGTATAACATATATTTTGATACGCTCTTCCTCATTATTTTTGAGCACCGCCTATTATCTTACCGAAAATCATCTTTACTATGTACTTATTTCACAAATTCCCACATGATTGTCTTTGGTGTCTATTTAACATTTCTCCCATAGACAAAACTGTTCTAGCCTTTACCTCCCCTCCACCTCTGTTCTATTTGATATTAAATAATAGAACAATTATAATAGTTTGCTTTCAAATGTTCTATATCATATAACAATGAGACCTTGATTTATTTTTAATAATAAACGTGGTAACAAAGCCTTTAGGTCTTTGTTTTAATAATGAAGTTGAATGTGCAATTTATAATAGACAATAATCACAATAAACGCCTGCAAAATAACGTCATTCCTTTTGTTCTAAGCATTACAAGCATCAGACTAATAAATAAAATAAACAATATTTATTTCAGACATTACAGTCCATATATTGTTAGGAATTAAATATTTATTATTTTATCTAATGCCTGATGTAAATAAACAGAGAAATGAACATCACCAAGTAATTGTTTGTCTTACGCACATAATAAAATTCCAGTAGCACGAACATCGTTATTATAGTTCAATGGCGCACATATGCAAAACTGTAAATAACAATGATGAAATACTAATAAGTATAAATATTTTTGTTACAGATAAGAGTGACAGCGACAGTGAGGGTCAGTAAGGGTTACAAGGGACTGCGTTTTGTCGTATTCTGGTCAATCTTACATAATACTTCGTACTAGTTTCAATTCTCGGTGGACCCGGCGGCAATAGTTCATATTATTGCATACTAAATAGACGGCGTGGAATATATGTAGCGCTCGCGACTACAAGCCGAGAGTTCAGTATGTTATTGTAGAATGTCGTATTCTATTAGCTTTATTAAGAATTATAGTTGTAACGTTATGTGTATTAACACACTCACTGTTTAAATTACAGCCCCCACCAAATATACTTTATTTACTTAACAAAAAAATCGTCACAAAAGTCAAAAGTTTATTAAAGGCGTTACAATATTTTGAAAACAGTGAATGTGTTGATGTTCTTATATATTCATCAACGAACAAAATGCTCAAGTACTTTAAGGCGCATACTGCCATATCCGAAGCAGGGAGTACTCACAATTATTCAACGAATATTGTAAAAATTACATTCCAACGACATTCCGATTAAAAATCGTGTAAATATAATGTTATAAAATATTTTGTATATTTTTTTAGAACACTGTTCTTGGAGTGTTAGTAATAATTATATCTGTAGAACAGTAATTGGCGTAACGATTGATTATTACTAACATTTGGGATGACTAGGTAATATAATTTAACGGTTTATGTTTTTTATTATAAACTGGACTGTATTATAATAATTCTGTGTATGAATGAGTGAGTGTTAATGTGACAGTGAAATGTATAGAATGATATTTTTTATAATTATCACGTGAATATATGGGACATGTATTATATATACGTTTTGTATTAAAGTATTTTTAAGCTGATATAATTTATAGTAAATACATAATCTTCCTAACACTGAATATTGGGACCGTACTAGGATCGACCGTAACAAAATATATAAGAGTTTTAGACTACTTCTAGAAGATGTATCCGTTATGTACGTACCTAAAGAAATGTTATATTGAAATACTCAAAGAATCTCCATCGGGTGGTCAATATTCCATCACAATCTATTACCGCATTAGTGATTAAATAATAAAAATATTTTTTTTACAAAAATTTTAATGAAATAAATTTTAATACGTATATTTATTAAGAATTTTATTTTATTTACGAAGTACCCTCCTGAAATCCTACAAAATATACCTAATTGCAATAAGCCCGTTTCTTTCTGATAAAAATATTCCTCTAAAAACATACATATAAAAAAAATCCTTATTGATAAAAAAAAATCTTTCTTGTACCCTGTATACACGATCAATCAGAATCTGAATCGTTTAGAAACAGATTACTAATCCATTGCTGCCTAAGATCGAAAAAAGAATCTGTTCAACGCAATGAATTTTGTTGAACTGTCAAAATTAAACAGATTAGTCGTAAACGTTTACAAAAAATGTTTTGCGTAATTAGATAGCTGGGTTAAATGATAAAGAAGATCGAGCCAGTTACTAACTAGCTACTCGGCTCGGGGTCAAATCTATCCATCAAAAAGTCTCGCCAAAATATAAATTACATTCAACAAAAACGTTACATAACAACAATCAATTGTGTCAATAAAACTACGGATTACGTATTTCGACCCGAGACTGCTTTCAATTAATGTCATCGGTGTCAACTACCGAAATAAACTAGTTTGTAATGTAATCTTTAGAGGCCAAATTATCACACAACAATCACATGATCGATGTTTTGTTTGCCGGCTGGCAAAACACGTTACTTGTGCATTTTTATCGTAATGTATGACGCATTATAATTATCATTAAATAAATTAATCGTAACTACGAGTATAATATTATAAATGCGAAGGTGAGTTTGTTTGTTTGTTACGCTTTCACGCTAAAACGGCTGAACGAATTTGAATGCAATTTGGCACATGGGTAAACCATGACCTGGAAAAGGACATAGGATACTTTTTATCCCGATATTCCCACGGGATCGAGACTTATGCGGGTGAAACCGCGGGGCGTAGCTTGTAAATAATACATTATTATTTTTATAAAGAGTAAGTCTTGTTTTTGTGGGTTGAAGTAATCTCACAAACTACTAAACCGATTTTGATATTTATCTATTATATTTATCCGTTATATTTATCCATATATTTTATATTATATTTATCCGTTTGAATTTATTTCCCTAGAATGAGCATTTCCGATATTGAAAATAATTTATGGGAATTTTGTGCTGGTAACCAACCCTACTAATTATTTACTATTGGGAATATAAAAGAAAGAATCACTTAAAAAAAAACTATAGTTTATTCTTCAAAAAGAATTTCAGCACAGCCAATACATTCAACTTAATTTAGTAGCAAAACAATACGCGATATTCGCCGTACAACAAAGTATACTTAGTATTAGAATACTAAATAAATACTAATAAAATTACTTGGCATGTTTCTTCTGGAACTCTTTCATGTATTTCGATAGAGTTTCCACTTCTTCCACCGTCACGGCGTTGTAGATTGATGCCCGGATACCACCGACATTTCTGGAAATAATCAGCAAGTTAGTTAGTTCCAATCATTCAACAAACTGGGGTAGTGTATCAGGAACAGGGAGCCTATGTCAACAGAAGACATATTTTGGCTAAAACGATGAAGAATACATCTACTCAATTATTCGTGAACGGGCGCTGTCAGTTGGGACTGGTCATCTCTTAGCTGCCATGGTTTATTTTAATTTATTTAAAAATTTTGAATAGTTCTTTGTTTTTTTTCTTTTTATTACGGACGCTTTTACAAACGTGTACGTCTTTCTACATTGTTCTCACATGCATAATTTCAACATTAATGATGTAAACCAATATTTTGTACCAATTTTTTTATTTAAATGAGTGTCCGTGGAGTTTCTTGCCCGTTCTTCTTCATAGGTACCTACTACGCTTTGGAATGGGCAACTAGCTTCATATTTCTGACTGACCGACTTCTTGACAATTTAAAAGTGCCTGTAAATGGTTTAATAGAAATAAATGCTTTGAATGTTGAGTTTTTTTTTAAATTGCAAATTAGTACTAGACAAAAGCCTTTTCCAAATAGCACCGCAAAATCCGATTATTATTATTATTTATTATTAGATCAAGAAGATGGGGCCCCATGAAAAAGCAACAGGTGTGACAGGAAGCGCATTCGCTCATTGCGCATTCACATTGAGCGAAAGCAACCAATATCTAGATATTCATTCATAGCAACCAACGAATATCTATTCATTGGTTGCTATGGATGTGTATTGTGCATGTCACATTACGCTAACAAAACAAGGTTTGGTCACAACTCGACGATAACATTAAGAGGGAACAGGGCCTGCGAGAGATTTGAAAAATAGGTTTTTGAAGAAACTATTGCCGTCGTCTTACCTCAAGTCTGCCTCTGCAGAGTGCGATAGGGACAGCTGCAGGTGAAACTGATCATATCACAAAAAAAAATTGACGAGATCGACGTTTCGTGTTCCCCTTTTTTCTCCTCGAAAAGTGAGCCGATTCAATTATTTTTTACATCAAATTTTTAAGAAAGTGTATGTCTAGGATCCTATCATTTTATTTTATGATAAAAACTTTTCGAATTTGTCTAGTAGTCCTCTAAACACGTCGGTAAAAATGAGGCATTTTTGCAATTTTTGGAAGGTCATATTTTCATTACCAATAAGTTGCTGAAAAAAAGGAAATAACAGGGACGTGTCTACAGCAGACTTTGATTTAATGAAAAAAAAAAATGATTGCATGGCATTATTCAGGAAGAAAAAAGGGGAATACATTCGTATTGACGGCACGGTTGGCGCAGTGGTTAAGCGATTGACTGCTGCACTGCGTGTCGCGGGTTCGATTCCCGCAGGGAACAAATATTTGTATGACCTACAAGTAGTTGTTCCGGGTCTGGCTGTTTGTGTATGTGAGTATAAATGTTTGTAAACGCACCCACGATACAGGAGAAATTCCTAGTGTGGGGCAAATTTTAGAAAAAAAAAAAAGTACAGAGAATCGCAGGCCCTGTTCCCTCTTAAAGTATTCACTAAAACCAGCTCTGGGCATGCAGTGTGGATTAGTAGAAAATAATAAACATGATAGTACTGATAATCCATATTTACCTATGTCCTTTCAGCTGAATAAGTCCCAACGCCTCAGCGCCCTTCAGGAACTCCTTTTCCAAATCATCATTGGGTGGTGACCCAATTCTGAATGGCACATTCATTTTACTCCTCGCATTCTTGGCTACGGGAGCGGAGTAGAAGCCGTTGGATTGTTCCACTGTTTCATATATGAGCGAGGCCTTCTTTGAGGCTGATTTGGCCATGCCTTCCACGCCTCCGTTTCTCTCTACCCATTCTAGAACTCTTCCCATGACGTAGATACTGGAATTAAAAAAAAAAAAAAAAATGGTGACAATTTTTTTTTTTAACTACTCAATTAAGTTAAGGACATGGTTATTAGTTCAATATCGAAATGTTTTACAAAGCACTTTATCTACTCTCATAACGTGATATTCGAATTATAAACTTCAAAACGAGTTTATAGTGACATACTTTATAAACCCAATACCGAATTTTAAAAATAGAATCATATTATAACAGTTTTTCTCTAACAAAATAATGCGATAAAACAATTATTTTACTATTACGATACAGGGTAAATCCAAGAAGTTAATACCTATCACAAAGGAGTTTCCATCAACATTTGTATTATGGAACGTATAAGCTGAGGACTGCAGCGCCTGCTCTAGCGCATGCGCAGTGATGTGTTGGGTGCAGGCGCTATTCATACGTGAAGTTGTACTGAATTTCGTAAGATTTTTTTATTCTTGATCTTTTATTTAGTAGGTTCAATCCCAATGTATAATGTACATTCACCTCCACACCATCTCCTACACACAGAACAGCGCGTTATTTGTCTTTGTTTTATTTGTCTTTTACTCATATAACAATACTGTGTAAGTACCCATTTTGTTCCTGCATTTTTGATTGTATAAGTTCATTTAATATTATGATCAGGTTTAATAACTTAAATACAATTACATAACCCGGGGAAGGGCGGAGTATCCTAAAACAAGCATACTATTTGCTTAAATGGATTCTCCACATTGTAACTAGAATAAGGTATTTAAGTTGAAGCAATAAACTATTTTTATTTTTTTTTATTTTAATGTATGAGAGTAGATAAAGTAGTGTACTGACATAACCAGGTATTAAAAGACACGCTCGTGTTTCAATACCCCTCATTATGCATCAGTTTCATAAAGTACTATTATATAGCATTTTATCGTATTTGCCATTCATTTACCTCCTCATATTAACTTTAAATTCCTTATAACTGAACATGACCTACCCCAATAACAATTTATAGAAACTCATTACAACTTATTTTATAGTTCATCAGTCACATGCTACGAGGTTTGTTGGTCGCAACCTGATGTTATCTATCTCACTAAAAGCCTCATAATAACCCATTATGGTGATATCTATTTTTAGAAAAAGTCAGGCGACAATTTGGCCGAAAAACAAATAAGTTAAAAGGAATTTTTCTACAATTTTATCAGAAACTAAGTACATTACAATCTTTATAATATGTTCAGGTGTACAGTACAATAACACATAGTTCTGGTACTTATTTTATGATAAAACCGGTTGGTAAGGAAATTGATAGACAACGTGTAAAATATTATTAGAAAAAAAACATGATAGTTATCCGAGTAGATTCTTTGTTATTTGTACTTATTCACGAAGATAATAATCTCTACCTATACCTGATTTGTTTTTTAAATGCAATATTGTATACTAAGTTCTTGTTGGAAATGAAGCAGCCAGTCTATCTGATAACTAAGGGTCCCCGAAACGATCACAAGCAATTGTCAACTTTTACGTGATTGATACATATTGATACGCATAATGATCGTCTACAAAATGTAATTGAAACGATTGACAATAAACACACAAAACATTGACGATTGCAATTGATCGTTTCGGGGACCCTTTTAGTTGTCACTGCTACCTAATGGACACAGTAAAATATGGACAGTACAGAAAATACGTAGTAAACGTTCGAAACGGCCCACTCATACAGACGCGCTCATTGACGAGACCCCAAGCGATTGTCGCGGTGCTGTCAGTTACGGGTGCCGTGTCGAGATCGCCGTGATCTTTTTTTAATCGAGCGTATGTCATTATTTCAACAAATGAGGCCTAGTTACCATACTGTCCATATTTATATTGTGCTATGAATAACAGAGGCGTTGTAGGTGCATTGCTATCCTAGAGAATAAGGTGAAATGTCTCGTATATCTCTAAATACATCGGTACCCCTTTAATCCTATAATACAAATGATACTTACGCAAACATAGGTGGAGTATTGAGAATAGAATCTGCCTTGACATTTGCCGTCCAGTCGAATAACGAAGGGCATATTGGCAGTGCCTGATTCAGCAGATCTTCTCTTACGATGACTAAAGCTACGCCAGACGTACCAATGTTCTTCTGTGCACCGGCGTAAATTACACCGAACTGGAAGAAAGAAACATCGTTTACGGAATCTCTTGTTATAGGCACAAAACGATTAATACGTTCACATGGACCATGGACGTTAAAACTCTGGTCAAACTGAAGCGAATACCGCGCGGGATGCGGGACGAAATTCCTTCGCGTTGTCAAACATCTCCATACTAGTTAATTGACACAATTATTGTGTCAATTAACTAGTATGGAGATGTTTAAACTGGCACGAATAGTCGCATGACTTCCTAATCATTAAAACAAAAGTAGCGCG
The DNA here is from genome assembly GCA_949128155.2 of Xanthia icteritia. Classification (NCBI taxonomy): domain Eukaryota; kingdom Metazoa; phylum Arthropoda; class Insecta; order Lepidoptera; family Noctuidae; genus Xanthia; species Xanthia icteritia. The sequence goes on along the minus strand of OX421938.2, from coordinate 8,595,882 downwards.
CAATCACGACCCGCAACCCGCGAAGATTCATCTCAGTTTTAACAGTCCTTGAAGCGGTAATTTGATGACACAACATTTGCTGTCGTATAGCCTAAGATAAGATGGGTTTGTATAGAGACACAGTTCAGCAAAGCGCATCTATCTAACGCCTGCCAGTATTTTGAACATTTTAACAACATTACGTCAGTCTTTGACCCCCAAATAGTAACGTCAACATTTATATATCGTACACCACTAGTGCTCCTTATCGGACAACAGTTCATTATCTTATCATTTCTTAAGCCCATAACTATCGTCCGACTGATAAAAAATTAAGTCGGAGGCAAGCCTCAAATTCATTGCCAAAACACGACATGTGGAACATATCTTTTGTCATAAAATTCTCCACATTTTATCTACCTTCTTAGCAACCTTTATTCGCAAGCGCGACTTCGCAATGTCTGCTTAATGCCCGGGTAGGTCAGTATTATTGGGTTTTTTGTTATGAGGAAATTATTTGTATTAGACTAGTCTACAATTAGAAAGAAAAAACGTTTATTTGCGGTAAACACGACGCTAAAAAAACAACATAAAATAAAAAAAGAAACAAGTTTAGGGAAAATATGCGTCACATCCACGCAAAACGGCCATCGCTCAGCATAATGCTACGACCCTATGCAAGACAGAGCCCCAGCGCTGGTTTTCAGCGACAGCAATTAAATTGTGGCCGGCTAAAAACATCAGGGTCACTCTACTCTTTTGACATAGGACTGACATCATAACTGACAAAATATTGTTGTACTGGCAACTGTATTACACAGTCACCTCCGCCACCTTTCAAAAATAAAGGCGTGATGTAATGTTATGCTCCATATCGACTAGAGGTTAATCACTAAATCACCTCTCTTGTTGCTATGTAAGCTGGCGCGAACTACATTATTGAAGGCGGAGCGCTTTGATTATATACTTGGCGTATAACCGCGATCCGTCCAATTTGTTGGAATTCAAGCACGTGTAGTAGGTACCTGTACACACGTAAACGCGGAACTTACACTTGCACGAGACGCATGCACTTAATGCACCCGCGTCCTATATTATGCATTGTCGTGGCTTGCGCAGAGGCCATACTAGACGCATGCTTCAAAAGCTAGGGCATTTGGAAATTTGAAGTCCTGACAAAGAGCCGGACATTTTACTTTTTCTTTCTTTTTTTAGTACTCATTGCACTTTCAAAACAAACTTCTCAAGTAAAAAAAGTCCGGGCAATGATACACCACCAGATTTTTTTATACCCGGACAGATGGCAACTCTACATGCAGAAGCAACAAATATTTCATCAAGCTAAGAAATTGATAACAAAGATTTCATAATGTTATTAATGAGACCACTGGTTATCTGTAACAATTAGTATTAATAGCTATCAGTTTGAACTGGTTTGTTTCATATAGTAACTGATTCAGTAATTCAGAAAAAAACTTTACTATACCTACAAAGTTTACTCCTGTGAAACAGAATATTTCTAAAAAAAAAAAATTGGTATTTGGCTTAAGCCGCTAACAATTACTTTTGTAGTGTGGACAAAAATAATTGTTCACACTATACAATAGATATGCCATTTTATATTTCTGAGTATTTGGCTGACATTGAAATTGCACTACAAACATAAAAACCAAGTAAAAATTCCTTACCTTAGAAACATCAACTTTCTTAGACATAATATTTGAGGACATGTCAGCAACTAGAGGTACTCCCTTAGTGTCAGGAATAAAATCAAACTCCACCCCTGAAACATAAAAACATGATCAATGCTTGTGCCTTCTGTGTGAGAAGAAGCCTTTGCCTTGCAGTAGGAAAATAACAAGGCTGGTATTAATAAAGTCCTATTTCTCTCTTCCCGTCACTTTACAATCATGACCAAAAAATGTGACATCTTTAACCTCTTTGCCACTTTGGCATAATGGGGCAGATATAGAGAATATAGGATGCAGAGAGCGAAGCAAGCTCAAAATTTTTAACCTACACTAGGTGGGTCGATCTCTGGATTGAGATTCTGGTTTCTCATATTTCAGGGGGTATTGGAACCCCCAACCAACCACCCCCGTATACATTTTTTAAATATTAGAAATATTTTATTTAAATATTACCTACTTAGCAACTAATTATTATTTTTATTAATGTGCAAAAACAAATACACATTGAATCATTCAGGCCTTGTGCTAATTAAGATAAATTTTCTCATTGAAGCTACTCTCTGTCGCTGCTATTGCAAAATACGTAATTGGGGTCATTTAAGTGCAAAGTGTACACCACTTTCACAAGGATATAGGAATAATGGTTATAAAACAATGACATTATAAAGAAGCATAAAATTTAATTTGTTTGTGCCAATAATATTTTGTTGTTACTATGGCCTCTTATCAGTAATTATAATTTTGCATTTGATATGCTTTTTACTGATGAAGCAATAAGGTTACCTACTCCCAATTTCTTAAACAAATAAATTAAAATAAACTATCTACAGAGACATACCAAAAGATAAATAATAAAGATATTAAAATAGATAAATGTTAATAAAGAGATAATAGAAGCATGTTATCAGCTGATAGTTACCGTGAATAGTTTCATTGGTACAAATGTGTACATATGATGCATTAGGATCAAGATTCCACTTGGATTGGTCCGGGATGTCAACATAGCGATCAACGGGAGGCAGGACCAAGTTCACTTTACCATACTTCTTTGCCTCTTTTGCTGCCTTTGCTGACCAGTCACCTAAAAAGAATAAAATAGTTAGTACCCACCTATACAAGCTTGCTTAAATCCTAGTTTAATCAACAGCAGGTTTTAATGAATGGTAGAATTGTGTTTATAATGTAACGATGAAGAAGAAACCAATGCGTAGAAAAAAACATTGTTAAAGAAGTTTTCTTGACTTTTCGACATACTTTTTTTCTTTATTTGACTTATCAGACAGTGTGTGCAGTGTGTGTGTTTAAGTGCACGAAAAAACAGTTCTATGTGTTCATTGTCAAGTTAATATTGTCACGAAATAATTAATAAGTATTTACCAGTTACGACATAGTCCGCTGTTCCGGTTCTGGAGATCAAGTTAAGAGGAACTGCAGCAAATTCACCCGTTCCTCCACCAGCCATAAAGATAATTTTGTAGTTTGCCGGCACATTTCTGAAATAAACATCTTTATCTTGAATTTGAGAGGCAGAAAGTTGTTCTCTTGCTCTACAGGAATTCAGATTTATATCGTAAAATTATAAAATAAGACGGGAATTTATTGAAATTGTGTTCTTGTGTTGTTTTTAGCTTCAATTTTTTGAAAACATCAAATCAAAAATGTCAGGTGTCATTGTCAAATATGTCAAAATTTGAAAATTCCAAAATTCCACAGAAAATTTTTACAGTTCATTCTTAAATCAAATCATTTGAAGTTAATGACAAGGACACCAAGGACATGACTGTGCCATTGAAGTGCTCATCTGCCTGGTGGGTAGTGTGGGTACCAGTCATTATGACGTTTATGGTGAATGATGTTCGACTAAAGTACAAACAAATTAATTCATTTTTCAAATGTTGGTGTGCAAAAGAAATCAGACCACGTTACGCGCGGTTTTCAAAAATATGTCTGAGTTAATAAATAAACCAGCATGTTAGTTAACTACGATTTAACAAGCATTCATTACCCATTAATAGGTACTAAGAATGCAAATGTTATTTTTTATATAACATTTGCATTTGCATTTATTTAACATATACTCACAGTAATCTTCTCACAACATTTTGCACTTCTGTATTAAACTGCATGTATCCTTTAGTTCTGTGACTAGTCTCAAGTAAACTTATACCAGAGTTGTCGAAGTTTGTTAGTTCATTCCTTATGATATCGTATACCTGACGAATCAAACATTAATATTGTAAAATACCCAAGCGTATACCGATGCTAATTAAGCATACATTTTTTTTTATTTAAAGTTAAAAGTTAAAAAAAAAACATTAAATGACTTACTTCTTCTGGCATTTTGGCTGGGCCAGCACCAAAATTGTGAATTTTCGGCATGTTTTTAATTAGGTAGGTACTAAATACACGAGTAATTTTTCCGACTTATCAAACCACACTGTCTCGCAGGGCTCGCGTCTACTCAAACTGAATCGCTAGGTTATCGCCCTGCCTTTATTATGTGCGCGACGACCGGTTTACTGAGCACATGAACGACATTCATTCGTGTGCAAAATACTGAGATCGGCACCAAATTATATGCTGAAGTTACGCGTAATATTGCACCCAATGTTATTGAATATTTTTGACACTAATATTAGGTAATCGCAAGATTTATCAGTAGACTTAACAAAACAAACAAATGTGGGTATTTTTTAAAGATTTCTCTTTCTATCTACTAAGGTAATGAAAAAATCTGTAAGACCTTTCGGTAATGTTCTTGAGATAATTTTATGCACATATGTTATTATTACTGTTTAACTAGTAAGAAACAGATTTTTCCACACCACTCGTGGTGCCACTAAATAGTTCACTCACAAATAATTTTCACCATTTGTTATTGAAGCCATCCATCAGATCACATGCTAAGTATTCTAAGCATATAATAAAAATGAAATACTGTTCGTTAGTAAGCGCATCATTCATTTCGAAACGGCTGGACCGATAAGGTAATTTTCTAAGACGACCCACTGACCAATTTTTTGTTTTAAAATGTTCGTAATAGTCTGAATCAGGTTTTCACGGAAAGAAAAAATTGTAGCCGGGAACATTGAAAAATTCAGGTAAACTGAAAGTGTATTTTCTATCTGAGTTATTTATGAAATAATGAAACTTGGACAGATGTCTGTCGGGTCACCTAGTCACAAATATAAAACACACATTCATTAAATTGAACGAATCCTATCCTTCAATTAAATCAATGACTTCTTGATCCTACTCGCCAATCAACTCCTCCGACTAGTAGGTAGAATAGATTCAAGGTTAGCAGAAGGAAAAAATACTACCTATCTACGTTAGTAGGTACTTACTACTTATTTTCTGCTCACGTTTTCATAGTTCCATTGCCACAACCTGATTTGACTGATTATGTATAATATCAATACTTAAATATAAAATAAGTACCTTTGCCTACGTCCGCCATATTATCACCGCTTGACACAGCACCCTAATTGAGTAACACAATCAATCATAATCTGAATAATTTTGAACGATATTGGTGCCGATTCTCTTCTCACAAATGCCTCTAAACTAGACTAAAAAGCACCAAAATGTAGTTTATTTTTGTCAAACGATGATTTCCCATTCTGAAATAGACCAAAGTGAAACAACAACTATATTTTAGTTTGACAGCACTAAGATGGCACTGAGATTTTAATTGAGTGAAAATGACAATTTTGCTATTCTGAATTTGACGTTTTTCACCTAAAACTTTAATTGTCTAACTAAATCTGTGTGGAATACTATTAGTTGTCATGGACTAAAATTCAAACCAACAGCTCGACTTCAGGTCCAAAAACAGTACTGTATTTTCTTCTTTTCTTTTGCTTACCTATATCTCGAAAATGGTGTCCTATCGCAAAAATAATGAAAATTTAAACCCCCTTCATAGAACTCTCATACCCCTAATTTTCAACACGTAGATAATATTTTTTCATATTTTCCATACAAAAAGTGAAAAATGCCATAAAACACGTCGAGGCTGCCCTGTGTGCGCCTCCGGCTCTAAAAAAAATCACAGGATAGGGCAAACGAGTATGGACCACGTGGAGTCGCGATTGTCAAATTCGATTTTAGTTGCGTTAAAATAATTTTTAAATTTAGAAATTCTTTATTCCAGAATAGCGTTAAGATTCTCATAGCCAAAAGTAAGGAATTTTTGTGATAGTTTAGTTCGGTGTACAAGAGAATCAGCCCCATTGCTAAACCATTGCTTCATTCATAAGTTCGAAAAATTTGTTTGCTCAACAACGTAAATAACGCAATAAATGTTGATGAACTGTCAATATGAAACAGATTGTGATTGATCGTGTTTCACGCAATTAGAGCTCTGATTAGAATACAGTGGTCAAACGCAAGTCTATGTGAAATAAAAAAATAAAGTTTAGGGAAATAAACTGACAGCATTTCTTACTTACCTTACATTTGTATAGGTTATCAGCATGAACACTAGGTAAGTACACCCGTTTGTAATTTTGAAAGTCAGTCAAACCAAGGAAACAAAGCATTGACCCCGACTTTGTTCGAATACCTACAGACTAGCAATGAAGTTATACAGAATACCTAAGTAGGTATAAGTATTTATGTATTTTCTAAATTATGTACCCAGTAGGTATTATAACTTTGCCATCCTTCTTGCTTCTTGTCAAAAATCAGTAGTACTCCGTAAATAAAGAAAAAAATCCATAATAGAGTCCATACCACCTATCCCGGAATAATTTGTTCCTTTACCAATAACATCTTATTCTTTCCTCCCACCTTTATTGAGGGACCTACCCAGAAGGCCAGAACTCAAGGTGCCTCTTATTTATTACACAGCAGGAAAAGAGTGGGTGCTAGGAGTTACAAGTTCTATGTAATTGTACCTATGTACAATCACAGTTTGCACGGCAATAAGATGACCCACTGACCCAAATATTACCCAGTTATAACTAGGTAGGTAATTATGAATGAATTACCTGTTCACGCAACTCGTATTTGATGGATTGAAAATTCATTAAAACAGAATGTCTCAAAAAAAAAACTCATTTAATGTGTTGTATAATTAACGATTTCTTTACATATTTAAATCCTAATAACTGTTCCTTTTGGTGTTTTCTGTATATCCTGGAACAGGTTTAGACTTTGAATATTTTGTAACTATTTGTCACCAAAATATTCGTACTTCCTGTGTTTCTGTTTGTTTCCACCCACCTAAAATAAAGTCTTCCCATTGATGATTTGTTTGAATAAGAGTGGGAACACAATGAGCAGATGTAGGTACACGTGATTTTCGTTTCAGTTCATTCATTCGGTCTCAACTTGTATTGCCATTCTAAATTAATGAGTATTTTTGCTTGTAAAATTCTGAACGTTATTTGTTCTCAAAGTGGGCAATGTCGCATATAGCTGTCAAATATATCGCTGTTTTGTGAAATAATCATTGGAATCAAACATCTCTCTTTATGTTAGATTTGTTACATATGAACTTTTCCAACAAGAAATTTGTTATTATGTAACAAATCTAAGTTAGAGAGAGTTATTAATGATTCCAATGATTATTATTCTGTAAATACATACCTGATGACATTTTCATAGTCGCGAAACATAATAATTATGTTTCGCGACTATGAAAATGTATGAAAATATTATTTTCATCAAGATACAACCCGACACTGACCTGTATATTGCAAAAAACGTAAGAAAATTTGAATTTTGCGGGCTGCAACTGCAGATTCACCATTTTGGCAATATTACTCTATGGAAGTATGAAATATGGCTAGCTAGTGAACTAAAATATTGGTTATGAAATGTAATAATTAAATCGTAACTAGTGTTTAAAAACTTTCAAAATGACTTTTTTAACATGGTTAAAACATCATATTCAGTGTAATAATTGCAATTCATATTCTAGTTCATTAGTTAGCGATGTTTCATATTTCCTTACTGTGTGTTTGCACTGCCGAAACATACACAACTAAACATGTTAAAATCTTTAGCTTTAGTTTCTGTCAAAGTTCCATACAATATTTGACAGAAACTAGAGATTTCAACATGTTTTTTTGTGATGTTACACCAGTGCAAACGCCCTGATAAAGTAGTATTGCCAAATTAATCAAAACAGGTAAATATTTGACAGCTATTTGCCACACTGCCAATTTTTCGAATAAACGCTGGCGCTACTATGCACTGATTGAATGTACCGAGTACCGACGATTCATGTTGATGCTAGTCTTTGTTTTCATGATATCTTCGATTGACAATACATTGACTAGACGACCACTGAAATGTCGAACCTTCAATAAAAATGGATACATAAATATAGAGTCGATCAATTCGATCATCTACAGATACAAAAAATCTTTTCCACCAATCTATTTAAAAAAAAAGGAACCTGTAATGAAGAAGACGGATAAATATATAAATTGTCCAAGGGAAATAGTTTGGTTATCAGGAAACCTGAACTAAGGTATATCAATTGACATTGGTCAAAGGCGTTTGACAACAAAACCACTTATTTCACAGCGTGAGTATTGGCAACCCAATGGTACAGAAATAAGTTGTAACGGTGGTAATGGTAACACTACACTGTCTTCATTTCATTCATTCGTTTCATGTTCATTCGGTCGCTTGTAATTACATGCTCTGTGGTCGCTTGTCTTCGATTTTCACTTGAAAAAGAGAGTAGGGCATTATATATCGTATTTTGTTTTAATTTACGGTTACGGAAACGTATTTGTAACAATAAAAAGTTAATTAAAAACTGTGCTGTTAAATTGTGCAAAGGATATGCCTCCAGTAAAAGATGAGTCGATAAGAGAAACCAACTGTTTAGAAATTATAAACATTGTTGAGAAGAGTCCTGGCAAGAGTACTCTGGTTGATGTGAGGGCTTGCAACAAACCTGCCGCTAAGGTAAGAAATAACCTAAGACCTAAATTATCGCTGTTATTTTATAAAAGACCGTACCGTGTCGAAAGTATCGATTTCGATTCTCCGTCCGTTAGGATTTCTGTACGAACGCTATTATGGTATTTTCCGTTCCAAATTAGTTTTAGCCACTTTAGTAGTTCCTTTGTTTTACTATAATAATAGATCAATATTTCAAAAGCGAATTATTCTTTCACACTTTACACTACTAATAAAACACAAGCAACACTACAGAATTATATCAGCATGTTATGTAGTTCTTACAACACTTTCTCACCAACTATTTACGGTTTGTCTTCAATTTACATTGTAGCTCTACAGCTGTTAAACTTGCACTTAGTTTTCTAAAAAACTATCAAAAAGACTCGTCACATGGTTTCACAAACAGAGTTTATCACAAAGTTAATAATCACATGGAACTAAAATATGAAGAAAATTAAACTCATATCTTCAAAGAAATCCCATGCTGTGGTACACACGGCTACACATCAAGCTATACATTTCCACTATAAGCTTACCTCGCATTAAACGGAAATCCTATACAATGCGAGATCAGAATAAACTGGAAATTTATAGCTTGATGTGTAGCTGTGTGTACAGAATAGACTGAATTGATTGACCAGAACCATGTGTTGTTTAATCACAGCAACAGTTGCTCGCCCCTATAACATGGGACTTAACTAAACATAACTGGCAAAATATGGGTGTACTATAGGTACACCTCTGCCTAACCCTTTGGGGAATATAGGCGTGATGTTAGACTATATAAATAAAAGTACACATGCTCAATAATTTTTGCAAAACCTTTAGCATAAAGAAATTCTGTGTATTATGCTGTTCTAATACTTAGCATTAGGTAGTTTCCTATCTATAAGTTTGCCAAGATAGTGGGAAAGTCATAATTCTTGTTGTGTTCTTTATAATTTAGATAAGTATCAACTTCTGTAACTAATCAAAAGAGCTAGGGTGAACTACTGTGTCAAGTCTTATGGGGTCTGTTCTGTTTGAAATAATTCCTTATTCCTTTATAAAACCAGAGGAACTACAGCATTTTAATGTCATTTCAATTGAAATGTCGAGCTTTCCCTTATTGCCTCCCCACAAAAAGTCAGTACAATAATAATTTAATCCTGGCTCTGCAAAACAATAAGTTAGAAGCTACGGTTACAAACTTTTTAAAAACACATTAATCTTATAACAATGCTTCCACTTTATAAGAGTGTGAATAATTTGAATCTCAAAATAGAATAAATCTATATTGTCTATTAAACTTGATACTCATTTTAAGCATAGCATTCTCCTCATAATTGTACGATTGATTGTGAGCGATGTGAGTTAGCATTTTATTACAAATACAATACAATATACAATATATTTTATTTGACGTAAAAAGTACACATACAGGGTGACACTTAATTTAAACATGGAAATAGCTTGGTACAAAAATATTAAGTGGCACATTTGTTGCATATTGCTATCTGATTATGTAGACTCATCTATTATCAAGGATCAAACTACACACTTATCATGCCTTGACAGAATGTTTGTAGACAAGAAAATAACAAATAAAGCAAAATAAAATTTCCTAGTAAAATTCTAAACCTTAAATTCCACCCTATTCTATTTGTCCCTTGATAAAAATAATATTGCAAGTAATGCCCTTCATATTATTTATTATACAGGGTTAAAATAAAACACTTGAAAGTAAAGCACCTTTTCAAAGGAGATTTATTTATAGCAATAGAAACCATATATTTTACAGTAAACCAAATAATTATAACTGTCCTAAGGGGCAGACATTACTATCAAAAATACCTTCTTTCAGTTTTTTGCTCTGTATATATTTATATTGAAACATGTAATTTGAAAATGTTGTGAAGTCAATTATAAAAGCTGACTCAACAGCATAATTATCTATAGTAGTTTCATATTAATCAGATAAAATGCTTTTATGCTAATCCCTGACAAGGCAACATAACTTTCCCATGTAAAGGTATGATACAACTTTTGAGATAATAATTATTTTGAACAATAGTTTTGGTACAAATTATGTAGGCATCATTCCCAGGCGGCCATCAAGCATTTGGTTAAACATAGTTTATAACAGAAAGTAATTAACTTTCTATGTTCATTTAACAGTAAAAAAGTTTTTCAAGGGACTAACATACTTCGGTGAGAACTAGTCCACAACTATGTTATAGTGTGTAATACTTGTATTTTATTATATACTGACAATAATAGAAAAAAACAATAGTAACAGTTAACTTCATTACTTGAGTTTTTTTTTTCAACATGGGTCAGTATATCGGCTATTCCAACCATTAAAGACAGGAAGATGAGATGTAAGAAATCCATCTTGAGTGGTTAATACTAAAATTATATCCTATCAGAAAACCTTCGCCTAGCAGGGACATCAAATTTTCAATTGATTGGCACAGCTGTTGTAGCCATTTCAGAAACTCAACCTGTATAAACTTTAACTACTAAGTAGTTAACCAATTATTTTAATTATTACTTTGATGCTAATTACTCTGTTTAACATAGAGCACAAGTACAAGGTGTAATACTACATCATCATCGATAGCCTTGTCCCACTCACTGCTAAGTATAGATCTCCTCCCTTTTGTGCCATGCATCCCTGGTCTTCGCGAGTCTCCTTCCCCGCGATCTTCTGTAGGTCGTCCACCCACTTGGTACATCTCTCGGCAACCATTCCGTTAGGGCTCTGCTCCACCTACCATCACTACGTCTATCAAAGTGTCCTGCTCACTTCCATTTCAGAGCCGCTACCCGTGGTCCGGAACCTAGTCTTACGTCGGATCTCTCAGTTAGGGACTCGATCTTTCAATAATAGGCCGTTAGTTGCCCTTTATGCAACATGGACTTTCTAAACAGTCGCTTTAGTGACCATCCATGTTTCGGCCCCTTATGTCATGGTAGGCAGGACACATTGTTCAAATAATTTAGGTTTCAGGCATTGTGGTATCTTCCGATCCCTAAAAACATCATCCAGCTTGCCAAATACCGCCCTGCCCTTGTTGTATGCGTCTCGAGATTACCTTAGTTTGGTAGTCTCTTCCAAAAGACAAATTATGTCCCAGATATACTTAATGGTCCACCACCTCCAGCGGCTTACCACAAATTGTAACAGTTGGTAACACGCCTCTGGTAATGTTAGTCATCACCTTGGTCTTGGTGTACACCTTAAGAGAGGAATTAAATATACAGATTTTGCAGCATTGGCTCGAGATTATGCATTATCATGGCTAAAAAGAATCAAATCATTAGCGAAGCGCAGGTGTGACAAGTAGATCCCGTTGATGTTTAGGTACCCCAATTTTAGTCCCAATCAAGCGTCTTTAAAACTGCGGTAAATAACTTGGGTGAAATGGTGACCCCATGCTGAACCTCTTGATTGGAATTGGGCCAGCTAAAGAGCCGCAACTGCATTGTCACCGACTTGTATAGCTCCCGAGGGGGTCCACATTTATCGTGCATCGATCTGACAGCGATGAAGAGAATCAAAAACTAATACACACATAATTATTATTGTTTAATTATTACTCTTGACAACAAAGTAATGTAGGTAAAACAACACAATATTGTTTTTGTGATTATAATAAGTACAACATATTTTTTTTAAACAAATATATACAAAGTCAATCAATCAATTCAGTCTATAGTCCACTGCCTTACGATTGGGCTCTCTCTTACAATTTTATTTTCCTTCCATGAATATAATGAATGATACATCATTTAAGTCAGAACCACACAACAGACTACCAAACTTTATTTATAACCAAGTAAGGAAGCAATACAAAGAAAACATCCTTACAATATTTATGTTTACTAGAAGTGACGTCATAAAATCACACTTCAATTCAAACCATGACATAAGTGGTAAGGTAGGCCACTTCTGTTGCGCTGGTTAGTTTACTTTACTTTACTGTAGTCATTCTTTATGTTACGCTTCGCTGACAATCATGTAACATCCTTATCTTTCGAATGTACGTAGTCGAAAGTGTTACATTATTGCTAAATATTTTGTTTGAGTCATACTGCTTAATTGTACCACTTAGTGTGTTTGGCATCGGTAAAGCTTTATTATCAATTTAATCGTTTAATTTTGTTCTACAATTCTACATAAAAATGGCATGACATTTGAATTTTATATTATAAATACAGTAAAATTTTATGTGTGAGTAAAATAACCAAATTAAAAATTATATTGATGATATAACATTTGATTCTATTAGACTCCCAGTTTAGCGATGATGTGGAGTTAAACACAATATATTGTAAACTTTCCTAATGCCATTTAATTTACATGTATACATTCACATTATGTAATATAGTTGCATCATTAGTCGTATTATTTAATTGATGTTCTATCGACTATAATGAATTTGAATTTCTCTGGGAATCGACGACAACAACGACTTTGTAACGAGTGTCTTTTCACTTTTTTTTCTCGCGCCATTCGAGACACGCGCTTCTGCCGTTAACTTCGTACTCGGAGACCGGAGTATCATTTGGTAGCGACCTAGCGCAGGTCTGCACGACTATACAGAACAGACATACCATCTCAGTATTTATTCTATTGCACATTTTGTTTATTTTGTAATATGTTTTAATGCATCCTTTTTGTTTCTTTGGAACTTTCAGTGTTAAGGTACAGTGCATCATGTTGTGGGCAGCTGATTTTAATGTTATTTGTGTATACGATTATTGTATGTAAAATGCACAGAACTGTATAGTTTTGGAGTGTGCCTCTATGTAGTGCATGTATTGATATTGCACCAGTAGCGTGGACATCATGACTAATTCACAGGTATTGTTTTTTTTTTCATTGCACATTTTTATTTGGTATCTTAGACCATGTATTTAGATATACATGGAATGCTTTTTATGCTGTTTTTTTTTTGTAGTTATATGTGTAGTGCGAGTCGTGTCGTGAGACTCGACTATGGGAAATGTATTGCGACTTGGTATTAGTTCTTTATCTACCCTAGTGTATGGCTTCTGATAGTTATAGGGTTGTCAGACGTTCGTTATTGGCTCGATAATACTAGGTCACCCAGTATTCACATTTCTCACCTCAACGACCCTAGCTAGATAGTCATTTATGTCCTTGTTACACCTATACTTCCCGGGTTGATGTTTGTATGCGTGAATGAGTAAGCCAATAAAAACGACTTACATGGCCATGTGCGCAATATATTACGTTCAAGTACCTAATTATGCAGATATATGACACAATGGATCATTATTAAATCGCTGCTTATACGTACCAACCTACATAATTAATTGATACGTATCTAATAATAGTACCTACATGATATAAAAATGCTAAATAGGTAATTGGTTTTCCATGTGTAACTAAATATATGTTTAATTTTTATGTTTGTCACAAATAAAATAACAAATTATAACATTTATGCTTATTATACAGGCTGTTTCGTAATTTTCGTTTTGTATTTCCGTATCAAAAAATAAAGTAAAGATTTCCTTTAAAATATATTATTTAAGTTTTATTTTGATAAGTGGGTTGCTATTATATATTGCTGAAAAACAGTTTTCTACTTTTCACATAACAGCCTGTATATCGTTATTCGATATTTTTAGTAAAAATGCAGGGTCTTGTAACTTGATCGCGACGCAATCGCTTAACGATAAATCATAGATGAGTTAATAAGGTTTAAGCTCATTGCTCCACTTATAAATGTGGAGCGTGTGTATAAGACACTTGATATTAATAATCCGTTGCGCAATTATGGTTATTGCTCTTAATTCCCGCGGCATACACAAGACCGTTCATAGACAATTTAAATAAAACTGTTTTCTCTCGACGTTGTTTCAATTTGACTATGATAACGCAACACAGTTTCGTAAACGATTACGACAAATTTGTTTCATTTTAAAAGTTCAACAACATTTATTGCGTTACTTACGTTGTTGAGCAGTTTTTGTTTTCGAACGTATGCAGCAATGGATTAGCAATTTATTTCAAAATGATTCAAATTCCAATTGATCGTGTATTACGTAATTAGGGTACAGGTATTAAAAACGCCACTTATTTCGCTATGATTATCAATTTTCTATTTTGTTTCTTGTTTCTCGCAAAGCCTATGAATATTTTCTTGATGTAAATGGTTAACATAACAATCGACTATAAAACTGTAGTAGGTATAATGAGAGAAATTGATGCATGATGTCGTTAATAGGTTTTTAAAACATGCCTACTTTGATAATTATAATAAAGAGTGAGAGAAAATTATAACTTTTAATTATTTTTATTTTCTTTTATTATTGTTATTTTTTCCAATATTGTGCGTAAACCCGCGCTGGGCCTGCCTTGTGGACCATGGCTCGCTCCTCACAAAGAGGTAGCTTATTTATTTACACCTAAAAATAAATACATTGTAGAAAAAATCATGAGCACAGGGTCACTCTGCTGGTCCGTGGGCTTGATTCCCATCAGTGGGAATATTAAGGGTTCATTATTTGAGCTTCTGAAGCAGTAAAAAATCTTTCGAAATTCCTTAGTTTTTGCAAAAATATAAGGTTAATTAAAAACTTTACCTACATAATCGACTCGAATTTGCATTTTAATCACAATGATAAAAATTATATCAGTGTTAATTGAATAATTCATAAATTCAGATATTATCTCATATTTTCTCTTATTGCGTGCGATTGTTATGTCTGACTGTATGTAAAGGCAACAATTAGTAAGTGCACAAAATGTAAGTGCCAAACTTAAAAAAAAGACTGCCACTTTCCTTTGTTCAACTAAGTGTTTCGTTGAAAAAAAGTTAATTACTTTTAACTCACGTTAACTGTTCGTCTGTTATTTTTGTCAAATGAGTTCTTGTAGATATTTGAATTTGAAGTTTTTAATTATGTCTATGTGGCCATGTAATTTTATTTTGTAACTTCTAAAAACTGAGGAGGTAATACATTCGGTGAAACCTTTCTTCCCTAACCTAACCTTGACCTGCCTAAACCGACCCTAACCTACCCTACTAACCTAACCTTTCTTATTCTTATCGTTTAAAAGTTTTCACCGAAAAAAGGGTAGGTTCGGTGCCTAACCTACCCTACTAACCTAACCTTTCTTATTCTTATCGTTTAAAAGTTTTCACCGAAAAAAGGGTAGGTTCGGTGCCTAACCTACCCTTTTTTCGGTGAAAACTTACCTACCCTTCTAACCTAACCTTTCTTTCTCTTTTTCTTACCCTTTTTTCGGTGAAAACTTTTTAAAAGTATGATGTAAGTACATTACGATGATAATAAAAAAATAATTCAAACGTAATGAATGCTATTCGTAAGTGATGATGACCGTTCATAAACGGATAGTCATGGGAGGCATAAATAACAAGCAGATAATGATGTCGTTGTTACTCTCACTGAATGACGAAACCATTTATGAGCTCACTAGGTGTTGTCATTGCATTCTTGAGGTATTTTTTCTTTTATTTCTTTTTTTTAAACTTTGTCCTCCTTTTGGTCCGCAGTAGGGAAAAAATACCTTGCTTATTTTCTATCAAATAAATCTCAATCTTTATTTGTTTTAAAGTTATAACAACACTTGTTTTTCAAATTAAAAATACTGACGATTTTATAACCCGTCACGCGAAATACACTTATGCCAACTTAGTTGGCAGCTAGTAATGTTATTAGGTAATTAGTTAACTTTCGCGCGTATGTATAGTGTATTATGTATTAATAACAATATATTTAGTAGAAAAATATGTACTATATTCTATGCTTTGGTTTGCAATGATTCTTGCTTTTTTGTTTCCCAACAGCTCACACTGGAAAACGTTTTTCAGGTATGGTTCCGTGGCGTGAGAAGCTCCAAATTCCGCCACGTTTACGGCGTTCCTTTCAAACGGGAGCGTTGCTATGACAACATCAAGATCACTAGGAATGCGCACGATTCTAATTTCTGCGCTGTCAACCCTAAGTTCGTTGCCATAGTAACGGAGGTGGCTGGCGGTGGTGCTTTCCTTGTTCTGCCATTGGATAATGTAAGTATAAAAAAAATGTGAACGATATTTAAAAAAATATTCAACCTTGTTTTCCCTTTTAGATTGTTTTTTTCAATCAAGTGCAAGGTGCATTTTTAACGACTATTTTCCTTATCCATCCAGACTGTACCTAATTAATGGCCTTTGACCTTTATCATAATTGTCAAAAACAAATTGCATTCAGTGATGGCAGCTTTATTCAGTCGTTGCCGAATCAATTTTATTTTTATTAAAAAACTAGCCAAGTAAAATAGTATTATGAAAGCGAAGCACGAGAATGTGATGAATACTTATCGTCGAATAGAATAGCCATTTGTTTTGTGTTTTCTTCTATTGTCACATTATTACAACTATTACAAGACTTGCTGTTATTGCCGTTTCTGTTATTCAATCCTCACTTTCTAAAGTTTATTTAATACCAATTTTATCAAGGCAATGCCAACTCTCTTTTGTTTAATATATATAAGGTCACATTAGAATAGATGGACTAAATTTTAGAAATCATTCAGACCGCCAAAATAAGAAAAATGCATTAAATACTTACAAGAAAAATAAATCTGCTAACGAAAATACACTAAAAATGTTGGTTACCCAATGCCATTTATTATTTTAGGTCAAAATAAAATCACTGTAATCAGTTTTTTTTGTTTGCTTGGATATGTTTGGTTAGAGGTACTGAACGCTTAAAATTTGTCCATCTATTTTAATGGGACCTTGTATTTTTTTTTTTCTAAATAGGGTAAGTCAGATTTTGGCAAGATCTGCGTTTAAGATAATAACGCCAAGCAGTAGTAAAACTTAGTAGATGTTTATCAATCTACTATAGAATTGAGAATTCCTCAAATTCAATTACTTATTCTGGAGCTACTGCTAGACCACATTTCCAAACAGCGGAATTCGGAATAAAAACCAAAGATTTAACTTTTTCACCTCAGATCAAGCCAAAGCCTTTAGGAAAAGTACGTCGCTACCCTTGGTGGACGTCATCGGTTCGCCAAACGCCAATATTTACCTTTCTTTTACTAACATTGTGTCTGAACCACCCTAGTTTGTGCCCCTATAAGCTTTGTGTACACAAACCATGTTTGTACAAGGTGTATAACCAAGCCAGATTAATCAATTTGATAGCTTATCTGACGCAGATAGTCCCCAAAACAATAAAAAAGAATATAATTAAGTCGACAAACTTTTTTGAGGTCGCGCTAATTTGTCTTTTCCACCTGCCAATGAGCCATGTCTCTTAATTTTTGATACGTAACATCTTTCCTCTCGCTTTCCTGCAATCTATGGGAGTGATTTCGTGAAAAGGGACGGAAAGTGTGTAACAGGAAACCGGGGAAGCGCGCGCTGTTTGATTTGACCAATGAGCGCGCGCGGTGCTAGAGTTAGCCGTCAGATTGTATCAACCCATTTTCCGAGAGGTTGGTACTGTCAGCTAAGATGTCAGATGTTACACATCAAATGCGACTACTGTACAGCTCGCTCGTTTTTTTTAATATTTTCCAGTTTCCTGAATTTCATAGTAATATGGCGTCTCTCCTTTTTATAGTGCACATTAATAATACACTCAAATCATTAAGTCATATTAGGGCAGCCACCTTTTTAAACACCTGAATACATAATGTTCTTTACCTTGACACTTGAATAATTTACTACTATCTGCCCACGGTGGAGCATGGGCGGATAGTAGTAAATTATTCAAGTGTCTCATTGCGTTCAAAAGTAGGTACAAGCGTTATTGAAACATCCGCTGTGTAATCAAATCATTGCAATCTAACTGAAAATGAGCTGTGATTGCTAATAGCGTGAGAAATGTGTATCATTTATGATGCATTTGTAACAAAACTGCAACGTTCCAACATTTCGTTGTTTCGCACGTCTGGCGCAAGTGCTTGCAAAAGTAATTGTTTGTTAAAGCGGTCACTTTGTCTGATGTAAAATGATATGTTTATAAAGCGGAACCTATTATATTTCTTAAACATTTATTATCAAATATCTTAAGGCTCGTATTTTGAAACAAAGTACAGTCATGTCGTGAATCTCGATTTAAAACTAGAGAATTGAGACTAATATCAAATCTGGCAGTTGAAATCGAGATTCATGACTGAGCAAATAGCGGCTAGATTATGGGCCAAGTCAGGGCATTGGTGTCATTTAGGAACATTTTCTATATTCAAAATTGAAATGTTTTATGTCTCTTTTCCAGACTGGCCGGTTGGACTTCAACGCAAGTCGAGTGACGGGCCACAAAGGCCCCGTGCTCGACATAAAATGGAATCCTTTCAACGATAACATCATAGCGTCGTGTTCCGATGACTGCACGGTAATTTCGTTTGTGCCAATTTTTTTTTTCTGTGTTTTTTGTATCCGCAATTTGTTCATGGTAATTGATGCCTATTACCCGGGGATGTTCCGTTTGAACAATTTCTCGCGTTTTGTTGATATGAAAGCGTGTAGCCTGGTTGTCAATATATTATTATTATTTGCTATATTATTACGCGTAACGAGCATTGATTCTATTATCTTATCAAGCAGAAGTAGCTGTTTTCTCGATTGTATATTTTCATAATTTGCCTGGTGTCGTGTAAATAGGTGATATAATTTAAATTTCTGCGGCGTTCTGTATTTGTTATCATAATGTGTGCATTTGATTCGATCGTTTTGCATTCCATTTGAAATCCTTGAAACAATAATGGCTTTTACATAACAAACCGACATAAGAACAATATTATTATTGATTTGTTATTTTAGATTGTGACACCAATTGACTGCTTTATTGGTTGCTCCACTAATACCTACTTATTTGATATGTTGTTTCCGCTTCAACGAAGATACACTTTTCGGGTTACGTAAAAACAAAAAAACGTTGTGAAATAAATTACAACAATAATTCATTACAGTACCTATAGATAAACAAAACAATTTATATTGGAATTAATTAAAGAAACAGGGTGTATTATTTACCAAAATAATAATACTCGATAATGTTTACAGCACGCTTAGCATGACCACAATTGAAACGGGTTTTGTCGACGGAAGAATAGACAAAATGACAGATAAACAATTGCAATCTGTCATTTTGTCTATTCTTCCGTCGAGAAAACCCGTTTCTATGGTTGTCATGCTGGGTGCGCAGAGCTGATTTTAAACCTATATTAATATACATATTATCAGCCAGTAGCAGCTTTTGATCTCCTTCATTTGTTTTTAGACCTCATTCATCAAATCGTTAACATTTTTACTATCTATAGGTAAAACTATGGCACATTCCGGACGGCGGCCTGTCGATGCACTTGACGGACTGGCTGGTGGAGCTACACGGTCACAAGCGACGCGTCGCGTACATCGAGTGGCATCCTACGGCCGAGAATATACTGCTCAGCGCTGGATTCGATTATTTGGTCAGTATTACGTGTTAATTCTTCTTCATTTCTTTTTGGTTCTTGTCATTTTTATGGGGTTGGGGGGGGAGGGCAGGCGGGTTGGCGATCGCAGTATGGTGTTAAAAATGCATAGAAGACGCTGCTGCCCATTTTCTAGTAAGTCCCTTAGTCGCCATTTACGACACCCATGGAAAAGAAAATACGTTTATTTGCGGTAAATATGACGCAAAGAAAAAAACACGAGAATAACAAATTGGGGGAAAATATGCGTCAAATCCACGTTGGTTTGCAACGACAGCCGGAAATAAATAGGGTAGTGCTATTTTTTAAATCCGGATGCTGGATGCAGGAGGTACAGAATCGGTCGAAGTGGCGGTGCTTGGCGGAAGCTTATATCCAGCAGTGGGCGTCTTTCGGTTGAAATGATGATTACTTGTTAAGAAGGCTAGTTCCTGCTCGGTTTGGTTGGTGGTAGGACTTATTCTAAGTCCGCCTGGCTAGCTACCACCATCTTATCTAAGTCTGTCGCCATAACAACAATGTTAACAGCATTGTTGTGTTTCGGCAGTAAGATAGCCAACTGGCTATCTTACTGCCGAAACACAACAATGCGAATGAGAGGAACTCCTCTGTGGTTGAGGATTCCGGGTGAAATTCGCTTCCATCTTCGGCCTGATCATCACTTACCATCGTGAGATGCAGGCTAAGAGCTTCCCCGCAGTGAAGGTACTTTGGAAAAGATAGCACTGCAGTGTTCATTACTGTCCATAGTTTGTCACAAAATTCTTTATTTAAGATTAGTTTTGCCCGTGATTTCGCTCGCCGGAATCAGAATAAAAAGTATCCTATCCTATGTCCAGGTCATAATATATCTGTGTGATAAGTTTTATCCTTTCAGCCGTTAAAGCGTGAAAATTATTAATACTAGAATGTTGGTATTACTGTAAACTGTACTTTAGTAAGGAGCGGAGTAGATTGGGGCGCGTCTTCGTGGATGGCACTATCAATATGGATTAATCCCTTTATCCCGATTAGGTATAGATTACCTACATCTCGAAATAGTTACGGTTCAGCCAGCCTTAGCCACTATATTTACTCTATAGGGGTTAGAAGCCGCTAATTGTCCTTAGTGAAGAACAATCGCAGTTATCAACATATTTTGATTTGAATTGAAAAACTCGTCAAAACCCCCATTGTCCATAAAAAAACAATTGCAGTTATAAAAATGATTTGATTCATTATTGCAAATTCTTTCATTTTAAAGTAAACAAATTCATTCACCAGTTAATTATAATACCAGTCGATAATTGTATGATATTGTTCTTTATGACTTAACTGAACTTGAACACCAAAATGTGAAGCATGCATAACCCATAAACACGTTGTTCTAAAATTGAATTGCTCTTCAATTCTTCACACAGTGTTTTGTTCTGATTTGTGACCACTTTCGTACTCGCGATTGCCGATACATACAGAACTTGATATTATTTCCGATCGTCACGCGAGCCTCAACGTTTACGGTCGTTACGACTCTTTAGTTTTGCGTGTTGCATTGCTATCAAATTATTAAATGTTGGGGGACCGTTTGCAGAACAGTCATTTATATGACTTGGTAAAGCCATGTTTTAAAATTGTTAGCCGTCTTTACTGTTTGTTCCTGTTTTTTTTGTTTGATGTTCGGGTTTTTTAACTGATTATAAATATTTTATAAAAATTTTTTTTTGGTGCAGTGTACTTCAGTATTGTGCGCACTATGATTGCATCGACAAAAAAAAAACAATTAGTTTAGTTTAAGTATCTTTTCTCTATCTTAATAATATCTATACACATTATAAATTAAAGTCGCTTTTAGTGTCTGGCTGTGTGACCGCGTTGTTCTCAATGTGCTCTGCCCATTGCCACTTAAGTTTGGCAATTCTTCGGGCTATGTCGGTTACCTTGGTTCTCCTGCGGATCTCTTCATTTCTGATTCGATCATGTAGGGAAACTCCAAGCATAGCCCTCCATTGCCTTTTGGGTGACTTTTAGCCTTCTAATAAGGTCTATTGTGAGCGACAACTTTTCAGCAATGACCTATTTTGCACCCCAAAGCTTTTAGTCAAAAATTAAATATGCTATTTGACTTTCGAACGAACCGTTAACGTAAACAAGAGGTCACACAATCTTCTAAATGAACAGAATCATTGTGCCGCGTGCAATCTCGTTAAACCAGGCTTGTTTTTATTCTTATCGACACCTTGATCTTGTGTACTTCTGTTATCCTTATCATAGTGAACACGGCCCGGTATAACTCAAGGTAGCTAAATGATTCATTGTGTGATTGACTGGCGGACTTAATTAGTTTTTAAGTACCGAGTATAAATTATACTCAGTACTTAAAAACTAATTAAGTCCAAAAGGTCGGCCAAGAATATCAGTAGTTATACTGTTGCACCTTCTGGTGGGACGATTATATTTGCTTGTTTATTATAGTTTATCAACCAAAGAGCAGTGGTGGCCCAGTAATAGCGGCCCCTACTTACGTGACACCGATTCGAATACAAGCAACCACTTTACTTGTAATTTATTTAATTACTCTCAAAACGGTGAAGAAAAACGTCATAAGGAAACCGGCACGTCAGTCTTCGAATTCTGGTTCTACCTAAAATTCGAAGACAGGTGACACCATTTCCAACCTGCACTGGGTCCACGTTGTGGCCCTCTCCCTCTCGAGGAGGCCCAGCAGTGGAAAGGATATAGACTAATCAGTCTATAGAATAATCATGCTATGCTTATGCTAAACGATGAAGTACACTTTATCATTGTCTATGTATTTTATTATTTATGTTGACTATCTATCTCGTCTTTACATAACGAAAAAAACGTAAACACGCTGTTAAAGCTTGTCCACTCAGAAATGACGCGCCCCACTACCGCATTTTACGCACACGGTAATGCGGTAGTGGTGCGCGTCATTTCAGAGTGGACAAGCTATACCCGAAGTGACTGCTATTATTACCATCATAACTATTTCTGCCGCAAAGCAGCGTTGCTGTGTTCTCGTGGTTTGAAGGGCAAGGCTGCCGGTGTAATTAGGTATAGGCACCGGATAGGTACACATCAGCTTGGTCTCTGGATTTTGGGCTGATAACGCACCCGCAATGCCTCTGTAATTGCATGTGTCCGCACGTGGCGGTGACCATTTACCGTTAAATGAGCTGCTTGCTTGATGTTTGCTACCCAACAACAATAAATTATATTGTCTCCTGCAGATCTTCGTATGGGACGTGGGCAAAGGCGAGGCGGTGAAGGTGATAGACTGCCACACGGACGTGATCTACTGCATGTCGTTCAACCGCGACGGCTCCCTGCTCGCCACCACCAGCAAGGACAAGAAGCTGCGCGTCATCGAGCCGCGGAGAGGCATCGTGCTCTCTGTAAGTGTTGCTTTGAGTACCTACGTTAGAAATGTTTTAAAATGGGGTGGTATGAGGACCCAAAAACCATAAAAATTATATAACCAAGTGCTGATTTCCATCAATGTTGCTGGAAACAATATTACCTTTTCCGTCCACACGACCAGTCTGTTAGATTTTGGCCAGGGAAATTTTTCCCACACACACAAGTAAAATGTCTATAAAACATCCCAAAACACACGTAAACATTTGTTGCTAAATAGTCGCCTGCAACATGTTTCCCGTTACAAAAAACATATTACTGAAACAATGCTGCGCAACTTGTGTTTTAAAAACGTGGTTTATATCGAAAACCTAGCACCTCCATCTCTATAGGTTTAGCCGTTTTACTTATAATAATATGTTTTTGGAAGGGAAAATTAAATTGGAATTTTCCCTATTATAGGAAGGTCCCTGCCATCTGGGGACCAAGGCCTCTAAATGCACATTCCTGGGCAGTCAAGGCAAGGTGTTGACAACCGGGTTCTCTCGCTACAGCGACCGTCAATATGCCGTGTGGGACCAACATGATTTGGACAAGCCGCTGGTCTGTGAGACCATCGACAGCTCGTCTGGCGTCGTATTTCCGTATTATGATTTTGATACTAATATGGTAAGTCTGCAGCATGTTTTAATAAGTTAATTTACAGGAAATTGTGATTTTGGTATGAATGTGTTGGCTATAAGAGTAAGGGAAGACCAAAGAAACGATGGATGTACTATGTGATAGATGATATGGCTAGAAAGGATAGTCACCTACTGAGATGCCGACTTATTACAACGTGTAACGTTAAATGCGCAAAACCTCAGACACCCCAACAGATTTTTAATTCAATTGACCTACTTCAGAGAGAAAACGAATCATTAAAAAAATTGTAAAGGTTTTATGTGCTGTTTTAGTTTTAGAAGATTCGTATTTGCATTGAAATAAAGGCTATTATTATCCCGCGTATGAGAAAATGGCTTGACCTAATAATTAATAGACACAGCAACGTTTTTAATGAAGATTTTTTGATAAATGTGACCTATATTAAAAAGTGGTTCAATTGATTCTGCTCGTTATTCTGATCAAACTATTTTCAGGTTTTGCGCATTTATCGTTACACGTTGTAGAGAAGTATGGAAAAAAAGACATGTTGGAAATTGAGATTTGTCAAGTTTTAGCTTGGATCGTTAACTATGTGGAGTAAAGAGGGCACAAACTTCTGTAGTGATCATTATCATATCATGTTATCTAGAAAAAATTGGTTGGTTCCTGTCGTATCGATATACGAATAGAAAAGGCGAAATAATTATACGGCTCAGTGTCGGTTAGATAAAACCGTTACGGTTAGTTTACGTAAGATCGATACGTTCTTGCTTGCTCACGATATTAAAAGTAGATTTTTTTTTTTTCACTCTTTGTAATTCTAAATAATACAGAAATCTTCTGTTAGTAACTGCTGTTTGACCCTCAATTTGCAAAAAAAACCTATAACTAGTTGTTCGTTTAATGAAACCATTAGATCAGTCTTTCCCAACGTGGGCGATAACGCCCCCTTGTGGGCGCTGCAGGCCTAAAGGGGGGCGGTAAGAGACCCAGAAAAAAAAAGGGGGCATTGTGTAGGGCAGTGATGTCAAACCCCCGTCCCATGGGGCCCTTAGGGCCCCACGTGAGATATTTCTTGGCCCCACTTATCAGTTAAGAATCCCCACTTTTTTGAGTAAAAGGCCCCACCAGTCGTTTGAAATTCCCTCTTTTTTGTGTAAAGGGGCCCCACCAGTCAGTTGCTATCTTACGTGAGGTTTATTAAAGATGAGAAAATACGTGAAGAACTATTGTTTGCCAGAAATTTGGAGACAGATACAAAAGGCGAAACCATATTCAATACATTGGAAAAGTTTTGTGAAGAGAAAGAGATTCCTTTGAAAAATATTATATCAGTTGCTACGGATGGCGCTCCGGCTATGACAGGGCGCCATAAAGGCTTCATAGCATACTTAAAGAATAAAATTCCAGATGTCCTTGCTATACATTGCGTTATTCATAGACAACATTTGGTTGCTAGAAACTTAAGTGAACGACTATTTCAATCACTGCAATATGTCTTCAAAGCAGTCAATAAAATCCGTAGCAGCTCTTTGAATGATAGATTATTTCATCAGCTTTGTGTTACTAATGACGAAGATTTCAACCGTTTGTTGCTTCATACTGAAGTTCGCTGGCTGTCAAGAGGCAATTGTCTGATTCGATTTTACAGCCTGTTTGACTCTATGATAGAGTTCTTGGAAACTAAAGATACAGAACTGCGCAACAAGCTCATAACATCAAAGAATGATATAGCTTACATGACAGACCTGTATAAAATGTTCAACGACATGAACCTCCAACTGCAAGGCGATGAACTAAATTTAATTAAAACAAAAAATGTCGTTGCTGCTTTCGCAGCCAAACTGCTTCTGCACAAAAAGAATATGGGCAGACGTGAGTTTCACAATTTTCCGAATTTATCAGTATACTGCAGTAATGACGACTTGTTTGCCTACTGCCAACATTTGGAAAACCTCCACATTGACTTCACCGAACGATACCAGCAGGACATTTTAAACTTGGAAATACCAGACTGGGTGTTGGATCCGTTTTCAAATGTCAACACAGCAATGTCACCTCAGCTGGAAGAAGAACTTATAGAATTGACAACAAACGAAGAAATAAAAATCAAGTTCAAAAATGGATATCAAGAATTTTGGCTACAAAAACCGATCCCGCAATTGTACCCTGGATTGTGGTCAATTGTTCAACGATTTTTGATAGCATTCCCATCGTCATATTTATGTGAACGTGGATTTAGTGCTGTGGCAACGCTGCTTACTAAAAAGAGAAATCGTTTGCGTGTTACCGAACGTGGCGACTTGCGGCTGTTTTTGAGTAAATTGGAACCTGATATCAACAAACTTATTGAACAGCATCAGATTCAACCTTCACATTAGTTTTTATATAAGAATTGATTGTTTGTTTTATTTTCAATAACTGTCCGAATACTATAAATTTGCGTTTCAATAATCAGTTATAAGTACTTAGCGGTTTTTAAGTATGTTTAAAAAGGGGGGCGTTAAAAAATAATTTATTCTTAAAGTGGGCAGTAGACAAAAAAAGGTTGGGAACCCCTGCATTAGATAGATGCCATCTACCTGATAAAAAAAAAACCATTTGTCGTCGCTAAACGTTACCCTCGGGACGAGGTGCGACCTTTACCGATGTTTTTATTGCTAACTGTTATGCTAATTGTTTATTACTTTCCAGGTGTACCTAGCTGGCAAGGGTGATGGAAATATCCGATACTATGAGGTGGTGGACGAGGCACCGTACGTGCATTTCCTGAATCAATTTCTGTCTGGTAACCCACAAGTAAGTTGCATTAGCAAGTCCTACGACTAGGGATAATTTCAACAATGAATGGTGGTATAGTTTGACCGATACCGCTGTAGCGCCCCTTAAGTATGTGTGCGGCGAGACGGGGGGGCAGTGCAGGCCGCTCATTTGTCAACGCTCTCGGCGTCCCGCTGCTCATTTGTCAGCGCTCACGGTGTCCCGCGCTTATTTGTCAACGCTCAAGGCGTCCCGCCACTTATTCGTCAAAGCTCAAGTCGTTCCGCCGCTCATTCATCAACGCTGCGATCATCCATGCCTCGCCGTGCATTCCTAAGGCGCGGTACAGCGGCCTTGTTCAAACTATAGTAGTTCATTTATTTTATCACAACTAGCATATTATTGAAAATGAATACGGTATTCAATATAGTTCTCAGTTGCCACTCAGGATTAATGAAACACAAGTTTTCCCCAGGTTGAACTTACTACAATTACATTGATGTTGTTACAATTTTTCTTTTACCCAACATGAACCCTGTAAGGACACAGAAATTATTTTTAAATTAAAATGTTCTTAGAAGTAAAAGCAAATAATGAAACAATTATAGTCCTACAGACCGTATTTCGGCCACGGCGGCCAATCTCAACGGAGACTAGCCTTCGGTGCGGGATATATTATAGTGCAGGCGTGTGTGCGCAGACTGACAGGTGCACTCTCTCATCCCTCACTCTCATAGCCCGATGGGGCGGCAACCCGACACTCGCGGAGAGAGAGCAGGCGCCGCGTGCGCGCGAGGCACGGGGGTATCACACTGCCAACTTCCAAACTCGGGGCTGTTACTAAGAAATTCCTAATAGAAAAACCCAATAACA
Organism: Xanthia icteritia; assembly: GCA_949128155.2. Taxonomy (NCBI): domain Eukaryota; kingdom Metazoa; phylum Arthropoda; class Insecta; order Lepidoptera; family Noctuidae; genus Xanthia; species Xanthia icteritia. The sequence continues at coordinate 8,568,195 of OX421938.2, read as the reverse complement.
TTTTGCCCGACCCGGGAATCGAACCCAGGACCCCACGCTCAGCAGTCGCGCTTGCGACTACGAGACCAACGGGGCAGTTAATGAAACAATTATACTGTCCTTGAAACACAACAGAACAACCTTACTTATAATTTTTAGTGTTGTACAATATTGTTATTCATGGAACATATACACACTCTGGGTGACTGATGTAAGCAAGCATTATTAATTTGACAGTAATGTACTATGCATACAAATCAAGCTGCCATAATATTATGAATGTGTGACTGGAGTTATTAAAAACCTGAAGTACATTTTTTTATATTGGTGTTGAGCAAAAGGTCTAGTCTAGTTGTATTCATAAGTCAGGAGTTTATTGCCTTTCTATAGTATCAGCACAATTTCAATGACTGACATTTTAGTTACCTCTGAAGTTCTAACCAATGATCGTTAACAAAATCCATCATCATTATCAAAATCCCTATAAAAGATTTTAAAAACCAACTGCAACTAAAAAGTATAAAACAAGCTCACTGTTAAGAGGGAACAGGGAGAGCCTGTGATTCTCCATACAAATGTATTCCCCTTTTTCTTCCTGAATATTGCCTCTAGAGCAATTTTTTTTCATAAGTCATCGTTCATTTTTCAAATTCTGAGCTGGCCCTGTTCCCTCTTAAGCAATCTGATGCAGTTCGTGACAGTTATTTTAGCTCAATCTCAGATTTGATGCCACCAACTGCATTAATGCAACTGCATTATTGTAACCACCCTATTGTAAATACCTACATTCTGAGCAAATAAATGAATATGAATATTAAACTGTTCAGTAAGTTTGTTTTAATCTTCTTAGTTGTAGTCGTTTTTTTTTTCATCCTGTATTGTGTTATATTTTTACGACGTTTCAAATACGCCATTTTTATTTAAAATCCATCCATTCGAAGCTATACAGAGTCCCACATACAAAGACACATAGATACGCAAGAAAATCATAACCTTGTCTTTGTTGCCACCCAGTCGGGTAATGACTACTACAGCTAAACAGAATACTCAATCATGTATTTCATTTACAGCGAGGGCTAGGTTTCATGCCTAAACGCGGCGTGAGCACTGCGTCGTGCGAAGTGTTCCGCTTCTACAAGCTGCACACGTCGCGAGGACTGTGCGAGCCCATCTCCATGATTGTGCCACGCAAGTCTGACTGCTTCCAGGTAAACAATTTATTTATTTACAAAACCTTACCAACTGAATACATACACAGCATAACTCACAATCTTTGTCATGATTATATTACTATATCTCGCATTTATCTAAATTATAGGAAAGCACGGCACTATTAATTAGCGTTCTTGAACATTATACTTAAGAATATATATTTATATAAATAATTTTAAAATGACATGCAAAATTTATTTTATAAATATCCAATAATAATAAAACAATAATATTTGTGAAGTGAAAACTTCTTTAGGCGCGTTGAGTGATTTTTGGTAGGGTTGGTAACTTATGGATTCGCATCACCGACATGCTCGCGCCGTAGTGCGTACTATAGAATATAGATGGCGCTATACCAGTTTCAAGTTTTACCTTCTGTCGGCAGTCCGCATGACTGCCTATTTTTTAACCGACTTCAAAAAAAGGAGGAGGTTATATGTTCGACTGTATGTATTTTTTTTTTTTTTTATGTATGTTCACCGATTTCTCCGCCAATTGTCAACCGATTTTGAAAATTCTTTTTTTATTCGTAAGGGTATACTCCTGAGGTGGTCCCATATTAATTTTGTGAAGATTTGATGTATACTTTGGGAGATAAACGAAGGAACTCCTCAAAAACAAACAGTACACGTAATGTGATTTGGATATTGTACTAAAGATCAAAAATAATTGCTGGTTCTATCTATCCATCCGTGGTGAACTAATTATAGTCTTCGAAGATACCGCATGGAACTCCTCATCGGTGAACAGTACATATAGGAACTTACAGTGAAAGGTTAGAAGGTTAGGGGATAAGCTCGTATTTTATATTTGTTTGGAAAAGAAAGAAATGTATAGTTAAGTAAAATATATATTTTTTGGTAATTTAATATGTTATGATGGCCCAGAGGTTAAGGCCTCGCCTCTCATGCATGAGGTTGTGGGTTCTAATGTGACTTTTTCAATTCATATGAACTTTCTGAGTTTATCTTGGACATTATTGACATCAGGGAAGGAAAACATCGTGAGGAAACATGGACTTATAGTTATTTCTAAGGTGCCAACCCTAGTGGGGCAGAATCCATAAAGATTTTAGACTAGTGGAATCTGCCCCACCAAGTCGAACTAGTGGGGCATATTCCACTGAAAATTTTTAGGCATTCCTCTTTGCCCCACCAGCGGGGCGCTTGGAATGATTCGTTAATTTTTGAAAAATCTTTTGTTATGTTTCCATTATTCGACTGGTATACGAATTTGTGCGGGGTAGGTATAAACACAACTAAAAAGTGAAAAATAAAAACTATTTTACAAAAAAAAAAACAACCGACTTCCAAAAAAAACACTTGAAAAGAGAAAAATAACTTGAATTTCGGAAGTCGGTGGCAAAAACGAAAATACAGATCCATATAGTTATATTTTAAGATGGTTCGCAGTTCGCATAGTTGAAGCCGTGATATAGTTATATCCCTAGGGAAATAGTTATGAATTGCTTTCATATATATTACGGTAGGTATATTTTACTATATATGTATCTAATAAAATACTATTGTTTTTGCCACCGACTTCCGAAATTCAAGTTATTTTTCTCTTTTCAAGTGTTTTTTTTGGAAGTCGGTTGTTTTTTTTTTGTAAAATAGTTTTTATTATTACTTCATTATAACTTATGCTGGGTTTTATTAACAATGGTTAATTTAAACTAAACTTGTATTTACAAAACACTAGGGCGTGACTTGCTAATCTGAAGTTATGACAAAAGATAAAAGAATATGGCAGATCCGATTACGGCATAGTAGTAGCGGCATTATAGTGGCGCTGCCTCGGCTTGGCTAAAGTGCCGTAAGAATGTCATTGTCACTATCACTTATTATTTTGTTTGATTGTTGAGGTTAGTATGCTCTAAAACACCACATTCCCTTTTCTTGTGCCTAAACGTACGTACGTTTTCATTTGCTAAGCCAAGGGGTTATGGCTACACTTAAGTTTAGCCGGTTATAGATGAAAGAAAATAACATTAGCCTTTCCTCAAAACAAAATAACAAATGACAATACAATGCTTACGGCACTTTAGCCGGGCCGAGGCAGCGCTATTAATATGCCGCAAATAGCGGCACTTTATACACTTCCAAAGAATATTTAAAAGAAAAATTTCAACAATGCTGTAATGCCATAAGATTTCCAGTTTGCCATGCATTGGTCTATGCATTTACAGGGTGTAACGTAAATAACGCAAGACCTCTTAAGGGGTCTCTTAGCGCTTTCAGGGTTTGGTCCCATTGTAAAAATTGTTCATAATGACGAGTACAATGACCCCTTAAGATGTCTTGCGTTATTTACGTTACACCTTGTATAACTAACTCGTATTCTAAGCTTTTCTTTGAACAAATTAAGAGACTAAGTCCTGAAAATAATGTCATGGTTCATGTCTACGTTTTAGATTGCAAGGTTTAATTCATGATCCTAATATCTATTATTTTTGCAGGAGGACTTGTACCCTGACACTGCAGCTCAACTACCCGCACTCACTGCTAAAGACTGGCTCAGTGGAATGAACACACCGCCACTGCTCATCAGTATGAAGACAGGTACAATGTTTATTGTATTTTACTTCGTTCTAACAGTAAGGCAACAGTGCCATAGAAATGAATTATGTGGATGAACTTTACACCTGTCAGTCAAGTTATTAAAACTGTTCGATCGACACCTCGTATTTTTTACGGAGGAGGTTCTCAATTCGACTGTGTTTTTGTATGTTTGTTATGCGATTACTCCGCCAATTATGAATTGATTTTGATTATTCTTTTTTTTGTTTGGTTGGTTGGAGAGGTGTTCCCATGTAAATTGTATTAACTTTTCTTGGGTAGTTTTTTAGCTTCAATAATAAGTATTTTTCCACTTAGCCAATGTGGATGATATGATGATAAGTTCCTGTCACTGTTATTTACATAGCAGGTAGTGGTATTCGAATTTGTGTAGGGTAGGTACCACAACTAAAAAGTGAAAAATAAAAAGGTTTTCCAAAAAAAAAAAAAGCAACCAACTTCCAAAAAATACACTAGTAAGTGAAAAATAACTAAGTTCGGAAGTCGGTGGCAAATGACGAAAATTCAAATCCAAAGACACCGACTTCCGAAATTAAATTTATTTTTCACTTTGTAGTGTTTTTTTTTTAAAGTCGGTTGTTTTTTTTACCTAAGTTGTTAGTCTTATTCGGCAAGCGAGTTAATAACATTTTGCTGTTACCTGTACATGTCTGATTTAACATTTTAAACGTGGATTCAGAGGGAAGTGTTATATTTTCTCTTTAATACCACTGGTATGCAAAACTTTTATAAATCCCTATTTTATTTCCCAGGAGTAACAATAACAACTCACAAGCCGCGCACAAGCAACAACGCGCCGGCGATGCAGCCTCAAGACGCCAACAACAGGAAGAAGTTCGCGTTCCTGTCGCGGGAGACCACGCCCGACTACCGGCCGCTTGGCACCTGGCAACCCAACGAGAATCATAATAACGAGAATGAGCAAGTAGATGTATGTTCTCATTTCTGTAATTATCCATTCCGTTTTTAATTATGTTGTAGTACCACATGGGGGGATATTCTAAATGCGCTTGAGATCTGCACATCATCATTCTCCTCACACATAGGCATGTTGCGCTACCGCCGCACTTGCCACAGGCCAGGTCTACATGACTCCCCAATGGACGTGCCCGTATTAGTCCGCAGGGTTTTAAGGCCCTTAAACCGTCTGCCGCGCCCCCTGACAGAGCGACTACCCATAGGCATTCTCCTGCCCTCATCCCAATTTTTTTAGGGTCGGCCATAGACGTATAAAAAAGGGGTCGGCTTAATTTATCTTCTTCCATGCTTCTCTATTGCAACGACGTGTCACTAGCTACGGAATAGAAATATAAATTCAAAGAAACCAGTCGTGTAGCGGTGACATGTTGCCAGTCAATAACAACAGCCATGACAGCTGAGGCATATACTAATATTATATATATGAGCTGAGGGGCAATTCTCGTATTTTTAGGAACGTTCGCATTGTAATCTCAGTCTTAATGTGTCAAAAAAGCCTCTAATTTCGAACATTTTTGACATAAAAAGGTACTAGTTTTGGCCTTCAATAGCCTCCATTGATTTTCGTTCGCTTTGCGATGTTTTCCGAATAGACCGAAATATTTTTCTGGAGTTATTACATTTTAAACTATTTTACAAACTTTTCACCTCTTACATTGAAACGAAACTTTCTAACAGGTGCAAGTAAATGAGAAATCTCAAAAGACAAGCGCCAATCAGAACACAAAGTTCCACCAGCTGCAGCGTATGTTCGGCAAGCAGACGGGCGACGCCGAGCCCGTGCCGCTGTACAAGCAGATCAACCAGGGAGACGTGTTCAGTACTGAACATGAGGTATGTAGTTGTACACTGTACAAGTGGTTAACTTCTTCCAAAATACAAAAAAAACTTTGAAAGATATCCCAAGTTTTATGTGTAAAGGATTCGGGAATTACTAGAAATACCAATGTAAGCAGCATTTATCCAAAAATTTCTTATAACTTTATCTAATGAATTACGACAATGCAAGAATTTTTCTTGGCAGGTAGTTTTGATAGTAAAACAAAATGCGACATTTGTGTCTTCAGCTTTACCTATTTCCATTTTCGCTTCCAGTTACGCCTCGCATTCAACCGCCAAGGCGAGGAGTTACGGATCGTGAAGAGGCAGCTACAGAACAGTCAACAGCGAGTTCGCGAGCTCGAACAATTAGTTGCCGCGCTACAAGCTAGGCTGCAACGCGACGGCTCATAAGCAACCTTGCCTACAAAGCCTTTTGTCTTATCGAGCGAACACACGCTTCAGAATGGCGGACAAGGAATATGAAACCTCGCGCAACACTGAAGGTTCAAGACCACTGGTCGCTTGACAGAGATGCTTGAGGCTTGGCCTTTAGTATATTTTGTGCCACACTAATAATATAAGCGACTGGAGACGGTAAACTGCGCGATGGTAAATCAAGTTTCGCAGAACGTCGGGTCTATGAAACCCAGAATTAGATGCGACCAGTGGTCGCGATCTTAGCTTATCGCGAATTAATCGAATGTTCGTTATAAATGCTTGTAAAACGGCGATCAAGCTTTAAGCACTTGATCTGTTCTCTTAGCCTTCTATTCTATTATTTTAAGGTTTAGTTGTCATTCCCTAGTCTAAACCACGTCTTAATGTTGTCACAAGTTAAAATACTAATGTTGAAGTTAAGATTAGAGTATGTATAAGGAATGCGTTGATACGCAAGTGATGTAAGGATAAAATATTTAAGAGTGGAAGAGGAAGCAGGATTTTTTCTTCGTGGTATCGAATACTAAGCCTGTAGTGCCCCGACTCTTCAGACATTCACCGATCAGTGATTATGTACAGCTACGCCTTATAGCAGTCTATTTATAAGGACTTTGGGTTTTACATACCCATTTTGTATTGTTCATTTATACGCATTTTTTGCAGTTCTTTTTTATATTCGCAATTGTTTTCCAGAACGCTTTTGTTCGCAGATCATGACATTCGCGAGATAATGTTTCATATTATGGGATCAAAATTAATCATTCCAAAAATTGCTTTGGGCTAATTCGGCAGCTAAGCTTGACGTATTTGTGATTTATTCGAAATGTTACATTTTAGGCATCTAATTTTTAAGGCCTGTGAATTTTCCTATGAACAAAAGTCGTGTATTGCTTTGATTTAGGAACTTAAATGTGATAAAACCATGACATTCTACATAAATGTTCATGTCACAAACTATTGTTTTTTATTATTAGGTACTTTTTGTATGTGATTTAATTATTTTCTATACAGTTATGTATATGCAATCAAAATCAGAGTTATGGTTTCAAAATTTTTGATGTTATGTGAAATGTGATCAATGATCAACTTGCCTAATCTATACAATCATTATTATCATTTTCATTTGAGGTCTAGATGAAATGTCTATTGTAAAGAAATCTTGTTACAAATTAATAATAGGCTGCTGATCTCGTGAAAAGCACTTTTTTATGTAGCACATCATAAATGTTATTCCCAGATTTATAGTTAAGTTGACATCTTGTTTGTTAGTGATTGTGTTAATAGTCTGATTTATGTAATAGTGTTACCTGTTATTTTAATATTGTATTTTGTATTTCTATACATTTTGACTGCATTATTGTTTTATACCATTTTACGACGATCAAGCATTTACTTTCATTACTTATAAAAACGCTAGGTGTATTCATGTATCGTGAGTCCTATGTTGCGAATGAAATTGTACAAAAAAGTTACCTGAACTTTTTCTGTACATAATTATAGTTAGACTAGATTTCCGAGCTAGCATCATAGAAGTATTATATATAGGTGCTAGATGTTCTAAAAAGACTATCGAGCTGTTTAGATTTGCACAATTTTATGCTTGGATTGTTCTCATTAAAAATAAAATTAATTCATTATAATATAATGGCTTTAATAGTTGTATGCAACTTGTGTATGAATTGGAATGATGCCACATAAAGCCTAAAAACTTATATACTTAGTGACATGTTTAAAATTCAATATTATTGAATAATTTTAATTGTTACATTCCATGTTCAGTATAAAACGCATAATGTTAGTGTGGTAAGTGAAAATGAAAGTATTATTGTGCATTAGCTGGATTATTTACTTGGCTAAGTCTGTGTTAATATTTATTATTATGTATTTTTATATCATGCTTGTGTAGCACAAATTTTCAATAAATGTTTGGATAGTATTTTGTTTTTTATTTCATTAGGACAGATCTATTTAAAACTTATCATTAAAGTATAAGTCCGCACAAAAGGGACACACATTCGTTACAGAGGTGGGTAGGCAATATTGGTAAATAAAACCATTACAATTATTTAAAAGTTTATTGTACAAAAAGCATGTACAAATTACAAAGACTTATTTTATCTTCTAGTCAGTCAATGTATAACAGAAACTAAAATATATCGAGATTCACATATCAGGTAAAAAGAGGTATATTATATTCTTAAATAATATGGAATGTTATGTTGGACGGTCAAATTGTAAATGCATACATTTAGTTACTTCGCACTGAAATTCAATATATTTTTGTTTTAATATAACTAAATAGCTGTATAGTTTGTATAAAACTATGTACATAATATTATTACTACTTCTGTAATTAATATTTAGGCACTACATACATTGAACACTACATCTCTATATCTGCTGCATTTATACAATGTTGAATTACTGTAAAGGTTACTGAAATTTACATAAAGTAAGACCACATATCAAAAAAAGAAACAGCTGGAGGTACAATGTTATTGTGCTATTATTAGATTCTTTGTATAATTAATATTTTTAGAATCTAAACATATAAAAGATCTAAACTTTAGTTCTTATAACACAAAATATTTGATGATGAAAAGTAATATTAAAGACAAGACCGATGTCTTTAGGCTTGTGGCGGCATTGCATCCATCTGAATTACATGTGAAAATACAAGTCCTGTACTCCAGTTTGTCTCCAGGCTGCTGCACATAGTTGCAGTAATTCCCTAAATCTAATGATGAACAGTATCTTTTTGTGCTGATGCCTCCTGAAACATGAATTGATTGCATCATTTGATGAATTGGTATCCATATAAGGACAACATTATATAAAATCACATTAGCATTAGGAATCATCAACAGCCTTTGGAAGTCCTTCAGAATGCCAGAATATAATTAATGGCATTATCTGCATAAATAATAAGTGAATGAGGTGTAACAGCTCCCAGATTATCAATGATGATTAGTGATCGGATAATCGGATGCATATTTACCTAAAGTACATTTTTGGTTAGGAAATTATGGAAGCGGCTTCTTAAAACATATTTTTTTAAATATAAATCCCGGGATTCCAGAAAAATCGGGAATGCGAAACTATTCTGTATCATGGTGAAGAAACATCGTCTTTATCATGTGGCATTTATTAAAAAAAAAAAAACTGGTTTCATAATTATTAATGTATATTTACTTGCAGTAAATTTTAAGCTCCCCATCAATTTATGACTATGTTGAGTGTAAGAGGAATAGTAGGTAATAATTTAAAAAAAATGAATGGCACAGAGACGAATGTCATAAAATGAACAATAGGAACTTCCTTCGGGTACCTGCACACAACCAGGAATATAATTTGCCGTCTCACTCGCACTCATTATGAAATACCATACCCTTCTCTATTATACAAGCCGTGCTACGGAGATCTGACAACGTTGCGCGTGAGCCGTCCATTTTTATTGACAGCGCCAATGAAAATACGACCAATGATATTCTTAAATTCTTTATTAAAGAATTTCAGTTTTGTATTCAATGATATTCTAAAAAAGAATATCATTGAAAACAACAAGAGATAGCCTACTTACCGACAGCTTTCAACCGCTCAAATTAGTCAAGTTATGTAACACGACCGTTACATGTAATGCTCGTAGTGCCGTCCACACCTAGAATTCGCGTTACATTACACGGTGGATTACATTACACGTAACACTAGTCTGGACCCGGCTGTAGGAGGCAGTGAAGTTACATATTTATGTAACTTCACTGCCTCCTACAGCCGGGTAAAGTAGTTGTAGTTTAGGATACAAAGTATTTACTTTGTATCCTAAACTTTCAACTTAATCGTTTAATACGATACTGTCAGGCAGACTCAGTTGAGCGCGGTAGTTTGTTGATGATGTTGTGGTACGTTAATAATAATCATTAAGAGATTTAATGGTTTTTCTTTGTAATTCTTATTTATTATTCGTTTGAGATAAATGTTTTGAAAATTTAAGAAAAATTAAGAGGAAGTTATTATTTCTAGTTTTTTTTTAAATATAAAAGTTAAAATAAGTAAATATACCTACACCCGATTTGATTCTATAATAAAAACAGTAAATTTGTTCAATCCGAAATCTCGGGATTTTTTCGACACAAAAGTGCATTCCATAATATTATCCAACACCTTAAACTAAGTAAATACTCCTACACCCGATTTGATTCTATAGTAAAAAAACTAAATTTGCCGATTCCGAATTCCCGGGATTTTTTCGATACAAAAGCGCACTCCATAATAACCAACTCCTACACTTTTGGTAAAATGCATCCGATTATCCGATCACTAATGATGATAATATCAAACTGCATGAACATTTTGTTTAGGACATTCTTTACTTAGTTATGGACTATGGATGTACCTAAGGAAAAATCAAGAAAAAGTGTAAAGTGCAAAACTCACCAAAATATCCACACCAAGTTAGTGTACCATTTATTTAGTGCCCAGTGCTGTAAAACTCAGAGTCACCCAGTGCATAAATAGGTGTAATTAAAGCTGTATCATAAATTCATAAACTAAGGACCATGGGGGATTTTGTATGGACCTCGTCCCCACCCTCCAACATAGGAAACAAGTCAATATGTTTATAAGGATCCAGAGAGCGACTTACTGTCTTGTTCAATCGCAAAATCGATTGATTTGCGTATTCTTGTGATTGGTTAATTGTATTTATTATTTATTTATTAAAACTTTATGCACAAGTAAAAAAAATACTGTACAAAGGCGGACTTAATGCCTGAGGCATTTTCTACCAGTCAACCTTAGGGTGGAGCAGAGACAAAACATGGCAGGTGCAACATAAGTAATAGATAACTTGAAAATTAATATTTACTAATACATACATACATATAAACTTTGTCAGGAGAAATAACGATAGGTAGAGGAGAAAACAAATCCAGCAAATCAGTGCTGCAAAGATTCTGCCAACTTTTCACGAATATATTCACGTGCCTTCAGTTTGAAAGATAATCGACTGGTTGCCATCCTGATGTTCAGAGGAAGCGCATTCCAAAGAAATACCGCCTGGACAAAGAAAGAAGAGTGAATATAACCAGAGCGGTGAGAAGGACATCGTAGAAGACGATTGTTGGTAGAACGAAGATTTTTACTATGGGCAGAGCATAGGTATTGAACAAGGGAAGTCAGGTAAGAAGGAGAAGTGGGTTTGTCGAGTATAGAATACAATATAGACAGAGCCCTCAACTAATAATAATAATTCGTTCTTGAATGAATACCTACGGCAGTCTAGATATTGCACGATTACGTGCATATGAAAAACCTTAACAGGTAGAGAGTGCCTCTTGTAGCCATGGAAGGAAATCTTCCTCAATTCATAGACATTCCACGTTTGTCCGAAGAGGACGTATGCTAGAGTTGGGCGAGCTGCGGCTGTCGCCAGCAACGTTGCCTCCCTGTGTGAGTTCCCCTGGGCCGTGACAAGCGTGTCGTCCGCGTAATACATCAGGTCCACTCCCGGTTAGAGCTCGCCCCTCAGCACCCAGTCGTAACCGTTGTCCCAGGCCCAGGACCGAGCTCTGTGGAATACCGCACAACATATCGCGACAGCTCCCTACGTCGCGACCCCCTGTAGGTGACACACCTTTCCGCCAAAACCTACCCTAACCTTACCTAACAGTGATCAATTTACTGATCTTGTATTTTCAAGGTACATGGAACTGCTCAAAGATGAACAGCATCACAGTATTTTGTGATTGGGTCATTGTGAAAAATATCAAAGAAAACAGCTGGTTAGGTAGGTTAGCTAACCTAAGCAATGTATCAGAGAAAAAAAAATATCACTGGTAAAAGAAAGGTCATCATGAATGAAAACCAGTTAGGTTGCTATATTCAATTCCACTTAACATATAAAAAATTAACAAATAAATATATAAATGTAATAGATTGCTAATATTGAATAAAAAAAGTAATATTCCAGGTAAACCCCAAATGTTGCCATAGTAAAAAATATCTAACCCACCAGACACTTCAAATGACACTCGTTTCAAACTTGTTGGAGGGTGGGGGACGTTTTTTCCCAATATCCTTTAATAAAAGAATACCTTCATAATAAATAAATAAAGAATACCAATGTTAAGTGTGTAAAATACAAATAACCCTCTTGCTTGAATGCCAAAAAAAAGTGAAACATAAAATCGCCTTACTAAACCATTTATGGTTTAGATGCTATGACACAGTGGTCTTTATAGATCTTTGCCATAACTTAAATGCTTCATAGGCAAACATTATTGTTGAACAAAGCAAACTCTGGCTCCAATATGTACCATTGCGGTCATGCATATCGAACCACTTTGAAAACAAAATCCTGTGCACACAATGACCACATCTGTTTAACCCCAGTGGTCGAGCGCTGCAAGCAGGAATAGTCCTTACGGTATTCAGATATGCGTGTTTGCAATAGTACATTAGTAAACAAGCAAAGCACCATATTGTTAGTAGAGACCTGTTAATTTAATGCAGTACTGAGCATTGAACACATGCTTGCAAGATGATGGCTGCAGTATCCCACCGTCTAAGGTCATCAGCCCATCACCGCACTCCATGGTTGATGAACTGTTGCACTGATAGCAATCTAGTGCTTCACCTAGGTTCATTGTTAATAGGTTTTTTTATAAGAAGAATCATAGAAGCGAAAATAATGTTTATTCCCACTAGTTTGATTCATTAGTTCGATCGTCGAACTAGTGAGTTTTTTTTTTCTCATTTGTTCGACCGTCAAACTAGTGAGAATTTTTAAAAAATAAAAAAAAATTCTCACTAGTTTGACGGTCGAACAAATGAGAAAAAAAATCTCACTAGTTCGACGATCGAACTAATGAATCGAACTAGTGGGAATAAACGGAAAATAATAATCTAATAAACTAAAAGTAACTCCAAAATAACCTAGAGTTATAACTTTTGTCCTATAATAACAATATTAAGGCCTAATTATTAAAAAAATTAGAGCTAGTAATAGTCTACCACCTTCACCCACTAAGGCCCATTTTACAGAACCTCACTTAAAACTCAAGCATTACTTAAAACTCATTTAAAGCCTTTTGACTGGTTGAAACCAGTTTTAAGTTATGCTTGAGTCTTGAGTGAGGTTCTGTAGTATGAACCTAAGACCTGTATGTAACCTAACTCAAAACTCAAGCTTTACTTAAAACTTGTTTAAAGCCTTTTGATTGGTTGAAATTAGTTTTAATTAATGTTTGAGTCTTGAGTGAGGTTCTGTAATACGGGCCTTAGTATCAAGTTGGTAAGTATTAGTAGGTACATATTATTGGCTTGTACCACCCCACTAAAATAATTCTAACAAGCATTATTAGGTTCACTTAAATCTATACCATTTTCAAGTTATTTCTACATTCATAATGTACCCATTAGTAAGGTTCATGCCTTTATCTGAGAGCTCTGACCTTCGTATCTCCCGACGTGTTTGATACAGTACTGAGCATTGTGTATCGTCGTACAGTCGATAGGTAACAAATCAACATCATTCTCTAAAAACTCATTACACTGAAACGGATCATTCGAATCCGTCCCTGAACACTGGTAGCAGTTTATGGAATAAACTAAAAATAAAAAATAAAGATAGAAATCAAAATAACAAACAAAATTAGAATTAACAACAAGAAACAACGCCCTAAAACTCATACCTGATTTAAATGTAGCGAAGGATACGCAAAGATAAAGGAATACTTTTTCTTGAAGGCTCATCATTGTTGTGAAAGCTTTTTATTCATTTATCTGTATGTACTTATTTAGAAAACAATTAAAAATAATAATAATAAAAACCCAAGCCAACAAACAACAATAATCTCGTAACGACGATTTGCCATGGATTTGCCAACCAAACCAACTGTCAAAGTCAAACAAAAACCTATGATAGTGTTTCCACTTACGTTTTGGGTTTTCCAGTTTCTTAAAGAATTATCCCTAAAATTCCATAAAAGAGAATTATCCAATCCAATTAATACCATATAAGAGAATTATCCCAATAATAAAAAAAATCTTTGGCTTAGGGGATTTTTCATTCCACATATTTAATACCATTAAATACCTACAAAACATTCATTAATGGACGAAATTACGAAACATTCATTATTAATCGAGGGTCGAGACAGACGAAACAAACCAACTCTAGCTATAAATGTATAATGTGACTTAGTTCCGATGTCATCTTTAGCCACGGTAATAGCACAATATTGACATGGTAAACTAAAATTAGACAATTACATTCATTACGAGTTTTAGTTTGTTAGTTTAATGAGCAGTGATGGCCCAGTGATAACGGCCGCGATTTACGAGTTATAGGTCGTTGGTTCGAACCCTGATAGGCGCTTTACTTTGTGTAAATTATTTTATTATCACTGCTCTCAAAACGGGGAAGGAAAACATGGGATGGAAACCGGCATGTCCTAGAACCAAAAATTCTAGGACATGTGACATCTATCAACCCGCACTAGGCCCACTTGGTGGATTACGGCGCACTCCCTCTCACAGAGAGGAGGCCTGTGTCCCAGCAGTGGGAACATTATAAGTCTGATTATGGTATAGTATGGCCATAGATTAAAATAATACATTGGGTGCTGCCCATGGACTTATGGTGCTGCAACAATAGGGTTACCAACTCAAGTTAAATATCCCTAAACCATGCATAACATTGGTAATTTTTCCCTAAAAAAGGGAAATATCCCTAAAAGTGGAAACACAGTTATAATGAGCTATGTGATCGCTTCATTCAATGCATAAAAAAAGTTTACCTCTTTCATAACGCGCTAGACAAAGACGGCATATCTTTGGAACTGGAACGCTTTTCTTGGTTCACTAAAGGCGCGTCCCCACTAGGGACGCGGCCGAGCCTCGTCAGTGTGTACGTTTACACTACCTATAAAAGTACTCTGTGGTTTACACACTCACGAGGCCGGAGGCTCGGTTCACACCATTGAGCTAGAAAAAACATGGAGGCGCGCGCCGCGTTATTCTATACATACATTTGCACAATATATTATGAGTTAAGGCAACATTTTGTCGTGATGTAGTGTCAGTTGTAGGTGAGTGCCACAGAGCATGTAATTTAGTGAGTGCCACAAAGAGTATAATAATGAGTGCCCATATATTATTATACTCTTTGTGAGTGCCATAACAGCCAGCGACGAGTGTCGTGGTTTGCTTTCAAATGGTTGTTTATTTTTTGTTTTAATGAGTTTTGCAAGAAAATTACGAGTAGTTTTGGTTTAAGACATTTATTTCTCAAAAACAGTAGTTTACCTTTAAAACTGCATGTAAATGTTGGAAAACAGCAATTCAACATGCCTGTAGGTGTGTTGTATTGTAAAGTCCTTGATTGACACAACCCTAGCAATGGCCGTTGTAGGTATGCATTGTAGGTATCAGTCCATTCTAATCTTATTCTTAATTAATATTATAAATGCGAAAATGAGTTTATTAATTTGTTTGTTTGTTATGCTTTCACGTTAAAACGGCTGAACGGATTCTGATGAAATTTGGCACATGCCTAGACCATGACCTGGAAAAGGACATAGGATACCTTTTATCCCGATATTCCCACGGAATCGAGACTTATGCGGGTGAAACCGCGGGGAGCAGTTCGGTTATACATATAATGTCTATGGTACACATTCACAAGGCTCTTCGAAGCGCGCGTGGAACACAACGCGCCGTCGACCCAGGCCTGGTCCTTATCGGACGGTGAGCTACCCATTGCTCACCGTCCGCAAGCTCGCGTCTACGGTGGCCGGGAATCGGCCTGCGATTCCCGACGCCCAGGGCGTCTCCTGCGGCGGCTAGGGGCGTGAGGGCGCGAAATTTGCCTCTCCCTCACGCGTTCTGCCTCCTCCTTCGCGAGCATTACTGCTTCGCAGGTGACGGCCTCCCATGCCCTCTCGCTCCGTCAGATTTGATCCTTATGACCCTATCGATTGATACCATGAAAGTACAGGTATTGTTTTCGGATTTTAGCCGTCTCGATTCCCGAGTGTGGCAAGCGAATTTTCGAAAACCTATGAATGAAGATTTGTTTCTTTTTAAAAATAAAGGAAAGTTTCCTTTGAGTAAAATTTGCTATCTTCTGTATTTAAAGTACTTTCCCTCCAGGCGAGGTAAAAAAATCGTATAAACTATTAGGAGGATGTGTCGGACCGGTAGGATTTTAAAGTTGTTCGTTTGCTTAAATCTCCCTGCTGCTTTAATCTTAAGTGGAAAATAATAGCAACAAATAAAATAAAATCACAAAAGACTTATTCAGAATATTTATTTCCAGATTGTTTTAAATTCACAATAAGTTTATATAAAAAAATATTTAAGTTTATATAATAATAAACGAATTTCTATGAATCGTTCACATTCCTGTTAAGATACGTCTAATATAATATTATACAAACTACGGACGTCTAAGAGTCTTTATATTATAAACATTAACTTGCATTCCAATTATTTTACACAGACATCTTAACAAACATTCATTCTTCAATTTTTATTAAAACCTAGATAATAATCACAATATGCATGAGCTGTACCTTAACTCATGTCGACTTCATTTGTACATTATAATTCTATTTTAAATGCATAACTTAGTTTATAACTATAGGCAGTTTGAAAGTTGAAAATATTATTGTCATTAGATACTTAAAGCTATTATTTTAATATTATATTCATTCTGGAATGTGTTACATATCAAAATTAGGCATCTAAATATCAAACAATTAAATATTTTATTTGATGGAATATTTCTTATGACATAATTAAGTATAAAATAGATAGGTACATATAGATTTATTGAGTAATTAATTGGCACTTATAACCACAGAAAAGGATGGGTACAGTAGTACAGTATATAAGTATTTAAAAGAGTATCAAAGTATAAGAAAATAGTTTCTATAAAATAAAGTAAAGAATATAGTATACAAACGCCGATACAATACTTTGTATAGATTTCGATGTCATGTGATCATACATACGTAATTATGTATTGAGTTATTTTTCCTATAATTTATTATATTAAGTTAGAGACAACAAGACGAAAACAGGTGGGCAATTCTAAGAAATAATTAAACTATTCGTTACCGTCACCTCAATAATACAGACATTCGAATCTCGAATTATGATTGTGGATCCCCAAAATATGTCACTGCCAAAGTATTTAAAAAAAAAATACAAAAACAAACACCGTAGTTGGGGATACCGTGATAAATATTTTTATTTAGATGGCGTCACTTTTACGTAAGATAACTGTCGAAAACTAAGATAATCGATTATCACTGCTTTACAAGTAAAGAAATGCTTACACAAAATTGGCACGATATCATATTTCACGTATATTTAACATTACGTAGTATCTTACGTATTAGTGGCGCTATCTAGTGTTGATTGTTTTTCTATAGAACTGCCCGGTGATGACGTATGACGTTCAGTTGCTGAGGTTGGGCCGCAGCGGTAAGGAGCCTTCGACCCAGAAGTTGGGTCGCTGCATCATGGTCTGCCACAGCGTCACCTCTTTGCCCACGCTGTCCATCCAGTTGACGTTGGCACCCATGTAGGTTCCTGTGTCGACAAAAGTTCGATGATTAGTAATTAACGTAATGAATCCAAGAATATTTAGAGTACAGACGCCAGCAGGTCAACCTACCCGAAACTGTCAAATTTTCCCAATCAACTTTGAACCTTATCCTTTAGAGATAAAGTTGAAAATCTATTAAAGAAATTTGACACATTGTAGTAGGTTGAAGTGCTGGTTTATTTCAACTCATGTACTATCGAAGAACTTCATATCTAAGCAGTTTGAAAACAAAATCGCGTGAACATGATGACCACATCTGTTACCGCCCTGGTTCTATAGCGGCCGAACGCTGCAAGCAGAAATAGTCCTTACGGTGTATAGATATGGACTTCTTCGATGGTACGTTATGAGCTACATCTTATACTTTGCGCCAAGAGTAGTAGCAGTCGTAAAACGTGGAAATAGTTGTAAAACTCGTATCGTTTTATAACCGCTGCTGTCACGAAAGTTGTCATTTAGTATTCTAGGTTGCGACTTGGGAATAAGAGCTCATTCTCCTAAGATATAAAGTATAGCAGTAAATATTGACCAGTGCCGAGCGACAGCCGCACCCCGCCCATGAAGTCGTTGGAGGCGAGGCGGTCGCGGTCCCACAGGCTGAGCTCCAGCGCGCGCGCGCCCAGCTCGGCGGGCGCCACGCCGCGGTACGTGAAGGTGTGCTCCCAGCGCGGCGCCAGCGTGCGGCGCGCCACGCCCGTCTTTTGCTTGGCGAGGCGGCCTCGCTCGGGGAGGAGGTAGCTGGAAGGAAAAAGTTGGGTTCAGTATAGATTCAGTTTGTACCTAAGCCTAATTATTCATGTCGATGGCAATCTAAATTGAGTCGGCCCAGAATTTGGCTACGAGTTTGGTGCCTTTAGCAGCGTTCACCAGAGGCCCTAGTGTGAGTTTCTTTTAACCATCTCGACTTTACGCATCGACTGTTGTCCCTTCCCTGGTGAAGGCCGGCCGGCTTCCAATCGGAGCGCCGAACGCGGTCGATGCGTAAAGTCGAGATGGTTAAAAGAAACTCACAGAAACTCCCAGTTCCTGTAAAGTTAAACTGATCCGACAGAGTTTTCGAACGACCAGCAGACTCCACTATAAAACTTAAGTTTCTTCCACTATTTATGAGAAATAAAAATATACATAAAGCCTACCTCTTGCAAAACACATCAGCGAGTCCGCTAGGCTTGGTAGCGACGAGGTTCTTAGCTTCCTTGACGAGTACATGTAAGGTTCCCTTCCCACGCGCGCCCTCTGACAGCTCCAACTTGAGGCCTATGATCAGGTCGCCGCGACTGCCTTGCTGCTCGTCGAATTGTTCCGTCTGGAAATTGAGGGCTTCTAGTTAGATATGTGTGTTATATTGCTGCCTAGCCTTTTCCTAACTATGTTGGGGTCGGCTTCCAGTCTAACCGGATGCAGCTGAATACCAGTAATTAAATGGGGCGACTGCTTATTTGACCTCTACAACCCAGTCAGAAACCCGAAAGTCTGACAACCAGACAAGACTGGTTGTCACTTCGACCCGTAACGACTGTCAAAGATCCACGAATGACAGCCGGGACCAACGGCTTAACGGGCTCCTCTGTGCCTCGGAGAGATATCTGTGTTGTATTGTGATATAGAAAGCCTTATAAACGTTCTGGAATTAGGTGTATTCTAAAAGAGGAATTGAAACAAGTATATTTGAAAAATGATAGGTATAGATTGTCCACTCTGAAAATGATGCGCTCCACTAACGCATTTACGCGTCATTTCGGAGTGGACAAGCTATACAAGCAAGTAAGTGACAACTCTTGCAGCCGTAAAAATACAGTTCCTTATATTTCTGGTTAACCTAGAAAACCACATAGATGGGTTATCCTATGAGCAAACCTTCAAAGCTTTGTTAGTCAGCAGATTACGAGACTAAAATTTGCGAATGGTGTTCTCGAAAACATCACTAATTGACTATATACCTATGTAAATTTGCCCAATTTATTTGTGTCGCATCGTGTATTTTTTTTAGATATATTTCTATCAGTCTTTTTTCGCCTTTAGATGAAGCAGAGTCACCTTAGTATTCAGCCCTTTTCACTGCAAACCCTATCAGAATACTACTAGCGCTGCGACATTTATTATTAAATGTCGCAGCATCATGCTGAGATAGGAGCCTTTTGGCCTCGCACAGGACTTTCCACTTTATTTTAATTTTTACTCTGATTTTCTCTATTTTTATTTTTAGTGAGTGTGTTTAGTTTAATTAAGATCTCCTGTGCTTGTCCCAATAAATACTTTTTCTTTCTTTCACACAGTCTTTGGTCTTAATCTATCCTTTTGACGGTCGAGATTATAATTATCCCAGAACATTAGGTAAGTACTCACCCTCTCATGCAACTTGTACCACATGGGCGCGGGGTCGTCGAACACGACGTCGGCCAGCGGCAGCGTGACCTCTCCGAGGAAGTCGTTCCGCCCGAACATGTCCGCGTGCCACACGCTGAGCCACAGTGTCCGCGCGGACAGCGAGGCCAGCGGCTGAACGAAGCTCAAAGTCTCTTCGAACACGGGGCTTAGGGTGTTCTTCTTGACTTTTGTCTTCCTCTTGCCAGCTTTGGACTTGTCCGGTAACAAGTACACCTGGAAATTAAAGAAATATGATGTTTTTATATCTGTCACATACACTGGTTTGTTCACGGTGCAACTGCGCAAGAGACGATTTCAAAATTATAGTTTATTTTGTCAAAGATGAAGTTAGTTCTAAATGATTTCATGAAAGAAATTTAACTGAAATTAATTTAAATGAAAAACGATTAAAACACATATTTATAGTGAAAGTTTTTTTTTTTTTTTTCTGACAGTATTATCCATTAGTACTTTTGGTTTCCACGATTATTGTAGTGAAGACCACAGCAACCCACACGTTATGTTCAATTGTTACGTAATAATAACAACTGGTGCTAGTTGCTACCTAGTTAAAACGCACTCGTGCTATAAAATAATTCGTATTAATATTCTCGTGGTGTGAGTTAATCAAGTTTGTCGGTTAGCCGGCCGTGGCCATGGGATTGGTAAACTCGACTATTTTTAGACAGGTTTATAGTAAGCCATTAATATTTAGCAACCGAGTTTTGTGTTTATTGAATTGTAAAATTATTCCGTGACATTCAATATCTGGTGAGCCGTCACCTGCTTACATTTCGTATCTTTGACAACGAAATTGGTAGGAATTTAAAATTCACCTGTTCAGGAAATACCGTTTATGGTAATATTTCATGGTAGGATTAAAATAGATCCAATGGACAGAAATTGTGATAAAGTAATAGCTATAAATAACCTGATATGCACCTGGAACCATATTAAAAAATTGCGGTAAATTTTATTTTGCATTCAAAAGTGAATGCCCTAAAGTCGACTGTTGTTTGTCAACTGTAATCTCTAGAAATATTGAACCGATAACAAAAAAAAAGTGTGTAGGTGCAGCTCGGACGCATGACTGGAGTTTACTCCTTAATATGATTGTCTTTGCAAATGCAATAAAAGCAATCAAGAAAAAAAAAAACGCCCGAAATATCTAGATCGAAGTGTGAAATATGTGATACGTTTCTTCAAAATTTAAATCAGTGATATTTACGAATAAAACAAGTTAACACTTGAATAAATTTCACTCCTCATAAAATTTCCATAACATTTCCATACCGGTGGCCTTATATGAGAATCGATTGTTAAGGAGTAAACTCCAAATATCTTTCACTAATACAAATCTACACTATTCCCGGCTGGCATATAATCATATGCATGCCAGAAAAATGGACAGTTACTGCGTAAATCTCCATGCGGTTATAGCGCCTACTGCGGTCTATTCTGTAAAAATATCAACGTGAAAACATAGGTAAAGTGAGCTGTCATTCCACCTGACATTCGGTCGTCCTGACCGACACAATTGACGGCTCACTTCAGCTAAGGTTTCATGGTGAGATGTTTACAGAATAGATCCGCAGGTTTCATAATGTTACCCACCTTAACGTAAGGATCGGATCTGTTTCGCTTGACGTCGACGGACGCGAGGTCGCGGCACCGCTTCACGCCGACCTCCAGGGCTCCCAGCCTGTAGTTGTACAACAACGAGATCTGCACCTCGCCTCTGATCGTCACGTTAGCTCGGGTGCCCTCGCCAGCACCAGAGTACACTGATGCCATGGATTCTGAGCGGACCTGGAAAGAGAGAAATTGGGAACGATTAACAGGATAACAAAGTCAACAAGTCTTGAATCTTTGTCAACATGACATAGCATAAAATTTATTTATTTATTTAAAGTAGGTAAGTACGCCTACAGCAAATATTAAAAGATATATTTATATACCAATTGCAGCTGTATACGACATTCACCAACAAAGCAACCTTCGTAAATTATATATACAGTAAAATCTCTTTATTCGCGGGGTATATGTTCCATAAATATGCCGCGAATACAGAAACCGTGAATACAGAATGGTAATTTATATGGGTTTATAGGGGATACGTTCCTAGGTGCCAAAATAAAAAACACAAATATATAAGAAAATCAATTTTATTGATGTTATTGAACATTTTGATTAATCATTATCCTCAGGCTTAGGCAATGGTTTGAAGAATTTTGTTATTTTCTCTTGCTTGGCAGTTTTTAATAGCTCCGACAATTGAGACTGATACTCAGCAGTCGCATTAGCAATTTGCCTCTTAAAATTAAGACTTCGTTCCATAGATGGATCAATGTTCACAAAGAAATCGCAAAGCAATCGCTTCTGTTTGTTTACATTTTCAAAAACGCCGACCGCGGTGTTTGCGGCAAATGCGACAAAGGCGGCTTAGGTCAAAGTGCTCGGCGTACCATTTGACGGCACTTGCAAAAGATATTGCGTTAAACACCTATTGGAATTTTGTATAAAATTTTAGATCCGCGAATAAAGAAATTTTTTGCCGTGAATAAAGAAATTGGGTTGCATTTTTTTAATCCGCGAATAGTGAAAACGCGAATGACGGAAGCGCGAATAGGGAGCTTTTACTGTAATTAAAATGAAAAACAAAATTATAAACAAAACAGCTTTGACTTAAGTCTTAAAAAGAACAAAAGCTGACTTGTGTATAGTACACCCACCTTTTGTCAGCTAAGTGTTAAAAAAACTATGAATAAGTGAAATTAGGATAAATTGGAAGTAGTAATATGAAAACAAAATCTACATCTCTAGATTCTCACCAAATTTTTGCAGTCACCAAAATTATTATTTCGGATAGACATCTCCACACATTAAAAATGATAATGACGAATTAAATTCTATTCCGGGAGTAAAAAGCTAACGCGGTTGTTCACGCGGAATTAGGTCTAATACTATCTATAAATAAAGTAGTGAGAGAACACATTGCACATTTTGTTATGATACCGCGATCACTACTGAGCTACAATTACCGTGAACCAACCAAACGACATGTTTTTATTTGCTTGCATTATCGTTCTGTCACTCGATACTGCCATTCTTACGTGAATACTCGTGACATTTGTTTTATGTATATTTTGTTTAATAAAATCTATTTTCTTATTTTTTCTCATTTTATTGGTAGTTAAGGGAAAGCAACGAATTTAGCTGCTAGAGTAGGGCTACCTTAGCTTGACGGTTTCGCGAAGCCCAAAAATAAAGGAGTGTTAAGAGGGAACAGGCAGCCGGCCTGCGAGGAATTTGAAAAATAGGTATTTGAAGAAACTATTGCCGTCGTCTTACCTCAAGCCTGCCTCCTGCGATAGGGACAGCTGCAGCTCAGACTGATTATATCACAAAAAAAAAAAATTACAAGATCGACGTTTCGTATTCCCTTTTTTTCTCCTCGAAAACAGCCGATTCAAATATTTTTTACATTAAAATTTTAAGAAAGAGTATGTCTATCGAATTTGCCTGGTAGTCCTCTAATCACCGTGGTAAAATGGGGCATTTTTATAATTTTTGTAGGGTCATATTTTCTTTACCAATAAGTTTCTGAAAAAAAGGAAATAACAGGGACATGTCTACAGCAGACCTTGATTTTATGAAAAAATATGATTGCCTTAGAGGCATTATTCAGGAAGAAAAAAAGGGAATAGATTTGTATGGAGAATCGCAGGCCCGGTTCCCTCTTAAGAACTTGGTTCGTAACTAAGAGAAGACAGACCACCTACGCAAAAGTCTACTACACAAGAACATAGCAATAGGCCGGGGTAATCAGTACAAAACATCTGATGCCTTTGTAGCTTTATTTACAAAAGCATCAGGCAATAAAAACAAGCAAAAGGACCGTATCATTATAAATATTGATCCTATCTCCTCCCCAATCCCCTTTGTCTCATCACAATTAAGTTTAATTCAATTCCCTTATTCGAAACAATAGGCAAAAAATGTAGTCCACTTGGGGCTTGGGCCCACGCAAGTCTTGGGAACTTGTCTTGCGTAGGCGCAGGCTCATTTTTATGCCCTATACAGCAATAAGCATTTATGTCAAGTTACCTTAATAAGATCAGGAAATCCATTTATTGTATAACAGATCATTTAATCTGTATCAATGTATTATGTTGTCATGTAAGTTATGTTGGATTTTTGTTATTTATTCAATGACTTAACTGAGCATGTTATTCAGCAAATTAACATGTATAAGAGTCTTCTTATATGGCATGTTTTATGAGGAAAATGTAGCCATAAGTTCGTTGTGGTGATGTGATTATAGTTTCGAGTTCTAAGTATAGAGCAATAGAAGGACATCTGTTAAACCTAAGAACAAATTTAAATGCACTTTTAATGTTGATTTATTACCTATTTTCCATTTTTCAATCAGTTTGAAAGATTGGCTGATTATTTAATTGCAAATGTCAAGTTCTGGTGCTTTTATTTTTTAATATATCCTGCATAGATAGCATTTGAATGTCACTGATCTAATTAAGATAAAGTTCGTTTTGAATTGTGTCTCATACAAATCAGTAAAAAGAAACGGATACAGAATAAAAAGGCGTGCAAATTATCTATATTTCCTTGTTATTACCATTAAAATAGTTTATAGAATAATTTTCTGGTTCTAAAATCTTTTACCGAATAACTGTGTCGGCACCGCAAGTAAGTAGAACATGGTATTTGTTTGAAAGTGTATTCAGTGCCGCTAGCGGCACTTTATCCCTATTAGATAAAGTGCCGCTATTGGTGGCATAATAGCGGTGGTGCCTCGGCCCGGCTAAACTGCGGTAAGCATTGCATTGTCACTGTCACTGTCAATTGTTTTTTTTATTTTTATTGTTGAGGTTAGTCCGCCGCCCTTTGTATTGATTGATAGTGTTTGTTTTAGATAATTATATAAAAGTCACTACAATAACTGAATTTACGAAAAATGAAGTAGCAAAAGAAAATGGCTGAAAGGTAGGTTAGGTTAGAACTGTGACCGCACAACGGGCCAGGGTCCGTTTAGACACAAGAGAATGTAATGTTTTGGGAATATGGTGTTTTACAGCGAACTAACCTCAACAATCAAACAAAAGACCGTGACTCAATGACAATAAAAATGCAATGCTTACGGCACTATAGCCGGGCCGAAGCAGCGCCACTATAATGCCGCTAGCGGCACTCTATTGATGCCTATTTGTTTAGTTTTCATGTCTGATTTTCTAAAGCATTGCGTGTGGAGTAAACGCAAAATAACGGTGGGAGTGCTCATCAAAGTAAGTAAACAACTTATTTACTAGCGGTATACGTCCGTTATTTTGTAGGTATAAAATGTGGGTCTAGAATTGAATGGTCCCTTTTGTTGTACATTTTAAGCGTTTACTTGTTTATTTGTATTTCCAAAACAAAGCCACCACTAAACCACTTGAAAATGGAAGGGTTTATTTTAAAAATAACTAGAAAAATGAACGCGTGTATTTGGTTCTACATAATATTATGTTTTTATCCTAGGTACAGATCAACAGATAACAAAAGTAAATGAAGTACGTATAGTGTGAGCGAACAGACATGTGAAACGGGCCAAACGGCCGCATATGGCATTAAGTAATAACGTTTTATCGTATCTACCCACACTACGACACTTTATAAGGGATTAATATTACAACATTTCGAGTGTAAACTACGATATGCCAAGCCAAACATAAAACTGTTTGTCGCTTTAATCGTTTCCCATTGCAATCAGTTACAGCAAGAATTTTTGTGCCAGATTGATTGTGCCAAATGTCCTTTCTTTGGTATTGTTCGTCGAGTTGAGCTCCTTAAGTTCTGGGTTGAGCTCCACGATTACTGACAAATGCTTGCACTGACAGGACAGGTCCACTCAAATCTGTGTGGTTCTTTTCTCAAAAGACCATTTCAGACACTAATCTACATGGTCCTCATATGGCCTGACCAAGATTATGTCTGGACTTTAAAAGAGACTATGACCTCTGAGTTTGTTTCGGCCTTTCTTCTCAGAGTAGTCAGATAGGAAACGCCGAACTCATCTAGCTAATTTTTAATTATTTTTTTAAGATGACGTGTAAAAGCAATATCCTATTTACAGAATAAACAATTTCATTTCATTTCATTTGATCAAGTGTGCTGTGCAGTAACTGGGCCTTATTTGGGTTTTCAATATCCTGCTCTTACTAATCGTTTTCAACTTCTCTATGATGTGTCCCTTACTTATTTCCGTGATTATAGATTCCCATCTTAGTCTGCTTGATATCCTTAAACTGTAATGGATATACATATGAAGTTATAATTAAAGACACACGTATATGTACATCCGGCCGATCAACTCAAGCGTCAAGTTTACCAAGTCCGTGAAGGGGCGTGTTGCACGCACTATCATTTCATCACAAAAAATGGCACACTAACCTAATTAAAACATGAGCTATGGAGACATGTAAAAGAAACTTACTACATTAGGTACTTCTAAACTCTTTGTCTAGCTCACCCTGCCGTGTATATATTCAGGTATTCGTTCAAGTAAACGTTTTGCAAAGCCTCGTTGTTCTCGGGCCGTGTTGCAAGACGAAGTAATATAATACAATGGCCAACGCGGTCATCGAGACAATACTCCTACACTTACTGCACATACAATACATAAAGGCCCTAAAGCTTGTTTCGAAAGGTTGCTTTTTGCTTGCAAAAGTGATTCTAGAACCACAGAGACGTGGAAACATTTATGCGACACGGTTGATGTAAAAGTAGGTGATTCACGGTTACTGTTGGACCAAAATATTGATTTTGTTGATCTATTGTGGTATTTAATTGATCGTTTTGATAAATATATGAACAGTGGCAATATAGCAACTAAAACTAATCAAGTAGATACAATCTATACCTCTATATATATGGTTTGATAAAACGTCACATATAACATTAAACGACTTGATTGAATTAACGTACCACCTCACAAGAATGCTAATGGATTTCGTGACGCAGCGCACATATGGTTCGTCATTTGTGGTGCGCAGCAGCTTAGCTAAGACGTCAACAGTTCGTGAGGCTAAGGTAACGGAGTGTTATGATCAAAATACGGAATTATATTTACCTGTAGCCCACTTCTGTTGAGAGAGAACCTATCCCTGTCGAGCATATCTCTTTCGTGGTGCAGCGGTGAGTTCGAACGCCTCGGCAAAGTTGCATGGTTGGGCGACACCGAATCGGACATGTACACCTCATCTGGAAACAACACAAAACAACCGTTATCATCATTGTTGCAACATAGTACGAAAATAAACACGGTTAAATATTGTAAACTGAAACAGACGTCAAACCTACGCGAATAATTAATAATGAATTTAATAATACATGGTTCACGTTGATAAAAGTACAGAAATATACGCAATAATCACATTGGCAACAGTGATTTTGATTCAGATAAAGAAAGTTCACATATTATAAATGCAACAAAAATCACTTTGATTAAAACAGAAGTATAGATGAATTTGAGGACAAGAGCCTGATGTTAGAAGAGAAAAAACAATCTGGAAAGCAAAAATTAACTCATGATGAGTTAATTTTTCCTCACCAGTTTAAAAAAAATCAAATTATTAAATAAAACACAGCATAACACTGTTAGTCAGTGCTTTTTCACGTGCTTACATTAGGATGTGGCGTTAGTAGTGCAATAATTATTTGTGTCAGAGAAACAAGGCGTGCCTCAAGTAGTCGAATCTAATTTCGGTACCATCGTTCTTCAGTTCTAGCCATTCGTCGGGTTTGACGAATCGACACCTTTTGCTCCTCGTCAAAGAATTATCACACCACTCCAAAGACTTTAAGAAAGAGTCTCGACACGATAAAATCTCTCGAATGAATGAGATTTTCTCACCAGATTTTAAGGTACTGCAGCGACTGTTGCCATCTAAATCCTGAGAGGACTCACATGGAACCACTTCCATTTTTTTGAAGGAGTAGTTCTGTGCGCCTGGATTTATTTCACTTGCATTTCGTTCAGAGGTTAGCAAAAGTGTCGTAGTAGAAGTAGAAAACTCATCATCAAGCGGCCTAGTAATAATCAATGAAGGGACACTCGTTTCTTGTACTACACTAGATTTTGTTGCTTCGTCATTGAGAGTGTAGCTCCGGCCAGTAGGCCCTACGAGAGCTGATGATGGATTATCTATGGGCGAGTCAAGTTCACCATCAGAAGTTCCTTTACAACACAAACACCGACTCAGAAACGAACCGAACGTCATTTTTTTGTCACTTTTAACAACAGTCCTTCGGTAAATATCCACGTGATGATATGTGCTCGCAGTTATTTCGTCAGGGTTATAACTTTTATGTTCAATAGACGAATAGCTTGGTTCCGATTTATAACTAATTGAATAAACCATTATTTCACAGTTTATGTCAACGCGCAACACGACTGCATGTCACTGAAATAAATCACTTTATTTTAATTCCACATAAAATCCGTATTTTATCGTATCCTACATGTCATGGTCGTTTCCTGTTGTTTTAGTACACATAAATTGTGTATGTATGCTGGCATAGCGATACCAGTAGAGATAGAACGCGTTGCAAAAAAAACTGTTGTAAATTATTATCCACGTTGTTCACAATGCGTAGGATTGAATCAAACCGGGGACCTCTCAATAATGTGTTGGTTGTGTCCATAAAGCTGGACGGACACTGTGTAATTGTCAGAAATACATCATACTAACGGGACGGACCTTATTATTTTCCTCTTAATAAATGCCATTATTGAATCATTGTATGGGATTATTAATAACAATGATCTATGAAACGACACCCTAGGTATTCTTTTTTTTATTTAGTTTTTTTTTTATTTATTTTAAGAATGAGGAAAAACAATGCTTGTTTGATAAACAGAACGGTCTAATTATCGATAAACTAAGGTAGACATCGATTTAAATTTACGAATAGTTGAAATGGGAAAAAATATCTAATAGATTACGTACCATCAACCCGTGAGGACCTATGCGGTAGTTCAAGTGTACTCCAACGTAAAGATTTCACGGGTTTATGTTCTGTATCACTGGTATCTCCACATAAAGACTTGGTGGACTTTAAAATGTTTCTTCTCTGTGTCAAGTCAAGCACCGGTAAGGAAGATTTGAAATCTTCTCGAGAACTTCGTGCTTGAGTAAAAAGGGTCGGAATGAAAGATTTACTGCTTGCTGAATATTTCGTTGCATCCGCCATGTTTTTATTTAAAGAATCGATGTCATTTAAATCTCGAACAGATGATCCCTCATAACCTGATTCTGAATTATTGGAACTGGTGACATCAGTTTTCTCGCTCTCAGTTACGCTTTCTTCCCTTTCAGAAATTGACATATTTTGAATTCTTCCAATGATCCTTTTTATATCATATTCTTTATTTTTTTGTGGCATATTTGTGGTAGAAGGCTGCTCACAGATCTTAATATCTTTTATGTCAATATATGTTTTTGGTGTTGAAGTTTCAATTTGAACCTTGTATTTTATTTCGGAGTCATCTTTGCTGTCGGTTCGGTCTAGCGAAGGAGTACTTGGAGATTCTAAAGATGTATTTAGTTCTTTTTCTATTTGAGTAAATTTACTTGAGGTCTGAGCGTCTTCCTGATCATCGTCTGGCAAGGGAACATTTAAACATTCTAAAGGCACACGGTCTTTTTTGTCTGTTAAAGTAGATTGACATTTTAAGTTTTCCGAGTCTTCCTTCCCTTGTTCAGGTAATGTAATAATAGATCCATGTGACATGTTTTGTTGCTTAATTATTGGAGCACATTTAATTTTTAAAGAAATGTTTGAACATTCAAAAGTGACTTTATGCCTTATTGATTTTGAGTTTTCCGAGTCCTTCTTACCTTGTTCAGCCAATGTTATTTTTGGAGATTCACAAGACATCTTTTGTTGTTTTATTATTGGAGAACATTCAATTTTTGAAGCAATGTTAGATGGTTCGAAAGAGACATTAGATTCCTCGTTGATTTGGTTATTTCTTATAGAATTTAAGTTTTCCGCGTCCTCCTTATCATTTTTAGGCAATGTAACGTGTTGTTGTTTTATTATTGGAGACCATTTAGTTTTTGAAGCAATGTTAGATGATTCGAAATAGGCATTAGATTCCTCATTGATTTGGTTATTTCTTATTGAATTTAAGTTTTCCGCGTCCTCCTTATCATTTTTAGGCAATGTAACGTGTTGTTGTTTTATTATTGGAGACCATTCAATTTTTGAAGCAATGTTAGATGGTTCGAAAGAGACATTAGATTCCTTATTGATTTGGTTATTCCTTATTGAATTTGTGTTTTCCCCGTCCTCCATATCATGGTTAGGCAATGTAACGTTTTGTTGTTTTATTATTGGAGACCATTCAGTTTTTGAAACAATGTTAGATGATTCGAAAAAGACATTAGATTCCTTGTTGATTTGGTTATTCCTTATTGAATTTGAGTTTTCCGCATCCTCCTTATCATGTTTAGTCAATGTAACGTCATGTTGTTTTACTATTGGAGAACATTTCGCTTTTGAAGCAACGTTCAATGATTGTAAAGAGACATTCGATTTCTTATTGATTTGGTTATATTTACTGTTTGAGCAGTCTTGTCCGCCAAAATGCGAGGAAATATTTGAATTTTGAAAAGAAGGCGATGTGTTTTCTTCTGTAGCCGTTTGAGTAGATTCACTTTTTACGTTTTCTAAATCTTCCGCTTCATCTTCAGGCAAGGCAATATTTGCAGCTTCATTAGCCATAATTTGCTCTTCGCTTACTTGAATACATACACTTTTCTTTTTCTTAGATTCTTTGACTAGTTTCTTTTCAATTTTCTTGCCAACAACATAATTTTCGCGCACTTTCTGTTTTAAGGGAACTGTTTTAGGCATTGAAACTTCTGAAGCTAAAATAGAATATAACTTAAACTTTGCCCTATTTTCTTTACGAATTTTTGATAACGGAACTTCTATTTCACTTTCTTCTTCATTTTCTACATCGAAACAATTCCAGCACGACACTTCCACATTTTTTTTCTTTACGATTTGATTACTAACACTGTTGTCAGTCATTTTATATAAACCAGTGTAACACAATATACAATTAAGAGCAGGTATTAACCCTCGGAGAACATAAGCTTGACTAAACCTTGTCAAAGGTGTCGAATGCTTAAATAACCTAATCGTTAGGTAGTTCCATAATGTATATTAATTATTTTTAAATATTCATGTTAAAAAAATATTACGCAACTTTATTTAGATCAACGTTCTCGAAGACTATTCCGTCTAGTTTTGAAATGTTTTGTAATAAAACGACAACCTTTAAAATAATATATTCATAATGATAACGAAGAAATAAAATCTATTGGATTTTGTTTAGAAAAAATATAAAAAAAATCGTTAAATAACAAGTACCTACAAAAACTAAAGCAAAACACAAAAGTGGCCACACTGGTTTGATGCACACCCGACAACCAGCTAATTGTTGTTGGCGCGAGGTCACTAGTTCATACAAATTAGTCCCAAGCTTGATTTGTAAAACGTAGTAGTGTTATTTTTACTGAATAAATAAAGGTAAATATTTTTAATATAAGTACTATGATATCCGTTTTTTTTTTGTTTTGTTTAATTTAAATTAAATTCTAAAAATTAAAACTAACATGAATCTGTGTCAGGGCAAACCTAACGATTCTTGTAACCAAATAAAGGTTTTAACAAATATTTTTATATAACCAAACTAATTCAATTTATCGGTCTTATTTGCATAATTATAAATTAACATAGACGGAACGATCGTGTTATTTCTGTTTTTTTGTAATAATACTATTAATAGAACAGGTTATATTTCTGACTACAGCATCCATTAGTAAGTACTTAGTCATAGGAATGTGTTTAAGGTCGTAAGTAGAATTCCTGGTTGGTGTTCTCATTAATAATAATCAATTAAAGTTTGTTTATTTATTTATTCACTTATTAGTTTTTAATTTTAATAATGTCTAACTAACGTAGCGTTATTATTTTGAGAGGCTATTTGTTAAAAAGAGGATTTCTTTATATTCTCGGTAAAATATAGATAAAGGACTCAACTTTAAATTTATTCCGCCTTATTGGAACTTTCTTCCGACAGAAAACGCCGGTGCGTGTTTCCATTTTAATCAATGAATTATTTTTGTCTACAATTGTAGTTGTTTAAATGTTAGAATGAGTTTAGTGTGGTTAGTGTTAAGGTTTAGTTTTGATTGAGTTAAAAAGGAGATCAGAACAAAAACCATGTCACGAATGTGTGTGGACATA
Source organism: Xanthia icteritia (assembly GCA_949128155.2). Taxonomy (NCBI): domain Eukaryota; kingdom Metazoa; phylum Arthropoda; class Insecta; order Lepidoptera; family Noctuidae; genus Xanthia; species Xanthia icteritia. Next base: position 8,535,885 of record OX421938.2, on the reverse strand, counting down.
GCTATTGTTCGCATAATGTCCGCCGTAGCATGCAGCAGGTCCAAAACGATGTCATTGTCACTTCACAGTATGTTGCTCTCTCTGACATATTACCTTTCTAATAATGTTTGTTACTCATACCAAATCATCAATCAAGATCTCATTACGGCATAAGTATTCAACAAGACAACTTGTTAGTTTCATAACTTAATGAATGTAGCATAGAAAAAATGTAACGGTGAGTGATAGATCGTGTCCCTAATATCGTGTACTGTCATCTAGAGACTTCATCACGTATACAGAGCGTAAAATTGACATATTGCCTGTTGGACATTATATTAGTTTTAATGTAGATTTGCTCTTTGTAGTTAGCACATCAATTATGCTGTGGTTACAAGTATTCGATGACTGTGTCCATGAGTATAATTGCATCAACCAAAAATGTCAAAAATGTGACTACAAAACGACAAACATTTAACAGCTTCGCCGTTGTTTAACCAATATTAATTACAAAACCAATTAAGGCTGCTATTAATTTACGAATGGCCTAAAAAATCCATTGACTTAGCCTACATTAAATTACCAACTTAATCTTTTAAGAAAATGGCTGCCACAAAACTAAGCATTACTAACGAAGTAGACAAATTTGCAAAACGTGTGAAATCTAAACATTATCTACGTAGTCGTTGCCACAATGTGTTTGTTTCTCATGAGAAGGTAACCAAGTATATTCACTTTCCATTCGATTACAACAGTAGTAAGCGAGAAATAAACCGTGCGATTATTGTAGCGATATGCAAAATCATAGTATTTGTGCAACCTGGTGCATTACCGAGTCGAGACTGCGGCGATAAGAATAATGAAGTTGATTATTTTCCATTACAAAACACCATGACCCAACCAAAACATTAAAGGAATTATAAGTAATCCTTAAAAGAGGAAAACGCAATTATTCTGACGTAATTTAATTTGTATGACAACACTAAAGAATTTTTCAATGATTTTAGTTTGTGAATAGTTAAAACTATTCACAAACTATATTTTATATAAGGTGTATCTATTCATACACGAAATATTTTAAGACATATACCTATAGCTGGTAAAGAACCCAATGCAACAAAAAAAAAAAATATATCAAGGTATATTATAAAAAAAATTAAATAGTTTAATATTACTTGACACACATAATAAATACTGGTTCCTTCTTATTTTTTAACATCCATTACGCTAGTTTACGCGGGCGGCGGTATTTGAGACGGCGCGCGGCTTTTATGAATGATAAACAAAGAGAGAGAAACACGTGAACGCGCCGCGCGGGCGCCTGCCTACCCCGCCCGGCGCCCGCGCCTCGCCTCGCGCGCGGAATGTGTTCAGCAGTCCCACACAGTCCGCGTGTTGTGTCGCTAGCGCGCGCCTTAGCTGACACGCATCGGGCTCGCTCGGGCAAGATATTTAACAATGCCTAACTACAGGTATACCAACCAGGAGTTGGGTTGCTTAACATCCACAACGCGGGCATCAGAAAATCCACGTGTTGTTAGGCCGGATCATTTCCAGAGGCGGTTCAGTGTTAATGTGTGGGCTGGGTTAATAGGCGATAGACCCTTAGGAACGCGAATTGTGAACGCTTTCGCAGTGATGGCTAGTGATAGAGACACATTATTAAAAGTGCAAGGATACATATTAAAACGTGCAGCCATCTGCGTCCAACAACAGGGCGAATATGTACAACAATTGGTGTAAATAGTGTAAATAAAAACTACGCAAGTATTAGGTATGTACATTTTAAATTATTGTAAAAATAATTCGTAAAAGGCACCTGCATACCTGATGCAATGGGATAACTGAATTTCGTTTAAAATAGACAGGTTTCCGACTAACGAAATCAGTCGTAAACCTGTGACGATAACATGACAAGCCATTTATCCCGTTTATCTTTTGACCACTGCGAGGTGACAAACCGCGTGTACCTACAACAGTAGGTATGTGCACGTCTGCTAATCTCTGGTACGACTATTGATCAAATAAATCTGCGCTACGCACTCTTAACGTTCACATCTGTATAAGTAGATAGGTAGGCAACTAACAATCAGCTGACGGATAGGACTCGCACACACAGACGGACAGAGGTCATTAACATGCGAATTCGAGTTGCTCCTATCAGCTGTTTATTGGTATCTCGACGCGGCGGGGCTTTACCGTGGCGGGCGGGTCATTCATAGAACATGGAGTAAAGGTTTTATGCCAAATGTCTCAAGCAGTTTTAAAATTATAATAATTACGTAAAATAAAAAACATTGAGATATCATCTTTATTTTTGTGTTTATAGTTTCTGGGCCAGCTATAGGTATATCTCTTAAAATATTTCGTGTATGAATAGATACACCTTATATAGCATAATAATATACTAAGGATATAATTTTGTTATTTTTATTAATTAATTAGTTATAAGTGTTATGTACCCACTTTTAAATATTAAAATAGTAAATAAATAAGTAATAAATGGTAAAAAAAAAGTTAACAAAATGTGCACACCTCTTATGGTTATAGCGTACCAAATCCACTATTTTGTAACATCCATAAACCTGTGTAAAGCTTCGTGCAGACTAGCGCGACGCGACACCGGTTATTGTTACACCGTGAAGTTTTCTTAGAAATTGTATTGTTCGAGTCGCGTCGCGCTGGTCTGCACGAGCCTTGATGCAAATAAATGAATTTGAATTTGAAGAAAGTGTTTTAGCAACTTCTTTTGTTCAAATATTAATGTTTAGATCTAGATCCGGTTTAGATACCCGTCAATGTGAACAGCGAATAACTTTCAGAGTTTAGCTACTTACTATTACTGTGTGAACAAAAGCGATGCTTTCAATAAGGATGATGGCTAAAAATATTTTTTTTGTCCGTCAGTTGTATTATTAAAAAATATTGGACACGTATTTTTTCTTTTTTTACGTTATCAAAAGATTACGGCGATTCATTGCGTTAAAATGTGCCATGACGTCACGAGTATGTAAATTTTATACTTACTTGTGACGTAGCAACCCCCACTCCCCAACTTTAATGCGTTTTATCTAAGTCATTTTTTTATTAATATGATAAAGCAAAAATATACGCGTCTAATTGTTTTTTATTATCTGACTGACGGACTAAATAGAATTGCTTTTTTTGACCCAGTCGTCATCCCTATTGAATGGATATCATTATAACTAGTTGCACAGTTAAGGGTTTATTTATAAACGCTGCTTAAAGTCAAGTAATGATTAGCGACAGTTTAACAGTACATTTTTGACGTTTGAACGTCACTTAACATTAAGCAACGTTTATAAACAAACCCATGTGTGCCCAATATACACTTGGGAGCAAATAAATCGAGCCACTTCCTTTTTCACGCATTATGGTAATTATTTTTGGTATTAAGGAACGCATCGATTCGAAACATATATCGCCTAAAAGGGTATTTAATAACCTTTACAATGAGGGTAGTTAGTTGTCAAAATTTCATTTTTATTAAAGTTTAAAGGGTAGAATAAAATTATCGCATTTAATTTGCTTATGACATTTTTATTGTACTCTGTTAAGAAAAGATTAAATTTGAGGTTTTTGTTAATCATACCCATATTACTTGTTATTGTTGTCTTTATCTGTGTCTGTGTAATCAAAATAACCTGATAAAATGGATACTACACCGACGGAAGCTGCCCAAGTTGTAGCTTTACTTGAGGTTGGACACGGACAACGTGAAGTGGCACGCAGACTTCATTTGAGTCGTTCAAAGGTACAGCGGGTATACCGCAGGTATCTGGAGACTGGTGCTTTTGTTCGGCGACCTGGAACTGGCCGACCACGGGCAACAACAGAACGTGACGACCGCTTTATTGCAACCAATTCGTTGCGCGACCGTGGACTTAATGCTGTTCAGCTACAGCAAGCGTTACGTGACGTTCGAGGAGTCGCAATCAGTAGGTGGACAGTGAGACGAAGACTAAAAGAACGAAATTTAACATCACACAAACCAGCAACTGGCCCAAAATTGACTGTAGCTCATCGCCGATCTCGCTTGGAGTTTGCTCGAGAACACATTAATTGGACGTTAGAAGACTGGAGGTCAGTTTTGTTTTCTGACGAGTCAAGAATCTGTCTTTTTAGCAATGACGGGAGAAACCGAGTGTATAGACGTCCTGGTGAAAGATTTGCCCAATGTTGCATTCGAGAAACGGTGAGTTTTGGTGGTGGTTCTTGTATGGTGTGGGGAGGAATTTCTCTAGACGGAAAAACGGAACTTGTCTTCGTCGACCCCGCCAACGATGGCAGTGGTAGACGTGGATTAACAGCTGACCGATACATAACTGACATTCTTGAAAACCACGTAATGCCGTATGCTGGTTTTGTCGGAGAAAATTTCTTGTTTATGCATGACAATGCGAGACCTCATACCGCGCAGATCGTTACGGAATACTTGTCTGCGATCGGGATTCAACAAATGGTATGGCCAGCACGAAGTCCCGATTTGAACCCGATCGAACACCTATGGGACGAGCTAAAACGGAGAGTCCGAGCCAGGGTTCCCGCTGTTTCATCCATTCCCGAGCTTAAAGTCGCTGTGCTTGAAGAGTGGGAGAACATACCACAATATGTCATCGTAACGCTGATCAGATCGATGACTAATAGGCTACAAGAATGTATCAGGGCCCGGGGGGGTAATACCAGTTATTAAGAATATTTTTTTTGCAATAATTTTGTTTTTTATTGTTTTTATGGACTGTTTTAGCCCTACTAAATTTTCTATCAAAATTACCATTTTTCTTGCAGAGCCAATAATTTATCATTCAATAAGGTTATTATTCAATAATTTACCCTCATTGTAAAGGTTATTAACTAAACTTTTAGGCGATATATAGTTCGAATTGATACGTTCCATATTACCAAAAATATTTACCATTTTACGTGAAAAAAGGTAGTGGCTCGATTTATTTGCTCCCAAGTGTATATCAATTGAAATATAACTACAACAATAAATTAATACATTTTCTCTTGCTCACTGCGACACATAATTGAGCGACAATTGTCAGCTGGTGATAAAGAGAATACTAAGCACTAAGATTTCACTATGCAAAAGATAAGTCAAGTCTTAGTTACCAATCAAACACTTACATAGTTATTATTAGTAAACGTTTTAGCAATTCTTCAATCGTTTATAATTTCATCAGCTATCAAACCACGCAAATGCTAATGTGTTGTTTAAACAACTGTTACTACTGCTGTGGCCATGGCCTGAAATCGTTATTGACCTTAAGAATAGACGTAATTACGTCAAATACAATTGTAGCACCTTAAGCTGCTTATAAATGCGAAATGTATATGTCGCAGTAACATGGTTATAGCCGTGATATAGTTATATCCCTAGGGATATAGCTATAACATAACATCACGCCTATATTCCCCGAAGGATTAGGCAGAGGTGTATCTATAGTACGCCCACATTTGGACAGTTATGTTTGAGTCCCATGCAATAGAGGGCGAGCCTATTGCCATCAACCGGGCACAAATCCAGACTCCCGGGCAGCTACAAACGCGGCGAAAAATTAAGGCACTCCGACAGTTATGAACTGCTTTCATATAGCTATATCCCTAGGGATATAACTATATCATCTTACTGCGAAATATACATATTATAAATTGAAGTCGCTTTTCGTGTCTGTCTGTGTGGCCGCGTTGTTCTTCTAAACTACGCAACGGATTTCGATGTGGTTTTCAACATCATTTAGAGAATTTATTTCGAAGGGTTTATGTGTAAAACACATTAATGTTTAATAAAGAAATCTTCATGCTTTTTCAAGTCGTAAAAACGAAGCAGGGGAGGGTAGCTAGTTAAATACGGTGGTCACAAGTCAGAACAGTGTCCACAACATTGCATCTTATCTCATTCGATCATCATGGTCGACACTAGACTGTATCCGTGTGTCTAGGTAGGTAATACAAATTTTTATGGGGTTCTAAACTTGTTATATGACATCATACAAAAGCCTGTTTGTCTTTGGAGGGTCATACAAACTTCTTCTTTGGCATTCTAAGAAGACATCATTGATTTAATAGTTGTTTTATTGTTCTTTGGTGGTTTGGATAAACCATCCATTAGATTTTTGTCTATTATATAGTTCCAGGTGTTGAAAATGTGATGAATTATGAAGACGTGGGATCTTTTATGTATCAAAAAATTACGTTATCAGCTGCTTAGCCTTTAGATAATAATAGAAAAGCAGGCTGTATTCCATATTATTAAAGCGTAGTCGTATTACAAGAAGCATCTAAACTACAGTAAGCATTGTCTAGAGTTCCAGAAAAAAACAAAGTAAGAATGGCAAATGTTCACCAGATTGGAACGACAAGTAAAAACTCACCTAAAGTGATTTACGATTACTTACCAAAACGAGTTTACTGTTATAATTATCATTTTATACATATTTCTTTAAATAAAATAATTACAATATAACTAACGATTTTTTTATGTAAGGTTGTGACACAAATTGCGATAAAACCAAAAACTAAAACGATAATTTTATTGATAGCAAGAGCATGCCGAAAAGTTATCAGTTATATTCATTTACCACGATAACTTTGTGTTTAAACTAACTATCATTATTTTATTAATAGGTAGTTCATTGATTACATTCATACATTCACCTCTATTAAAATTAGGATCGTCCTATTGGTTCCCACCACCTTTGTTCTTTCAAACAAGACTTATTACAATGCGATTACGTATGGCACTATATATGAAGTTGTTATGTTCTAATCTAATATCACTGACGTTATCGAAATGCGTGGCGCGTGCCTCGAACGCATCTACGACGTCCAACTCGTGAGTGACGTCAGCCCAGGTAGTCACGTTAACCAGCTGCCTTGACCCTGAGATGTTTAGAAGAATTGTATATTCTTCACTTTGCAAAAGGAAGTCACGAATAGCTTCTGAAGGAGTGAAAAGGCTTTTAGACCTGCGTTTCTTAAGGTCATGGAAGAAGTAAAATTATTCTCAAATCAAATATTCTGATAAGATTATGAATTGCATATATTATACAGTAAGTTGCGTATATATAGTTATGACTAACGTTATAGCGTAGCTAATTATGATGTGATGAAGAAACAAGGTTTTAATAGTATGAAAAACGTTTGTTAATGAGATTAGTATGAAAAACCACACTAATGCAACCCTTTTTAAGGTAGAGGCAATATAAGTGCCACCAACAAAATATATTTGTTATTAATGTCTGTATTGTTGGCGGTACTGTTTATTTTCACAGATGGTAACACTGATTTTTTACGTCAACATTGACGTAAAAAAATCAGTGTTACCATCATTGACAGAAATTAAAAAAAAAAAAATATCATAAAGATATATCTTTATTAACATACATAAATTTAGTTTTCCTACCATCTCCGGTTTTCTCTTCCTAATACGGTAATACGATAGAGCGTCATATAAACAAGGAAATGCTGTTATTGCTATAGGTATTAAGTCCAGAGTAGGATCCATTCAGTAACTCAGACCAAATAAAAAACCAAGACAGAACTGCGAACAACACAGTGAAGCATGCAAAAACTACACCGCCGCTCTGTGCATACACGCTCACACGCACACATTTACAACCTTTTAAAATGAAACTACAATCAAACTACACCACACAAAGTGCACACATGTTTACGAAACCGACTTCACTGTTGATAGCGCTCTGTCTTGGTTTTTTAGTTGGTCTGTGTTAGAAAGATCTAATTAGAAAAATCTAGTTGAAGAGACGAAGAATTAATGAAAGAAACACAAATAACATCACGCTTGTAATTTTCGAAGGGATAGGCAGGGTTGTATATAGTTTGCATATATTTCACCACGTCAATAAGGGCGAGCCTATTGCCATCAACCGGACACAAATTCTGACTGCGGGCTGCTACTTAGAAATCCCTGATAGAAAGACCCAATAACACTTTGCCCAGCCTGAACATCGAAGCCAGGACTTCATGCTCAGCAGTAGCACTTGCAATCACTAGATCAACGAGGCAGTTAAAGAAATTAAACAAATACGACAATTTCATGATAGAACTGAAAATAGAAGCGTACGTTTTGAAGTATGTGACCGGAACGCATGGTACTATCTAAGCAGTTTGAAAACAAAATCCCGTGAACACGATGACCACATCTGTTTCCGCCCCGGTTCTATAGCGGCCGAGCGCTGCAAGCAGAAATAGTCTTTACGGTGTATAGATATGAACTTCTTCGATGGTACATGCATCTTAATGCTCATATTTCTAAATTAGATACTATTATATGACGTATGCTGGATGGAGAGGGCGAGCAATCATAGTTTCTCTTTTCTTAGCGCGAGTGTTTGTAAATACTCGCTTACAATGCAACAGAACAATGGAGCTACGCAACGTCTGTTAGATAAACGGTTGATAAACTGCTTATAATCGTTTTGAGCAGTGGATATCAAAACATTAATGAATCATCTGTTCGTTTAGATGAACTCGAATCAAGTATATGTAAACATGAACGATGATTCATCTTTCAGTTCATTTATTTCTGAAGCAATAAATAATCTGGAAATCTACATAACATTACACCACGCCTGTAATCCTCGGTGGGTTATGCAGAGGTGTACTCTGTATATTTACTGGGTGGGGTATGTCGGGTAGGTAGGTCAATGAACCACAAAATCATGAAAGGTATACACCAGAGTCTATATTTTTTTTCCTCTAAATGTTAAGGTGGAGGAAAAGAAAACCTCCAAATGGTTAGAATGGTGATTAGGATAAATTGTAGCGTATTCAACCCAGCAAAGTTACCGGTGATGGCGGTAACTTGAAAATAAAACCAAATCATTATATTCGTGTCATGTAGCAGGTTACATGCGTTTATTGCACAGTAACTGCAATGTTTTTGTTTCTATTTTGGACAGGTTACTCACGATTTACCGTTAACGAAATCATTTAAAATCTGGCTCGGAGATTCATTTAGCAACGCATTCAAATGCATTTTTCTTTAGCGTTTACTAGATTATTGTCATTGTTTGATTTGGTAATAGGTCGTGCACTTACTTAAATTAGAACTTAGTGCACGATCGATCATTTCGTTTAGGATATTCTTAGATACTGTTTTTTCTGATAGTTCTGCAATCTAATGATCAGATAAGTTTTTTCTGTTAGTTGTCGTGTCTAACAACTGGAAATTGATATCGTCAGAATTCTGATCAAAACCAATCTAATTCGTAATAATAAACTAAAGCCGTTTTTATGTTAATTGATTGTGCCTTAGTCAAGTTCTTTCCTAATTTAAAAACACGCTGTATTTTTGTACGAGCATCTGCTAAGGTGAGACTCATTGTTGGCCCAATGCTTTTAGATAAAGCTTGTTTTTCTTGGAAAATGTCACATGACATGGTATTTTTTAGATAAGAAATAATCCTTTATATTTAAGTTCTTTGTTTGTAAATTCTTAGTACCTAATATGCAGATCTTTTTTTTTGTATTTCCCCTTTAATCTCAGTTCTTTGTTTCCAGTGATTCTTATTACTTTTTGTGAACCAACACTACATTAATTATAATTTATTCATTAATAAAACACCAGCAAGGGGAACTCGAAATGAGGCGTACGAATTGTTCGCAAATGTACAGTTAGCAAACTGAATCAGAGTACAGTTTGTAATCCACGGAGCATGGAGAACACAAGACTAAACTGTAGACGAGTTAAAAATATAAAACAAATGCTTACAAATAGTATGGCCAAAAACAAAAAGTCGTGTTAGTACTTTTGAATGAAATGCCTTTTATTGTGCTTTCGAAACCAACGCTAAATTCGAACTAAATAGTCAGAAGCAGTATTCCTTGAATATAAAAGTGTAGCGTTTATTTAAAAAAAATAGGCAGTCATGGAGACTGCCGACAGAAGTAAAAACTTAGAACTGGTATTAGCGTCATCTATATTCTATAGCCCAGCACTACGCGAAACCATAAGTTTACCCCGTACCAAAAATTGCTCATTACGTCATTACGCCATGCTCCACGTTTACGCCATACGCCACGCTTGGTTACGCCATTTTTAATGCATGTTTTCATATAGCAAAATATATTGGATCAATTAATTAAAATACTGAAATAAATCGCTGATATTTTTATAACACAAAATGTCAACATGTATCTCGTTGAAGTCTTTTGTTAGAAGATGTAGGTATGTCTCCTCAAAAAAGTTTTCGATTTATCTAGTGTGAAAACTTTTCCTGTATTTTATTTTTATTAAGATTAATTACTTTAATGTGATAAATTTATATTTGAATGTTTTATTTGAAAAATAAATACAGACATTTAGTTTTACTAAAACTTAAATTGAGCATTTTTTTTTAATACAAATATTTTTACTGGATTGTTGCACACAAAGTAAGAACTTACTTATTCACAAAGTCACAGTCAATAGGAGTTGCATGCAACTTCGAACAAAAACTGGCCATTATTACTCCGGCTCCCATGACACAATTTAACACCTCTAATTTAAAGGTACCTACGCTTTAAAGACATTAAGTAGTAAGTACCACCTCAGCATCAGATAGAAAGTAACAGAGTCGTAAACATGGATGAATGTAGTTTTCCCATGGGAGAAAGTGGTCTCACAACAAACCTTTGCCGACATCCATCAACGTCGCCTGTTACAAAAATTATGTAGTTACAGACTCATTATTATTCATAGTTTTGTGCTAGGAAAGTAACAGTCTACTGTTATGATTCACGTAATCTTATTGATGATACCTCTCTCAATTTTCGCGATGAAATCATCTTCAAGTAACGTGTAATTTTTATTATTACATTGTCTGTCTGTACTGAGACCTATTCTTTTTCTTTGTGAAATAAAATTGCATGTTTCTAACATTAATTTTCGATCAGCGGCGATAGAAAGCTAATCAAGTTATGTATGTAATTACTTTAATAGCTGTTTGTTAATTGATTATGTACGTTTTATAGACATGCGTAGAAATAATCATTTTGTGGATAAATGTATAGAATACAACCTCAATTAAATATAAGTACTTTTAGACATGTAAGTAGGTGGGTAAGTACACTAATGTACAGCGGCTAAGGTAACCTACAATTTGAGCGACACATTATCGGTAGGAACTAGCAGCCGTAGCCAGATGTGAGTGACTCAAAGCTCATTACTGTTAATGAGCTAGCTGTTAGCTGTTTCTACAAATTTTGCATGAAACAGTCGGAACTCATCATTTGAAACATCCAGAAACTCAACTGTTGTCTGTGCTAACATTAGCCCTATTACGTTCAGACTCAAAATTGCTCACTCCTGGATCTTTATTTTACCTGAAAATCGTGTTTTGGCCTCATCATTAATTACAAAACAACTTAATTTTTACTTTAATTTTACAGATCTCGTTAAACTGAAGGTCCCTAAGATTTATAAAGTTGAACAGAAAGTTGCGACAGGCACTATCTCTGATTGCACTCAGATAGCGCGACGCGTGGGTGGTGTAAACATGTTTTGTAACTTGCATGTCAACAGACAGCGACTTTTTTCAACAATTAACATACACTCGACATTATGACCACGCATACTTATACGTTGTTGCGACGTAATCAAACAGGTATAGCTGTAAGAACTGCATAGTTATCTATGAACTAAGTCTAATTCTCTGCAAAAGGTAGGGAATGGTGCCGATTCTCTTGTACACCGAACTAAACTATCACTAAAATTCCTTACTTTTGACTATGAGAATCTTAGCGCTATTCTGCATAAAAAGTCTCTAAACTTAAAAATTATTTTGACACAACTAAATCGAATTTGACAATCGCGACTCCACGTGATACATACTTGTTTGCCCTACCCCGTGTTTTTTTTTAGAGTCGGAGGTGCGCAGGGAGGGCAGCCTCGACGTGTTTTATATGGAATTTTTCACGTTTTGCATGGAAAATAAGAAAAATTATTACCTACGTGTTTAAATTAGGGGTATAAGGGCTTCATAAAGGGGGTCGAAATTTTCATTATTTTTGCGATAGGACACACCATTTTCGAGATATAAGCAAAAGAAAAAAAAAAAATATACAGTACTATTTTTGCACCTGGAGTCGAGGTGTTCGTGTGAATTTTAGTTCATGACAACTAATAGTATTCCACATATAATACACCATTTTTAACCGCGATTAAAAATGGTCAGATTTAGTTAGACAATTATAATTTTAGGTGAAAAACGTCAAATTCAGAATAGCAAAATTGTCATTTTCACTAAATTAAAATCTCAGTGCCATCTTAGTGCTGTCAAACTAAAATATAGCTACGTTGTGTCACTTTAGTCTATTTCAGAATGGGAAACCATCGTTTGACAGGAATAATCTAAATTTTGGTGATTGTTAGTCTAGTTTAGAGGCATTTGTGACGAGAGAATCGGCACCAATGTAATGTTTAATAAGTAATAACACACATCTAGATTTAGTAACAAAATAGAAAACAAAACGTGTCGATTTCTTGTAACACAAATAACGGTGTAACATTCAAATCGATTTTCTACTATCAAGAATTTGTAAATTCAAATCAAGCAGTAATTTAAAATTGCACGTTTCGAAAGTTATTTCCATAATCTAAACTGGTATACGACTTCGAATCAGCGGATTTGTGGGCTAATAGGTAAACTTGTAGATATTCGTTGTCAATCAATATTTTTATGTTACGGCTTGTTGCAAGTCTCGAAAATTGTTGTTTGAATAAGGCCGTGTAATAGTTCTGGGAATATCTATAAATGAAAAACCAATCGGTTTCAACAAACTTGAACTAATCGCGATTAAGATGACCCGAGAACGAACTAAGGAGCTGTCACAAAAATATCGGAACATTATATCTAGAAGCGAATACTGTGAGTCAGATTACAAATGCTGTTCTCATATATTTATGTTGTGGAAGCTAGTTCAATACAACTTGAGATTTATTCGTAGGACCTCAGTTAGTGCAGTGAAGGAAGGTAGCTTTATTGTCTTAGAATGAACTCATCCGGAGTCTTGCGTCATTTGGACGTGCAAACCGGTTGGCCTCGCGTCAATCTGCAGTTTTAGATTTTTCCTTACAGAACAATGTTAAAAAACTGCTTCAATTAACGTGTTACTGATTAGTGATTACTGTATCTTAACTGAAGTTTCAGTAAATACATGATCTTTGTGAAATATGAATTAGAATGCACGGATAGATCAGTGTTTACAAAACAATAATGAAGTTGGCGAAGCAACTAGCAAACAAGCAATAGCCAATGGGGTTATTACCGTGAACGTAGACCACGGTCTATGACCACCCCTCTGTAATTTCCCGACAATTTTCTTTCAGAACAATTCCTTCCTGTTGTATTAATATGCATGAAACCTTAAGTAAGCAAAGCGCTTTTTGCTAAACGTTTGCGCACGCTGATGCGTCGCGTTACTTCATCGTTTGTACTCATTCCTCGTCTTGGTGCCGTGCTCACGACAATACTGGTATGCCTGTTTACAATATTAGAATAGAGTTGTAGTACTCGACCTTTCAATGGTTGAGTGGCATTTCGGCTATTTTGAAACTCATCGTGACAAATCGCGCCTTGATCGATTCTATTAGAACTCGTCTCGATAGTCAGCACTATCCAGACGGGTTATTCTTCGTCTTGATAGTTATTGACATTACTTGTTCGTGTTTACTTAGCATCGTGGGATGTTGTGTAAATGTGTAGGTATGTTATACACAACGAAGTTGTAGATATCGGCATACCGTTTAAAAAACTGGTATAAAACTATGCGGTTGTACTGATATAGAATACACTTTATTATGTAAGTACACCATATAAATTACATATATAAATGTGTGTATGTGTATCGTATTATAGAGCGTTAACTATGTAATGTTGCACCAAGTATTCATGTGGGAAGACAAGCAACATTTAAAAAAAAATCAAAGAGAAAACATACATGGAGACGATGATCCACCATATTTTCCAAGTCCACCATATTTTCCAATCTAGCATAAGGAAATAATGTTGTAAAATTGTGGCTTATTAGTAATTACGATCAGCTTGTTAATATTTAGCCGTAATTACCGACTTTTTTATCCGCATACCTCGACATATCGGCAAGAAATAGACAAAGTGAAAGCATACAGCGTCGATAAAGTCATCGACAACAATTGGTCACATGAAGTCGATAAAAAAATAATGCGGCCGTGCACAATGGTTTCCGAGTTTCATTTCTCTGTGACATGAAATGTGTGTACATTTGTATGACATGGATAGAAATAAATAGATGTAACAGTTTCAAGCGATTAACCGACTACTGCAGTGCGAGAAATCGATGTTTGTTTATTTCTCGATTAGACTATTCTTTGAAACATAAATCAACTAATTTTTTTTTTGATACGAGCAGAACCATAACATGTTTCTGGACCTTGATATGATCTAGATTTCTTCAAGAATAATGTACAGTCGCCAGTAGGTCAACCTACCCGAAACTGTTAAATTTTCCCAATCAACTTTGAACCTTATATTTTAGTGATAAAGCTGAAAATCTATTAAAGAAATTTGACAGATTGTAGTAGGTTGGTGTTCTGGCGTCTGTACATGTGAAAATGCAACTTGTTTTTAAACATAATCTTTTTATTTATCGGCAAATCTAAATACACAAAATTCACTGATGTCTATCAACATTATCAGATTTTTGAATCTCATTAATTAGCATCCTGTTATCGTGAGACGTAATTAAATTTCAGGTATCGGCTCAAAGTGTACTATCGAAGAACTTCAAATCTAAGCAGTTTGAGAACAAAATCCCGTGAACACGATGACCACATCTGTTACCGCCCCGGTTCTATAACGGCCGAGCGCAGCAAGCAGAAATAGTCCTTACGGTGTATAGATGTGAACTTCTTTGATGGTACCTACATATAATTTATTTCAAAATCCTTGTGCGTATTTTATAGTTAATAGAGAATGGAACAATATTAAACATAGTCCTTGAAAACCTTTCTTGTGTGTATAATTAATTACACTTATGTGTGTAAGTGTAGGTAGTTTGATTGTGCAATATTTAGCTTGTATAATATAAAATAACTTCGCAGGTTTTGACCGTGTCTTTAACAGTAGCCTACACGAACAATTGTACTTAACAAGTGAGCAATAAACATTACAATGTTATGTGACAAACTACAATGACAAGTTTGTTATTAATGTTCAAAATCTATAACTACACTCAACACGAACAATGTTGTATTTGAAGGTCTTCATTCGGTAATATGGATTTTTTTTAGAGTGATTTTACTTTGACCTTTGATGATGTGACACAACTGCAGAACTTAAAATAATATGTTTTTTTTCTTAAGATTATACAGTTATGACTAGACGCTCAAAGTAACGTTATTTATGACATTACCAACTTGGTACTTTAGTTAGGCAAGACATAGACAGTCTATGCAATGACTAAAAAACTTGCAGACAAAAACCTGCCATGTACAAAAAAGGGAAACCGATGCATTGTTTCAAAAGCCAAAGGTATCAATGAATAAAGTGTCGCTGGTTGTATGAAACCGGATGGAACCAAATAGCGGCCAGCCAGCGTGAAACCACCATTGGGTAAGCGGCCAAGACACGCCATGCGTACTTACTGCTCCAGTCGGTAAGACGGTTCATGAAACTGGACACAATCAATTTCTTATGTCGTAATTTATTGTAACAATTGGATTATTATTTTATAAAATAATGCTATTATGGTCGGAGCGTTGTCAATAAGTAAACGATTGAGATGTTTATAGGTGTTTTAAAGCAGACTCATTAATATTTTAAAGATGGTTTTCATTAGTAACGTTACGTTAGAGAGTTATAAACATTTACTAGGTAATAAAAAATATTGATAGATCTATGGTAAGTACTTAATTTGTAAATATCTTAAGACAAACTGTGTGTTTTCCTTGTCATTTTCTTCATGAATTGGTTCTCTTACGTCTGTAGTATTTATATGTAATAGATTACAATATTTATCACTATGATAATTCAGTTTACCATTAAGTGTCATTGCAATGTGGAGCCTCAAGGTTAGCCATTCATCAACATGTGGTATTTTAATATTCTATTCACGATAAACTTTACATACCCAGTAATAATATTTGTATTCCGTTTAAAAGAGCACTAGCCAGATTAGTTTTGTTTAGACACAATCAAAAAGAAAAATCTGGCAAAATATATGCGCAGTGTCATCGTCACAGACGGTTAGAGATCAAATAAATCGATTCTTTATCAAGATGATTAGGTTCGTACTTTCAATATTTTTTTATTACTCGTAAGTATTTAATATTAACAGTATTAACCATTATATTTTTATCGACTGTAATGTTGAAATTAATGATTTCTTTGAACTGCTATCAAGCATTGTATTATTGCCGTTAGCAATCACCGCTAATCTAATTTTAAAGGCGATAGATGCATTACGTGTCGGTTAGCAGGTTTTTTTTTATATACGTAATACTGATATGTTTGTCTTTTATTTACCAATATCTCTGTTCTATGGCTGTACTTTTTAGTAAAAATTAAATTTTTAAATATTTATTTCTTTTCCTTACTAAAGTTACTTCTTCTCAGCAATTAAACATACTTATTACATGTTATTTGATTCTTCCATACCAGTAACAAAATGAAAGGCCTTCCATAGTTCTGTGTTTTGCTTTCATGCTCAATCAAAAGTCGTTTTAAAGGCCGCAAACGATAGTAAAGTGAATAGGAGGTTTGGGCTCCGCTCGCCCCTTGGATCTTGCCCCTAATTGCCTAAGTGTCTCGCCCCCTTCAATATTACATACCCCGAATCGCCCCCGATTGTTAATACTGTCAGCATTCTACTTTTTTAAAGATTAAATAAGTAAATATTTTTTTTCTTAAAACTTCAATAGTGTCATCTTGGGATTTAATGGTGTAGACTGAAATAAAACGGCACGTGGCACTAAAAAAATGTAATTTGGAATCTAATCACCACACATAATCTTATTAATGTTGAATTTTTGGTTTATAGATGATTAAATAAAAATCACAGATCAAAGATATGGAATCAACACTTACATGACAAAAAAACGTACAAGATGTATTTTACTCAAAAACTCAATGTGTATTTGTGAATAAAGCGTACAAGGCAAGAGTAGCAAAATTGTTTTATATATTTGTAGCGATGTAATAAAACTGATACCAAACAGAATTAGTAGCCAAACACAAATATACCTATAGAATATAAGGCGTTAGCTTAATACCTAATTTACAAATTAAATTTTACAAAAAATGGAAATTCGATTTCAATAAAAACTTACCTTAACTTCCAATAAGGAATTACACTCACAAATACACAGGACTATTTCAACTACTTAGATACACTTGGAGACGCAGATATCGCAAAACTCATTCCACATTATAATACGAACTTAGAAAGAGAAAGCATTATACAATGTGTTTTTTTTTATATCTCATAACTCTAGGGTATTAACGAGACCATATCAATCAACTATCATATGAATATTTTTTGTATTTTTTTAAGATAACTTACCACTAGACTCTTGATGTGTGTTTCTAAGTTTAATTGATAAGTACGAGTAAATCATTTTCATTCAAATCAATCATTCATATTTAAAGCAAAGAAAGCAAAAATAATCAGAATTAATTGTTTTTAATTTTTATATTTCACCTAAGGGTTTTTTTACATAAATAATCGTGACTGTCGAAACATATTGAATGAAAAAAAAAAGGCCAGTTGTTTCTTTGATATGGTCTCATACATAGCCTAGAGTTATGTTTCTTTTCTTATAACAGGTAGCAAAAACTATCACAAATGTCACGAGTTGGTGAGATTACAGATAGAGTTATTAAAGTAATCAAACATGGAGTTATTCATAATGTGTGCATTTTTCTGTCCAACTATACCTTTATTGGTTAAATTTCAAAAGAAATGCCGCAAGCGGCGAATCGATAAACCAAAATAATTATTTAAATGTCAATTTTCCACTCGCCCCTTCATAAGGGGCGAATCACTACACCTAAATAATAAAAAATGGGGTGAGTGGAACATTTTAATCGTAAGGGGTAAGATCCAAGGGGCGAGCGGAGCCAAAACTGAATAGGATATCTAAATCGCAAACGCAGTCAGCTAAATGTTACGTCAACCTTTAATCAATAGCCTAGCAAGTATACCGAATCAAGCTAGAATTGGACACAATACATTTACTGTAAAATTAGGACAAGGCCAGTACTTTTCGTTGCTTAAATAGTACTTAGTGCGTAAATGCATCGACCAATGAGTGAATGGCAGCGGTATAGAAGTTTGCATTCGCTTGCTACGAAATGATTACGTCCGATAAGCCGGAAACATTGTAGTGAACAGGTTTTCGAAGTTTTGAAAGGTGTTACTTAGGTTACGTATGAAGTCAAGTATCAAAGTTTATTATGAAATCTATTTAAATAAGACTAAATGCTAATGAGTGATATTTTAGTTCCGTTATAAGTATTTATTCGTTTATCACAAATTATCACTCACGGCCTACTGATTGTGAGAAACATGCATTCGGCTTTGTTTACCTATTTATGCGCAATTCACGTAGGTTTCAATACCTAACAACCTACATATCGAAAGTACTGTGTCTTGAACAAGGTTAAAAAACAACAAATCATTTTAAATAAAGTAAACTTTATATTTCTTATGCGTCATAAATTCATAATAGTCAATAATAAATAGTTATAATCGTTTGTGTACACAAACGAAGAAACAAAACAAGAAAAAAAATGCACAACGAATAAACAAAAAAAAAAAAGATTCAATTGTCAACAAAAGTCTACCCTATAGCATTGATGTCCCTAAAACAATTCATATAGTCTTTACTTAGTTAATGTTTTCTTACAGCAAATCGTGAGCATATTTTTCTATAGCCAATATAAAATGTAAGTAGGTTTACACGAAGGCAAGAAAGACATCACAGAGCTCATGTAACTTATGCCGATGCCACCACTCGAAATGTCTTATTGCTGTGCCGATGAGGAAGCATTAAGGTCAGCTGTTTACCGAGGAATGTAGTCAAGAACGGAGAAATACTCTGTCTAAACAGTTAGGCCTACTTTTTAGCAAAGCATTCGGTACCGACCGTGACGCTACAGAAACAAAGGCGGTTTATCTAATGACGCGTTCAATTCATCAAGTTCTAGAAACAAGAATTGTTATAGAAATGTTTTAAAAAAAAGCTAGGTTTCAAAGTAGGTATAAATTGAAACTGAAGGCCAATTCTCGTTCTATAATTATATTCTCGTACTATTGTATTTTTGACATATTGTGAATAAGATGCAAATGCGAACGTCCTTAAAAGTTACGGAAATTGCCCCTCTGATCTCTAAACTAATCAACAATGCAGGAGTGCGGGAATAATCATTGCAAGTAAATATCTAAGTAGAGGAAAGAGTATCTAAATCAAATGAAGACTTGTTTTCAGTAAACAATGATCATGAGACAGATAGATACAGAATTGGATATACTTAACCAAATCAAGACATTTAGATACTAGAATTCAAACAACAAACTGTACAATACTAATAGGTCTACACTACACAATGACGTCCTTAGAAACCCTTTAGTATTCCTGGAATCCATATAAATTCCGTAAAAGCATTCTGTCGTCCGTCAAGCGCTCGGCCTATGTGTTCGGGTTGTCTACACTTTCTTCAGTCCATTAACCCGTATTTCTACAAAAGTTAATTAAAACTAATCATCAAGACCATAGGATAATCGATTATGTCATCATAAGGAAGTGAACTACTTCCTTCCTATAGCAAACATTCACTCACAGTTGTTTTCTTCAATCGATTCATACGTAATCGAAATATGGTTTAATATAGTTGTTTGCTGTCACAGAAAATTTGTTTCAGTTGTGATGTAAGTGAGTAGCGAAATCATTAATGAATAAGAACAAAATAAAATGTGATTCCAGCGACTTTGTTTTTAAACGTCTCGTCTCCTTGATTTCACTGAGAAATTTACGGCGAAGCAAAGATGATTATGATTTTGACCGGTATGTATGTTCATCTGTTACCTCATAACTTTTAAACTCCTGATCATAATTTGACAAATGACGTATCGTTGGAAGCGTCTTGATCGTCCGCTGGTTATAGGATATGTGACTTTATATCAATATGGCGCCCTCTAGAGGACATAGAGTCATAAACAAATGAAATGGCTTGACGATCACATTCCAAAAATTATATATAATCACAAAATAATTTAAATAAAAGTTATAAAAAGTCAAACGTGTTAGGGCATAAATCGAATAGATTACGTGTGACTCCGATTTTTAATTAGTTGGTCTGTGATGTCTTATGTATACCTTTTTTGTCGAACTTGGGTTTTAGTTTTTTGTATTGCATACCAACACTGGCAACTAAAGACTTGTTTAATATTTATTCTAGTTGAAAATCATTTAGTTGAAACTGCAACTACGTTGTCAAAATAGAAACAATTTAAAATGACGACCTAGTAAGGCCTTTTGTTCGAAGATTTAACCAAGCTTTCATATATGTAGGCACACAAAGTAAATGATTACAATCTGGAATTAAATAGATAAAGTTACATCACATACCTACTATGTAATATTTCAAGACTGTAATGTTTCAATCTTTATTAGTCTTGCATTACTACCTATAAAGATTGCTCATAACATAACCATTATTCTCAATTTGTATTTACACTGTATGTGCACGTTTTAGATTCTGTGCATTTTTCGTAAGTACAGCGAATGGTATGCGGTGCATTGAACGTGACATTAAAACCAATGAATTGCAAATTTCGATGAAATTGCTCACCCATTACGTCACAGTAGGTATTCCGAATGTTAACTGTGCCAATCTTCTGTGTTATACGGAACTTTGTAGTTTTAGATAAGATGACGTAGAGGTTTTGCCATGATCTCTTGAAAATATAGGTACCTATTTATTTAATATTTTTAAGAACTATTATTTTGTATCTAAGGGACAAGTAAGAATGCAGGTACATTCGAGAACAAAGCGTTGTATTCAATAGTAGTTTGGAGTTGATGGGAAAACAGTCACGCAATACTTTAAGTGGGTTAAAGAAATACGAATACAATGATACTTTGTAAACGCGAGTGATTTGCTCCGGTCATGGACACTTGCAAGCCATGGGAAATTGAAGAAGGGCACAAACAGAGGCTCATGTTCGGTCGAGCAATTTCAGGCGCTTCCTGATTTAAAGAAAGGTAACCTGATGGCATTGAAATATACGTTTAAATATTAAATATCAAACCAGTTGTTTTAAAATAACTACTACCTACCAATGTGTACTTGTATTGTCTCGGGCACAAGCAAAACATTGAAGGTTTATATTTTTCATAACAATTCATACATGGGCATTGGATGAACTAAAAGAACTTACACATTGTATGGTTAGACAACCTGTTCAATTGTGCACATACTTACTTTGAATTATAAATGTCGTCGTTTATTGCATAACGAGGTGGTTTAGTTCAGAGTTAATGAGCTGATTGTCAGAATGTCTCATTCATGTCATGGAGTGTTAGTGAAAATAACTTTTGAAATTGTTTAGAAAGTATAAAGCACAATTCATCATGCCATTAACGAGGTTGATAATTAGCCACCTTTTACGTAACCAGGCGTATTTTAATTAACTTATAGCTGTAAGAACAATCGTGACATCATTTGAAGCTCCATTGTCTTTTTGTGAAGACAACTACAATATGTTAAATTATAATGACAAATGAAACTTCCAACACATTAAGAGGCTCGTTTTGCGCGAGTTTCAAGAGTAAATAAAATGCAGTATTATTTTCCATCTGCTGTTTCTCATGACCTTACGTTCTAGCGACGCGACGTGAGCACATAACATAATAAACCACTGCTAGTTTGTCCATTTTTATAACTTGAAGTATGTTACTGTCAAGAAAAGCCGTTTCTGTGGAAACGGATGTTGTGATTTAGGGACGTGTCTGTTTTAAGCAAAGTCTGTGCTGTATCTGATGGTTTTCCTCCATTAGAATGGCGTTTAATATCTTGGAATATAAACAGAGTCAAAAAATATGTGTTTTTTATC
The DNA here is from genome assembly GCA_949128155.2 of Xanthia icteritia. Lineage (NCBI taxonomy): Eukaryota > Metazoa > Arthropoda > Insecta > Lepidoptera > Noctuidae > Xanthia > Xanthia icteritia. The sequence goes on along the minus strand of OX421938.2, from coordinate 8,513,784 downwards.
ATTGAGGGTTTAATTTAAAAAAATAGCTTAATGTCTCCTAGATTCGAACGTTAAATGAAATCAGGTCTGTTGCTTGGACAGCGTTTCGTGCTACTTCAACATATTAGTAATGCAACAATCTTTCTTCTATCAGGCAATTTCAAACTGGTATCTCAGAATATAGATAAAAGACAGAAGGCGCTTACGATTCAACAATCACCGGAGTTCCTCTTTTCACCCGCGAAATATAGCTAGCTGGATAGTTCTATTCGCCTTTTCGGTTTCTGGTTTGATCTTTTATCTGAGACTGATACACAAGCTTAAACAAAAGATAACTCACCCTGTAGACTAGGTGCAGACGCAGGCGCAGCGGGTGGCGGCTGCAGCGGCGTAGGAGGCGGCCTGCGCCTCCTAGGCACGTGCAACCCTGGCGCAGACGCCGCCCGAGTTGCCGTACGGAACCCGGGCGCTCGGTACCGGGCAGACTTCACCGGACCAGCCGGCACTGTGTTCGTACCCGTGATGGACGGCAGCCGGGGTAGGGAACCGGCGCGTTGTTCTTCCTCCGACTGGAAGATAGGGTTGCGTTAGTTTATCGATAGGTTCTTCTTTGTTTTCAACTAGTTTTAAGAGAGTGCTTTGGTAAAAATCTTAGCCAGTCAGCATGGTGGAAGCGGTGTTGACTGTCAACTGCTACAGAAACGGTATGAGGTAGTTGGGATGCAAGATTTGATCAATGTCAATACAATATAGGTATAGGTACTGAACTTTGAGCAAATGTGCATAAGATATATATTTTTTAATCGCTAATCGCTTTTTATGACAATGTGAGTTTTTAATAAAACCTAATTATCCAACGCCCATGTTTATTCAATAATAAACATGGGCGTCATGGGCGAGTCAGTGCTGCACGCGTAGCATGACAACCATAGAAACGGGTTTTCTAAGGGTTCTATCGACGGAGGAATAGACAAAATGATAGATTCTGATTGTGTATCTGTCATTTTGTCTATTCTTCCGTCGACAAAAATCCGTTTCTATTGTGGTTCAGCTGCAAAAACTTATTAGAACAGACTATTGGGCTGCAATAATTCATTTGTAAAATCTTCCTACGATGGTCAAATATCTAATAAAGAGATAGTACTTCGATAGTAAGAATACTTGAGTAGTTAGCCATTAGTTGAGACATTTCAAGTACTGCAATTTAATTATGTTATTACTAATGATGATTAGATTATTAACTTATATGTAAAATGTCGAGTACTACTTAGCTTCAATTAGAAGTTTTGTGCAGGTGCCACTTAATTCACCTGTCAGTGCTGCAACTATTTACTAAGTTATTAGGTTGATAGTTTAGTCACTCTGAACAGACAGCTGTGCTGCTGGGGAGTTTGTTGCGCCACTTCTTCTTCCCAGCTAAAGCACTAGGAAGTGGTGAAGGGTGGGCGTTTTGGGGGACTGTCTTTTGTAACTTTGACGTTCGAAAAGTGCTGATTCTCAGCCTAGTTTGAATAAATGACTTTTGAATCTTGAATGATCAAACTGTGTTATTCCCTTATCTTATTTATTACCTTCGAAATTGAATTTGTGAAATACTTTCAAGGAAGAAAGTTCAGACAAAAGTCAACTTTAATATGGCAATTGACAGGGGTGGTAGTGTCAGATTAAAAAGTAAGTATTATTATGTTGATAAGTTACCAACGAAGTAAATAAGTTATCAACGACAATAATATAGTACTCACATAGGTAGTGTGTATTGTAATTAGAATTACGTTCGATATTTACTATCACTATGCATACCTAATGCAATTGTAGCCGAGGTTCAATTCTATAGACGTGTAGCACTTTAAGTACCGATTATTACAATTTCTAAGTACAAACATTATAGTTAACTGGCACGTAGATAAGAACTAAAGTGTGCTAAGTATATGGAATTTTATGTCCTAATTAAAAGGTAATAAATACGTGCTTGAAATTACATTTATTTTGTTTCGTTCACATTATGAGTGAAATATTTACTTACAATAATGTATTAAATGATCGATTTAAGGTGCGCGAAATTGAAATTTTATTACGTTTTTTGCAATTTGCAGGTTAGTGTCAGGTTATATCTGTTGGAGTATAACAAAAACAAATCAATCCTACTTCAACTAATAGTCTTTCTCTTTCTAACTCATAAATATTATTTTTTATATCCGAGCCCGCCCTTAACCACTTGATGAAATCCTTACTTTCTCATAGTGACTGTACTATACTTTTAGCCTTGATCACACGTCTCACATAATACTAGTAAAACTCAACTTCCTATATAATAAAGAAAAGGATAATAACCGTATTATTGAAATCCTTAGAACGTTTTTTAATTTGGTGTCCAACCTTTAGCGACCATAAACAATATGAATTACAGAATTAAGTATTTAGAATCAATAATGCATGTCTCTAAGTTAGATTTGTTTCATAATAAGAAAAAAACACTTGTGGAATAGTACTGCAAATGGCAAAAAACGTAAAAAAATATCAATTTCGCGGCCTACCACTACGGATCCTACTTTAGGTCAGACAGTTTTGTGTCTTTTAACTGAACTTAGATTTGCACATACACATGTAACCTTATATTTTGAGTACCGGGCAGCTTAAGAGTTGGGCCTTGTTTTGACGATTTTTATTAGCAATCAATTTAGTGTATTTAAGGAATTTTAAACAAGTTTCACTATTAAACTTTTCGCTGCTACTTTTGAAAGCCTTTCAGTAATACATTCTTACGTTTTAGTGTCTTAAGGTTGCTTTTAAAAAGCGAATGTAAACAAGTTTTTACACCAAAGTAAACATGTCAGGAGACTAGGAAACGACTCGTTCTACTAGACACTATCAGTCAAATATTTATTTATTTACAAGCCTACGGTATCTCTTATGTGATTTACAAACAGCTCTCTTAAGCAATCTTTTATCTACTAACGTGCGTTCTTGAACGCAGCTGTAGTATCTACATGACATTGACATTTTCGAAATAATTGCGTCCTAAAAAAAATAGATATGAAGAAACAGCCTTGAATTGAATCGTTGCCGATGTTTTGTAAAACTCACTTTAACTTACGTGACAGAAAAATGTAAATACACAAATGAGTAAGTGTCTACTTTGTGTTTCTGTGTGCATGTATGCTAATGTTTGTTTTGTTTGGATTTTGTTTTGTGGATGTTATTTTTATTGAGTAATGTGGATGTTTATTTTGAACATAAGATTGTTGTCTTACCTCAGCATCTGGTGCGGAGGCGCGACGTCTTCCTCGCCATAGCCTGTCCTCACTGCCTCCGATTGCTCCACAACTCCTCGAATGCGATTTCTGTGCTGCCAAATCAGCTCCCGCGGGCGAGCGACGGGATTCGCCACCACCACCCAACGTACCACGTGAATCGGCCGCCAGAAGAGCCGATTCAAAACTACCACGCCACGAAAACCTCTCACAATCACTCGCGACACTACCCCTACTCGCTGTTGGCTCCAGTATGTCATGAGATCGACTCCGCGCTAACGCCCCCGGCTCGGACGCACTGTCGTCATCTGTGCTTGGCGATGCACCACCCGACACTTCATGCATTAATGCCACTAGCCGGCCACCGATATGCCTCATCACTTTGCCGAACATCGGTGGTGAACCCTCCCCAGCCCGGCCCAGCGTCGCCGCCAGCCTGCGATACGCTCCGACTGCATCGCGCTCTAACGAACCCGCATCGTTATTTCCCCGATCGAATTCATCAATTATTTCCCGGCAGCTATCAGATATCTGTTTCCTCAGCGCAGATCTAGTACCAGCGGTATTGCCCTCTAAGTCAGAACCGGCGTAATCGGATGAGTCGTATGAATCACTCCACGTGTCCTCACTCGACAAATACTCCACTATTTCACGCACTTCTTCGTCTCGTATACCCGGAACTGTTTTCATTAGCCTCGTTAATTCACTTTCAAAGTATAGAAGCTGAGGTGGCTTCGGGGGACGGGAACTCTCTGTTGAATTTGAATTAGTCGATGCCGGAGTAGATGTCCGGACATTGGTCGTGTGTATCATTGTTTTGAAAAATTGTCGCATTTTTGTCATCATAAGATTGGTTTCCTCATCAGACGACCAATTGTTAAAACTATCTTTACGTACTAGTGGACTTTGAGGCGGGTGGGATGACGGTGGAACTTCCACACGTTCTTCAATATCAGGTCGGATTTCTTCGATAATTTCTTCTAATTCTATTTTAGGTTCATGAGATCGTGTAAAATCAGAACTAGAATCTCCATTTCTTAGTAGGTCATCACAGCTACCGACGAAACCACTATCCCTACTAGTTTGTTTTTTAGATTCAGATAGTTCAGATCCTAGCGGTGGGAATTCAGGTCGGGGTGATAGTCTACCGTCTTCACCCTCCGAAACAGATCTAGTATCATCACGTGTTTCTTCAGTAAACTCAGCGGATTGTCGTCGCTCGTCGGCAGGCGATCCACGTGGCTTTTTGTTCTGTTTTTTTCTTTTCGATTCGCCTTGCATGTCAAGCCTTTCAGAGGAGTCATGCCTGTCTTCCGTCTCTGTACTTGAAGCGTCAGAGACTTCCTGATTATCCTGCGAAGGTTCGTCCCCCGTTAATAAATTATCGAGTGAATTTGAATGTGACCGCGGAGTTCCACGGGCACGAACTAGCCTTTTTCTGCGCTGTTCAGGACTTTGTCTGCCTTCACTATCACTACCGACGCTTCCAGAACCGTCTGAATCACGCCTTTCTTGATTAAATCCCATGAAGCCAGAGAGAAAATATTTTTCTAACCGTGACGACACTAGATCATCACTATCACCACTTCTTTTCGGTTGCTCGTTATCAACAATAGATTCACCACCTTCACTGCACACACTTGATGTTTCCGACACTGCTTCCTCATCATCGCGAACATTTCTGCCGTCACCCAAACCGAAGAAAAAGTATTTCTCTAACTCCGTTGCGGATATAGGTCGTGGTTTTTTTGTTGTTTGTTCCGTTTCGCTTTCTTCGCAACTTTCTTCGACGATGGTGTGTAAAGTGAAGTCTATGGAACGCCTACAGTAGGCGAAATCCTCTCCCCGCATGGGAAGCGAGGCTTCATCCCCGGAATCGGTGTCAGAAGGTGAGGTGGCCTCGTCCTCATTGTGGCTGACGTCCTCGACCCACGAGTCATCGTCTGCGAGCCCCTCCTCGAGGCACACGACCGCCGAGAGAGTGTCGGCATTGCTAACAACAGTCACTCCGCCCGAAGGCTGTGGCGTTTCGTCGTCGGATATTCGTTCGTCAGTTTCGTCTTGTTGCACGTCCGGGCTAGGGTCCGATTCACTTTGTGAATTGGTGTGGTGCACTATAACTTCCCGCATGAGCCGCGTCGTGTCTGACGTGACAACGGAGACGCGGTCGTGCGTTATCATAACGCGGCTAGTGAAGCGCGCGGAACCGTCCGCACAAGCCGTACGCGAGCGGCAAACTGTTGTCGCGGCAGGTGCGCACGCGCTCCCCTCCGCTTCGGCGCAAACCGGCCTGCCACCGTGCATTTTCTCCTCCTCTTGGTCCTCCATTAATTCTTTCTTCAATAGTTCACTGAGAGTGCGTTCAATACCTTTAAATAGGTCTATTTTGTCCGCGGACGATGAACTTGTGTTATCGTGACTGGGCTCCGGTGAAGGTGCTAATTTACTTAATGAGTCCGGTTGAATTTCTGCAGAATTGAATTCGTTATTGTTATTTCGTTCGTTAGCTAATTCTATAGAGAATTTTACTTTCACGTCTGCCAATGAATCGTAGTCGTTGTTTTCAGATGATATACTTTGATATCGATTAACGTCACTATCTGTGTTATTTTTCTTATCTAGATCATTACTCGAGCTCGAGCTACAGCTTGCATTAAAACTGTTAAATCTTTCACACGTTTCACTTTGTAGCATATTTTCGTCACAAAACTTGAAGAAGTTAGATTTTCTAGATCCTTCCTGGCTGCTGTCTTCATCACTGTTATTTTCGTACGGAATAACAGAATATTCTTCTGTAAAATTAACAGAGTCCAAAAGCACAATGTTTGAGCTTTCAGATCTCGGTGAAAAACTTTCATTTGATTCGCCACTAACATTTGCTTCATTTTGCCCAGCCACCTCAACCGCGACTATTTCTAAACTATCGGATTTCTTGTCATAGGAATCATCACAATCTATGCCACTACTGTCTGCGTTATCCTCGAGGTCTGAAGATGAGTCAGCTGGGTTAACAACAAACACTCGTGAAAATCTGCCGCCGCCACCTCCTGAGTCATCGGAATCCTCGTCTGATGTCGCTGGTTCCTCAGGAGCGCCGCTTGTGAGGTCGTAACTTCTTCGAGCTACTTGTTCTGAGTCACTTGAATCAGCGGACTCGTTCGAAGAAGGGAATGCTTTCTCCGCTTCCAAGTGATCCGGCATAGCATTTGCTGGATCAGATAACAACGATAAGGAGTCCTCCTCGGCAATCACCTTGATTCCGACTGACGGTTCATTTTCACCTGGCCGTTCGATATCCTTATCGTTGTTATCGTTATCGCGGGGCTCCGGCGCTTGTGACGCCTCGGACTGTATCGCTTTATCAGTTCTTTCGACGGTAGTCATCTCGAGTTTAATAGTCTGTGGTGCAGCAGCGGAGGCGGTGGCGGCGGCAGTGACGGCGACGGCTGCGGCCGTGGTGAACCGAGCGAGGGTTGCGGCATCGAGAGGTGCTAAGCCGGGGTATGTGTTCCAGTGTGGCGTAGGTGGTGTTTGCGTGGGGAAGGCGAGTAGAGCGGGCCAGAGGGCGGCGGGTACGGGTACGGGGACAGGCACAGGGACCGCGACTATTCGGGGCTCGGCGCCGCAGGAACAAGGTCGCGGGCAAGCCTGAGGCGCGTGCTTGGCAGGTGGTGGGATAGGGTGCGCCGCCGACGCGCCCGGCTCGAAGTAGTCCCAGTCGCAGTCGTCGGGCGCGGGCGGCGCGGCGGAGGAGGCCGTGGATGACGAGTCTTCCGTGTCCTCGCGACACGAAGAGTCTGAGCTCAGGAACACGAGGCGGTAGTCCTCGGGACGCATGCGACCGGCCTCCGGTTCGCTTGCCTCGCCAGGTTCACTGTTGACGCCCCACTCTGAAAATGTAAACAATACGTTAATTTATTTGTGACAATATTCATATAATTATATCTGTTATACCCACAACTGTAAAAAGGAATTAAGTAGAAATAATGAACATCATAAAGGGTAAATGTAACATAAAACTCTCATTTCGCTTGTCCAGAAAAGATTGCTAGTCGTAATAAAACACGTTATACAGGTAAGTTCAAACCAGTTCTAAAACTTGTATAGAATACATACACTAACCTGTTGTTCAAGTGTGTATGTACATTATGTATTTATTTATTTTATTACATATGCATGTTTTATTTGTACAAGATATTGTGAGGTGAAACAATAACAAACGCCTCCAGTTTTTTCCGAGCAACGAGTGGACGTCTGGTTATACGTTATGTGCAAACCATAAGGCGTTTGGGACCGTACACGATTAGAAATATTTAGTGTAAATAACATTGAAGACACAGGTAAACCAGACCTTATAAAGTATACAGACAACAATTCAATATTTATTCGACACACAAGCCAAAAGATTAAGCCGATACGTTACGAACTCGTATGCAAAGACCTCGATCGCCTGCTAGTACTAACAATAGAAATAGAACAGCAAGTTTAAGAGTCCGGAATGTCATGTTTGAGATTGCAATCATGCTAATATTGGATCTGTAGAAAGCACAACGGATGGGTGGCCCGAGCCGCGCCGGCGCAGCGCAGAGCGTGTCGTGAGTCGAAAGCGACGTTTTACACGAACCTATCTCAACAAAGCGGGGTGTTTTATTTGTCCATTTCTATTTAGGAAAACAAAAGATCATGTTTTTCCTGGATATAGGTACAAAGAAAACTATGATTTCGATTATGTTGTCGCGCTTCGTTTAAGAAGTAAGTAAGTTGAGGAACACACTATTGTTCTAGGATAAGAAGCCTATCATAGCAAAATTACTAGAAAGATCTTTGATAGATAAGTACAAATTTGAATCTAAACGGTATAATGTTTGTGTTTAGCATTTGCTTGTTTAGTCGACGATCAAATGTGATCTTATAGGTACCTTTTAGAAATGTTTTCACAACTTTTTAGGGTTTAGGGATAATTTTGGTTATTTAATCTGAGATAATTAACAAACTTACGATGAAATGCAAATATACTATCATGATAATGAATAAGGTTATAATGACGCCGATTCTCTTGTACACCTAACTAAACTATCACTAAAATTCCTTACTTTTGGCTATGATAATCTTAAAGCTATTCTGCAAAAAAATATATTATCTCTAATTTAAAAAATAATTTTGTCTCAACTAAAATCGAATTTGACAATCGCGACTCCACGTGGTACATACTTGTTTGCCCTACACCGTGATTTTTTTTAGAGCCAGAGCCGCGCAGTGGGGCAGCCTCGACATGTTCTATATGGAATTTTTCAGTTTTTGTATAGAAAATATGAAAAATGATTACCTACATGTTGAGTTTTAAGGGTTTATGTGTTTCATAAAGGGGGTCGAAATTTTCATTATTTTTGCAATAGGACACCATTTTCGAGATATAAGCAAAAGAAAAGAAAAAAAAATACAGTAGGTACTGTTTTTGCACCTGAAGTCGAGGTGTTGGTGTGAATTTTAATCGCGATTAAAAATAGTCAGATTTAGTTAGACAATCAAAATTTTTGGTGATAAACGTCAAATTCAGAATTAAAAAAAAAACATTTTTGCTAAATTAAAAACTCAGTGCCATCTTAGTGCTGTCAAACTAAAATATAGTTAAGTTGTGTCACTTTAGTCTATTTCAGAATGGGAAATCATCGTTTGACAGGAATAAACAAAATGTTGGTGATGTTTAACTACAACCGTAGTTAAACATCACCGGTGTTTCAACCGCATAAGTCTCGATCCCTTGGGAATATCGGGATAAAAAGTATCCTATGTCCTAATCTTAGGTCATGATCTACCCATATGCCAAATATTATCCAAATCTGTTCAGCCATTTTAGCGTGAAAGCGAGACTAACAAACAAATAAATAAACAATCCAAACAAACAAATTTTCACGTTTATAAAGACTGGAAAATATTGGCATTATTCGTTTGCTAGATTTCGAGATAAACAGCATAATAATATATTATAATAACTTCGAGATAAACGGCAAAATAATATATTAAAATAACTTTTGATTTATTAATGGTTCATAATTTATTTTTATTGCCGATAAGAGCAACACATAAATTAACTTTCTAGGATGGAATCAGATAAAATCTTATTTCTTTCTTTTTGTGTACTTAATTTTATGTTATTCGTCGACATAGATAATAAAGCAATTACTGTACTTATCGCTATTGGCTAGTGCATATGCTTCACTAGACTCGCGGCTATGTCATTTAACTCTGCGATTCAATCAAATCCTTTGAATTTATTTTTTATTGGGAGATAAGACTCATTCTTTGGAGCCTATATAACTTTGCGAATCTATGAAACAAAACTGGTGATGAGCATGATCTTGATTATTTTCCGTGTGAGATTTCTATGGGTCGCAAACTTTTTGAGGCCTGTATTACAGAACCTCACTCAAAACTCAAGCATTACTTAAAACTCGTTTAAAGCCTTTTGATTGGTTGAAACTAGTTTTAAGTAAGGCTTGAGTCTTGAGTGATGTTCTGTAATACGGGCTTAAAACTAGTAAAACTGGGTCAATGTTTATTCCAGCTTGTCAGTTATTTTTTTGTCAGTGACGGAAACCGACTCTGTTTCGTTGTTAGCCAAAGGTAAGCGTTAACGAATTAAAAAAGGAATTTCCTAGTAATTTTTTACTCAATGGACTCGTTTGAAGGTATAGCAGATATGTTCAACCGGGATATTGTTCTACCGGGTCGCGTGACGCGACACCGGTAGAACAATTTCCCTGAAATTTTCATAGAAATTGTTCGCGCCGTCGCGTCGCTTTAGAGAAGTGCCTGTCAGATAATAATATGTACAAAGTGTATGTAAGCGACTCACGTGTGTTATATCTAAGTAGCTAATCTTCATGTACTATCGTGGACACTGGTGCCGGACCACTTTTCGACCTTATTGCTTAGGCAATAAAGTCGAAAAGTGTCCGCGATGTTTTAGCTACACCACCTACTCTATAATTGTTTACGAATACATAACACGCTACTGCCTTTTAGAGAACGACATGCACATGATGTGAATGTAATTACTATTAATGTAAGCATGTACGCACGCTATGGTTTTTGTATCACTGCAGATGAGACTTTTAATTGATTTTAACTCATTTAACAGCAGTGAAATTTGAGTGCCTGCTTGATGACTCCAGTAGGTATATGATTGATTTTATTGATCTTCTAAGATGGTACAATAAGGTGCATTTATTTATCTTAAGCATATCGCTGTCCAATCCTGAGAAATCAATCTAGCAATCAGCTGCCGCAATTAAATGTTCACTGTGTCCCGCGTAGGCCTACGTTCAGGGAAATATTGTCAGCCATTTTTTTTACACTGCAACTTACTTTGCGAACGGGTCCAATCAAGTTTACCCTTTACTCATACTAATCCCATTCATGATGACGTCAATTAAATTAATTAGAACCATTAAGCTAATTAAATGTTATGGTTCATGCAGGTAGATTACTAAACAACAAATACAATTTATTAATATAATTACTTCATGGATACCTAAGCACAATAGATTTTTCTATCAGTTTCCCCAAGGGCCGTAAACCGCAGCTTACGACTCTGCTGACCTCAAAGCGGAATGAGACCGTGAAGATACATATCTTAGCTCTTATTACGTAAGTTAATAAAGTAATGGTACGCATTAAAATAATTACCCTCCTTTTAAACACAGCGGTCGAGCAAAAATGTCAATCAATGCTTTTCGTTTTGAATTTGTGTAAATGCATCCATAGAAATAATAGTTGTTGTTGTAATACAATCATTGGATTTGCTGGTTTTTGCACTTATATTCTTTTTCGTGTGGTTATTGACTAACCAGGTGTCAGAGTTTTAAAGCCGCCCATCTATGTTAGAAGAAATCGACATCTTTTTAATAAAATAAGTGATAGACATAATTTTAAAACGAGAAATAAAGATAAAACCATTTTTCAGATTGTCTAAAGTAGATACATCTTTTATGGGGTACTGTGTTAAATTTTACAACAAAATACCTTGTGATATTTTGCAATTAAATGAAAGAGAATGTAAAACTCATATTAAAAGTACACTTTGTAAACAAGCATATTACAAATTAGAGGATTATATCCAAGATAAGAATGCTTGGAAACATGCTGGTCCTGCTCCATAGGTTAATTTAGAATCAATAGAAAATCAAACTGGATGCAAATTTAATTGTATATTTTATTTTTTTATTATATGACATTGATTTTATATTCTGTGATCAATTCCTCGCACACTGACTTATTAATTGTAAAATTTTAGGAAGATCGTCTACTTTTACAATGTTTGTAAATATGTGAGCACATGTATCTATCACATAATTAGTTTATATGTTGTTGCTTCATTTTTAATTCTTAATTCTTTTTACCTATTGTTGCATAATAATTTTATTCTTGGTGCATCGTCCTCACATATAATTACATAACTAATGTACTTATACAAAATATTGTAAAACATTTTAAAAGAGTGGGGTGGGGTTTCTTGCCCATTCTTCTCCATGCGAAAGCTACCTTTTGGAAGGGGCGACTAGAATCAATTCGATTTTATTGTAAATTTTTGACGTTCAAAAGTGCCTTATATGGGCCTATTTGAAATACCTAAATGATTTTCTTTGACTTTGACCATGGGCCTCTGACTTGGCTTCACATGCCGTCGAAAAATATCTCTCAGGCATGCCGGTTTCCTCACGATGTTTTCCTTCACCGTTTTTGAAGCAAGTGATAATTATACAATACGCAGATGAATCCGAAAAGTCAGAAGTGCGTGCTTTGGGAACGAACTGGAAACCTCTCTCTGCATTCGGTTGACCCAGCCCTTACTGGATATTAGTTGTCGAATGGAACAATAGCTGATGTTTAAAAGGTTGTCACAGGTAGTAACCACTAGAGGCAGAAAATATCAATTGAGCTTAAAGCCTTCATTGCAGCCTTCATAGCCTAGTTGCATTGTGAAATCTATGCAAATCAATGATCGTGTATTTTTTTATAGATGCTATCACTTCTATAGAACAAAAATGCATGTTAAGTAAGTACATGCATGGTATATTTTTGTTATATTCTTGGCAGTCTATCCGCAATCATGCCTGATGGCAAAGAAACAACACAAGGCGAGACGCTAGCCAAAACGATATTATTATTGTTTGCCAAAATAAAAATGGAGGTAACTCCACATAGGGAATAAACACCATCAATCGGATGGCCTCATTGTAATCAAATCAGCATTCAAACGGACAATGAAAGTAAGAGCTGGGCATACGTTGGCGCCGGCTCAAGGCTCGCTTGCCTAACTCGGCGCACGTGGGATGCGAGGAGGTAGCGAGGCCGTACAAGATACAGTTCGTACATGTCCTTAACATTACCGTGTTACTGAATTCGAGCACAGCACTAGTTCCAAGTGGTATAGGTAACCTATATGATATCATAGGTACTTCAGACCACCGCCCTAATTTGGCACCACTATCGAGTCTCGCAATCGTGAACGCCTTGAGTGTTATTTTGAGTGTAAACATAAGTTTAACGCAGTTGATTTGTCGAAAGCATCAATACATACTTAGCAAGTAATCTGAGTGCCGAACTGAACCTGAAGTATGATTGTCAATAGAATGATCGTTTTACTTAGAATAGAACAAAAGGTTTAGGTTTTCTAGCAATATACCACGTGGGCTTTAAATCTACCCAATAAACCTGCTTGCTCAATACTTACTTCTTAGTATCGATTATTTGGAAATAAGGGCGATATATCCATTATTCTCTTTGCTCAAGTTTCTGAAGAAGGACTTGAGATCTTTTTTCTTAAATATGATGAATTGGAACCCCAATTACCTACAGTGAACGCAAATTAAGCATTTTTTTGCGTTCACTGCCCAATAAGCAGTTTGGTTTTAACCTTTGCCGGTGAGTTTGAAGAATTAGGTAGGAAATTCGTGATCTTTAAGCTTTTTAAGGAAAAAGGTTAATAAACAAATCACGTGTTATTTTACACTAGGATGAATCATAATATACTTATTGGAAATTTCACTTTTCCGATTTACCTACCAAGTTTTATTTTTTGGCAGACAAACATGTTAAGAATATAAAGTTCCCTAAATGTATTATGTATGCAGGTCTTTGATAGTTTACTCATTCAGCTATTTATTAGAAGCTTTGCAGCATTTGTAGGTATGTTCTATTTAACTCAAAAATACCTTTTATGCTCTCAAGTGATTCATTAAGTTTTATAGGTCATAATGTAGGTAACTACTTCAAACTTGCCTCCTTCAGTACCATTATAGAAACTCCCCAACAAGTATAAATAGTTTAGTTTCAGACCAGTTCACTATTACGAAACCGTTCGCTTAGCTAACCTAGCCTACCTTTGAATATCCTATTGTTTCATATAATGCTGCAAAACACAATATATGTGGATCAGATGTTATCGATAGACTTTCTAGTGTTCGTGGACTGAACTTATCTGGCAATAAACGCTCCGATGCTTCAGATAGTTCTGAACCAGTGGGGTTTTATGGTGCGCCATATTTCAACACTGAAACGCACTAGAACAGTTTGAGGTTGCATTTAGATTGCACCTAAATTAACACGTGCTGGAAAATGGGTATTCGTTATTGCAAATTGCAAGAAATAAACATTTAAGGAAGTATTACGAAAATAGGCAAATCAATAAGGAATAGATTAACCTTTGAGTTGAATCAAGCCAAACAAGAGAATAGAAGAGAGAGAAGTTATGCTCCTTGTGGCAAGCAGCCCAATTCAGGTTAATAATGACATTATCATATTAGGAGCAAGACTTTCAGCATTCAAAATAGATTATGTAAAGTGAAAAGTTTTTATAATTAGGTAGTTTGGAACACCACGATGCTAAATCTTCAGGAGTTACGACCCTCATAACAACACGAGACACGCCGCGAGAGGGAGCAGGACATGAGAACAACTGCTTGTTAGTGCTAATATTATGTTCATCACTGCGAAACGTCTTTGTTACGGTACGGATATGGGGCGCTTGTAAATTGTAAGGATACCCGTATTCCACAGTTAATGACTGATAATAACAATAGGCGTCAGTCTGTCAAACGATTAGTAAATCATTCACTTGAACTCACGTTCGTTTGCCTTCAACCGTAGCTAAAATGTGCATAGTTGACTAATGAATAAGCAGTCATATATTCAATTCGGTCAAGGACCTATTTATGACTTACTTGATCATTTCATACAATTATGATTAAAAAATAATTATACAACTTTTGCTGAGCCAATTAGCAAGTCAGACTGTCATACATTATAAAACACGTAATGCCAAGTAAGTTGGTCGTTTAACGCAGACCATTTATCGAGCAAGAAACGAATTTCTTTTGTTGTCCATTCTAGAAACATCATGAATAAGCAATGGATTGGAGATATCACATTTCTCGAGAAACAATTTCATGTTAGAATTGGCTACAAACAACACAGACGATTTGAGTGAATGCTGATTATTTACTACTGTTCTTTGAAACTTTCTTTTTTGTTTGTGTAAATAATTTCATCACCACTGCTCCCAAAACGGTGAAGGAAATCATCGTGAGGAAACCGGCATGTCCTAGAACCAAAAATTCGAAGTCATGTGACATCTACCAACCCGCACTGGGCCCGCGTGGTAGATAATAGCCCACTCCCTGTTGAAGAGAGGAGGACTGTGTTCCAGCAGTGGGGACATTATAGGCTGATTATGCTCTGCTTATGCTATATTCTTTGAGACCACCAAAGCCTTAGTAGTTTGTAAATATGATGCAACAAAGTGACCGTCCACTGGGCTTCCCAACAGACCGTTACAATTAACGGTCACGAGGGGATATTGTCATAAACACCACGCTTGACAGACACTTTGGAGATCGCACTTTTATTACTACATATTTGTACCTATACCAGCCTCTACACTTTGCATTATCAGCCTATAATGTTGCCACTGCTGGGCCCAAGCCTCCTCCCGGTGAGAGGGAGTGGGCCGTAATCCACCACGCGAGCCCAGTGCGGGTTGGTAGATGACACAATGTCTTTGAAATTTTGGTTCTGCGTAATGCCGGTTTCCTCACGATGTTTTCCTTCACCGTTTTGAGAGCAGTGGTGACGAAATAGTTTACACAACGAAAACCTGCCGCCTGTCTGGGTTCGTACCTACGACCTAAAACTTGTAATTGAGTCGCGGCCGTTACCACTGGCCACCTGCTCTCACACTACACTTTACTGCGTTTTTTTCTTATTCAGGGAATCCTTTAATCGTCTTTTAAAGGAGATCCCTAAAACAATTCAGCTTTTAAGGAAATTATTTTTACTCATTGTCTTTTATGAAATGGAGCACGCACACAAAAATACGCACGTTTCTGAGATTAAAATTGTTAAAAAGTTACTATGATTGGCCAATTATTTGCTTTTAATAATTGATTGATTAATCAATGTTACGGTTTCTGCTTTTCTAAATGTCTTTCTACAGATTACGTTTGCTTATATTGGTAAAGTTTAACGTTGTCTCACGTTTTTAATTGAAATCGTAAATCTGTTGTTTAATCTACACGATAAATTTTAGACTGAAGTTCATAATTTTGTAAATATACTCAACAAATCTTGAATTGAATCACTAGTCTACTTGGACGATTTTCAAATTGAATGTAAAATAACGGAATCAAACTATCTAACTCCACGGGCAAAATAATGATCATTATCTTTGTATTTTTTGTGCACATCATATTTAAGAGGCATAAGAATAGGCTGAATTTGAAAGCCTTGACATAAAAAAATATTCGTGATGTGTACGTTATATGGAGCCTCAATAAATTGAAGACTAGAGGGATAAAAACTAATGTTGAATAGCTAGACTTTTTATTAAGTCATCGTGACTATCTCGATATATAGACAGAAACAATAACCCGTCTGATGTTAGGCCAGTTCTTAACCTTACGTCATCTTCAGCTCATGTCGAATTGATTCTTAATTTTTCTTGTTTGATTTAGCATGAAATATAACTGTTGTAGCTTCTATGCCAAATGCTGAGAACTCATTATATTTTGTACTATGTTTACATCTCTTACTAACAGACCACGGTATCTAAACAAAGCAAGACGTTCGATAAAATACCATGTCTGAAAAAATACTTTTGTCATTACAAGATTAGCAAAGACGTTGCGTAACTTGATAGTACATCTAATCCATTAAACCGCTTTTCGATTTCCAATTACTTCCATACCCTTATTTACTTACCTTTTTTCGTCAGTGAATTGCTAGGGCTTCCTCGCAAGGTTTCGGTTAAAGTTCACAACACGGGCTGTTTTCAAAAACACAGTTTCAACCGTTCAGTAAACTGGCTGGAAACTTGAAACTTTATATTATTGTTTTAGCAAACTATCGTGAAATTATGAATTGGCGGCACTTGTTGATTCGTTTTTTGAAAATTTAAACACATTGTCACAGATAAATCACTTTTCGGTCGTTTTTTTTCGGGTTTTTGTTAGGCAGGTTAGGGCTTCGGAGTGCGGGCGCGGGACTGAACGCGCAAGCGGATGTGCGGAGCCGGCCGGCCGACTGCTGCGCTCGACCGACACAGTGTTGCCCCCTACTCGATTGTTTGTACTGTCGAGTTTTTGTTGAGCTTGTTGAAAAATATGAAGTGTTTATTTATAGATGGCGTGGCGTTATGTTGAATGAAAATTGTGAAATATGGTTAGTTTGGTGCTAACCTTTTTTTATTATTAGACATTTTGACGAATTTACAATACCGGTAATGTTATGGTATGAACCCGAAGCAAAAATATTTAATTTGCTGTTTAATAGGCTGGACTGGTTTTAAAATACCAAGTACTTTTTTGTAAATCATTTATTTACTTACCTAAAAAATACTTTAAATTGTAAAATATCTAGTTATTAAGTCCTGTTAAATAAACATTCCGGTAATTCCACTTTTGTCTTTAATGAAATACTTTTAGATATTTAATGTTTATCGATAGTAAATATCGACTTTTATGTGTACTAACAACGTGACTCACCTCGCGTCTCAACGCCAACAACAAAACGTTTACCAGAACTAAAGTGACGTAAGTGACCGGCACAGAGTCGACAAAAACGCTTTACCTCTGCCGTGGGCCAAACTTCAATACAAAAAACAGTCGGCAAGCGCCTGGCGTTTACGACCAATGTAAATTAGGTTCCTCCGAACAATGAACTTGCACTGGCGAACTAGACCAAACACCGCGACCACCACTTGTATATAGAACAAATTCGTTTTAAAAAGAATACTTGTTTGTATGTATAGGTACGTAGGAGGGTCTATGTACCCACACACACACGCGTAACAGTTAACAGAGTATCCAAAACTAAAACAAAAAACTTTAACTGTACTAACGATACGATGTCACAGTTTCCTACCATTCAACAAAGCGTGAACGCTTCAATGTTTTTCAGTCAAAAAATTACTTAGAATTCAAGAATATAAGTTTTTGTAAACCTTTTTTGTCGTGTGTACAGACGAACCTTGTGTAGTTTGGAGGTCATGAAATCAAATTAATAATGAACGAAGCTGTAAAAAGTACTATTAAATGCTATTAAAGCTATGAAGTAAGTATCATCCGTGTAGGCACTACAAAATAATTGCGTGTTTATTTAAAACCAGAAGCAAAATAATGAGTTATTACGTCCATATTATCAATTTTAATAAGCGATGTTATCTGAAATTCTGTTTCATAATATACTTTTTTTTTGCAACAGATTTAACATTATTTCGATAAGAATATCTCGACTACTAAACATCCATACAAAAGACTTCAACGATCTGGAACATTTTGCAGCTACATTTTTTGAATGTATTTTTTGTGACTAATACGAAGAATTGATAATAATTTCATCTTAATTATGAAAATTCACGATTACAACACTACCCATTAGCACGCAAAATATCTTGACTGCTACAAAAGTATCGATGGTGATAATTTACGCTTATCTTTCAATAACATTGAATTTGGTATTGTTATCATAATATTGTTGTGGATTTGGATCCCCTAGTTAGAGTGTGTTGTTTATTTAAAAATATGACAGAGAAAGAATAAGAGAAGGGATTCTTGAAGTTTTCCAAACAAAACTGAATACTTAGCTAATATTCAGTAGGTGTCATGTAATGTCAAGGTGTCTCCAAATCTTCAGTATGTGGTCTAGGGGTCAGTTTAATAAGTGGGTAGGCCCACTTATTAAACTTAAACCTAATCAGAGACAAAGGAGAAATGGGCAAAATTTGTAGCCGAATGGTACAGACGCCAGCAGGTCAACCTACCCGAAACTCAAATTTGCCAATCAACTTTAAACCTTATGCTTTAGTGATAAAGTTGAAAATCTATTAAAGAAATTTGACAGATTGTAGTAGGTTGATGTGCTGGCGTCTGTACCCAAGAGTAGGTAAAAAAGGAAGAGGGGACGCCCGACACCTTGGGTGGGACGAAGATCTTAAGGCGATAGCCGGGCCAATGTGGAAGATGGTCGGGCCAATGTGGCCAATGTGAATGTGGTTTCCACCACATGACCGGGAACTGTGGAAGAATATGGGGAGGCCTATGCTAAAGCAAAACAATCTTCTGAAACCCTCAACCGACATCAATTACATATAAGTATGTAATTAGATTGTAAGATTGTTAATAAAGTCTTGTATTATTATTATATTATATTAGTAAGCAGGAACCAGAAATGTGTCTGCTGTAGGTATTATAAGAAAATCGGTGCAAAAAATAGAAAAAATAAAAAAAAATATTGTCTTTTTTCTATTCTTTCACATCTCCAGGGTATAATGTGCTATAAAGTAAATACTTACTTAGTAACTTCTAGAACAAAAAGAAAACTATTTTGTTTGACCTCTTATAAATCATCAGAGCAGATGCTGTCAAAAAACGCCTCGTCACCGATAGTGATACACGCGGCATTGACATTAGCTGCTCATTAATTACTATCATTACGTCCTACATGCTACCCACAGATGGTAACCGAAGGCTGTACTTCCGTTCGTATTGTTTGCCCGCGGCGGGGCATCCTGCCACATGAGGGGAAGTGTACCGATACAGGTGGGTAACTTGTTAGGGGCTTGTTGAATAACTTTAGTTTGTTTTTAATGATTACGACAGACAATATTAAATATAGGTACAAAGGAAAGATTTACCATCTGTTAATTACTGTTCGTTCATTATTTGTATTTGATTCGTGTTGAAATAAATACACACAATCGTGGAATCTGAATATGGATTTAAGAATTTCATGATTTCCAAGGAGTAAGTGCTTAGTCGAACTTATAACGAGATAGTGACTTTTTCTCAAACATCCAAGGAAATTCGAGTATTATTTAGTCAACCTTCTTCGAGATAAATTGAAAATGTTGTACTTACTGGTCAAATAAATGCGAGCAGGCGGCCGGCAATGTTAGTATAAAAATCCATATAATTTTTATTTTTTTCAAAAAAGTGTGATACAGTCTGTTACAATAATTACAATTTACAATTTAGGCATAAATCTTAAGGAGAGTAACAATATACAGAATTGAATCTGGCGTCCTAGCTAGGTTACATAGTAACCTGTATTAAGGTTCGCCAGCCCAGGTTCCCAATAAAACGAGTACAAACTTTATTATAGACTGCTTAGGACTATAAGTTGCAAACATATAACTTAACGTTAACTTATATTATGTGAGTGAAGTGGTAAATAAGTGTGTGTGTTTTGTGTTGTAGGTGTGGCGTGTGATTGTGTGTGTGTTTTGTGATGTAGGTGTGGTGTGTGTGCGTAATCGGAAGAGAAAGAGGTTGAGTTTAGGTACGGAGCGTTAGGAAAGTCACTAAGATTGTGATGTAAGGAGATATCTGTTGTTTGGCGGCCGAATGAAACACTATGAAAACTCATATCTGTCGTGTAATTTAAAAATGGATCGAACATTTTACTTCGCCACATGACAACAAAGGAGGTGATATATCAAAGATTTTATTTAAATTTCGATTTAGCTTACAAATAAAGAAAAAAATGTACATTACTTTCGCAGCCTGCAACAGGGGCATTGATGGACGATCAATGGCTGGTTGCAGGCAAGGTTTGTATAGTACTTTTCTTACATAATGCGCGGAAATTCAATCTTAAGCAGGTGACACACGTGCATTTATAACTGACAGTTTTAACTGTTCAGTTTTAACTGTCAGTTGTAACTGAGTTTTATTGTTTGTTACTTCAGTTATAATCTGTTGGCGCTCGTAGCTACCGTCCGATACGTGTCCGCGGAATCATGGCATCGATGGATGATGCCGTGCCAATTATTGGGTTACTGTGCGTTTTGGAAAACAATAAAAGATGAACGAGAACAGTGTGGTGTAAAAATTACCTTTTTTTATTTGATTGATAAAATTTCTATAAATTCTTCTAACCTTTTTCGTTGATTCGATATCATCATCATTATCACTTCAGCCAAAAGACGTCCACTGCTGGACATAAGCCTCCCCCAAGCACCGCCACTTCTACTGATTCGACAATTGTCACGACGAAATTGCGCTAGATGCGAAAACGTGGGACCGTGAGGAATAAAAATACGTGTACCGTTGCTATGGCAAAACTGACAACGGCAGTTTTCTGCTACAGACATTCAGTTTTATCTAATGATAATTTGATTAGTTATCAGTTCAACTGTACAGTTCGCAGTTTTTTCTACACACGTTACGATTTAACTGAATAGTGAAACTGAACAGTTAAAAATGTCAGTTAAAATTGCACGTGTATAGCCTACCTTAGTAAATTAATAATACATTTCAGAATCAATTATGAACAACGATAATTTTTCAAGCGCCATTATCTTCATTTGTTTCTTCTTTACTTTAAACAGCTGTATTTGCAAGCCAAATCGAAATTTAAATAAAATGTTTGATAGGCTGCCAATGCCATGTGTTGAATTAAAAAGTTCGTTCCAATTTTAAATAACAAGACAGATATGAATTTTCATACTAACATTGCCGGCCGCCTGCTCGCATGTAAATGATCAGTACAGCATTTTCGACTTCTCGAAGAAATGTCTAAATAATGTTCGAATTTCCAAGCATGTTTGAGAAAATTAACATATTGGCGCGCGAAAAATTATCGTTGTACGTCATTGATTCTGGAATTATTAATTTACTTAGTTTGAATTTCCGCGCACTATTTGAGAAAAGTACTATACAAGCCTTGGCATTGAAGGACTTACGGATGTGTGCCTCGGTTTCCCAATGTCCCTTTTGCAGGTCCCGGCAGTAAATACAATTTTGACGAAAGCCGAGTAGAATTTTAATATTTTTTTTTTGGGCAATTGCTTTTACAAGATTAAGACCCGCTTGCACCACCAATCACTAAATGTGTTTAGCGTTAAGTGTATTTAAAGCATCGTCCTGTCTCTGTCTTCTATAAACGATTGACAGAAACAGAACGATGTGGATGTTCTAAATACTTTTAGCACTAAACGTATTTAGTGAATTATAAAAATACTAAAGAAAGACTACTTGACTTTTGTCGAAAAAGTCATCACTTGGTTATTAGTTCGCTCACGACTAAGAATTTACTCATGACATGACCAAACGCTTGGAAATCTTGAAATCCGTATTTTAATTCCATGATTGTGTGTATTTGTTTTAACAGAAATAAAATATTTGAGTGCAATTATTGAACGAACAGTAAGTAACATGGTATGGAACAACGAAGTTGGCCGTCAGGCTTCGCTGACGTCCAAAATCGTTGTGAAAATTCGAAGGACTCAATGAACACAACCCGTTTCCCACAAAGAGTTCTATCACTGCGCCATTTAAGTGTTTCGAAATGACTTAGATCCGGATAATCTTCGTTAATCCAGTTACTTTTGAGTAGCACTATGAATGGTGCCATTAGCTTTTCCTACAAGTTTTAATACAACAAAAACTGTAGAACTATTCACGTTTTGAACGACTCCAAGCGCCATCTGTGATTACGGTCGTACACTGATATACTGAATACGCATGCATCTGGGTTATTAACTTTCGCTGTGCGAAGATAGATGGCAGCGCTCGCGTCTTTAAAACACATTAGTCAATAGTTTCATTTGATAGTTAATTGACGTCGTTTATAAGTAGAACGTAAATAGTGTTGGTACGTTTACGTTCTAGTTCTAGTTTAACCGCTTACAAAGATAACATTCAGAAAAGGATTATGGGTAAAGCAAGTTTTTCGGACTGTTATCCGACGCCATCTGTGAAATCCTCATAGTAAATAATGAAAACACGCCCATAGATGTCGCTACGTTCGATTACTACGATTTTCTTATGATAAAGTTCTAAAATGTTGTTGTCACCGGGGTATGGATAGTTATTTCGCTTTATGCTTTAATAATAGGGCATGCATTTAACGTATCTTAACTTTAAGCAACGTTTATAAATAAACCTATTTATAAATGCTTCTTCATTTTATGTAATGATTATCGTTTTTTTGACGTTTAATAAACGTATTTTCACTTTAACAATCTTTATAAATAAACCCTATTGTATTCATTTTCCATTTCGTTGCCATGAATTATGTGTTTTCTAGCTGACTTTTATTTAAACATTTTCGATGGGTAATAGTGTGACTGATTGAGTGGCTCTTTCTCATTTATTACAAAAGCAAAACGCACCTTGTCTTATTTGCAATGTAATCAAAGTTGCATGCAAGCAATGCACGTACTATGTCATTGTTAGATCGTAATGCAACTATGCAAAAATATATTGCACACAACTATTCATTATAGCTCTAAGTTATAATTAAGTAAGTAACGCAATCGCTGGTAATCGCATTTTAATAATCTTTATGTAACTTCTAACTACTATGAACATTTGATTTAATTTGATTCAGATTTTTTTATGTTTTGATATCGGATCGAATTTCATCTAACAGTGTACACGAAAGAACTAAGAAGACTTGATTTGAATCATTTCATTTTCGAGAAAGTTAAGGAAAAGGCTGATATGAAAATTGTATAGAAACTAAGCTACTTAAATGGTACCTTCGAGGAATGCCTTCTACATCTTCCGCTTTCCATTATGGGCTCTATCTACCCTCCAGCTTTCGGGCTTTGGGTACAGTTTCAAATTTCTTTTGAATTCAGTTCTTAGGAGGAAAAAAAGACCTCTTTTGTTGATCCTGGTTTAGTACTGATACTTATTCAGTGAAATTCAGTGTTTAATTAAATTCAGAAAATCTGTTAATTGTGTGGTGAGTAATCACTACTCGAACGTAGCTAAACTTATCAGATGTCTCCAGTAAAGCACTGCGTAAGACTGAGAACTTAGGAAAGAAGATTTTTTATCGCAAGTTTGTTTTAGCTGTGCTGGTTCCAAGTACACGGAAGACTACTTACCGTGACATTGCAGCAGATTTTTTATCTCCGTTTTTGTTTACGTGGAATATAGCTTCAAATGATATTATAACTACTAATTTACACTACGCTTAGTCACGTGTAGAAGTAACGTGCTGCCTTAAAGATATTATCTACTATTTTGCATAAATATTAGCTCGGTGCAGAACAAATGTTAGCAACATTTTGTTGATTTGTTCCATTTAACTTCCTTGAAGTGAATCATGGACTCTCTCTCTTCATTGGAAAAATAATTGTGTCAACATTTGCAAAATTGAGTAGATGCGTCCATTGTTCTGCTCGTAATGGAGTGTCGGACCTAAATTGTTGGCCGCCGGCTTTTGGGGCAAGTACGCCTAATGCGTGGGATGGTGAACAGCTAATTTAATGTTTTATTCGAATGCGGTACTTAAAAATAAATCTTCGAGATCCACCACTTTCTCGTCGATTCAAATTACTTCATAATTTGGCCAACAAGTTGGCAAAACCGTTCCGAAAGCATCGGGAGAAACAACTAGCGCTAAAATCGTAAAATGTTCTAAGTGCCTACTTGTATGTTGTATCTTCACTGAATGACTTAACTTTTTGTCATCGTATCTGGTGGCTTTTATAAAAATAGATAAATAAAACAGTAAATAGACGCAATCACATGAATACAGCAATATGCATAAGTGATTCCATAATGATATTCATTTCCTGCGCCAAGTATAATGTAACAAATAATGTCAATGACAATAAGCAGCACATTTTCTTACTCCAACCTTGGCTATAGTAATTACATACCATTCTATGTAAACAATTTACATTTTCTAGTATAATAATGTTGTATATACATAGTAATTTCACGTGTCGGATGCAAATGAATGACTATTATTTGTTAGCATGTAGGTCATGAAGCTGTGATCATGAGAGAATATTGAAATCACGAGAACTGTAGTAGTCACTCGACATAAAAAATCACAACATATGACAGGGTCAAGCTGACTTCATTTTCTAGAGGAAAGGGCGGGAAATGACGGAAAATTTACCGTTACGCTGCGGACTGGCAGAAAATAGAACATTGTGTCGTAGCTTTTCATGCTAACTTCATTTCAGTTTCGTAAGTCAAAAAAAATCTCTTTTGAACGTCAAAATTTACAAAAAAGATTTAATTGATTCTAGTCGCCCCTTCCAAAAGGTAGTTTTCGCATGGAGAAGAATGGGGAAGAAACTCTACCGTTACTCTAATATTTTGTATAGGTACATTAGTTATATAATTATATGTGAAGACGATGCACTTAGAATAAAATTACTATACCAAAATAGGTAAAAAGAATTAAGAATTAAAAATGAAGCAACAATAGACAAATTAATCATGTGATAGATACATGATGCTCACATATTTACAAACATTGTAAAAGTAGACGATTTTCCTAAAATTTTACAATCAATAAGTCAGTGTGTGAGTAAATCAACGTAACAAATAAAAAAAAATACAATTCAATTAGTTGATGTTGTCAGTGTGATTCTAAATTAACCTATGGAGCAGGACCAGCATGTTTCCAAGCATTCTTATCTTGGATATAATCCTCTAATTTGTAATATGTTTGTTTACAAAATGTACTTTTAATATGAGTTTTAAATTCTCTTTCATTTAATTGCAATATAACAAGATTCTATCCACCACTATTTCTTTCGAAATTAAATCGCAAAAAAAACGCTTCGTTACACAAAACACGCACGTAAGGCTGCATTGATCTTATCTTAGTTACGTTATGACTAGTAGGTAATTAAACCTATTATCAAATAAGAAGTTCGTTATGTTTTGCAAAAACCTTGAGTAGACCAAGTAACGAGAACATTAAGAACTAACCTGGGTTTGCTGGCGTCCTGCGCCGCCTCGCAGACGCTCTCCTGACGACTGTCGACACGAGAGAGTCCATTTCACTCCCAGAGTCCCACCGCGACCTCTGCGGCGCTGGCCGTGACAGACGTCCATCGTCCTCCGTATCCCTATCACTACTGGTAGGCGGCAGATTAGACTCGTCACTCTCTGGAGGAGGATCCACTTTAACACTTCTATTGAACACACCGATCATGCTAACATCGCAAATATCATCCGAACACGTAAACGGATGGGTCAAAGTTCGTCGTACGTTAGTTTTTCGATGCTTTACTTTCACTGACCCCTCGGATAGCGAGCGCTTTCCGTTGCTATCCGTTTTGGCGTCTCCCCTAGTGCATTTTAAGTCAGATGGCGATAGGGATTTCTTTCTAGAGTTTCGCCTTTTGTTACATCTTTTTTGCCTGCTTGATTCTCTTGTTGTCTGCATGGTGGTTACATTGATTATTGCTGTAACAAAAATACAATATGTTATATTGTGTGGATTGAAAGTATCTAAAATAAAGTGTAAATGGATTTTTTTTTGTAAGTATTTCAGTTTTAAATTAAACCATTCCAACTAAAGTCCATCTAAATAGAAACTGCGTAATGCTCTACTTCTTCATATTTTTTCGCTTGTATCAAAACAAGTTTGCAATATCGGGTTCACCATAGGTGATAAAACAAAAAACCGTTCTTTTAAGCTTCGCTAAAGGTCAGCATAAACATGATGGAATTGTGAAAATTACTGCAAATACAACACCGGTCTATTGAGTTAGCGCGATTTGCATCTAATGACAAAATGCAACTAGTCATTTATTCATTAATTCCACTTATTATTACACCATTTTGCATTGGTACTGCTGATTTACGGAAAAGACCAAGCAAGCGTTTTTTTAGTACCTGTACTGTAACCTAAATTATGGTTGCTTATCAGTCCCTCGACGCTTATCGTACTAGTAAACAGAGGGAAGGGGTTTCTATAGCTACCCCATATCTACTGGCAGATAAGAATCATGTGAAGTGAGAACCTGTAACCTATTGGCAAAAATGTTTTTGTTGCTTCAGAGTTTTTGGATGCTCTGTCTACCCACACCGAAAGATCAGAAGAGTGATCCTGTGAGAGTACTTACATATGTAGGTAAGGCAAGTATGTAGACTTTATCTCCGGGACCACCACAGAAAATTCAGTTTTATCAATTCTGTGGTGCTTATTACGAGAAGCCGCAAATTTCCAAGTAATTTTAGAGAAACCTCAAATGCTGGCGCCTTATAACTTCTTGACTCAAATTCCACACTATCGGCCATCGCAGATAATGCACTCACTTGAGTGACACTAATAAAATTCATAACGTCAGACTATTAATTCAAGCAAGGTGCCCTCGACAAGCGACTGTTATCTCAAGCGTAGAATCGCGTTTTTTCTGGCCATAAAATGAAAAACCTGAAATTATTCATTGAAATTGAATTTTTTCTGGTACTTAGAGGTTTTCTGACATTTGAAGTAAGAAACATTTTTTATTTTTCATAAAAAGTTAATGAATAATAAACAATCATTTCTGAACACGGATTTTCCTGCAGTATTTTCCCATGCCATGATCTCAAACAAACAGATATAACGTAAGATGAGTTTCAGTTCTGCATAGTACAAATATTAAGGTTAATATTTAGGTTGGACTACGTAATAATTATCTAAGAGGTAATTAAGTAAAAGAAAATGTTTGTCTGATCGCTGGGCTGTTATTTATAGGTGCGTTTAACCTTTATTCATGAGGATTGTTAAATGGCGCATATTTATTGATCAACTGGTAATTATTACAATAACATAACAGGTACCTACTTAAGTAATTATTTTCATGGCAATCGTAATAAAGGAAATAAACAAGGCTCATTTCATATTTCCATACAGTAATATTGCCAAATTAATCAAAACAGCGAAATATTTGACATCTATTTGCGACGTTGCCAACTTTCAGAATAAACGCCCTTAAATATAGTTTCAAAAACGAGTCAATGACAAAATTTTGTTACAAATTGTTTCCAGTTTCTTTTGAGAATCGTGCAATGGTAATAAGTATTAACTTAGTGTCCTGCTAATAAGTAAGTATTAACTTAGTGTCCTGATAGTAAGTAGGAATTAAGTTATTACCAGGGCCCGATTCTCAAAAGTTATGTTAAGCTTAAGATAAGCATCTCGAAAAAAAATAAGCAAATCAGATTAAAGTTAATCAAAAGATTAAAAAGACAAGGTCCCTACTGTGTTATTCAAATATAAATAATCAAGAAATATTATTATATGCATTGAAATCAATATATACCTCCGACGAACGCAACCGCAAACCGAGGAAACGTTATCTACACTGCATAGTTGGTATCACAATTTCGTATTTCACTAAACAAACACAAGACCGCACAAATTTATCTAATGTGAAAATTTAAAAAACAATCACGAATTTACGACACAGATAAGAACTTTATTGTTGACGTTGTTTTGGCGCGAATACACATATTGTTTTAAACCGAGCGAAGGCACTGCTGCGTATTCAGCCCAGCGGTTTTTGAACGTGTCGTTCCACAGTGGACGCGCGGCAAAGGCGTCTGTTTCAGACGGTTCTGCAAACCAAACTGCCATTGCTTGCTGCTTGCAGCCACAGGTACACAACACTCAGATTAAAATTGAGCGCGCAAAATCTTTGCAATATAAAAATTCCCACAAGTGAGAAGTGACTAAATTAACATGTGCTTATAGATCACCAAGTAATTAGTACCTAACTACCACTTTGTTAAAATGTTGGGTAACCAATAATACAGTGCGAACAGAATATTAGATACTCTTTTTTGAAATAAATAAATGAAAGCGAAGTGTGAAAATTTTAATTAAACGAGGCATATAGTTAAAGTAATTTCGTTGCAATATTTTAACTATGCCATTGTATGATACAATTTGTAAATATACGGCTTATAATGCACCATCTCTTCCTACCAATTTGTACGCCACGATATGCGGCTGAACATGAGAACTTTTCTGTATCCCATTACGATCCTGCATGCAATGTACACCATGTTTAAACAAATAAAATTTACTTTACTTTACTTTACAAACTAAAATAAAATTCCATTATGATTTTATTGGCAATTTATTTTAATTGTCCGTATAATTACTTACTTGATAATTTTAATTTCAAATTACATAGAGCAAAGTTGGGCAATACACATAATATCAAAATAACAGCAATACCTAATTCATTAATTTATCAGTACTAATGGCCACACTAAAATGAAGTTATTACAGAAACGGAACCAGCGGTCTTAGCAAAACTAGTGGTTTGTCTTGTTGCACGCGAAAATACAATAAATTATAGTGATTTTCTAACAAGTCTATGTGCAGATTTACAAGAAAAGAATAGATATTTTGCTACCAGTTCTAGACTCAACGTACTCGATACGTTGTGGACTTGTAGTATTTCTTATGTAAAATAATTTACAGTTGTTAAATAATATTTTAGATTTTAAAATCCGCAGCAAACGGTGCGTGAAATCTGACCTTACCTTACGCCTTCAGAGCAGTTTTTACAACGGCTATAAATAATATCTAGTCTAGGGCGTCTAAACATCTCGTCACGCTTGAGATTACCGAGGGAGTCACAGAGGTGCACTTTCATAATATGTAGACGTCAAAATTAAGTATTCCTAGAATACCCATTGATACAGTTAATATTTATCAATGTTTTATAGTATATAGTCTTCGTAGCTGGAGATAAGGGACAAGCCTATCGACATTTTATCGGGCATAGTCCCAATTTCAGACTTTACGAATCTGGGGAAATATACCAATTTACTGTCGGAGTCCCAAATTATGACTGATTTATTTGGACGTGGTCTTTGAAACCATCTTTTATAACAACAAACAGCACTAAATGATCTAGGTTGTCCATAAAGATATGAAAATGTAGGTTACTCTTTTGTTTAGACGTAAGAAGCTTGAAACCGTACTCTTATGTTCCCATACTAGTAAGTAATAACATAAAACTGATAAGTCTGTAATAATCAGAGTATTCGCAGTATTACCGGACCGTGGAGATATGTTGAAGAATTCTTCATAGCGATGCGATGTGATACGATACGGTCGTTACGGAAAGGAAGGGTACGATAACACAGAACTTTGTACAGTTAAACCGCTTCCCATTTAATACGCATTTCGAGAGTCGACTGTTGACCCGAATTACGTGATATTGCGAAACATGCACTGTTGTTGGTAATATTGATAAAATCGACAAGGCTGATAACTATTTTTCCAAGAGTTCATACGTGGACACGTGGTCTGCTTGGGTCAGCTTTGTGTGTATTTTTTAGGCGCAAGTGAGTGACCTGATTTGAATAATCGTGAATCATCTTTTTGCGAACTCTTATTTGAACATGACTGAGGTTGACTGGTAGAAAATGCCTATGGCATTAAGTCCGCCTCTGTACATTTGTGTGCTTGAAGTATTAAATAAATAAATAAATAAATAAACATGAATTTTATTTGACTTGTAAGTTTTACGCATCAATAGGATGGACTGATGCCTGCCGGGGAAAGTCCGAAAGGGATACCGTGGCTCCTGGCAACGTACAGACAACTGAAGGAACACGGGTGGGTTTTAGTCAGTAAGAGTCTGACACGCCCTCCCGCTCCGCCCAGAGCGGGAGAAGTTATTTGATAATTTCCCATCCAAAAAACAAACGTTATTACTAAGGATTTTGGTCATTTCCTTAGCGCCAATGTGCATTTCACTATCATCAAACACGATTATCATCACAAAATAAACCTTCTGATTCGTTAAGCAGCAGATAAAATTCAAAAATTCCCCAATCAATAAAAAACATGATAAAGTTATTAAAATGCATTTCAATTTTCAAGACAGTCGACAATTGACCCGCTATCTAATTACGCAACACATTTTTGTAAACGATTACGACTAATCTGTTTCATTTTGACAGTTCAACAACATTCATTTACGTTGTAGCAATGGATTAATCTGTTTCAAAACGATTCTGATTGATCGTGTATTACGCAATTAGGATACCGATTCTGAAGATATTGCGAAAGATACGCATTTTGTAGAGTACAGAAAACACTTGTGCGAGTACATAGAGACACAAAAGTAGAGGAGAATGTTCGACGGAACCAAAACCTTGTATTTAACAACGACGATTACTTTGAAGGCTCCAAGGCAAACTATTCATTGATTTATATGTGTATAAGGCTTGGCTATAAAAGTGCAGTGAATCTATTGTAGGCAGGTACAGTACGACACAACTCAGATGTAGCATTGGCAAAATTCGTAAAACCGATCACCATCTGAACTGAGTGCACATTCAAAATCACCAATATTGAATGAAAATGATCTTTACGCAAACGCAATAACTTGTGAAGTTATATAACCAAATACATTCGTAAAATTGAAATTAATGAATGCAAATTTTCAAATTTATGCTACATCTAAGTTGTGTACAGAAGCACTGTAGTAGTAGTAGGTAGGTTAGAGGCTATCCTACCTTTCTGGCTATTCATAGAACCATATTTTTGTCCTAAAGTCAAGACAGGCAGATATGCAAACGTTAATGAAGAGGTACACTTACAGCAAATGAGAGACAATTTACTTTGGCATCTTAGGGAAACCATAGGTGCTACTTGTAGTTAGGATTACGCGGTGTGAGAATATTGAATGGTTTATAAACATACCACGGGTTCAATTCGAAATTGATTACATTAAACAAAATAGAAGACGGCGTGAAATGCTAGTGCAGTCATAAAATTTAAAAGTTAAATTAAAGAGAAAACGGATTTCAATGAGTACCTTATTCTGAAGAGTGAGATTTGTATTGCATACCTATACAGTTTTTTTTTAGTAACTAAGTTGTCTTTAGTTACTAAGTACAAATTACTTAGGAAATAATACTCTTACGTTATAGTCAGGCCTGTTGTAAACTTTTCTTGATGCCAGTACAGAAAATTTTCATGGAGGCGGACTTGAAATCCAACGCGGAGAATGCCCGCGGTGGGTTGGCGAAAATATGGGAAGAACAAAGAAGAAGCAGATTTAGGAGTGTTATAAGCTTTTAATCTACAGTAATATAGCGCTTTTTCATCATGATATTATAGGTTTCACAAACACGGTAGATTGAATACATCAAACGATCATGGCGTAACACGCCAGAATTCCAGGTATCATCAAGGAACTTGAGACGTCTAAGCCGCTTTACTTCCATCTAATCCGCAGGGCGGATAGTATAACGGATATACACACAATTTATAGAATCATGTTAGCTAACGGACGAGGCTTCAGCTTACCTCATCTATCATCCATAGCTATCAATATACCGTATGCCGCATAAGGCTGCGTTTGCGCGACCACGGAGCGTGCAGCGAGTAGGAATTACTCACACTTTTCCTTACTAAAATTTGTTGCGCACTCGCCGATCCTGACAGTTAAATGCAGCCTTAGCCATAGCTGCTGGTGGTGAATGCTAGGTTGTTCCTCAAGGCACACGTGGAGAGAGACAGAAGAGGATATCTCTTTAGAAGCCCCTCAGACAATGCAAGTACAACTGGCAAAGATCTATTGAGACATCCGTATTACGAGTCTGTCTCACCAATCGTGGTTAACATGCGTAACGTGACATTATGCGGTACCGCATTACGCAATAAAACTTCATAAAACAAGTTCATTAAACAGTTATGTCGATAATGATGGGGAATGCGCGACAAGTTCAACTTCCCATAGCTAGGTGTGGCGTTCACATGGCCCCAGAGACAATGGTAATGTAACGTTATCGCGTTATCTGTACTTGCTATCGCTAGTTAGGGCGCAAGTAATATAAACAAACGCAACCATACATCAGGGTTAGCGAACCTCCGGCATGCCATGGAGGACTCGCAACAGAATGTTAGAGGTAGGAAATCGAGGTGCATTTGCTAAAAAAATATGCACAAGGACTACTTTGCCCATGTAGGAGACAGCTAAAACTCTTACTATAGAATCATTTCGCAATGCGAATGCGATACAAGTAGCAGGTTTTATTATTGAGTAAACACCAGATACATCTACTTACTTAATAATATCACAGACTGGTTAGTCAAGGAAAAGAGAAAAAAATATGATTCGGAATGCAAAAATTTTGATTAGCAAAATGTTGGACATGTTCCATATTAGAAATAGTGTTAAAAAGTACGTTTTTAATAATTGACCTTTTTGGTTGTTTTTGAATTTGACCATATTCTATTCCACCGACTAATTGAACGTTATCTTGATTCTAGATGGAAAGTAAAACATGAAGAGTAGGTATTTTAAACGAGCTAATCACCAACAAGAATGCAGAGAATGCCACCTTTCGAGACGAGAGTACTACGGACGAGTATTGGTGATTTTATTAATATGGTGGCATAGTATTTATGTTAAATATTAGTTTGACACCGGCCACACTATGGGCAAGGCTACTCGTTGTTAATATTTTAAGAGAAAGAAAGTTTTTACAGTTGACGGATTAATTAAAATTTGATTATTTACAGATGCAACGTCGCGTCGTAGAGATTTGGCTACAGTCAACAAAGGTTGTTGTGTTTTAGGCTGAAAAACGTGCATTACAAATCTTAAACCTTCAAGAGTTTCTCGGTGTTACCCGTATGACGACAATATTGCGAATTTTCGATTCAACGTCAATAAACTAACGGGCAGCTTGTTAACTATACAATTCAACTCTGACTTGGGGATCCAGAGATCATATGGATCTTAATGAATCAATCACGCCAGCCGTATGTAACATGAACAATAATGATCGACCGACAGGTGTCTGTGAATAATATTGCAAATATTGTGGCGGGAACGTTCCCAAGTCTATTGTTTACAACTCGTTCGTCAAAGTTTAATCTAACCTAAGACCCCTTCGGAACTTTTAGGTACCGTACTAAAAACTATACCTATTTATAACTTGAAGGTACCTAGCTATAAATTTTTGGCTTCGAATTCAAGACTTCACGCACGACTTTCGAGCCAGATTTGACTAGGCCAAATAAGCGGCTAATTACTATAGGTGAACCAATCGATCGTCTACACAGGATAATTACAAAGCCGTTCGGTCATAAATCTTATCACATACAAAGCTCCCTTCAGATCAGTTTATCGTACTTTATTTTAAATAAGCCTATTATCGGGTTAGCTGCCTGTTTGATCAATTACCATTGGAGCATAGGTAGTTTCGCAACATTAGGTTAATCGATATTAAGTATCGATTAACGATATTAAAGTAGCTTTCAAATTTTGAAAGCTACTTTCCACTTTACCTGTATATTATCTTAAAATCAATAAGTCACTTGCTGAATTCAATAACACGGTACTTGCACTTACACACGCGGTATTTGTGAACAATGAGTAGTTAGGATTCAGACACCTGCTTATTGTTTCAGAATAACACCAGTTATGTAACTAATATTCATTTAAAAGAATGCGCAGCATAAGAATGATCATTAACCATCAATATCTAAATAAAGATGCTAGTATTTATAGCAACCGTAGATAGTCTTTTAACGGTAATTAATGTTAAATTGGAAACTTAATCTTAAATCTATATTTGGAAAAAATTAATACCAAAAGTAACCGTTTAATGACGTGCATTAAACGGTTACTTTTGGTATTAATTTTGAAGAAAAACGATGGTTGAACAATCACGAAATCACGACTTAATAACCTTTTCTTTTGAACTCCGCTCCGTTCAGCTCTCGTATCGGTAAAGTTTTGGTCGATATAACTGAAGTACGCAGCGTGTCCCACTTACAAAACGTAAGATCGGCACTCACTTGGACGACTTCGAGCTATGTGGGACAAGCGAATGGACTCGCCGACTACTCCGGTGCAAGAAAACAGGCGGTTATGAAAATACTTATTAAGAAATAACACATGCACTTAGTGGTTAATTAAATGTATTGCTGCGGCTTGCCGTACCACTTTGATGCTGATAGCTATACTCTGCATATAGTTTTAACGTTCTCGATCAAGACCACGTAAGCAAGAAGTCTTTTTAGGGATTTGCAGGCAAAATATTAATGTACATGCAAGATCTAACGTCAGTCAACGCAAACAGAAGTCCTAAGATCCAACTAGAGACCCAGTCTATCATCTAACGCAGCGTGCAAATTCACGATTCTCTCTTCAATCTCATTGTTAAGTTTAATAAACAATTTCATCTCAATTACAACTTCATAGAATCGATCTAGGTTTATTGATATAGATCTTTTTGTGGTTGTAGGAAAGTGGAACGAAGTACAAATGATCTTAAAAATGAAACTGTCTTTTGTAGTCACGAGCGTACTCTTTGTTACTCATGCTCTCACTTAGATCTTTTATGTATGCTTTGACTGTGTGTACACATACCTATAATAGCACACAGTTAAAAGCTATCAACAAAAAGAAAAGAAAGAAAGAAAACTGGATAGTTAACAATCTTTGTTGAAGGTACATCTGTTGGCCTTTTCCTTTAAGCAAAGGCTTGTCAAGCAGTGGATGTATTTTGGCCGAGATGATGATGATGATAAAATCTTCACACCAATGGCCATAACAGGAACTAATATAAACTTTAATTACGAACACAGTAAATATACCTAGCCAATTGGATCAACAATGACCTCGTTCAACATCTGATGAGCTCTCGGATTACCTTTTTATTGTTTATAGTTTCGAAAAACAAAACATTTATGGCTAAAACCATTTCTAATGCTACAAGGCTTGAACACACCCTGTAGACAAAAGATAACTGGAAAAATCGATCCTATTTCATTAAATTATAAAGATGCACGAGAACAACAAAGAACATGAGTTCACAATTTCAATTAGAACAAATTGTTTCGTAGGCGTCAATTAAGGAAATGGGTTGCTGGCTACTCTACTATCAGTTAATCGTAGGGTTAAGATTAGAAATTACTCGATATTAATACAACAAATACAGCTCGACGCTCTGTTCCCACGAGAGAAAGAGACCCTGGCACCAAAACCGCAAGGATTGCAACAAATTAAAGTAGAAACAGTTACACGATATTTCGCGCAATATAATCTATTGATTCCACCGACATCAGCATTGAGGCAGTAACGAAGTGTGAAGAACGTAGCATCAGATACAATTACAGCTGTTTTTTTGTCGCTCACACGTCACGGCTTTGTTGGGGAAATTCACTTCCTACCGGAGGACGTCACGTTTCTTACTTCTTACGATAATTATTAATTTTACTCGCCGCACTTGCACAAAGGCTGACTTGTTAAAACAACTTTCCCATGGTATGCTAAAGAAAACGGCTTCATGTTGGCCGGTTATTACCCCTGCATACATTGGTTGGCCAATACGAGATAACCTCTAGAAATTTAAATCCACTGCCAACTCGCTCTCTCGTGGTTTAATGGTTCACAGAGCAAAGGAGCAATGGACAGTATTAGTTTGCGTTGCATTTCTAAGCGATACGTTCTGCAGGTAACAGATTTTCGTTTTCTTATGAAATGAAAGTTTCTAAATAAACTTTTAACAAGTATTTTCACATGATGCAGTAAATGTATGCACTTCGTATACGGTAACTGAACCGTTACACCCACACAGTCATGATTTTAAATTAAGAGGCTGATGCAATACGAATGATTCTTCGGAAGTAGATTCAAGAATAACTTAAATTCGTAATTATCGCTATCACATAGTGCAAGTAATTGTTCAATCGGAATCGTTTCAGAAAAAGTTTTAGTCTATAATAGCTATAACTACTGTTGATAGATATACTTTCCGTCACGTCAAGCATTTAGGCTAGCATTTTGGATATTCAAGGCGTCTTATATCAGTGATGGAGTCTAGATAAACGTTTAAGTTTTTAAAAGACTGATCGTCACTGGTCGTAGCTACAGTCCAGCCTTGTGCCAGTAACAGATAAACGACAATTAACGATTTCCTGCGCTCAAAGATACCTGAACGTTAGCTAACGTATGTCACCGGCACAGGCGCACCTTTCTATATCTTGAGTAAAGACTTAAAGCCCGCTAATACCCTGAAGACCGGTAGACATAAATTAATGTTTAGTGATTTGGATACGGGGTCTTCATCATCTGCCTAGCCTTTTCCCAACTATGTTGGGGTCAGCTTCTAGTCTAACCGGGTGCAGCTGAATACTAATAATAATACAAGGTTTTGGCGTATTGGGAGTAAGTTTGCGCATGAACACCAAGTGCAACAAAAAAAATACACTCTTATTGCATGCTATT
Source organism: Xanthia icteritia (assembly GCA_949128155.2). NCBI lineage: Eukaryota > Metazoa > Arthropoda > Insecta > Lepidoptera > Noctuidae > Xanthia > Xanthia icteritia. The sequence goes on along the minus strand of OX421938.2, from coordinate 8,477,031 downwards.
ATTCTATGGTTATTGCCATAATTTATTTTTGAACATATCTGTTAAGAAAATCATGCAAAAACTAATTCTGCGCATCTACGATTCTTGCCAAGTTACGTGCCGGCAACTATACCAGTATTTAACATGAAGTGACTGCCTATCTGACCTCCACAACCCAGTTACTGGGTAATACGATACCCCTTGGTAAGACTGGTTGTCAGACTTTCGGGCTTTCGGGATTTGGATACGGGGTATGTACTTCAAAGGTAGTAAGCGACTTGTAATAATATTTTTAAAGTTAATGCAAGATTTTAGAGTTCAGGCAGGCACAGTTCCGAAGAAAATGTGATAGAAACTAATTTTCACTGTATTTTCAATGTAAATTGTCGATGAATAGCTTAATTAATGTAGAACCCACACCTAATCACCTTTCAGTGATTACGAAAGTGGTGATATTTACACAATTGGAAACATTATGTAAAACTAGTCTCAGTCAGGAACAGAAATTCAAATTTATCTGATTTGCAATTGAATAGTTAAATGGAACTTTGAGCAGGATATATCCAACGGCCTATTAAATCAAACAGATAATATTAAACCCGCACATTGTGCCAAAGTGTCATTTCAGACAAAATAATACGATTTAGATTGCCTTATGTTGTTGAGATAAGTATTAGGTTAAATCTACGTGGGTTTACTAGCTATTAATATAACAGGTAGTCCATTAAGTAAGGTAATTATTCATTTTACTGGTACAGTAATTACTTGTAGGTACGACATTTTCAAGATCAGGAAAAGAAGTCGGAAGGAAACGATCATAATGTAGTGTTGGTATTTCTTGTTACATTCTCGGACTTACAACGTTAGTCGGTAGATAATGTATTAATCCTAACTATTTGTAACGATACTTTAACCAATTAATATAATAAATACTTCAATAGAGGAGCTCGTGGCACGGGTCGATCCATCAGGTTAAACGACGCTTGCCGAAGTTGGTTCGTGAATGGGTGACCATCTTTACATACCGAGACTCCTCCGTGCCTCGGAAATCACGTTAAGCCGTTGGTCCCTAATGTCATTCGTGGATCTTTGACAGTCGTTACGGGTCGTCAGAAGCCCGAAAGTCTGACAACCAGTCTTACCAAGGGGTTTCGTATTACCCAGTAACTGGGTTGTAGAGGTCAGATAGGCAGTCGCTCCATGTAAAATTCTGGAAATCAGCTGCATCTGGTTAGACTGAAAGCCGACCCCAACAGTTGGGAAAAGGCTAGGCAGATTGAAATACTTTAATAAAAAATACATTATGAGATTCTTATGTTACGATACTATGGATAAAAAAAAACTATTTTTGTGTAGCAGTTAAAATGGTGAATATTTATATTTTTTTCTGTTCATTCAATCGCAATGGTCACAAGGGATCGATTGCTTTTGTTATAAATAATATATGTATCACCTGTACAAACAGATTTTTTTGTTGAAACAGTATGCAAAACAACGAGTGAATAAAATTTTACATAAATCTGCTATTAAGTAAATGATATTTACGTTGGAAGTTGGAAATACATAATTTTAGTTAACTGAAAGTGTTTTATTATTCAATTTTCATGAACTAAAAGATGCTGATATAACAGAAATACCTACCTAAAACCTTTTTTTTTTTTTTTTTGGGTGGGAAATTATCAAATAACTTCTCCCGCTCTGGGTGGAGCGGGAGGGCGTGTCAGACTCTTACTGACTAAAACCCACCCGTGTTCCTTCCGTTGCCTTTACGTTGCCAGGGGCCACGGTATCCCTTTCGGACTTTCCCGCAACCCCGGCAGGCATCGGTCCTATCGGACCCCTTCCGTTGTGCTGACATCTCTTTGAGGCGCGCGTGGAACACAACGCGCCGTCGACCCGGGCCTGGTCCTTATCGGACGGCGAGCTACCTACCTAACACCTTACAAAAATATTAGTAAAGGTGATTTCAGGCTTGCGGTAACGGTAAAAGAAATCTGCGGGCCGTAGTTCTCTACAGGTCATATACAACAGATGGGTGTAAGAACCCACACTAGCATTGTTCCATCAATGTCACCTTGATCAGTCGCCTCTCTAAATACAAGGCGCAAGGTTGCAGCCTCATTAAAAATTAATAATAACTACTTACTTACCTACATGATTGGCAAACTTGATGCGAGTTACTTGTAATTGATATTTAAAGGTTCCTAACTAAAATTTATAACCATTGTAACAGGAAGTGACAAGCTAGAAAACAAGATATAGGTATATTGCCTATACAGCTGATTTATATTTGTTGATTTAATTTATATTAGCTGTGCCCCACGGTCTCATCCGCATAAGTATCGATCCCGTGGGAATGTCGGGATAAAAAGTATCCTATGTCCTAATCCAGGTCATGGTCTACCCATTTGCCAAATGTTATCCGGATCTGTTCAGCCGTTTTAGCGTGAAAGCGTAACAAACAAACAAACCAGCAGACAAACTAACTTTCGCATTTATAATATTAGTTTGGATTTGTAAATTTTACCTAATGCTGAATAGAAGTAAAGTTAAAGGCTTACGCTTATACTCAGTAAGTTACTACGATGAAATAGAAAACCTTCTAGTCTCTCCTACTCAATAGTTTAACACAAACATCTCATCTCCATATTATTTTATAATGGAGGAACACTGACTTCCAAGTCACAGGTATAAACCTAGTTTGGGAGTCAGGGGACATATGTTTAAGACACTTCTTCTGTATGTTGTAAATGTCTGTAACAATGTTGGCACTCTTTTGAATTTAATATTTTATTTTAATCATAATATTATCGGATTAAATTGGAAAACGTTGAACTTATTGGTGGTTTTTTGAGACAGGTCAGGTGTGTAGTACTCCCAACCGGGGCGTGCGTGTATGGCAAAAGGATCGTAGCAGGTGGGGTTCTGTAGTTTCTGCCTTGGGAAGAAGGCGTGATTGCGTGAATCTATGTATGTATCTACGTGTAGGGCTTTCATTTGACGAGTAAAACTTTAAAAGAATAGGAGAGATCATTTATAACTAACAGGTGCCTGAACTTTCAATTTCATATTTCGTCAGAGGTTTTCTTTGACGTCATTTTATGAAGAAGTTTCGTTTGCCTAGCAGCACGACTTAGATACAGCCTTGTTACTTTGCCCTTTTTATTGAGTCACGCTATGGGTTACTGGAAATTTGTTTAATTTTGCTGTGCAACAAATTATAACTAGCTTCTGCCAACAGCTTCTTCCGCGTGAATTTTCGTGTTTTAACATAAAATATATGACATGATATATCTTATGACACTCGGTAATACTGTAGCACATATTATTACTGAAAGAATTTTCGGAATCGGATCAGTAATTCCGAAGATTACCTACCCCCTACATACAACCTCAATAAAGAGTAAGTTTAAAAACTAAAATCGGACTACTAAAAAATCACGCAATAAAAATAATGAAACAACGAAGTATTTCGGGCAGAAATCAAGACATAGGTACAAAAATAGTCAAGGTAAAGCCGTGGTCGCATGTTATAATAATTTTGTAGGCGTACAGGTAAGGTACAGAAAGATAGAGGTACTTTAGATGCAACAATAATTACAATACCGATGCAGATAAGCCGGCTAGAGATCTATATAGTTGATGTTAATCCAACAAATCAGAATATATCTAACGCTAATTGGATGTTCGGAATTCTACTCAAACAACATCGCATTACTTACATTAATAAATATTTACCTGACATTTAATTAATTGCGTTTACATTACGTCGAGAAAGTAGGATCGCTTTCCCTAGAGCAAGAACCTCATGAATGGATATTATAGTATCTGTTTTATCGTAATATGCAAATTGAAATTGCTTATAGGTAATAAATACATAGAACTAGGTACCAGTACTTGCTACTTTCGTCTACCTTAATAGCTTATCTAGTGCCAAGAAGAAACAGTCAAGATAATAAGAAATAAATTATGACCAACTGACTTACCTACTCATTCATCACGACAACCTTATAGAATGCAGGTATCATCCGAAGTCTTAAAAGTAAGTAAAACCGGAACCATCCCATCCAGTGTCAGTAACGCTCAAAGAGGTTGACACATTGGTAACTATAGTCCATTCTTCGTCAAAGTTTGCTCGGGCTTTAGACCTACTCTTCCTTTCCTATAATCTTTGTCTAGTTGAAATTTGATATTTTTTCTTCTATGATACTAGTATTAATTGCAAAAAGTATTCCAAATACTTGTTCGTTGACCTGTCCAGTCAACAGTCGAAATAGTGGCGCCAACATTCAACACTGAATCGCGATTGCTAGTTTGCTAGGAGTATCGTGTTTCAACAACATTAGTTCACTTACGTACGCCTCAGTTGCTACAGAAATAGGTATTATTATAATATTATAATTACTTGTCTATCTTGTCCCCAAGGTTATTTAGAGCGCGGTGAGAACGGATCCAAATAATAAGATTCCTATTTTGGAGTCTCAAGTCTGCCAAATTTGTGGCCAGTTGATCTTTTGAACGTTCGGGGTTATTATTAGAAATTGTGCAATCTTTTGACATATTCATTATCATGTGGAAGCTATTATACAGTGGTCCCTTTTCCAGGTATACACTGTAGGTAAACAGAGATGATGAATAAGACTTATAGTTAAAACCTAGGATACACCCAATGCAATTGTAGTGTGACTTCGTGTGGAGGAGTCCTACATTAATGACAACAAATTAATGATGTTACAAAACATAATGACAACTTATAAGCACTTTCGGTCACAACCAAAAAAGTACTAACGATTCTCCAATTCCCTGAGTATGTAGGTGGACATTTTGTCCTGGACAACTCTTAAGACGACTATTAATTTAAATCATTCTTATTGCCTACAATAATCACAAGCATTACACTAGAGCGTATCTAGTCATTATCTATGGTTGATTGATTTAACGTCTATCCCTCAAACATTAAGTCAAAATCGTGACGATCATCGCGTTATAAATACCAGGTTAACAGTACACGTAGGCGGTTCGCCTTGCCGTACTTGTCTCGTAGAAAGCCTGAGAGACAAAGGTCTGTCTGCCAGTTCACTTGCGTAATGCGAAATCTGCATGCCTAGTGATCGCTTTCGGGTCTTACGATGATTGATTGAGCAGTTATGCAAAAGTGGTTCAGAGGGCAGGCGATTTTATTCTGATTACGGTCCCACGTATGTTGAACGTGTGAAATTAACCGTCAAAGTACTGAAAATGTGTTTTTTTTACTTTACGTTGCAGGAAGACGATAAAGAGGACGACTGTATAATGTTGTGTGACAATCGGGCAGGTTACACAATAAATATTTATTTCCTGTTACTTTCACACAGACGTTATTAGTCCCGAATTGGCACAGTATGGTACTCATAGTAAGTCTTTAATGGATGTAAGTGTTGCATATGCAACTGGGTCTGACCTAAATTGTAGAACGGAGCTCGGAATACACATGGTTTGTAGTTCCTACGTGTATTCCGTGTTTCCTAACGCTGTTTTATATGTTTGTAGAAACTTGCATTTAGCGTTTACTTGGGTACTTGTTGTTGTATTTCATATTATCATTGAAGTCATCCCAATTTTTCGTAGTCCTGTCCTGGGTTCCAACACCAATTCAACTCGAAATCAAATCAAATCAAATCCACCAATCCCCGCGGTTAGCTGACCATATTTTTATAAAGCCAATCCTACTATCCTACTAATCCTACTATATACGAGTATATATATCCTACTATAATAATATAATAAATGTTTAAGTTTGGATGTTTGTTACTCAATCACGCAAAAACGGCTGAACGAATTTGGATGAAATTTGGCACACAGATAGTTTATAACCTGGATTAACATATAGGATACTTTTTATCCGGTAGTACGTTCCCGTGGGACATTTCCGACCTCCACGCGGGCGTAGCCGCGAAATCTAGTACTAAATAAATGATTATCGATCCCTTCAATCGATTACTCTTAATCCCGTATTAATCTTTTAAACATCTAACTCTATTAACCACATTCTTACTTGACAGAGGTCTAATTGCAGGTTTATTTTGACGTCACTAATTAACATACACAGCAGCATTATTTGCTAAGATATTTAGCATACATACCAAATGAAGCGAGTGATAATTGTAGCCGTAATTACAGCCAATGATTATATAGGGTGACTGGACTGACGGTGATCACTATGAACATACGACCTAGCTCATATTAATAGAGTGATCTAGATTCTAGATCGTAGTTCGCAACATGTCACAAGCGAATTTATAATGAAGTATCGAAACTTGTAGCACAGGATAAAGCTTGGCTTGAGACAAGTTAAAAACTGGAGTGGTTTTACGAGTTTTTTTTGTGTCGTGTATTTCTGATAATAGGTGTAGCGACCTATGTTTCTGTTCGCAGATATTGACGGGTTTCTTAGTCAAGTGCAATTTTTATTTGAAGAAAAGAGTGAGTTAGATCAAGATGGGACTTAAAAATATAACTGGTGAAATGTGGGTGTACCCTATAATAGGTGCACCTCTGACTAACTCTGGGAAATTCAGGCGTCATGTGTATGTATCCGGTATCGATTTTGGAGCACTAACTACCTACTGCTTTAAGGCCCGCAGACAGGCGCGACGCGACTCTGGTGGAACAATTTCTATGAAAACCTCACGGAAATTGTTCTACCGGTGTCGCGTTTTCCGTCGCGTCGCGCCTGTCTGCAGGAGCTTTTATTCAAAATTGAATAAGATCTAGGTTTCTACAAACACGCGCGATACCGAAAATTCATAGGCCGTAATCGTAACATACCAAATAATAATCATAAATACCTTCTACAATTTGATCAGGAATTGCCTTTTTATCCCTTTTTACTTTCAAAAAGTTATTAAACGAAACCGAATACCGATCAATTTATTAACGCCTAAATTCGCTGTGGAACATGACGAATCTTCTATGAACTATCAAACCTTTATTAGTATCGGTAATCGACAGACAAAATGGTAGGCGTAAGAAATGGCTACACAAGGATGCAAGTAACGAATTACTTTCAGGGAAATACAGCCTGTATGCATACTATACAAAGGACGATATTGCTATGAGTGCAACGGAAAGGAAGGATGTGTTAGTATGCGCACCGATTTGTAGAAAATAACGGAACGACCAGTTGGTTGACGACTGTCTAAAGTTCGCTATCTATAAGTTTCTAAGAACTCGTTTGAATAAATATTAATTTTAAATTAATTATTCTATAATCTAGGCACTTAAAAGATTTTAAGTTTGTTTGACTAGGTACTATCATTGCTTGGACAATATTTTTAACTAAAAAATAATAATAATATACTGATTTGAAGGCCTGTAAGAGTTTAGGCTATACTTAAAAATATCTCGAAAATACAGATACAAATACAGGCATTTAAAGCCTGGAGTACACGTTGGGCGGGCCCGTTGGCCACGCGCGCTCGGCCATCGGGCAAATACACGCAAATCAAACGGAAAAAGGCCCAGTATACGTTGGCCGAGCGACGGTTTCGTCCAACGTATACTGGGGGCTTTAATATATAAGCCAGTATATAGCTAATTCCTCAAAAGGCATGGAACACCACATTTTATCATCTTTATTTCCAGTTTTTGAGAACAGGAATATTTGCTGAGGTCCAAGCATAATAAGTTTATATATAGATAGGTAAGATACTTAACCAGAATAACCGGTAAACGGAAGTAGAGGAAGAATTCATTAATAGGTGCATCATTGTTCTTAAGTACTTGAAATTCCAGCCCTAATTGAATACAGTTATGGTAGAATTTCGGTTGAGTCAATTCAATATACCATTGAGACCAGTGGGGATGTGCCAATGTGGTCTAGTAGGTAAAAGCAGTTGGGTAAAGCACTGTTTGTGACTAAAGGGAGGAGTGAAAATAAAATCCGGTGTAGCTTTTATGTTAGTCCAAGTGTTAGTAGTGGGTTTTGAGGGTTCTTATTTAGAATATTTACAGCAGCAGTAGATTTTGCATTTAGTTGCAGACCGTAGAACCCTGCTACTTTTTATTCATGTGAAACTCACTTACAATAATAATTGATGATACCTAAATAGCTCCCACAGAGAGGCCTGTGTTCCAGCAGTGGGCTATGCTTCGGTTTAAAGAATTTATCCTCATAAAGAACATAAAAAGCTCACTTAACATGAGATTTATAAAACATGCGGTTATAAGGAAATATAATGCATAAGTAGGTATGCCTTGATACAAAATTACTGCAACACCTAACATTATGGTGTTTTGATTCAACATGCAAACTGGAATATTGTCATGACCAATTAATATTGTAAAGTACTAAATATACTTTTTTTTAATCCTTTATGCAGCTTATATTTCATAAGTTCCCTTAAACCTTATTAATTTTGTAATTAGGAAAGTAATGAAGCCATAAATTACTTTGTACTTAATTTGTTTTTAGAGATCTATCAGATCATCATATACCTAGCCTTTTCCCAACTATGTTGGAGTCAGCTTCCAGTCTAACCAGATGCAGCTGAATACCAGTATTTACATGGAGCGACTGCCTATCTGACCTCCACAACCCAGTTACTAGGTAACAGATACAATATCTAATAACAAACAAATATTTAAGTAATAATACCGACATTAAAAGATAGTATAATAGTATTCACACCAATAACATCCAAATTAAGAAAATACCTATACCACCTGAAACACATGAGTGTAGAGTTGAAATGGCTCAAACCAAACCAGAACATTCAGCATGATAGTTTATTACATTCATGTTGATGTTATCAATTAAGTAACTTTGTTTAAAGCTACCAGCAATAAGCATTTCATTCATCTTAATTAAATAGGTAAACAAACCTGCTATCTAATTGCATAACACATTTTCGTGAATGAATAAAACTAATCTGTTTCAACAACATTCATTGCGTTATTTATGTATGTGGTTCAGTAGATTTTTTTTTCGAACTTTTTCAGAAATGGATTATCAATCTATTTCAAAATTATTTAGATTGTGATTGACCGTGTATTACGCAATAAGGGCGCTGAAAATATAAAATACCAATTATGTGCCATAAAATATTTGAGTTTGAATTTGAAAGAAGTATTTTGAAACACCATAACTTGCCATTTTGAAACATTTTAAAGAACACTTTGTACACCTAAATGGTAGGTAGGTAAATATTTCTTTATTATAGTTGGTTCCGTCCCTTCTCAGAAAAGGCTTCGAAGAATTTCCCAAAAAAACACTTCTATTAGTATTTCGATTTTCGATAAAATAACTCAGTTCTGATATGTTCTTTTGTACAAAACAAAACTAACAGTTTCATTAAAAGCGTTTGCACACCTACCTGAATTAAGAGCAGCAGTGAACGAGCATCTATATTTTAGATTCTTTTGTTTTGAGGAAATCAGGAAAGCGGAAAATCAAAAACAAGTGTCAAACATTTTTGTAGAATAAACAAAAACAATGAACTTTAGTGCAAGTTGCAGTGTTGCCAGACGTTTTGAATGGGCGATCGTACGATGGGTGAATAAAAAGTCGTATTCCCTAAGAAGGCTACAAAAAAAAATAGTACGTTTTAAAAACCTTTGTTTTATTATACTATAGCAAATAATCAATTAAAACACTCCTTTCAAATCTTCATTTATCCCCGTAAAGGGTTTTACTATTCATGTTATTTAACATTTAACGTGTTGGAGAAAAATCCACACAACACCCATAACGCTTAATATGCTGTTTGGCTAAAAGTGTGCCATTTAATGTTTCGTTGCTCAGCCTGTTTCGGATCTTTGTTTTTATAAGATTGACTGAACTGAAGCAGCGTTCACAATCTGCGTTAGAGTGCGGAAGGCATAATAAGTCCAGAGCAAATTTTGCTATATTTTTAAAATCTTCAAAAGCGCAAATTCCTGCCCAAAATATTCGTCTGGTGGAAGAGTCATATCAACTTGGTTTATAAGCGTGGGCAATCTTCTCCATTCGTCATGGCGACTTGGGCCTGGATTAGATGTTGAATCTTCATCCTCCATGATTAAAAACTTTCACACTTTAACTTTAAATAACTAAATATTGAATGAATGAAATACTTCCGAGTAACGTAACGTGTATCATTGGGATCTAAGGGAAATCTCCTAACCATAGACAAATCTAACTAGTGATGTGAAGGGTTGGTATTTAGTAAGTAAACGAATAAATAGTGACGTGCTATATTGGTATTAGTACTTTGGTTGTATGAAATCTAAAAAAGTCGTATGTTTACGTACGATTTCTGACCTTGGATCGTACATGCAAAATAAATGTAAAAAATCGTATGAATACGATTTAAATCGTACATCTGGCAACACTGGCAAGTTGCCAACTTGAAACTATTTGAAAGCTCTCAGAAAGTGTTGCCAGTGGTTGGATATTAAAATAATATGAAAACGAGCTATGAAAAACTTGTGGTGTGGTGTGGTATTGAGTCCGCGTATCACCTTGTCAGTTTATTTAATTTGCCAGTTTCGTTGATTAGTCAGTTTAGCTGATTAGATGGTTTTGCAGACAATTGCAACAACTCTACAGTTTCCAGTGTTTGCCAGATTCCTTGATTCGATAGTTTAATTTAATTCGTCAGCCAAAGTACAGTCAAAAAACTGCTAATTTTGGTATATACCTGGGTAACTGAGCTCTGGTGAAAATAGAGAATACTCATTTAATAGTATAGGATAGTTCATACTGATTCCATATATAGTATAGTACACACGGCTACACATCAAGCTATACATTTCCAGTATAAGCTGACCTCGCATTGAACGGAAATCCTATACAATACGAGATCAGTATAAACCGGAAATGTAAAGCTAGATGTGTAGCCGTGTATACATCATAATTCCATGCTGCCATGTCATTATTCTAAGGTAGCCATATTGTTCTAAACTTTTGGAGATTTTAGATTATAATATGCCTTGACATCATATTCATTCAAATAAATACTATGATACATAATTATCATAGATTCAAAATTACGCACAATGTCGTCAACATTATCGTTGACGACAACTCGGGCGCAGCGGTAGGAGTCAATGACCTTTTCCTCGGCTATTAGGTATGTAATCCCCGTAGTACGTATCCGTTGGATATTTTCCGACATCCACGCAGGCGAAGCCGCGGGCAAAAGCTAGTTGATAATAATTAAGTTATTTTAATAATTTAGGAAAATTTAAATGATGATAGGAAAATTGATATTTCGATTTTATTAATAGGTCTGCCGTTGTGTAGGGGACTGGAATGGCATGAGTTTCTTCATAAATTAGAAAATGTTTGTGTTCACCTATCACCACCTTTGGCCAACAAGAAATGACGATACTCTTTAATTAAATTTTGCAAATAGGTACTTTTTGTAACCGATTAGTTGACAGTTTTATAAAACTATAGATAGTATCGAAAATGTACAAACAATGTATGAACAAAAAACATAAATAAAGCACCCAAAAATGGTGCAATTATAGAAAATTCTGTCAGTCGTCGTTAGGCTGGTTTTTTTGCTGGTTTCAGAGCCAGGAGTTCACTGTTCCCGTTTATTTTTTTTTCTTAGTATCCGTACTATACTTTTTGTACTATTTTAAACTGCGGTCACCTGGCAACACATTCTACCAACCAGCCTTCAAATTCAAAAAAGAACTAATCGTTCGCGAATGTTTTGTTTTCTTTCTTCTTTAACAAAACAAAAGAACTCAGATCTCGTTTATGCAAATAAATTCATTAGATTTAGTGTCATGCATATTCTTTAAAATATTCGGTGTTACTTTGTTTATTATTGGAGTTTGTATCTATAGAATGGAAAAAAATAAGTATCACGGTAATTATGTGTATTTTCTTTTATTATTTACTCCTTAGACAGGCACATTATATCATAATACTTGATAACTTTTGATTGACTTAATCAATGGCCTCAACATACTTTCCTCCTTACCTTAACATTATTATTTTCTTTGTATTTCAGGTTTGTATTATTTTGAATCGAGATGAAAATATATCGCTTGAAAAGAGAGTTGCTTAAATTTCACCATCGCTATGAACTAAGCTTGCATGCTGTTTGGCCTGCTTCAGCTTGAGATTGCACTGTTTGAGCTGCCCGAGTTTCAGGTAGGTAATTTACTTTTTTTTTACTTGCTATTCGCCTAGGTTTAATATCCCCTTAGTCCTGAAGTTCCATAAGGGTCAACGCAACCTGTATAATAGTGATGAGTCTTTGATCTTGGAACTCTCCCACCCACCCGGACGTAACCTGCAGTTGCCTATATGGAAAACAATCAATCAATTGCGGACCCAAGTAGGCCGCTTAAGGCACAATCTTCTGAAATGGGAATTTTTGACCCAACCAACACCTAGTAAGAATGCGGTGCTCCTGACCAAACCATGGCCCATATGTAGGGGTGTCCATAGTGTACATACACAGGCACCTCTGAGGACCTAAATAACTTTTTTTTTTTTGTAAGGTGTTCTTGGGGCTACGGTTTGAAGCAGTCTGCTTCATAGTTCATACTGTAGTATTAATCTAAAACACAGCTCATGACTTTTTTGTACTTAAGAAGTGTGGTAGTATAAACATAAATAGAGCAAAACTTAAGAAACATGTATGTACCCTGTAACGTTACCAACACCCCGGAGTCAAATATGATAATTATAATTAAGTACTTAGATGTAAGCACTTTTTATCTCATTCTATATATTAACTGTTACTTAAGTTCTTATGAGAAAAAAATTCTTTAAACCTAAGTCCCATAGTAAAAGGATTAAAAAGTCAATAGTCAATAGCGACAATGACTCAACATGGATCTGCTATGTACTTAATCTAAAATTAAAATAATTTGATCTATCAATAAGGCTGCAAACAACACCGATACTATTTACAATCATTTTAATTCACATACACAAACAGCCAGACCGGGAACAACCACTTGTCGGTCATACAAATATTTTTTCCGTGCGGGAACAGAACCCACGTCATGCAGTGCAGTGCAGCAGTCAATTGCTTAACCACTGCGCCAACCGTGCCGTTATTTATTTATGATTTTTTGGCATACCTATTGATTTTTTCAGATTAGGTGCAAATCTCGTTATATGATATGATATATTTATGCATAATATTGGCTATTAGAAGCCATTTCAAGCAAAAAATCGACACTTTAAAATTTAAGCACTAGTAATGTCCTCGAGAGCCTTTTTTCGATCCACACTGCGCCACCACAATTACGGTTCTAGTTTCAGAGCTGCGGTTATCGACACAAGTGTGTCAAATTATAATATTTATTTATTGTAAGCGTGTGTTGTACGTGATGGACGGGTATTGTGTCGGCCTCATACTTGATTCAGGTCGAGGGTTCGCGCCAATGTAAATTGAATGACATAAAAATAATTAAAGAGGAAATTCATATTTTAGTGTCAGTGTTTTCCGCTGCACAGCTTCGCTTGTTAAAGCCTGTAAATGTTTGACTATTTATGGCATGTTCGGAATTTTGAATCTGGTTTTGGTTTTGACTGTCTGCTGTAGGCATATAATACTAAAAAGTAGTTAGATATTACCGGATTTTTTAGAGTATAAATGTGGCTAAGACATGAATACCTAGCTAGGTATGTGACGAGGTAGAGCAGGAAATAAACAATATACGTTCTCTTTTCTTTGGAAGATGCAATTGTAGACAATCGGCACTTTCAAAGTAGGTAACACATTCATAATACACGACTGCCCAAAAAGGAGTGTAATGTTTTCAGGGTTCATGTATGTAAGTATGAATTTATGTGCGTTTCTTTGTTTCACCATAACTTTTAAATGCCTGTACAGATTTGTATGTATGGGGTATAGTTAGAATCCTTACACCATCCTGAGTGACAAAGGCTATAAATTAATGGTTTAATGGAAAGATGATATTTATTGTTTTCCCATAGAAACGTATTCGCAACTAGATCTCAAAACAAGAAACCGGTCCAGCGGGATAAAGGTAGGTGCAGATATATTTCGTTTTGCTTATCTTCCCGCGCAGGTTGTAACTCGTGTGTTTCAATTGTGGAAAACGGGTTATTCTGGTGTCCTGTCCATAGAGCCACAAGCCACATACAGCATAGTTTACATTAATAGATGATGTGGATTTGTTTTATTGTGTAGAGATATTTTGAAATAGTTTAATAATCTCAAATTTCTCCTATTTAAACTGGTTTGAACATTATTTTCAGTTAAAGTACCTACCTATATCCTCCAAAAGGTAAACAACATATTTAACAAATATCAATATATAAGGTCCCATTAAAATAGATGGACAAACTTTTAGAAATCATTGAGACCACCAAAAAAAGGGCAATGGCAAAAAAATAAATAAGAAAAACGCTTTAGATACTTACAAGAAAAATAAATCAGCTAACGAAAATACACTAAAAATGTTGGCTATAATGCCATTTATTATTTTTAGGTCAAAATAAAATCACTTTAATCAGTGTTTTTTTTGCTTGGATATCTTTGGTTAGACGTACTGAACGCTGTGTTAAAATTTGTCCATCTATTTTAATGGGGTATTATTTATTCTTCCTTCTTACAAATGCAAACGTTGCATTTGCTGTATTTGTCCCGGTGTCAAAGTAAAGTAGACCGGTTCCAAAAAAAAAACTGTGCTAGTTTACTTTGCAAAATGTTTAGTTTACTGATAGATCATGTTTATCGGTGTCGTTATCGCCTGAATTAATTAATCGAATGCGAGAGGTTAGAAACCGGTAACTTTTTCCTTTTTCGTGTTTTTAAAGCTAGATAGTTTTGTTTTCAAGTTTCGGGCTTTGGCTAACCTATTGTAGAATTTCGTTGGTATACCTAGAGTTCAGAAAATATTCCGTATTAGGTAAATATTCACAATTAAGGCCTTTCCAGACTTAATCTATTGCAGCAATTTGACAGCGAGTTGCTTTTCATACAATTGATATAGGTAATAGAAGGAGATAATGGGTGCATATACTCGATTTAGGTTTTTTGAGTCATACACTGCACAAGGTATCTGAACTCGTATTTATTTACAAATTAGCTGCGCCGCGCGGTTTCGCCCGCATAAGATTCGATCCCGTGGGAATATCGGGATATAAAGTATCCTATGACCTAACCCAGGTCATCAACCCTTGTACCAAATTTCATCCAAATCCGTTCAGCCGTCTTAGCGTGAAAGCGTAACAAACAAACATACAAAAATCAATTCTTTTCTCTTTATTATAATATGAGTTTAGAAGTTTAGATTTAGAAAAGTTTTCTAGACGTATCTATGGTAGGAGAGAAAGTTCTATTTCTGTCCTGGTTCTAAGTAGACTTTAGTAGTAATGTTAGCAGTAGTAGGTAGCAATAACAAAAAAAAAAACAAGATCGAAGTGTCCATATCTTAAAACAAGATGAAAATTTTAACATTGAATGGTGTACCTACACCATTCAATGAACCAATAAATTGAACTAAGTACCTATTATTGTTTTGACGACAATAGTCCAACACCTCTTTGTATGCAACGATATCGATACCTATAGCAAACTGATAGCTTTTCTCCAGGTAGATTAGAGATATGAGAATTGGCCTAAAAGTGATCCAAAGGGCAATGGAGAGGGCTATGCTTGGAGTTTCCCTACGTGATCGAATCAGAAAGTAACCGACATAGCCCGAAGAATTGCCAAACTTAAAGTGGCAATGGGCAGGCACATTGCTCGTAGAACAGATGGCCGATGGGGCCGAAAGGTTCTGGAGTGGCGACCGCGTACCGGAAGACGTAGCGTTGAAAGGCCTCCCACAAACTGGGCCGATGACTTTATAAAGGCCCAGGAATCCGCTGGATGCGGGAGGCACAGAATCGGTCGAAGTGGCGGTGCTTGGGGGAGGCCTATGTCCAGCAGTAGCAGGACGTCTTTCGGCTGAAATGATGATGATGATGATGATGGTGAGGTTAGATTAGATTTAAAAGAGTCTCCATGGAGTTTCTTGCCCGTTCTTCTCCATAGGTCGCCCATTCCAAAGCGTAGTAGGCGCTTTGGAATGGGTGACTAGCTTCATATTTCTGACTGACCGACCCCTTGACAATTCAAAAGTGCCTGTAATTGGTTTATTTGAAATAAATGCTCTGACTTTGAGTTACGAGATACCTATTATAAAATTAAATAGAAAGTGTTAGGCACTTTCACATAAAGCATAGAAGTTACAGTCGACTAAGTAACAATGACACGGAAATATGGGATTTTGCATTTAACATATCTAACTACTGGAATTGAGAGTTTTGCATGTCAATTATATTTATTTTGTACATACCTATTTGCTTAAAAATTCTAACCAAATTGATTTTTATCGAATCTTATTTTGTGAATGGTTAGATGGTTTGGTATTGCTTGGAGCATCTGAATGAAGAATTCATTTCGTGATTAAACTGTTGTTTTTGCTTACGGTGTTCCATTGCTGCATCAAATCAGCTTTAACGTCAAACTGCTTTGCCATTTTTGTCGAGATAAACCTTACCTTCGCCCGGGTAGTAAAAGAATCTCTGTTTCTAGCCCAGACAGGGCAACGCTCCCTAAGTGAACCTCCTCAACATTGTTTTATTTGAATCTTGCGCACGATTTGTGTGTGTATTCTCAATAAAGGACAGGAAATCTCATTTCCTTGAGTTAAACTAGAATGCTAAAGACGCTAATAAAACATTCTAGTCGGATGTAATTAAAAATCACTGTATCTGTCTGTAGTCTTGCCGCCTTTTCACATAAAGAGGGTTTTTGTGACAGATCTCAATCTTATCATATTATTATTACGTAACCTTTATTAAAAAAAAATCTTTCATCAATCACTTATTTTTAAGAATGCTCATCTTTAAACCGACTTAAAAAGGAGGAGGTTCTCTATTCGACTGTAAGTTTTTTTCTGTTACAAAAACTAAAAAACTCAAAAACTACAAAGTGAAAAATAACTTTAATTTCGGAAGTCGGTGGCAAAAAACGAAAATTCCAAACCTAAGACACTGATTTCTGAAATTTCATTATGTAGTTTTTTTTGGTAGTCAATGGCTTTTTTTTGTAAAATGTTTTTTGATTACCTATCTACTCGTTGATGTATCAAACATGAATATGTGCGTATTACTAAATCTTCATCCAATACTTACACATCTCACTTAGATACACGTTTATTCATGGCCATAAACCACACGTAAGGCGGGGTGCATGACAAGCCAATATTTTGTAAAGAATTCCAACGCACGCGCAGATATTAGAACTTGAATGAAACATCTCATCAACAGCAACAATTAGAACTTTTTTAAAGCTGTCTTGTCTGTATCTAGCTTGTTCTTAAGTTATAAGCCAACAAATTAATATAGGTGCTCATGTATCTGCCTCTTACGGTCGAATGGTCATAGACGTGTGGAAGGCAGCGTGAGAGGCGAGGCGGGTGCAACGTCCTGCGCACAAGTCGCCGCTGACTGGCATACGTAATGCGCCCACTACTAAGGGTTTGTGCCATTTACACGATCAAACGGATAGCTTTACTTTTACAGATAGTTCTTTGAATTAATCGATCGTATACTGTTGCGGGATGGTGTTGGTTCGATAAAAATATTCTTGAAATATCGAAAAAAAAAAAAAAAAAAAATTAAAAAAAAAACCACGACTTTTATTTCCTCATTTCTTTTTCCTACTCGATCACCAGACCCTGTTCATCACCTATTCATTGAGATTATTCCAATGAGCCCAAACACGATAAGTACCTGTGCTGTAAGTTTGTAAGGGAGTTGGGTATCCTGCAAATTCCAGGCGATGCTGCAGCATCAGTTCACGGTTACTATGTTTTTCTAATATCATTGAAGTAACAGAATATCAAATTTAAAATCGATCAGACCTGTTACATTCATCAACTAGAAAAGAGGTGATAATCTTCAAACAGCTGAACCGATTTTGATAAAACATATCTAAGAACATCGCTAGAAAACCTGCTGTCAAATAAAAAAAACGCATTCAAATCGGTTCACCCGTTTAAGAGCTACGGTGCCACAGACCGATACACACACATTGCGGTCAAACTTATAACACTCTTTTTGCGCCGGGGGTTAAAAAACCAATAAAATAATTTTATAATCGTCGAACGTGAGAAGACTGTACCCTAATTGCGTAACACACGATCAATCACAATCTGACAGTTCAACAGTGTTCATTGCGTTATTTACGTTGTTGAGTAGACAAATTTTTCGAACATAATTATGAAGCTATGGATTAGTAATATCCTTCAAAATGATTCAGATTGTGATTTATAGTGTTCCGAAGTCACCAACTTTCTCGCCTAGTGTGTTGATAAAGTGAGACCTCCCTTTTTGGTTGGGGCCAATGACTGCGATTGGCAGAGCTAACTGTTGATATAAAAGATTCTAAAATATAAATTAATAAAAAGCTAATAAAAGTCTCTGAAGTTGATTGACCTCTTAATATTATGCTAACGTTTATTACGAAACGTCTGGTTCAAAAACGTCCAATCGCTTAGCGGTTTAGTAATTCCTAATCAAACTACCGTCATTTCACACAATTCATACTAGTAGAGATATAAAAAGCTATACAATAGGTACTTACTTCAAAAAATATCGTAATATTTCTAGTTTAAATACCTACCGACTAGAGTAGGTACTCTAGTACGATGCAAATTTAATGCTACGCTAGTTGGTCATTCTTCCATACAAACGTAGTATGGTGATTACTCGTCTGTTTGACGGTGTACGTTCAGAACTAAAAATTATATCAATTAGTCTTTTCATTATCTAGCCCTGTACGGAAGCAGAATTGGAAAAAAAAATTGGTTTGGAAGTTATCAGCGTCGAAACTTCCATATTTCAACACTACGATCACGATCCGAAGGATTTTGTAGGACATTCCTAATCCATTGCTTCATGTTTGAAAAAATCAAATAACGCAATGATTGTTGAATTGTCAAATTGAAAGACATTGCCATTGTGTGTTACGTAATTTGGCCACAGTTCCATAAAATTGTATGTAAACCATTATATGGATATGCCATAATTATAATGGTTTACATACAATTTCCATAAATGGTGGGTAAATCATAAAATTGTTTTTGTTTGTATAGTTAGTTATTTTTGTTTGTTAGTACCTAGTGTAAATAGTTGTTTAATATTTTTTATACTTAAGTATTTTAATTTAGGTCTCGTATCTGGCAAAATTCGTTTTCTCCGTATTTTTACCCGAGCAAAGTTTAGAACAAGATGGCTTGACCTTAGAATAACTGACACTAGCAACTGGCATGGAATTAGTAAGTCCCTACAATCATGGCAGCATGGAATTAGTAAGTACCTACTATCATGGCAGCATGGAATTAGTAAGTACCTAAAATCATGGCCGCATGGAATTAGTAAGTACCTATTATCATGGTAGCATGGAATTACTATGAACTATCATGTGCTATTAAATGAGCATTCTCTATTTTCACCAGAACAGAGCTCGGTCGCCCAGGTACTAATCCTAGTGAAACAATGCGAGTTTTAGTTTTTAATATAATTTATTTTTCTTAAAACCTCCAAATAAACACTCTTTCGGTTTAACTATATGTATAACTGCTTATGATGTCGAGATATTCACGGTTTCTTCACATTTTACTTAAGGATTATACAAAATGGTGGTATTCCATCGGACTCTTCCTTGTCAACTCGAAGCACTGGCTGTCATCTTCGTTTCAATGTTTTTTGTTGCACCGGCTCCGTCTTGAATCTGAGCTTCCAACGCTACAAGGTTATTTTGGCGTGTAGCCAAAATCTAAACTAACGCCGCGATCTTGTTTTGTCAATAGAATT
Source organism: Xanthia icteritia (assembly GCA_949128155.2). Classification (NCBI taxonomy): domain Eukaryota; kingdom Metazoa; phylum Arthropoda; class Insecta; order Lepidoptera; family Noctuidae; genus Xanthia; species Xanthia icteritia. The sequence goes on along the minus strand of OX421938.2, from coordinate 8,457,221 downwards.
TCTGTGACATAATTTCACAAATGTTTACCAACAACGCCCCTCTGGCAATGTCACTCAGGCGCCAAAATATCCTTGTAGCGCTTTACATTTGGCGTATTAACATTATTGTTTCAATGCCTCTCAGTAGTAACCTCTTCTACTGAAGTTCCCAGAGTTCTTATTGACAGTGAAGTCTTTTTATCGCAAACTTCTCGAACATGATTTGGTAATCAATTGATTTTTCGTCTAAATTAATAAGAGTATCCTCGCTGTGACTGCATAATGGAATCCAGTTTCAACATCTTTTAACCTCACAGCAATAGTCAAGTGATTTTGTCCCTTTTGCATTTCGTATAAATACGTGTACTACAAGCTACCTAAGACTTCTGTTTATCTCTTTTAACCTTTTTTTTCGGTGGAGAATTGTCGGTATTGGTAGCTTTGCTTCGTACTGTTTTCTTTAGATTTACTTGAATTCCAATTGATCTATGACTAGAAGAGTCATCGTATTCGATCTTAGGTATGTTATCGTCTTCAATTATATGTCCCTCAGTAGTATCTGTCGAAATATCAGGTTCACATTTTACGAATTCTACCGGGACTTCTACTAGATTTTCGTGAGAAATATTTGAATTAAGAGCTCTTTCAAAACATTCGACTTGTTTTCGTTTTTGGTATGCAGACACTTCTAGTAGAATTGTAACCTCTTCTTTCTTTTGGCAAGCAAACTTGTGCGGAAGAACACCTTTTTTCAGTCTACATGGTCCACCCATCATTTGGAATTTTGTGTAGTTTTCCATATCCGTCTCAACCTGCGCGAAAAAGAAATCAATTATATATTATAATCAGGGACCATTTGGGTTACCCATTGAAAGGGTTTTCGATTGGGTTTTTCTAAGCAGTTATTTAAAAACCCATACGATGTGGGTAACCCATTTGAACGGCTTAATTTAAGCCGATAGGGTTTTTCTAAGCCGTTATTTAAAAACCCATACGATGTGGGTAACCCATTTGAACGGCTTAATTTAAGCCATTCAAATTTCCGTTACCCATTGAAAGGGTTTTCGATAGGGTTTTTCTAAGCCGTTATTTAAAAACCCATACGATGTGGGTAACCCATTTGAACGGCTTAATTTAAGCCATTCAAAAGGGTTACACTTTCAACTCTCCTAAAACGATAACAGCGTAACATTCCGACTGACGGAGCAATTTAATATGATCTCTCTATGATGGGCATAGGTTGCAAAATGGAATAGCACGCGTTAAGCGGCCGCGGCGGCGCCTTTGTGCCTACTTACCGAGCGGCTTCTAAACAGGGATCTATGATCATTATTGCATGTAATATAGTGTTTATTTTAGCTTTGCTGCCTGGATATCGAAATTACATAATATTATGATTTTTTCATGTCTGGACTTGTTACTTACTTTATTGCAGGCATTTGCAGGGACCGTACAATTGTCATTCTTGCTGTTTGATTTTTTGAACCCGGGCGTCTTTTGCGATATTATTAGGTATTTATTAGTCAGTGCGTATTTGTGAATTTTGAACAATCGCAATAATGCCAAAACCAAGACGAGATGCTGTCGGACTGAAGGTCTCATCCTAACTAACAAAACGAGCCCAAACTCGGCACACCTAGTTCTACTCGTCGTAGAGTACCAGTAGCAGTCACCAAAGTACACCTTCAGGTCAGTCCATCAAGTCCGGTGGTGAGGTCTCATCACAACTAACAAAACGAGCCCAAACTCGGCACACCCAGTTCTACTCATCGTAGAGTACCCGTAGCAGTCACCGAAGTACATCTTCAGGTCACTCCTTTCAGTCCGTAGGTAAGGTCTCATCATAACTAACGAAACGAGCCCAAACTCTGCACACCTAGTTCTACTCGTCGTAGAGTACCAGTAGCAGTCACCGAAGTACACCTTCTGGTCACTCCATCAATTCCGGAGGTAAGGTCTCGTCATAACTAACAAAACGAGCCCAAACTCGGCACACCTAGTTCTACTCGTGAGGAGTTCCAGTGACAGTCACCGAAGTACACCTACAGGTCACTCCATCTCGTCCAAAGGTAAGGTCTCGTCATAACTAACAAAACGAGCCCAAACTCGGCACATCTAATTCTACTCGTCGAGGAGTACCAGTAGCAGTCACCGAAGTACACCTTCAGGTCACTCCATCAAGTCTGGAGGTAAAGTCACATCATAACTAACAAAACTAGCCCAAAGTCCACAGCCCACATCTTTCTACCAGAAGAGGGCTTCCAGTGCCTCCTAGCAATAACTGAAGTAGGTATTTGTATCTAAGTATTATTTAGTAAAAATACAAACAACAATACGAAATATTTTTTGTAGATGCCTATGTATTATAAAGAATATAGAGAAAAAAAAACTTTCAAAGTACCAAAATTAGTTCACTTGACTACTATTCCCGCAACTAACCGTGCGTACACTTGTGTGTGTGACCTTTGTCAATGTAGTAGTTCGATTCTATACCTATCAAATTTGCAAACGCGTCCTTAAGAGTTTAGATTGTTAAATTACCTAAGTAACTATACCATAGAAAATTAAAGAAAAGACTTTAAAAAAAAAATTGTAATGTCACCCTTTGTAGGACACATCACCTTACTCCGTGTGTTTCGTCTACAAGCCTACGATATCTAGTGAAATAAAAGCAATGCGCGTGGTGCTCGCCCCACCCCACCATCACCTATTTAGCACAATTTTATTGAAAAACCATATGATAACCCGAACAAAACCCTTATATTATATGGGTTATCATAATGAAGGGGTAACCCTTTCACTGCGGTTCGAGTATAGAACCCATTCAATGGGTTATCATGTAACCCTTTCACTGGGTTTCAAGTATAGAACCCATTCAATGGGTTATCATGTAACCCTTTCACTGGGTTTTAGGTATAGAACCCATTCAATGGGTTATCCATATTGAAGAGATAACCCTTTTAATGGGTTTTGAGCACAGAACCCATTCAAGGGGTTACATCAGATAAAGGTAACCTCATAAACGGCTTACCCTTTCGAAAAGCTTAACTCTTAACCGGGGTTGCACGGTCCCTGATTATAATATTAATTAATAGGTATAGGTATAAAAATATTCAGTATAGATTTGCATAAAAAATATCTAAAAACCTCCCCAATTAAACCAAACATCTAATAAAAAAAACCGCATTGAAAACGGACCACCCGTTTGAGAGCTGCGATGCCACAGACAGACACACACACACACAGAACAACAGTCGTCAAATTTATAACACCCCTCTCTATACGTCGGGGTTTAAAAATTGGTTATCTCATTGAAAAACATGCCCAGTATCGTATATATTATCAAAAATAATTGTCTTTTCAAAATCAAACTCAATACTCACGTCAAAATGATCTTCACAGCAGTGTAAAGCACTTTTGTTTGAAAGAGGAGGTTTATTGTTTCTCTTCATTACTTTACTCCATTTCGTTCTAATTTCTGCATTTCGCGGAACTTGAAAAAACAGTTTGTTTGGTGTAACAGCTGTTGTACTGTTACATTTAGGCACAATACAATGTTTGTATGACGGCATTATTATCAATTCGTAATCAGTGTAATCACACAAGTGAAAAAAAAACAAAATAATCAACCGCTTAGACGAGAGCACTGCGAACAACTGCGGACAAGCGGGCGGGAAGTGAGGTGACGGGTGGGGGAGCGCGGGCCGGCGCGATTGCGGCGCGCGGCTGTGGCCGCGACGGGCGACGAAGGCGACAGATGACGCAATGCCCGCTGCACGTACGCGTATTCGAGCACATCAGTTTATTTTATTGGTCACAAACGGATTTCAGTTAACCGTTGAGAGGAAACTAATGTATGTATATAGAAAAAAAACTCGCTAGTGCGTATAATTAATTTATTATTGTACCTAAATCAGTCTTGCAATAACAATTATATTTAAAAAAATCCTAATAATTATTCGGCTTACTATGTAATCAGTAGATTACTGATCTTCAATGTATATCTTTTTATCTAGTATAAAACACGTCTGGATAGTAACTTAGACGTATTTTATGCATTATCTAAGGGAAATGCTTCATACATGCTTGTAATTTTCCCAAGATAAATAGAACGATAAAACAACAACATAGGTACCTAATACTGATGAGATGCAAATCACCAATTAAGTATTAATTAAGCACATATTACAATCGTGTAAGGGAATAAGACTTTTACGGAATTTAAAAATAGACTAAGTAATAAAGGAATTTCAGCTTGAATATGTTTCTTTGGTATTTTCCGCGGAGATCCATGCGTCACCGATTATCCTTTTCTGAATCATTGGATTGGACAGTCGTTGTGTTTTTAAATTAGGAACTAGGTGTGTGTATTTTGTAACCATATGTGAGGTGCGGAAAAGATAGATAAATTTCAAGAACACAAGTTCATATACATGCAATAATTCTGACTTCCATCAGTAACTATAATTATATTATCAAACAAGGTTAATGTATGGTAGTGTTGCAAGCTTAGTTTCCGGTCGTCTAATTGTCATTCCGTTCATACTTAATCACTGTAAATACCTGGATATAATAAGTTATTTAATGAGGACCGTAAAGTCAAAGTCAAATAATACATTTCAAATAGGCGCATAAAAAGCACTTTTGGACGTCCAAATTTACAAAACAATATATTTGATTCTAGTCGCCCCTTCCAAAATGTAGTTTTCATATGGAGAAGAATGGGCATTTTTACCGTACCTTACTAACTTGTTATCTGCAGGTACTTACTGTATCTGTAATAATAGTGTTGGGTTTTTGTTAATGATAAACAAACAAATAAATATCCAAAAGTTACTGTTTTATGCAAAGTAGTGGAAAGACTTGAAAAAGAAGAGAATAAGCATATTAAGTTTAATAAACAGTGGTTATTGCGACTGCGCGAAAATACGGTGTGGCGATGCATGATTGGATAGTAAACTGCAAATGAATATGAGCGATGAGGCTAGAGCCATAAAGGTCAGATCAGCATCGACAGTTTCTAATTGCTTATAGAGTTCCATAGATATATCACTTAAAGTTATTCAGTGCAGTGTAATGTAATCTTCTAAGTGATAAGTTTAAAGCTTTTTTAATAGTTTATGTTATTCGGCTCTACCATTCAGCAGCAGTAATCTACAGGTATGTTAAGTAATTGTAAGTTCAATTATAAATTAAGACGGTGATTATAATTTTAAAGGAATAGGTACCAATGGTTTAATTTATTCTATGAAAAGATAGTTTGCGATAGTTATCGTTTGTTGGTGCAGTAAAGTTCATAAACATTTACTGTTGTGTAAATTTACAAGTCTTCTGCATTCCATTAGGGCTGCGAGGTCATTCTGCAGCGTTCACTGTTTCTTGAAACATTAATGTTACTTTACCTCAGTGGGAAAGTAAAGCAATGCCTTTAAGTTAGAATAACGATCTGGTTTGGGTCGTTGAATATCGATTGTTTTATAACAAGTAGAACAATGCACGACACACAGTTCATTCTAGTTACAGAAGTCATTACCATCATGTTATTATCCATGATTGGATTGGCCAGATATACTTACGCAAGAACCTGTAACCTCGGTTACATTTATATAACCATGGGTAATAGTCAACCCTATACCTGTCGATGGGAGAGAAGACTTTCGCAAGGCTTAGCGATGAAAACGTAACGCACGATCGTCACGATTCGTATCATTTTAAATGGTTGTTGTTTTAAAATTAGGTTTTGCAATGGTTGAGGCCGTTTAAGAGCGATCCAGTAGGTATAGTTACGAACTCTTTATCGTTGCAGAATATGCAGTTCAGTTCAATGTTGCAACAAGTACTTAGTTGGTAACCTGTGTATAGTGGGCAAAAACATAACCATAATCGCGAAGCCGGGTAAAATATAATGGACTCTGTCTCAACAGCTTTTGTGAATGAATCATAATTATTCTCCTATATAAAGTGTAACCAGCGTAAACTCAAGTGCCAGTGAGCTTTTGCAGTGCGACAACGCCTATACCATCTTTTTTTATTTGGAATTTACCAGTTTTTCACTTCCATTATTAAAATGCATCGATTCCAAAGTCCAGTAAATGGTCTTCCATGACTAATACACCTACGATGTCTGTGGTCATCGCAGATATATCGATATCCATATAGCATCGTGTTGTTTGCGTGTTGATTGCTCATTATTCTTCAAGTTCTAACTGCAATGCCAGCTCATCGAAAGTATTTGTTTGAGAATCCAAGTGAAGAAGGCGAAAAGTCTCATAAAGTTATCTGCTTGATTTTTATTATTGGTGGTTTCTGTGGGTACCTGTGTGGCAGGTTGGGTTGACGTAGCCTTTTATGACATGGGGAATTGGGGATAAAAAGAACAGGAAGACACTTGTTTATTTTTATATTTTGATCTTATTCAGTTTAATATTTGGTCTGTTCTGAGAATGACTAATTTTCCTCAAAATTAAAGATGCAAGAATACAAAAAAATATCTTGGTGTATAAAAGCCATTCAAAACACGATTTGATAATATTGACCTAGAACATCGAGCACAAGTTTGTATAGAGATTTTGGCAATCATTAAATTGATTTTAATTGTTCACAAGCACGAAGAAGACTATGAAAGTATAGAAGGCAATAGTTTTAGAGGTCGTGAGTTCACGCGATCATGGTGCTGGGTATATCTCTATATAAGAGGTACTTAAAATAAACTTCAATTTCCGAAAACAGATTTTACAAAACATTTACGACTAGGTATGCCTTTAAATACTTCTAAAAATATTCGTAAGATGGGTCATCAGAGTCATCAGGGATCATATATGTTTCTCAGTCTGAGGTCACTACTTAATGGGACCAGGACCCAAACGTGCCTAAACGCAAGTTTTATAATGCCTAAAAGTATATGATCCACTGCAATAAACATAATCAGAAAAATACATATAAGACATTCTTCAGGATATATGCTATCTAGATAGTGCGTTGAAAATATTATACAACTAATTTGATACAATAGAAAAAAATCACGAATAAAATTTCTTTTAACGATTAAAAATCATAATTATTAATATACATGCAATCATTATGTTTTTTTGTCAGATTATTCTACAAGCAACATATTAAAGTAATAAGTAGTGTTTTAATTCAAAATCTATTGATTCTACTAAAAATCAATAGATTTTTTGTAAATAGATAATTGCTTCATATTTTGCAATAAATGACCTGCGTTGTGTCTTCGCGCTTCTATTTCTTTTCTGTGCAGTTCGACAATAGTGACAGCGCTTTAGCTGTTTTAAGCCTCTTAATAGCCCCATGTAATTTTGAACATCTTAAACGTCTTTAAAGACTTCCAAACTCAAGGAAATTCAATCGTGTAGTAAATAGCAATGTATCTAACGCCTAACGGTAATACTTATATATATCTTGTGTGAATCAAGATACTCATAAATCATAATATACCGTAAGTAGAAGGTTGGCGTCTAAATAAGTACATAGAGTACATGTGTAATGTCGCCATTGTTCGGCAAGCGTGAGTCTGTGTCTGCTTTGCTTTATTCTTGAAGATGAAGGTTATTGATTTGTTAAACATGGTACACTAGGAGGCTCCTTACACTTATGATAACGTTGTTGAAAATACGAGACGTAGTACCTATTATGACGACTTGTGACGTATGTAACTCAGTACGATTCATGTATAAAAACATTTGATTGCAACATCTTGATATCCGCTGCTGCCAAAATATTTTGTTTTAAAGTTATTTTCATGCTATTAGATTTTCCAGCCGAACTAGGCCAGTTCACATTAAAAAATACATGCCTAGTTCTACCTGTGATAATGATGTGTCGACCTTTTTAATTTTGTTCATAATGATTAGCATAAAATGTTGTATTAGTCATAATTTTGCTAATGTTAAACTTGCGTCTGGTATTCGGCGACATTAATGTAAAAATTGAACATAGACACTATCTGTCTCATTAAAAGAAAATTTTGATTTGGTATTTATATTGGTATAAAGTAATACATTAGATGCTATAAATAAATCAGTATTTGTGTTAAAGCATTAAAAATATTAAATGGGCAGACTTGATCGCAATGTTGTTGTTTTAAAACCCACGTTCGCTGAAAATGAGTCTTACTTAAGTCATCTACCTGCTGATAAACCAACCCGACCCTTGCGCTACCAAAAAAGTTCAAAAAGACTTCAAAGCAAGATAAGATTCTCAGAATAATATACGTCGCAGTGGTATTCATGAAACTGTTGTAAACACAAAGAACGATGCAGGAAGCGTTATTAAAACTCTTGTAGGTACCTAAATACCTATATCTTCTTTAAGAATATGTCAATCGTTCTTTATGTCAGCGCCTTTGTATCACGTCTTATGGCTGATATTAAGTTACTACCAGTGTTACATGAATGAACATATAATAAACGTTTTGGAATGCAATTAGTAACAATTATTGTTATCTTAGTTTTCTCACATAATTATGTTTCACATTAATAATAACTTAGCCTTACCTTTAGTCAATAAGTCAGGCACTCGTTGCAGTCTTGATATTGAATACAAAATACAGGAATAGGTCGACTAAACAAACAACAGAAAAGCTACTTTCAATACACTGAGGACTTAAAATCTGGTTCCGCGATACCGCTATGCACTTAAGGAGAAGTTTACGAACACATACCTCGGCTGGTTTAAAACCGCGCGCACTCTACCGCACTGTGTTTAAAAACTGTCTTGTTGTTTGTTGTGCTTAGAATACAATATAGTTCGTTTGACGGTGGCGTTCGTTCGATCGTTTTATCGTTGAACCGGTAGGACGGGGCGCGATACCTGCCGCGGACCCGTCGACTAATCGACTGTCTGCGCTATAGGGCACGTGTTTACATGAGATCCATTGGTGTGTATGCGTGCGAGAAGGCTTCGCTGCGCGTGCGAGTGTGCGGTGTTGCCAGCTTAATAACTCTACCAACAATCGAGTAGTAGAATCTACTAAGCGTTGCGGACCGCTCATTAACAGGTTCTTAGTTTTGACAAACCAGTAAGGTTCTCTTAGTAATATGTCTAACGTCATTTTGGTATTTATTGGAATCGGTGCACACTTCTCCCTTTTTTGTACATACTGTCCCTCTACTGGGCAAACCCTTTAGGTGCGCGGCTTGGGCATGGGCTCTGTCCAAGTCATCACTTCATTACAACCCACTGTCCATCTTAGGCATTCAATAAGTGGGGCTCGGCGGTCATTGTGCATGGCTCGCCCCTTTGAGCTTGGCAGCCTATTTTGCCGAATAGAGCGTAGCTTGGTGTGCTGTAGTTGGTCTCTTCATCTTAGGCCCTTCTGGGCCTGAAGATGAAGCTATGCGATGATGCTATTGCTGAGCGCTTTATTGCACTGCAGCAAACGCCACAGCAGAAATTTTGGTGAGCTCTGAGCTCGAAAGTGTGTGTGGTTCAGAGAAATCGGTAGATAACCTTTTATTTGCCTTTTATTCATCCATTAGCTTTTCCAGACATCGATTGGGCTAATGACTTGTCTGTCCTGCCTGTTTTTAAAAGAAACTCAAGCTCAAGTAGATCATAGAGGAAAGTTAACTACTCATCATTAAATGTATGTATGTATTTCCAGCACATCCACTTGGGCCCTTTCTGCTGTTGGTCATTATTTTAGATTTAGACAGACCGATTTATCGCGAGCTCTGTCTTGAGTTCCCCTCAGGGGCCGTATTATGACGTATTAATGCCACCATTATCGCAGTGTGAGTGAGAGACGGAACTAATTTTATTGTTTCATTAACTTTTGAACGATAATATACAACTTTAAAATTACGTGCAAGGCCGCTAGCACCATCCTTTTTTCGCAGTGGAATAATAATGGCATTAATACTTTATAATAAGGCCCCAGGTCTTGAAGCATGTTCGGTAGGCTATATCATATTAGATGTCCAGAAGCATTACTTTATTTGGATTTCCACGAAACTCTCTTGTTGAATGACAAAGTTGAATCACAATGACAAAGTCGAAGTTAAAAATAAATTTAAAAAATAATTTAAAATGTTATTATATTGGGGAACTATAAGTAAAATGTTTTTAAGTCTACGTCTTTACAAAGTGATCGAGCAGTCTTGGTTTACGAGTTGGCAACATCGATAACTTAGGCAGCTACGTATACAAAACTGGAGGAGCTTTAATAAACCACTGTGAAGTATCCTTCGGGTTTAGTTTTATTTTCGTTTATAAATAGCCCACATACTGGTTTAACTTCTGCGAATACAACAGTGTAATGGTTGGATTTCTCAAAACATTCCACCATGTAAACTTTTATAATTAGGCATCATTTAGAACACTAAACAGGTTTATCTGGTCGTTTCTGATGTCCGTTCGTTGTTCTAAATTGATTTGTGAGGTATATTATTATCTGCCGGGGTTGCGGGAAAGTCCGAAAGGGATACCGTGGCCCCTGGCAATGTTCAGGCAACGGAAGGAACACGGGTGGGTTTTAGTCAGTAAGAGTCTGACACGCCCTCCCGCTCCACCCAGAGCGGGAGAAGTTATTTGATAATTTCCCACCCAAAAAAAAAAAAAAAAAAAAAAAGGTATATTATTATATACGTGTGTATGGACTGGTGAACATGCTTTTTCTGCTGAATTACTGTTATTGGGAAGAAAATTCCCTTAGATGTTGGCATGAATAGGGAGGATTTTTTTCTTAGCCTACCATTACTCACACTGATTGTTCTCCCATTTCCTTTTAAGTGAAAATTAGAAAGAGTGTAAGTAAACTGTAATGTACTATTGTATTGTCTTGATTGTTCTTTATTCAAAAAACTTTTAAAATATCGTATATCCTATTGTTCTTTATTCTTTTTTTTTTGAAATATAGTATCTTACGTAATATTTAGTCATCTCGATGCTCTGAACGTGGACAACAAAAGTTAGGTAGGTGTTATCTATGATGACCATCGATCTATGAAGTGAAGTTTATCAAAAGGCAAAAATTAAATGAAAATCACACATTATAATTTTTAGATTTATTTTATTTTCAATAACATAAAAATGTTATGTTTTTTCATTTTACACATTTCGAAATGAATTTAGTGGGTACCAACCTGATTGCTAAACTTTTCACATAATGTTCAAATGTTAAATACGCTACAGTACAGTTTGGCTTTCTTCTGAGTCATGGGTCGCATGTTACCTTATTTAGAATTCTTTTTCACTTATTTCCAAATGCTGCTTATATTTGTACGAGCACAAAATCTACTTCACAGCAGTTCATTATAATATTCAACAAAATATATAATATTGTAATCATTTACTCACTTGGATGAATCATTCGATTCGACTTTTGCTATTTTTATAATGTGATATGCTATAAATTTTTTGTGATATTTTCAATTTTTATATAAACAAATTCATTACTTTTAAATTACCTAAAATAGGTAAACATGTAAAAAATTACTATTTGGTCACACAAAAATCGTTGCGATGATCCATCCAACAGCAATATTCACTACAATAAATAGATCTAGCTAACTGGAATTGAAGGTCCCTTAAAATTATGTAATTTATGCTAAAGCTGTGATCAACTAGACACACAATCAATCAACCACGAACGGACGACAACAAAAACTTGACAACAATTCGTAAATTATTTCTAATTTGTTTGAATAATTGACCACGGCTTTGTATAATACTAATTTTATTGTTTTTCGTAATAGTTTGACTAACTCTAAAGAGGCGTCCATATTCATAGCATGAAGTAAAGATGCGCAAATCATCAATTTATATAAAATAGTGAAAGAATCGACAGTTTTACATACAACTCTACGTAAGAGATATCTTTCTAAGCTGTTATTAAAAATGTTATTAACCGTAAGTTATGTTTGAAAATTTTACAACATCTAAAATGAATTATGGTGTCATGATTGTCATATTTTATGGGAACTTAATTCCATTTAGAAACAAAATGTTGTTGACAATTTGCGCTGTGCGTTACTCTAAATATATAAAAAATTAAATAAGTTACAACAAATATAATTGATTTTGCTTACGCAACATTACTCGAGACATCAAAATGGGAACCAAACATTTGAAAATACGTGAAATAAGATTTTGTCAATTCGATGCTCATCGCAATTTTTATTCCTATTTATTGTATACTTAAATACTTTAAAATATTCAACTATTTTAAATAAAATTTATTTTATCAGCACTTCATTATTATTGCTTCTATGTATATCTGAGGTGGGCGAAACGAAACAAAATTAAGATGAGCACGGATGAATTTGCTTGCACTTTTAAATAGAGAAACGTTTCAGAGCACAAATACAGTACTACCAACTTAAACTTATGTTATAATGTGAATTTATTTAACTATTGGATGAAATTGAAGATGTTCTAGTGCCAGAAATACTAATTATTATAGGTAACCTAATTTCAATATATCTCAAGTAAGAGGAACTTTGTTTCATACAAAATCAATGCAATACAAAGGGACTAGTTCAATGATATAATACTTATTAAATGTTGAAATAAATCGGCTATGAAATAGGTCTAAAAGTTGCAGTTTTTTTGAGACATTTAAATATTTGAAATATGAAGAGACTCAACAGTTGAAAGGAAGTTGTTAGCTGACTGTACTGGGCTCCAAACGCATAGACTTGTATAATAGGTATGGTAATTTTGTATGTACATGTAAAACCATGTGTAGATTTTTTCTTTAATTTAGTAATACTATACTAAACTGGCCGTCATATAAGTATCTGCCATGTTCTTCTCCTATATATAACTAGGTAATATAATATTCTTATCTAGATTCATATTTACAAATAATACAGTTCATTACTATTTATATAGAAATTAAAATATATTTCTATCATTCTTCGATTCACATAACGCAAAATAATTTAACAGAGTTCATTTTTGCACTCACATTTACAATATACTTTTGTAACTAATTTGTTACCATTTATTTGTTGATTTCAAACAACTCATTTAGAATATATCACCCAAAAGCGAGTAGCGTTATACTCACGAATCCTATCATATCTTACCATTTAAAAATGCAGAATATGCGAAAACTTGAAGGAATATGTTTACAGTAAATGGCAATTGAACATTATAGTTCGCTCGCATCCAATAGGAACTATAAGATTCACAATGCCTCCGGACGGGCCGGCCGCGCTCGGCTAGGCTATACGTACAAGGAGCCGCCCGGCCCCGCCCACAGTACACAAAACAACTAGCACAAATAAAATAACTCCTCTTTATTATTTACACCCGGTGAACTATTCACAAATTATGGACACAAATCAAAAAACTCTAATCGATTACAGTTATATCGAATAAGAAGTTGAATTATTAATGAAAATTTGTGTTACAGTTTATGCTAGAGTTTAGAATATTAAAGGAGCTCGGTAGCGCCACCGTATGTGCGGCGGTGCGAGGAACTATACATGCACAACACCGCAGTGTCTATGGCCGTTTGCCTCCAATACTTTACTTATATACCTAATAAATGTTCTCCAACACCATTGTTTCAACAATCGATGCCTCGGTGTGTCGCTGTGTTCAACAAGACAGCGTGATCGGAACTTCTACTAGACGATAACACCTTTAAAAGGTGACAGAGATTCTGAAGACATCTACTGTTCGAACGCTCTGCGATATTCAACCCAGCGACACGTGGAGAAGGAACTAAAATCTAATATCACAATATCGGGCTTCTGGCTTGATTGCGAGCTGAACAAACGCCTAGTTTGACTCTCAGACGAATAAATCTCTCAGTGTAACAAGCGAGTTACGTAGACGGTTATAGATGTTACCAAGTATTCTCTCCGCTCAATAATAATGAACGGATAAACCATGAAACGGGTGAAATAGAGTAGGTATCTTCTTTTAAGTACAAATCGAGATCTTCAGTTTCCTTTGTAGTGGTGATTTTAATTGACAATCCTATATGTAATCCCGTCTACGTAATTCTCGGCAGGTCACCGTGTGTTCACTCGAACAGCGCCAGGAGGTCGTCGGAGGAAGGCGCACGCGGTGGGTGGCTGCCCGCCGATGACGACGACGACGGTGGCGTCGCTAACAACTCACCAAGCGCAGGTGCGTCTAAGTACGACAGCAGCTCCATCGGGTCTACACTTGTCTCCGGCAACAACTGGAATAAGAAAATTACAGTCAGGCATGGCTTGCTTTTACAGGTGTTGGATGCTTCTTAGTATTGTTTGCTTGAAAATATTGTATCTCAGCGGAATATTTGATTGTTTGCAGTTGTCTAAAGTAAAGCGCCTGCGAATACGCTCAACAAGGGTACCTAGTATTATTTTATTGCAATGTTTCCCTGGCCTATATGCAGATCCCAGGATTCGGTAATGTGCTAGAAACGACAAAATTCAAGCCAGTGTATTAATTTATTGTTGTTTTGATTTTCTATATTGCCTGTATCCAGGTTTGTATTATTGCTGATGTAAGCCCATCGATACCACTGATACCAGTGTTAAATTAATGTCTCTTGTTGTTTGGTCTCCCGAACTTTTGGTATCAGACTCAGATTATAATAAAAATACTCACATTGAGATTATCTGTCCCTTCTCCATCTATGACGGCGGCGGGATCAAAGTTGAGGTCGGCGGGTATGTCGACATCAGTGAGCGAGTGGTGGTCCACGGAGGGCGGGCCCGGCGTGTGCGACGAGCCCGGCGTGTGCGCGCCGCCGCCGCCCGGCGTGTGCGCCGAGCCTGGCGTGTGCGGTGTATGCGGCGTATGCGGCATCTGGATAATACATGAACTCTAAGCTACAAATTCTGCTGCATTGGCAGGTATACACTCGCACTTCATTTTTAAAGTAACCCTCTTACTAATTATATTATGTGTAAAGTTATGTCATGAATAAAATCATGTGACAATACATATTTATGTTTTAGATTGTCATAACTTACCACAGCAAATATTAGTAAGGGTGTAGATTTTATTCTCTACATAGATACAAGTTGGCTCATATTATACCCTGAGGTGCTTGGGGGAGGCCTATGTCCAGCAGTGGACATCTTTCGGCTGAAATGATGATACCCAGATCGCTAGTCGTAAGAGAAACACAACCATTGCAAGAAAATAGTTTCTACCGTTTTACTTTATTTGTGTCAACGTTATAAAACAATACGCTAAGATAATAAAATTTTGTACAATCGGCTAACGTGTGATTCGAATTTGTTGATACTTGTTGTCGGTTCCAATATGTGTCCAGTTATGTACGTTTAATAAACATGTAATATTTGTTTACCTGATCGTTAAGGCTCTTCTCCATCGCGTTGAGAGGATCTAATGAGTTCACGCTGTCATTCAGATGCGAAAGAGGTCCGTTTCCAGCGTACTCGTTACTGCCAGGCCCATTGTTCATCCCGAAGTCATAATTCTGATTGTTCGAACTTGAATTTCTGTTCTGGCCGTTTTGGTTGTACGAAGAGATCATTGAGCCGCTGGCGATAGTATTCATGTCAGGAGGAAGGTATGGCGATAGTGCTTGGTTCATGTCCCAGTTGTTCATTGTAGGCATGTTCATCGAACCCGGTGATACTGCTTTACTGCGCTTTCCTACGCTGCCATCACTGCTATCTTCTTCTTGCTGCAAAAAGTAAGAGCATGTCTTAAAAACATTTCTCAATTACGTAAAAGTTTAATATAATGGTTTGTATAAATAATAAAAATGCACTGTTCGTGTGACAAATACTCACCTTAATGCCAGTATTGTTAGCAATTTTAGTTGCCTTCCAGTTAGCACCACTGTCAATCGTGACTTCGTCTACATCGGAACTGTTCAACGTGTTCAGGATACCCCACATGTATTGGTCAACTTCTAAACCTTCTAACTGTGCTGGTTTACTGTAAATAAATCATCTCGTTAGACAATACTACCATAAAATAAAAATATGATTACGATTGAAATATTGGGAGCAACACTTACTTGCAAACCGGACACCGCCATGACCCCCGTTCACAGTTCAGTTGTAAATACGACTCTAAATCGAAGCATTGTATGTGTTTGCACTCGTGGCCGCGTGCCGGTAGCGTGATCTTCTTAAACGTGATTGGACATTTTAACGATACTTTTAAAGCTGTTTGTTCAACGCTATCCCTATCGTTAGCTGTGTTGGATCCATTGCTACCATTCGTCGGCGTCTGGTTGAAGTTCATCTTGATCTTCGCGATGCAGTGGTCTGCTGTTAATAGGCGCTTTCTTAATAGACCTTGCAGCACACTTCGTACGCTCGGTCGGTGAACTAATTGTAAAACAAACAGGTGCGACTGAAAAAAAGGAAGAATATAAGTTTTGTTATTTAAACATTCCTTCAGCAAGTTTTTGGTATGTTATGGTCTAGAATGACTGCTTAATATTTGGGTTTAATATAGAAGACATCAGGAGATACTTACACAGCAGCAGGCTGAGACAGTGATTTGTATCGTATTTCGGCCTGGCTGGCAAACTTCTTTCAGGTACAATGGTTTGTGTGATGTTTTGTTCTCTCCTCTATCTATTTGTAATGGAGTCGCGTTGACCGACACTTGAACACTCGCTGGCCAGTTTGTGTTCATCTGCCTATCCTCGTGGTGGAAGCATTTTAATTGCAACTCAAGGTCCGATCTGTGAAGAAATAAACATGTTAAAATCCTTGCCCGATGCGTTTCACTTTTACTTTAATTATGTATTACTTTACTACAATATTTACCTCCATATTAACGTCGAATGGACCGTGGGTTTTAATTGAAATACATGATTGCTAACTGCTAAATTATGTTCTAATCTAAATGGTGGTAATATAATACCATCTCTTACGGGGAATGTTAACCGGAGCTCGTCATCTGAAAATAATAAGAACCGTTAATGGATTTGTTGTTGTTTTATACATATAGATGTTTTTGTTCCATAAATATGTTTGCAGTATCCTTACTTTGCATGCCCATTGGTGGTTTGAGTTCGTTGAAGTGGGGTTTTACATCACCATTAGGGCTGATATAAGGGGGCATACTGCTGGCGGGCGTTAGCGGCGGCGTTGGATTGCCAGGAACTGGACTGTGCTGATAACTCATGTTAGTGCGCATGGCGACCTCCTGCGCAAATTGTCCGCCGTATTGCCCAGCATACTGTGCGTTGCTGCTCTGATGCTGAGGGAACTGGCTTGGCACGCCACCATTGAAGTACTGCCCCTGGTTTGAGTAAGGCGGCGTTGTTTGCCTCATTGTTCCTCTCATTGCCGCACCGAAGTTACCGCTAGGCCCCAATGGTTGCTGCGGTGGGTATTGCCCCTGGAAGCCCGGTCTGCCGCCGTACCCCGCCGGGTACTGAGTCGGCCCAAAGCCGGGCTGCCCACTCATGTACTGCGTTTTCCTCTGACCCATAAGCATGGTGCCGGACGGATACGGCGTATGTCGCCTTTGGTATCCCGGGCCCATCTTTGCTGAGCTGCTCATTTGTCCAGGCCCCATCTGCGACGGCATCATGTTGGCGTGCATACCCATGTTGGCCATCTGCGCCATGGGGTTCATACCGTTCATAGCGGCATTTCCCATCTGCCCCATGCTGGTCATTCCGTTCATCCCGCCGTTGCCTCCCATCCCCATCCCGGTCATTGCCGGATTATGGCTGCGTTGTTGACCGTAGCCGTTCATCGCGCCATATTGGGGATTTCCCATTGTCATGTTGTTTTGCATCTGCAAAATGAAAATAACGACGTCTGTAGAATTGTATACGTGACTGAATTCACGTTTCATTTGTAATAGCTTTCCAAGTCCCTTGGTTAATTGATTAATATTCAGTGAGGTTTGCTTTAAGTGTGTGCTTAATTGAAGCTTATGATTTCATATGAATTTAGTCAAAATGTAATAATATCTTCGTTAGATGAATAAAAAGTTGGCATTTTTGGACAATACTTTTTGCAATTTGTATTATGTAACTTCAGTAGGGATTATGAGTGTTTTACCTGCGAGAAAGGCTGCGAGTCCTGCATCGCGGCCGTGGTGGCCGCGGCGACCATTGCGGCGGTGGCGCCGAACTGCGCGTTCTCGCCCCCGCCGCTCATCGCGCCCGAACCGCCGGCGCACCCATAGCCGCTATAACAATATTAACACAATCACGTTAACTACTTAACAACAAATGATGATCTGCACAACATATTATTACAGATACATATTTCTGGAAGCATTTTAATAAACAGTTCGCTAAAAGATTACAAATGTTGAAGTTCGTAACCACTCTTTAACAGAAATAATTACTTCTTGTAGAATGGATGAAGTAGATACACGTGTAAATATTAAATGTGAAATCGGTCCAGTTAATATTATTTCACTCACGATACGAGCAGTTTCTATTGCAAGCGGCCTTGCAGAATCGAACATTCCACACGTTAACGCTTCGATTATTAATAAACTCAGACTCAATATTCAACCCAAATTCTATCGACGCAAGATCTTTTTTTAATACGCGCCGTGATTTTATTATTTTACTAACAATGAGAGAAAAAATCAATATGGACGTATAGTGACGCGTTGTAACCCCTGTGTTTCTCTCGGGATGTGTTTGATTTTTTGTACGGCGCCGGAGTGGGAGAACGATTCATGTGAACTGCTTTTGGGGCGAATTCCCGAGCCTTCCCGGAGCCCTTTCTAATAATTCCCATTCGACAAATGCACGACAAACACTCGCACGGGCTACCCATTGTTGCGAGCATCTGTAGTGGAGCAACAATATTGGCCCTTTGTGAACGTGTATGAAATTATTATAATGAATATACATTTACGTGTGTGCGTTTAGTATGTAGGTACACAAAGAGTAACTGATTACGTGCGAAATTAATTGAGTAGTAAAATCTGCCTTTATATAACAATTTTATTCAAAACTCTTTCAAATTTGTTTGTTAGCTAAGACTACATTGTTATGTCAATTAAGTGTCACCTAAATTGGTTGTATATTCTTAATAAATCTTGCCGAAGCGGCAACTCCTAGATACTTAAAGTATTCTCGTAAATAGCTTAACAGACACTTAGTAGCGTCGACAACCAATAAACACACGAGTCAACAACGCTCATCTCGACATCGTCTCTATTCATCGTCGCTGCAGATGATTTACAAGGGTCCTTCCTTAGGTAAACTTGGCCCGGCCTGCACTTCTTTTTATAGTTTCGTCTGGACCTTTTTCTTTTTGCCGACCGAAATGTGTAGTCAACAAAAAATCTGTGTGTTCTGTATCCTGTGGCACACTTTTTGTAAAAGTGGTACCACATCCGAATAATCACTTACGGTCTGTTCAAAATATTTGGGTTGTTGAATGCGAACGCTGGTCTCAGGCATTCTTTTGGGACAATTCTCGGAACACCTTTGTTAAAGACTTATGTTTCGGCAAATGCGCCTGCACAGACATAACGACTATTTTCGTAATGGTACTAAGGATCGTAAGACTGTTGATTTGTGCAGAGGATACGACACGATCTATACGTGGGCGCGTTACTCCCTTCTTCGATAAACGAAACTTCTAAATAAATCAATATGAATGAGTAGGCAAGCCGCTATTTTAAGAAGCTGGAAGGTGTTTGGCATAGTATTGAGAGATGTGCGAGTAACGCGTAGGTATTTTGATACATAGGCTGCAGTTAATTTTAGATTAGTGCGCAGACGTGTCAGATTCCTGGTTAATTGGCAGTCGAGATAATCGTGTATTGAATCCAACTGCTTAAAAATCATGCTTCTACTTCCAGATCTGCAACTCTAATTATAAAACAGGCATATTTTTATTTTATTATTGTAGCAGTACCAGACTACACTTTAAAAATTTAATTTATCAAATAGTTTTGTAAGCGTGTATAACTGGATGTTTAATTTTATTTGAAGTGAAGTGTTAAATAAGGCATTAATTGTGAACCTCGTATAGATTACTATCGCGGTAGCGTGAAGCCGTGGCGTGTTCCACCCCTGTGTTTCGACGACAGTTGGTCACCCCCATTTAAATGCCACTTCACATTGTGGCTTGTGCGCACACTGACATAATAAAAAGCGTTAACTAACATTAATATTATGGGATGAATGAAGTTCTTCGTCTTAAATAGCTGTGGTCTTTTAGTACCTATATTGAAAATTACCTGTTATCATTACAATTGATTAACACAAACATTAAAATATTAGGACGATAGGAAAATTTTTGAACAGTTTTGCCACAAAAAAAAAGAAGTACCAACCAATCATTTTAATAACCTACAACACTGTTTATCTCATTTTCATCAATTGACGCGGGGTCCGGAGAATGAATCATGCTTCAAGGAGCGGATTCCGGGGGTTTACAAATGGAGCCGAGCGTTCCGGGGTAAATACGGTACAATGAGCGGGGAAGGGTCGGCTACGTCGCCTAGGGTAAGTGGGGCCGGTCACGTCAATATGGGGTTTTATTACGACGACGCTCCTGATAATAATTTGTTTGGCTGCGATGATATTGAACCGAAAGGAATCGCCGATTTAAGAGCGAAGAATAGATTAACACGTGTATTTACAAGAATATGTTTTTAGAACTCGGTGAGTAAGTTATAGTCACTTCGTGACTGAAGTATTATAGAAACATTTAAGGTTTCCATTGAGAATCCGTTCGGGCATGCCGCACGTGGTGTAATGTATGTTGTGTCAGTGCATCCGCCCCCAGACGTCTCGCTCGATTCAAACTGACGTTTTTTCCCACGATCACTTACTAACGGTTACAAATCTCTATAAGTTACAGCTCGCTTTTAACATTCTTAACACTTATCATTTGATATGAATTTAATGATTATTCTATTATTATTTAGTTTAATTTCCCTAACTTCCCTACCCTTGAAGTTAAGTAGACTTCCTGTGTTATGTTCACACAATCTCGCTGCCGGTCCCCACTTTTATTATTATTTACTTATTGGTTTTGTATAAAGGCAGGCTGCCATCAACAATATGTCGTTTGTAAAGGTGACTACTAAACAAAGCCGTTGAGCGCTTCGACTTAACACCTGCTCAGAATTTTTTAAACATTGTAATTTAGCTCATAATCTTGGATCGAAAACGGTTATTTAAACAATCTTTTATTATTTGTTATTCTGAACAGTTGAAAATATCAAAGTAGAAAGTAGAAACGTAAAAAAAATACTATTGGAATGATTCTTTAACTGTTCGATGCTCTCGGTGTTGCTAGTTTAAATGTTTTGTTTATTTGTGTTTATTGTAAGCGCTAAAGTGCAGTCACCGCGTGCATTCCCACTATGCGCCTGTGTGAGAGTTTGGTAAATGTGTGCGTGCGTCTGCACTAGTGTGAGTGCTATAACGTGCGACTGTGTGAGTGCTGGGTGCCCTAAAGCGTTTGTGCGTGTGAATGGAGGAGCACATTTCATTTATAATTGCAGCGATGCGCGGTCGACAATGTCACACTAGTGTGTACTTTTAAAGTTATGTTTGGTTTATTAGGGGAAACTTAATGCTGGTTGACTAAAAAACGTTGATTTATGTTTTAATGCTTTGTCTTGTTAGATTTGTTTTGTAACAATAATTTCTCAATCAACTTAATACATGAATCGTAAGGTAGTTTAAGATATTTACGTAGATGGTATATTTTTGATTTTATTGCTTGTTAACTACGATAAGGTGGCACAGGTAAGCTGAGTCACGTTTCACCGTTTTGTTGAAATGTAAACAAACTTGTTCCGGATAAGATAAAAACAGTAAAGGCAACAAAGTAGTACCTACACTAAGCGTCAAGTTTTGGTCACTGATAACAAATTAGAGACCTGTCTACTTATAATTTTCGATTCGTAATTTAATTACCAACTACTTCAACTAATATCAAAAATAATAAGTAGACATAAAAAAAAATATTTTCACATTGAAACCGGAAATTCCAATTACATGCGAGTATCAACATTATTGCGAATACTATTACTGCCTGTTTTAATTTTCTATTATTACTCATATTTTCCTGAACTTCACTGACTTAAAATTTCACTTGGGCACATTTTTCATTGTTACGATTGAGATTTATTTTAAAACCAATATTTTTGGACTAAAATAAATATTTTCGGACTCACCTAGGGGCGTTGACTCTGTATCCAATGGTCCCTTGCAATGGGTTGTGTTTTCCACTATCGGGAGCTTGTGCTCCCCCGTAGGTGATGATAGAGCCCGCGTACCCGCCCGTACTATTGGAGTGCGCCGTCCTGCCGTTCCAAGGCACCCCCTGAAACACGATGCACCTGGTTTGTTGCGACCCAAAAACATCGACGTCAGCTCGTAACTGACATCTTCACTCGGCAATAACTCCACAATATTTTCATCATTGCAAATTCAAATTTTTTCTCCAATATTGTACTCGTGTCAGTCGCGAGCGTACGGTCGTATTTTCTGTTATCGTGTATCGCGCGTAAATTTTGCTCCAGCCGTTCGTCGAACGTCAACAATTGACGAAACGTTCATCGTTTACCTTTGTGAAAATTTCATCGCCGTCATCAGTCTATTCTGAATCAATTCTTGTCCATAATTACTCAAGTCTGATATTTTTCTTTTAATTTTACGACCAATTTCAATAACTTAACACATCGTGTAAATCAAGACTTAAAATCATAACTGATATGATCACGTATCGATTTTTCATGGTTCACAAGTTTTCTTTCACATTTTATAATCTGTCAACGATGAACGCTTCGCAAATTTATTCCGTCTTCGAATCAGCTGAGGCAAAATCCAGCGTGTACGTTTTACGACAGGTGGTGTGTCCTGGCTTTAAACACCTTTCGACAAGTTTTTAGTTTTTATTAAATATCTCGTTAACCGAAAAAATATTTTTTTTCTCTATAATTTTTTACGTTTGTTTCTAAAAAATATATTTTGAAAACTTGTAAAAAGTATTAAAACCAGTTCAGAGAGTTTAGGAAAACACTTCTATTTACTTGAATGCCACTTTCACGTAACACAGTTCTTGAATTCACTGCAAAAATATTTAATTCATAATCCAATGTTGACACTTAAAGGAAATCCTTTTTTGGTGATCCACTTCACTGTTTGTTCAAAAATCCAAATAGTCACTTATCACAACTCATCAAAATCCAAATCCAGGGAGTAATGAGATCAAAACTTGTCACTGTGTTCCAGCATTCGATAGCCAATAAGTTATCGTTCACTCATGAGTCCGACTTTGAAGTCACCGAAACATCATAGACGTGTTGCACGAGTGTCGACACCGACGTCACTGGCTACGACGGCGAACGACCGCGCATTCGACCGTCAAAGGTAACACTGGATGATGGCGATGGCGAGCCGGCGACGGTGAGTGAGAGGTTGCGGCGCGGGGCGCTCCCACCCCGCGCGACGTTGCCAGCTCGCCGCGATAAGTGGCGCACCCCCGCGTCCCCCGCTCGTAAGTCGTCGTCTCGGCACTCGGCGATCGGCCGTGTTCGGGCGCCATCGTCACCGTATCGGCTCTCTGCCCCACCCCGCGCGCTCGACGTTTTCACGTAACGGTCCTCAATCGAGCGCGATACTGCCACTGCGATAGTTGCAATGTTCTGCCGTCATTGCGATTTCAATGATTGAAGTAGAGCGCCTTCGATAAAAATGATAATGAATGTTTAATAAAATTGCCCAAGAAACTTAAGTCCTTTTTCGAAAATGTTTGATGATAGCGTTTAAATAAATCATTTCGCCTTATTCTCAGGTAGATATTATGTATCTCAGTTTTTGCGCAGCGGCTCGACGCGCTGCGGCGGTCGACAAGCGTCTGCGTTGGGGCATAATAATTAGCAACGATAAACAATGGGCTTGTCGTCCTCTGGCCGCTACCTGCGCATGACGATAGAGGACGAGTGACTTGTCCTGAGATGTCCTTGCAGTGTGCCGCCTTGCTGCTGCACGCATACATCTGAAATGATTACTCTAATTGTTGATTTATTTATTTTGACATAGCCCTTCTAAAGTTTCATCGTCACAGGTACAATAAACAAAAAAAATACACGTTTTGTGAAGATGAACATTGTTCTTTGTCATTTATTTTACCTAATAGCTATAACTAATTGTGTGATAAAAACAAACCTGAAAATTATTAAAAAAAAAACAAATATAATCAATACTTAAACATAAACAGACGCCTTCTTCCCATACGGGTAGGCAGAAACTACAGAACGCCACCTTCTACGATCGACTACCGTACCTACTTAATTTACAATAAATAAGTTTTATACACAAAAAAAAAGATGATTTTTTGTACCCGTAACTTATAATTTTACATAAGACTACAGCCTGCTTCCGTGTCTGACAAATAAGTATGTTTTTCTTTAAACAATAGTGTGAAAAATGGTAAGGTAATATCAAAATTTGTAAAATGGTTTACATTATTTTTGTGCGGCACGCACATCGCCTGCGCCGACTGGAAAGTCGGGAAAGCGAACGTAGAGCAGCGCGCGCGACGCGTCTCGTCCGCGTTCCGATGCGCCCGCGCCGCCCCGCCGCCCTCTACTCCATTCATAAAAATAATTAACTACCTATCCGCTCAACGGGCTATAAATATAAATGTTGTGCATATATAGCCATTTTCACATTTATTTCGTAGTTAAGACAATACTGAGAAATAAAATACATTTTTTAAGTAGTTTTCTTATACTTCGATAAAAAAATCTTCTCCTAAATTGGTTTTAAGTTAAATAGGTAGATATCCACGTCATGTATGTTGATATAAAATTATATATTACGCATATAGAGCTACGTACACAGCCATTAATTTAACATCAGAGTCGGACTCGGTAGACGATACGATATCCAGTAAATTAACCCAATTTATTCCATGTAATTATATGAAATTATTAAAACAGGGATTGATTGAAACAAAGGCTCTGTTTACTTACATCAATCCTGACAACACAAGCGCACTATATTTTACGGGGGCTCCGAAGTTACTCGCGTCGTTTCTCCCTTAGCACTTTGCAGGAGACAATTACAAAGTTTAAATTACAAATTAGTTTAAAATATGTACTAGTGTGGCTTGTTGACTATAGATTACTTGAACATAGCGACTAGGAGTCTCTTCATTTATTTTTACTACCTACCTGTTTGAGAATCAGACACGTCTTGTCACCGGAATAGTTTTGCCGTTTAAAAAAAAATCTTATCAGACTGAGACTAGTTACACAAATTATGAGAGCAATTCTTTTTAGATTTATGTAATGCTTAAAAATTTTGTGATAAAATCAGAATGATATTCGAGTCAAACCAACACAAAATTCCTGAAGCCGGAAAATTTAAACCTTCAGTTGCGATTAGTACGTGTTTAGTTACCTTTCTTCCGCAGAACGTTATCAATACAGATAAAGTTCGTGACGTAGGACGAAACTGATAAGAAACATTATTCCATAAATATGTGCACATTAACACACGTAGCTTCCATACGTAGGTTACTGATATTATTGTTATAGGTATTCACATTTTTCGGTGCTACGTGACTTAACAAAAGCGAAGGTCAATAAAAAGTATTGGAGGAATCTAATCAGTGTAGATCTATACAATTTGTAACTTCGTAAACAAATATAAATTATTACAAAGGTATTTTGATTGTAAAAAAATAGCATTCGCAAGAAAGGTATCGTTACCTATTTATTAAGTTCTCTCTCAACCTTGTCGGGCAGCCGAAATTCCTTGCTTGCTTATTTAGTCGCCTATTCTTCATTCGGTTTACGTAACTTCGTATATATACTTAATGAGTAGTAAAAACAGATTTTACAAATTATGTCTGTGATCATTGATTCTTTAGGCGGCTGATATCGCCCCGTGGGCGGTGAATGAGAACTCGAAGTTACTTTCGAGGGACGATTCGGGGGTGTAGACGCAAAAGGCCATCACGAAGGCGGGAAACCATTTGATTGTAAAGCGTAATTGTTTATTTGGGAGAACGAAAATGTTGAAATGTAGATTCATGTTAATAAAATCTATTAATGAATTTTTTTAGCCTTCAGGAAATAAAAATAAGATTTGATTCGTACAAATGTTTAAATACCTAATATTATGTCTGTAACTACGTACGGTTATTTCAGTACTTATATAAAACAATAAGATTACTTAATTCTTTAATCATTATATCAGCAATTCGTATTTATTACTCGGGTTTTCCAAAAATATTATCATTGTAGCATCGTTTGTATCGCGGCCATTACTTCTGAAACTAAACGACATAGAAACAGAACGACTAAGATAATGTGGCATTTACATGCTACGCGTGTTGTTTATTTACTACATACTGATTATTGTTTATGTTTAATTGGCTTGAGAATTAAATCAGACGTTTTCGCTGTCTAATTTATATGTATTTCGTAAGTATATAAAAATCACGCACGTACAAGCATCGCTTTAAGTAGGTACTTAGTATTTATAAACAATAAATATATGGCGTATCAGAAAAGTAGTAAAAAAAAATGGAATTGTTCTTGAACCGGTCGTAAATCTTAGATCTACAATTCGAGATCACAGAATTTGTCGTAATAAAATAACATGTAGAAATAACACAGCTCTGCATAAAAGAAAAAAAAAAACAAGAAGTTTATTTCTTTAATTTATTCATCATCGAGTAGATAATGTAAGTAGTGAAAAGTAAGTGCCGCAAAGCGTAGGTAGGTACTTTAAATAACATACTATCTAAGATACAGATTATTGTAGAGGAGGTCACGTGCGAGCATGCAATTCCACTCGGTAATACAACAATAGCTCATCATCAAAGCGTTGAAAGCGGAGAATTAAAAAATCAGTTTTTCCTCATATGTTGACAACAGAAATAAATCACAGTCGCCGTGTTTATTTTATGATCCAGCTATTATCGTCAACTCGGCGGTTTTGCAACGTGGCTGCTGCGCCTCGGAGCTGAAACGCGGGTGTAGGGTTGTCGAATTACCAACACATCCGCTTGTTTCATACAATCATTAAACAATCCATGCCCATCTTCTTTAATAAAAGTAAGTACCAAGCGTGTTTTTTTTTAGTAATCGTTTTGAATCTTCTTTAGCCATCCCTGTCTCCAATTTTATTTTAAATAAGCTTTACACATAAATCTATGCCATCCCTACGTTCGTAGAAGTCGTAAAAAACAGATATATTATATTTGTACATGCATCAGCTATTTCTGTATCGCTCTGTACTTCCATTCCTGTGGTGTTTCGCTGCCACGTCTTATGGTATTTAATTTTGTGCAGCAATGTTAATCTTACTCATAACGAAAGAAAGACCTAATTTATAGATTCGGGAATAGGTAGGTAACAATGAGCAACGTGCCATTTGTTTATTTATTACTACAAATACCAATTTTGGTTTACGTTTAAAACCTTAAAAAAAAAACAGTGGAGACTTCTAGATCTTTCATTAAAATACTACCTACTTATGATAATAATGCCTAACGTTAGGAAACGATATATTAGTATGTATGATTTCGGTCAGGAACTGTACTCTAATCGCAATTGACGATATTAACAATGATATCGATTACACGCATTATTAGTAAAGTAATGTCACGATATATTGCTTTTTTTTTTTGTTGTCTTATTTTACCGCGATCAATTAAATATTTGTTATTTTAGGCTTCATTTAGATCAAACAATAGTTATTGCTTAGTTAAAATAATTTCCTCGCTGAACAATAACAGGCAAAGCATGGGTCCTTGGTGAACCCTCTCTAATATCCCCATATAAACCATTAATTCTGGTTCTATGTGTAGGATTACCAGCTGAATGAGACATTACTACTAGTATATTTTCGGATATTTGATATAACTAACTTTGGCGCCATATGACCATATCCATAATAGCCACTAAATGTTTAATTATTGTACCTATTGATCATGCACAACAAACATGATTGCTGTAGTAGGATCTAGTAATGATGTTTCTAATTGTAAAAGAAATGATTTATAACCCAAAAATATTTGAAATATCAAATCCTTCAAACATTACTATTGAACATAAAACTAATAACTTTATTGGCAATATTTTCATAATAAAAGCAGTATTCTACTCATCACCGTCTTGAACTATTTCTTAGCGTAGGTAGCCTGTCTATTGTCGAGAATTTCACTTAGGTAGCAAATCTCTAATAATTTGTAAACCGATTGTAATAAAACTCCTAAAGGTATTCTATTTTTGGAAACAAAAATGACTTCGATCTTTTCTTGATAGTCATAACAACATTTTTCATAAATGTTGTAGGTGACTTTTTTGTTGATGAGCTTTTATATTTTAAAATAAGTCGATCGCTACTGTCTTTTTTAGTTTAACTCTGATTAATTTGATCTTCATTGGTTTCAAAATATTTGCGCCCATCTTTCTTTGAATGTCTTAGCGTCTATTCTATACCTACCCCTTTCTTGTCATCTCAGTTATTAATATTTGCTTTAGTTTATGATTGATATGATATAATTCTTGTTTTGGTGTAAGTTAAGATGAAATTAATGATGTTAGGTCAGTCTAAATATAACTGAATGTTAATGGAGGCGGACAAAATAAGTGATGCTTGGAATTGGAGTGATATGCTACTTCATTGGTTCATTAGTAACAAAGTGTTTTTGGATAAAATCATCCTATCAAAAATCTATCAGTTTGAATATTCCGAGCAGATACATGAATTTGCAAGTTTAATCAAACACATAAAAAAAATTACGCATAGCAAAGCCAACGTTGATGATTATGTGTTTCAGTAGAACTTGTGGAAGTTATAGTTCGCGGACAAATTCATAACGGAACTTGCGCTCGGTTTACTTATCACTAGGCTTCAGACGCAGTTTGGCTTTAAGTAAGCATTTCTAGTTTGCAATGGACTTTATCTGTAAATAAATAATATGAATTGTAGGTAATTATTAGATTAATATGATTAAAAATTATATTATTAATTTGTGATATTGAACGGTTTGATTTCCAGTAGTATATACTAGCGTAGCGACTATAATTTTTAACAAAGTGCGAAGGAAAGTGAATGTTTCATTGGTTATTAACTCATTATCTAACTAGAATGTATGAATAGTAAGAAATCGCAAGTTCATTATGTATTGTAATTGTGCTTTGTGTTACTATTTACTACTAGTGCATTCAGCGAACTGATATTATTTTCAATACGTTGACACAGTAAATATATAGAGACGTTGGCTTATAGGTATTTATTTAAACTCACGTTTAATTCCCTCGTATACGTACCTTTTAATTGTAAATTCTGGCAAGATTGAGCTGAAAGGGTATTTAAAGTAGGAAAAGGTACATCATAATATTAAAAACATAGTCGAATAGTTAGAACTTTTGCAAGTGGCACATAACGCGGTGTAGCAAGCAGGCGTATCGGCTGCGAGTTACATGCATTTAGGGTTACCATGACAACTGCTGAACATCAGAGAGGTCTGGGCCCTATTAAATATAACTGACAATGCAACATATTTGTCAATAAATTACAAAATTGATACATTTCCACGACTGCTGTATAATACAGCAGAACTACGAAATAATCTTATAAAATTGTCTTACTATAGATTTCTTTTATATTATTCTTTTTGAATTGTCGCCTGACGTTATTTATTAAAAAAAAAACTTTTTCCTTGTCTATACTCGACGAAACAATCTTGTGTGGAACAGAAATCAATTGATAACATTTAGCAAGAAAACAAATCAATTGATAACATTTAGCAAGAAAACACGCTTTCAGCGTTTTGATTTACTAAGAATTTCATGCTTTTTTCTAATTAGTTTCCCACTTACTTTTTAGGGTTCCGTACGTCGAAAGGAAAAAAATGGAACTCTTATAGGATCACTTCGTTTTCCGTTCGTCTGTCTGTCTGTCAAGACCCTTTTTTCTCAGGAACGCGTGGAGGTATTAAGTTCAAATTAATATGAAATACGAAAGTCTTCGGTCCCTTGGAGCTATAATAACATTAATTTTCTAAGTCAACGTAGTGAAAAAATACGCTCATTTATTCGACAAATTTTGATACTCGTAAATAAATCAAAATCTATAGGGTCGATATACGTCACGGTCAATTCTCCAACTGCTTTAGGTTTAAAAACGCAACAAAAGTGATAAAACTAGAAATTAACAAATTTACCTAATCATGAAATTTGACGTATATCGATGTATGGGAGAACATTTTTTCAACTACAAAGCTAAGTTTGTTCTTGGGATAAATTCATACCAAATACGAAACCCATTATTGTGCGTGGTCTGACACGCACTTCGCCTGTTTTTTTTTTAACTTTTATCATTTTCGTTTCTGACTTACCTACTAAGACTACTTCCGCAAGCAAGCTACATATCAGATTTTCTCATATTATGAGAGGAAGATTGAACTGTTCTACTGTACCATATTTCTATTAGCAGTTATAATAAAAATTATGATTGTTGTCCTGATGATTATTGACAGGAAAGTCTGAATCTCTACGTGTGGTGACCCTACATTTGCCTCGACGCAAACCTGTTCCGCACTTCGGGAAATATGTCGCCGATCACGCGTGCCCACCGGCTTGTACGCTCTTCGTTACACTATTATGCATTTTTTTCGCGATTATTGTGTATGTAAGCTTGCACTTATTAAATGATAAGGATCAAGATTGTTTAGTTGTTTAGTTTTCCTCACTTCGTCTAGCCCTCGATTGTTTTTGATGTAACTGTGGCGGTTTTTCGTTGGCGCTTTAGGCACGTAAGGAAAGTGGAGCATGTCAAATACATTTTCATTCTTTTTTCAGCGCTCATGGGTTAAAGTTTTTCTTCGGGAGCTTACTCACATTTCTGCGTTTATATCGCTGCTTTAGGAATTAAGAAGTTCAAAAACTCGAATTGATGCAGATTCTTTTTATTGCGTTGATACAAAACTTAATAACTTCTATTGATATGAATGTTATTAACACTTTGTATTCTTGTCTAGCTCTTGCCCCGCTCTCTCTCTTCATTTGTGCCGCACAGTGTCGAGTTAGACATAACGCGCGCCTATATTTATTATTTACAGGCGAGCGATGATTTCCATTCTTCGCGCTTGATGTCGCGGCTACGAGACGAGAAAGCTACACAACACAAAATATCACATTCTTCGCTCTACAAATGAGTACGTTCTAAAAAAATCACATTGTTTATCTCCACCGTTTTGTGTGACCTATGATTTTGACACTAATACCTATTCTTTTTTCATAATTATCATTCTCATTTAGTATTTTTCTTACAAAAGTAACAAGATATTATTCGTCTCTTAGAATTTGCCCTTGACGTACCTGCTTATGTCAACGTCGTAAACATCAGTTTATTAATTGTCTTGTTATGTACGTCAATTGTGTTTATTGTACCTACAACAGCTACACTGTGAGACATGTACTGTATCTACCGGACGCAAAATGACTCTTTAACTTAAAGACAACGCGGTGACGAAACGAATTCATACGCCGTTGTAATTTTAATTAAGCACTACAATAATTAACAAGAGCGGAGGTAATGAAACAATGATGCGCGTGAGATGGAGTGTTTTACGAAAATAAAGGCAACAGAACGGGCACAATGACTCAGATGGAATTCAGCTTTGCCCGCCATACTGAGCTTCGTCGGAATCAGAAATACAATCCTAATTATAATCGCACGCATCCGTCCAGCACCTCAATCGGTCGCTAACGTTCCGACTAAACCGCACCGTGCTCCTGGACGCACTCATCTCTGTGGATTGTGTGCAATGAACGTTTAATAATTATTTTCGTAATACACGTCACGTAAAGTTCAAGCGTCGGCAACACTGTGAGGGAGCAGCGCCGTGCTGCGCCGCACTCGCTTTAATAAGCTCGGAGAATAAACACGCTATTGATATCTTGTTAATTCTTATAATAGCTTCACAATATTGTTGACTTACTTCATCAGTGGCGAGTACAACGTTATTAGCGACTTGTCATCCGCGATTATAATGCACTAAACATACTCAAATGATTCGCGATTTAATGTAGACCTTCACCTATTTATTTATATCTGACAAGGTTATATTAAAAATTTATGTCATTCAAATAGTCTAATCTAAAGCATGAACCGCCGATTTTTTTAAAGCGATTGCTCTTCTTCCGATTCGAAGTTATTCTTTAAGAATATGTACGTGATCTGCATATCATCCGTTGTTTATTGTGATCGTTTATTGCATCAAATATTTTTACGTTCGTTTAAACGATACATTTTATATATACGGTGTGAGTATTAGCCCACGAAGTAGTTCATAATAACGTATGTGTACATAGGAGCAACATTGCCGCATTGCGGTGAGCCGCCCATATGTCGACATATCACTTCTGCCCTTACTGGAGTGTGCCATACTCAAATACCTTTTAGATCGGACAGCGCGAGATTACTAACTTTTTCTTTAGTCACAAACTATTCGACCATGTTCCATCATTGTTTGATATCTGTGCATATTTATTAATTAAATTAGTTTTCATTAACCCGTACGTAATTAAACCAATTATTTGTATATATTTGTAAATCATAAAGGTTACACAATAAGAGTTATGTACTAAACACGATGTTATCCTTTGTGTCAAATATTTTAGTACAACATTAGTTTATTGAATATCAAAATAACCATGGGGTCGGCACATTATTAAGATTAGTAAAGAAGTGCTTATCGAGAACTCGTTTCCGGGTCAGGTAGTTTTGTTCCACACAATGATTTTGAGCACTTTGGCGTTAACCGAATAATAAAACGCGTTAAGGAATAATAAAATATGTATAAAGTTTTTAGTTCTTTTTAGTTTCACGCCTCAGACGCCATGTATCGGGTTTGTAATACATTAGTCGGGCGTTGATTTACACGGCTACATATCGTGGGCGCGTCTATTCATAGTACTAATGTACTATATTTAGTAGCGATTCCCTATTATTTCTCGCGACTGACTCAGTATGTGAGTTGTTCCGCTTTCAAAAATGGGTATTAAATTAACAGATTTATAGATTTTTTCTTATTCCGCAATACCGATAACCCGGGATCCTATCCTACTTACTCAGCGTTCGAATCTGTTAATTAGGTCACAAAAAGTTACGATATGTAAAATGTTGAATTTACATGAATTATTAAATAATAAAACTAGTATTTTCTATTAAATTCTCATTACAAAGCTTGGGCATTTTACACTTTAGTTTATTTATTAAAATTCATTAAATATAAAATAATATATTTAACTTGGACTTAACGCATAGAGTTGTTGTTTCAAGGTCGGTGGGTCTATGTAAATAGCAAATAAGCGCATATGGAGAGGCGCCGATGCAGGTAGAGGCAGCAGCGGCGAGTCGGCTGCGTTTGCGCACATCTGCCGGTGAGCGCGAGTGGCGCGGCGCGGCGCGTGCCGGCCGCGCCTAGCACCCGTCCCGCCGGCACGTAAGCCACGAGCGACATACCGACACAATCATGTCGATACGATGATATTTTGTAGATGTGGTAATTAATCCGATACACAGATGCTTTGGCTGCTGCATTGAAATTCTGTAGGTACCGAAAACATTCTGCAGTCTGAAGTCTAAAGACCAAGAAAGCTTAAATCCGGTTTTTTTTATGTATGTGTACTTTTGAACGTATGTGTTTATTCTAACACAATAAAATGATAGATGACTTGCATACATAGTGTCCTCTCCGTAAAACTACGTGTGAAATGCTACATCGTACATTTATCATTAACACCTACGTATCATAATTAATCTATGTTCCGCCACTTATTATGATGATGGTGTGACTGATGTGTTTACTATTTAATCTTGCACGTAGCTGTGAATTATTTTATTTAACTAGTCCCGCGAATGCTACAGAATAATTAAAGAACCAGAAATAATGACCTAATACTTTAATAGATGACTTGTTTAGACATCGACTGCTGGAGTGAAATCGCTTTCGCTTATGAAATACACCACTTGCTGTGGGTTGGCAGCGCGGCTAATTATAATCTACTAAACATCATCGAGTGCTTGTAACTTAGGGTCGCACCTCGTGTATGTATTTTTAAATACATTTTTCTAGTCTCACTTCCTTAACGTATGCACCAATTTAGACGATAAAATTAAAATAAGGACTTTGTACAAAATTGTAATCAATGCGATATTCTACTGCCAATACAGCGTGCTGAAAACAATATTGGCGCGAGCTTTTAATATTTATAAATAAGTTGATATTAAGAGGCATAGGTACTATATTAATAAAGGTATACCTAGGTTTGAACAGCCCTAAACCGGTGTTCGAAGGCGGGCGTGCAGAGCGGCGCGGCGCGGCGGGCGGTGCGTGCGACCCGATCACCACATCGCACCTTGTTGAAGACTGTACGATGCGTGGCGTGGCGTATTATCATCGGCATTAGCATTATTTATTTATTGATTTGTACACTCGCGTTCCACATCAAGTTATGATTATGTTACGTCTGCTGTTTCAATCAGCGCGCGCTAAACTTTTACTAATTGCTCGCCGTTGACAACATGATAAAGATCTTGTTATTTAAATGCGTGAATATTAAACAAAGTCATGTGTCATAATAATTAATCTGCCTACTCGTGCTCTATTTAAAATTATCTTGGGTAGATGCCAGCTATTCTAAATACCATACGTGGTCGCGTTCAAATTTGTCTATAACAATAACGAAGAAATTCATTTGAAATAGAAAGGTAATCAAATTCGTGGCAAATTGCATGCATTCGAATGGCTCCGTTCCTGAGACTTGCGAGTCCATTGTTCAGTCCGTACCGTGAAAATCAAACTTCCGTACTGCTATTAAAGATATTACAAACATTTGTAAATATCTATTGTAGTCTGTGCGATTTTCAACAGATAGGTAGTACCTACTTTAGTTGCAGAGTATTTTTAGTGTTACATTCGCGATAGTTATTGATGTAGACAGGTATGCCACCTACACTGTTTCGCCAAAAATATGAGGCACGTGATAAATCTAAAGCACAATCGCTGCTTCTACTAAATGACGTCAAAGCTAAAGCACACTAAAATAATTATTCCGCCGGTTTGGTCAAATCGACGCGGGCGCACGGCGCGACGTTTGACGGTAGAGATTATCCAGCACCGAATGAGCGCGATTTTTTAATCTGTCGCGAGTTTCCTTGTAAATCTTAATTCGTATGTTCCGTTACAGTAATTCCAGCGTGAGGGCATGGACGTACATTTTTTTCTCTGGAAACGTATCACCTTGTCGTCGGGTAGCCGGTTACTTACCTACAATTAAAAAGCGAAAAGAGCGCGGATTCCGAGGCGAATTTCGAGAAATATCGACGGGGTCAACGAACCATGTCGACGCATCGTGGCCGCGTCTCCTCACTTGATTTTTTTTACATTTTGGTATTATACGGACAATTTAGGATGATTTTTTATTGACGTGCTTTACTTTCAAATGAGCAATCATAAGCATAAGTTCTATGAATGTCTCTGGTTTTTCAAACAGCGGCGCAAAGCTTTTTCTCTATGTACTGTCAATCTACTGTGGTTTGTGTCACATTACCTACATTTTATTAAACAACCGCAAAATAAAATCTTACGCCTTCAACAGGCATATTATCTGTTTTAAGAAGTATAACGATCCTACTTTTTGTAAAAGTGCGCAGACGCTCGTGATTTGGAGTCATCAATTTGGAAACAAAAACGCTACTAATTGTGCAGGTATCGACCGGCAGGCTTTGAAGGGTTAAACGTACACCAAATATTAGGCCGGATCTTTTCGATCTGGCCGGTTTTAACTTGGAGATATGTATTTTTTGCGCGCGTCTCGGAGTGAGCCGTGATCGATTCTCAGTAGCTTAAGCGGGATGAGACCCGTACTCGTTGAAAATATATTACCAATTCGCAGATCGCTTTGTTCTTTTAAACTCGTATACAAATAAGTGATGCATATTATTCCGTTACGAGTTCTTGAATTCAGGGGGTCTACTCCCTATGCGAAATCCGTAGTTTCGGCCGAAGTCACGGACGCTTCCTTCTCCATCTCACTCACGGTATGTCGGTAAGTGAGACGGAGAACGAAGCGCCCGTAACTTCGGCCGAAACTACGGATTTGGCTTTGGAGTTGACCCCCAGTATCAAGTTCAAACTAGGAAGTCTTTATAATATTTTATATGCCATTTCACAATTCTTGATTTTGATATTTTTGTAACTACATAGGTACTCACCAAACACTGTGAATGTGTCGCTAGTAAACACTTTATCTAAATGCCCCTATGTCTTATTGCATGAACCGCAATACACATTTTATTTCGTGCAATTTATTTTGTAAACAATTCCAAGTGGCTGTATGCTATTTTTAGTACAACATAAATATCGAGAAAAGGCTAGCCAGCCTACTTAACATTCCATTAGCACGAGCCGTTGATTGCAATTGCATATCTGTAGCTTTCTATTGAACTTCTGTGTTGTGCAGTAACTTACAGAACGCTTTAAGATCTACACCAATTCATATTTTATTAATCTTCAAGTTGTTTATTTTTTAAGCATAACAGCATCATAGAATGTGATTATATGTAGACGATTCAGTTGACGAGTGGACATAAAAAGGTGCACACACTCGCACCGCATTTCATTTGTGACCGCCATCGCTTGCAAAGGCGAACAATAAAAATATCACCGACGATGAAATAAATAAAAAGAACAGCCGGTCCAGGTGCCGCAAGGGCAGGTGGAATAATTGGCAATTCTTTGTCTCAACCCATACACCAGCTACGAAAACCCACTTAAATGTCTCAAGCCGATGTCTTATTTTTGAAAAAAACTTACGCATTCTGCATATGACGATTAGATAAAGTCAAGAATTACCTATTAAGTAAATACGGTAGCGTGATCATCTGTCAAGTTCTTGTTTGCCATTGTGTTAAAAGATATAAGTGGATAAAGAAAATTTATCCAAAATAATTCGTGTAGATGACGAGCGACATCATTTTGGAATAACAATATCTACCTACATTGTTACAATACATGTGTAAGCTGAAAATAGTCATGTTTTTTATACGCATCAAGAAATCGTCGCTGAGTAGGCAGATTAAAACGGATCTTACCTACATTTATGTATTCATTATTCTTTTCTGTACGCAAACTAAATTAGTGGGTCCAGGAAGGGTAAGTGAAAGGTACATTCCAATAATTAAAGCGACTAAAGATCTATAAATTGACAGTGCTGGTGAGATCGATGAAGACAATTTCTAGGGTACTGGTGACGTAGGTAACCGTAGCAACGGTACGTTTTGACAGATCGTGAAACTGGAACTCAGATGCGCACCAGATTAAGCATCAGTAATGGTTCGCGAAGTAGCCAGCTTAAGATCTGTCCAAGATAAATACGCGAGAATTTTGAAGTTAAATAATTATTTGATACAGTTAACTGATACTTTAACTGCAGCCAGATTAAAAAAGGGATAGTAAGTAATTAACAATGAATTACATATCGTTGATACTACGAAATAATAGCGTCACAATAATAAATGTTCAGTGATAAATAAAACGACTTACGAACGACGAAAATATTTCAAGTAGGTTAATTTACTCTAATCGCTTTAGCTGTTTGGCTGCATTGCTAATTTCCATTTAACAATGGCGCAGAATTAATCTGATGGACATCGATAAACGCAGTCATTGTATCAGTACATTGCGACTGTCAACGTGAGTGAAATTCCGGAAGGCAGGAATGTGGGTGAGGTAACCCCATTCGGTTTGTGCACATGCGCCATGTTCGCAGCGATTTCTGTTGTAACCCGACCGAATCAAGAAGCGTGCCAGTAACCGTAGTGAGACGTTTACCAAGTTTTTATTTACAACTTGGTTGGATATTAACCTCATTGTGCGAGTAGGTAGCGCAACCCGGTCACTTAGCTAGTACGCATATTATCTCCATTTGCATAGCGCGGACAAGTAGCGGTGTCGACTTACGCGCCACTGCCGCCTGTAATGCTGTTACCTTCAACTGCAATATAGAATACGCAGAATGTATTATCTATGGTTCTCACAACAGTCTTCATAACACCCTTCATTCAAGCTATCCCAACGGATTTGTTGTTCGCTTCTGATCCCCGATTCATTGTAAAATGAAGAATTGTTACCGAATGCCCATGCGGTCTTGATTTGATAGCCTCTAGGTCGGATGAAGAGTGGATTAGATTAGCTTTTAGAAAATATTTCGTTTTAGTCCCTGGTTTGTTCCACAGTCTCCTTTCGCTTTCGTGGCGATTAATATAAGCACGTAAAATGTTTTAGCTCCATTTCTTCTATCTTCTTTCGTCAGCCTAATTTCACTCGAAAATGCTGTTCCCTGTATAAAATCCTAATATTATAAATGCGAAAGTGAGTTTGTTTGTTTGTTACGTTTTTACGCTAAAACGGCTGAACAGATTTGGATGAAATTTGGCACATGGCCTGGAGAAGGGCATAGGCTACTTTTTATCCTGGATCGCAGACGAAGTTACGGGCAACAGCTAGTTATAAATAAATCAAACATAATTTCCACAGCGTAAAGAAGATAATAGTATGTGTAGCACTTATAAAGCAGCGACATTGAACAAAACACGCGATCACAATGGTTATGAATACGTACCCGGATAACGATGCTATTTGCTTTTGCCTTCCGTCATCGAGGATCATTGCCGTAAATACGGACGAGATATATTTTTGCTCTTAACTCGTTGTCGTTGTACTAAAACCGACATCTTTGATTATAGATTAATTTAAATGTGGTTTTGTGTAGGTAAATCTATTAGTTTTCCGATCTTAACTGTCATAGACTTTTTAAATTTATATTATCATGTTAAAGTTGACGCATGGATGGTGGTAACTATTCGTTTTATACCATTAAATTGTAAAAAAATACGGGAAATACCAAATATAAAATGACGTATTATCCCCTACATATGCAGTTTATTTTAAGTATTTTTTCGTAAATGACGCTGAATGTTCCTAATCATTTTAATTGCACGTCATTATATTAGATAGATGTATAACTTTCATGTGTTAAACCTATTTATATGAATTAACATATGACTCATCAACCCAGTCACTCGTTTATCACGATGACAGCTTCAGATGTAATTATATCATGTACATATTTTTATCTTTCACAATGCGATATATCGTTGCGTAAAATACGAAAGGCTTCAAATGGCATACCTTACTAGAATAATTTGATGTTTATGTGCATTAATATCACGCTGATGAACTCACAAAAAGTAGTGCTCTACAATTACATCTAATTTATGACGGAATTACGCACTTTCATGTGATTCTCTAATCCTCTATCACTGTTTAAACACGATATATCAAATCTGTATTCTTCGACACCGAAAACTTTTAGCTCGAATTGTAAATTGAACCTAAATCTCCGCCAATCTTGCAATTCCAATAAAACGGAGTCACGTATTTTGAATTAATTGCTTTACCTAACAGATTATAATTATCGTATTTAAGCGACCAATGTGTCATAGTAAAGAACGATTAACATTTGGTACAACAACGACAACCTTCGTACAAAGTCTCGCGTGCATTTTAGTAAAGTTCGTTGAATCTCCTATATTTATCCCGCCCTTACATAACTAGACAGCGTAGAGCTTGTTATAGCGTTATTAATAATTCTGGTAAAAATAAAAAGGGAATCGTGAATGACGTCATTCGTCATAACTGCTGTATCCGCGTGTCGGGGTTGTTTCAAACAACAGAACGAATTTTATTAAATAAATAAAGTATGTAGGTACCTACCTACCTATGTACCGAAGCTTCGAGGCTTCGAGGTACCTACCCAGTTACCCAATTTCCCATCTTTCAAAACGGGACGCTGATGATGACTAGGCGCCGTGCCGTCAGCCCACAAACTAATGAAACAAGAGTCTTGTTTCATCAGTCCTCTTGCGACGTTTCACTCCCTCGCACACCGACTGTCAGAGTGTAACTGTTATTTTTCTATCATAGATCAGAATTTGTAAAAAAAAAATACCCATACGAAATTTCATACTATCATGAAAATATCTAGTTTTAAAGACAACACAACCATAACTTTATTCAGGACGTTACCATATGATTCTGTTTGTCCTATATATTTGGCTATGATTATTCTAACTTCCCTGTTGTATGACTACGAATAAAAAACGAAACCTGCTTTATCTTAGATAAACGAACAGATCTTGTTCTTGGAGTGGATCCGAAAATTTTCAAATTAAGCTAGATTGATCGCTATTAGTCATCATGGGATTTTGTTTTTTTGAATAAACAGAAGCAGTTTCTCTCGTAACCATAATTATCACTATACTGTCAACTCCTGAAAATGAGCTTCTGTACAGTCGAAAACCTGGTCATTCGTTTAAGCGAGATCATGGATAGCCCATCTTGGAATATTTTTGTTCCTTACGTCCACTGTCAACACAAGTGGAAACTGAAAACATTATTCACTTTATTAATGTTCCTTTCCATACCGAACAGGTAAGCTAATGTCATTGGCGTAGTTTAAATTTGATTATGGGGAGGTTTTCAAGGTAGCTGTGCAAGGGAAGGGGATAGATCGGCGTTGCAGGGGGCCTACTCTACTACGGAAGTGATACGGAGAGCGGAGCGCCCGTAACTTCGGCCGAAACTACGGATTTCGCTTTGGGAGTAGGCCAATACAGGATGCATCAAAAAGCTTATTATAAGTATGGCTATTTATTCCGTGGTATGGCTTTACTTTACATAAAATGCCCGGTTTAAGTTTCTACCGACTTATATTTTCATTTTTATAAACGAAAGTTTGTTCATGTTCTTACCTACCTACTTTATAAAAGTACAGTCGTCTGTCAATGCAATATAACTGTTGACCTTAGCCGATATACAGGTTTTCATTTCATCTTCACGCGCCTAGCCTTTTCCATTATGACTGAAGTATTAATGTTTTTAATTAGTTCTTAATCGGGTCAGGTTCACATTGTGTCAATACTATGTGCCTTGAAAATGTCCGCTGAGTACATGTGTGTCGGTTCGTCACACTATAGGCGTCCTTGTCACACTGGCCAGTGTGTATGAGTGTGTTGCGACGCCCGCGCCGATTGTTATTGTCAAGTATGTGTAAACAAAATCGAATCATGCGCCGATGTGACAGCGGCGCGTTATCCACGTTACGTTATAAATCAAATTACAATCGTATCTAAACATTTTTGAGTGTTACGTTAATTTACGTTAAAAGATAGGTTTGACATAATTTTGACAGAAACCAATTATTATCAGATTACTGAAATTATAAGTTAATTCGAAACGAGAAAATGAAATGTCTCGAAACATGATTTGTTGTTAGGTATTTGTTATAATGATGAGTGAAGTTAACCAAAAACATGAGCGCTACCTAAAAAGTGTAGGTTTAGGCATTGGATTATAGGGTGGTTATCGATACGGTATGAAATTAATAAAACGAACGTTTGTAATAGCTTAACAAAAACTCAATATGCTCAGTAAAATATTAAAACATGAATGAATAGGGTAAAAAGAGCCGATTTTGAAGACCCAGAAAAAACAAAGATTTGGCGACTCTGGGTGTGTTTGCTTAGTAATACTACTTTATTCTAAAAACGGCTGTAACCGTATGAGGTCATTTGGTTATTTGGAAACATTCTGGTTAGCATGACTCACCAAATTCAAGGTACGGGGACATCAAAGCACAACCGTGCACTGGCTTCGACACACACCGGCAGCAAACACATAATTAGAATTGTATTATTGATTTACCTGCTTAATTATGCATGCCTATGAGGTCGCTTTGTCAGCGGAGATCTACGACTTTAGATAATAACTGATCAGTGAAAAAGTAAATAGATTTTTGTACGTGATTTGCTTAGAAGAAGTAGAGGAAAAAGTTTTTGAATATTCATAAAATTCAAATAGGAAGTCAGTATATTCAGAGGATGAATTTTATAGTCCCGACACCTGCTTGCCTTTGGTTCCCTGCTAACCCTTTTGTTTTAAAAACAGCAAGCAGCTTTTCTAGAGGCAGGTCCTGGGTTCTGTAGTGCAAATAAAAATAATCTAAACTTTGTGTTTTAGAATTATTGTAACTACTTATTTACCTATTAATCTAGTAAAAATGCTGCTTTGAGCTTTGAAGTTGACGAATTATGTAGGTATGTAAGTACCTACGTCTTAAAAATGAGTCGCCCCGAAACCACAAAGACAAAAGACCGTTTTGTAACTATGAGTAATGATTTAAGGAATTGGTATTTCTGTACTTACCCACTGTCATGTAACCAATATGTTGCAACACCCGCAGTTACATATTGCTAAAAGCTGATTAAAAGATGATTTCTACATTTACCTTTTTGAGTTTCACGTTTTTAGTGAGATAAGATAAGATAAGATAGTATTTATTTTGTAAAACATGAGTACAGTATGAAGGTCTTATAATTAATACTTATGTGGTGGCTACACGTTTTGCCATTTATGGCGTACAAAATTAATTGCGATAGACAAACAATACATAAAAAAAAATATATACAATGTCAAAATTTAAATTAACAGTAGTGTAGATTTTTTGTG
Organism: Xanthia icteritia; assembly: GCA_949128155.2. Classification (NCBI taxonomy): domain Eukaryota; kingdom Metazoa; phylum Arthropoda; class Insecta; order Lepidoptera; family Noctuidae; genus Xanthia; species Xanthia icteritia. The sequence goes on along the minus strand of OX421938.2, from coordinate 8,414,730 downwards.
GTAACAAATAGTAAAATACGATGCCTTTTTTTTGGTGTGAAATTATAATTATAACTTCTCCCGCTCTGGGTGGATCGGGAGGGCGTGTCAGACTCTTACTGACTAAAACCCACCCGTGTTCCTTCAGTTGCCTGTACGTTACCAGGGGCCACGATATCCCTTCGGACTTTCCAGCAACCTCGGCAAAATATGATGTCTCACCAAGACCTAAGCGGAATTTACACATTCACAATCCTCGATTGGTTTCTCATTAGAGTCTCCAGTGTGGTTTTCCTTCTTTTCCTATTAAATAATTATTTGACTATTTAATAGCAGGAAATTAATTTTAAATACCGCATGTAGTTAGTCAGTTTTCATGAAACATTATCAAAATTATGTATAGAGGTGAATCATGTATTGTTCTTTTGTTTCAGGAGACGGGAACTGCTGGAAACTTATTGCACTCAGACTTTCCTCCGTTTAACAAGATACTAAAATAGTAATTTACAACCAGTTATTTATCTAGGTTCATATTTTATTTTATTCTATTCATTCCAGGCCCAGTGTGCATATCTATAAAACGGATAAATAATATACCAAACTTCCACTTTTTTACTGAATTTATCTAACTATCATGTTTGGTAGATACCGTTGCAGTTGGTACTACGCATGTCATAAATTCAGTTCAGTATTTCATGATTTGTAATGTTATGTATCGCCACGTGTCCTCTACTACTTGTTAATAACAATCCCGAAGTTGTATTATTAACTTTCACAGTTTAAGAGAGAACAGGGCCTGCGAGGAATTTGAAGAATAGGTATTTGAAGAAACTATTGCCGTCGTGTTACCTCAAGTCTTCCCCCGTAGAGTGCATAGGGACAGCTGCAGCTCAGACCGATTATATCACAAAAAGAATTACGAAATCGATGTATCGTATTCCCCTTTTTTCTCCTCGAAAACTGGGCTGATTCAATATTTCTAGTCTAGGTTCCTATCATTTTCTTTTATGTTAAAAACTTTCCGAATTTGTCTGGTAGTCCTCTAATCACGGTGGTAAAAGTTGGGCATTTTTTGTAATTTTTGGAGGGTCATATTTTCTTTACCAATAAGTTGCTGAAAAAAAGAAAATAATAGGGACACGTCTACAGCAGACCTAGATTTTATGAAAAAAAAATGATTGCTCTAGAGGATAGTTTATTCAGGAAGAAAAAGGGAATACATTTGTATTGAGAATCGCATGCCCTGTTCCCTCTTAATAACTTCACTGCAAAATAGTCGGGAAATGAGTCATTAACCGTTGTGTTCACAACTTATGAGTAAATTATAGGCAGTCTGTTATCGGTTTATGTTCCTATTGCTTTATTTTCTTGTAATTTTTCTTTTCCAAAGTAAGCTAAATGTATTAAATCGTTTTCACCTACCTGAAAAGGATGAGCTCTAGTTGAGCGTAATTAATGATTCCACTGATCTGTAATATTTCGTAAATTTTCGTTTACCGACTCAAATGCAGTGCCAATAACTGATTCTGCTGCCCTTTATCATAGTCTTAACTTCTTAACGATAAATTAAAAAAAAACATGAACATAGGCGCTTGGCTGCTCTGCACTGCATCTGCATTGTCCAGAGATAAACTTGCAAAAACAAAGAATAACTGGAAAAACCTAATAACTGTTCCCAGTCAATGACTACTTAGCACGTTGGCGATAAGAAGCGTCCGTTACTATTTATTGGGCATCGTGCCGGGTTTAACTGGGAATATTTTAACCAGGAAAACCCGCGGTCGTAACTTCTGTTGCTAACTCTGTATATACCTTTGGTATCTGAACTACCAGAATTTTTGTCATGCATTTGTAAAGATTCTTGCAAAGAAAAGTTTTTGCTCACCTATTGCTATTGATTATCCGGAGTTTGGCAGACTGTTAAGATAGGTTTTGTATTGAATAGCCTTTTATAAATATACTGGGTATTAGCCTTTTGCTGGGTAGGTCGGTAATCGGTACTTATAAGAACTCACAACAAACGCAAAGACGCTAATGCGTTAGTTGTTTGTAGGTACAGACGCCAGCACATCAGCCTACTACAATCTGTCAAATTTCTTTAATAGATTTTCAACTTTATCACTAAAGTATAAGGTTCAAAGTTGATTGAGAAAATGCGACCGTTTCGGGTAGGTTGACCTGCTGGCGTCTGTACGTAAATAATCTATCCAATATAAGACTACGCTAAAAATAGTTATAGGGTGAAATTTGTAGAGTACGTAAAGTAATGTTATCAGTTCATTATATTTATGTGCACGCCAATTGGCTTATTTTTCAACGCACCTATTTTGTTAGTCGGTATATATGTGCTACCTATGACATGTATGTATACGCTATAATATATGCCTAGATTTCGTTTAATGTCGGAAAAAAAGATTAGTTACCAACTTTTGTTTAGTTTTATTTTTGAAAGAAAGATAAAATGTTTTGTTACCTAACTAAAGAAATTACTCAATTTCAGACATCTGACATCAGTCAGAACGGGATATCCAGTATTATCTAATTCAAAAACTCATTCCAATCTTTGGCTCATTGAAATATGGGAAAAATAAAATACCTAATTCCTACATTACCAGTAGGTAAGGTAGGTAGCTACGTACTTAGCCTTTTGATAAGGCGAGAACGCAACTGAAACACAAAAAATAAATGGGATTTTAAAACATGAAAGAATTAGTAAATGCTGTAATTTAAATAACCTAATGTCGAAGCTACAAGGCACGTGTAGCTACACAAAAATACAACAGTATTGAGTTGAAGAAATAAATATTAGCCCACGTAACGTGAAATTCTTAACATTGGATGTAGTACGGAGGCGAAGCACCCAATATCCTGCTTCCTACAGATGTCAGCTCGATTGTACGCGTTGCTTCCTATTGCTAAACGAAAAGGTTATAACTACTAGATAGATAGCGGGATATCCTTTCAACTTTCCAGTTTACTTATGTAGAAACATACTTTCTATATATAAAAATTAAATGAAACGAATGATAACAACTCAGATAGGCTTATCTAAGGCATCATTTTGCCCAGTGTGGTACAGCCATGTGTGGTGAAATGGGTGAATAGATTGTAAGCAGAAGTTACCCACTTCTACTAAAGATACTCGTATGAGGCCCACTTGCTCATTCAGGGGTTAGCTAAATAACTCGGGAGTTAACAGCTAACTCAGGTTTAATCCAAAGAGAATTACTGGATTAACCCTGAGTTAGCTGTTAACTCCGAGTTAGCTGTTAACGCGCAAGTGGGCCTTAGTAGATTTTTCTTGATGTTTGTTAGTTTTTTCATTTCGTACCATAAATGCGTTAATATGGTACTCCTAGGTTCTTATTTACAAAGCTATCGGAGCTGATTACAATTCTTGATGCATTTATTTTCACCGCCTTAGAAGTTATATCTTTCGACGGGCCGGCGCCATATCCGCTACTATGACAAAGAGAGGTCAATCAAGAGTTCATTGAATTAACGAACACGTATTTTAATTACACTGTTTATGTAGGACTTATTATATTTACTGTAATGCATTGAGTAGGTACCTACTTACGTTCCTAAGTAGGTATCTACTTTAAGCTGGAGCAACAAGCCTTTTGCCTGGTGATATAGTGGTAGGTACTAGGTACTATAGCTACCGGGATTTTAATTAAATATGCCATTAACTTATAAAATATTCGGAAAGGTTGCATGATATAGCCATGCAGTCTAAAACCTCTACAGGACCTATGGTTGATCCACTAAACTGAAATATACCTACTTGACGCATTTATCATAATTTACATAAATTGGATCAAAATGTTTGTTTACGATACAATTTACAACTATTTATGTGTGAAAACGAAACGTCAGCTTATTATAATGATTTCCTATAAAAAATGCCAAAACAAGCATCTAAATGCGCTATTTAATATTAAAATATGCACTATAAAAGTCAGAATATGCAAAATGTTGTTGAAGACTGTATTAAAAAAAATGGAAGAATCGTATCGTATTTTTAGCACTGGCACGTTGTTATCTCTCCAATACAGATGACAGAGACTCTCGTGATACAGTTTATTACTATTATGAGGGATAGGGCGAATCAGTCCAAAGAAAACCGAACCATTTTTAGAATCTACCATTTCACTTTCTCCATCGTTTGACCTGCCTAAATTTTATTGTCAAAACAACTTTAAACGAGCTTATTATTAAATAAAATAAATACTTGAAAAAGTTACTACAAACAAGTAATTATGATTGAACCTGCAACCACCACTTATTAAACCACCAAGTAAAACTTATTAAACCATCAATATTAACGTTACAATTCATCCACATGCATAGCAACAAATTAATCGTAAGTGAATTAATTAATGCAACTTCTATCCAATTATCAGCCTATTCATTTAGGCTAAACAATAGACATCATTGATACCTGCACGCGTAGCATGACAACCATAAAAACGGGTTTTCTTCGGGTTTTGTCGACGGAAGAATAGACAAAATGATGATACAAAATGACAGATAAACAATCACAATCTGTCATTTTGTCTATTCTTCCGTCGACAAAACCCGTTTCTATTGTGGTCATGCTAAGCGTGCTGAAGAGGATTTCATCCGATCAACGGATAATCAAACTACCGACACGACCTGCTTATCACAAATGTCTGTAAGTAGGTATGACTGTCTTTCTTATCTGACTGAAACTTTCTGTACGTAGGTACGTAGAGGTACCTAATATAATTTATAAGCCAAACAATCCTAAGACTGGTTTTTTTTCCGACTTTTGTTACGACTATATCCAGTCTAACCAGACGCAGATGAAAATCAGGATTTTTCACGGTTTGGTGGCCATGTGACCTCTTCAACCCAATTAACTAGTGGAGGACACTGATGCTACCGGTTAGACTTGTTTTCAGACTTTCGGACTTCTGACAGCCCAGGCCAACAGCGTCTTACGTGCTCTCCAATACTTAGTATCAAACTGAAAAAAATAAAAAAAACTTAGATAGAACGTTAAATAATCTCATTGCGTACATTCAATTTAATCAAGTCGTCACAATACTCACATATGAATGTCTTGTTAGTGCTTTGTAACAGTGGTTACGTGAGCTTAGCCAAGTTGCGAAAGCACAGTTCGCACTGAAACGAATTTAGCGCGAGTCGAACAGGAAGCCAAATGCGCGGTACTATTGCCGAGTTATGTTCTGCTAGATGTGTCTTGATCACATATAAAATAAGTACATATACACTTTCCTTCTGTCTTCTTTGTCTTGTCACATAATTTAGTCTTGGTTTTGGTAAAATTGCTGGTGGTGAAGAAAATAACCTAGGTATATAGGTTATTTTGAAAATTTTCGATTAAGAACTAGTTTTTGAGTGGTCCTTGCTACTTGTGCAGTCTAAAAACCTGAGAAAATCTTAAAGTTGTTTTGGCTCATTTATCTCTAAATAAGATTTAGAAGAGTTTTTAATTAAAAACCCATGCCTATCTATTAGTAATGTACCAATGCTAATGTAAGTGCCTTCATTAGAATCCTCAAGTATACCTACAGGTAGGTACTGCTAGTAACAAGTGAACGTTGCTTGCTCCCCGTCATTTCTAGTCTACATAAGTCTCGGTGCATTTGGTAAGACGCTCAGTGAAAGTGATTGCGCGGATGTCGCGTGCGACGGCGCAGGCGCACCCGCCGACCTTGCCATATAGGCGGCGTGCGCGACGCATCGCGTAGTGCGTAGCTACCGGTTGTACATCGTGCGAGGCTAAGCAGGGATTCAGGGTCTTTTAAAGACCGGTAGCGAAAATTTTGAGGGTCAAAACAAATACAGCAATTTATTACACCTATTTTAAGGGTCAAACATTCATGCGTGAACTATTAAGTCAGGTGTGACTAAATTGAATCAGGTTATTATGTGCACAGTTCACGTTGTACCGCCAAATGGAAGGTGCAATACCTATACAAGGGTCTTTCTATAAAGGCGGCTAATGTCTCCCCACGCCTGCCCTGCATAGACATGGTACAGATTATAACGTAGACAGATGTAGAACTCTTACTCTTACATCTTATAGAGTAAATTTTACTAAAGGTACAAACATAGTATCTGTTATAATAGAAATAAGTATCTATCACCGAACATTCAATTTCATCATTGAAAGCATGCTAAAGCTCATGATAGTCTAGACGTTTGGGTCGTTTAACATCACCTTAGAATCGGCAATCATTCAAAGCCTTACACCAAAGATAATAACTACCTACCTACTACATACTATGCCTATATTTTGTCACGTTTAGTGAGATTGAAAACTGACCCAAAATAAGTATGTACCTAAAAGGCCGAAACAATTTCAGGGCAGTGCAGTGTGATAAAAGTTTTAGTATGAATATTCTGCAGTGCACACGGTTGGTTTCTCTCAGTCAGATTTCCCTAACAATCGTAAATAACAGTCTTTACGAGCTTGTGCTTAGATAAACATGCTCAGTTTTGCAATTACAATAGTAAAATAAATACTGAAAGGTTTACCTCATCGCTTGAGAGTACCGGGTGACATATTTTTCCGTGACTTCAGCAATTACGCGCAGAGACACGCCTGATACGATCAGGTAGTTTTTGTTCCGGTAGAGGCACTATTCATATTTATGAATATTATACAATAATTTTGGCGTGGTTCAAAGTGACGTGTCGGCCTGAATCCTGGCAAATCTGTAACTTTATACGCACAGAGCTGCACTACTTACCTTGAGACCGTTTTTGCTTCTTTTTCCATAATCAATATGTCAGTTGTCGTGTTGCCACAGCCCGGTGCTACACGACCGACCACACATGGGCACCACCGGTTATTAACTTCCCTGTATTCCACGTTAGTAGAACTAACCACTAAACTAAACGGTAATATGGGTTAGTCGAGTACTTTATCAGTCGAATAGATTATAATACGTAATGCCAATACAAAATAGACGTTTAAATAAAGTCTTGATAACGCCGATAATGACTCTCACAACTTGTGGAAACATCATTTTTTTTTTTTTTAATAAACCTTTATGGCGGCTTTGCGGCACGTGTAGTTTAAAGTTTGTACCTATCAGGGAAGTTTTTATATAGGTAGGTACTTATGTTGTCTAATTTTCTTCTGCCCAAAATCACCTTGACCTTTATGTCGAAGTCTATCTTGTCATTTTTTTAAAGTATTGGCAATATTCAGGCGTGAACGTTTTGTAAATTCGTGTCAACATATTTAATTAGTAGGTATTGAGCAGGGCGATGTATTTATTGTTGAAGTTGTCTATGCGGTGACGTGTGCCATCGAGAACACCCCGACTTCCGTGAAAAGTAAATTTGTTTCATCATTAAACACTAGTTCTACCTACCTTATTCCTAACATTCAAACTAGTTACGAACTAACTTGCATCCAGATCTAGTTTTCACTTAACCGAAATAACTGGGCATACATTTTGTGCGCTATCGTAAATTCTAGCGATAATGACGTAATGCAGTTTTGTCTAACAGCATTTCGGCAGTTAACCTTAAATGTAGCTGGTAATAAAGGTCCAACAGTGAAATATTTCAACCAATCAGATTAGGCGTGTTGCAACACATTAGTATAATGCATTAGGTTAATTCAACGAGTAGATACAGAGACACAGTATTGAGATGGACGCGTATTGGCAAATAAGTGCGCGTTTGTTTGGGGGCCGCCGTGTTAGAACGGGCGACCTCTCGCCTCCGCGGCCCGCGTTCTCCTTACAACTACTAGCATTGAGGCATTTACCTTTCTTAGGTCGGACTTGTCCTCAATACGGGCCAGAAGCGTTGATTTATTACGATGCACGGTATGTCGGCTCAATTTAGAGACAAATTTTGTGCAATATGCGCCCAATCCGCGGTATGTTTACATTCTAGGCCCCGTGTGGCGTCAACATTAGCCCCGTTGGCCTGCTAAGTCGATTGGTAAATATTCTACAAATTGGTATAAATTGGTGGCAAGTAAATACTTTAAATGTAAGTATTATGACAAATTTTACAAGGCTGTTTACGGATAAATTGCTTCTAATTATTAATTAGAATCTGGTCTGGTCTGGTTCATTTCTCATACTTATAGGCATGCTGCTTGTTTCTGTAATTCAAGTTCCTAAAAGCTCTAAAACGAATAAAGTTTTTATTCCCTATCTGCAATAGAGTTATATAGTATCGAATTCTGGTTTTAGGCGCCAAATCATTATCTACTAAAACTTTACATTTTGCCCTAATTTGGACATTTTCGTTCTGTAACATTGCCAGTTCGCCCACGTTGCATGTACATATTGTTCAAAAATATGTCCAAGGTTGTATATAAAAGACCCTGGACAATATTTAAGTAACTTTTAGCTCAACAAAGATGTGCGATAAGGTCCAACAAATGAAGTATGGCTAATTAGCACATTTTTTAACAGAGGAGTTTTGTGGAATTCTAGCACAACAATTAAATGGCTACGAAATTATTTCTACTCATTAGTAATGTGTTGTTACCTTTTTAATAACTTAATAATATTACGCAGATAGATACGACCTTTCTATAATTATTTGTGAGTTTTCTCTGAACCATTGTTTTATTGTTTAACTATTCACCACCATTTTCGATACTAAATTCTACGAACAGTTTCGTAAACGTGTCTAAAATGTATAAAAACTGCAATTTACGTCAAAACGCTGAAATCTTAGATTGTTTAAAGTCAAGGTTGTGTGATATCGGCGAGGCATCAGTATTGTTATCAGCCAAAGTGACTATTTACTGTAAACAGATCGTATCGGAGGAAGCGATCTTTGTCCTCTTTGAGGCAGCACCTTGTAAACGCTTTGCCGCCTTCCTGTGACATTAGTTATAAAGCTGAAGCGATTTCTAAAGCAATTCCGTAATGAGGTAAATGTGTAGTATTGTCTATATCTATCTACTATCGATTTCTTTGTTTTCATAACAATAATACACTTCTGGACACATCTATTGGCCCACCTTGTATTTTCAGTTTCGTTTGGTCCTAGCTAAAATTTTATATTAGGTCGAGCAAAAAGTTTTTATGCAGTTTTGAACCTGGCACATTCACAATTTCATTCAATAGTCTTTTTTTGAATTTCGAACACAGAATTTAAAGAAACAAAAGATAATTTGGAGCCTGTTTGTTGATATCAAACAATCGAATACTAAGAAAACTTGGTTTTATTGGTTTACTTGGATTTAATTCTTGAAAAAGTGATTGATATCTTTGGTTTTGCAACAAACATTACTTATTCTTAACATTAAGGTGAGGTTCTATCAATAATCTATGGATACTTCACCTGAAGTCGCCGCCCAACCTGTGCACTTATTCAGGCCGGACACAGCCAAAGAAACGTGAGTGCTCAACTTAATTTAAGTCGATCTGCGGTCCGAAATGTTTATCGGAGGTACCTAGAGACTGGCGGCTTTGTTCGTCGCCAAGGAAGGCCACGATCTCGGGTCACAACTGAAAGGCAGGATCGATTCATCGTGACGACCAGCTTGAGAAATCGTCACCTTACCTCCATTGAGATACAAAACCAACTTCGCGACTTCCACGGAGTATCTGTGAGCGCTCGAACTGTTCGGAGAAGGTTAAAAGAACGCGATATGGTACCACACAAGCCAGCTAATGGGCCCAAACTAACGCGAGCCCACCGAACAGCGCGCCTTCATTTCGCACGCAGTCATTTAAATTGGACACAGCAAGATTGGAGCCGTGTACTCTTTTCTGATGAGTCTAAAATTGTGTTACATGGCAATGATTGAAGGAAGAAGGTCTACCGACGTAAGGGAGAGCGTTTCGCACAATGCTGCTTTGAAGAGAGGGTTGCTTATGGCGGTGGCTCATGGACTGTCTGGGGCGGTATATCCGCGAGCGGCAAAACTCAACTTGAGGTTGTTACAGGACCACGGCTGCCAACATTAAATGCTGAAAGGTACATTCGTGAGTGCTTAGAACCTCACGTGATACCATACGCGGACTATGTGGGCCCAAATTTCCTTTTTATGCATGATAATGCAAGAGCCCATGCGGCCGGCATCGTCAGGGAATATCTTCGGGATGTGAACATCACAGTTATGGACTGGCCAGCCAGAAGCCCAGACATGAACCCCATTGAGCACATGTGGGACGAGCTAAAAAGACGTGTTAGGGCTCGTCAGCCAGTTGCCCAGACGATGCAGGAGTTGAAAACTGCCATAGAAGAGGAATGGAAGATGATCCCTCAAAATTTCATAGAGCGGTTGATAAACTCTATGCCTAATCGTATGAGAGCTGTGGTAGATGCCCATGGAGGCAACACGCGTTATTAAATTAAACCTTTATTTGATAAAACATGTTTTTTATTCAAAAATCAATTGCCTTTAACAAGGCGCATATCCGACTTGTTAGGCGTAGCTCCATGTCGTATGGTATTCTGAATTCAAATTTAAAACAATACGATCGAAAAAGATGGTAAAATGTATCAGGTTTAAAACTGCATCAACAGTTTTTGTTCAATCTAGCAATCATATTTCGGTAGGGGCCATCGAAACCTAAACTCTAAGGTGGGCCAATAGATGTGTCCAGAAGTGTATTATACTAGAAAAGCTTTTATCTACATCTTTGACATTTTTCGTAAATCTGGTAGTATTTTTAACTTAACAAGAATAACAATTTAATTATTTGCATAATATCTTTAAAAAAAACACCAGTCTTAAAACGAAGATGTTACAAGACATGAAGTGACAAAACATTTTTAAATCATCACGTGACTGCTATTTATTTTCTTATCACGTTCACTGCTAAACGTGATGCTGTTAATGACCGCGACAATATTATCGATGTCCGAGCTTTTGACATAATCACCATACACAATAATAAGATAGGTGGTCGTAGAATTTATGTAAGTACGACTAGGTAATTTATGTAAGTACGATTAGAGGCCAAGAGCATCTTGATAAAACTCCCAATTGGGCAATTCTACCAGCAAAGAACCTACCAGCTGGGCAATACCATAAATCCTAGTCGGAAAAATCGAAGCTGTCAGTCGCGCTCGCGACATCTTTTGCCTTACATAGCTCTGACGTGGGTGACATTGAACGCTCGACCCGATTAAGCATAAGCAGACGATTCGCGAGGTCGCGAATCCAATGTTCACACTGTCCACTGTCCTACTCTAAAGAGTTATTGTTCCATCATTCTCACACCTAATTACAGCTGTATAATCATTGATTCTTCTACAGAACTACTACAATGTAATTGAGACGATGAATTACCTTTATTATCGTGATATCGTCACTTATTGAATTTCTAAGCATTATAAATGTCGAGGATTTAACTTGTAACACCAATGTTTACTAAAATCAATAATTAGAATTTAACGTTTATGTAGGGCTCTTGCTAGGGATAATAGCATATATGGCGGAAATAAGATTTTAATCACTCTAAAACAGTGCGAATTTACTTGACTTTCCCTCAAAGTTGGCAAGGTTATACTTAGTTTGAACGTTCGATAGAGTATAGAGTAAATACAAGTTAGCCATTAAGCAGTTGTAGTGCTTCTAGTTCAATTAACGGCACATGACTGCTAAGATAGCGATCTAAGTATACTTATATATTGTCCAGTATTGAGGTGTAAAGGGTGAGTCGCACGCGACCGACTAGAACCTGCGACACCGGTTGCGCTCGGACCATTTCTGATGGGCTCATTGTCGGTCACTCAGTGTGCAGCAAGATGCCAAGTTATTTATACATTGCTTGTAATAGTTTTTTGAAAGGTGAAGAATAAAATACAAACATAAAGGGCAAGAAAGATAAGATGTTTATTGATAGGAGCAAGTTGAATTACTGTACTTGGGAGCATCAATAAATTAATTTGAGATATTGTGTATGGACTAAGCGGTAAGCGGCTGAAATATGGCATAATATGTTTTTTTTTTTAAATAAAACTATTGTTTGAACTAGAAATAACCATCCAGTTATTCTTAATACCTAATTAGCAGTTTTCGAGTGATTGTTAAACTTGGTTTCCAAATGTTGCTAAACCCTGAAGAATCGCACCGTACTAAAAGTATTTTGTATGATAAATCGCGCATCTGATGCTGATAACTTATTTTCTTTACACTACACTCACCTACCTAAACTTTACCTACAAAGTTTCTCAGATAAGCAGAATAAAATCTAAACCTTCGAAAAGGTAATCTAAACTAATATATGTATATCACTATAATATTATAAATGCGAAAGTGAGTTTGTTACGTTTTCACGCTAAAACGGTTGAACAGATTTGGATGAAATTTGGCACATGGGTAGACCATGACTTGGATTAGGTCATAGGATACTTTTTATCCCGATATTCTTGCGGGATCGAGACATACGCGGGTGAAACCGCGGGGCACAGCTAGTAATCCTAACTAATATTATAAATGCGAATGTGAGTTTGTTTGTTTGTTACGCTTTCACGGTAAAACGACTGAACGAATTTGGATGAAATTTGGCACATGGGTAGACCATGACCTGGATGTCTATGTCTATGATGGACTATGTCCTACATAGGATATTAGATTTATCCCGATATTTCCACGGGATCGAGACATACGCGGGTGAAACCGCGGGGCGCAGCTAGTGTCATATAATACTCCAGCTTTCATAAAGATTTCAGTCCAAATGTTTCCATTTCAATGATAAAGGTTCATCGTAACATAGACTAGAAAGAGGTCAAACGACGCGTCGAACAACTTAATTTACGACGTCTAGGCCAAATAATAAATTCAATCCAAAATCAACAAATTATTATAACATTTAAATAAAACGGCCGAATCGTATGGTGCCAAAGTTTCATTTTGTTCGATGTTTATGGTTTTTTTTTCATTCTACAATTTAGCAATGTAATTTATAAGAAAGGACGAATTAGTATTCAAACATATACGAGTGGCCACATAAAAATATCAAATATTACAGTTGGGTACCTACTTAGTCGTATGTTTCAATACAACTGTTACTAACTATTACGCCATTTGTTTTGCAATTTGCTGAACACAATGCTTGTGGTCGGTGGAACGTCTGCTGGATTAGTTCATAGCCACAATGTTACATTTTCAAATTATCTCCACGTTATAGGCGTGATAAGCCTCTTCGGATTTCAATTAAATTAAATTTTATAGAATAATTCATAGGGTACTTTTGTAGGGCTGTATCATCCACATCATATTGTACCTACTGAGATAAACAATCTTACTGCTAAGTGTTTATAACATTATCTTAAGACCCTTCGTTGAAGTTTATTGTCAAGAAATGTAATGCCGTGTATGCAAATGCAATACAAACTAATCAGTGTGTTCTTTCTCAACGCAATTTCCACGTGTAACGGAAAAATAACCGCAAAACTGATTATAGTTGTAATCCGATAAACACTATTGATTTACGAAGCAAACAGTCGAGTTTCCAATTTGAATCCATCCAACTGACGTGTGCGGCCAATTATTTGTTAGCACGTTAAAATAGGGAGTATAATATAGTGCTTGTAAATCAATAGGACGATAATGTAAATCGTCTTGATTGTGATCTTGGCTGTCGCGAGCATGATGTCACTTGCTTGTGCGCAGCGACAAGGCCTCGAGACTGCCTCCTTAGTTTGAGCTACACCGGTAGACACATGAATTTATAATGTGATATATTTATGTGTTTCTGCCTATAACATTGGAGTTGAATTTTCGAGTTTCTTTTCTATCATATTGTGACAAATTGGCAGTTTTTATAGCGCATCCTTGACTAATGTAGGTATATTTCGTACCTACGTAGTCCACTGTTTTGTTCTCACAGAAAACGCAGTAATTTCATCCATTTTCCCGGCCTTTTTTGGAACTAGAAATATCCGGTATTACAAACAGTTGCTAAATGCTGCTCTATTCTTACAAAATATTCAAAAGATGTAAAAAAAAAAAATTGAAGGTTCATATAACAAATTAAACTATTCAAACGTTTTTCTTTTATAGCAACATCGTGGGAAACATTATGATTTACCTCTATCGGTTGCACGACTGTCAGCTGCATCGATATGACATATTATTATTTTAATATAAATAACAATTACATTAGCATACTAGTTTGACGCCATCGGACCCAACTTCCAGTACATCCACACATTCTCACCATATTGAGCGTAACAACTTAATTTAGAAGTTTGTGTGCTCGATTTGTGTTTAATTTTTAAACGGATCTCTCTACGTATTGAGAGGCTGCCAACCTGATGTCATAATCATGGCTTGTTATTATATAACGACTGGTTTCAAGTATTTTTTGTGTTCTCATTTTGCTTTGTTACGCGTTTATGTCAAATTGTTTGACGGTCAGCCCCCTAATTGTTAGCGATTTGAAAACTTCTAAAAAGCAATCCGCGAAAATTAATACACAGTTTGCGTTTTCATAGTATCTTACAGGAGAAGTGGGTGGTGTTAATTGCTAAGCAGTTTTTACTAGTTTTGATCATATTATAGTAAGTGAACTACGTATCCTCCTGTCATTCTACCTACTATTCTTTGATAAACACATAAATTTTATTCTATAAAGACATCAATTCTTGATTCACTTATTTTATTCATGCGATGTTGTCAAGCTTGTCTTTTTAACGGGTTTATTGTGCATATCAATATTGTAATTTGTCGATTATTATGATTTAAGGCTTTATCGTGCATGGCAAAGCGATGAGTCGAAAACATTCTAATCTTTATTCATAAACTAGGTAAGAAGTACCTTTGTAAAAATTATGATCAATTATGTTTTTTTAGGCCAAGCTCTAAATGAATTCTAGATACTTTCTGCATTTGAAATCAAAAACTTTTTTTGCGCACTGGTTTTAAAATTTTCCATAAGTATATGATAATTTAACACGGTCACAATTTATAGAACTCCATACATCGTACATAGAACTTAGGCCTCTTAAAGAACGCTTCGAAAAATGGGCGGTTGCAGGAAATTTTCCTACGATCACCATGTTAAAGTTATCCAGAGTCCAACCATTGTTATTAAGTGGAAAAATTCCAAATCATTGAAGGTTATAAATATTTACAATTATGAGGCAAAAGAAGTTTTGTGTCGCTGACATTACAGTAGATTGTCACAATGATACCTGTGCCTACCACGGTCAAATTGAGGGCAAATTGAGCTCATAATTAAATACAATGTTGCCTAAGTATAGTGTTCCTAGTTGGAGTAGTTCCTTAGTGGAAATATACTATATGCAATATCCTCATTTGTTTAGTTTAAGATCTGAATAGCACTGTTAGGCGTGGGGACTGTTCCCGCTATATAATTACGCAACACATTTTTGTAAACGATTACGACAAATTTGTTTCATTTTGACAGTTCAACAACATACATTGCGTTATTTGCGTTGTTGAGCAGATTTTTTTTTCGAACTTATGAAGCAATTGATTAGCAATATGTTTCAATACGATTCAAATTCCGATTGATTGTGTATTACGTAACTAGGGTACGGGTAGAGTTAAACTAACAAATTTTTGTTGGGAGTTGAAGTTGCCATTTCGTTGTGTCCGTAATATTAGCCCAAAAATACCCAATGATGAACAGGGACTTCC
The DNA here is from genome assembly GCA_949128155.2 of Xanthia icteritia. Classification (NCBI taxonomy): domain Eukaryota; kingdom Metazoa; phylum Arthropoda; class Insecta; order Lepidoptera; family Noctuidae; genus Xanthia; species Xanthia icteritia. The sequence goes on along the minus strand of OX421938.2, from coordinate 8,399,153 downwards.
CTATGACTGCTACGATTAACTGGCTAAGGGGAAATTGTTGTTGCCTTGCTTCACCCACCGGCTGGAATTTTATGTAAGTACATAGTATGAAAGCTACTATGTAGAATGTAGATGCCCAACTTCTGGCTGTAGATAGGTACTTAATCCTTAAGTTGCCTTTTACCCATAGTGAGTAAGGATAGACTTCTACTATTCTCTACCTATCCCTGAACTATCATATTGTGTTTCATAAATATGGAAATGCCAAAAATGGAAAAGTTTTTTAAATAATTCAGGATTTCCATCCTGAATTTTGTACCTACTCTGACCTGATTTAACTAGTGCCCTAACTTTATAAAAACTAAAGATTTTTCTTTCTGCATTTTCCTACTGTTGCAGCCTGATAGCGCGAATACGCTTTTTCCATTAATTTGTAGAAAATCATGGTAAATAATATAATAATATTCACACAACTTTATTTATAAGTGTACATACTTATTTCAGTTGGCTCGTTTTTGGCGTTGTTTTTTGTTAAACTTTTACGTGCTGACCAAAGTTCAGTAGCCTATGCGCTTGAGCAGCAGGTACCTAAGGTGAAGAATGGAGGGTGTAGAATGCGTTACAGAACATGACAAAATAATTACGCAATATAATCTCAAAGAATAAAAATATTGAGAACTTGTTGTAAACATAAGATATTTTCGTTCGCTACGTGTAAAATGGTGACGCTTGGGCACTGTTAAAATTTCAAAATCATGGTTACGCTTTATTACTTATTTGTTTTGTGTTATTGCCATTAAAAGTACAAATCATACTTACCTACCTTATTTATAATATTTACATTAATGATATAGGATACGTTGATATAGTCTTCTGGCATTATCGGCCTCAGTGTATCGGCTTCGCTTTTTGGCATTTCTAGAGTTCCACCTTGGTGTATCATTACACCACCGTACCTTAGCTGGAACAAAAAACAAGAATATATTGTTAAAACTTTATCTAATACCTTTTATCTTAAATTTTATTTTTATATATAATTTATTTAGCGATGATATTCGCTAAATAGTTTTAACACATTTATTCTTATTTCTTGTTCCAACTAAGGTTTCTTGGGTTGAAGCCCAAAACCCGCCTCTTAGGGCGGCACAACCTCGCTTAGTTGTAAACATACTACATTACAACTTCTCGAGTTAATTCGTTGTATTGTAGGGCGTTTCCCGCCAACGCCTCTAAAACACTTGTGTGATCATGTAGCAAATCTCGGGTAGCTTCTGAAGCAGTCCTGACCTCTCGTACACAACCATTTAAATTAATCCAAGGAATATGATCATAACTGAGTAATTATGCCCGTAATGTGTCTGTTTTGTCTGGAAACTTGTTATTTTGTTAATTGTTTTGCTAACTGCGTTAATGTCTTTATAGAATTGTGATATCTCAGTGTTAATGTACTCTTCTTATAACAACTCGTGAGTGCCTGAACTCTTACTTTGTATGCCCATTTTTCTATTTATCACTGACTTGTAACTACTTATAGTTTAATGGTCGTGTGGGTGTTATGGACATGATTAGTAATTAATTCAAGTATATCACAGACTTCGGTATGTGGGTGTTGGTATTCTGTAATAAAAATGGCGTCCATTTGATGTTACTATTAACGTCTCGCTCGGTGTTGCATCAAGTGAAATGTCACAGAGTTACTAAAATAGTTATTGATAAGCCACTAGAAGGGTCAAGTGGCTTTTGTTATAAAATGTTTAATCATTACATTCTTGAAAGGGTTATGATTAACTTCTAAGAACTGTCCAAGGTCCTACCCATTGGTGATCTGAATAGAGAATAAGGACTTGGGTACTTACAATAATTTAAGCTCCCGCTTTTTTAGGAACCTTTTTAGAAAAATATAGTTGCACATTTCAGCAATCGAAAATTTTCGTTAAACCGAGTTTTAAACTTAAAGAAGTCAAATGCCGTATCCAAAAGTCAGTGGTAAGCAACCTTCGGTGAGAACTTGTTGTGGGCGTGCTCGGTCTACTAAGTACAAATAGCTGGCCGCCCCGGTCAACGCGTGTAGATACACCACCGAATGATCTCTCGCTCCTATACCAATGCAATGTACATAATAATTTCTAGAAAGCCCCAACTGACTCGTGTTCATTTGCTTAAACTTTCAATTTGATATGAATTTATGATCGAGTCTCTGTTTTCTCTCGATACTTTCTTAGTTTTACGATTTACTCTATCAACCAGCATTTTCAAGATTAATTAATTTTAAAAAGTGACTGAGTATGGTACCTATCTTGATTCTTGATATAGTAGGTAATATTTATTGGAACAGTGATTGGCGGTTACTGTTGCTACACGTGTTAATTTCCATGTTTGTTTGTTTGTTTATACATAATAGTCTCTTGGTGTGTAGGTGTATATTTACATACATTAGATAGTTAATCGATTTGGCGTTCGCTCAAATGGAATATTGATGTTAAAATAACGATTATTTTCGGAAAACTTGTTTTTTTTGCCCACATTGTTTCATGTAAAATACTGATTTAAACCGTATGGAAATAGTTGCTGCACGCGCCCGAACGACCAAAACTATGTGACATCACAAACTGTTGTGTTTACAGACAAGATGCCAGACTACTTCCTTAATCTTAAGCGGCGGTAACATTTAGTAAAGATAAAATAAATTAATGATAATCTCATACAGAAGTGTTTGCTTTTTAAAACGCTACAAAACTGTAAATTACAATGGAGCGCGATGAAGAGTGTGTATAAATTTCGCTGGCATTCCCACACACTAACGTCACCCGGCCGCGTACCTACGCAGATGTCCTGTGCGTCTGTGTGAGTGTACGTAACGTAAATACACCTCCCTTGATTGACTTACCTAACATCCTTTGGACGTTATAACGACCCAGTAGAGTTCATTTTAGCGTGTGTTTAATTTAACAGGTACACGAATAAGGTTGTGTTACTGTACCGTATTGTTTCACGTTTACGTGTCTCTGTGTGGCGAGGTTAAGTAGAGCGGCGTTATCTTAGAACAGAGATTCCGTGGAGTCTGGATTAACGATAAAACAATATGTTGATGTAATATTTGTCTGTATTTGCCTATCTACTAAATAATTTATTTTAAATATTTTGTAATATACACTTACCTACTATCAAAGGTAAAATAGATAAGTAAGTACTAAACACAGAAATAGTAAATCAGCAAAATGGCAAAGCTAAATGGTTACATAGAAAGTTGGTTTGTAAATTGTTTAACTCTAACGTTATTCAAATAATCGTGATGATTTCACATGATTTAAAAGTTACGTCACACCATGTAGGTACCTGCTACACAAATAATTACGTTTCATAATTACTGAGGGTTTAGAGCATTGTCCGTACAGTCTAAATGTCATCGAACGGGGTTTCGCAAGAGCGTCAATCACGGGCGGTCACCTACTTTCGCGATCGACTCGAGGCGATTAGTCGACTACATTCACCGAGGCCTCGGATCACCTCTACGCAACAATTGTTTCTGTAGGAATCTTTTATTTATGGCAGCGTGGAGTTGCGCCTGTGTGAGTGGGCCGTAAGCGACCGTGCCCGTGTTTTACCTGTATGATAAAAATCAACATTAATTTCAACCATATTCATATCGTGATAGAGTCTTAATTCTGTCGTGCAGAACAGACTCAGAAATGCCCTACCGGCAATAAGTCAACGCTCGAACTCGCCTGTTTGACAAGATTCCAACCGCGTCTGTCCTGTTTGTTTATTGTAATCGGTTTGACAATGAGCTTAAGGTGCGGTTTCGAGTGATCTCCTGGCTCGCGCTCTCTTGTGATTGTTCTCGGCTACTCGGTGCGAGACTGTGTTTGTGTTTGTATATACGTCATGTATACCGGCTTACTGTAGATTCGCCTCTTAGCATTCATAATTGCTTGGCGACCGAGCGGCTTTTAAAGCTTGCCGTTGATTGGTTTTTATTCGCGGTTTGAATTCAGTTTTTATTTATCCGTAATTATCGAAATCGTTACAACGAGTTAGGTTATACGCGTTGTTATTTGATGAGAAAAGGCAAGGTTTTAGTTGAAAAGACAACATAAAGCGGTTGATAGTCAAAGACAATCCTAGTGCAGATAACGGAAGGTCAATGAGGGATACGTCAGACGATTGAAATGGCGCGCTTCGGCAGTTGGTTTGATGTTGCGTCGCGCGGGAGGAGCGTGTCGCGGCGGCATAGCGGCGTCTCTGTCGCGCGCTCCAGCGACCTCCTTGGATGTGCGGCCTGCAAGGTCGGCCGCCTTAATTAATAAACTCACCGTAAAGTATTTGAGGTCGATCGGAGAAGCGTCTACAATCTTACTCGAACCTTTGTCTAGTTATTGACCCGTACGCGTCGAACGATGAAGGTTTTTTATTGCTTTATTCTATGTATTGTGGGACTAAAAATAAATGCTCAGCTAATTAAATATTTTATTCAAACATTAGTGTTTATACATGCTGGTTATTTGAGTTTAACTCGTGCAGTCTGTTTTCTTATTGTGTAATGCCCACATTACTTTGTTTTATTGTGAGATTAAAGTGAACGATATCACTTTAATAAACGTGCTTGTCGTTTATAAAAGGTATTAAATAGTCATAACAATGCACAATCTATGCAAATTGTATATAGCATAGACTTCCCAGTGAAACTGGTAATGGTAAAATAAAAAAATGAAAGTTTTTTTACATACCCTTCGGTAGTGAATTAAGACGTTTCAACATATCCGTGTCTGATCAAATCTTTAATGCATTGCTCTGTCGCAACCACCTTTATATTTATGAACTGGCTACGAACTATCACTTACATGCTTTTATTAAACGTCACGTGATAGTAAGTAGCCATCTTTTTATTTTATGTCAGCGTGTAAAATTATGATGATATTCCTAATTTTGAGTATAATAAAAATGGTTTTTATGTCTAACAAAACCGCTACTAATTTAAGCTATGGAGTTGTATTAAAACAGTAATGTAACACGGTTACATGGTGTATAATATCTCACATAAAATAATATCAGCTTACAATCATCGCACGGACTCGTGGTGATGGCCTCTATTCATACAGAGAACGAACGCATCACCTGTAAACGCATGTTTCTTTCTTATCTACCTTTCTTTCTGTAGTTGACATTATATGAAGCATTTGAATTTTATAATTCAGACATATTATTTATACCACACCCCTTTTCGCTTCAAGATGGTACCTTCCTACTTCCAAGATAAACTAAAGCTACCTATCACTACTACAGTTGGTCAGCACACTAAAGTAAAGCTTCGTGTAGACTGGCGCGATGTGACAGCGCGACGCGACTCTAATATAGACATTTCTAAGAAAACTCCACGGTAGAACAATTACTTGTGTCGAGTCGCGCCTGTCTGCACGAGGCTTAAGGGTTTGGAATTTTCTGAGATCACCTAATTGCCTAGAATAGATCTCATGATGCTGAAGTCCAAAACCGTTTAAACTATGGGAAAACCTACGCCCCAAAACCTGGTTTTACAAGTTTTTGTTTGGCACCACTTGTTCGTATGCTTATGAATGGACCACATCCTCTTGGACTGTCAAGTCAATGATAGTTTTTTTTTTTAAGTTGTTCAACAACTAAAATTATAATAAACCTAAAACAGCTTCACTGACTTCAGCTTCATGATTGCTAAGTACTTACTGAAAAAAAAACTGCATGTGCTGACGCTGCTTTGTAAGCACAGCACCAAGTGAAGGAAATAGCTTATTGTGCTTACTCTGTCGGCAAGTCTTTATTTATGCACTATTGTGACGTATGGGCTCAACAACTTATTGCACATGTCTTTGTAAGGTGCCGACGTTCTAGCTATTAGGCCTCGATTCCATTACGCTTACCGGCAAGCTTGGTGACATGTGGCATAATGCAATTTATGCTTGGAAAATTTAAATAGAGCTGGATTTAAGTCTCGTTTAATATATGTTCCGGTTCTGGCTAAGCAACCGGTTTGTATGAATAGGAAGGAGGCTTTGGCCCCAAAATTTTGGCGGCTCATCACAGGGACAAAGAGTGAGTACCTAGGTAGTTAGGTACGGTACCAAAAGTAAGAATTTTCCGATTCCATTAACACTAAGCTCCTGAATATTAAACAAACACTTGTATGTGTCAATTTCAATTAGCACGTTTTAATTAATTTCGGAGATATTTTTATGTAAAGTTTTAGACTAGATAGTTACCATGGCAATAGCACTTCTGTACCCTAATTGCATAATACACGATCAATCAGAATCTGAATCGTTTTGAAACAGATTGCTAATCCATTGCTTCTAAGTTCGAAAAAAAAATGCTCAACAACGTAAATAGCGCAATTAATGTTTTTGAACTGTCAAAATGAAACAGATTAGTCGTAATCGTGTACAAGAATGTGTTACGTAATTAGATAGCTGGTTGTAAGGAAGAGACGGCGAAACAGTTGGGCCGTCATATTGGGAACGAGGACTTGTGTATTAGATACTGCTCTTAGATATACTACATAGGTATATAAGTGTCGGTACTACTTAAAATACTAAAAGGAAATCAAGTATAGAATAATGTAATTTTTGTTATCATTGCGAAATGCGTCATTCATTAGGAATACATAAAATTATATCAGTTGTGATATATTTTATTGCTTTGATAAGAATGTTTTTATTTGAGTAGGTACCTACAGTTACGTACTAAAATTAATTTGACTTTGAAATTGTTGCAGATTAGATTATAAAGACATTTTGTTTATCTTCACTTCCTTGACATCTTTGAAGACTTTTTTTCTCGTATTTATTTTTAAATCATTAATAGTAGAATAAAATGTGATTGATCTACGAGTGTGTTTATGGGATTGCTATAAATAGCGGTTTTGCAAATTACTGGACTGACGCGGGAACCATGGCCGTGTCGAGACGTGTATTCTGTAAAATTCTCATAGATTAATCCGCAGATACGAATTAAGGTATAATAATTTTCACCGTTTGGAATGTTTGGATATAAAATCAATTGGTCTTCACAAAGTCATTTTAATAATACGGTTCTTCATCCGGTAGATATTTAGTAACTTTTCAGCATTTTTAATAGTTGTTGACGAAAAATATCTGAGTTCTTAAAATAAGGTTCTATTTAACGAAGATGTCGTGGTGTATTCTTTAGTTACCGTGCTTTCTATAGGTAGGCAGTTAACTGACCTATGTGTTAAGTTTCGAATGTGGCGTCACCCGTCTGCGTTGACAAATCATTATAATCTATGCGTAGCGTTCGGCGCTGGCACATTGTTGCCTGCTTATGTAAGTCGGAACGTCTTCCACTTTCGAATCAAGTTTATTGACACGGCAAGCTCGACAAACGCAGCCGCTTCACAGTTACATCGGCATCGCTTTGATTCTCGGACTTACCAGTCCCGGACACCGGAATACTCCGTATAAATAATTTGTAACCACAATTATGATTCGATGAAATATTTCATGCCTATTCTAGTTCCAAATTTTAGTGTAAGTACTTAGCACAGACCATAACTCATCTGGGCGGTAAACACAAGCTGTTAATTAATTAATTCGCGTACAATTTACATACATGTATTAAGATGTTTTATGTTAATTTTATGTATGGTCCGCCCCCAACTGTAGTAATTCTAAAGACGTTAGTCAAAGCGCACTCATTAAGTTTTTTATTAGCAATAAATCTAATAGCGTAAATGGTTTTGTCGCTTCACAATAGCACTTGCTAAATGCTGACTAATCGCTGCTTAAATCGCTAAGCTGCTTTCATCAACAACAGCATCGACGTGCGGTCTACCTGTGACGAACGTAGCGCAACCTCACAAAAATAAAATATTTTTCAGTTCACCGTTCACGTTTCCGGCATGTGAAATGTAATTAAACTATTAGGAAACAATTAGGTAAATAGGTACCTACTTTCTGTAAAATTCGCCGTCATTCTAATTAATAAATATTCATTGACGTAACGTTATTGTTCAGTGTTGGCTTACCTACATATAAATAGAATTGCCAAAATATTTTTTATTATTCAGTGTGTGGAAACCTCATCCTACAAATCTATTCTCCGAGACTATTGTTTTGAAATTCATAGTACACGAGTCGAAATTTTAAATAACTGAGCATGTTTTAGTGAACTCTGCTAACCGCTAAGTGTGCTTAGCGTATCATTTGAATACAACACGGGTGTTATGATAAATAAAAATTGTTGGGTGATCCGTATCATGCGTTGTTTCGATGACTATATGTGTGCTAAGTGTGTTTATTGCTTAGCATCTGGTTAGACTGGATTCCGACCTCAACTTGCATGGGAAATGCGTTTGAGCTATCAAAGCTCCCCGTTCATATAAATAGGTAATTATTTATTATGGTTAAACTGTAAACGAATAGCGCCGTTAACATTCGCACACCGGGTGCTACAACGTCTTAAGTAACAAATGACGTTTCTTACAGATTGAAAAAAAGAAAGAAAATTTAGTCATCATCCCTATTAGGACGTTCTCGCACTAGCGCTTACAAAAACCCTCAGTTGGTCATTTTGAGAGTTACATTTATGATATTTCTGCACATGATGTAGATGCATGTTTGACATCATTTGTGATCAAGAACTCATTTTACCAATTTTAGCATTTATGACGTTTTGCACCCGGTGTGCGATATGGCAAATATTTCAAGGATGACTTACATTTGATTCAATCAGTTGATTAAACTGACGTTTAAAAGCCTCTGTACACAATAGCCGATGAGTATTCGTAAAGGTAATCAAATAGTGGATAATATGAACATCAATGGCCGAATATCATCGTACATTTTAGATTCATGTTTTTATGACACTTAGCCACGAAAACGTTTTGCAATTTAATCTAATGCTAGCTGCTGACATTTTCTGATATCTCATTACCTACTACGTTGGGACATGAATATTTAGTCTATCAGTAGCGTAAAGGCTGGTAGCCTCAGAGGATGTAGATCGACAGATTATAATGACCGGCCGACTAGCGTCCTGTTAATATCCGCCCCTTTAATAGAGGTTACACCAACTCATGTATCACGATGTCTTACATACCAGTATCTTGGGTAACTATACTGCTTGTGAAGGTCAAACAGCACCCGCTCCGTGGAAAATGTAACCGCATCTGGTAAAAAAGAAGTCGACCCAACAAGAGGAAAATACTAAAAGGATAATCATAACTTCAACATTTAAAAAATATAAGTTGAATAAACTTTTGCTTAGTAAATAAAACTTAATTAATCCCCTCTTGAAATCAATTAGCAAGGGATTTTACACATGAGGTAAATAAAAATACTTTCTCATTGATTTACGGTCTAAGTAGCAATACCACGCAAATACTCCATGCCGTGGTGTAGGTCAACGACCTACGCGTGCTCGAGGAAATAGTTTCAGTTACTTCGAATGCAATTGATACACTATTATTTAAAAAAAATGTATCAAAATCGTTTATTTTCTGATTACTTAGAATATAAAAGTCACTTTATGTAGGACATAAAAACTGGGAACGTATATTATATCTTTTTATGTTTAGTGCTTTTTTCAGAGCGGAATTCTTTAAAAGTAAAAAACCGTGATTCTTAGTTGCTTAGTCTGTTGAAATGATACAAATAACAAAGGATTTTAAGCGAATTATGTGATTCTGATATTGAGTTTAAGATGTTATTTGGCTGCACGATTTTGTTTATTCGATGAAAATGTGTGAGTAGATAATACATTTTCCAAATATTAATGATTCCTACTTAATTCAAAATATTCGTGAGGCCAAAGATCGGTTTGGAGATTTTCAATTCAAATCTAGTACACTTTAGACTTACGTAGATACATCAAAAACGTTAGATTGGAATGATAATAACAACAAATCGGTATAAAAGTTATAAATAGTTAATTGTATAGCACATAACACAAATGATTGGAGCTCGGGTGAGTGAATCCACGTATCTTTCTCACATAGATACACACACGTACGTAATGTTTAGGTATATATGTATATACAATAGTCTGCGGTGGAAGCGTGTTTGTAAAGTAGACTGTAATCGTTAGTCACTGACATCGAAACGCATAGCCGAGACAAATCTTATAGATGTGACACTTTTGTATGCCGTGTATTTCGTACATTTAAACATTTTTACGAGAGTTTCTAATAATTTAATTGCAACATAAATACCTATGTAACTACTTGGGAAAGACCTATGCCTAATAGTAGACTGTCAAGATCTCCTAGGTTGTGGTCCTAGATCTTGACAATGTACAACTAGGCATAGGCTCAAGCTAGGTACATAGTCTATTATTTCTCCAAATCAACATAAATCCGCTGTTTAGTTAAAAACGTTTAAATTGTCTTTCATATTTATATTGAAATCTACAAATTTTATAATTATAGTGTTAGATTAATCACTCGGTCCATCATACTAGGTCAAAATGCAAATGAATCCAATTTGAATTTCAAATTTCTAACAAAATTAACAAAACACTCGTTTAGTTAATTATTTTATTGCATTGAGCGCTTTATCATAAAAACAATGAATGTCAATTCTGCGCCCGCGTCATCTTTGATATCATCTCGAAAGCGTACCGAGCGTGTAGGCATTTACATAGATCGCGCCCACTCGGCTTCATCCACCGCGATTTTTACTGAGATACAAACAACTATTACACGGCCGAGTTGTTGTGTTAATAGAATATGAGACAATGTACCGAGCGCGGGTGCTCCTTAACTCGCGAGTGTTTGATTTCACCCGTTGGGACAGGTTTGAGGCCGGAATGCGCGCCGTGCCGTACACCAGAGGTTAATAAAGCGCGCACTTGCTCGCTACTTTATTGCTTTTTGTGGTCATAAATAAAAACGCTTTCGAGAAATAAACAATTTATGCATTATCGAGTCTGTCAATTTCGGTGCCCGGAACGTCGGATATTTATATGGAGTAAAGCATTAAGAGTGTCCCTAATTAATTGAATATTCAGTTAAGAAATATTTAATCATTCTGGATGGACTGCTTAACTGTATTCTTTATAAAAAAAATATGAGATGCACATTATACAGGACACATTACATATTACTTCCAGTGTTTTATTTACGTGTAACCTTACACGGAATATTTTATATTGAGCCAAAGAACTCTGAGAACATGAAAACGGTAAAATACACATGAAACTTGTGGAAGTCAAATTGAATAGTTATCGCTTTCCTGTTACCGAGGCGCATGCCTACGCAGAATCGTAGCGGTCGTAGGCGCGCGCGTCACTCTGACGTCACTGCCCTACGAGGCGCTACGAGAGCTACGCGGCCCACGCGATGACGCGACACACCCTCTGCTTCTACCTACACATTTAATAAAAGTGTTATTAGTGGTAATTTTCGTACCACCCGCTTACTGAAAGTAATTTTTATCAACCTTGTTGGTCCTCAGAATACTCCACCTTCTCTACTTCGCGGGGGTGTCGGGGTTTTTTCAGTAAAGTAATAAAATAATGCTTTTAGTGTTGGATTAAACTCACGTCACACCACAAATTATTTCATCTAAAGTTGAGCGATGATGGGGTTCATGATTGATGGTGCAAGTTTGCCTAATAGTGACCCATTCACTGGATGACTTCCAGGTTATTATTAACTGAAGCTAACCCCGTAACTATCGTGGTTAGGGCACTGGATCCTATTTCTAAGCTTAGCTATAGTTTATTTTTTAATTGTCTTAAAATGCTATCACCAGTTAGCCTGCATGCAGACTCAGAGTAAATCTTCATCACTGAAAACGCCTGTAAACGCAGTATCACTATCTCAAATTCAAATTCGAAAGTCATTTATTCAAACTAGGCTGAGAATCAGCACCCCAAAACGCCCACCCTTCACCACTTCCTAGTGCTTTAGCTGGGAAGAAGAAGTGGCGCAACAAACTCCCCAGCAGCACAGCTGTCTGTTCAGTTAGTTATCTCTTCAGACTAGTGGTTATAAGCGGAGCTCTCTGCGTAAGGTCCTAAGTTTTGTTTCCAGTTTAAACAAAGCGCAAATAGATAATTCAAACATAATCATCATAATATCACGTATGTATTCCCTGTATAAAAGCCAGGAAGAGTGTATATTAGGTACTTATCTATATATTTTTTCAGTTTTGCTACTGAGATTTTTTTATTAGAAAAATCCAATAAAACTTTGCTTACGAGGCAACGTGGTCACGTGGTCGTTGGTGTTCATATACTAACGTATTCCTCTATTTTCTCCCTGGTTAATGATACTAGTCTAAATATTATTTAACGATTATAATGTATATAACTCTGTTTTGTGCGATTTCTGGAAATGTTGGCCCCGTAACCATGATTAGATCTTCACATCACCTCCGCCGGGGTCTACCTCAACGGCAGAGAGATTTGGAAGGAAAAGGGCAGGCCTTTGCCCAGCAGTGGGACACAATATAAGCTAATAATAATAAATAAAATAAAAATATATCTACCACTGGTAGTGGTAGATAATTTTTTATTTTTTTGTCCCCTATATTTTGTATTTTGGCGTAATTATATACATTTATGAAAACAAAATAAAATCTCGTTTCCTGTTAAACGGAGGATTGAACTCAGGAGCCACGCTCGGCGGTTGCGCTTCTGCAACCACTAGCTAGATCAAGGTTTCCGCCTATGACATGGGACATCGCCTGTAATTTTGACTTGAGAACGCAATTGAACAGTTATTGGATTTTACGACATTGATGACTAACTACGGGTTCCGGGCTTAATTCCTGCACCGAACTTGTATGACCTAATGGGTCTGGGCGTTGATGCATTTAAGATTTGTGCTGTTAACATAGGTACAGACAAAACATGAGTCGTAGAGTATTTCGTAATCCATGTAATTTTTTTTTTCACTAAATCCGTATAAGGCTGTAACATAAACCTAAGAAGAGTATTAAAAGTTAAATTCAACTACCTACTGCTTGCTGCTGAAAAAAAACTATGAAACTCCAAAAAAAATCTACTACGGTTCTAACGTCCGTTTCTGCCGCGGTCAAGATGAAACGTCATTTGGCACGTTATTTCTTTGTTTACATCTGTTTTTTAAGGTTGTTTAGCACCAAATCATATACATTTAATTATTTTTGTGCTTTATTCAAGCAGAATCGCACTTACAAACTTACAATAGTGAGAATTTAAGCAGTTTGCAAAGAAAATATATTTATCCTCTGCGTTTTGAGGTTTCGAAGATGACGCGTTTCGAGTTTGTGTTCCTATCCACCCAAAAAAACAACATAAATAAAATAATGAATTGTATAATAAGTAAAGCATTAAAAGGACAAAAAAAAAGGAATTTGTTTCTTCACTCCTATACACAATGTATATTTATTTTGAATTAAAGAAATAAAGAAAAATTGTTTATTCTGCACAAACAAAAGGCATATAAAAAGAAAAAAAGATTTAAAATACACACATACAAAAGTAGCCAAAAGCCTCGTATGCAACCAATAAAAGTTTGACAATGTTATTCATTGGTTGATGTCAAGGCCGTGCTGCTATTGCGTGCATATTATATTATGAATGTGGATGATTCCCGCAATTGCTGAGCGATTGACTGCTGGGCAGTGCTGGACTTCGTGTATCGGATTCGATTCCCGCACGGATTACACAGAGGTGCTAACTTAATTTATCACCTTATTTCTATGGCAATTTAAAGCTGTGTTAGAAGAAATTTTCACATTAAAAGCATACCTACAATAATAATTTTATAACATACTCACCTAACAAGTAAAAACTTCTTACAACGTGCACCATAAACATTCCATTATTATTTGACATAAAATGTCGTAACTACATACCTACCTAATTAAAAAAAAAAAAAAAAAAAAAACAATCTTCTAATAATATTTATTTTTAGATAATTAATTAAGTAATAACGTTCTTACTACAGAATACAAATATTAACAATAATCACAGAATAAGTTTCAGTATTCATAAACACATTATGAATTTATTATAGAACACTGCGCAGGAAACGGTATCAAGAAACAAGCACCGCCTCCCCCCCCCCCGACGCCCGTTTACGAGTCGCGGCTCGCGCGCGTCAACTTCGCGCCACACTGTCGGCGTATCGATACCGAGGGAAAGATGGGAAGCGGGGGACGGTTAGCGAGCGAGCCGTCCTCCCCGCGCGACGCCATTCAGTCCCCCGCACATTGTCATAAGCATAGCACGTATTCACGTCCGCAATTTTTAACGCTCGCCTATTTTAACTTTTAACATCTAAATATGCCTCCCAGACCAAAATGGGCATGGACATGGATAAAAAAAGATAAAGCTTATATCGAAATGATGAAACAATATGAAAATAATATCGATTTCGGTAAGAAGTACTCAAACCAAAAGGAAGTCTGGGAGGAGATATCGATGAGAGTGGGAATGCCAGGTATGTTAAAAATGTAATATTTATATTTATTAATTGTTCGCTTTTATGGTATTGAATTGCTTTTTAAAGGATAAAATTTACTTTAAACGTTTTTTACCTACTTTACGATTCAATTCCATTTTTATTTAGGGCGAATTTCACCAATGAAACTGAACGCGATCAGCACATCTGAAACTTTAAAGGGTTTAAGAGGAAACTGGGGCCGTATTATGACGTATTAATGCCACCATTATTCCAGTGTGAGTGAGAGACGGAGCTATACAAGGCCGCTAGTACCATCCTTTTTTCGCACTGGAATAATGATGGCATTAATACTTCATAATAAGGCCCCAGGGCCTGCGACAAATTAGTAAAATAAGTATTTGAATAAGCTATTGCCGTCGTCTTACCTCAAGTCTGCCCCAGTAAAGTGCGATAGGGACAGCTGCAGCTCAGACCGATTATATCTCAAAAAAATTGACGATCGACGTTTCGTATTCCCCTTTTTTCTACCCGAAAACTGAGCCGATCCAATTACTTTTTACATTAAAACTTTAAGAAAGTGTATGTCTAGGTTCCTATCATTTTCTTTTATGTTAAAAACTTTTCGAATTTGTCTGTTAGTCTTCTAATCACAGCGGTAAAAATGGGGTATTTTTGTAATTTTTAGTGTCATATTTTCTTTACCAATAAGTTGATGAAAAAAAGGAAATAACAGAGACGTGTCTACAGAAAAGCTTGATTTTATGAAAAAAATAAGATTGCCCTTTAGGCATTATTCAAGAAGAAAAAAGGGTATACATTTGTATGGAGAATCGCAGGCCCTGTTCCCTCTTAATAGCTCGTCACTATCATTTTTATTGTGGAATATTGTCACACAGCTCCTGAACGCGGTGTGCTGATCGCGTTTAGTAAGTTCAGTTTCATTTGTGAAATTCGACCTTAATCTGTCAAAATCACTATGCGTTTTTAATGATTATTAATTCTACGAAAGATATAATATTAGGTCTTTACCTATGAAATTGCCGTTCTGCAGTACTGGCCATTTCAAATAAAAATAATTTTTGTTTGGCTAAGAATTCTAATTTCAAATTAATTTTATTTTACCATATTTAAACATGTTTTTTTTTTCCAAAAATAGTCATTTGTATATTGATTAGTGTTACATTTTCATCGCATTTCAATCTTTTTCGTCATTATGGATACGTTAAAAATTCGAGTAATTATGGAATATGAGTACCGTCGTGGCAGCAACGCGGCAGCACGCAACATCAACGACGTTTACGGAGCTAACACTACAAACCAACGCACCACCTGTTATTGGTTTGCTCGCTTCCGTTCTGGAAATTTTGACCTGAAAAATGAACCTCGCGGTCGTCCGAAGACTTTGGTCGACAATGACGAATTAAAGGCGATTGTGGAAGCTGATGATACACAATCTACGGCTGAATTAGCAGCAGCTTTCGACGTTAGCGTCAAAACAATATTGGTCCATTTGCGTCAAATTGGCAAGGTAAAAAAGCTTGACAAATGGGTGCCCCACGAACTCAATGATCTCCAGCGCGAAGTACGCGTCGAGACGTGCCTTGCACTGCTCAACAGACACACAAATGAAGGAATTTTGAACCGCATTGTTACCTGCGATGAAAATTGGATTCTGTTTGATAACCGCAAGCGCTCAGCAAGTTGGTTGGATCCTGGTTCAGCACCTAAACAATGCCCTAAACGAAAACTTACCCCTAGAAAAGTGATGGTCACTGTTTGGTGGTCTAGCGCCGGTGTGATTCATCATAGCTTCTTACCAAACGGGGTGAGCATTACTGCAGATGTGTACTGTGAAGAATTGAACACAATGATGGAGAAGCTGGCACATCTCCAACCAGCATTGGTCAATCGCTCGTCTCCGCTGCTCCTGCACGACAACGCGCGACCTCATACTGCACAGCAGACGGTCTCCAAGTTGCAAGAACTGGGGTTGGAAGCTCTCCGTCATCCGCCCTACTCACCAGACCTTGCGCCTACAGACTACTACTTTTTCCAGAATTTGGATAACTTCTTGGCGGGAAAAAAATTCAATGCCCGAGAGGCAGTACAAAATGCCTTTGAAGAATTTGTTGCCTCCCGTCCAGCTGATTTCTTTAAGAAGGGCATCAATAAACTGCCACTGCGTTGGCAAAGATGCATTGATTGCATGGGTGATTACTTCGATTAATACAAATAAAAATAAAAATAAATAAATACATGAAAAAAATTCGTTTAAATTTTTTCATACAAAACGGCAATTTCATAGGTGACCTATTATAATGCACGTGCAGTCGTGCTTATTCTGTTTATTATGGCGACAGTGACGCTCGCTCTGCACCTTGCCCGCAAGCGCTCTCCGCGGATACGAATTGATGTCACACCGGCAAAGATTTTAGATAGTATTTCTTGCGGACTTTGGTGATGTTATTTACATTTTCAACGAAATTATCGACTTCATAAAATCTAAATTACAAGCAACCATATTTGCATTGAAATAGTTAAATTACCTACTAAACGTTAAAGCGCAATCTCTTTTTAACCGAATCCAAGAAAGTTTATGAGTTTATGATATCCTAACAAGTTGAAATGCACAGAAGGTCGCACGTACAAAGCACCAACACTTTATGATTTTTGTAGATATTTGATTTAGCAGCAAATAAACGATTTAATAAATTATACCTTTGCCTTTTCTTTTCAGCGAATTATTGTAAAAGAAAGTGGATTGGCATAAAACATAACTATTTGCAATTAAAGTACATGATCCATGTTGGAAGAGTGACAGAGGATATGGTCCGGAAGCATATAAAAACATCTAAATATTTGGATGGAAGGCTTGATTTTCTTGACCGATATATGTTTAAAATACCTGAAGCGGAATTATCTTCTTCTGCACGTAATTTCTTTGATTCAGTGTTTGGGGTATCTTCATCCACACAAAGTGGTTCAAGCGTTGAAAAATTAATAAAAGTAACAGAAAATAGTGTTATAGAAGTAATACAGGACTACAAACAGGAAATAGGAATAGAGCCTATGAGTATTCTGCCAAATAACGAGATTGATGAAAGTGACAGTAGTATTACACATTTTAAAGAAACATTTGTGAATTTAGGAATAGACCAGACAATAAACGAGGTTTATCGAATCGATGACGATTCAAATGACGTACTGTTCGTGGAACCTGATATTTTACCAAATGTACAAATAAGTACGAGTGCTAGGGAAGAATTTGTGAATTTAGGAATGGACCAGGCACTAAAGGAGGATTATCAAATCGATGACGATTTAAATGACGTGCAGTTCGCGGAACCTGATAATATGTTACCAACCATACAAATAAAACAGGAAGATCCAATAGGTGATAATGTCGTAACGAACGTTACTAGTAGTAATATCTTGAAAAAACTTTTGACGTCAACTAAAGATGAAAAATCTGGTGATTTAGCCCGATTTTTAGTAAAATATACAAAGACGACAATAGATAGAGAAAAAGATGAAGATTGCAACTTAAAAGAATATATGAATGATTTGGCAGAAGTGTTGTGCAGACGATTGGTACCTGAAAAACGCAAGTTTTTTTTAAGCCAAATTGATTTAATGGTAAGTGAAATATTGGAGGGAACATAAAACTTGATGCTATGATTTTCTAATTTTAAACATAAGTTAATTTAAATGTTATTATGTGTATTCGAAAAACATGAATGAAACGGTCTGTTTGGTTGTTCTCTAGGAGCAAACATATCATATTATCAGGCCAGTATTTCCCTGAAAGTTAGGTAGAGGTGTATAAAGGCCGTTCAGCTATCTAATTACGCAACACATTTTCGTAAACAATTACGAGAAATTTGTTTCATTTTGACAGTTCAACAACATTCATTGCGTTATGTACGTTGTTGAGCAGATTTTTTTATCGAACTTATGAAGCAATGGATTAGCAATTTTTTTCACATGATTCAAATTCCGATTCAAATTCAAATTCAAATTCAAAAGTCATTTATTCAAACTAGGCTGAAAATCAGCACTTTTCGAACGTCAAAATTACATAAGACAGTCCCCCAAAAACGCCCACCCTTCACCACTTCCTAGTGCTTTAGCTGGGAAGAAGAAGTGGCGCAACAAACTCCCCAGCAGCACAGCTGTCTGAATAGTTAGAAGAACATGATTCTATACAATAGTAATAATTTACTTTACGCAACACAACGCACACTTGCTGCCGGTTGCTCAGACAAGATTAGTATGATCAATTTTCGAGGTCGCTAGCTTACCATATATTACAATATATTTCATAAAAATAAAAAACAAAAACTGTGTAAAGAATAGATTTCGTCAATAATAAACAAAATTTAAATTAAATAAATTGACTTATACAGTCAAATAAAATGAACTAAACAGTTAAATTAGTATGGAGTAGTATAGAGCTAGTCCCAAGCCTTTTTGTCGTCTAAGTAATCTTTAATTTTGTAGAAACCTTTTTGACATAGTTTGTGTTTAATAAATGATTTAAATTTATTGAGGCTCAGTTCTTTAACATGGATTGGGAGTTTGTTGTAAAAGCGTATACTTTGGCACTTAAATGAATTACTAATTTTTTGGAGCCTAGTCCTGGGCACAATAAGTAAATCTTTGTTTCTAGTATTTATGCTATGAATGTCGCTGTGTTTAGAATATAAATTAATATTCTTTTTTACATAAATCAGGTTCTCAAATATATATTGAGATGCGACTGTCATGATATTTATTTCCTTAAATTTATCCCTCAGTGAATGCCTACAACTTAGGTTATAAATTGCTCGAATGGCTCGCTTCTGCAGCACAAATATAGTCTGAATGTCGGCTGCATTTCCCCACAACAAAATGCCGTATGACATTACACTATGGAAATAACTAAAATATACTAATCGAGCTGTTTCTACATCAGTCAAATGACGAATTTTATAGACCGCGTAGGCTGCAGAGCTTAGCCGCTTCGACAATTTGGTTATATGAGGGCCCCACTGAAGCTTTGAATCCAAGGTAATACCTAAGAACACAGTGGTGTCCACAAGATCCAATTCCGCCCCATTTACTAATACATTGGTTTTCACCTGCTGAACGTTAGGTGTCAGAAATCTAATACATTTAGTCTTTTTCTCGTTTAAAAGTAAATTATTAACACTAAACCAATGCACTATTTTAGAGAGAGCGTTATTTACATCGTCGGTAACTGTCTGTTGTCGCTTAAGCTTAAATATAAGTGATGTGTCATCTGCAAATAACACTATTTCGTGACTGTTCTTTACAAGGCAAGGTAGGTCATTAATATATACGAGAAATAAAAAAGGGCCAAGAATTGAACCCTGAGGAACTCCCATAGTGACAATGATTGATGTATATTACGTAATTAGGGTGCTGATATAAGCGATATCGCTGTCGCGCTCGGTAGCGATACCGAATTGGTACGCTATATCGTTGTTGCGATCGGTAGCGATCCGGGTCCGACTTCTAGTTAAGCAGTTTTGTGCCGCCCATTAGTAGACACGAGTACACTTCGTGCGTGGCCGCTGTTATTTATAATTTGTATAATCGATAGCTTTGAAGAGGAAGCATTATTGTTATGACCCACTAGTAAGGAATAGAATTTGGATACACGACATAAATCTAGAACACCAAATTCGTGGATAATTTTAAACATTATACCCACGTTTAAGATGTGATGAAGATTGGTTTTATAATGCATTCAGAATGTCGACAGAGAACTTTCATGAATTATTGCGTGTGATGCGACTCAAGGGGAGTGGGGAGTGATGCGTTTGCTGCGCGCCGCCGCCCCGCCGCGCCCGTCGCCGCGTTGTCAGGCGATATCGTCTACCGAGCGCGATAGCGATATCGCGTACAGAATCGGTATCGCTACCGAGCGTGACAGCGATATCGCCTATTTCTGAAAAGGTTTTAATAAAAACACTAGCATTTCGTCAGTTATGCTTAGCAGTTGTGAGCACCAGACCAGTCGTGGGCCAAAAGCCCTTACAAATTATAATTGATTCTTTTTCTGTTATTTACCTATATTTCAATGGAACAGCGTCTTTCACTCAGATATTCTAAGTTTTTGTGAATCTAATTGTTATCAGGAAATAAATGTGATTTTACGGGGAATGCGCTAAAGTAGCCCGCTAAATTCAAACTTTGTTAGGTACGTTTGTTAATCAAAATATGATTCGCAACCGAAACAATTACTATTATTTACACAATTTATAATCATTAGAATCATCAATACTACACTCCTTAGAATTGGCGTTATGTGTCATGATTTTATTTAGTCATGCAATAGGGAATTTTGAACGTAGATAATTAATTGTATTGGCCTTTTTTTGTGCACGGACCCTTAAGCTTTTCTTCCTTAGTTTCTCTGAGGAAACATATTTAGGAACTGTTGATTTAATGTTAGTACTTTGAACTTTTCTGATTTTTACTTGTTATTTAATAAGTAAGGTAAAAAAATGGTTCGTCTAGTAGCGGACGTCTTGAAGATGATAGGTAATGGAAATTAAATAAAAAAGATGTTTGAATACATAACTTGTTTTATTTACTTGTTGGTTTTTGTTTGGAATCAATTAGGAATAGGTATAACTGGCCATATCGTCGTAGTATACTACTCTTATTACATACATTGTGCATAAAAATAACAGTGTGCAATGTCGAAATATCAGATATTGTTTGTTAGGAGGAGGCACAGAATGCGGCGTTCACAAGAACCGTGACGGATTGGTCGCCGTGTCTTTCAAATCGCCGTTTCAATTGTTGTGAACTGGTTGTGGCTTAATATTTGTGTTACCAAATTTCTCTGCCCACGAACGAGCCGTATGTACCGTAAGTGGTATGGTTCACCGAGATACAATCAAATGGACTTATGCTTACTACAATGAACTTTCTAAACCAAATTTTGTACGTGCAAAACGCTTTGTCAACTTTATTTTATTGGGTGTTTTTTTTTTAATATGCACATTGTTTTATTAAAAGCAGACTACAAATAATTAATTACGAAAGTTTTATCAAAAAGCGGTCGACTTGTAGTTAAAACGATAAAGCGCGTCCAATCTCCCCTAAATTGTGTGTGGTATAAGATAACGCTGCACTAGGTAGGTAAATATTTCCCGTGATAAATGCTTTACTTACCTGTCGCGACCGCAGCGCGCGTTTCAATAATAACCGTGATATTGCGATGATATGGACTGGAAAAACTCGTTCGGCGGATGTCGATATCCTTAGCGTGCACAAATCGACCGTTGATTCATACATGGACGAGCTTTTTATTTCATACATGGCGGGCTGGACAGAAGGTGCGTGTGGTAAGAGAAGAATATAACGCGCATTGTATGGATGGCATATCGAGGAGGTCGGTGTTTATTTGGAGTGTGGCTGAGCCGGGACGATCATAGTGTGCTGTCAGTGAGCGGCTTTCATTCATGCCGCCTCGGGCCACGTTCCACAAGATCTCATCTCCCAATTACCAACTTTGCTCGAGTGTTCTGTTCCACGATTTTTGTCATTTTTGCTCAATTGAATGCCCCATTTTTTTGCGGATTCGCGATGTCGAGTCTACTTTTATTTTTGCCGTATTTAATTGATACCCTTTAGTGTTTTTAATGCTGTTCTGATCTTAAATTTTTTTCTCTCCCTGGGAATTGGCACCTAAAATTTGCATCAATATCTAGTACTTATAAGTTTTAATGCTGAAGCAGAAGGTTGCTGATTGACGCATAGCTGTTATTGAAGACTTGTTTCAACACAGGTGAACATTTTCGAGGGCAGCTGTTTTGGTGGAGCATTGTGCCGGTGTATTACACAAACAGTACTGAGCGCAATCGCTCAGCGTTTCACAATCGCGGGTTCGCCGACCGACACCAATACCTAAATTAATTTTCTTTTCGGTCCCGCGTCGCCGCCGTTCATTGTTCAATTTGTGACTCCGATTTTGGAGTACCAATCTACTATTTGGTGACACGGAATTCGTCTAGAAAGTAATCTCCAAAATTGTTGACGATATTTTCCTCCCGTAACGAATTAGAAGAGAACACAAAAATATTAGAATTTAAATTTAAAAGTCACATATTAAATCTTCGAGTTGATACATACATACATAGGTACACACAACTTTGTCTCACACTTTTTGTTTACGATAGCACTAACCAGTTCGGGTTGCTCAAACACGAGCATGACATTTTATAACTGTAACAAGGTCATTTACCGTTCATATTGGGGAATTACTATATTATAACGTAGACCTCAGTATTGTACACGGTCGAAACGAGAATCTCTGATGGATTCGAATGTCAGAGTGAAGGTCTACGTACATTTTTGTATCCGCTTTGAACGCGCATGTCATTAAAATATATCCGAAACAAAATTCGTTCATTTGAATGTTCAATAGCGTTCATAGAAACGATGAATGCTTTTGAACATTCAAATGAACGAATTTTGTTTCGTATTATTTTCAGTTATTTTAAATTGATTTTATGGCATAGTGACAGTATTTGGATCAAGGGATCGAAACTATATTTACAACGCGGCGAATTGGACATCAGAGTTGGCATAGTTGAGATTCCCGTATGATTGGCGGAATTATGGTGCTTTCCCAGCGATTTGTCGGTTGCGTCGGTTGCAAGGAGCGCGGCCTACGCGAGCTGCGCTTGCGACATTTTGACAATCAGCGTTTACGTAACGGTGCCGCGACAGTCGCGTTACTTCTTTACTGCAATGTTTGGATTTAGATTTGGTTCCGGGGTGGGTTTCATGGACTTAACAAATCATTCATGGGAAAACTAGTAGGTACCTACTTACAGTGTACTGATATACATATTATTGATGGATAAATACATACATACATACATTTTATTGAGTGTTACGCAAATCCTAATTAACATGACAATATCGTGAAGAGTTAGTAAAGTCTCTTTTGTATTTTGTACTATTAATGAGTAATTTACAATATTTTACGATCTAGCGTTGCAAGGTACGTAGGTATTCATTTATTGTTTCTGGTTATTACCTAATGAGCGCTGGAATTACTTATTGAAACAAAACTTGTTTAAAATGTACGTGAACATTCGTTAATATTTCTGTACGTGGTAGTTTATGCAATGTTCGTGTTCCTGTTACGGATACCTATTTGAGTCACTAGTGTGCAAGCCCGGCGCCCCGCCCGGCACCGCGTGCGCCCGCGCCTGCACTGCTCGCATCAAAACAAACGGAGAAAGTCACGCTATATAATTTATATGTGCGCTTCGCACTATTTCCTACTTCCCCATGAAGCAAATAATTGTAATAGAGAATAGAAAATTAATAAAAGATGTTCAAACTACACAATAATAACACGCAGCGTATGAAATTAAGTAGATACTTACACGATGTTTTCACTTACGAATGTTTGATGCACATTATTTTGACTGCTCTTCTTTGTTGCTCGACTTGACTTACTAAGAAATAATTGAGAAGTCTACAAAATAATCATATTTATTAGTTTGTGCGATAGATGCAGCCTACGGTGAAATTAGAGAAAGTACCTATCTAAAACTAGGTGTAAGAATTAGGTTAGGTGTAATGAGAAAAAAAAACAATCTAGCATCAAGAGAGCGTGTGAGTGATAACTTTTTCTGTAAATTATTTATGATCAAAATTATTCAAACAACGGGCTCAGGGTGATTAGCTGTTTAGTTTCGGAGCAACATTGTGTAATCTTGGCGCGATTAGATTACCTTCCACCGAGACGTTTCATAAAACGATTGTTACTTTCATTTCACTTGCCGGTGCAATAGTCAATTACCGGTTACCTCTACCATTGTAGTAGGTATCGAAGCTTACATTTCAGTTTTGTTTATTAAGAAGGTACGCAGGTACGGTCAAGGAATGATAATTCCTTTCCGTCATAGCGAACTGTCATTTTCATTCAAATGTTACCTTTCCAAATTGTCATTTTCATTAAAATGTCACCTGTCCGGACTGTAATTTTCATTCAAAATGTTGGCAATGACGTAGTCAGAAAAACAGCAGCAAGCAAAAATGCAGGTAACTTAAGGTGTTTAAGATATTTATTCCTCGACTGTGCACTTATACTTTGTAAGTTTACTCTGTACTTGCAAGTTTTGTAATGTAAATAATGGTTGATATCTAACATTAATTTGAACATAAGCTGATCTTTATCTATAAAGTGCAAATAAGCAAATTATGACGACGACTGGTTTCGCACAAATTTTGTTATTGAGGTGCAATTGTAAATTATGATTTAAATCACGGATAAAATTCAAGGAGATCTCGGTTTTGCTATTTACGGTTTGTTTGGCCTTAAAACGGTCTTCCTCGAAAGATTGCTAATATTAATTTGATATTCCTAGGTATAAACAAACAAACATCGTATTTAAACCAATTCTTCTGGTTCCTTTTTCCCATATGCATTATTGGTTTAATTTCATTTCTCTTCAGGAATCAAGCTCAACTCTTCGTATTCAGAGTTTATCTTCTTAATTTCATATTATTATCATTGAGCAATGTCCTAAAAAACGAATGCCAACGTGGGTAGGCTAGCACTGAACCTGCAAAAGTGCAGCAACCATGCAGTTACCACTACCTTAGTTTGCGTTGTCAATAACTGTGCAATGATCTCGATAAATGGCACGGAATATAGATAATATTGTACATATTTATCGGCTTCGGCTGGCACTACACCTCAGCATAATGGTAGGGGTAAGTCCATATCTGTCAGCCACATATCGACTATGTGTACCTGCCTACAGCTCAATTATTGTTTATATATTCGTTAGTTATTCGTCACGGTTGCCAATACCGACGGCTTACATATATTTGTGTTCGAACGGCTTTCTTGAAGGACAAATAAATCATTCTATTTACGCGTTTCTATATTCTTAGGACGTGCAATTATCTAAATTATTGTAGGAAAATTTGGTAAATAGGTATATTTCAGTATTCTGTTTTTAGTTAGATAGAGACAGCACTATTGCTGGTTTGATATATTTGCGTAAAAAATGGAAACTAATATTAAATACTTATGTAGATTTTATATAATTTTCTTTACACCCGTAACAGCTAGTTTCACTATGAGTTGGTTAAAAATATGTTAGAGAATTTTGGGCAAAAACGTTTTTATGATGAGTAAAGTTCCACCAATACTTGCTAAAGATTACGTGTGACAAAACGGCTATTATGTAAAATAAAATGACAAAGGCCATCTTATGTAATACGAGTACGCATTCGCAATAATATGTTTTTTTATCAACTCTCACACTGCGACCTTAGGTTGCAAGGAAGTTCGATGGCAGTATTTCCCTTCTAAAGTGGGCTACAACTGGCAACAAGCACAATAAATAGAGATAACAGTATTGTCACTGCGAATAAGTAACTGATATCGGCGCATGCACATAGGCCGCCGCGGATTCTAAGCTAGTTTCACTAAGAAAAGATTGTGGCGTCATCTTACTCGCAAGCGATGTTGTCTCTATCCCTGTTTATCAGTAACTGTACAACGTAGGGCTACAGGTACCTAGTTCAATTGATTGGCTAGTGTTATTTCGACCAATTTGACCGCATATCCACAAACTTTTGTTTTCAAAACCGGAGCTTAATTTCTGATGAAGTGGCTTCAGTACTTGTTTCAAGAACATAACGTAGTTGCGCTACTGTTTACAGATTACAATGCTTCAAGTAAGCGTTAGCCTGCGAATGGTTGGGCTATTAGTCACTGAAAGCATTCCTTGCGAGCCGATGGTCTGACCCGATCGGTTTTGCCGGAGGGACGAACTGAGAATCGAGGGGAACGGCCAAAGAAATGCAGCTCTTTGTTCGCTTTACCAGCAGCGCTGTATTTTCCACAAATGTGCTATGTTGATTTGTTTATGTTCGTGTTAATGCTTAGTGCTTGCTGTAGATGATGTGTGATTGTTTTGGTTTTAAAAAAGGGTATTGTAATTTTTTTTTACTTCGGAATAATAACCCATAATATGTTTCTCTGCATAGGCTATAATTTCAATAATAGCTTTAAGCCTGTTTGTATTTTAAAGATTTGATATAAGCTATTTGGCTTCGCTTTTGTTTTTTGCTCATTATTAAAAATACGCTTTAATCACGCAAACGATGAGGAGAATCACTCGTCCGACCTTTTCCGTCCACAATTTGGTCTACATTTCTTTCCGACTCGTCTGCTACTATAATAAGTATCGCACTAACTTAATAAGCCAAACAAAGCAATTGCTTCTAATGTTTATCTGACGAAAGGCGTCAGGAAGCAGCGGCCCGTGAAGGTGGTGACACACTGTGGCGGTTACTCAACGTCAGCGGCGCGAATCGCGGTGCGCTGCGCTGGCGCATACCGTCCGTCCCCGATTATTTATAGAACCAATGGGAATACTAGTTTTAATAATTAATTTTCTATGTGGAAATGATTTTAGATTTTAGTGAATAAGTGTGGTGGTTTTGTCAACTAAGGGTAAGAAGTAAGAACTTCCTCCTTTAGACATTATTTATGTAGAAAGGGCGAAGGGTCGTTATTTCATAAGTATCAATATTTCAACTTATGTGTGTTATTGTGTATCTTTAGGAAGGTTGCATAGAATTCGTTTCATGACAAGAATCGTCTATAATGATCTCCTGAATACCCTCAATTGTTGGCTAACACAACTGTTAAGCCACACCAACCGTTTAGTCATTTTATTAGCAGAATCTAAAGCATTACCTAACACTAGAAACAACAGGTCTAGGTAAATCACAGTGCGATTCAAGCCAACAAGCTGTAGATAAACGTTGAACGTGCACAGCCGGCATCTGCATAACTGAGTCGCTCCGTTCTCATTAGCCGGCGCCCGTTAGCCCGACCCAACTCCCGCGCACAACGGGACTGCCCGACCTCGTCGGTGCGCTAGCTGCCTTTAGTGTGTTTACTACACTTTACAATCATAGAAACATACTTTAATGTTGCTGTTTTGAATAAGAATTGAGGTAAGTTTTTATGGATTTCTTGAAGGTTTTGGAAGTACAGCGATTTTTTTTTGAAAAGCTTCACAATATTTCAGACGTGGGTAGTTCAAGAGAACGTCACAACAGTGGAAAATTGTGTCTATTTTCGTTTCTTTTCAATTACAGCTAGTGGGGGTGCTGTTTAAATGTCAATTTATAAATAGAAGCGCAATTTATACACGACCGTGCCACGGGCACGCAAAAGTGCCACAAATACTGCATCGTAGTAAACAAGCCCTGTGGAGGTGCAGGTCAAAGGCTTTCTCCGTGGGCAGTTAGGTACCACAGGGGGAAAAGAGAGGGAGGGGAGTGGGGGCAGACGCACACGCGAATAGAAAGTCCTTAACTCATTGTTTTCTTCATTATGACGTTTATCAGTCGTCACTACACGTTTGCATAATGCATTTTTATATGCAAATTAATTTGAGAACGGAGATCTTCGACCTTATTGAAGTTAGTAGGTAAATTAACGTCTTTCACTGCTTACCTCAGCGGTTTTGCTAGAAAATCGCTAAGACCAACCAGGTCCAAAAAAGGTACTCAATCTAATCTGAAATTGAATAATTTAATTAGTTTATACGCTTGAGCGTTAATTAATCTTCTAAAGTGTGAAAATTTTAAAACATAAACTGTGACTTGTAGTATTAATATTGAAGAAGCATATAATAAATAATAATTGTTTCAAGTATGTTGCACTCACAAGATACGGAGCGTTCTCGAAGTGCGACCACGGACCGGAAGGTGAAGCGTGGGACGGTGCTCCACTAGCTGGACTGACGACCTGGGAAGGTCGTGGGGAGCCGTTGGCCGCAACTCGTCCAGAACCCTTCGTTATGGAACTATGCATGGGATTAAATATGAATTTGACTACTGAATCTACTGGAATTCTTACAATGATTTCACAGACTATAAAAAAAAAGAAATAATCGGTTTTTGATAAAGCGGAAGATAGTTACAACCGGCACTAATCTCATAACACTATTAATATATCTAGCTACATAATAAAAGGAAGCCGTACCAACTAACGTATAAACTAAAGTTTTATAATAGGTAGGTAAGTAGAGACTACATCGCTTCATTAAAGTGAAGACACGGTTGCGTAAAACGAAACGTTAATTACGAAAATAAAATCGACGAATGAATTGCTCGATCACATTGTTCGGGAGTCGACTCGATCAGGGTCATGAGAGAGACGATTTCGAGAATAAAAAAGGTCATCGTCTAACAAGTTTAAATCTCAATTCGTTGTCTGTCGCATGCGAGGAGGCAGACCGTGACCATAGGATTTCGGGTAACACATCATTTGTAGTTGCCAAACAGATTGGGTCATTCTTTTGTCCGCGTGGGAATGATGCAAATGAGCCGCTTCGCTATTTCTTTGTTTGATTTCGTGAAAGTTTACACGATCGACGAGGAAACGCGGTCGACGACGGCCCGATGTGAACGCCATTTTTATGTAATTGTTACGTCGTGATGTACGCCGGGCGTAAGTTAGTAGCGAGTGGCGTGAACATTGCAAACACGCATATCTGTAGCTGGTATTTGAGTTGAAGTATTATTCTTGTTAGATTACATACAAACATAACTCACGCCTTCTTCCCATGGGGGTAGGCAGTAACTACAGAACGCCACCTGCTACTGGAATTTAATAATAATAATTCATTTATTTCAGACATGGTCCATACAGAATAAAAAAAAAAAAAAAAAACACATGTGATTATTTTAATGTACTTACATTAAAATAATCATTAAAAATTAAATTATAATTACACATACACATTAGAATGATATAATCAAAAAAATGAATTAAATTAAATATAAATTAAAATAATCACGCAATATACACGCATCTCAAATAAAACGAGGAGAAGCGCTAACGCACCTCTGTATCAGTGACAGGTCCCACCGCTCGGACAAAACCCTCAGGAGACTTCGAGCTGCTTCGTAGGCACGAAGCAGCTACGATCCTTACGTACTCCTTTTGCCTCGTTTACGTTCATACATTTAGTCATACACGCACACCAGTTGCGAGTACTCCGCATCTGAACTTTCTGAAGAACATCACCCATAAAGTCACTGTATGTCTTGTTTGATTACTCCCCAATCATTTTAACTTTTTAGGAACCAATGCATTTTATCATTTTAAAATAGTGCAACTCGTCTTTGACCTGGTAATTATATTTGATATGAGCAGTTGTATCTCCCTGTATTCTTACATAGCAAACATATTTCGATCATTTAAATCTCCGCAAATATATTATTAGGTACCTTCCCCCAAAAACTTCGCACACAGCTGTAACTAGTTACATGTCAATTGTTGATGATTCTATTCAGTAGTGTAATGCGCCGTTACTTAATAATCATCACCAAACATCACAAATTATTAGTGAAAAACCAGCAGAAGCACCGCTTTACTCTTGTCACCTACATCAGCGCGCGCTGCGGAGGGGAACGCCCTTTATGAAATCAGCTGCACTCGGTCAAGCAGACGGATTTTCGTGCTTTAGGGAATCAAATAATATACCTGTTATTATGTCTCATTGTTTATGGACAACCAACAACATCTTTTCTTATGGAACTCTCCATTGAATGCAGAAACAGTTATCTGATCATATTTTTTTATGCTTTTCACAGAACTCGGTAGTTTGTTGTCAAATTGGTATTGTTATTATATTTTACGCTTTTTTTCAAGAGGCAGAGGTATTCCTAACCAATTGTATAATAAAAGCTACAATTTGACGATACCGGAAGTACCTACCTAGGCTATGTCTAATAGTCCCATATGACAATCAATTTAACTTTCCAAAAAAATAAACCGACGCTGGTACTTTCTTCTTAGTAATAACAAGGGATACCTTTCTAAGTTTCTAATAAACTTCGTTAAGTTTTAATAGAGCAATAGAAAGTCACGGATTAGCAATACAAAAATAATTTCTGCTGTATACATTGCTATTTATTTGATAATCCTAATCTATTACCTAATTTAATTTATCGCATTTTTTTTTAAGCTTCAATTAGGTGTGTAACATCAACTTCACTTTTCCACAGAACTCCAAAAAGAGGCCCGTACATCTTACATTGAATATTACATATATTTAATAATATATCACGTTATATTACGCCAGTAAGATCTTTAAACACAACTACACAAACTAGGTATATTCTCAATCTGCTGCTTAAAAACTGGCTGTTGCTTCACAGTGTCTCACCTCTAGTACTTATAATGAATGACACAATGTTTGTTTTCTCAACTCTAAAGCCTCACTTAAAGCTATCTGCCATGAAAATGGAGCATGCAATTAATCGAGCATCGTACGCTTACGAAATGATCGCCAAGACGCCATTCCGTAATATACAACGCATCTTTTAATACGCTTTACACTTGTGTACATTCTATTACTCGGCCGAGACTATACGCTCTCTTGTCCATTCGTTGTTAGCGCGCAATCAACATGTAGTTTCAGTAAAAATATCGGTAGAATGAGGTGACTCTTCAGTGTCTGCACAGAAAAAAATCTGCAAACGGTTTATCCACTCATTATGCTCGCGTTATTTACTTACTTACTTCAATTTCGCAATTGTCCCTTTTTATGATTTGGTAATTTTTTTCATCGATATTTTTTTGAGAAAAACATGGCTCCGTTGACAGTAAATGGTGTTGTTATCGTTATCGCTACCCCAACTTTTTGCAAAAGTGGTGGTGTTTACCTTCAAACTTAAGCAATTGTTCTTTTTGTGCCCCCTGTTGCCTGTTCATAGTGCTTATGTCCATAAGTAGGTATGTCTTAATAGGCTATTATGTGATATTTTAAGATACACCAAGATTACCTCAGCCAGCCTTCAATATTTAATCACTCGCCAAGTAAACATAGATCTTTGGAGGTCGGTTAGACCAAGAGCCCTTTCTTCACTTAATATTTCGGCTAACTGTTTGACACATCTTTGAGGATTATATTGATCAAGGGTTAAGGACCCTATGGTGTCAAGATCATGGCCAGCAGCGTCCCTATAGTTAACGAGCTTCTGCCCGAGCCTATAACCTTCTTCAAGAACTGGACTATTCAATACAAAAACAATTTTTCAAATTCGACTGGTAGTTCCATAGATTACCCCCTACATACAAACAAATTTTACCTCTTTATAATATTAGTACAGAATAATAGATAACAATACAAGTATGAAAAGGGTAGTCAACGATGTCTTTCAGATGGTTTATTCCAAATTTTCAATAAGGCATTGCTGTATCTTTAGCTAAACTGATAATTCTAGAACAAAATAAATACCTATCAACTGTATCGCCTGAGCCCACTTATAACATATAAAGCACGTATGAACGAGCTACATAATAAAACGACGCTTACCTATAATTAAACAATTTACAACAATGTCAACGATTGTATGCGTCGCGTTATCTTATGGACCACGCTTCAACCTTGGATCGAACTGGCACACGCTGTGATTACCTGCCTGAGCCGACTCCCTGACCTAATTCCCTATTTGTTGCTAGAGAATATCATTCTGTGACATAAAGTCAGTATGTAAGAATACCTACTTACACAATATCTATAGAGAAAACGCCCTGTATTGTTAAAAGGATCATAATATTATGGTTAAGTGAACTCTTGGACACCAAACAACAAAGTACTGAAATTGTTAACCATTTCCTAAGATATCAACAAGGAGTTTTACTTACCTATATTTTGTTTGATTTGAGTATCGAAAGCAGAACTCATTCAACACGCGGCAACCTTAGTAGTCTTCTCCTAATAATGACTCATACAAGACATGATTCTAGAACAGAAATCCAGAAATTCGCAGATAGCAGAAATAACAAAAAACCGAAGCAGTAATGATGGCAATTTGTTAAAATAATATCTTCATACATATTCGGCCATAAAAACAGAAACCTAAGTTCAAGCCAGGTCACGGGCTTTCCCCATGGCGCAAGAACAAATATATTGTTTGTGCTATTATCTGACGGATTGGTGAACAAAGTGGGTATTATTATCGATCGATTATTGATTGAAGAAATGAACACTGATAAAAATGTTGATAAAATATAATTTTGTGTCCATTTAAGGTTCTATATCGCAGAATCCTGAAGGCAGAACTATACCTAGACAGATGGTACCGGTGTAACTATGGCCAGCACACGAGCCATTATAGCTTTGTCTCTGGGATGCCAACAAACCTTCGATGCCTCAGATATTGCAGATGTCCGTACGCGACGGTTACCTATCACCAGGTGACCTATCAGCCTGCTAGCCACACAATAATATGAAATGGTCTTATCATACTAGGACAAAAATAAAGAAATGATCTCTATGATGTAATTAATGTTGGTTTCAAAAATGATCTGAAACCTTGAACAATGCCTTCTAGAACCGTAACAACGGATAGTCCTGTCTCAGTATCTGCGGGGGTGTTGCCAAAATATTGGTGATTGCAGTATGTTGTGTAATGTATCTACTGCATACAGGAGGACGCTTATTTTGTGAACAGAACATGCCACTAGAAAAGGAGACTCAAATTAGTAAAAGCATATTATTTTCTAAGACGGAAATGACGGTGCAAATATTATGGTGATACGAACCTCAGGAATTATTCCGTACAGTATCATATTAGCTGATATCAAAGAACATTATCGTCACAACACAGTGATATCGATAGATTAGGCGAGTTGCACACAATTTCCTGATTGCGATTAAAATTTATTAAAGACCTAGATTTTTTAAACCTTTTAATTATAAGTTATCCGTGTACCTTGGCTGACAATAAGCCTTAGTTACCTCCAACTGAAAAAAATTGGATCAATAAGTCGTTGCATCAGAAACAAATAGACGGATTACATTTAAAACGTTGATAGCTTTAAAGGATTTAATTTCGTCTGTGAATATCTAGATTTCTGTTCTAGTTAATCTAACTGAATTATGCATTATTTACAAGCCGCCAAGGTGCCTCGATAGTGAGACTAAGTCAAACTAGAGAATTGAGAGCAAGAAAATTTGAATTTCTGTTAAGAGGCCGACTTTAGTATATAAGCGAAAGTAACGTTGGTTTTGTTGCTAATTACTAGATACCTAAGTTATTCATATTGTAGCTCTCATTCAAGGTTGTCAAGTCATGTCATGCGAATTATTTTTATCCTCTCGTGGCGGAACTAAAGTTTTGCCATAGAATTAACATACAGTTTTAGAGGTTTTATTGCTATACCTACCTATAAAAACATGATAAAACGATACCTCCTTAAAAAACCTGGTGGAAAAATACAACTGATTCTGGTTAAACGAAGAAGCTAAGGTTAAAGGTTAAAGGTCTATTTTCAGTCAAGACCAAGGCTAACTATGTGACTTACCATCAAATTATCAATCATTTCGCGACAAAATAACATAACATCACGCCTTGTTTTTCCCGAAGGGTTAGGTAGAGGTGCTCATACTGAGAAATGCCATATGGAAAAGCCCAATAACACTTTGTCCGACCTGGGAATCGAACCCAAGACTTCATGTTCAGCAGTAGCGCTTGCGATCACAAGACCAACGAGGCGCTTAATAAAACCAATACAATAGGTACCAATTTTTCGCCAGCGCCAAATCGCAATCTGTAGCAATACGTAAAATCGCATCATCGTATCATGGTAAGCCAGCCTAAAACTGCATCGATTATTTGATAAATCGTATTGTTATCGGTACATAATAGCGGTTGGAGCACGTGCACACGTGAACTTAAGCCTATCACTCATATCACACGTTATCGCTCTTGTGGCCATACGTGTTTGAAGGACAATGATTTGGGTAATACGAGTAGGTTTGCCTCAGACTTTTGGGCACTTTTCCTGTTGACAGCGATGCGGATGAATTTTTTGATGCCCTATGATTTTTTCCCCTCTTTTTTGCAAACATGTACTTGTACATATTATTATTTCGTTTATTCATTTTTATACTTATTAAATACATTTTTAAATATTTTTATAAAAATCATTAAATGCTATAAAAAATAGTAGCCCACTGGTATCGGGAACAGGGTCAGGGCTCCAGAGAGAGGAGCCTCGTAACAATGCGAGCCGTGTCCAGAATTACCGCATTCTGAATCAAGCCCTTGATCCAGCTGCCCAACGAGAGCCTCCTCAGGTGTTGGTCGAGGCTCTTGGCTATTAGGCCATTGGCTGTCACGACTATCAAAATTCAAAATTCAAGATTCAAAAGTCATTTATTCAAACTAGGCTGAGAATCAGCACTTTTTGAACGTCAAAATTACATAAGACAGTCCCCCAAAACGCCCACCCTTCACCACTTCCTAGTGCTTTAGCTGGGAAGAAGAAGTGGCGCAACAAACTCCCCAGCAGCACAGCTGTCTGTTTAGTTAGAAAAAAAATGAATCTATATAATAGTATGCAAAATGATATTTACATTACGCAACACAAAACATAATTTAAATTATAAAATGAATAGCCATATGAAAGCTAGCACACGCCAATATACCATCCAAAAACATCGAGAACTATACTCAAGCAGAAATAAAAATAACTTAACGAAAACAATATCTAAATAAAAGCCTCCAGGCATAAAGGGCGTGCCCGCTTACAAATAGCTGTAACTAGAAGTTATAATAAAATTGATAAACTAGGACCATCGAGGTAAATTAAAAAAATATCGAGGTCGCTAGCTAACATATTGCAATACAACTCATTAAAAAAAACATTGTAATGAGTAGATTATGTCAACAATAAATTAAAATAAAATAAATTGACTTATAAAGTAAAATTATAAACAATTATATAAACTCATATAACCTGTCAGTAAGTAAGCTAATTCTGGAGAAAGAACAATTAAACATAAAACATTGTCTTGAGTTAATCACAGCGACCAACTATTCTTATCATTTAAGTAGTCGTTGATAGAATAGTATGCCTTTGAACAGAGGTTGGATTTTACTTTAGTTTTGAACGCATTAAAAGGCAAATCTAGCAAAGAAGAAGGTAGCTTGTTATAAAAGGTTATACCAAGCCCAACAAATGAGTTATGAACCTTATGAAGCCGGTGAAAGGGAGTACGTAGTTTGTCCTTATTTCTAGTATTAACATTGTGAATATCACTGTTTTTAGTATATAAGTGTATATTATGCCTAATATATAATATGTTGGCGAAAATGAATTGTGATGCCACTGTGAGGATATCTTTGAAAAGATCTCTCAGAGAAACTCTGGCACCTAGCTGGTAAATTGCTCGAACAGCTCGTTTTTGAAGTACAAATATATTTTGAATATCAGCAGCTTTGCCCCACAGCAGAATACCGTAGGACATAACGCTATGAAAATAACTAAAATAGACTAACCGAGCTGTATCAACGTCAGTGTATTGTCTTACTTTCCTGACGGCGTAGGCGGCCGAACTGAGCCTTCCCGCTAGGCTCGATATATGTTGGCCCCACTGAAGTTTAGCATCTACTGTTATGCCCAGAAAAACTGCCGAGTTTACAGTTTCAAGCAACTCTTTATATAAGAAGATGTTGGGTCCTAGATTTCTTACATTTGGAAGGGCGAACTTTACACATTTCGTTTTCTTGCTATTGAAAACTAGGTTATTTGTCGAAAACCAATCCGTAACTATTGAGAGTGCACTGTTTACATCATCAAAGTCTTGTCTATTCCTGTCTACTTTAAAAATAAGTGAAGTATCATCTGCAAACAGTACAACTTCACAGATACCCTTTAAATAGAATGGTAAGTCATTGATGTAGACTAAGAACAAGAATGGACCCAGTATTGAGCCTTGAGGTACACCTAACTGAACTGGTAGCCCGGAAGATTTCGCACCATTAACATCTACACATTGGGACCTATTATGTAAATAAGAATTTATAAGGTTGAGAGCTTCATTTTGCACACCGTAATGACGCAGTTTACGCAAAAGCGTGTCATGGTGCACGCAATCAAAGGCTTTGGAGAGATCACAGAAAACCCCAATAGCATTTTGCGAGTTCTCCCATGCGTTAAATATGTGTTTCATCAGAGCAACACCCGCATCTGTAGTCGAACGACCCTTTGTAAAGCCATATTGTTCATTATGAAGGAGGCTATTTAAATTAAAATGTCTTAGCAACTGCTTGAGTATTAACTTTTCAAATATTTTGCTAAATGCTGGTAATATAGAAATAGGCCTGAAATTGCCAACGTCATTTTTATTACCTGATTTAAATAATGGTATGACTTTACTACGCTTCATGAGGTCAGGAAAAGTTCCTAAATCAACACATTTATTAAAAGTAACAGCTAGATAGGGGGCTACGATGTCTATTATATTGCTTAAAAGTTTAATGGAGATGCCCCAATAATCACCAGTGTTTTTAGACTTAAGTGTGTTAAAAACATTAACTACATCACGCGGCGCTACATGTTCGAAGCTAAATAAGCAACTACTTTTAGACACACTACTAAGCAAAAGGTTTTCAGCTTTAGACGGGGACGAATTTAAGGAGCGAGTCGTAGTTATAGGTATGTTTGTAAAAAAACTCATTAAACGCCTCAGCTACGTCAGCTGCTTTAGTAACTAATTTATTGTCGACCATAATCTCAAGTTTATCTTGCTTAACATTATCGGCACAATGATCGCTGAGATCGATGGGTCGGGCACATGCCTTGTAGTACGGCACTTCCGATTCCACATGGCTGTATTTTAGAGCAAGTTGGATAATCCTGGCTTCAAGTCGAGAACACCTGGATATAATGTGTCGGATGGATTCTCCCGGACGGTGGCATGCGCGACAGCAGTCAACCGTGCCGTCCTTCACAATAAATCTCCGGTAATTGTTCGTCATGATAACTTCATCTATAATTGCACAGACAAAACCTTCGGTTTCCCCAAAGAGGTCACCAAAACACAGCTAGGCTACGGACGCTAGCAAATCTAAATCGGCTCCATGTAGGGCCCGGAAATAGCGTCCGTGAAGCTCCTTACTCTGCCATACCTCCCTGCGATCGTTAGTGTCAAGCACTACAGGCTTGCGTCAGTTCTCTGTAGCCAAGAAGCGCGGGGTGAGGCCCTTGTCCACCGCGACCACATCTCGGTGAATCCCCACGTCGGCTTCTAGGAAATATGCCCTGAGACTGCATAAGTGTGGAGGTCGAGGCTTTTAAATGCTAAGATCCTTCACAATCGCGGGAGGGTCTTAGCATTTGAAAGCCTCAACCTCCACACTTTCGCGGGATATACAGTCTCATTACCGACGACCGTATGTGATGCATTCGATATGCGGTCAGCAGCGTACGAACCCTCCTATCCAAGGCGTCGAGTTCGATGTGAGTCTATTTGAGTATGCTGAAAGAGTACATCAAAACCGGCATGACCCAACTGTTGAAGGCGAGCACCTTGTTTCCACCTGATAGAAGACTATTAAATACTTTCTTCAGGTGGCCAAAGAAGCGCTCCTTCAACAATTGCTTCATGTCAGTAACATTGATGGCCAACGCTTCCGACATACCCAAATACTTATAGGTTTCGGATGCGGAAAGGGCTCTAACGTTTATGGAATCCGAGAGGTGGGTTCCCACGGATTCCACAATCTCCCCTCGCTTTACATGCATGACTGCACATTTGTCCACATCAAATTCCATGCGCTACTAAAAGTTTCAGTTACTTTCAGTAGCTACGTCAGTTGCAAATTATTGGGGACAAAGAGTTTTAGGTCATCTATGTAGAGGAGGTGAGATATAACCTGACCACCTCTCCTCAGCCGATAGCCTAGACCTGGATCCTCCACCAGTGTGCTTAGAGGATTCAGGGCTAAACAGAACCAGAGCGAACTCAAACTATCGCCCTGAAATATGCAGAAGGACCGTCCTCCATTGCCTCAAACATGACATCAGGAAGGTGCGCAGAGTTGCGTCTACTTTATACAACTCCAGCACCCTCATGAGCCATGTATGTGGCACTGAGTCATAGGCCTTCTTATAATCTATTCAGCACGTCGCAGACATGATGGAGATGATGTTTGTTAATTTTAGCTCTCAAAAAGGATGTAAGAACTTTATAGACCGTCGGTGAACACGTGATCGGAATATTATATTTGGGTTTCGCGGTCCTACCAGATTTATGGAGCAGGTGGGTAGCTCCTGTCGAATAATAATGTCGAGGTAGTGAATCCAAAGCAGTTTGGAACTGAGTCGCCAAGCGAGCGCGCGGCCTTACAAACCATATAATCCAGAAGTTGTGCAGCCCGCCTGGCCCTGGAGATTTCCAGTTAGACAACGGACGGATCGCTTGATGAGGGAAGCGCAGAATCAGTTGAAGTGGCGGTGCTTGGGGGAGGCCTATGTCCAGCAGTGGACGTCTTTCGGCTGAAATGATGATGAACGGACGGACTGCACGAGCTACATCTTGGGGGCAGATGATAAAAGCTCCCGTTTCTGGTATTGGATCACAGGCTCGCTCGACTTTCCGAGTTCAGTCACCTTCGGTGTGACTGACAGGCACTGATCGACAGGCAGATCCGCCAGAAAGAGCTCATGGCATCATCATCCGGCAAGCGCGTGTCAGCCACGCCTTGGTCCGGTCGCT
Organism: Xanthia icteritia; assembly: GCA_949128155.2. NCBI lineage: Eukaryota > Metazoa > Arthropoda > Insecta > Lepidoptera > Noctuidae > Xanthia > Xanthia icteritia. Next base: position 8,360,201 of record OX421938.2, on the reverse strand, counting down.
CCCAAGCCTTATAAGTACCAGGGCGAGTATGGCCCTCCCTGAAGCAGAATAAGTTTGCCGATGAGCGCTCTGGCCCCACCAATACGGCGCTCAATCCTGCACTGCCAAGCTATTACGGCTGGTTTTGGTCGTGTAGCTCTATAGTCGTACATATTATTATTATTTATATGTGTTTACATATCTCGAGACCGTGGGGGTCCCGGTCCTTTGGAAGGCGTACTAGGGGCCGAAGCTAACTCGTAGAGGCCCCTTAGACAATTTTTAGTGGAATGGGGCATCAGCCGATGTTTATCCCTGTATACACTATGCGAGTGTATCCAAGGACAACCTCCGGTTGGTGCAGGACTATTGTAGAACATGGAAACAAAAAATATTGGGCTATGGGTTTGGGTGGCTATAGTGGATTGGTTACCTAGAACTATGGAAGGCCTATGTCCCCTGCCTGATCAATGTTATGGTAAACACGGATAAAATGGCAGGGGGTGACTTGCACACTCAATAATGGGCCCCCAAAAACTGTCGCTAGCACATAGTGACGTAGCGACAAGAGGGAAACATGTCCTGAGGTGCTTGAGGAGTGGAGAGGAATTCCACGGCTTTCAGAACAATCCCAGAGCCCGGAAGATGGTCAAGATCCCTACGAGCACTTACTGGAATACTTTCTTCCTCCGAGCACGTTTGCTCTTGCGAATCTCTACTCAAGCCGGCCAATTAAGGCAAGAATGAGGTGGTAGCTCTATTCCTCGTCAGTGTTCACTCCAGCCGGCCAATAAAGGCAAGCCAGAGATGCGGAACAAGATTTCTCCCGGAAGATAGGGTCTGTGGGGTCGCTACTGCCCAACAGCTCGCCACATGCTGCCCTGCGGGTTTCTGTATCTCTCTTGGTCTGGCTCCTCATCCTAGACCTATCCCGGCAAAGTAAACTACCGACACATACCTAGAGTTCGGAGCGCGCAAGCCCCATCACGACGTCAACGTAGAGATACGGCGGTGGAGTTATTATTATTCTAAGTATGTTAGCTTATTGTATGATGTACTAAAATATTATCTTGTTTGAAAATAAATAATATAAAACCATCCACCCTAAAGCCCATGATCGACGGGCGAGTAAGATCGCGGTTTTATGGCTCGTCGGTAAAGCTCGCCGGTGTATTATTGCAATACCGTGGTTTTATATACCGACGAGCCGCGAACCAGGCTCGTCGTATTTCGTTCGGCGGCTCGTTTTTTTTTTTACTCGGCTTGCCGCACGAGACCGTGCGTCAAATTTTTTAATAATGCATGTGCAAACTCTGAGTCATGATTTTACATATAATAGAATTTATAGATTGCTTCCGAGACTGTCCCTGTTTATGGAAATCTACATCGACAGAGTACAAAAAACTGAGCAATTCGGTTTAATGCATATACTAAACTAGTAGAGACCTTTAAAAAAAAAGGGGAACGCAACTATAACCGATGTCCAGAAAAAAAAAAACTCAGTCATTGCGAACTTCTCATAGGAAAGAAGCTCGCTAGTCGATCAGCATCAACGAGCCGCTATTAAACCGTCGTTCTTAAAACGGCGGTATAACGGCTCGTACGTCGATCACCCATGTGCGGCTTAGTGTAGTTCCAGTTTACTGAGAATTGTTGTTAAAAGTGGTAAATAAATTACGAGGTCAGTTTTACCTACCCGATCTGAGTGAGTCAATGCTGTACTCTTAACCACAATACTTGTATTAACCCTTACAAAACCCATATAAACATGCAAATCATTGTTGGTTATTGATATTCACTGCTGGACATGAAACGTCCTTAAGATGAGAGAAATCGCTAAACGAAGATTTCTAGAATCTTAGGGACTGGTGTAATTATCTAAACAAGTCCTTAGATTCCAACTTATAGACCTACTTATGTAGGTATGCAGTGTTTTCACCAAAACACTCTAAAATCTAAAATCGGCACTAAAATCAAAGATAAGATCAAAGAGGGTAGAAAACAAATATAAACCGTAGTCCTTACAGTAAACATCAATACTGAATTTGGTTGTTATTATCCCTCGGGAGTCCTAGGGAGTCCATCTAAAATAATTTATATCTATACTGAGAACATTCCGTACAGAGCGGACGCGTCTGAAAAGTGGTGGTAGGGAAATTTGAAAGTAATAATTAACCATGACAGAATCTATAAAATAAGTTATCAAAAATAAATTTATGTTATTTTTTTTGTCCTTCATTTATCTCATGGAGCCGTGGTCATACTATTATAGTATCACCGCATAGGGCCTATCTCAAGTGCGGCAGTCAAATTTTATTGAATGTGAATACTGTGAAATGGTTACTTTTATAATTTATTTCTTACTAGCTGTTCGTACCGACCGACAGGGTGATTTCAGACTGTTCCAGTGGATTTTAAAAAAAAAAAACTTTCAAATTCTTAAACCTTTTCATAAAAATTACAAACACAACCAAAAAAAATCTGCCATTTTCAATTTTTCCGAGACTAACGAGGCATGGCAATTGATTTATATATATATATACAAATAAATAATAAAATCTTTACCGATATTATAGATTGATTTTCTGTATGCTTTTTTTTGTGCAATATTTCATAATTAAAAACATATTGCGAGAATAAATACACACATACACACGACGTACATGGCCGTATATATTTTTTTTTAAATTAACTAAGTAGATATGAGCCTGTTCCAAGTGCAATCGGCGTTTAATTTTTTTTTAATATTTATAGCAGTCACGGTAATTAAACCCAAGACCTGCTCATCAATATCGGGATAGCATGGCTACTATTGAAGTATTCTTCCAAAACAAAGTAATCAATAAATAATCTCATTAGTGCTTTAGTACCAAAATATCTTATCTTTAGCATGATAAAAATGCCATCATTCGTTTAGATCTAAACTTATTTTGAACGGAATAAGGAAGGAAGAAGATTTTTAAATGGACGATATTTTACGACGCTTGATATACGTAAGTATTAGGTATGTAGGTACATTACCTAATTAATCAATTCCGTACATCGTTATCAATCTATTTCCGTGCAGACTAATAAGGAAGTAGAAACTCGGCCACTCAAACGTTGTAAACGGCACAAATGAATAAATCTAACACAGAATAGTACCTACCTATAGATTGTAAACTACAGTTGTCGACGCAGAAATGACGAGGATGCATGAGTTGACTCCTCTCAGCCGTGTTTATACTTAAATAAATTGTAAACAAATGACTGTCGAACAATCTGAATGCAAAAGTTATCAGTTAACTAGCTGCGCTATCGGTTCCACCCGCATAAGTTTCGATCCCGTGAGAAAGTCGAAATAAAAAGGACCCTATGTCCTAACCAAGGTCATGCTCTATATATGTGCCAAATTTCATTCAAATCCGTTCAGCCGTTTTAGCGTGAAAGTGTAACAACCAAACAAACAAACTCACTTTCGCATTTATAATTTTAGTAAAGGATTATCAATTTGTTTGATTTCTTTTGACCAGATAAAAACTAATAAAACGTAACGTTGATAAAAATTAATTGCTATTATCTTGAAACCAAGTCGACAACGTTGTAACTTCACCTTGTGAAAGATCACGCTTGATCTTAAACTGCCAAAATTTTGTTTCTTAATGGTAGGAAAATGTCTCTAAAAAAATTTTTGCCCTTACCTCTTTCCCTATATTTACTGTGCCAGGTTTTGCTGTGCCGCTGCATGTCCCTCTTGGAGTATAAGTGTATAACCCAGAAAATTAATCAGTTACAGAACTTGTTATAATTTAAAAACCCGACAGTCAATTAAGGGTGGACAGAGACACATCAAACAAGTACGTACTACATCATACACGAAAACATGCACATCGAACACAGTAGCAACTGAAAACGTAGTACAAAAGTGAGTTGTAACTACGTGGGAAATAGCGTTTTAACGCGTGAAGATCATCGGAATTATTAGCAACCAAGGTGGCGCGTGCGCACAGCAACCTTGCGAATTAGTACGAGTCTACAGTCAACCGCACGTCAGTAATAATTGAACTACGGAAACCCCCCTTACTGCTACGCAATAAAGGCGCTGTCAATAAAATTGTTATTAACGAGAGGCTGACTGTACCAGATAGGAACTTGCAATCATGTTCATATCATTGTTATGACGAATGGATGACAACAGAGTTTAATATGTAGGTACGGACGTAATTATATACAAGGTGTTATAGTAATTGGACGGTAGGAGATTGAATGATGCATCTGATTCTGTAGTGTTGAAAACATGATGAATAGGTCCACGTCACTCGTACATTGACGGTAAGTAAGCATTGTTAAACAACTTATCAGACACAAGACTAGGTAACGAATTTGGGGTTTCTGCTAATCTGGAAACCAAACCAATCGACCTCCTATTTGACAGCTGTACTTACGCCCCAACTCACCGCTAATCCAAAACATACCCAATTCTTCATTAATAGCAATGTTTTTTTTCAGAAGCTGGACACGAGCAGTGCCTCGCCTTGACTGATAAAGTAAATAACAGAAAAGGATACTCTTGACCGCTAATGATCAACCATTTTTCGAAGGCCAAATTATTATTCTTTCTTTTGCCTCATACTTTAGCTAATTCATCATCACCAGTAAATATCAATTAAATTTTAGAACTTTTGATTTGCATAGGCAATTAGTGCTAAGTTCATTTATAGATGCTACTAATAAAAGAGACAAAGCTATTGACTAAAGTCACATTCACATATATTTTCAAATACTAGAGGTCAGTTAATTGATTGCTGATATTTTTAGCTAATTTTAGATTAATTGGGATCAATATGGACGTTTGAACTACCTTGATATTTATTCGAGGGCACGCCCGAGAGCGTAGTATGTTGTTATTTTTGCATAAAAGCTTGCCGTTTTGTATTGAACATATTCATAACCTTTATTAACCTTTCACCCACTACTAACTCCATCAACAGAACTACACAACGATCAAGAGGTTTAACCTTTAATCAATTAATATTTATCAAAATTACCAGTTCAGTAAAAAGATAACGGTAAGTTGGGAGAGACGCGGGATTGAATTCGGTGGGGTGCGGTTAACAAACCTCTACTTCGCTGCCGACATTGTCGTATTCCCCTCCACGGTGGCAGAACTGGAACCAATGTTATTAGTAAACCAACTCAGTAATGCAAGCCTTGTGGTTGGACTGGCGATGAATATGTCGAAGACCAGGCTGATGTCAAACACCACTAAATATAGGAGCAGAATGAATGGTGAGGAACCATTTAGTCTCTTTCCAGTTCAGACAAGACAAGGAAGTCTTAAGACAAACCGAAAATGCCTGGAGAAGCTACTAGTCCATGAAAGAGCTTATGAAAGGAAACCTTCCTTTGTTACTCAAGCGAAAAATTATGGATATGTGCATTCTTCCCATTTTGTTAGCCTATGGATCCCAGACTTGGTCTTTGACAAACATTCGAAAGTCCAAACTGAAGGTTTGTCAACGTGTAATGAAGCGCAGTATTCTAGGCGTCAAATTCACAGACCATATTCACTACACCATACATACCTACTGCACTCCAAAACACAGATTGACGTTTCTCAAAAAGCCGCCAAGCTGAAGTTTGACTGGGCTGGCCACGTCTGTCTGAGCTGTGGTCCAAAAGAACCACCACGCGGAGCCCTGACCCAGCCAGAAGGCGATGTGGCAGACGCCGTAGAAGATTGCGATGACGAGCTGGAGAAAACTAACGACCAGTGGTCCATTTTAACCCGGGATCGAAAGAGCTGGAAGTCATGAGGCGATCCCTTTGCCCAGCAGTGGAATGATGCAGGCTAACAGTAACCATTTCTCTCGTTTGGACTTCTTTTACTGGCACTAAAATAAGTACAATATACCGTTAATTGATAGCCAGAACCATGTTCAACAATCAACCCAACAATTAAAACAGACGTGATGCTTTAACCTACTATGAATACAGTTTTTCCACACTCGTGTCAATTGATTTGAAGTAGATGTGGAATAAAACTAATATGTATCCGCCGCTAAACCACCCACGCAAGTCGTAAGAGTTAATTGAAAGAAATGGGTCATATGTTGTGTTGTTGTTGGGTGTATGTCGGTGGCTGGGGAAGCGGTCCGTTTGTTTGTTACGCATCATTCACCCTTGGGGCAATATTCTGTTATGTTATATATATGAAAGTCAAATTGGTATTAGCTTTATTGCATTAGGTGCAGTTTTATGTTGTTATTTTTTGCTTTTGGGCTAGGATTTGGAAAAGTTTTCCATTATTGTTATTCGCTTACATAGGAGTATAATAATTGTTGTCAATATGGTTTCAGCTGCTTCAGAATCCCTTCTATTATACCAGCCTCCTTTAACGAATCAATAATTTTCAAAGTGATCGTGTTCGTTTGGCAAAAGGGTTAAAGATGGAAGTATATTGCTAGTAGCAATAGCAAGCGGTTGGTCACCTACCCTCATTAAATCAGAAACAATAACTACATTTATCCGTTAATTTCTCAAAACAGAGCAAAGACATTCGTGGGTAAATCATTTTACAATCATCCTAGGAGCACGCGTTAAAATATGATATTATAGTGTAATGTGATTTTGTGATTCATCTTTCTTATATTATAGAATGAGATAGCGGGAGATCAAGGGAGTGACCTGAGTGACCCAGGATCATGATAACATAAATTATAGTGAAACGGACAAAGGATTTTATAAATGGTATTAATTGTTGTAATATTTCAGGTTTATTTCTATACACACACCCTCACACATGCTCACGCCCCCACACACGCACTCGCACTTACCATATCTTTTTTACACTAGAATTAAACATATAATTGTAACCTTAATAAAAAATAATTACTACTTTCTTACCTGTAAGCTTGTATAATGGACGGATGGATGACCCCTGTAACACAGGTTCCACCTAGCATGGGGGTCATTGGTAGAATTTCTGTGTACTTGTAAGCCCTACACTGTAAATGCTGCGTATACGAGTAACTACTTTGTACATTACCTTTGGAAAATAAATTATTTATTATTATTATTTTATAATTTTGTAGCCGCCAGATATTTTCAAAAATGTAACAGAATCTGTATGAAATGATCTGCCAGATAAATTAACAGGACTTACTTTCGGTCATACCGACCATTACATTATTAAATCAATAAACCTGCATAAAATGCAAAAACATAGCCATTCCTAGTGTATTTAAGAATAAGAATAAAATTACTAATAAAAATGGGCCTGTTACGATCAATCAGTGGTTGGTACTAAATAGTGTGGGAGCGCAGATGACCCGTGAGAACTGCGCCGGAGCATTGTTTCTAGTTGCGCCCGCACATGAGCTCATTCTGACTTCACTACTTGAGCCGCCGATTCGAGGGTAAATGTGTGGGTTAATTCGATTACAATGGCTCTATCGGACGTTTTTAATTTAGGTTTGTATTTGTTTTGGAGGAAACTAATGTTCAAATCGGTTACTTCTTCTTTCATATCGGAATGAACGTAAGAATAGCTCGAGGTCAAAATTGGCAATCAGGAAGGTGGTAGCGGGGCTAACCGGGGTGCGTTGGACGTACTTAAATTTATATTCCATATTTTTTATAAGTTTTATCGATTAGCCTCATAGCTCGTGGCTAAGTAATAACAGCCGCACGGGCCGATCCATCAGGTAAAGCTACGCTTGCCGGGGTTGGTCCACGAAAACACGTTAAGCCATTGGTCCCGGCTGTCATTCGTGGATCTTTGACAGTCGTTACGGGTCGTCAGAAGCCCGAAAGTCTGACAATCAGTCTTACCAAGGGGTATCGTATTACCCAGTCACTGAGTTGTGGAGGTCAGATAGGCAGTCGCTACTGGTATTCAGCTGTACCCGGTTAGGCTGGAATCCGACCCCAACATAGTTGGGAAAAGGCTAGGCAGATTGATTGATCAGCCTCATAGCACGAAAATCATGCAAACATTCTTAGTCACCGTTAGTAGTATTACTGATAAACTGTACACATAGCATAAACATTTAGCAAAATGCCTTGTCACGGTTATCGTGCTATCATCGACGATTTTTATGTATAAGTTTTGTAACAGTTTTGTGAGTGGATTTTGATCTGAACAAGTTCCGTAGGGGAATTTTGAGACGAAGCTATTCTTGGGTAGGTATCTACAGATATTTTGTAGTTTACTATGTAGGTAAGTATAACATTGCTAACCTTAGGTAGGCACTACTTCCTACTACCGGACATGGGGTACTGCCACTAGTTGAGTTGCAGAGGTCAATAGTAGCGGTAGCGCTGGTTTCATGTAAAATGGCGCATCGATTGAACAGAAATATGACCCCAACTTGCTCATCAATTGGTTGAAAGGAATGGTAATAATGGTGCACCACCTTTAAATAATAACGTGATTATAAAAATAATAATACTTACAGTCCAATGACGCATGTATTAGTGTAGGCACTAAACAAAAGCGTACCTATACTAGCGGTCTCCCACATTTTGCCAATGACAGTTATCAATCCCATAATGATAGGGGCTTAGGGGGATAGCCTATTGCCTTTTATTGCGCACAATCTAAACTTCCAGCTCTGGGAATATCTATGGAGAAAAACTAGCACCTTTGATGAATCCTTGTTCTCTCATGATTAGTCAGTCACCAGGTTGGTAGCGCGTCTGACTGACCCACGTGCGTGTTCTTGACACTTGTGAAGGCTCTTTTATTTTACCAAATAATAAGTTACTTACGTTCGTACGCTTAGCAATCACAGTCGCGACCGCCAGACTAATCAATCAATTCTAAAATTATCCAATCTATTTGTCAAAAGCAATTCGTCAAGTTCTAAGCTCGTGCATAGTCGTTATCGTTCGCGGAAGCTTGTGATCTATCGAGGTCTTCAACATTTACGTGTTAATTGCTCTCATTATTACCAAGCAACTGGTTTTGGTGCCAGGGCTCCTCACTTGGGCGACGCCTTACCGTTCACGAGACAGCGATGTGTGGGGGGGCTAAAATTACGCTTTTCGTCTTGCTATATTAAGGCGCGAATTTTCCATGTCAATAAGAAAAGAGGCATAAGGTAGAAATGATGCAGAATCTGGATAGTGTGCAAGGTGATATGGACAGAAAAGAAATGAAGACCGTGAGATTACGACAAATAATTAAAAGAATGACGATGATCGAAGAAAGATACCTACCTAAATACCGAGCCGATCCTAAATAAATTAAGATGGAGACAGGATGTTGATGATGAAGGTCAATTTTCCATCTTTAGGATAGGAACTTCGTGGTGGATCGGAGAATAAAATATGTAGGTGCATAGGTTAAGGTTGTGTAAAAGTAAAGGCATAAAGGAATAAGTTATGTAGGTGTTATGCCTAATTAATTACGACTACCTTTGAAACAAGATGCGCTTGTTAGTAACACGCCAGGATATGAAATAATTAGCGTAGCACTATAACATAATTGTCTCTATATAAGTTTTAAGTATCGACACTAATCAAGCGTTACTTCGATACATAGTAAACGAAGTAGTAGGTAGTGTAGGCTTAACAGACGGTCGGCCATTTTCTATCTTGTTAAGTACCTGGTACTTGTTAATAGGCCTACACTATCCTCTCATACCTTATAACACTGTAATTTGAAAACATTGTAAATACGATTTACTTTTAAAAGAGTAACCGTGGAATTTCTTGCCGGCTCTTCTCCATAGGAAACGACGAATTGGAACCGTGTACCTAGCTTCTGACGTTTCATAAGTGCCCTTGAAGGTTTATGTGAAATAAAATATTTTGAATTTAAGTATCGGTAATCATTTACAACAATGTAGCTAAAATACAAAAAACTATATTTAAAAAAATCCTAGACATGATAAGTAAAGTGAATATGATAGCAACATTTTAGTGCATTCATATGACAGTCAGTGGTCAGTTCTATCGACGGCTGCGTCTACTCCCGCTACAGAAGTCGCCTACGTGAATCGGCGACCAATCACCAAGACCTCACGTGACTACTCAAAGATTACCTCCTAAAACTAATCAGACAGTTCAACTTACACCGGCCGCTCGACTCTTATCGCCTACGCCGTCAATGTTACTATGGCGCCTTTTTGCTTACTAATTAAACCTATCGGTCTTTGACATCCAACTGATGTTTGAACAATATTTTAGCTTGTCTATGACACATACTTTCGTCGGTAGCTTCTTCACGGTCATTTTGGTGAACGCGGCTTACAACAGAATCTTTCTGTGTTGATTAAAGCAAACATGCATGGCAAACAAACAAAATTCGTGTATTATTGTTGCAGCAACATGTTTTTGTATTGCTGGAAACATGCTAAATAAACATGGGTACTGCAAGTAATGTTGCAAACATGTTTTTCGCAACACAAACTGCTGCAACAATGTTGCGACTTTTGTTCACCATGTATGATGCTATAGAAGTAGTCATTCGATTCAGATCGTATTCAGTCGTAGGATTTTGTAAACATGTGTGACTTGTGTCATTATTGGGCATAATTTTGTAATGACGTACTGTTTACGTCTGTTAACTTGTATGGTTATTTGCAGATTATCTTGCGCATTCGTGTAGCGCATATAGGATGCGATGAAAGTTATACGCTAATAGCGGTTTTTACATTGGAATACCACAAATAATACTATTCTTAAGGTTTAAAGACATATTTATATCTTTGGGCTTAAAGTAGGTCATTGTAGGTAATTATGCTGCTGCTGATCATCAAAGAGACATAGAGATATTCCTCCCCAACATTTTGATACTTAAAAATCTGAAGTAATAAAATTCTTCATTAGTTTGTATTTCTTCGTATTTATTTTCATATTCGCTACTTAATCTTTAATAAATCGCTTGAAGGTCATAACTTGTGCAAAGCGTCAGACAGGAGGTCTCCGCGCGGCCATGACCAGCAATTGTGCCTCGAAGTATGTAGGTGACCTCTCGGGCGAACCTTCGAAATTTCGGTCTTTATACATTGACATCCTACCAAACATATTTATGACCTCAAGGTATCTCAGGTGACTGTAGCGTCAGTTCTAGACTTGGTACTTAATACGAATCTGAAAACCGAATTTAAACTTAAATGTGATAGATGAGTATTTATTTGATGGGACGTCAATTTAGATTTGATCGAAGGTGTACTGCTTACCTACAAACCTACAGTATTTTCTATATGAATTGTGCAAAAATGAAGTCGGAGGTAAATAAAGAAATAATTATTAGCAGTCCTGTTAATAAAAGTAATAGTTAAATAAATACGCACTTTAAAAAGCTTTATTAGTCATTAAAACCGTTTCCGCATGATGTGCCGGCGAAGAGTTATAAAACCTCATTTTTAAAGGAGAACTTTAATTAATATGGCTTTTCAATCATCACTGGCATGAAAATAATGTTTTCATTACCAATTCTTTGGCAGTAATAAATCGGAATAAATCAAGCAATATTGGTAACACTGTAATTATTAGTAAATTAAATAACTATTGTTTGAAGACTTTGTTGAATTAATTTTGGAAACAATAAAATCTTTACACGCGACTTAAACTTAACTGGCGAAATGCGGGTAGGTAGGCGAGTACTACCTGTTCAAATCAGGCAACCTCCTGAGAATTGATACGGGCGTGATGTTTTGGTAATAACATCTTTCAGCTTTCAGTTCAATAGGTACCCTGGCATAGTAGGATCTAATCGTATGCATGATTCTTCGTCAGTCCAAATGCAAATGATATGATGTATATACAGTCGGAGAAATTTATTGTTGCTGTGTTATAGCCATTTCGAACAACTATCAAAGAATTATAGTTTTGTATACGCACAATTTAAGTTAGTACTCCATTAGCTTAAGGCTGAACACACAGTACTCTTGGTTATGCTAGCAGAAAAGATGAAAAAAAAAAGTCTGTGAAGTCACCCTAGACAGTATACCCCACTAGGGTATATATCTAGGGTGCTCTTGATATTTTCAAGTGCAGTCTCTTTAAGCTCCTTTGAATATGGAATAGGTAGTAACTTTCTTTCTATAACCCTTTTTTTCTTACTATTAACATCTCTCCTTATTCCTGCGCACTTATACACAATAGCAATGTTATGTTGATTGAACAACGATAACACAAGCGCGTCTCTAAAGGTCGTTATTACACTTCGTCCCCACTACAGGCGTACAGCGTAAAACGTAGCTCATTTTTTCAAGTCTTCAATTAAGTACTGACAACAAAAAAATCTGTTGGTGGTATAAACGCAGCTAACTTGCAACTTCTTTTAATCCATGTTGTGAGATGTGCGATCCTCCCAAGGTTGACCGAACTCTTGGCGAAGGATGCGGGAATCCGCTGGATGCGGGCCACGCAGAATTGGTCATTGAGGCGATGCTTCGAGAAGGCCTTACATTTTGTTTCCTTACTCTTCTGTGTGTTTCTTAAGCTTATGAAGTTACTAGTGGTCGTGGTCGTAGCTGGACAATTTCGGCTTCGACCGCCAGGTGGGGGGCAGTGTTATTGACATTTCCATTAGAAATTTCTCAGCAGAATCTGGATTTATGACTAGTTGATGGCAATAGGTTCGTCTCCTATTACATGAGACTTAACACACGTTCGCTCGGACGTAATAAAATCGCGGCGATTTTTTTTTCGTGCACTGGATTTTCAACTCTCGGCGCTAAACAGAACGTTGAAAATCCAGTGCACGTAAACCGCCGCGCGCCGAGAATTGAAAATCCAACAGTGTGTTTTTTCAACGCGCTAGGACGAGAGTGCGTCCCAACGCATTGGATTCTCAACGCTCGGCTCAATACCGAGAGTTGAAAATCCAGTGCTCGAAAAAAAATCGCCGCGATTTTATTACGTCCGTGGGAACGTGGGCTTAAACGTAACAGGGGAAAAGAAGGTTCACTATTCACCTCTGCCTAACCTTTCGGAGAATACAGGCGTTATGTTACGCGTTTATTTTTTGTTTGCATACAGGCAGGCAGGTTGTGTAATACCTAACTCTTTTGTCGACGGTACTAGAAAAACATGGCGGACCGTGGTGACATGTGCCGAAGCCACGTGACGACTATCGCACGTGCTGCACAAATCTGTCGATTCTCGGCCATTACCTGAGAGCTATAACTAAGGTTAGGCGTTCTGCGCGCTGTCAACTTATTTGTATGGAAATAATTGGGTTTGTTAAGATTATGCTGTTAGGTGTTACATTTTATTTATTACGCGAATACTTTTATTTAAGTATTTTTATAACAATAATTCCTGGTTCTTGTAGATGTAGATAGATATGTAATATAATGTCGTAGACGGTATTTCCTGTGCTAGATTACGTTTTTTACGTCCGAATGAAAAAATGGAACCCTTATAGGATCATTCGTGTGTATGTCTGTCCGTCTGTCACAGGCAATTTGCTCCGAATCTAATAGACCGGTTAGAGTTGAAAATTGTACACATATAAATATCTGTGACCCAAATACGTACGTGTAACTTAAATAAATAAATTTTGAACCATGGGTCACTTTTGGGAGGCAAAATACAAAAAATAAAGTTTTGCAAACTGAACAAATGAAATGCTTACTCTGAGTCTTAAACATATTTTTTTTTAATAAGTAATTGTATAGTGATTGAAGAAAATTTATGAAAATTTACAATTTTTAGGCTGAAACCAAAAATTAAAAACTATTTTTTTTTTTAAATACTGAAAATAATTCTACAGGTACTTATAGATTACAGGAAAACCTATAAGAAGTCTATGGTTTTAAAATAACATGGGAAATCTCTCGGCAATATTGTGAGTGTAAACTTACATTTGCAGTTGGAATGTATCGGAGACTATGTTTTTCAATTGAAATATTAAGTTTGTTCTTGGGACAAATTCATCCCAACTACGGAACCCTTCATTGTGCATGGTCTGACACGCTCTTGGCCGGTTTATTTGGAGTAGAGAGTTTCCCTATTTAACAGCCTAAATTCTAAATATATTTATGTTAATTAAGGGTACGCTAGCCGGAAATTCTTCCGTACAAACGTAGTATGATGATTACTCGTCTGTTTAACGGTGTACGTTCAAAATTAAAAATTATATCAAATTGTCTTGTCATTATCTAGCCCTGTGTGGAAGCAGAATTGGAAAAAAGGTTTTAAAGTTATGAGCGTCGAAACTTCCATATTTCAACACTAATTTAAACTCGTATTTGAGAGATAAATAACGTATATTGTAAAAAAATTGCAAAATTGAAACCGTAAAAGGATAGGTAATTTATTCAAAATTTCAAATCATTTTATTTGGAGTAAATACATCCAGTAGTTTTTCCATAATATCTATACGCCCAAAGGTCTGTTCATGAAATTTTACGCGCTCGTTTTCGTTATAAATCATCGTGTATTTCACTTAATAAATTAATAAATAAAAACTAAATAAATAAAACTAAGTAATTAGACACGGGCCCACCAACGAGTTCGAGCCGTCGACTAGTCATTTCTTCATGAGTACTATCATGACAATATAACATAATACACTTGTCATGAAACATACCAATTTATTGACGGTATGCAGCGAGCCTTAGGTTATTAATAATACTGCTTTGATGTCTTCGGAAACTAATATGCGAGATGCAATAATTGCGGCGTGATCCGTTGTATGTCATAGTTCTTGGTAGTTTCTCGAGGTGTTATGCAGTACAGCTCCTGGAAAAGATAAATATATAACATCCAACATTGTTAAACTATATGACTTCAATATCACCTTTAATAAATAGTTCCGACAATTTATCGGCTCTCCGTCTTTCGATATTTAATAGGTTCATTACAGGCTGGGTTTCTAGAAAATCTAAGGGTCTCACAGGGTCTGTACCTCGGTGATATATTACGATTATTCCGTTTGAAATTTTTGGATTAAGTCCACTATGAATGTTCTAAATCAGATTTAGTCCTACCTTTACCTTTTTTATGAATAGAAAATAATTACCATAATAAATAAATATATTTTCATTTTTAGATGATATTATTATCGCCAAACATATAAAACTACGTAAGCAGAATCACAGACAGATAATGCGGTCATCTGGAAATTCTCCTACTCTTATTATTACGTAGAGTTAACATATTTATGTAGATACTTTAGTCATAAGACACGACTTAGGACTATAATGAAGGATAGTAGGTATCGCAATATTGATATTTTGGAAATCGGTTGTCCTGGCAATAAACATGGGTTGAAATGTGGAAGAATGGGAGTAATGTGGTGACGAGAGTTTTGAGTACAAATGTGGATGGCTGTAAGAATAGGAGAAGACCACAGAAACAATGCATAGATGGATGTGAGACAGGGCTAAAAAGGAGGTAAATATCTACTGAAATTAGGACCTATGGAAGGACATACGCCAATTCGCCGCCAAAGGGGTAGGAAAATGATGATTTCAGTATGAAGATTAAGCAAATATGTAGATTAAACACCAACTCCATTTTTTGTCAAAGTCAAAGTCAAATAATTTATTTCAATAGGCACTAAAAAGGCACTTTTGAACGTCAACATTTACAGAAAAATAATAATTGATTCTAGTTGCCCCTTCCAAAAGGTAGTTTTCGTATGGAGAAGAATGGGCAAGAAACTCCACCGTTACTCTTTTAAAATGTTTTCACAATATCTTGTATACATCAATTATATAATTATATGTGAAGACGATGCACCTAGAATAAGATTACTATACCACGTTAGGTAAAAATAATGAAAAATTAAGGAATGACAGACTGGGGTTCCGTATCTCAAAAGGAAAAAACCCTGAAAGGAACCCTTATAGGGGACCTTTCGTTGTCCGTTCCTCTGTCTGTCAATCTGTCAAGACCCTTTTTCTCAGGAACACAAAGAGATATCAAGTTGAAATTAATATGAAATACGTAGGTCTATGGTCCCTTGGAGCTCTAAAAAAATCAAGCTTCGAGACGCAATAAAAAATATGGCCATTTATGCGACATATTTTGATACTCACGTATAAATTTTGATTTACGGGAAGGTCAAAACCTACAGGATACTTCCCGTTGACCTAGAATCATGAAATGGCAGGAGGCAAGGTCTCACAGCATATGTAAAAGAAATAGTCCGAAAAGAGTTAATTTGTAGTTTTATCACACAATTATTGTTTTTGCCATTACTAACTTACATACATTTGCAGTTGGAGAATTGACCGTGACGAATATTGATGTATGGGAGAACAGGTTTTTCAACTACAATGTTAAGTTGGTTTTTTGGGATAAATTCTTCCCAATTACGGAACCATTCATTGTGCCTAGTTCGACACGCACTTGGCTGGTTTTTAGGGTTCCGTACCCAAAGGGTGAAACGGGACCCTATTACTAAGACTCCGCTGTCCGTCTGTCACCAGGCTGTATCTCATGAACCGTGATAGTTAGATAGTTGAAATTTGCATGATGTATTTCTGTTGCCGTTATAACAAAACATACTAAAAACAGAATAAAATAAATATTTAGGGGACTTTTTTTTTTGCGGTTTTTATAGATAATGGTACGGAACCAATAGTTCCGTACCATTATATTGTATACCAACAGTTCTCATACAATGTATCCAGTTATATAGGGTTGTGGCGGTCTACACCGCAAGCACTAAAACAGTTATCTAAACCATAATAATTTAATTATTTCGTTATACGATCGAGTCAAACCAGTATTGTAACCATAATGATGTCTTTATCGAACAGGTTACCAGTTTTCAGTTGGTTTATAAGGTTGGATTGTTATATTACTTAATTGGTAAAAAAATATCGAAAGCAGCGATCATTAAATGCGTGAATGGATGTTACCTTACATTGTACACGTGCTGGACATTTTATCGACATGATGAGCATATCGCTAGCGTTAGATAAATCAGACCATAAAAATGTGTTAAGACAATCATTCAGAATCAACCCATGTTTGATCCTTATTCTGTTAATTTCCGATAACTTCTTGGAAAATGTATATAATTGCAGCAGTTGCAACCATGCTGATTTAAACTTGGATGTGGAACCTATTTTTTGTTGTGTATTTCACTTCAGCAGAAGCTATTTTGATAAAACATTATTTTCGTAAATAAAAAGAAAGAAAATACGTTTATTTGCGGTACACATGACGCAAGGAAAGAACAAAACACGAAAATAACAATTTGGGGGAAAATATGCGTCACATCCACGCAAAACGGCCATCGCTCAGCATAATGCTGCGACCCTATGCGAGACAGAGCCCCAGCGCTGGTTTTTAGCGACAGCCGGCGTTTACGTAATGACGTCAACCAGTGTAGTATATAGATTAATAACAAAATAAGGCAAAAATAAAATAAACACAATAGTTATAATCATTATATAATATATTCGTCTATTATTTGCCTGAAACCGTAAGTTTTTTTTAGCAACAGAATAGCAAATAATGGCCAGTGGCACTCAAAGCATTGTATTCTCAAAATACTTTAATTTGTATCTATATAATTAATTCAAGAAACACTTCACAGCGACATCGACAGCACTTTAAACTAGACGCATCAAATTGAAATCTGATTTTTTTTGATGATATGCCGATTCAGAATCATTTAGTTTTTACTTCCTACTTGGTTTGACGACGGCCTTGTTACTCCCAATTCGCGAATGTTACAATGACGACTGTTTATTGTTGATACGGTGCTAAGAAAAAAGTTATAAGCTTAAATGACCTTACCGTGAGATGTTGTTGAAGTTCTCAGCGATACTGAAGAGGCAGAACTGAGGTTTTTGTCTGTTTTTGGATACCAAGATTGCCTTTTTGTTTTCAACGGCGTTGTTACAGGTACTACTGACTACTGTCTTGCCTGTCTTACCTGTTGTACGACTACTGTCAATACAATTAAATCAATCAATTTTATATCAAGATGGTTGGGTATAGGAAAGGTAGGCGTCATTCAGAATTGGAAAGCATACCTACTCTATGCGATTCTTTTTCCAATATAATCAATAAGAAAGTAATCATAAACGATCTACTTTGCAATCTCTGTCTATCTCAGTTACAAAAAGTTTGAAGCAGACGGAGCCCTCATCACCCTCTCAACTCATAGTTTGTAGAGGCATCAAGTGGTTCTTTCATTAGGCTAATTAATCTACCTAATCCCATGTGAAGATTTAAAGTTCAAGTGTAATGACTATTACACAATGAATAACTCTGGCCTTTTGACGTGCTCACACTCTAGCGCGTCGCTCGAAGGCGATTATCAAGGGGTTTCCCGACGTGATTGAAGTAAGTACCTACTAACAAAAATTTTACAAATGTTGAAACAGCTGTAGATACCCACAGTCGGGAAAATTTACTTTTGATCAAATTTACTCACTGCTGCACTGCGTCAATTTGCCGTCTTTTAGCCATTCCATAGAAGGGGTAGTGATTAATTGAAAAACTGTCAATTTTAGTTGGTAGTCAATTTAATATCCCTGACTTTAGATAAAATCTTTATTATTTGCTGGGATATACCTTGGGTATCTCAGGGCAGGAATCGGCAGGATGTCTTTAAATGAATTGCGATGAAGTGATAAATCTGACAGAAAATCTTAATGCATTCATTCGATTTCCTGCACTTTAATACTCATTGATTTCATTCGAAATCGATTAAACTTTCATTTTGAATGTTCGATTCCATAGCATTGATTTAAAAAGGCGAATTTTTAAAATATGGGCTACAATCTTAAATATCAATGGTCAGTATTTATTTTAAGTTTAGTAACGCAGTTACGTAGGTGGCATACCCCTCTGTCATATATGATAGTAATAATAACTAAAAAGACGAGCAGGGGGTGTCAGAAAGTAATTCTGCCGTGCGCTTCATGGTGTGGATGCTGTATCTATTGATCGATTAGATACTGAGAACTTTGATAACTGACTTGTATACGAAGGAACAGTAGACGCCACAATAACTTCATTAGGACAAGACTGTCATGTCACTGTGGTTACCAATGTCGGTATCTGTTGTAAAACCTACTTATTCAACTTACTATTTGTTAGGTTTTATGAATATTTTCTAATGTCAATAAAAAAAATATTTTTTTTTGAACTTTGAATACAGCAACCATCACACACGTCTACGTTTTTCTTTTTCCTTAGCAATCCTAATATTTATTAAGGAACTCAGTCTACAATTACAACACGTTATCAGCACGAACGGCTCTGTATCTATATTTGATCTACGATCGAACTTAAAAGAATATTGGTGGTGAAATAATTGATACCTAGTTAACATATTGGTCATCATGTCGTCTGCAGTTCATGGTATGTCTCTAATAAATGGTATTCCGATACTTTGTAATAGAGAAGGTTTCACTCTGTGGAAATTTAAAATGCGCATGTTGTTAATCCATGAAGGGTTGTGGGAAACTGTAAGCGGAGTAGTTGTCGTAGGGAGTAAGACGCCCGACGATGTACGGAAGGATGAAAAAGCTCTTTCTAAAATATGCCTTACTGTGGATGGTGCTGCTATTTCGATTGTTCGACCAGCTAAGACCGCAAAAGAAGCGTGGGATGCTCTTATGAAATCCTACGAGGATCGAAGTTTGGGTCGTAAACTGTCGTTGGAACGTAAGTTGTACAGGTACACCTTATCTGACTTTTCTGATTTAGAAGCTTACTTAACGGCAATAACTACAACTGCACTAGACCTGGCCGACATTGGCAAAACCATTGAAGATAGTTCTTTAGCAGCTATTATTTTGGGAGGTCTAACGTCTCGCTACGAGCCCTTGATAATGGCGCTTGAGAATGGGAGCGTTGAAGTCACAACAGATTTGGTAAGAAGTAAGTTATTGAGCGAAATGACGAAAGAGACTAAAGATGATGTGGCTGCGTTGCATACTAACAAGCAAGTTATTTGTTTTCGATGTAAGAAGCCAGGGCACAAGAGTCCTAATTGTCCTCTCAAAAAGAAGGAGAAAAAGGCAAAGGCGAGTTGCTCAACAGAAAGTTGTTCTAAAGATAAGGGACTGACTGTTTTTAGTTCAGGGAATATGGATGCATGTGTCACGGAATTGTTTTTGGATGGTGTCACGGGACTGGCTTTGTCTGCACCAAGTGTTCAGATGTCTGAGAAGTGGATAATCGACTCTGGTGCGTCTACTCACATGACTCCACATGCTGAATGGTTTAATAGTTACAAATCCTGTGATGGGAAGATAACTGTAGCAAATGGTAAATGTTTGCCGGCTGTGGGTTTAGGAGATGTTGATATTGACACAAAAACCAATTTTAAGAAGATTATTAATGTTGTACATGTTCCTGGCCTAGATTGTAATTTACTCTCAGTCAAAAAGGCAGTAGAGAAAGGTTTCTCGATTGTTTTTGATACGAATGGCTGTAATTTTTATAATTCTAATGATGTTTCTTTTAAAAAGGATCCTGTTTTACATGGTTCTAATTGTGGTGGATTGTACACTTTAGATTGTACAGTAAAACCGCAAGGTATTTCAGCTTATAATGTTTACACTAATTTGTCCCAGTTTCAGCTTTGGCATAAGCGTCTAGGACATCTCTGCCGTATTGGTATGGATCTACTCAAAAAAGGTCTAGCTGTTGGTGTAGAGTATACTGATGTTGACAAAGAACCATGCGTACCTTGTGTAGAGGCTAAACAGGCGCGGAAGCCTTTCAAAGGGATTAAGTATAAAAAGGCTTCGTCACCATTAGAATTGGTCCATACGGACGTTTGTGGTCCCATGACCACTGAATCTTTTAAAGGTAATAAATATTTCATTATTTTTGTTGATGATTATACACGTTTTATATACCTTTATTGTATGTCATCTAAGACAGAAGTTCAGAAGTTTTTTTGTGCTTTCCAAGCACTTGTTGAGAGACAGACTGGTACTAAGATTCGAACCCTTCGGTCAGACAATGGTACTGAGTATGTCAACAAGGACCTGACAGACTATTTGCAGGCTCAAGGGATACGACATGAAACGTCTGTACCATACAGCCCTCAACAAAATGGGGTAAGTGAACGTAGCAATCGTAGCATTGTGGAGAAGGCCCGTTCCTTGCTGGCACAGAGCTCTTTGTCGAAAGCTTTTTGGCAGGATGCTGTTGAGACTAGTGTTTATTTAAAGAATAGGTCACCTCATCGTGCACTTAATGGTATGACGCCATATGAAATGTGGTGTGGTAGTAAACCCGACCTGTCTCATTTAAGAGTGTTTGGTTGCCGAGCTTTAGTTCATGTGCCTTCATGTCAGAGAACTAAGCTAGACATGAAAACTTCTGAACATATCTTCGTTGGATATTCAGACGATCCAAGGAGTTATTATTTACGTAGCGCGGAAAACCCTCGAAGGTTGATTAAGTCACGGGATATTACGTTTTTTGAAAATATTTTTTCAGGATTGAAGGACAAATTTGTTCAGCCTGAAGCTGCTGTGAGCCCTAATGTCATTAATCTTTTATTACAAACTTCTTCAGATACCACATCGCCACGGGCGATTTCTATCTCATCTGCTTCTACTTCTTCACCTACTTCAGAAAGTGTGGACATGGAGGTAGAGCAAGTTGACGATTTTGTGGACGCGACTGAAGAAGCTGGTGGGGTTTGTGACACGGAGTCTCTACATTCAGGTGAACAACGTGTTCTGTCCCTGGTTCCTTCAGTTGAACTCAACGATGCATGTCCTGAGAGAAGGTATCCTGAAAGAGTACGTAAACCTCCTGATTATTATTCATACGGCACTCACGGTGTTGATTTGTTGTGTGATGATCCAAAAAGTTATCGTGAAGCTGTTAATAGCGATGATAAATATAACTGGATCTCCGCAATGAAGGATGAGTACAACGCCTTATTGAATAAGCAGACTTGGACATTAGTGGATAAACCAAATAAAAAGGTTATTCCATGTAAATGGGTGTTCAAGATAAAGAGGGACCCGAACGGTGCAATAGTCAAGTATAAGGCGCGACTAGTTGCGAAAGGTTTTAGTCAAGTTTGGGGGACTGATTATAACGAGACTTTTGCACCTGTAGTTCGAAATTCATCTTTGCGTACCCTTATAGCGTTGGCTGCAGAAATGGATTTAAAGATCCAACACATGGATGTCGATACCGCATTCCTCAATGGGGACTTAGAGGAGGAAGTGTACATGCAACAGCCTGAGGGATTTGCTGAGCACGGGGCAGAAGGTAAAGTCTGTTTGCTCAGAAAATCCATTTATGGTTTGAAGCAGGCAGCTCGAGCCTGGAATATCAAATTGCATCAAATTCTATCAAAAATTGACTTTGCACGAACATCTGCGGAATCATGTGTTTACATAAAAAAGTTTGGTAATGAAACCTTAATACTTGCAGTCTATGTTGACGATCTAATTGTCTTTTATAAAGAAAAAAGTTCGTTTGACGCTGTCAAAAATGACTTGGAGAAATTTTTCTCGCTAAAAGATTTGGGTGCATTGTCGTATTGTTTAGGCTTAAATGTTAACCGTGTTGACGATAAAATTGTGGTCAGTCAGAAGACCTATATCCAGTCAGTGTTGGAGCGGTTTAATATGCGAGATTGCAAGGAAATGTCTACACCTTTGGAGAATAACAAATTGGAGAAAGGTAATCCAACATCTCTTGGTGAATATCCTTACCAAAACTTGGTAGGATGTCTCATGTACCTAGCTGTTAATACGAGACCCGATATAGCTTATGCCACAAGCTATTTAAGTCAGTTTAATAACTGTCATGATAAGAGACATTGGTTGGCCGCTAAAAGGGTGTTACAGTATTTGAAAGGTACTATGGATTACTGTATTACTTACAGAAAAGTCGGTGGACGTCTGTGTGGATACACGGATGCTGACTGGGCGAACTGTGTACATGACCGTCGGTCGTACACTGGTTATTACTACACGCTAGCAGGTGGACCTATTAGTTGGGAGTGTAAGAAGCAGCCGACGGTAGCCTTATCGTCTACAGAAGCTGAGTATATGTCCTTGAGCAGTGCTGCAAAGGAGGCTATTTTCCTCAGACGGTTAGTGTATGACATTACTGGTTTTGCTCATAGGGTGTTGCTATACAACGATAGTCAAAGTGCACAGAAAATTGTGCTCAATCCTATCCACCACAATAGAACTAAACATATTGATACGAGATATCATTTTATTCGTGAAAAGGTTACTGAGGGTCTTATAGATATAAAGTTCATACCTACGGATAAAATGACAGCCGATGTTTTAACCAAGCCCTTAAGGCGCATAGATCATCTTAGGTGCGTTGTTAATATGGGTTTAATGATAAATAAGTAGAATATTTTTTCTATTTATTTATTTTTCGTCGGTTTATGTTTTATATTTTTGTTTAGTCTGGTAGTAATGTTTTATTTTATTCTATTGTGTTCAGCATTACTACTTTATCTTTTTATTGCCATTAAGGGCGGATGTTGTAAAACCTACTTATTCAACTTACTATTTGTTAGGTTTTATGAATATTTTCTAATGTCAATAAAAAAAATATTTTTTTTTGAACTTTGAATACAGCAACCATCACACACGTCTACGTTTTTCTTTTTCCTTAGCAATCCTAATATTTATTAAGGAACTCAGTCTACAATTACAACAGTATCAAAATTGACAAGGATGTGTTATTGGAAAATGTGATTGGGTTATACGATCAGGAATTATTCAGTAGCAACCCAGAGTCTGGATTTGAGGTCCGCTTAAATGGCAATAAACTTGTCCTCTACGTGGGACTTAAACATAGCAGGCGAAATGTGGGTGTACGTTTTTGCACCACTGCATAAATAACCCTTCGAGGATTAGAGGTACAACCTCATGATTTAAACAATTGGAAAGATTACAAAGTAACACAAGTAGTCAATAAAGCAAATTGACCTGTTCCATAGTGCATAGGCCTGGCCGCAAACATTTGGTATCGCATCAGGAATTCCGGCTCAGGATTCCTGTACCAATTTCCGGATGCAGCATATAATATCATTGATTATTTTATTCCACCGCAAAGCATCCGTTCTGATTTTGTTATGGACCTCATAAAATCGCAGTTTGTTTTATTGCACCTTGTTATTCTGCTACTTTGTAGTACCTACATCAGATACCAAATAATGTGTTGAAAATTCCCGCGTGGTTTTCTACAAAGTCCCAGCTGTAAGGAAAATCCATTCTTTACCTGTTTCGTCACCAACGACATGTAAGGTTTCTGATTGTTATAATTATTAAGAATTCCTACTTCCTCCTGTGTGCTAAAAATAACTGCAGTGCTAATTCTGTCAGTATTTTTCTGAGTCGTTGAATAGGAAAGCCACTTTTAACTTCTGTTTACAGTTAAATTAATATACAAAGCATTGAATTAAATAAATGTGAGTCATAAGTTTGATGACGCTATTGTTAACGTTCACCTAAGAAACATAGAAGCTTTTTACTTAGATTAAGCCAAAAGTAATGTTCAAATAAAACTTATTAAAATTATTTTATCTGATCATAATGGAAACAGAATGAGCTATACAATAAGTTCTAAAAGTACAAATAAAAGCAGTAACATAGAAAAACAGATAGCACGAATAAAACAGAAAATATTCCGAACATTTTTTCTTTTTCAACATAACCATTATTATGTTGTCAAGTTGTTATTAAGCTATTCACTTTATCATACACACACTTTGACTACTAATAGTGTATTAAGTAAGAATATTATACTGGTACACACGACTAGACATCAAGCTATACAGGGTGACTGGTAATTAGTGGCCGATACCTAAACACGTGACTTTACTCATCAGTATGAACAACTTTTATTAGGGGAACAAACGTGAAATCGCGAAACAAAAACAGCTGATCCCTAAATTTTGACGAGTTATGCGAACATAAATTGTAGGGAACAGCAGATTTTTTTTTCGCGATTTCTGGTTTGGTCCCCTAATAAAAGTTGTTCATATTGATGAGTAAAGTCACGTGTTTAGGTATCGGCCACTAATTACCAGTCACCCTGTATATTTCCAGTATAAGCTGACCTCGCGTTGTACGGAAATCCAATACAATGCTAGATCAGTATTAACTGGAAATGTATAGCTTGATGTGTAGCCGTGTGTACAAACCGATTATTAAAAAAAAAAAAAAAACAGTTTAAAAAACTGTAACCCGACGACGGAAAAGTAAAAGTGATCTTAAAAGTACGAAACTAGAAAATATTTCAGACAGAAATCAAGAGATAGGTACAAAAATGGTCAAGGTAAAGCCGTCGTCGCATGTCATTATAATTTTGTTGGTGTTCCTGGCATGGTAAAAGGCATGTGACCACACACACATTTTTGTACCTATGTCTTGATTTCTGTCTGAAATATTTTCTTGTTTCGTACTTTTAAGATCACTTTTATTTGTCCGTAGTCGATACAGTTTTTTAAACTGATATTTTTATTTTATACTTTTCCGTTTTAACGCTTGATATACGTTACGACAATGATAATGAGAGTAATATAATAGGTCAGTAATTAATCGAACGAGGAAAATATGTAGCCGAGTATTATGTACCTTTTATCCAAATAATTATATTCAGAGAAAAAATATTTCCTAGCAAGAACAACCGACCGACCACAATTTTTTTTATTATACTTTTAAACAACGAAACCAATACTACCAAACGACTTTGTGAGACAGAACTCGAATTAGGATTGTTTTCAATAGATTTTATAATATGACAGTGACAAACAGTATGAAAAGCCATGGTGAAAAAAGAAATAAATGTAAGTCGAAACAAAGAGGCCACATATAGAGCACCTCCGTACCAAATCGTCTAGTTGTCAAGTTCAGAAGGGTGTTTCGGTTATACTGTCTCTCTCTTGGTTTTAAAGTAGTGTCATTACAAATCGTTACTATTTATTAAGATTTGATTAACTGCGCGTTAGTATAATTTTATTTTATTTTTTATTATTGTATAATATGTATTAATTTTACAGCAGCGCCCGTACGTAGTGCAGTCTCACTTTTGTTTTTTTTTTTAAGTCATTTATTCAAACTAGGCTGAGAATCAGCACTTCGAACGTCAAAATTACATAAGACAGTCCCCCAAAACGCAGACCCTTCACCACTTCCTAGTGCTTTAGCTGGGAAGAATTGGCGCAACAAACTCCCCAGCAGCACAGCTGTATGTTCATTTAGAAAAAAAAATCTATATGTATAATAGTATGCAAAATAATTTATATTATGCAACACAAAACATAATTTAAATTACAAATTTATAGCCATATGACAGCTAGCACACGCCAATATACCAACCTAAAACATCGAGAACTATATTCCGGCAGAAATAAAAGATAAAGACTAAACGTAAACAATATCTAAATCAAAGCCTCCAGGCATAAAGGGCGTGCCCGCTTACATATAGCTATATTTATAGCTGTAACTGGAAGTTATAATTGATAAACTAGGACCATCGAGGTAAAATAAATCAACAGTTAATTACTAATAACAATAACAAAACCATGATCAGCAAGACGACCAGTCACCACAAGCAGCACCCGCTCATGAGCATAACGCAAAGATCAGCCATTACCCCCCTTGCCATATTTGAGGGAAGGAGGCAACCCGACCCCCGACGCTACCGCAAGCAGTCACATCTTAGCGATCATGACGAACTTGCTGCCGGTTGCTCAGGCAAAAAATAATATGATCAATTGTCGAGGTCGCTAGCTAACCACATATTGCAATACAACTCATAAAAAAAAACATTGTAATGAGTAGATTATGTCAACAATAAATTTAAATTAAATTAAAATAAATTGATTTATAAAGTCAAATTATAAAAAAATATATAAACTCATATAACCTGTCAGTAGGTAAGCTAATTCTGGAGAAAGAACATTTAAACATTGTCTTGAGTTAATCACAGCGACCAATTATTCTTATCATTTAAGTAGTCGTTGATAGAATAGTATGCCTTTGAACAAAGGTTGGATTTAACTTTAGTTTTAAACGCATTAAAAGGTAAATCTAGCAAATTGTCTAAGTATTTAACAATTTAAACATATTTTGTACTTATACAATATGATATATATATATATAAATAAATATATATATATATTTATACATATTTGTAATGTCTTCGTTAAGACCTTTCTTTTTATACCAATTATGGCACGATTATCTCAATAAAAAAAATTTCGACGTCAGAAATTTACGTGTAAAGTCCACTATACAAAATTTAGGGAGAATTTATATAGCCTATGTCACCCGGACCACCCATTATTACGAACCTATTGATACCGAATTCATCAAAATTGGTTCAGTAGTTTGGGCGCTACGGTAGAACACACGTAAAAGCAAATATACCTACTGGAGCAATACGCTGCTTACTAAACCTTTTCGGAAAAAGGCTGAGCATGATTTATTTATAAAATGTTGTCACTATTGACAGATCTTTGAATTCGGTTTTTTAGAACAGAAATATTAAAAAAGATTCGTGTTTGTTTGAAGTGAGTCGTCAGTTACCTCTCGTGGACATTTGAGTATGAACATTTTTTTTCCCTTTGACTTATTTTTCCGTGAACAGGCACGTTCCAGCTTTCGCAGTTTTAATTAGGTCTCCTAACCTCCTGCCGATATATTTTCCCTCATAAGGTATTCTCCGTATTAACACGTGAGTATTCCATTTGTTCGTCTATCACCCAGCCCACCTACATAGTTTGCCTTTATTTCTGGTCTAAAATGGTGTATTTCGGCCGTACCCTTGGGCTATAGCTGCTCCACTGAGCCCTGTGCATCGCCGGCCCCTCCTCTACTGCGGGCCTTGCGGATCTGACTGTCGCGCCCCGCCATCTCGAAGGCGACGCCAGCGGTTCTGCGGGACATCCCGAGGCAGCGAGTACAGTGAGCGCCTGCCGAGTCTGTCAGCAGTGCGTAGCCTTGCCCTGGTGAGGGCAACTCCCAAGCGCTTCTACTTCACACCACCTACGGGCAACTTCCAAGCGGTTCCATTACATACCATTGTTTCTTTTATAAACCTTTTGTACTACCGCTAGCTACATTGTTTTTTGGCGTAATTATTGGTCACGATTAGGTTCATCGCTACGAATTTCAATTACGGTGTTAAACGCGGAGATTGACGGGGGCTTTACGGAGCGATAGGTATCGTACGTTCGTCCGAGTGGTTCTAAAAACCGAGTTAAATCACGTATGCCGATGGGCCTATCGTTCTTTTCCGAGACAGATAAATCACTGAATCATTAAACTAACGTGTTAAACATAATTTTTTAAAATATAAATTGTGACGACTACGGATACATTGAATTGGACGTAGCAAATCATATTTTTTTTGCGACAATACATACATTCATACATAGACTGCTAAAACCATAATCCTTCCTTTTGGGTTCGCCGTAGTCGGATAAAAATTGACTTACTAATTACAAATACGCATGTGAACTAGTTACTCTACAACAGGATTTGAATAATCAGCAAGAGATTATTAACATTACTAAGTCATCAGATAGAAAATTAGATTCGAAGACTGGAATGAGATTCAATGTACTCAGAACGGTAAATATTTAGACAACAATTATCAGTAAAGCGTGATCCTCTAATAACAGTTGCTACCTCTGAGTCAGCGCGAACCTATCTCACTTGATCATTTTCCAACGCTTCCTTGAGATCGGACAATGTTTTAAAACGTACTACAAACGGCGTAATGGATATACAGCTGTGCGAACTGGTCTACTGGGTAAAACATGATCTGTTGCCGTAGTAACTGGTTTGATTACTACGTAATCGTCTGGTGTTGGTATGATATCATTTGTTGAACATCGTGGTCACGCCCGCAACGAGATTTCAAACGCACCAAGGCTGATCGCTCACTTGGGCACTTGCCTCACTGCAACTCGACTTATGTCGATATCCAAAATATTATCATTCATTTTATTTGTGTCTGCTGTTACAACGTCGTTTAGTAAACCAATCGGTTTAGTTATTTTTGCGTCGTATTATTGTGAGCGTATCTTAGTTACTCCGCGTGTCGTACCTAGGTAGTTACTTGTTGTTGTGAAATAGAACTCAACTGATCTTTCTCGGACGTTTTCTTAATAATGTTATGTCTAGACCTGCGGGGTAATTTCGTAACACACTTACAGTAGCAATGGCTTTTTGACAGTTCAACAACATTTATTGCGTTGTTTTCGTTGTTGAGCAGACAAATTGTTCGAACATATGAAGCAATGGTTTAGCAATATCCTTCAAAATCATTCGATTTTTAATTAAAAGTGTGTTACACGTCGTTAAAAAGCAATTGTTTGTTTTCGAATTTTTCCAAGTATTAGAAGCTTATAAAGTTAGATCATAAGAACCTTGTCTTCATCAATAGATTTGGAATAATCAAAAAAAAAATATCGGAATAAATTTTGGCCAATTTCGGGCCTCAAAAATGTTAGCAGTTTCCTAATACGTTTTGATAAACTTTATGTCACAATTCATAGTTAGGTATGCAAATATCTTATCAACATCCTGCTTCGTGCATGGCATTCAGAGTGGAGTTAGCTGCTAAATATAGTTGGCGACATAATCGTTGATACTGTCGTGTCTCGTTCCACATCTCAATTGTTATTTAATTAATGTCGTCGCCTATATTACTACGGTTTCGGTGTATGATCACATTGCCTTTTGTTTTGGATGTTACAATGACAGCTTGTTCTGTTGGTTTCGTATGTTAAGTTTATTTATTTTCCTGTAGATAGTTTGAAACTAACTTCTTGTATCGTCTTTTGTTATTGTGTGATCAGATAGCATTTTTCTTGTATTCTGTCACTAATTTCTTTTGGATTTGGGAAGGTTTTCAAAACAATCTAACTTCTTAGGGAAAATTATGGTGCTATTTCTGGTTGAAATCCTGCAAACACCTTCGGAATGCACTGAAATGGTCTATAGAGACACAAGTGACTCATTCAAACTATTGGTAATAAGCAAATTTTCCATAGATTCTAGCAACAAAGTAAAACTCCTCTTTGTGTCTATGACATTTATAAGAGCATTACGAAGTGTATTTCACATTAAATCATAAACGAGTACAGCCGTGATTGAAGTCAGTAATATTGTTCAGTGTGTAAGTAGGTTTCTGTTATTGTATTTCCTGACGCTAGAAAGTAATCCGATTACGACACCTCAATGTTAGTTATTGTTATTCCTTACACTATGGTTCTGAATGTTCTGTGTTGATTCAAGTTCTTTTTCAGGAATATAATATAATGTATGGACAATTGATTTCCTCAGGAACCTGAAGTGTCTTCTTCTTATTTAAGATAAAGTTCGTTTGTTTTCTCTGGTCCTATCTAATTATTAATTATTATGAGCAAAAACATTTTCAAGAATGATGATAGTCATTTGTTTTAAAGGAAGTTATCGTGTCAAACTCTATTTGCGCCTTACTTATCTGCCAACATAAATAAAAACTATTGACTTTGACCCGCTGTTTGGTAAGGTTCACACGCAAATGTCCTTGTGTATGTGTTAATGGGTCGTAAGAAGTCGTAGTCTGTCGTCTCGTATTTGATTGGCGGCAGGTTCTGCGTCACGTCATTGGACCACACAAGATGCGCGAGCGCAGGTAGTGAGCCTTACCGATCGCCCTTTATAGCCGCTGGGAACAGCCCCCCGATTTCAATCGATCGTTCCGATTAATTAATTGTATCGATTAATTATGTTAGTTCCTGATGTAGTAGACTGAATCGTAAGTGGGTACCAAGCTGTATTTTTGTGTTCCTCAATTTATTATTTAGTGGATATTAAAGTCACAAACTAGGTAATTCTTCAAACATGCCGCCATGATAATAACCAGTATTTTGCCAAATCCTTCTAGTAACTCTTAACCGCGGCAACCGAAGAACAAACAAAAAATATTTAAAGACGTACTACTAGCGGTGCCTCTGACGAATCACATACAGACAGATCTATAAAGTTTTAATTTTAAAGGGAGCAGGTAGTAAAAAAATGTCTTACGGACACCGCTCCGGTGTCGGCATCTATCAAAGTACAAGATGCTCCCACGACACTATTTATAAAATATCAAGAGATTTTTAAAGGTTTTACAACTCTTTTTGTTGCTCCTCGTATGTGTGACTAGTATTTATTTGTTTTTTGCGCCGCTTGTTATAATAGAATTGGATGGGCTCGCTCTGGTATGTAATCGGTGTGTACTTCTAGGTACATAACATTTACAATAGAACTACCCATACATAATGCATGTAGGTACACCTACCTACTCGAGATCAACATTGTAAATTTGCTGCTTCACTCGAGATTAGGGATTTCGCATTTGACACCTGTTCAAATCCGAAGACTTTTTTGCAGCACTCCTTTGCTAAATAGAGCCTTTGTCAAACTTGTGTGGCAAAATAACTAGTTAGTAGATAAAAACTTTTCAAATGAATTCTAAAACCAACTATTTGGTAACAGAATATATTGAACCCGATGAATAATGCCTAAATTCCACAGTAAGGCGCATCATCATCATAAGCCACAATAAAATAAACCACGCTTACTAATCGTAGCAGGTTAAAACCGGCTACAAATGGTAATAAAATAAAGGTACACACATACACGTGAAGTGTCGAAACGCAGTTCTCTCTTTCCGATATAAATAGTGCGAGGCGAGGCGAGTCGAGCGCGGCGCACTGACCGACCATCGACAGCGATCCCGATAATCGGGCGAATGTTTGAGTTTCTCTATTTTCAAATCGGGCGACTGCGAGTCCCTAAACGGATACAGAGGTAACGCGCGCGTTTGCGTTGTACGCTTCGCGTGTGTTACTTGCGCTGGGACAGGTTAACGCTCGTTACACGGATGGTGTGCGGGAAGGGTATTGCTCGACCGGGCGGTCGTGTGAACGCGCCGCGTTAATTGGCGTGCGGAGTGTCCGGCTGTCTTCGCGCCACGCGCCTGCGCGCGCTGTTCATCTCGCGCCCGTTTATATTTGAATTTAGAACAATAAAATATTATTTTATTACGGATAAAATGTTACTTGCCTATATTTTTATGGGTATACCGTATAAAATGCATGAAATATTCAAAATCGTAGACGTAACAGTCGGAACTAAGTTCGTTATTAAATAAAACGCGGAGCTTTGGCGGCGTTTATCGATAAATCAAATGAAATAGCATGATATTGAACAAAAACTGTATGGGTATTTTGGTAAACAGGCACGCTTATAGCAATTCGTTATCAGCACCGAGCTGTTGTTATCGATGCTGTAAGTCGAACAAGGACGTCGATAGCACACCGCACTCGTCCTGTTTGGTTACAAAACGTATCGTATAGGTACCATCTGTCATACCTAACTACCTTGTTATCAATATTTTAGAAACACTGGTATCTATCGTTACATACCTACATACCTAATAAAAACATAGGTAGGTATGCCTACTAAAAAGCTGAATTTGACTGAACAAGTTTTACTAAATGTTTTAATTAAAGCTTAGGTAGGTAACAATATCAATAGTTAAAACAAATCTTGCCACAATAGGCATAAAAAGTTTTTCAAAGTTGTTCAGTCTCGCTGAAATGAAAAGTTCTTAATGTCTCGTACTTACCTACTACCGTACTTACAGTAGACAAAAAGCACGTCTTGAAAGTTTATCACTTTTGAGGATGCCTATTCTAATATTTTTAAACATTTCTGCTGAGTTTGCATCAGCTAAGAAAACTTATAAGTTTAGAACGGGGTGAAGAGAGTTCATTCTCGTGTTACGTAAATTATTTTTTGTTTTATATTGCTATAAAAAGAAGGAAAAACAAAGGTATTTTGTATGTACTTCGGGATTACCTTAAGTACGTACATACAAAATATCTTTGTTTTTCCTTGAAAATATGATGTTGAAAATATGTCTTTGTTCAGCATTGGGCTGTTATGTTAATACATAATAGCCCAATGCTGGACAAAGACATATTTTCAAACACAACGAACCATTATACGAATTACTGAATTCACCATAAAATTCAGGATTTTGACTAACGAAATACTTAAGTATTTTATTTTATTTATCAAGAAGTACGTTAAATCTGTGTTATTATAAAGATGCTGTCTCGCCGGGAATATTCGCTTGTATTGTAATGTTACAGATTGTATTTTGAGCATTACGTTACAATACTGTCTCCCTGACTGACGAGCACTCGCCTATAATGTAACATTTCAGATTAAATATTACAGATATTGCGCATTGTAACGGTCGGTTCTCCTCCCTCAATGATGTAATGCTCGATTTGTATCATTCAGGTTGCGCGCTGTAATGCTTGGTTCTCGTCCCTCACTGATGTAATTCTCGAATTGTATCATTACAGGCAGGGTTGAAAGCCCGGGTGTCATCACTGCGTGGATCGCCCGGAGGACACGGTTGAGCATACGGTGGAGGTCTGTCCGGCTTGGGCAGAGCATCGCCGTGTCCTCGTGGAGGCGATCGGCGGCGGGGATCTCTCGCGTCCGGCCCTAGTCCAGGCCATGGTACGGAGCGAGAGGGCATGGGAGGCCGTCACCTCCTTCTGCGAAGCAGTAATGCTCGCGAAGGAGGAGACAGAACGCGTGAGGGAGAGGCAAATTTCGCGCCCTCACGCCCCTAGCCGCCGCAGGAGACGCCCTGGGCGTCGGGAATCGCAGGCCGATTCCCGGCCACCGTAGGCGCGGGCTTGCGGACGGTGAGCAATGGGTAGCTCGCCGTCCGATAAGGACCAGGCCCGGGTCGACGGCGCGTTGTGTTCCACGCGCGCCTCAAAGAGATGTCAGCACAACGGAAGGGGTCCGATAGGACCGATGCCTGCTGGGGTTGCGGGAAAGTCCGAAAGGGATACCGTGGCCCCTGGCAACGTAAAGGCAACGGAAGGAACACGGGTGGGTTTTAGTCAGTAAGAGTCTGACACGCCCTCCCGCTCCACCCAGAGCGGGAGAAGATATTTGATAATTTCCCACCCAAAAAAAAAAAAAAAAAAGGCAGGGTTGAAAAAAAAACAGTTTTTATAAAATTTTATAAAAACAAACAGTTCAAAATGTTTTAAACAAGTTTTTTATTATTTATTTATCAAATATTTTATCAATACATATCGATTAGGCCTAATATAATTCATACAGGGTGGCAGGAAAATCGACGCGAAAACTGTTACAATGGATTCAGTACGTGCTTCCGAATCCTGCGTTGAAATTGTTCGTCAGTTATAAAAAAAAAAAAACTATTCCATACATTTTGATCTCGTAGGTATTGCACTTTTCTATGAAACGGTAGTTTTATTTTATAATAATCGACGAGAAATGTCAACGCAGGGGTTTCAGAATCATGTACTGAATCCATGGTAAAAGTTTTCGCGTCGATGTCCCTGCCACCCTGTATAAAGACTACTTATTTAAAAAAAAAAATATCAGAATAACATACATGGAATAGTTAGTACTAACTTTTATACTATCTAATCTGTGAACATAGGTACTGACTTTTTTTTTCTAATCCATTTATGTATATACTTAACACAGATACTGAACCAATTACATATTATACCATGTACGTTCTGAATTGCGAATTCCGATGTTCGGTCTTAGAGCGGGTAACACTAAGTCCCCAAAATAATGACCTCTTTTCCACAAGCGACAGAACGGAACTTTAGGCGACGAAGTAAATATATAATACATAGGTAGGACAGATATTCAAGTAATGGGATTCCCCACAATAGTTGCGGGGAATTACTTTATATGACAAATAGATCTAATAATCTAATCTAATCTACTATCTAACCTTTTCAATTTGTTTCGATCTATTTCAAGTCCTAAACATTTTAACTTTTTATTTATGTCCATTCATGCGCTATTAAAATATGATTTAAAACCATGTCCTTTTTTCGTAATGTTTAAAACTTGTTTGTTTTATGTCAACCTTAATTACAGGTTGCGCACTGTAATGCTCGGTTCTCCTCCCTGACTGGTGTAATGCTCAACTCTGAACGTTATATTACAGAAGAATGCTCCCGGTGAGGGAGTTTCTGATCGGAAACAGTTTCAAAATTACAAAAAAATCGCAAAAACCAACATTCCTACTGGTACTTTCCAAAAATGCAGATAAAGACGTGATCATTTCTGCATACTTACAATGCAAATAATTTCCGAATAAACGAAAGTAACAGCTACGAAAATAAATAATTAAATTACTTGCATGCTAAGTCCTTAGTAGGTACTCAGGTCGTTGACCACACTGGCTGGCTGGTCGGTCTCTGGGTATGTATTTTCTTTTGTTTAGCCGTAAGTACATAGTTTGTTAATTTGTGTCAGTAACTTTGTAGGCGTGTGTTGTATACCCACCTACTTGCTATTTCGAGTCGGGACACAACCTCTGTCACAATGACAATAACCAGAAACTAATGGTACTTTGCCTAAGTCATATTGAAACAATTTGAACTACTTAATGCAGGTACAATATTGAAAGTTGCCCCAATACTCACACAGGTATCTGTGCTGTGAAATATTTGTCATTCAGCTGCATTTAGTCAAACTTTCATTCCAACTAAATGCGGCCGAGCCCTTCATACTTGAAAACTAGTTATTAGGGTTGACGAACGTATACAGAAGAGAACATCCCTCATCAACTGCCTAGCGTTTTCCCAACTATGTATGAGTCGGCTTCCAGTTTAACCAGATGCAGCTAAATACCAGTATTTTACATGGAACGACTGCCTATCTGACCTCCACAACCCAGTTATTGGGTAATACCCCTTGGTAAGACTGGTTGTCAGTTTTTCGGGGTTCTCATTCTGACACCCGCAACGACTGTCAAAGATCCACGTATGACAGCCGGGACCAACGGCTTAACGTGCTTTCCGAGGCACAGAGGGGTCTCGGTATGAAAAAATGGTCACCTACTGATCAGTCGATCCGTGCGGCTGTTATTACTTAGCCAGAGATCCCATGAGAACATGCCCTAACCATGATTAATACAAATTAAGAATTATAAATAAATCCATTTTAATTTTAGAAGAAAATTGTTCTGGGGGCCTAAGAAGAACAGAAGCCCTGCCTAATAAAATTGTTGCAAAATATGTGAACCAACAAACAAAATATACTTATAAAACCTTTTAAAAAACAATACATAATTGAGCGATACGTTTCGGATGAATTACATTATCTGATTATTGATTAAGAATTAGGATCCACTTAGTGTGATAAAGATCGTTTCCGTACGTTTCATTTCCACGTAAAAGTACATAATAGGGAAACGAAATACATGTTCCGATAACAATTACGTGACTTGTTCTTTTTGTTTCCAGGCACAAGAATATAAAGCAGTTTATTAAAAGCGGTAGATCAGCACTAGGTACAAGTGAAACACCCCTAAATATAACCTACGCAGAGTATGCCTACAGGATTTTCTCTGTAAGTCTTCACAATAAGAAATCATCGGCCCCTAAGCCCAATAATCCTGTAATAATGAAAGCGAATTCCGAATAAAAAAGTGGGAAACATAGACGGTAATAACAAAGATATTAAAGTCGATAGATGTAGGTGGTCATGTGGAAAATAACCAAGAACAGCTCCTTTGTATACGTACGTATTGAGTCTGTATGACGCAGCGTCTGGGTGCGATCGGGATACGAACACTGATGCTGCGGTGACTTTGGACGATCGTGAATTTCAGTGGTTTTTAGCAGGAAGTAGATATCGATAACTGTGTTTTTGTATATTTGTAAGTACCTATTCGAATACACTCCATATTTTAATATATTACCTTCATCGTGCAAATAAAGACTGACTTTGAATGATTGTGGTTGGCTGAGTCGTGGTTATTCATGGTTCAGTCGCCTGAATGAACCATGAATAACCGAATATGAAAAACATAATCTAGATGAGTTACTCAAATTACCTTTTTCTCTGATTAACAACGGAATAGTTAGCGTCTGAGAGTGACTGTTTTTCAAAATTTGAAACTTAGAGAGATCTTTCCATCAAAACTAACTTGAAACTGA
Organism: Xanthia icteritia; assembly: GCA_949128155.2. Classification (NCBI taxonomy): domain Eukaryota; kingdom Metazoa; phylum Arthropoda; class Insecta; order Lepidoptera; family Noctuidae; genus Xanthia; species Xanthia icteritia. The sequence goes on along the minus strand of OX421938.2, from coordinate 8,323,285 downwards.
TAAAATTATGTAGCAGCTTTTCTTTTGTCATGAAAACGATTAACACACCCACATTGCTCAAGTCCATACTGTACGCAGTAGTATAACAAATACTTGTAGTGAAGTCGGTTTTGTAATCTGTATATTGAGGTATGTTTAAGTTCAGCCAGTCGTTCACAGAAAACTGAAGCTATTTATATTGATGCAGCCAATTTTGTACTATTTGTTGTGGCGCATCACTGTGATTCGGCGCTGACTTTAATCATTTATTTACCCAATGTTTGTTATACTTACAAAATTGATGTTACTTGAAAAATATCTGTGTTTTTCACAGTATTTTTTGAAGGCTCTAACTTGAAATCATGGGTGTTAATTCGGTCGATACACAGTGTGATTCATAAGGACGACTGGGCGGTTACAACTGTCTCTCACTGTATATATACGGATACATATATAGATAGATTATGTAGGTACTTAGTTATTGTACACAGTTATATTGATACGATCAATTACTACTGTAATAAGTAGAGTCATTCTGACAAGTCCATTTTTGGTTACTTTTTGTTTAGTATTATCAATAAAAACTTATACTGAAGCGTATAATACTTGGGAAGCCATATGCTGACATTATTGATTTATTGGTCCCGCCGAATGTGCATCTTAGTTTGTGTGCGCAGTTTTGTGGCCTTCGATAGTTAAATTATTATCCATTCCAAGCTTATTCTACATAATAAATAATTTTGTATATGAACAGGCCACTAATATTAGTATTGTGCATGTGTGTAAATGAGCGTCATTGGCGATTCGTGCAACTAGTTGCCGGCCGGCCACTTGAAATAAATTTATGATTATTTTGAAGCGCCGTGCCAACGCGTCGTTCAAAGAAGGATGGAGGACCACGACGTAAGATGAAAGCTCCAATAGCTTGGATGTGATAATCGTCGCATAATCTTTATATGCCAAACAATGTCTTGTGTGTTGCCAAATTTCATTTCATGACATTGTTTTTTTACTTTTGAAGTTGGTAAACGAAAGTTGATAGATAAAACTTTCTATGAATTTCCTGGGATTATATAGTATGAATTATTTTGTGCTTTCGTACTAGTAGTAGGCACCTATAGGTAAACTTTTCACATATAATTTCAGACTTTTCTCACAATTTTTAGTTTACCCGAACAGTTTTCATTTCAGTTTCCAGTAAGTAATCGACCGAGCGAGCGAAGCGAGTGATAAGCGTCTCTGCGTCAAGTCTGGCAAAATTTGCTTTCTTGTGTCAGTTTGTTGGTACTCCTCTACAGGTCGTATATTATAACCAATCTGGACGAAACTTGATACCTATAAAGATTTTACGACTTTATAGATGTTTTTTGTCGTTGGGGATTTTTGATTTGAGGGGTACTTCCTTCAAAAAGGGGTAAAAAGGGGGCTACTGGATATCTCCGCCTTAGGAGATCCGATTTTCATGGTTCTTTTTTATTTAAAAGATAGCAACTTTAAGTTGGTTTCATAAAAAAATGGTGAAGATTTGATGAGGATCTTTGGCGTGATGAGCAGAATGGCTCTTCAAAATGCAGTAAATTTCTCACTTTTAGATTCCCTTTAACAACTAGGTAGGAATTGACGGAGCACCTGAGACCACCTTCTCTTCACAAAACTAGAGAATTCTGAAAAAACATAACTGAATTTCCCATTTTAAATAACTTTAGAGGTATATTAATTGTTGCAAAAAAGTTTGTGCTCGCGAGGTTTACTTTCCGCAAAGCTACTAATTCACAAAGACACTATTCAATCATGGACATTAAACGATAACAGACATACAAAACTGAATCACGTAAAGAAATGTAATCATGAAAAATGCCTTCTCCATTTTCACAATGTTCGTTACAAACACACATGATAGGTGCGCAGTATTGACGGCGCGCAATTCTGTTATAGTTTAACGACGAAGCTGACATTTTGTGCATAAGGAGATCACCGCCGGATGCGCGTGGAATACGCTCTAATACTCATGATGGTGAAATGTCGTTGTGAAACCATGAATCTTTATTAGTTTATTATGCTATTGAAGGACTTCACAAATTCTAGTCGTTTTTCCTCTATGGATCTAGAGCGCTGAAAGTTGAAAATCCAACAGCGGGCTTTTATGGTGTTGCCTAGTGCTAGTAAAAATGGCCTCGTCAGTAGCTGGTATGGTAAATCAATTAATTTTTGCATATAAATGATTAATTTATGTAAAAAGTCACGATCTCTACGTGATTACTATCATTAAAAATACTGATAAGTATACAATCTTTTAGTGAATTGAATAAATGCGTGCGAACGTACATTAAATATAGATGTTAAATCCAGTATTTTTTATTAATGATTATGTTACAATACGCAATCAAATTCTGGAAAAACCTAAGTACTTAGCTGATAATGAGAATTCATGAAAACCTTCATAACAGTCTCACAAATTGCAATCGTGGATGATAAATGTTATTCATTGCAGTAAATAAATCCACACTCGATTTTAATTACCAAAACTGCGTTTTTGTAATGCCTTATTTTATTATTTTAAATCATTATTTTTAATTAATAGAGCGTATGTAAAGCAGCTGACTACGTTTTCTGAAATTGTTTTTCACTACTTACCCATGACTTATTCCAGTAACCCAATACCACACTAAGGATTCTTATTGTTAATAACGTAAAAAATGTTTCATACCTTGTAGGCAATAATGTTACATAAAATTGTGCAAGTTACTCGTACATAGGTATACGTTGTAGTTTAGCTAATCTGAGTATAAAAATATGCGACCTTATCAGCTGTTTATCAAAAGAATTTGAAAGAGTTAGTTGACTAAAACGAATTGCATTGCTGGAATTTGTTACTAACAACTTTATTTTTTAATTCAGTCAATAAAGAGTAGGTTCTTATTGGTCCTTTTGCCGGCTCATAATACCTACACACTGTCATTGTTGTCACCCATGAACTTATCATCATTGTGATAGTTAACTAGCAATGTAAAGTTGTCTGGAACCTGTGTTTGGCAATAGATGTTGATTGGTTGAAGTTGTGAATAAAAAATGTTCTTTAAGAGGGAACTGGGCCTGCGAGGAATTTGAAAAATAGGTATTTGAACAAACTACTGCCGTCGTCTTACCTCAAGTCTGGCCCAGTAGAGTGCGGTAGGGACAGCTGCAGCTCAGACTGATTAAATTGAAAAAAAAATTGGCGAGATCGACGTTTCGTATTCCTCTTTTTTCTCCTCGAAAACTGACCCGATTCAATTATTTTTTACATTTTTTTTTTAAGAAAGAGTAGTTCTATTTGCCTATTATTTTCTTTTATGTTAAAAACTTTTCGAATTTGTCTGGTAGTCCTCTAATCATGATGTAAAAAATGCAGCATTTTTGAAATTTTTAGAGGGTCATATTTTCTTTACCAAAAAGTTTCTGAAAAAAAGGAAATAATAGGGACGTAAATACAGCATAACTAGATTTTATGAAAAAAAAAATGACTGCTGTAGAGGCATTATTCAGGAAGAAAAAAGGGGAATATATTTGTATGGAGAATCGTAGGCCCTGTTCCCTCTTAAATTTTACTAAGCCGCATTTGGAAATAAAACGATAGACTCTGTTATCAGCGAACAAATCTAGATGACCGGTATTGGCTTATATTTAGTGAGTGAATCACTAAATATCACGCAACGCTAAGTATCACGGCAACCTTATCACATTTTTCTTCGCAAAATTATCTGTCAGTATCAAATCAAACATTCTTAGTAAATATGTATAGGTATAAAACATGGTTGCATGTGCTTATCGCACAATACGTGACCATGTTTGAACGCTTACGCAATAGGAAATTTTACATCGTATAGAAAGTAATGATTTCTAATCTCATTGGCATTGTTATCTTAATATGTTCGTCAGATGTACAAACCTTTGCTTGTTACTCAAATAAAAGTATTTTCTTGTTGTTTGTTGATAAAATTCATGTGCTAAGCGGTAAGCCTTCGCCTACTTATTATAAGTCTGCCTTGCCTTACAAGCGATGCATGCAGTTATTATGCCACATATTAAACGTTATATCAATTATAGCGTGTGTTTTATGGGAAATTGTTGACTGAGTCTTTTTCATGTTATAGGTGTAAGCGCAGGTACTACATTTATTTATTTTAAATAGAACGGCCGAAGCCAATTATTCTATTTAAACATAATATAATTTATTTAACACAGTTATGCATTCTTCTCACAAAAATTCAGACATTCTGACTGTATCATCTTCCATTCATTCGCAAATATATTAAGATCTGTGTTTGAATTCAGGAGAGCATTAATAGCGGTGGTAAATGTCTGAGGAATAGGTGACTTGGAGTGTGCGACAGTACGGCAAGTTGGAACAGCCAGTAAGCGGTGTTTTCTGCCACGACAATAATTGTCTGGGACAAATATATTGTAGATTTCATTATGCAGAAAAGGAACATCAATAATCCCCCTAAGAATTTTAAATATTAGAATCATCTGATCGAGGGACCTTCTTACTTCTAAAGAATTAAAGCTTAAGCAACATGCCGATAGCTTAACTGGTGGAAAGTGTTTATAACAGCCGAAACATCTGGAATACCAAAGGGTGGCAGAATGCAAAATGGCTAATGAATTGCTAATCTTACGAATGTAGGCCAGGTTAAAAACTCGTGGATTATATCGGGCACCCTAATACTATTCCAACTGACACAACAACGCTTCTTAATGGAAGAATGGGTATGTTGGCAGTACTTCCTAGCACCAGTCTTTCAACGTGTGACCCATCATAATGACAACCTTGTTAGACACCGTTAAGTATTGGCTTCATTCCGTTTCACCATGCTTCCTTGCGCTTATTCAATTCAACACATTTGCGATATTTCCTTTGCTAGTGGTCTATCTATCTAGCTGCTAGTCTACCAATACTTCGTTTGTATTCTAGATATATTTGCTAGGTATTAGGTACTGGTACTATAGTAACTTGTCGTTATTATAGTACCGAGACAGTCAAAGTCAAATCATTTATTTCAAATAGGCCCGTATAAGGCACTTTTGAACGTCAAAAATTTACAAAAAAAAATTAAATGATTCTAGTCGCCCCTTCCAAAAGGTAGTTTTCGTATGTTTAAAATGTTTTACAATATTTTGTATAAGTACATTAGTTATATAATTATATGTGAGGACGATGCACCTAGAATAAAATTATTATACCACAATAGGTAAAAAGAATTAAGAATGAAGCAACAACAGATTGACTAATTATGTGATAGACATTATGGTGCTCACATTTTTACAAACATTGTAAAAGTAGACGATCCTCCTAAGATTCCACAATTAATAAGTCAGTGTGCGAAGAATTGGTCATAGAATGTTAAATCAATGTCATATAATAAAAAATAATAATAAAATATACACTTAAATTTGCAACCAGTTTGATTTTGTCTTGATTCTAAATTGTCCTATGGAGCAGGACCAGCATGTTTCCAAGAATTCTTATCTTAATCAATGAAAGACTATTTATATCGTAATTATTGTGAACTTTATAATATTTTTATCCAATTTACTCTCTATTTCTGTCCTCCATTTCTTTCGTTGTTACTTCTTAATTCATATCAGCGTTTATCACATAATTGTATGTTGTTTCATTATCTTATAACTACTAGAAAAGGTTACTAAAACTAAATAGGTTACGATCTCTACAGTACCTACTACAAAGTCAATTGACTTTTCTATGCATGAGCAGGTACTTTTTGATATTTTATTACATTACTTACTTTTTAATACGCAGTTGCTGTGCTGATATTAGCATGGCTGTCAAATGCTTCTCTTTTTTATTTAACGTAAGAAGCTGTAAGAAATTAATACAAGATAGTTACTGCTTATAATCAATTGTAACTGTTTTCCGACAACCACAGCAAGAAAGAAGAAACTACGCAACAAAATAATGAATACGTCAACAAGCGTAAACAAATGCAGAACAAACCACAAATTCCTGGGAACATAACACCGCGAACAAAACAGCGAAAAAATCCTCAGTTGCGGTGATATCGATAATTGAGTTGCGCTTGCACCGTTATCAGTAACGTGTGTAACAATTAACTATGCTGTTAGAATTGACATGAGTTTTACTTTAACTTCAGTAGTTAAGGCGACTATTGAGCGAGAAGTTATGCGTAAGTCGATAGTTTTCATTTTGGAGTTTTCAGCGTTATCCATCAATCACCTTGGAGGAATGTAGTTATTTTGAATGAAGAACGTCGATTGGAACCGTGGAATGAAAGTCAAATTTTCAGGAGTTCAACTTTTGCCCCTATCAAGGGTAAGAGGACCTAAGATAATCGAGAGTAGTCAGTACGGGCACTTATCCATAGCGACTTGTTAATTCTGAATTCTAATTTAATTTTTACGTTGCAAACGTTACTGGAAGTGAGCCATATTTTTCACAGTAAAGACACACTTGGCGATTGACAAAAAAAAGAAGAAGGGGCATGTATCTCAGATGACGGGTTGCGTGAACTTCAACCAAGCAATAAAATCCAGAGACCCTTTTGTTAGTAGGATTAGGTAACTATTAAAGTACACTCCAAATGCTCCAGGTCAATGACGAGAAGCAGCCTACCAGGGCGAAAGGTCAGGCTCTGCGGTCATAAACCCATATGCCGAGCGAAGTGATTACCGTCATTATGTCCTTATTTGGAAGTGTATGTTGAATAGAAGAGTGCTATAGGCTGATTTGTTGATTGATGATCATTATTACAAAGAGTTGTTGAGCGTTTTACCTATTGCTGTAACTTGTTTTAACCGGTACATTGACGAAAAACATTTACAATTTTTTTTGCCGTGCAAGGAGTTCCAATTTTTTTTCAATACCCACCTACTTCAAACAACTGATCTAGTTAATAGAATATTTCATATATTTTATAATGAAGTTAACCCCAAGTTCCTGCAAGGCTTGATCTTGTATGAGCAAGATTTGTTTGGCTGTTGTTATTTTGCTCAGCCGATCTCAGTAGTTATCATGAGTTTCACAGTGTTAGTCAATTAATGTGTCTCTTGATTAGCCTTTCAAAAACCATCCGGTTTCCCGGTTTAATCTGAAAGCTTGGTAAAGCAAATGCAAACATTATTTGGAGGGCAATTAATTGCGGATTAAACAAGACATCAAATGGCAAAATGCAAAATTAATTAACTCAGCCATATACAACCGATTGATTACACTGATGAATACAATCACAAACGAAGTAAATCCGACATCGTTTAAGTACATAAACATTGGAGAGTGTCGGCGTTTCACCGTTGTCGGCATAACGCGATCTAATTCGAAAGCGATACGCCTTTCACCTTCCGACCGCGTGCGTTATGACTCGAACTGAATACTTACGTGCAGCGAAGCGATGCGTTGGCGACGGGATCAGGGTTTGGGAGAGAGATAATTAACATAATTATGTTTCATTAAACAGTCAGATGAGTCGACGACCTAGACAGAACAGCGGGTAAGACCAGGATGTGACTCGCACAGAACAGGGAAGCATGGCAAAAAAGGAGCAGACGCATATGATATCAGTGAGTGGAACAACAGTCAATGATGATGATAATTTAGAGAGAAGAATTTTTGATTTGATCTCTATTTACCTCCAATACCTAGCGTTTCCGTCGATGAGGATTGTAAGATGGGATGTCAAAGATTTTGGTTTTGTTTGTAAATTGGAATAAGCTCTCGATGTATCTATTTAAGGTTGATTGGCTAAAAGGATTTTAAGGAAATCTTTGACTGACAATATGTTAGTTCTAATCCAGGAATGGATCGACTTGACAACTGAGAACTGAACTAGATACCTATAGTCATTTGGTTGTGAATGGACTCAAATGGTGCGACACTTATTTTTCGTCTATGACTGTATGTAGAACTAGTGACACTTCCGCTCTTCATAGAATTGGGGCTAATTCTGAATCAATCCAAACTGTTATCAACTTATTCAATCAGGGTTTCCCACACCATTGCTCTGCTTGCAACTTATGCTGTATAATAAGAGTGTCATGCATTGTTTTACTTTCACTTTCAGATCAAGAAAATGTTTTGTTTGAACACTTTGATCAGGGTAGCGGTATTTTGCTGGTGATCCATTCTAAAGCAAAAAAAATCTTCGTGGCAGGTGAAAAGTCGGGCGATTACAACTCACTTTTTTTTTGCGAAATCTTTATGAACAAAAATTTCCTTATCATGCTACTTGAGACTTAATTTTTCTTCTGTTCGTCGTTTCTATCTTTCTTTTTTTCACATTGATCCGCTTTAGTGCAGTCTTATCAACTTTTTCTTTCTTCTGTTTACATTGCCAATCCCGGAAGATTTTCAGCCCCGAATTTGAAACAGCTGCCAGCCAACTATCAATATAAGATGAACAATATTAGCAACGGAATATTTAAAGTGTTCTAATAATATATAGCGATGGAGCGCAAAGCGCTAATAAATCTGATGCAGGAAGCGTGGGCCGATCAACGTAAGAAGCAATAACTGGACTGAGTTACAACGGAACTTATGTACGTAACGTTATTAAGTACAACAATGCAGATGATTTCTAGGAAGTAGGAAAAGTTTTTGGGTTAAGTGAGTCATTGGTTGATACTGCTTGTATTAGAGACGGGTAAGTACGGTTCGGTGTTGATTTAATTAAGAATTTGTCAACAGATTTATCTGGAAGACGAAGCTTTTGGTTAATGATGATCAAGAAGTTTAAATACAAAAATCGTTTCCCGAATCGTTGAGAGCAATGTAACACACTGACTTATTACTTGTTAACATTTTAGGAATATCGTATACTTTTACAATGTTTATATGAGCACCATGGTCCTATCACATAATTAATTTATCTACCATTGCTTCATTTTTAATTATTTTTACCTATTGTGGTATAGTAATTTTATTCTAGGTGCATCGACTTCAAAAATAATTAAATAATTAATGTATACAAAATATTGTAAAACATTTCAAAAGAGTAACGGAGAAACTACCTTTTGGAAGGGGTGGCTAGAATCAATTATCTTGTAAATTTTGACGTTCAAAAGTTTAGACGTTCTTTTTATGTGGCTATTTGAAATAAATAATTTGACTTTGATACCTACCTATTTAACAAACATAGTAATGTGCTTAAGGAACATACCAGTACTATTAAATAGAGGAAATAAGCTCTGAGCAGACTGAACAATAACTAAGAATATCAATAGGCTGACAGAGACTAAGAAAACTTAAAGTCAAGTACTAAACAATTATTTATAGTATGTTTTTAGCGCTGTGCAGGCGCTTCCGTAAATACGTTCATAGAATCCATACTCGTATATACGTTAGAAGTACATCGTCTAATTATAACCTGATGTTTGACTTTGACGTCGGTCTCGATGTAACTCATTGTTAGAATATGACACGATTCGTTGGAAATTCGCGTAGGCAGATCCGACGCGTGGAAATTCAATTGACAAGGTCGAAACACTCGCAACGTGAGGTTATAACTTACTCAGGTAAATGAAAAGGTTCAAAAATAATATACAATTAAAAAGAAACAAGTTAATGAACAAAGAGACAAAGCTAGATCGGGATGAAATGAAAAACGCTGCCAGTTAGAAGAAACATAAATAAAAAAACAAACATAAAGTAAAGAGATGGCCCGATGGTCGTAAAAACATTACTTTTAAGGCCTACAGAAAACAACAAGAGATCCAAAGCTTCTTACCGACAGCTCCACATTAGAACACCTTGTACTATGGGTGCTATTACACACACAAATCATTCAGACAAACATTACATGAATGTTTACGAACAATCATCTGTAGACTATACAAATATCTTTTCCTGAAAATCTTACCTGTGACCTTGCAGAACTATGCCACTACGTCATCTAGTAAATATGCTGAAACTCTATAAAAGCTACATTGAAATTGAGTTTTAGTTAGATGAAGTTGGATATCAAATTCGTGCATGCGGGATTACTTGCTACAAATCCTTTTCTTTGACATATGAGATTCTTTTAGACCACATAACTTGATTAGATCAAAGATAGGATACACTAAATAGAACAAAATGTAGCATTTTAAAAACGTCGACATAAGATAGGTGGACATTGATACATTAAAAGATATTTGTCATTTTTGTGTGTGTCCTATTCGTCAATCATACATAGATATATATTTTTACTGTAGTCAAATTTTATTATATATTACAAGACTATTTGATAGACTACAGTGCGTAATAGAAGCAAAAATAAACTTTTATAGGTGTGTTTATTTATGTGATTACTGCTCGCTTAGTAGAAAAACTCCGCAGCAACGTCGGGTGATCTTATAGCACAATTTTCCGATTTATACGCAATAAATTGGTCAGATTTTAATGTCGTTGAATTTAGGTGACGTCAATCGACAAAGAGCACATGTTGGTCTAAACTAATTACGTTTTCGTAGTTATTAATGAACGTCCCAAGTTTAATAGAAGATATTGGGACACTAAGGCGTCTGATGACCTACAAAACGATGGTTTATTGGCTATTGCTACTAATCGCTGTTTAATTCGTTGTGCAATGCGTCTCTATTATTAACAGAACTGGGTTTTGTTGATGAGTTTTAAGTGTATTTGCATGATGAGTAACGGGTTTATTAGCTTTTGTTGGAGAAAATTGAGTTGTGAACCAGAATTGATTTTGGGAGTGAAACGATATGTGAGTAGCATAAAGATGCTACTACTACTACTAGCTGTAGAGTTTCTTAAACACGGTAGATTATCATCTTCCACAGAAACTTGAAGTCTTCGAATATAAGCTGTTTCTGAAAGCTTTCCTAGTACACAACAGTCACCTAGTTTACCTATATACATTCTTAATATTAATATTTATAAACAATTTCTCTCAATAATTGTGAGTTGTTTACATGTAATAAAACGAGACCCTTAGAATCAAATGAGGTGTGATAGAGTAAGGAGCGAGCATCGTCTGACTGAGTGAAAGTCCACTTTCTTGCCGCCTTGTCTCAGTTGCCGATGATAAACGAACTTACTTTTGCTGGAAGAGACGTTTAGATATTGTGACCAATTGTCAAGTGCATCGGTTGAGTTTTTGTTACTATCTTTAGAAAATTTTGCCTGCTTGAAGTGACATTTCTAGGCGATTCCGGTCAAAGAAAATTTTGTTTCATGATGATGATTTATTTTCAAGCATTTTGGTATGCTAAAAATCTACTTAGCCTCATACTCCTGCATACAATTTGGGTGTCTTCTGACAAAAGAAGTTTTAGATAAGCTGTCGAATTGCAGCTAAATATTTTGCCTTCCTCAATTACATTTTCATGAATGAAATATTCAGTTGTTTCAAATAAATTTTTCATGAAAACAATGCCTCCAATTTTTTTCCATTCTTTTAAATGCTTCCTCAGTTAATTAGCAATAAGTACAACATCTAGCAGTTCTAACCTCATGTCGTTCACTATAATTGAGCAAAACTCGTGTGATGGTTTTCCCTACGACACTGTACTCTGTAGGTTAATGTATTGTCGCTTTCTTACCTGCGTCCACGCATCTCTAATTGTAAGACTTCACCCACTAATTTAAATCTGCTACGTATTGGTTTTAGAAAATGTTGAACCAATTCTAGTTCGGCGTAATTGCTATGTTTCACTTGTATGGCCGGCTTTAATTAGTCAGAGAACTTTCATGCTTTTTATACGTTTATTTAAGTTGTTTAAATTGCTCAGTAATGTTTGCAAGTGATACAGACTTAACAGCTGGTGTTTCAATACAAAAGGAATATAAAACAACACTGGACCATTTAAATGACAGATTGATAGGTGCGACTCGAAATAATAATAAAGTGCTGAGTTGATTGGTAAATTATTCGGCCACAATACCCATCAACGCAAAAGAGATGTCATTGCCGAAAATAGTATTGATCTGGTAAATTCACAAACATTAAATTAACAAAACTGAGGCCTCTACGTCGATTGAAGTCCAACAATCATTGGCATGGATTCAAGTACGTACGGTGTACTAAATATTTACCTGTCTGCACATATTCATTGTGAGTCAGCTGAATTACGTGATCACCACGCCTCGTTCGATCGCTTACTGATTCGTTGCTTCTTTATTTAGACGGGTGTTAATGCGAGCAGTACTTTTTTTCTGATAGCTGTTTATAATTAGAGTGCTGGTGTTTGGCATACATTTCATTGAATTCGTCACGTTGGCGGGAGTCGAGAATGTTTACAAATCGTGGACAGGTTGCCAGGCTATTAATTTTTCACCTTTGTATGTCTTCCATATCATCGGACGTCGTTTGCTTTCAGCGGTTGGTTTAGATTTGACATTGTGGACATGCAGTGGAACTTTACATAGGTACCTACAATAGTACACAAATGACAAATTGTAGTTTGACATAATTCAAATTTTCATCTTTTTCTGTACCTAAATGTTCTTTGCTTACGGTTATTTTTAAAGAAAAATCTGGTGTTTGGGAGTGTTGTTTGACCCGATTCTTATTACAAGGACTTATGAAAAGAAATGTTGTTTTTCATTTGTTTTCTCATCGAAAGTTCGTTTCCCTTTATCCGGCTTTCTTGGTGATAGCTTGTAAATAGAACAGAGGAATGGACGTGAAGGATTATAGGAAGAATCGATGGACAATGAGGTTATGAGCCGTGGGCCCGAATGGCTCATGCGTCACTGTGTGCGAACTGGTTGAGAGATACAAGTTGGCTTAGTTCTTATAAATATAACAGACTGTGAAATGGATACTTAACTAATTGAATATGATTAATATTGAAAATAAATCGTCTCATGTTTATTTATTTTCACAAAGAGAAAAGTTTAATAAGATCATCTAAAATTAAAAATGGAGTAAACTCCCAAACCCTGTCTTTTAGAACGTTATTTATATGTTCCAAATCCATCGTGCTACTTACAGATTTAAAGAGATCGGACGGAAGTGTACGGTGTTCCTCATAGTTCAGTATTCGATCATCTATCGTTGAGAATTTGCGAAGTGTCTGTGTATTAGTCACGTTTATATAGGTATAAAGTTGAATTACTGTGTATGTATCAACTGTTGAAGACGCGTTGTAATAAGGTCGCGGACGCGGCTGCGTGGCGCCGCGGGTCGACGCCCCCTCCTACTAAGTGAATTATATTGTAATCTTTACATATTTATTATTTTGATCATGATTGTATGGTTGTAGAATGTACTGCAGGTTATGTAATAGGTCCTGGATATTCCTGTACTGGTTTATATGTGCCGTTTGTTTTGAATTCAGTATTATAATTTCATTAAACGAATTTGGGTTACATTGAGATGAAAAACTTTTCATTTGAGCAATAAAGCTACAAATAATAGTGCTTTTTATGGAGTACCTATCGTTTTGTACGAAAGCCAAAACATGTTTCTTGACCTTGTACGAGTAAATAGTCTTGTATCTATACTTTGTAGCAAATATCAACAGATGCACCGATACGCATGCTCTACGAGGAAAATTTCGTCAACAATACATCTATTTTTCTCATGCTCCTATTAAATAGTCTCTCGACGACCTAGTCTGACCGACGGGACATAAATAATCATATTAAAATAACCCGTCTTCCGTCGATTAGAGGTGAGAAATAATTTCGCCCACATTATGTCTTCACAATCATTTGCCGACTGATCTATGGCCAGCTAACTGGAGAACAGGAGCTTTCATATGTTACACCATCGTTACATACTTTTCTTAATAATTTTAGTCTTTATACATATCAGACTGATTAATCTAGAATCTAAAGTCGTGTTCCATCTAGAAAAATAATTACTGCAGCTTGTTTTGCATTCAATTCTTATGCAATAGTGTAAAAGTTCGAGGTTCTGATTTCATAATTTATCCTAAATAATAATTATTATAAATGCGAAAGTGAGTTTGTTTGTTTGTTACGGTTTCACGCTAAAATGGATTTGGATGGAATTTGGCGCATGGGTAGACTATGTGGGTTAGGACATTTTATCCCAATAGTACGTTGAAAAACTAAAATATAGCATCGAAAAATTCATCCGCATCGCTGTCGACTGGTAATGTACTCAAGAGACTGGCTGCATTGCCACGTTGTATGGCAATGCTTAGCCTCTGCCCAAGATAAAAACCAGCCCTTGGGTCACGGGAAGTGTCAAGCCGTTTTGATATTTCATTGAAGAGGCCGTGAGCACTCGGACCCCACGGCCCGAGGGTTTCAACCCCAAACGGCTCGAAAATATAATTACCTGTAAGGTTATTGTACTTACGTCGTTTGAGGTTTTCTGCAGCCGCAGCGGCAGCACCAGCACAGCACGCTGAGCCAGGAAGATGGGATGGCGCAAGAGTGTCGACACAGGTTGAATCCCACACTAAAGGCTTACCTAGCCAGTCTCTTGGGTACATTACCAGTCGACAGCGATGCGGATGAATTTTTCGATGCTATATTTTAGTTTTTCAATAGTTTTAGTTACGTTTGTGTATAATTTTGCTATTTTTATAGTACTTTCCCGTGGGATGATTTCCGATCTCCACGCGGGAAAAGTGACGGGCAAAATATAGTTGACTATAAAAACAACGAAATATCAGTTCCCGATATACGCGATGGAAATTGATAAAAAATCCGATAAATTAAATAACAGCTTACATAACATCAAAATATGGGACAAAAGGCAATCGTATAACTATTTGCTTATTCAAAACTAGGCGTGACCGGCCATTGTTATTCTTGGTGTATTGCAAGCTGCTTGCAAATGACATCTTCGTAATCACAAATTGGGTTCCATGACCTGCATGTGTGGAACCCCACTTCCGGCGACGAGGCGCGTGCGTCGCGCCGTCGAGATCACTTCCGGGCCGCCACTTGCGCGCGCGCCACTGATAATGATAAGAAACTGGGGCACCTACGAGTAAGTGGTGTTACCTGTTCATTTATTCGTGTTTGTGTTTTTTCTCGCGACTTGTGAAGACGTGTTGGCACCTAGCGACTGTCGGATGTTTTATTTTAGTTTACACGTGTTGATTTTATTTTTGCGGGAACAGTTTTCTTATTAGCATTGATTAGATACTTTAATCTACTCCTAGCCTAGCAATGTCAGTATATCTATCTACAACTCTCAATGACGTACAAAATGACAAACAGAAATTTCGTAACACCTTCGGTTAGGGGTTATGGGTACCTCCTAAGTTCACTTTTTTGTTTCTATTTAATTTAAAATATTATGACTTCTACGTATATCTTGCGCAGGTATTTTCTGTATGACGATGATGGCTCAAAACTCGTGATTGTCGGCAACATCCTGGCATCATCGAGTTCATGCTAAAGGCATGAGTCATTGGGAAGCGAGCCTTACGGTAATGACTAATGAGGAGCATCGGTGACTATGGCGAGTAACTCACATTTTGAGTAACACACAGTGTCTGTTACAGTTTTTTGTTTTGTGATTTGTTTCAGCTACAATTACATTTGAAATGGTTTCCTTGATGTCAAATTACTGTGTACCTTTTACTGCACGGAAGTCATCCATGAAAAAACTGCTGTTGCAATCTACGATCACCAATATGTCTAATAAGCGTGGTGATTTTGCAGGATATAGCTTCGCATATCACAACATAAGGAATCCATATTTTACCACTAGAACGTTAGATATTATCCGTCCTTCTAATTAGTCACCAAAAATAGTAGATAATTAATATTTTCCGGGCCTTCCCCTCATTATTTGTTTTTCCGTGTAATATGTGAAGCGTTGTTATCTTAGCGTTAAACTTCCTGTATTGTGGGTCCACTCAAGTATGTTAAAACAAATGACAGAAAAAAACCGACCATAAAAATGGCGTATGAGGAAAAACTGATTGAAATATAGATTCATTTTTTTCTAACTGAACAGACTGACATCACATTTTTTTCTAGCTGTGCTGCTGGGGAGTTTGTTGCGCCACTTCTTCTTCCCAGCTAAAGCACTAGGAAGTGGTGAAGGGTGGGCGTTTTGGGGGACTGTCTTATGTAATTTTGACGTTCAAAAAGTGCTGATTCTCAGCCTAGTTTGAATAAATGACTTTTGATTTTTGTTTTTTTTTTTTAAATTATTATTTTGGTAATGAAGAAATATGATCTAAAAGCTATGTTAAAAATGTATGATAATTGTTTACATAGCTTTTAGACCATATTTCTTCTATCATATCTATTCTATGATGGAAATGGATATTCCGTACTAGAATATCCTTTTCCCATCATAGAAAAGATATATTTTGAACATAGCTTTTAGACCATATATCTTAATTACCAACATTATAATTTCAATCAGTTTTTGTCTGGCACAGGATTAGTTAGTAAAAATGAGGAAAAAAATAATATGGTTACAGATTTGACCCAACAGTAGGGAAAATAAGATTTATAGGTAATAACTAATAATCATAATGATGACATGATAAAGAATAATAATTATTGCAGTTATTATTCCGAAGATGAAATGAAGGTAGCACTATAAAATATAATTAAATATCGCAATTTGTCTAGTCACATAAATCTCGATTTCGCGGCCAAAGAAGCGAACATTCGACTCGAGAAAATAAACGATCTTACCAACATACTAACTTACGAAGAACTTCATATCTAAGCAGTTTGCAAGCAAAACAAAATCCCGGGAACACCATGACCACATCTGTTACCGCCCCGGTGCTATAGCCGCCGATCGCTGTAAGCATGAAGTTCTTCGATGGTACTAGTTCGATTACTTTAGGTTTTTTAATTAGTCTGAATAGTTTCAAATCGTCATCGTCAACGGAAAAACGTCCACTGCTGGAAATGTTTCCCCAAGCGTCGCCATATGGACCGGTCCTGTGCTCCTCGCATCCAGCGGATTCCCGCGGCCTTCGCCAGGTCAGTTTTCAATCCTTTTCAATCATTCGTATACGCAGTCGACCACGAATGTGTATTTACCTATCTATCCTTACGTCAATTATCACTGGGCTGCGGTTTTCATTGTGTGGAGTAGGCTTTACAAAGTTGTCTAGACATTTTCAAAGACTTTCGAGTAGCCTAGACCACACCTAAACTATTCAGTTAGTTCAGATCTTCATTATAATTGAAGTAGATAAAGTACTATTGTATTCATGAAAAGTAGAGTGGAGTAGTAAGTTTAGGTAAAGTCAGGGAATTACTTATATATGAATTTGATTACCAACTTTAATTGTCCGTACATTCAAATCACAACTTTCATTCTTTGACAGTTGTATGATGCACAGCAAATTGACGTAGTGTGTCAATTTGATAAACAATATATTTCCCTGGTTGTACACACAATAAGATTTCTTGTTACGGTTTTTGGTATACCGTAGTTCGAGCAACCTTTTACTTTGCTAGGAAGTCTATGTGTACATCTGTCAAGGTGTCTGTTTCAATAGCTTTAGTTTTTATGGCCCGTGATGTTTTGTTACCGTATTTGTTGATTTTGTATAACTCCAATCCACTTTGGTCCATTAGCCTACCTCTTCCCATACAAACTACTTACATGAGATGAACAGCGAATGGGACCAAGTGCGAATGGGACGAAGTGCTGATGTGACCAACTACGAACGCGGGACCAAGTGCGAATTGGACGAAGTGCGCATACCCTTATTCATTAAATGGTACGCAATTCTCAGTGTAAAAATAAGACTGCGTCGTTTCTTTTCAGTCCATTTGGAAAATAATACTGGGAAAAACTATATCTCTGAGATCTAAAATTGATCGATTTAAGTATTTTTCTTAAATCTCAGAAATATAGTTCAGCAGTTCTGTTTTTGTGTGTGTAGTTTATCGTTTACACTTTACTGTAATCGGTATTTCCTATTACAGTAAAGTGTAAACGATAAACTGTATTAGAAGCGCCTGTACAAAGGTGTTTGACGCATGTTTTGACAAAATTACAAAAAGATAACGACATTTACATGCGCACATCCGGCTTAACTTATGAAAAGCAGATGGTAATTCAAATAATTGAGAAGTATTGAATATTGTTTACTTGGTGTTTCAAAATTTCCACGCTTTCTGACTAGTTAGATATTAACTGTCTCATAAAAATAAGGTATTTTATCTACCAATTTACTTAATCCATACTTAAGTTACGCAGCTTCCGAAAAACTTTATTTTCCTTGACACTTTTGTTTAGTTTTCCAATTATATCAAGCCGATATTTTCATATCCAAGATGGGTAAATTATGCAGCAGTGAACTTGTAGCAAATCAAGCTTTCATTTCACTTGAAAACAAAAGCAAGACTATTGATGACGGCTGTAACTGACAGAAACCGATATAGTCATCCAATAGAAACCGACTGCAAATACCCGGAGGCTCGTCATTCACAAAGACACCAGTGACATTGGGACGTACTGCCTCTCAACATTGGTACAGCCTAAGTAAACAATATTTATTTTTGTATCACCTACGTCATTGTTATGTTACGAAACAAATTGACTTCATTCTATTCTCGGTACGTCATAAGTTCGCAAGTAAAATACGTAAAAACCGTGGGCGTCATTCTCATTACGTAAAGAATCTTTCGTCGAACAGTCGTCATTCTTAGTAAAGGGATGTATTCTCCGAAACGTGGCTATCTAAATGAAAATCGATTTTCCTCGAGCGATTTTTTACGGTAACAGGATGGTAAAGTTGTCGATAATAACTTATTTGCTTTAGTATTTTATGAGTAAGTTTTCCTTGACATACGCGTGTACTATGTTATGGGTAGGAGCACAGATTAATACAGATGGGAAACTCCGCAAAATCATTTAAATAATAAAAAGCGACTCTTGCTACGACACAATAAAGTGCAACTTTGGCGCAGGCACACATTCCTGCTAGTATCTTACAACGCACTTTACACATTTTTTTTTAATTCTTTCTTTTTACTTGATTTATTTTTACTTGTGTGCCTTTTAGTCTGTGCTAAATAAATGTATTTTTTTTTTATAATTACCTACAGTTATATTCACCTAGAAGTTGCCTCTCTGTCTGTGGCGTAACTCTTAGATCTTCTGACTACGTTACACTCACTGAATTGGCCCAGCAAGACGGGCCCGCCGCGTACTTGTAGCTGCATATCTAAACTGTGGAGTGTCCCATCTGTATTAATCTGAGGTAGGAGGTAAGTTTTGTGTGTGCTATAAATATTGAATGATATGGATCGAAATCTATTGTTGATAGTTGAACTAGCGACCCGCCCTTGCTTCGAATGGTTTTTGCGACTTGACAAAACAACGAGATTTCTTTGTCATGTGTAAAATTAATAGTAATGTATATTATACACATAAACCTTTCGGAATACATTTTCTAAATAATAGTGAAAATCGCATCCTGCAAAACTGTTGCTACTCAGACAGACACGAAAAGCGATTAATTTATATATGTGTATGTTTTAGTTAAGTGCTGTTCAGTAGAGCACTATCATAGACTTTATCTGGTAGGGACTATTGCGTGTATTTACATTATATTTGTAACTAATATTATAAATGCGAAAGAGTTTGTTTGTTACGCTTTCACGCTAAAACGGCTGAACGGATTTGGATCAAATTTGGCACATGGGTAGACACCATGACCTTGAGAAAGACGAAGCATACATCTTATCCTGATATTCCCACAGGATAGAGACTGCATGCAGTTGAAAGCGCGGGGCGCCGCACAGTGGATCGAAAATCGGCTGTAGAAGACATAGGATCTCGATTTCTTAAATGTTATTTTTTTTGCTGGAAATGACTTCTGCTGATCATTACTGTTCTATAAAATGTCATATGAAGTAATTGTGTGCACAAATGGAAGAGTTATAATTTTTATAAGAAAAAAATGTATGGAGCTGACATGAAAAATGAGGATATCTCTGGAATCGAAAGGTTGGCCATTATATCCTTGCACACTGTTATAGTTCTATTTATTTGTGAATTTTTGACATACTTAATATTGCGGCATCACTTGCGATTTTTTTTTTAAAAATCGTCAAAATTAAAAAAATAAAAATGTTTATGATATGTACATTTTAATGCTTAAATATGGCTATGCCAAGTGTAACTTACAATATTTTTTATGCTTAGACCAAAACATTCTAAGAAATCACAAAGTCGTATTACCTACTTTGTGATTTTCATTTGAAATGACATGGTAATTATGAATTACGTAATACGTAATCTTGTCTAATGCCTCAAGTCCACATTAGCTAATGATTAATAAAACTTAATACCTATATACCTAGTTAAAAGGATAAGTACCAAAATAATTTGGGGTACTCGCTAATTTAGCAATTAGTGCAGGATTAACTTAATGAAAGTAATTAGTTAAATGTGATACCATCATTAGTCAATAACAATAAATAGTCAAACATTGGATTCACAACTTCAGTTCATTTAGAGCATTTCTAATACTAACATCTATCCTACCGTGTCTTTTTACTCAGTGATCGTGAATAATGGAAAGCATTATTACAAATTTGGATTTGTTTGTTATTCTGAGCAATCAGGATGCTTCGTCTTTCGATCATGAAATATTGTTCAACACACTTGTTATTCGACTGGGGTCTAGCCTTTCAGATGAAGACAGTATTACCGTGAAAGAATTTTGTCGAAGATTTACACGGGCAGTTCAAAAGAGATGGTTACGATCCCACAGGAAAAGTGAAGTTTTTAGACGTGATTACAGTAATTGGCTTGAGGCAAATATTGACTGGCCAAACTGCGTGCAAACCAATTTGCTCATTCAAGAATCAACAAGTGAAAATATTTCTACTGAACCTGTACCTGAACCTGTACCATCAACTTCAACAATGAAATCAACTTCAACGATGACAAAAAGATCTCGAAAGCCGTTTGAAGATCTAAGTAACAAGCAGAAGAAGAGACGATCTGATGAACATATAGGCAATGACCCTAATGAAGTAGCTTATTCAGCTGCAGCACTTTTGAAAGGAGATGGTCGTGAGGATATTGCATCTGTTATTGAACATATGCTCCAAAATCCAGAAGCAGCAGCAAAAATCAAGGAAATGTTGAACAAACCAGCTCCTTCAACAATAGTTTCACCAGAAAAAGCACTGGGTTTGCTACTTTCATTAAAACTATCGAAATGGCAATATATCACATTAAGGGAAACGACTATTCGAGAAGGTTCAAAGGAGATATATCCGTCTTACTATAAAGTGCAAAAAGCTAAGCTACAGTGCTACCCTCCGAAGACATTTGTGACTGTAACGGATTCATTTGCTAAGATTGCACTACAAGCGTTACTAGATTTAACAGTGAACAGAATTTTTGAAACTATTCGTAGTCCTGATGCGATACAAGATAAACAATTGATATTAATATCAAAGTGGGGATTTGATGGTGCATCTAACCAAAGTAGATATAAGCAAAACATAGAGAGTGGTCAAGATGATTCCAGCATATTTATGACCTCTTTGGTTCCATTAAAGTTGACAGCTGACGGTGATACCGTATGGGTGAATCCAAAACCCTGCTCACCTAGGTATTGCCGTCCAGTCCAGTTTAGTTTTGTGAAAGAAACCAAAGACGTTGTCATAAATGAAAAAACTGCAATGGATAACGAAATTGAAGCTCTCGTTCCCTCAAAATGTCAAGGACATGAAATTAGTCACAAATTAATGATGACGATGATTGACGGCAAAATTTGTACATATCTGTCTGAAGCTAAGTCAAATGCGGCCTGCTACCTGTGTTTGGCTAAGCCTACAGAAATGAATAAGTTAGATGTCATTGCGTCAAAAACCATTTCTTCTGGTGTGTATGAGTTCGGATTATCATCACTTCATGCCCGCATTAATGTGATGGAATGTCTTCTACACATAGCGTATCGTCTCGACTTCAAAAAGTGGTCTGCAAGAGGAGAAGGTCATCAAGAGTTATTGCATTCACGAAAAAAACTCATTCAAGATCGATTCAAAGATGATCTCAACCTTTTGATTGACATCGTTAAGCAAGGATCAGGCACAACTAACGACGGGAACACAGCAAGGCGGTTTTTTGAATTTCCTGATAAAACTGCAGCGATCACTGGATTAGATGAAGACCTAATACGCAGATTTGCTGTGATTCTGCAAGCTATCACATCTGGAGAGATTGTAGACGTGCCGAAATTTAAAGAATACGCTAGAACAACCGCTGAAAAATACGTGGAACTGTACGATTGGTACTACATGTCATCAACCGTCCACAAATTGTTGATTCACGGAGGGGACATAATTGCAGAAAATGCTATTGTACCAATTGGAAGTCTTTCGGAAGAAGCTTCAGAGGCCCGAAACAAAGACTTTAGGAGGTTCAGAGAACACCATTCGAGGAAAAAGAGTAGACAAGCATCAAACGAGGATATCCTCAATATGCTTATCGTCTCTTCTGATCCTCTAATTTCTTCCACAAGACCAAAATTAAATGCCCACAAGAGGCAGACATACTTTAAGGAAACAGTAGAACTACTGAAACTTCAGGATCAGGAAGCTCCGACAGAGTTCTTAGAAGTTATATCTATTGTAGAGCCTGATTCTGAAGTGGATTCTGATGGTGACGATTTTTAAAAGAGTAACCATGGAGTTTCTTGCCGGCTCTTCTCCATAGGAAACGACCAATTGGAACCGTGCATCTAGCTTCTGACGTTTCATAAGTGCCCTTATAGGTTTATGTGAAATAAAATATTTTGAATTTGAATTTGACGAAGTATAAAATAAGTTAACTTTTATTGTTTATGTTAGGTTAGGTTAAGTTAATATTTTTTTTTAATAATTTGCTTTTATTTTTAATTATACAATAGTTTACCATTTATTGTTATTGTAGTCAATGATCACGTTTATCTAATTACCCTCATTATGGTACGTATCCTTTTAACAGGTATATAGGTATTAAGTTTTATTAATCATTAGCTAATGTGGACTTGAGGCATTAGACAAGATTACGTATTACGTAATTCATAATTACCATGTCATTTCAAATGAAAATCACAAAGTAGGTAATACGACTTTGTGATTTCTTAGAATGTTTTGGTCTAAGCATAAAAAATATTGTAAGTTACACTTGGTATAGCCATATTTAAGCATTAAAATGTACATATCATATACATTTTTAATTTAAAAAAAAAAAATCGCAAGTGATGCCGCAATATTAAGTATGTCAAAAATTTACAAATAAATAGTACTATAACAGTGTGCAAGGATATAATGGCCAACCTTTCGATTCCAGAGATATCCTCATTTTTCATGTCAGCTCCATACATTTTTTTCTTATAAAAATTATAACTCTTCCATTTGTGCACACAATTACTTCATATGACATTTTATAGAACAGTAATGATCAGCAGAAGTCATTTCCAGCAAAAAAAAATACATTTAAGAAATCGAGATCCTATGTCTTCTACAGCCGATTTTCGATCCACCGTGCGCCGCCGCTAGTGATTTTACAAAATGAGGGAATGATTGATTATGGTTCTGCAAAATGATTAATGTAAATAATTGATTACTTGTAGTTGATCAGATTTAATGGTTTTCCCGGTAGAATAATTTCCAGTTTTCCTTTGTTTATCATTAGGTACGGAATGTAAATTATCTAGTCAGGAATTACCCCCAGGCCTACTACAAACTAGGAACTTTAAGGAAACGACACACACATGTAAATATTCATAGAATGTTGAGGAAAACACATCCATTTTGCCATGTTTCAGGCGTTGGAAAAATGCTGGAAAGTAGTTGCCCAGGTCTAACATTGGAAAAAAATACTATAATAATAATGAATCGTGTGCATTATTAGTGAGCGATCATATCAAGGATCATGCTTTCGTCACGCGTCGGTCGATTGAGTCATTGCTTGTCGAGTTCGCTTTAAAACTGTGTCAGCGCGGCCGTCGCGGAATAGAATCAAGGCTGCACGATATGGATCGGTACGCCGTAAAACACCTGAGTACGTCATTTTGGATAATTTTTGGGGGTTTTTGACCTGACTTTACTTCATACTTATATTCCCCGAGGATAGGCAGAGCTATTGCCATTGACAGGAAACAAATCCAGACACCAGTCCGCTCTTTAGGATTTGTAGAAGAAAAAAAAACCGAAAGATTTTATTTACTGAGGTCGCAAAATGTTAGGATTTATAAATTACTAGCTGACCCGACCGACGTGGTCTTGTCCAAAAAAATCAAAAATTAATAGAAAAAAGGACTTTTAGTTTTTCCCATTTTTACAATTTTCCGGAAAACTTTTCCACTTGTTCTTTCCCTTAAGACGCAGATATATGCCAGTGACCTTGAGTGGTTAGCTTGCATGTTCTGTACTGAGCTCACGCAACGCGTCGTACGTCCAGCCAGTAATAGGACTCGCCCATCAAGGAGCGCTGTCCTAAATTAGACGCATTATTAATTTATTATACTAAAAACAAAAGGTATTTTAACAAAAAACGTATACTAAAAGATCAATAATTAAATTATCTTTAAAATGGTGAAGGTTTCAGAAAAATACGCTTGATAGATTTTGCGTGATCCTTAGTTTTGTATCCGCGTTAGACATAACTTTACAAATTAATTTCACTATGTAATATAAACATAATCTAAAATATTCACAGATTAAGTTATTAAGAAAATGCTCTAATTTGACACATAATTTTTCCAAATCATTAACCTTACTCGTTTAGACGGGATCATCAGTGCAAAATCATTAAAAGTCGGTTATCGTCGCCTTAAACCCCGGTAGCACACCTCCGCTGCGAAACCATAGGAGTGAAACCGCAGTAGTTTAATTCAATAGACTCGCGTGATTTTCAAGTAGCGGAACATGACGCGAGTCTATTGAATAGAACTACTGCGGTTTCGCTGCTATGGTTTCGCAGCGGAGGTATGCTACCGGCAAAAACTACAGACTAAACGAACATTAAAAAAATTGCCTCATCAGTACAGCCGTCCTCAAGTGATGTCCTTACCAACGAATAGCATTTCGTGTTTATTATTAATTTAGATTAGATGTAGGTCTTGATATTTTTATTACAATTGAGAGTTGTCTGTTTATTGACGTATCTTTGCCTTTTACGGTTTAAATTTTTTTTAACACTTTCGACTCCACCCACTTTTCATAGAACTCATACGCCATGCCACCATACATATTGGAAGTGAACCCTCCGGGAGGGTTGCCGGCATTACGTTTGCACTAAAGTTAAAACCATTGCGGACGGTCTACTGCATTGGGTTTAAAACCGTGTTATAAAACACTTTAAAACAGAGTAAAATTATGTTTTCAGGGGTCTAGTCGCTATACGTAGATTTCAACCTTTAATTTTTTTTGTGAATATTTGTAAAAGTAAAAAAAAATATTTTAAAACCAACGCAAATACCTACTAATAAATCTTGTGAAAATATACATTAGATTTTATTTTCACGGTTTAGAATGCAGTATTCGCTAAGAAAAACCTACATTTAAAATGAGCCCTGCGCGAGGGCTCCCGGCATCCATATGCGACTAGGCGAACCCTCCAGGAGGGCTCCCGGCACTGAAAGTGTTAATGATAATAATAATTAGAACTCAAAACACAGGATAATCCTTGGGTTTAAAACGATTGTGTCTTTTGTTTAAATCTTGTTGATATTTTTTACTGTTACTAGTTCAGAAATGAGGCATTTACTTTGTTTCTTGTATCCTGGGGGCGTGTGGAACGTATTATATATATCCTGTGGGTGTAGCATTTCCTCTTTATTAGTTGTGTTTCACATTAGTGCAGCGAACTGTTCAGTGATAACAATGTATATTGCGATAATCTTGTTTTGATAAGGGTTGCATTGGACCGCTTACTGTGTAAGCTGAAATTTTCTATATTATGGTTGTGACAAAATATAACATTCTCTGTCATGATTTTAACATAACAAATCTTAATAATCACTTTATTCGGATGGCTATTAGGTAGTTTAGCCCAAAAAAAAACAAAATACATTAAATAAAATGTTAAATGTTCTGCACAAATTCTAACAAAAGGTTCATTAAGTACCAACTTAGTTTATGTTTAAACTGCTACTAGACTGCTGTTTTTTACTTTAATTTTTGTATTTAACCATTTATGTACTCACATATATAAACAGACAAGAAGAAAAGAACAGAAAAATACGTACAAAGGTGATGCTTATTTCTAAAGAAATCTCTTCCAGCATACCTGCGATAGGACAGAGGATAAAAAGAGATGTAGACACCGTGTGTAAGAGTAGAGAGAAAGTAAAGTAGATAAAACCAAAAACAATTCGCTTAAAAATAAAACAAATAATATGAGAATATACTTACATACATAGGTACATACTTCTAAAATAAATATCACTAAGATATTATTAATTATAATGTATATTAAAAAATAGAAAATAAATACATACGCAAATATGACGAAGTGGAAAGAGTGTTCTTTCACTCTTCATTTAAACACTGCAACAGTCTGGCAGTTCCTAATTTCAGGCAGAAGGGAGTTTTAATAAATATTTATTAGATTATAATAATTGTATTCAGAGGCATTTCTTCAAAATAAAGCTAGCTTTACGCTATATTATCAGTGAACATGCAAATCTAACGGAACACAGATCCTTCGTCCGACCCGGGACAATCACCGCGCGACCTCAGACCTCGACCTCGATTCAATGAAGGATACACTCGAAACCACCGTAGAATCAGTCAAAATTAAAATGAATTTATTTATCAATTATTAGAAAATAATAAACAAGCCTTAACTTAATAAACAGTAGGTAGAAATGCCGAAATACATTGCAACTGGATTATAATTTCAGAGTAATTCTTGAATTATCCTTACAAAAAACCAAACAGATTTCAGACATAGAAAGCATCAGCGTTCTTGAAAAGATGTCCTTTTTCTTGAAGTTAAAAATAAGAAGATTACATAGAAAAACTCGGTAGAAACAGTAGCGTTGGTTGATTAGCTCGCTCGAACAAGTCTGCAAATGTCTGACTTTGTCACTTGGCTAGTCTCCCTGTTAATATTTGAAATATGTAGGTAGGAGAGGGTATTTATAGATATTTTCGGCGAGAATCCGGGTGGCGGTCGAGGGTCCCAAGATTTATGGCAGAGCGGGTGAGTCCCATCCAACAGGGATCTTCGAGTGTGGGCCGCAAGGTACAGGCGGAGGCGGGAGCGGTGGGCAAAGTAGATTTTGGAAATATTCCGTAGGGCACGTAGCCCTATTCGTCCTTTAGTAGCTACGAAAAACTCAAACGAATGATATTAATTATGTAACTTCAATACATGTGCGTTTTCTTTTTAAGAGAGTTTCAAATTGTTACCTTTCTCCATTCAATGGTCTAAGAGCTCTTAAGAGCGTTCATTGCATTCGTTCATTCATTGATCTCTTAAGAGCGTTCATTGCATCGTCCTCACATATAACTATATAACTAATGTACTTATACAAAATATTGTAAAACATTTTAAAAGAGTAACGGTGGAGTTTCTTGCCCATTCTTCTCCATACGAAAACTACCTTTTGGAAGGGGCAACTAGAATCAATTAATTTTTTTTGTAAATTTTTGACGTTCAAAAGTGCCTTATACGGGCCTATTTGAAATAAATGATTTGACTTTTGACTTTGACTTTGACATTCTAAAAGTTGGCAAAACGTCGCAAATAGCTGTCAAATATTTATCTGGCTTAATCTAAGCAGTTATTATTCTGAAATATAAAGAATGTTATTATATATTTTGCTGTTTTGATTAATTTTTCAATATTACTGTACGGAAATATGAAATATGACTAACTAGTGAACTAAAATAATGATTATGAAATGCAATAAGTAATATCGTAACATCGAATATTTAGTTTTAGATGAGAAAAAAGATTTTGGAAACTTTGCAAATGCCTTTTTTACACCTAAAACGGTTACAACATCAAATTCAGTTTAATTACAATTCATTATTAATATTCTAGATCACTAGTTAGCTAGTAGTATTTCATATTTACAATTTTCCATACAATAATATTGCCAAATTAATCAAAACAGCGAAATATATAATAACATTCTTAATATTTCAGAATAATAACTGTTTAGATTAAGCCAAATCTCGTAAAATTTCTCAAATACTTTTCTTTCCATTTCAAATTTTTCTTCCCCTCGATTAGCAGGTTCTGCGGTTAGTCACTCACAGCCAAATAGCACGAATCGCTATCAATATTAAATCGCCCTCCGCTCTTCACCTACACCATAACCCAATCTCGTCTGCCTCACACCCTCTCCAAGTAAGGGCAACTCATCTTGCCGCTCAGTTCGGTGCTATCTGCGCCCCAAGATATTTTTCTTTGTAATGCTATTGTTGAAAGAAATTGACGACGATTCTCATGAACTTCGTGGTTTACGATTACATTGTGTATTCCTGAGTCAAATAAATTTATTTGCTAATCAGCGTTATAATTATGGAGATAATAATCTTGACCAAAATTACGTAAGTACCTAACTCTTCTGACCTTGAAATAGTCAAGCAGTTTCTGATCTGCGATAGAACAGGCGTCTTTATTTGAAGTAGTACAAAGATAAGGTTCTAATTGTTATGTCAATACAAAAAACAACAGAATGTCGAGTATAATGCCAAGGAGGTGCGTTGTTAAAAACACCGGAGTACAAGCTGCAGTCGCACGTGGCATTGGGCCTTTCCGCTCTTTAACAGGTAAACATTTTTTACAACCAAATTACAATTTTGGGAATATTCCAGGCGGGTATTGATCGAGTTGTGGATTCCCATTCAAGTGTAGCGGATTCCCACATTCTGTGAGAATTTGAATCGCCTTGTTACATTGAGGAGGTGGTTTTGTGTCGCGCGTTTTCTTTTCTGCACGATGAAGATCACGTTCATAGTTTGCGCTTAAAGTGTTGAAGAGGAGTTTACTTTGCCGTCCTTTTGATCCTTTTAAACTTTCTTGGTCTGCAAGGTGCTAATGATAACTTGTGAACTTATTTGTATTAAAAATAAATATTTTTTGCTACTTCTCCTAAAATATTTGATTACTCAAGTTCACGTTGCTTATCAAGAAACAACGTCAACACATAATAAACCAGTCATACTTGAACATCAATTACGGAAACAAGGCGCCATCGCCACGGTGTAAATAACCATAACAGAATAGTTTCCGTTGTTTTTTGCATGACAAAGTTCTATCAATCTAACTTGAGGCAAGGACAAAAGGGATGCGCCATGCTTCGAGGCTATAATTTCAACGATTTATAATAAATGCCCATCTTCAAGTTACGGGTGCAACATTCCGAAGCCGATTCCCTAATTTGAGGTCCTTTCTTTCTGTTTTATGTTTTTTGCCGGCAAGGGTGGCGGTGTGGCTCCAAAAGGCTTTTTTGCTCGTGTCCACAAAAGGCCGCCCTAACGGTATGTTGCCTGCGCCTGAGCATTATTCTGCCGATAGTCCATCAGCAAGGCTGTTAGAAATATGTGGAATGGTTGCACTGTGCAAACAGAAATAAATCAAGTTATTGAACTGCAACGGGCCTGAATCTCTAACATTGTAATTTACGGATACCTGTTAAGTACTCGTTAGTAATGTCATTCAAGTTATTGTTGTCTCAAATTATAAGATAACTTACTTTCCGTGTAAACAAATATCTTTTACATAATACAAGTCATGATTTCGTAACAATTTGTTCTAATAATATCTACGACATAAATCGTGGGCGTTCTCACAAATTTTGGCAATACCATCCTGTTTTTATGAAATATTTAACCTCAAAGGTAAAATTGTATGTTACTGCCTACATAAAAAATAAAAATAGACATCATTATTTAGCGATGTATAAAAATAAACCGAGTTGAGATTAATTTATTTGCCGTGGGGAAATCGGATCGGTTCGGAAGCGTTCCCGAAGGAATTTAATCGAGTCTAGACGTAGGGATGTTTGATTTTCAGGACTGACTTCATGCTAACTACATGTTTGACTAAACGTGGGCTCGGCTCAGGGCTGTGCTGCGATTTATTTTCTTCTATATGGCGCCCCATCCACGCGAAAACTGAAAACGTTCGTTCTAAAAACCCTTCAAGACCCCTACGCATTTAGAGGCAAAGAAAATGCGTTGTAATATTTCGTCGGTTATTCTAAAAATATCTGCTGTTCCATTCATTTTGACCGCGTAGGTGTTGCACTTTTCTATGAAACAGGAGATATTTTTTTTTTATAACCGACGAAAATTTTCAACCCAGGGGGTTCAGAATCATGTACTGAAACCATGGTAACGGTTTTCGCGTCGTTGTGCCACCCTGTATACATTCATTGTTTTACTTCTATTTTCTTTGTCTCTAAATGCGTAGCGGATCCTGAAGGGTTTTTAGAACGAACGTTTTAATAATTAATTGATACTAAACTTTGATATTTTCTTTGTTCAAACCTAATTAATTGGCAAAAGTAATTACATTAAACAACATAACGTAAAGCATCCTTGATGTAAAAAGAAAATCAATTTCTTTTAGAGTAGCTAATAAAGTGTTATATGACGGCTGAAAGAAGAGCCTCACGAGATAAAATCTTCGCCAGAATGTTATCGGATGCTTGATGTATTGAAAATCATCGACTTGCTCTATGGTTTCTCCCGACAGCCGGTATGTGGGAACGACTGAAATAACTTTATTAGTACATAAATAGAGTCGGAGTGATCGCCCTCTTATTACTATTTTCAGTTTAACACTAAAATAACTACGCACTGTTAAACGTAGACAAAACTGTAAAGTACCCGGTTACTGTTTGTACCGAACGGCGACCGGTCATTGTAAGAAGTACGAGTAGTAATGTGGGGGTAAAGATTTTAATTATAGACCTTTGAGATGTTCATTCACAACTTCGTATTTGTGACTCTTAGGACTAAATCCTAATCATATTATTTACAAGCATAACTTAGCTATGTCAGCGTAAAGTGAGGTTAACAGATTTATATACATACGCAAGTATAAGACTGCGACTCTTAAAAAAAAAAAGTTTATTTAAGGTAAAATTACTTATGTTAATACAAGTTGGTATATACGAACCCCTTTTTAAATTATTTGAATGCGTGAAGGTACCCAATTAATGCAGCTGTCGTACAGAATGGTCAAATGTTTACAATGTTACTTCTACTAGATACAGACTACAAAAGAGTGACAACGTAAACGAGCCTTTATTCTGAAAAACTAGTCGTTTTAGCAAGTTCATTGTATTGACAATAGCATTATGAAGTATAATTGTCTCAACATGTGAAAAGGACGGTTATAAAAGAAGTATAGTCAGTAGAGGCATCCGCGTGAATAAGCGGTACAAAAACAGACGCTACGGGTGTCTCAACAAATTCAGTGGATGCTTGCGACGCCGTGGTGCAAGTTTTAAGCGAAGGGGTGTTTTTGTTTTCGCTTTTCATGAATTGTGTTGCCATAACCGGCCAGCTGCTGGTTAGAAAATACGTTTATTTGCGGTAAACATGACGCAAAAAAAAAGAACACAAAATTAAAAAAGAAACAAGTTTAGGGAAAATATGCGTCACATCCACGCAAAACTGCCATCGCTCAGCATAATGCTGCGACCCTATGCAAGACAGAGCCCCAGCGCTGGTTTTCAGCGACATAAAAATAAAATAAATATACAATCATTAATTCTACATAAATAAATAAAGTACAATATTTAAAAATGCTGCTAAACTTACTGCTGATGTAGTCTCATGTCTGTCTCAGGATGGAATAGATTCTTTCAACACCTAGGCTAAATGGAGATGATTCGACAAAAATACTACGGTTTGGTTTGGATCTCATATTGAACTGTTAGCAAATTATGAAAAATGAGCAATTTAAGTCCAGGATAAAAGAAAGAAAATCAAGGATCGTCATCCTTGCTTTTCTTTTTTTCAGCTCATATATCGCTTATCGATAGTGAAAACCGATTACCGATTTAAGTCTTACCTTTTGGGAAAATTATATTCTTTTTTCAAATTAGACGATAAATATTATCCCAAAGCAATATAGGACATAAATTCATCCACTTATCACTTACACCAGACAAATATTAGGCGAAAAAGTCCAACATCCACTGTTTTAAAACAAGTTAATTAGTAGGGCGATATTGTCAAAATAAGCGATCAGTGACGGGCACCCCGTGGTCAAGGGTCGCTGTCATTCACGTTGTTCCGAAACAATTGCTCTTTCATGTCAGTTTCGTTGTTTTGCCGGACGCTTGGATGTTTAGTAGCGATTTCACTGTTCCATTGAGTAGCATTTGTTATTTTTATGACCATTCACTTTCGTCAACTTAACTGGTGTTATGGTGATTTTCGTGTTACTTGGCTGTACAATGAAAGATTTTGTGAAATGGTCTCATTGAAAATCTGGACCACGCAGATTGCTTTAAGGGTTAATTTACGACGTACCTTCCTTAAAAAAACCCAAAGATTTAGGGCGCAGTAATTTGATAAATAAATTTTAATTACGAACTGCGACCGCGGCGGTGTCTACCGGAAAAACGAGAGCTAAATAGGGCAGAGAAATGGGAAGCTACCTAATTGTAAATTAAAAAGTTCGCGGAGTTACGACACCACAGTCCACAATGACACCCCACTGGTTGAGCGGGGGTGGGCGCCCCCTCCGCACGCCCGTCGCCCCCGCCGGGGGTGGGAGCAGACACCCGTGGAAAGCGTGTGACATTTTGTTTTAAAATATTGTCCGCGCGAATACATTCACGTGGATCATTTTTAATCGTCTCTTTGCTTTTTCTTTTTCGTCCGTTTCGCAAAACAAAAAACGATACACGGCAAAAATGACACATTTCAGCGTTTCCATTTTTTGTTGAATGCGATATGGTTCAGTTTTTTGCATTGTCATAAAAATATACTGTATTTTAAGGGACATTTTCTGAAAGTTTAAAAAGTTAATACTATGATATCAAGTCAACTCGACACAACTTAGTATAACACGCGCAACCGCAGGGTCTTAATTACCGTGCAGCGATAAGAAGCGCCGGCGCATTGGGCGTGAAAGCTCAATAACTGTATACGTCACCCTTATATCAACGATCACAGAGTGGGAAACAGCTATCCAGAGAACTTGAACCGCTGTCGCTCTGACTTTGATTCCAAGTGAACTTTTGTGGTCTGTGTATATTTAGATAGGCGCACCAAATATTGTCGTGTCAAGGCCGTCGGCTTTCCTCCGGCATTCCGTTCCCGCCGCCCACAGGGATATCTCACGCTCATGTTATGTAACACCTCACCAAGATTCGGTTACAAATTGATATACCTACTAAATGGTGGTTCTACGGTCACTTTAGGTATTGTAATGCGGATCGCACCTGTGTTATTAGAAGTATATTCCGGAATACAAATATGAGATGATAGATGGCAGTTTTTTATGAGCAATAAAATTCGCAGGTCATACTGAGACTAGTTTGTCAAGGTCGAATAAAAACTGACTTCTAGCTAAACAACTGACTGGCGACTAAACTTTGGACCGTATAAAAAAACGTCGTGATGAAGAAACAAAAGAATATTGAATTTAGAAGTGTATTAGATTGCTACTATGTGCTGTTAAAGCTGGTGTAAATAAAAGAGACACAATTATCCCTAACGGTATTTGAGTCGGTGCGCCTGTTCACACCCTTCGACCCGTGGAGAATCTCATCTCCTCGCAGCGACGATGTGGCCATATGGCATGTCGAGTTGCCCGCCAACGTATTTAGATCGAAAACTTTTTCTAAAAGAGCAATAAAAAAGCGCTTGTTTATAATTTTATTAAGATTATTTAAAAATTGGATCTAGTGTACAGTAACAGTAAATACACCTGAAAACAAAACTGACAGAGGGCAAAAATGAAAATTGGCAACGAGAAAATTCTGCCACTTTACACCACCAATAAAGATTTCATTAAATTAATATTTTAAGTTAAAACTCTTTAATAATAAATATCTTCCGTTACAACAATCTGGTAAAGTAAAACCAAATGCCATTGTTTTACCCCATTTCGCGGGAGATTTTCTCCCCGTCCTCCTTGGTCCAGTGTTACGTCGAGTAGGCAACTTGGGGCGGCCAATGCACCTTATTGACTGAGACCGACCGCAGCCGACCTCTCCCGACTCATCCCGACCGTTTACGACGATAAGGTTGTCACTACAAGAGTTTAAAGTTATTTGAAAACTTTGTGTTGTCCCTGCACCCGCCGAATTACTAATTAACTTGAATAGTTCGTTTTAACTTAAATTAAAAGGTTAATTGAAGATAGATTGTTGAGGTGTTGCGTAAAAGTGGTGTAATACTGTGACATGATATTTTAACGAGTTATTAAGACTGTGACCTAACAGTTACAAAAAAAATGATAGATTCTATCTAGAACAGTATTGCACCCACACCACTCAATTCGCTTATAATTCGAGATTCATAGCGGCGGCGGCTTATTCTCATAAAAAGTTGTTCCCTTCAAAATGTAGTAATTTCACAGAGGGTGGGCCACCCCTTGCCTCCTCCTCCCATCTACTCGGGCTGGCCTTTTAACGTCGGAGATATTGTCTCTTTAGTTAGATCTGTATTTACTACAGTACAAGCAAGATTCGCAGAGAAAATCGCGTGTGTAATGTTACACGTAAGGTATGTATGTCTTGGAATGTAAATGTGGTAAATATATGATAATATTGGTTACATATACTTGGTGTTAACACTGGTTTATTTGTGTAGTCTTGTCTTGATGTTTATCTTCATTTATTATTGTTGGCAAGGGCCGCCGATAAAATTTATTAAATTGGTTTTTATTAACTTTCTTAAGCTGCCTACCTGCTTTCTAAAATATTTAAGAAGAAAAATAAAGTACCTAATGAAATAATTTTACCACCTCATAATATTAATGTGCTGTAGATAAACCAAATACACTCCTATATCTGTGGTTATAAATCAACCAAAACAGTAGACAGATTTTCTTAAAAAAATATCCTTTTCATCGTAGATTTGGACGTAAAAAGTAATAAAACAAAATTAAAAAAACAATAAAATTCCAATCACAGTCATTGATTTTCACAGACACCATACTTAAGTGTGTTAAACGTGTGTTTAACCTTTTAACACAAGAGTTAAATTAACGTATGATATAAAACAATAAAGTGGTTGAACCTGTAGCGCCACGACTCATGAATTGAAAACAGCAATAATAGAAAGTCATGTGGTACACACGGACGAATAACTCGTACAACCTGAGAGTTTTCACGTCTGGAGCAAATAGGTTATACTTCTAGGCGAGTCTACACAATCTTCGAACACATTATTACCATGACGTCAGATAGTGGTCAAACGCCAATATACTTAAAAACAACTTCAATTAAGTTTAATTTTATGAAGATTCTCTATAACTACTATTAACAAAACACAGCACTTCATTGCGCGCTCACTTTCTGTGACTTTTACGTAAGTTAACAAATTTTTCGTCATTAGACATACCTGTGATTTTGACAAACTGACTGTGTCACGTCTTGCGAATTTTGCACGACTCATAATGCGAAGCATTAGAGAGTGATTTGCGATCGAAAAATTTGTTTTGCCTCCTTTCTGCAATTGTTTTTATTGTTACACTCCTGCTAGTACACAGAACATACTTAATTTATATACCATGGTATAGATAATTTAATAGAGATTAATTCTTTTCTTTGCAAAAATTGATTTAATGCAGCAGAAACGAAAACATTATCGAAATGGTTTAAAAAAAAATCCCGTCAATAGTATGAAACTTAAAAACATTGCAGCTTGCGAAAAAAATCAATAAAGTAATTTTTTTTTTTGATAGATCGTTTCAGCCGTAGGAACCCTATTGAAAATGGCTCTTTTATTCAAAGTAGTTTAATTATAATTAATAAAAAACTAATATAATATCTATCTTTTCTTTATATAATCATTCTTCTGTACGTGTGTTTGTCACCTAACTCCTCCTAAACGGCTGGACCGATTTGGATGAAATTTTGTGTGTATATTCAAGTGGGTCCCTGGATGGTTTGAAAATACAATTGGACCCGGTAGGTGGTGCTGTTCGGGCAGGACGACGTCTGCTAGGTCCGCTAGTATCTATATATATTTCCAACTTCGACCCTCTTCCGTTGCCTAGCAACTAAAAAAGCAAACCTAAATAGTCTTTGACAGACGTAAAGATTGCGAGGTAAGAAAATTTAATTTTTGAATGAGCGTTATGAAGCGTGCCCTTTTGGATTTTCCAAATATTCTTTCGCTTCTTGCAATCGTTTCCGTTCTGTGCCGATTTCAGTCTTTCTGGAGGTACAACTGCGAGACTCAATATCGTCTAGGCAATTTACTTTACTTAATTTTAAAAAACCGAACCATAATTCCCTTGTCACAACATTTTCGCCTAACAAGATAGAAATCTGTAAACACAGTGTGTAGCCAGCCTTCACAAAGGACGAGTCTGGTCGAATTTTATTGACCTCAAAGTTCATGACTTTATACGCATTAGAAAAAGGTTGCGCTCTTGTAGTGGGGGGATTGTCTACAGAGGAGACGCATAAGTTACTTTTATATCATAAGTGCAACTCCTGCACACCCTTTATTTAACCTTGAATATCTTTGCAAAGGAATCGGGATTGTTTTGAAGATCGAATAAGGTCATCTTGGCTTAGTGTGGCGAAGTTGACTTCCAAAATAACTTACTTAATGTTACCTGGGTTAGGAGAGAGTAGCAAGAGTCTGACAGACCCCTCCGCCCTCCCCAGGGCGGAGGACATCCATGAGGATATCCCCCCGTAATCAAAAAAAAAAAAAAAAAACGAGAGAGTAGCATAATCAGTCTATAGATAATGATCCCACTGTTGGGACATAGAACTCCTCTCAGTCCTCTCCTCTCAGAGGGAGTAGGCCGCAAACCACCACGCGGCCCCAGTGCGGGTTGGTAGATGTCACATGTCTTCGAATTTTTGGTTCTAGGACATGCCAGTTTCCTCACGATGTTTTCCTTCACCGTTTTGAGAGCAGTGGTGAAGAAATAATAAGCGCCTGTCCTGTCAGGGTTCTGCAGACCTTCGACCTACAATTCGTAAGTCGCTGTTGTTACCACTGGGCCACCACTGCAATCCAAGAGAGAGTACTTGACATTAATTTGACCTCTGCTACAATTCTAGTGGAAGAGGGTAGTTATTAATGTTGACGAAAGATGAAAGTTATTGGGGTTTTTAAACTTCAGGCTGCCTGGAACGACTAACAGAATTAAATTCTTCGAGTTGCTGTCTCGTTGTCATAAAGGTCACCCATCAAAAATTAGACAGGAACGTATCCCAATGTTTTAGATCGATCAAATCCTATAATCTATATTACAAAATATATAGACACGATATCCTCAAAAGTTAACTGTCCTTTTTATTGTTTTATAATAGGGATGATGACTAAAAAATTTTTTTTGTCCGTCATGTAGATTATGAAAAAATAACGTACACATATTTTTTTTTATTGCGTTATCAAAAGATTACGGCGATACATTGAGTTAAAATGTGCCATGACGTCACGAGTATGTAGATTTTATACTTACTTGTGACCCCCACTCCCCAACTTTAATGCGTTTTATCTAAGTCATTTTTGATTAATATGATAAAACAAAAAATACGCGTCTAATATTTTTTGTTTATCTGACTGACGGACTAAATAGAATTTCTATTTTTTGACCCAGGCATTATCCCTATTCTAGTCACCTAACCCAGCCTGTTAGGGTTCAAAATAAGGTCCCACAGAAAGTTCGTTCCGTTCCCACGGGAAGTCGTGGTTTATTCTCAGTCGGGGACCACACGACGGTATCCCAGATCTGTTGCACAATTATATGCGAAATATATACTTGAAACTTTGAAGGAAAGCTTTAACAATCATGGTTTATATGATCCTGACGTTACCCTTCAGAGGTCAGAAAGCCGAGAACAAGTAAAACTCTTACAAATTTAATTAAATCGCCCAATTTATAATTAAGTTGAGGCGCGTTTCAAAGTGAAATATTTCTAAAACTTCAACAAGTTTATATCTCGGCTCAGTGGAACAGTTCGCATAATTTTAATCTTTACTAATCATGGAATCGTTTGAAGTTTTTAGATTACGTTTAGTAGCTAGAGTCGTGGTCTATCATCGGTCTGCAATTATCATTGATAACTTAATCAATGATAGTCATCAACATTAACTGATTATGTTATTATAGTATTGACAGTTATTATCAAAATATAACACGATTTTCAACAATGACATGCTACCACGTTATAATATTCAAAAATCTAAACTGACATGTCAGTTAACGGAAGCCTATTCAAATTAACACGAAATAAAGTCATTTAAGCGTTTAAAAATCACGTTGGTTAACTTTTAAATCTGTCCCGAAGCTGGTAATACGTTATTGATATTTGTGAAAAGGCTGGATAATAATATTTGTATATTACTTCCCAGTGTAAATTGAGCCGATTGCCTTCCCGCGTCAACCTTAAAGGGGATCACTGAGGGGGATGATTGTATTTCGGCAGGGATCAGGATATTCTGGACACGTTATAGTGGTGTCCACAATGGATGGAGTGGTAGGGTCGCGCCACAATGAGCCCTGCCGCGTAATTGTTAAACTGAACGGGGGTTGAGCGCCCTGTCAACTGTTCCGTCACAGAATAAGTAATTGAGAATGTTTGGAGATTTTGTGCCTACAACCTGGTTAATTAACACGGTTTTGTAGGCTAGTTACTGTTTAAAATTTGATATTTAGGTCATCAGTAGCTTCGTTTTATTATTTTGTTTGAATATGACATTTATGAGTGAAGAAGACGTCATGAAAAATATTGGTGGCCCAAAAATTAGTGTTGTCGATGTTATCGATACGTGATCTTTGACATCACTAATAGCGACATCAGTGTGCCGGTTCATTCATGGAGCCGGTTTAGTTAGCAAGTAGAACTGGCGTAAAATTATGATCGCGTGAATAAAAATATTAGTTTATGTTGGTTTTGCTAATAATTATAAATTTATTAGGGGTGTTTATTTACAGCTTCAATCTGAGGATATTGCGTTAAAATGAAAACCATTATTTATTATGTGTTGTAAGTAATTAAGTCATTATACAATTTACGATGATTACAAATAATTTTCACCAACACCCAATTTGTGAACCTTGTAATAAACTAAACAATTCTCATCGGTACAATAGATGTTAAACAATAAACGAAATACCCAAGTGCTAATATTTTAATTAAACAATGCCGCCGCCATTACCCAAGAAGATGGTAATAAACTTTATCGTTACCTTTTAAAATCTCGAACGAGCCGAGTGGCCCGATACCGATCACAAACTCCCGCTCAACAATACACTTCATCCCTTATTAATTATTTTATTGTAAGCATAAAGGATGTCGTAATCGTCAGAATAATAATATCATCGTGCCGCATAAAGAACCCCAAGTAGCGACAACACAAGCGTAAAAATGACACGCCGTGCCACCAATATGTTTGTGTGTAATATTAGATTTATTCGACTGGGTCACGCATACAAGCGTAGGCAGGCTACCCCGAAGCGGGGTGCGCTCCGGTGTGGGGGCACAACACTAGCACAAGCGCAGGGCTGCCGCTTGCCGCCCGCCAGATGGTCACGCACACAGGCGCGCCGCGAAAGGGAAAGCTACACTGTGTAAACAAATCGCGGGAGCGAGTGCCGTCCCTCTCGGTTACAAAGCCCGTGTGTGTCACATCATTGTGTGCTGTCGACGCGATCCGACGTAGATCGTTCTGTGAAATTGCCAGGTAATAGGCCGAGGGACTATAGCATTACACTTACTTATCGGTGGGTTTAGACGCTCAACGGCCTAATCGAATTGAATATTGGCAACGTATTGACTTTTTGAATGTTTAAAGGATTGAGATTGAAGCCTAGTTGTTTCAACTTGAATTGATTTACCATGGCTTTGTTTTGTGAATAAAAAATTGTCAGCACATATTATGTACTTGTTCTTTTTTATTTGTGCTCTATTTACCTACATTACCTACATACAGAAATAATTCAAATCAAACAATTCCATAAGCAACGTTCAAGTACCTACATTTCAAAGTTATTACTTTGATCAAATGATAAATATGAAAAAAAAACAATTCTCTTAAATTAACAGCAAAAAACTTCAAAAACATCCGTAATTTGAGAAGAAAGAAGCTCAGTTATGATTAGGTGACGTAAATATTGATACAGTGGATGTTTGGTCGAAGTGTCACGGCGCGGCGCTCCGGGCGTGACGACACAGATTAGAATTGATCCGAGTAAGACGCCAGTGGAGCCGAACTCGACACCTATTCGTGTATACGTTATTGCCGTCTGAGCAATGCCACCCCTGAATTAAGTGGCGTACGCTCCGTCACTCGGATAGTGATGTACTGTTACAAGAACCGGTTTTATCGATAGTTTTGTTTTGATTACATTTTTGAAATTTTATGTTTTTAAATCAGTAAAATGTCAATGTTAAAAAATATTGGCGAAGATGAATAGGTAAAAAAGGATTAAAATATTAAATCTCTTTTTATTGGCTATTAACATCGATGTGGTTCCTCTGATTGTAATAATATGTTGCTACTAAACAACACATTTATAAAAATGTGTCATAATGAATGCGTTTGAAGTAAATGAATTGTAAACCACCCACCCACCTAATGGTTAAAATGACATAAAATATTAAAACAATCTTCAAACATCCCGATGAGCGCGCCGCAACAGGCTCGCGAATTATGACTATGGTATTGTTAATTCAGAGTCGTCCCGAAATTTATTACGGGTCGATGAAGCGAGACAAAACATACCATCGATACGCACTAATGAGGGAGACAGAAGACGGTTAAATGAGGGGGTGTCGTAAATAAATTTTTGCACTTACGTTTCAAAGATCTTTAATCAAGGGCTGTGTTGTGGTAAATCCAACTTTGTTTTGTTTGTGGTAGAGTTCATAATCAATTGTTTAACAAAAGCTAAAGAACAATGTGGTAGTCTAGAAAGAGGAAACGGATTACGAGCGAGTGTCGGAAGCTTTCACCGTATTTAACGTAGATTACAATACTTTTTCGATATTATGTTTACATAAGTGTTGATTGTTTTGTTGATTAATTTGTTAATTACTGGTTTATGTGCTGTAATAAAACCACCCATAAAACCGGATTTAATGGGCTCAAGTTGCCTTATTCGACAGATTTTTTATTTATTACCAATTAAACTACACACGTACAATGTGATCAAAAGTAGAATAATACTTTAAGCAAAGACGTTTTGGTCCTAAATTTTGAGCTTTATCATGTGTGAGAGTAGGTATCGTCAAATTAAAATTAAAACAAATTATGGAATTAGTTTATAAGACAAGTTCTGGTAATAAAACCTTAACTGCTTGAAGTTATAAGATGAGGAAATGTAATTATTAAGGTATTGGAAATCTCGTCACAACTTAAACAAATAAAATTCAAAAGGATCAATTTTTACAAGCTAACAATTTGAACTTAGAACCCCTCATTGTCGAACGCTCGCAAGGGACGATTCTCAAATCCGATAGGTGCTAATCACAAATCGAATCTCGACTGGATTCAAATGAAGCGATCAATCAGAGCACAGCGCGCGGTGACATGGCGGCAAAAAACCGTCTTTGTCCTAACCAACTTTTTTAGAGGGGTGATGTGTTAAATACCTTATTATTGAACAGATTTAGCGAATGTTATTATGAATGAGTAAAAAAATGTGAATTTTTAGAACAAAAAATAAAAAGCTGTTAAAAAGGGGGCCAATTCATTCAAAAGTTTTCAATCTAGAGATACCAGAATATTTAAAAATTTCATAAACAAACTAGAACATTTAAAATGCTTTTACCTTCTACAGTCAAATAATTCAATTAGGTAACCAAAACAGCTCACTTCAAAATCTTTTATTCCTAAAGGTTGAAAAATATCTGCACGTGACTGGAAGACCTACTTTGGATACTCCAATAATTCTTGGAAAGGAAAACTTACAACGACCCAGACGAAAACAACAAACTCCTCCATGATATTACAATAGGCTACCTACACCAAAACACTCAACGGAACGAAACAAACCCGTGACGTAATATTGTTAATGTTTTACATGGTATTAAAATAAAATATTTAAAACAATATGGTTTATTTTTTCTAGATGTAACTAATGCAACAAATGGCAGCCTGAAAACTTAAATAAATAAATAAATCATAAATAATCTACTGCTGAACTTGCTGATGCTTCATCGGCTGAACAAAGGTACTGACCATGGAAATGTTGATAATAAGAATGGATAATGGCAATATGACCAGGTGGACGTACTTGACTCATCACCAAAATTTTGTTTATTCCTGTCAAACGACGATTTCCCATTCTGAAATAGACTAAAGTGACACAACTTTACTATTTCACAGCACTAAGATGGCACTGCGTTATTAATTTAGTGAAAATGGCAATTTTGCTATTCTGAATTTGACTTTTTTGACCAAAAATTCTGATTATCTAACTAAATCTGTCTATTTTTAATCGTGATTAAAAAGGTGTGTAATAATAGGTCTTTACCTATGAAATTGCCGTTTTGTATGAAAAAATTTAAACGAATTTATTTCATGTATTTTTTATTTGTATTAATCGAAGTAATCACCCATGCAATCAATGCATTTTTGCCAACGCAGTGGCAGTTTATTGATGCCCTTCTTAAAGAAATCAGCTGGACGGGAGGCAACAAATTCTTCAAAGGCATTTTGTACTGCCTCTCGGGTATTGAATTTTTTTTTCGCCAAGAAGTTATCCAAATTCTGGAAAAAGTAGTAGTCTGTAGGCGCAAGGTCTGGTGAGTAGGGCAGATGACGGAGAGCTTCCAACCCCAGTTCTTGCAACTTGGAGACCATCTGCTGTGCAGTATGAGGTCGCGCGTTGTCGTGCAGGAGCAGCGGAGACGAGCGATTGACCAATGCTGGTTGGAGATGTGCCAGCTTCTCCATCATTGTGTTCAGTTCTTCACAGTACACATCTGCAGTAATGCTCACCCCGTTTGGTAAGAAGCTGTGATGAATCACACCGGCGCTAGACCACCAAACAGTGACCATCACTTTTCTAAGGGTAAGTTTTCGTTTAGGGCATTGTTTAGGTGCTGAACCAGGATCCAACCAACTTGCTGAGCGCTTGCGGTTATCAAACAGAATCCATTTTTCATCGCAGGTAACAATGCGGTTCAAAATTCCTTCATTTGTGTATCTGTTGAGCAGTGCAAGGCACGACTCGACGCGTACTTCGCGCTGGCGATCGTTGAGTTCGTGGGGCACCCATTTGTCAAGCTTTTTTACCTTGCCAATTTGACGCAAATGGACCAATTTTGTTTTGACGCTAACGTCGAAAGCTGCTGCTAATTCAGCCGTAGATTGTGTATCATCAGGTTCCACAATCGCCTTTAATTCGTCATTGTTGACCAAAGTCTTCGGACGACCGCGAGGTTCATTTTTCAGGTCGAAATTTCCAGAACGGAAGCGAGCAAACCAATAACAGGTGGTGCGTTGGTTTGTAGTGTTAGCTCCGTAAACGTCGTTGATGTTGCGTGCC
The DNA here is from genome assembly GCA_949128155.2 of Xanthia icteritia. Lineage (NCBI taxonomy): Eukaryota > Metazoa > Arthropoda > Insecta > Lepidoptera > Noctuidae > Xanthia > Xanthia icteritia. The sequence goes on along the minus strand of OX421938.2, from coordinate 8,279,753 downwards.
GCTTGTGCCGCGTTGCTGCCACGATGGTACTCATATTCCATAATTACTCGAATTTTTAACGTATCCATGATGACGAAAAAGATTGAAATGCGATGAAAATGTAACACTAATCAATAAACAAATGACTACTTATGGAAAAAAAAACCATGTTTTTAAAATAAAATTAATTTGAAATTAGAATTCTTAGCCAAACAAAAAATTTTGATTTGAAATGGCCAGTACTGCAGAACGGCAATTTCATAGGTAAAGACCTAATAAAATTAGTTGTCATGAACTACTTCAGGTGCAAAAACACTACTGTATCTTTTTGTCTTTTCTTTTGCTTATATCTCGAAAATGGTGTGTCCTATCGCAAAAATAATGAAAATTTCGACCCCCTTTATATAGCTCATAAACCCCGGAAACTCAACATATAGGTAATAATTGTTCATATGTTCTATACAAAAAGTCAAAAATTCCGCACTGCGCGTAGGTAGGTAGGGCAAACAAGTACCACGTGGAGTCACGATTGTTAAATTCGATTTTAGTTGTGTCAAAATTATTTTTAAATTTAGAGATTTTTTTTTGCAGAATAGCTTTAAGATTTTCTTAGCCAAAAGTAAGGAATTTTAGTAATAGTTTAGTTCGATACAAGAGAATCGGCACCAATGTAAATGTCGTGGCCAGATCTTAAAATTGATCATTTCATGAAATGATCATCATCCACTTGTCACATCATGATGTGGCCTGGCCAGATCATTGAATGCTCAACGACTTACTTCATGATATGGCCAAACATCATATCGTAAAATAGTTAGATTATCCACCGGTAGAGGCGTTGATGTCGCTGTGTTTTTGTTGTGCATCATGGCAGCATACAACAAATCAAACAAAGTAGGGTGAACACGCAAAAAAAGTCGATGGACTTTTATTGGGTTTCCAAATATGATATTATGGAAAGCGATCAACTTGGAAATAGCGCTCGCCGGCTGCTGCCGCGGCGTAACATGCAACATAGCACTTAAAATTAGTTTTTAAAAATAAAATTTTACGACGCTTATGTGGCACTCCGACCAAATGGGTTTTAGGTTAGGTTAGAACTGTGACCAACCGCGCGCGAGCCGCACGAGCGCAGCAAGCGGTGCCGGGGCAGCGGCCGGCGAGTGCTACTTCCAAGTTGGTCGCAGTTACTTGACTATTTTTAGTACACCTTACACCATGGATACCCTAAATTAATGATATGGCCAAACGTTGACTGACATATCATTAAACGTTGACGTTTAAACGATATGGCCATTTCATGAAATGGTCAATTCTAAGATCTGGCCACGACATAGACAACAAGATGCGCTTAAAAATTCTTTGTTCAAATCCAATGAACTGTACTCAAACCGGTAAAGAAGAACAATGCTAAGTGCAAGCAATGCTAACTATTTTCATTGCATTTCCGCATTACTCCGGGCGTCATCTCAATTAGCCAGACAGCTTATAAAGCGCTATAATCATCGCTGTATAAGGTATAATGAATCTATTTAAGCTTTAATCGAGGTGAAAACTATTTTGCTTTTGTTTCTTTTATAAGCATGACTTGTTTTATAATTATGCTGTAGCGACAAATCTGTTAAACGATTAGATTAGCTGATAAATAATTTTATGGTAAATCACCTGATCAACCTTTAGGCATCTGTAGTATATAATTAATGGGTACTTTAGAGATATGATTTGTAAATATTGCCTAATTTCTGTCTTTTAATGGTAGCGTTTTTTCAGCATTATTATGTATCTATTCACTAATATTGCGTAAATTTAAGTTGTTCGTTTATTTGTGTCAAAGATAAGAAGCGAATGGCTATCGGTGTACGAATTATCATATCAAATAGGCAAATACAACGTGGCATACGTTGGTATTTGTATTCACATTTTTCCAGTACAATCTTATTGAGCATTAACGGTATTTGAAGTGACAAAATAAGCACTATTAGTAAGTAAAAATGTCATTGACACGTACTTAGGAAATACCGTAAAAACCATTGTTATGGTATAAAGTTGTTTGTATTTAAATAGGTCTCCGACCGTACAATGCACTGCAACTTAAATAACAACTCCTTGAAATAAAATAAAACAAATTTTATTAACAATTTTTTTTATTTGTGCATAAATTATTTTTATTTACAAATAAATTCTAAAGTGTACACACGGCTATAAATCAACCTATTAATTTCCAGTATAAGCTGATCTCGCATTGTATAGGATTTCCGTACAATGAGAGCTCAGCTTATACTGGAAATGTATAGCTTGATGTGTAGCCGTGTGTACACTTCTCATAGCCTAAGATCCGAAAGATACAATGTATGAACGACCTGCACCCACGCGTTTAATGGATGAAACGTATTTAATATAAAATTTATTTTGTTAAAAAATATATCGCGAGTGGGTTGGCAAAAAAAGTCCTGACCAGACTATGATACATTTAAAATTCAAAAATGACTTTTTTCTAAAATTGTACCCTATATAATACCAATTGAAAGTGCCTATGGTATAGGATTTTACCAATAGAAGAATACAACAATAAATTTAAATATCACTTTTCAAAACTCGCCAACTGTCATTAGAACCAGATTTTTCGCAGACAGACCTATATCATCATGTTCGCCATGAAATAGCGCTTATTTTGATACAAGACTTATATATTAAACAGATGGGTGTAAATTACTAGTATCGACTTACCTGTTTATACCTGCCAACCCATAGTTACGCCATGAAAAAAATAGGCAACCCAACGTTGTTATACTCTATAGGCTTCATACTTTCTGAAAAAATAATTAATATTTCTGAAAGAATAATTTTTGAAAAAAAAGTAATTTTTGAATTTTAAATTAATCATAGTCTGGCCCGACTCAAACTAAAACTCAAAAAAAATATTTCAATTAAACCATTGACAGGCACTTTTGAATTGTCAAGAAGTCGGTCAGTCAGAAATAAGAAGCTAGTTGCCCATTCCAAAGCGTACCTACTACGCTTTGCAACTAGCTTCTTATTACCTACCTACCTTACCTATGGTAAAGAACGGGCAAGAAAATCCACGGACACTCTTTTAAATAAATATTTGATACAACATATTGGTTACATCAGAGAACAAAGTAAAAAGATGTTTATAAAAACATCCGTAATAAAAGAAAAAAACAAAGAACCATTAAAAAATTAAAATAAGCCATGGCAGCTAAGAGATGACCAGTCTCAATTGACGGCGCCCGTTCACGAACATGACGTATGGATCAGCACCATTCAGCTCAACCATTCTGCAGCTCAAATACACGCGCCACCATCAGTGAGACAGTCAATGAAATACATATTACCCGGTAAATGCTGTAGCTCTTTAGTACGTAGTAGTCACACCTGCGCCAGAATTTTTTTAGCCAACCCACTCGCGATTTATTTTTTAACATAGGTACTAAATTTGATATAAAATACGTTTCATCCATTAAACGCGTGGGTGCAGGTCATTCTTCTAGGGATCCTCTACTATCACCAAACTTCCATTCGTTTCTATTGGATTTTAAACAATAATAATTACAAAACAGTATTATTTTTACACAGTTCTCGAATCTTCTCCTATGGCATATTTTGTTAATGTCTTGTATTTTTATTTGGTTCTTACTTTCTGATTTAATATATTTGATTCATTTATTGATTTGACATCTTTATTGATGTGACACTTTCAAACCTCACATTTCCTTTAAATATTCAGATCATATTATCCGCCTATTTGTAGTGCTTGTAACCTTTGCGTTATCCAGGAATTGTATGCAGATACTCTTGTATAAACTCCGGGATAATTGGTGTTTGCGCAGCCTTCGCCCCAGGATACTATACCGATAAGATGGTTTCCTACCACCAGTGGTCCACCAGAGTCACCTTGGCATGCATCACGTGGTGGGTTACTGCCGTTAGCACATACCATCCCTGTGCTGATAGTGGCAATACGCAGGTATGCCCGTGCGCATATTGCTTGTGAGATGACGCTGACGCGTGCTGCCATCAGAACCTCAGGTGACGAGCCTTCGTACTGAAATATTGAAAGATATTTCTTGTAATTTTCAAGACACATCCGAGTACTATCATAATATGTTTGAAATGAAGTGGTGTGTTGCATTCTTTATCGTTAAATCTGTGGTAACAAGGAATTCAATATATCTTACCGACGTAGTCCCGAACCCAGAAACTACCGCTCCAGTCCCAGCTGGTAGAACAAAATGTTCGGAAGCAATTGCTATTGGAGCAACATACTGACTAAACTCAATAGCTTTTGCAGTCCCAAGTAATGCAATGTCGTGCTCCAAGGTCGTTGTAGAAAATCCTTCGTGGACGTAGACAACGGAAACATCGTAACTCTTGCCTCCAGATGTTCGAAACGAAGTACCGACCGTGACTCGTATGTTAGATGGCTGCGATACGTATCTAAAAGATATGAACATTGAGGAAGTTATTATCTGTTCAGTAATTAACAATAATAACGAATGAACAATTCATGGAGGTGCTATAAGAGATAAAAAAATAAAAGGGCCAAATAATATCAAAGATTTAGATATCAGACAGACGATAATCTAGCCTAGAATACTAAACAATCTTTCTAGAAATGCGAAATCTATGCGAACATTTCACTGTAATGTTAGTCGATCATTAGAAAATCACTATTTAGTACTTACGAATCAGCACAATGGGCAGCAGTTAAAATGCCTCTATCGCTGATTACAACTGCACCACACATGTGAGCCCATCCTGAGAGGACCCTCTTTCTTATACTTGCTTGGTACGGCACCTGAGTGATATCCACCGCTTCACCATTCACTATCCTCGCAGACTCAGCAGTATCCGGTACGGGATTCGATAGCACATAGCTGAAGCAAGCTGGAAAAGAAGGATTTTGGTTTCTTTAACCATTGTATGATAGAGTGGACATTCATTGGAAAATCACTCGGGTTTAAAAAAAAACAATGAAGGTCTAACATCGAATAATACACAGAATAAATACAAAATAATTCGTAATAAATAATCACAAACAAGGATATTAAACGATACTCACTTACCTAAAAGGAATATAATTTTAACCGACAACTGCATTTTAGCAAACAAAAGTATCAACTAAACAATGATATCGATGTAAGAGATGCCCAAATATAAGATATTTTATCTCATATAGTCAAGATCAAGTGTTTCTTATCTTGGAATAAACCAAATTGTTTTATCTTACCCACTTAAATATGGGAATTTTGTTTGGAAATTGTGCTTCGTGCACATTTTCTGTGCGATTAAATTTTCCTGTATCTGTTGTCTTTTGGTATTCCTTGCTCTTGTGTAAAAGGAAACTCACTAACGGCCTTCATGTTAATCTCGGCATCAACTTTTCATTTCATATTAGCAGCATTTGACTTACTTCCAGCGGAACAGAGTCGGGCATTCCCGATTTGTTATCAAGAGCTTTATCACCCATTGATAAAACGATAAACGCAAGAACTTGTATAGTCTTGCACTTGTTCGGTTTCCCTAAAAGTTATTTATTATTGTATAACTACCTATTTTGTTTATTATTACACCACAGTTTGTAATTTTTTTTCTTTAATGTAAAGCTACTCACAAAAGGTTACACAAGATTCTTTAAATTCTCAATTTATAAAAACAGACTTTCCTGTAACTTAATAGAGATACTATATTGATTTTACGACACTACCTTTTCTATATTAGAATTTGGGATCGTAGTGTTCTAGGGAGCACTTGTTAAAATTAGTTTTACAACCTAGCATTGGCATCAATAATACCTAAACTACATATACTATTTATGTTATTCACAAATCATGCACAATTTTCAGTCACTACTTCATTAGTTGAAGCCTAGTTTCAATCTAAGCAGGCTTTAGCAGATAATTTACATGGAGATGCTACCCATCTGATCTTCATCATCTTATCACTGGAAGATAAGTATAGATGTCCTGTATTATGTTCATCAGGTTTTAGGTACTTGGAATTTTAAATGAAAATCCCAAATATCAGATAGCCTTAATTCCATCAGCCACAAAGTTACGAAACCCTAACCTAACACCATGACGCGTTAATTTCCCATGTTATTCTCAGGACGAGTTTTCGATCATAACGAGGTGCAAATTATATTAACAGCTTTTTAATACAGAACTGCCGTTGTGGCCGAGGTTTTATCGGCAATCAAACCGTTGTCCCGGACTCAGCTAATTTATGGACACATTAAACCATCGGAAATTGCTCGGTAATGAGCTTCATTGAGCATAACTTTACAATATCGTTTAGAGGCTACATACTCGTTACTACACCTCTCATATTCATACCTGCTCTTTTTGTGTGGAATTCGGATATATTGGTGCTGTTGCATTTAGGTTTTTCCTTTGCAAAGGATATTTTATTTATTTATTTAATTTATTTAACAGTTTATGTACACACATAAACAGACAAGAAGAAAGGAACACAAAAATACCGACAAGAAATCTCTTCCAGCATACCTGCGATATTATTATTATAATATATTTGCAAATCTCGAGACTATGAATCCCGGTCTTTTGAAAGGCGAACGAGGGACCGAAGCCAACTCGTAGAGGCCCCTTATACAAATTTAAATGGAATGAGGCTCCAACTGACGATTATCCCTGTATGCACTACGCAAGTGCACCCAAGGACAATCCCCGGTTGGTGTAGGACTATTGCAGTACATGGAAACAAAACAATGGACTATGGGTTTGGCTGGCTATAATGGATTGGCTACCAAAACTATGGAAGGACTATGACCCCTGCCTGACCAATGATATATAATATAAACGGATGAGATGGCAAGGGGTGACTTGCACACTCAATAATGGAAACTGTCGCTAGCACATAGTGACGTAGCGACAAGGGGGCAACATATCCTGAGGTGCTTGAGGAGTGGAGAGGTATTCCACGGCTATTAGAACAATCCCAGAGCCCGGCAGATGGTCAAGATCCCTGACAGCACTTACTAGAATGCTTCCTTCCTCCAAGCACGTTTGCTTTTGCGAATCTCCACTCAAGCCGGCCAATAAAGGCAAGAATGAGGTGGGAACTCGGTATTAGTAAAAGCCTGTGACGATCCACTGCAGGGCAAAGGCCTCTCTACTCTCTTTCCGCCTGCGAATTAAAGTAGATAAAGAGATGTAGACAACGAGTGTAAGAACAGAAGAGAAAACAAAATATTAAACATAAAACAAAAAAAAACGAAAATATATAATTATTAAAAAACATAATGTTGTTGTTGTGCGTAGACAAGTTGGTTGATAAGATCAATTGTTTATTACCAGTTACTGACACCTGGTTACCTGGTTGTCCTTGGGTTTAAGTTTAATAATACATCTCAATTTTCTCTTTAATTTATGTAGCTGCTGCGACTTTTCAGCATGCAGGTAAGACAACTGCTGGTCCTGTTCAGATTGAATTGCCCACACATTGCATTCTAAATCTTTTACTTAAGGGTACACTAGTCGACGGGTTGAACTCGTTGGTGGGCGTGACTAATATGCATGCTAATTAGTCTAATTATTTATTTATTTTGTATTTATTTATCTAGATTTTATTTATTTATTTATTTAGTGAAATATACGGTGATTTATAACGAAAACGAGCGCGTCAAATTTCATGAACACACCTTTGGGCGTATAGATATTATGAAAAAACTACTGGATGTATTTATTCAAAATAAAACTATTTGAACTATTGAATAAATTATCTATCCCTGTACGGTTTTTATTTCGCCATTTTCTTACTACATAAGCAATTTATTACGAAGACGAGTTAAAATTAGTGTTGAAATATGGAAGTGTCAACACTCATAACTTCCAAACCTATATTTTTTTCCAATTCTGCTTCCATACAGGGCTAGATAATGACAAGCAAACATTATATAATTTTTATTTTTGAACGTAAACCGTCAAACAGACGAGCAATCACCATACTACGTTTGTATGGAAGAAAGGAATTGGAAAGAGAAAAGGGTACCATAGAAACCATACAAGGTTTGATACGAAAAAACATACTGAAGTCATTAAATCTAATCTCATTAATTAAATCTGAAATTGGAGCAAAATTAATTAATTAATTTTATTAAAAACAACTTATATTAACAGTTTGCACCACACATACAATACATAGAAAAAAAAACAATTTAAAAAATCCTAAACAGTTCATTCACATAATCTATGAGAACCAGTTATCTTAATATTGATATAAATGTTAAACACATTGATGTCAATCTTAACCTCATTATAAAATTAAGTAGCCTGTTATAATATTATTTAGTATCTGATCTGCCTCAAATGAAGTATATACAAAACCGAACCGAGCACACGCGTGGCGCCATCTGTTATCGCTTTAATGCACGATTTATATCGCAATTATTACGAAAACACATGTAAGTATAATTTTAATGTTCTATTTTACTGTAGATTAATTACCCGATCCGTTCGATATTGCCCCAAGCTCCGTTGTTTCGACCATTAATTGGATGAATCAACCACGAAACGCGTAAAGTGAGCGTAATAAGCCTATTGGCTAAGATAAGATAGTGTTCATTAAATCAATAGAAAGCCGTGTGCATGGGAGTGTATGGCGGTGTATGGGATCGGTACGTCCACCCACGCGGGGCGCATTCCGGTGGGAGCCAAAGACCTCTCGCTTCCTGGATGGCACACAAATGAATAGTAGATCAATTTTACCGATCTCTAAAACTGGATTGTTTTAATGTAGCCTGTTTGAATGTTATGTGGGGACACCTGTGGTAATCACGCGCACAGTATTTGTATGATATTGGGATGGCTGCTTCAGATTCTGTTAGATACATTTTACACGTGTTATACGGCCCTTGGTCGTAGAGGTCAAGCGTAAGCCGTTAAAGTTGTAAAAGGTAATTATTTTCTGCAGCATCTTTCGGGGTATTGAAAATAATAGGATGACTACGAATACACCTGCCAAAGGCAGTTAATTAATAAACACTTCAGGAATTTTCACCAAACATCTTTCAGCTATTAAAGAGTATCAAATTTACAAGTTTCCGTCGTAATTTGAGTCCAATTAACTGAGATCTATCGTCATTGGAATTTTTGCTAATTATACATGAGTTTTATGGAATTGGATAGTTAGGTACTTTTTGCTTTACACCGCAAGATGACGCTGATAATGAAGTCAGCATATCCGGATATGGATTCGCGGATATTCCAAAGAACCATCATGGATCGTCAATTAAATATAGGTACGGACGTAAATACTTATTAACGCAATTACACTATGATTGTTATAAATTAACCACTGTATTATCGTATTATTTCTATTACAAAGGGAAGCAAGATTGAGGTTATTTGTTACGATCTTAACGATCATTCTCATGTGCATGTAAAGTGATACGGACTTATGTAATTAAGGAAATAAGTAGGTACATGTTTAAATGCTTTAGCCGTTGACGTCAGGAGTTTAGTTGTAATGAGAAATAGAAAACAGGTGATTAAAACAATGCTGTTATTTTACGTATGTATGTGTACGTACGTTGCTATGTGCATGTGGCGCGTTTTGCGTCTCGCCCGTTCAACCGTGAAGGACGCTCGCGCGCCGCGATTTGACGGCCGACTTCTAACCGCTGTTCAGCCGTAGTGCGGAACAAGTCATAAGAGATAGCAGGACAGATACAATTTATTGTTTAATACAGTTATTATTTATTTATTAAAATCACAAAGATGTAAGTTAAAAAAAAAAGTTAACATTTTTTTATAAGGGAAACGGCGAGTCAAGTTTTGAATATGATCTCTCATATTCAAAACTTGACTCGCCGTTTCCCTATTAACAATATCTCTATTGTTAGCTTGTTTCAAATTCATGTTTTAATTTCAAATGATTATTGCGCATTTTCTAGATACATTTGCCTTATTCATTGAAAATAAGTTGAGAATTCTACTAAAAGTTATCGATTATTACGGAAGTTTGTATTTATTTATTTAAATGTATTATTTTAATACCGAAGTTTATTATCTTCTGTGGCAACTTTGTCAAAAACAAATTATTGTTATTTTAACAAACTTTTAAATGTATTTTCATAATGGTAACTAAATGTGTTATTTTTACTTTGGCAACACTTAGAAATAACGGTTATGACGTTATCGTTATTTCTGGGTGGGGCAAGAGTCGTTTTTTAAACTGTATACGGCTGTGCAAAGCAGTGATCATCGAACTACGAAGCCAGACGGTTGACATTGTAATCACGATTCCGTGCGTTTAATAAAGATTTTTATACAAAGAACAAGTGTTTGATTGCTGAAAAATTAAAGTTTTAACAAATCAGAAGCAGGGATAATACCGGGAGATTCTGGTGTAGCACCATCCTGGTGTGATCATACGTCCACAGTAAGGTATGTTATTAGTTAATTGATTATTCAATATGATTATTGTTTGTGTAATTTTTATTGAAAGAGTGTTACCATATTAGAAATCTATCCATAGTGATATTACGGTGCTGCAGGTAGATTTATTCATCATTGATACGTTACCTAGAATATCCTATGACAAGGATAATAGTTGTCATGATATTTAATGCCAAATAGCAGCTAATAATTATTTTTGTAGTAGTTTTTTGTGCAAGATTCGTAAAAATTCGATAAAACCGTGTAAAAAAAAGTTTTTAACATTTTTATTTTTATTATTTGATGAATTATAATCAGCGATAGGTACTAAATCAATTATACCTAGCCTGTTACTGATATAAAGTTTGAATTTCAATAAATAGCTATCCGTACTTGCACGTTATTTGGTGAATCCCCGAAACTGATAAGATTGTCTCTTTAAGGTTTTCAAAATAGTAGTTTTGTCCAGTGTTACTCAGTAACTTTGAATCTGCAAAATGTCTAGTTTTTACAATAGATATCAGCTGATACGTGATTTATATAGTGATGTGTATCCACTGATAGGTGTCAGCGAACCATGGCTTTGTGTTTGCGTGAGGTCCTCTCCAAAGGATAGTTTGAATTCAACTTTATTCCATTTAAAGGTACAGAACAAACATGATTAGATGTGTATGATAGATATTTATTTTTCTGCCCTGAGACGTAATTAATTTGATAAAACATAGGATGCAATTAACAATTTCATTTATCACGCTATTTATCTTATTTTACTTTTATAACATGTTTTTATTCAATGGAATAGGTACTCGTTGTTTTAAATTTGTTTCAGATCATTGGACAGTGTACACTGTACAATTGAGTGAAGATGTCCAGTGACCGGTCAGAGAAGTCGACTGGGAGTCATCACAGCATTGTGCTGGGAGCGCCCTCGAGACGCAGCAGATCTCGGATACGTGCTGGAGACTTGAGGCAAAGTCGTCGCTCGTCAGCAGCGCCCAGGAGATGTCTTCGCTCACCAGCATCGCCTCGCACCGATAAGCGTAGCTCCGAGCGGCGCAGGTCCAGAAGATCACCTCCAAGAGTTGAGCAGTCAAGAAGTAGAAGCAGGTCAGTCGTAATATCTCCTTTGCGACGTAGCACATCGCGTGCGCCATCAAGGAACACGCAGACATATGAACCGATAAATAGATTTATAGATCGTAGTCGTAGTAGGCAGAGGCGTCACAGATTGCAGACTCCTTGTAGAGGAAGCGTTAATAGATCACGAAGTCCAGTCCGCTCTGGTATAAATGAAAGATTTACATCTGTTACGCCGCAGCCTCCATCCATCGATGTTAACAATGAATTACTAAAATGTATCAAAGAGTCCTTACAATCTATTTTAGCCACAAATCCACAGAGTAAAGAAAGATTTGCTAATAATAATGTAGTTCCAGAATTCGATCCTAAATTGAAAAACCAAACAATTGATACTTGGTTAAATAAAGTCAAAGAATGCTCTGAGATCTATGGCTGGGACAGTCAACAGACCGCTCACTATGCTCTTCCAAAGTTAGTTGGTACTGCAAAAAAGTGGTACGAAGGACAGTCATCAGTATTGCTTTCATGGGATGAATGGGTCGAAAAACTTAAATCTGCTTTTCCGTCTCATGAAAATTATGGTAATTTACTTACGGAAATGTTAGCTATAAGAGCAAAGTTTGGAGATGATTTAGAAGGGTACTATTATGAAAAGTTAATAGCCTTAAATCGATGTAATATAGTGGGTAAAAATGCTGTTGACTGCATTGTTTACGGAATAGATGATAGATCGGTTCGATTCGGAGCAGAGGCAGTAGGTTTTAGGGATGCTGATCAACTACTAGGCTACCTGAGGGGTGTCAAACATGAGCGATTAGATAGGTTCAATAAAAAACCAGTACGTTCTGTGAACGAAACGCGTAAAGCTGTAAAACCTAATTTGAATAGAGTCTTGACATGTTATAACTGTCATGAAACGGGCCATTACGTATCGGGATGTAAAAAACCTATTGTTAAGTGCCAAAAGTGTAAACGCATTGGTCATGACGATCCTAAATGCAGTAGGAGCGTTTGGGTAGATAGAGCCGAAGTTAAAACATTATGACTAGATAATAGTATTGACTTAGGAGTGGACAAAAAATTTATTAAGGGTGTTAATGTTAATAATGTGCATTTGACAGGATACGTAGATTTTGGTAGTCAGTGTACTTTGATTAATTGTACCACGTGAACAATGGCAAGTGAATAATTTGCCATCTCTAAAAGGTTTTGGTAATACATACGTATGTGCTTTAGGCAAAACTAAGATTTCATTAATGATTGACAATGCTGAAATGTATGTTGAGGCAGTTGTCGTTCCTGATGGTTATTTAAACTATGATCTACTTATTGGACAAACTGCTACAGAGCAACCCCACATATGGGTATTTAAATCTGATAAAGAATTGATGATTACTGATAAACGAAATAAAAGTGGTACTCGACTAACTTTAAAATCTGTTAAAACTGTTAGGGCTGAAGGTTGTATATCTGTAAAGGTGTTTACCGATATAAATTTTAGTGGAATTGTTTTCGTCGAAAATGGTTATCGTTTAAACTATCGTGTAGAAATTGGAACTTATAATATCAAAAATGGTAGTGGTCATTTAACTATTTTAAATTATGACAATAGATTAATCCAATTTAAAGAGGGCCAAGTATTGGCTCGTGCTATTCATTTTAATAATAACATTAAAGTCATTAATAGGATACAAAAGGTTCAAAGCCCCGGCGGTAAACCTCCATTTACATTGGATGACCTCAATATTGACGACAGTTTGAACAACAATCAGAAATTTCAATTATTCAATACTTTGAACCAGTACCGCGATTGTTTTGCCAAAGACTTGTCGGAACTAGGTCAGACCACGGTTGCGGAAATGGATATTATGTTAGGAGATACAGAGCCAGTCGTTTATCGACCATATAAGTTGAGTCATTCAGAACGGGAAGAAGTTAGAGTTATGACTGAAGAACTCTTAAAATATGACATTATAAGAGAGTCCCAATCTCCATACGCGAGTCCTGTTTTGTTAGTGAAAAAGAAAACTGGTGATAAACGGCTCTGTGTAGACTATCGCGCCCTGAATAGGAAAACGATTAAGCAACATTACCCGTTGCCTCGTATTGAGGACCAGATTGATCGTTTGGCAGGGAATAGGTATTTTTGTGCGTTAGACTTAGCTTCTGGCTATTATCAGATTCCACTGACTGAAGAGAGTAGGAGTAAAAGCTCGTTTGTGACACCCGACGGACAATTTGAGTTTAATAGAATGCCCTTCGGGCTAGCTAATGCACCGGCTGTTTTCCAGCGAACTATCAATTTGGTCTTAGGCAATTTACGCTATAATATTGCATTAGCTTACATGGATGATGTCTTAGTACCCAGTAGTTCATTTGAAGAAGGTATTAAAAGGTTGGAAATCGTACTTCAAAGGTTTAGAGAGGCGGGATTAACTTTAAAACCACAAAAATGTTACTTCTTTCAAAATCGCGTTGACTATCTAGGTTTTGAAATTTCTAGCGAAGGTGTAAGACCGGGTATTAAGAAAATTGATTGTGTCGAAAACTTTCCTAAGCCTAAAGATGTTCACAATGTCCGACAGTTTATTGGCCTAGCTAGTTTTTTCCGACGTTTTATCAGAGGTTTCGGTGAAATAGCTCGTCCCCTTACGAAACTATTAAAGAAAAATACTGTTTGGGTTTGGTCACAAAGTCAAGAAGAGGCGTTTGATAAATTGAAAAGTGCACTTGTTTCAAGACCCGTACTAGCGTTATATAACCCCAAACTTGAAACACAAATACATACGGATGCAAGCAAACATGGTATAGGGAGCGTTTTACTACAAAAACAAATCGATGGAGTTTTCAAACCGGTAGCTTATTACAGTAGACAGACTTCCCCTGAGGAGTCTCATTTTTCATCGTATGAGTTAGAGACTCTTGCAGTCATTGCATCGCTGGTGAAGTTCAGAACGTACGTACTTGGGTTAAGCTTCACTATTGTAACAGACTGTAACTCGCTTAGGGCAACGTTTTTGAAACGAGACATGATACCAAGAGTTGCGCGATGGTGGAGTTTGATTCAGGAGTATGACTGTAACGTAATTTATAAATCGGGCAAAGGCATGATTCACGTTGACGCATTGAGTAGGAATCCAACGACGAAAAATGCAGGAATAATTCAGGCTATTGACACTTTCGATATTATGACGATAACCGATGACTGGTTAACAACAGTACAGTTAGAGGACTCTAAAATACAACGTATTAAGAAAATCCTTTCTGATAAAGAATTTGATGACCTAGTAGAAATACGCAAAAATTTTGTCCTCAAGCGCGAGAGAGTATATAAAGTAACTGACGACGGATTAAGATGGGTGGTGCCAAAGGGCTGTAGGTGGCAAATACTCCAGAAAAACCACGATGAAATAGGGCACTTTGCGTTTGATAAGACATTGGATAAAATAAAACAACATTATTGGTTTCCTCGTATGCGTAAGTTTATCAAAAAGTATGTGAATGCCTGTTTAGAATGTGCTCATAATAAATTGCCGGCGGGAAAAAAGCAGGGTTTCTTGCATCCTATACCTAAGGAAATTGCGCCATTTCACACCATTCATCTTGATCATGTTGGTCCATTTGTGAAGTCAAAAAGGAAAAATTGTTACATTTTGGTGATTGTAGAGTCGTTCACAAAATTTATTGTTTTGAAAGCGGTTAAAAATACGAAGACCACAACCACCATCATGGTTCTTAGGGACTATTTTGGGACATTTGGGTTGCCAAAACGACTAATTAGCGATAGAGGCACGTCATTTACGAGTTCGAAATTTAAAAGTTTTCTTACTGAAGTAGGAGTCCATCACATAAAGAATGCAGTTGCTTCACCTAGAGCAAATGGCCAGGTGGAGCGATATAATAGAACAATTTTAGACTCTTTAGCTTCGCAAAATCATGGTAAAGACGAAAGACTTTGGGATGACCGATTATTACAAGTACAATGGGGATTAAATAATACTGTTAACAAAGGCACTGGTAAAACCCCGCTGAGGTTTTGTTTGGGTTAAGACTTACTGGGATCAATGAAGGTAGTCTAGTTTCGGAAATAGATGATGATAAAGTAGAAAACATACCTAACGAAAATGAAATTAGTACCGGTTATGAAAGATTACGTAAGATTAGGGATGAAGTAGATGAACATACGAAAAAGTCACAAGAAAAACAGAAGAATAGATTTGATAAAAAAAGAAAAAATCCATTAGAGTTCAAAGTAGGGGACTTGGTTAGAGTGGAAAGAGCAGCACATACTGTAGGTAAAAGTAGAAAATTATTATCGAAATGTTCAGGGCCATACAAAGTCACAAAAGTTTTAGATCACGATAGGTATGAGGTAGAAGATACTCCTATTACAAAGAAAAAAGGGGCGTCAAAGTATAAGGGTATATTCGCTGTCGATAAAATACATCCTTGGCTTTGTTTTAACAATAATGGTAATGAATCATCCACTAGCGAGAGTACAGATGGTTGATAAAATATTATGTATGTTGATATTTAGGTGAGCCTATTTATCTGTGAGTATGTATTGTGTAGTTAATAGTGTAATGATTAAGTTCCTTGTTAGGAAGTATAGAACTGACTTTTTAAGTAAAAATGTAATGATGTACGAGAAATGATATGAGTTTACTAGATATATTTTGAACGATGATTAAGTTTATATACTTTTCCTAAATTAAAAGTGCGAAGTACGCACGTTGTACTTTTACTCTGCTATGTGCGTGAGTATATTTGAGTGTGAATATTTGTGTGTAGTAATGAGTGAATTGTTTAATAATGAAGTTTCTTGATAAGAAGCATGGAAAATACTATCGAAGTAAAAATTTAATGAAACAATGTACCTATGAGAAATGATTTGAGTTTACTAAATATAATTATATTTTTGTTTAGAACAATGATCGAGTTTCTTTACCTAAATTAAAAGTGCGAAGTACGCACATTGTACACCTACACTGCTATGTGCGTGAGTGAGGATGAGTAACTACATGAAGTGCTATGTGCACGTAGTTATGTTAATCTGTACACTGCTATGTGCGTAAGTGTAGAGACAGAACTACTTGAAGTGCTATGTGCACGTAGTCATGTTAATGTATACACTGCTATGTGCGTGAGTGTAGAGACAGAACTACTTGAAGTGCTATGTGCACGTAGTCATGTTAATGTATACACTGCTATGTGCGTGAGTGTAGAGACAGAACTACTTGAAGTGCTATGTGCACGTAGTCATGTTAATGTAAACACTGCTATGTGCGTGAGTGTAGAGACAGAACTACTTGAAGTGCTATGTGCACGTAGTCATGTTAATGTATACACTGCTATGTGCGTGAGTGTAGAGACAGAACTACTTGAAGTGCTATGTGCACGTAGTCATGTTAATGTATACACTGCTATGTGCGTGAGTGTAGAGACAGAACTACTTGAAGTGCTATGTGCACGTAGTCATGTTAATGTATACACTGCTATGTGCGTGAGTGTAGAGACAGAACTACTTGAAGTGCTATGTGCACGTAGTCATGTTAATGTAAACACTGCTATGTGCGTGAGTGTAGAGCGAACTCCTTTGAAGTGCAATTGTTCAATAGCTCAAATAGGATTAATATATAAATCTAGAAAAGTAAATAATTATTATCTATGAAATGCGTGTGTATTAAATGTTTGTGTAATTCATATATGTTAACTTTTTGCTAAATTGTGTCGTTCGCGGGGACGCGAAACTTATCAGGATGGACGAATTGTTAGCTTGTTTCAAATTCATGTTTTAATTTCAAATGATTATTGCGCATTTTCTAGATACATTTGCCTTATTCATTGAAAATAAGTTGAGAATTCTACTAAAAGTTATCGATTATTACGGAAGTTTGTATTTATTTATTTAAATGTATTATTTTAATACCGAAGTTTATTATCTTCTGTGGCAACTTTGTCAAAAACAAATTATTGTTATTTTAACAAACTTTTAAATGTATTTTCATAATGGTAACTAAATGTGTTATTTTTACTTTGGCAACACTTAGAAATAACGGTTATGACGTTATCGTTATTTCTGGGTGGGGCAAGAGTCGTTTTTTAAACTGTATACGGCTGTGCAAAGCAGTGATCATCGAACTACGAAGCCAGACGGTTGACATTGTAATCACGATTCCGTGCGTTTAATAAAGATTTTTATACAAAGAACAAGTGTTTGATTGCTGAAAAATTAAAGTTTTAACACTATTAACGATATAAAGAAAGAAAGAAAGTAAGAATAATATTTATTTGGACACAGTTCGTGAAACACATAATAACAAAATAAAAAGTGAAAATAATCATAAAGCAATAAAAGTGTGATATTCGTTGATTGATCACACAGCGCAATACTTAGTTCAGTTATAACTTTGCATATATGTATCGATAAAAACTCATGCATTTATTTGAATGTCACAGAAAACGTCAATAACGATGTTACATTTTAATTACGACACCTAAAAACAAAATAAATTAAGAAAAGAACATTTGAGTTTAATCGGAGGAACAGTGGAATCGAGGAAACTTAATTATATTAATAAAAGTTATCTAAACTGAAACTAACTATGTAACTTCTTTGTAGGTTGAGAAAAATACCAAATTTTTTCTATCTGTTTCATCCATGAACGTTTGTAAAAATCCTCTACTTGTTTATTTTTCTCTACTTGTTTGTTTCTATCATCTCATTTTATAACTACTAAGAAAAACAAAACAAATCTTAAGCCGCTCTATTCTTATAAATTACACTACAAACTAACTCAGGTATCAGATGTCCAACAACTTGTTAGTATTATCGTTATTGCGACTGTTGGACGTTTTATTGACATTTATTATGTTATTTTGTCATATAAAACTTGCTTTAGATTTATTTATTCATAACTTAACGTACATATTTAAATCTATTAGCGGGTTTTGAGAGTAGTCCAAATTGTTCACAAATCACAACATGTAGACCACCCAATGTTTACGATGTGATGATTTGATATGGCTCGATTATAATATTTGTTAGAATATTTTATTTTTCTAAACTGTATCTAGTTCAATATTTCTATTAATTTATTTCATTGACGTAGGTATATCGGATTTGAAAGTCTTTCTTTAAAAAAAAACAAACTGCCAAACTGTTGCAGTATTTAAAAGAAGAGTGAAAGAACACCATCTTTCCACATCGTCATAGTTGCGTAGGTATTTATTTAGTATTTTATTCATTTTAGAAGTATGTTTAATTGTATATATGTAAGTAAGTATCTTCTCATATAATTTGTTTTATTTTATTAATTGAATTGTTTTGATTTTATGTACTTTTCTTTCTCTCTCTGTGTAAGATACACACGATGTCTGAATCTCTTTTTATCCTCTGTCCTATCGCAGGTATGCTGGAAGAGATTTCTTTTGAAATAAGCATCACCTTTGTACGTATTTTTCTGTTCTTTTCTTCTTGTCTGTTTATATATGTGTGTACATAAATGGTTAAATAAATATCAAAAATAGTTTCCCCGATCATCTTTAATTTTTTCCAAAAGGAATATTAATCTTGATTATACCGGAAGATCAAATTACGGATTTAGGTACAAAATGACATGCGTAACAAAACAGATAATAACATTGAAATAGTACCTAAAAACAATAATTGCGTCGTTGAAACTGAGCTAATCACCTGACCAATTACTGTACATTATGTACAAACACGATGTATACGTACTGTACATGACTGGAATATTTATAAAGCAACCTTTGTGTAAAACGTAAGACTCAATGATATTGTCGCGCTCCACCGTATCTTCCGTGTAATTAACTGTCTCGTTATGATGTTGTCATACAATAAACATAATATTATTGTGATTGGATTTCTTTTTTTTTTGTTTTTTGTACAATTCTGTTGGCTTGGTGCGCGTTTTTTATTGGCGTTGAGTGTTTATTTAAAATTGTTCAATGATAGAGTTATATTTGAGGTTTTTGTTAAGGAAATGTAATATTTGTGGTGAAGCTTAATTCTCTAAAACAACTAAGAATCGTCTGAAAAAAAACTGAAAAGCCAGAGCCTTTTTGGAATGACTTTACTAATACCTGTTAAGTGATCAATTGATCGAATCACCCTTAAATCGATCTCGAAAGGTTGAGAGAACCATCAGCTAATAGCCAAAGTAGCCAAGTGCACAAGATTTGAAGAAAGTAGCTAGGAGGCGCGAGAGTTGACGCGTAGTATTGCATTCCATTTCATTTAATTACAATTGATTTAACGTCTGTAGCAACAGCATTATAGTAGATGACTACATACTTATCTCCTTTGTCTTTACGTTGGCACTAAAGTTAAACTAAACTATTGGTTTAATAAGAAAATCTACTAGGTATTTAATATTACTCTTCCTATTTCAACAAGACCTCCAAATATTGAGCACTTTTAAACATTCGAAAACATGTGTGAGTCGAATTGCATACTCCTCCATTTTTGTACATTGAGACAAAAAGGTCATTGTTAGGTACGTAACAACATTCTTGAACGTACGAATATAATGTCAGAGTGTAAATAAAAGGTTAATCTCGTCAAGTAACCGCGGTGAATTCAATTTGCATACAAAATTACGATTTTCATGTGAAACTCTTGTTCTTAGTGAATTATTCGAGCCAGTGGAGCGACGATTTCCTATTTATGCCTCTCCGCTATTGTACCTTTATTTGTATCAAGGTAGTGAGCGTAAAGAAATACAGAGTTGGATAACTTTTACATTACGACCATGTAAAACACCAGCTTCACTCTGTCTGCTGAAAAATGGTAGCCTTGTACAAAGTTTATACCTTTACCTTGAATGTGTGTTAAAAAAAACCCTTGAGTTGGTGTATTGCTCATTTTATATTAATTGGCTTGGACTTTGTCGTCCTTGCTCTTTCGACTTTTTGATTACCTTTATTGCAATAAAACTGTCAATGGATAAAGATATAGTAAAAATCTACAAAATATATTCTTCCTCATATGAACACAGGGTAAACACGACTCAGGGACATATAATAACAGCTATGATCATAACGAATATACTCAATGCAATGTAGCTCATTTAATCCTCTAGATTAGTACAACATGCATTTTTTCAAAAACAAGCGCATTTAAGTTCTTTTGAAGTTACTTAAGTCACCATACTTAATCTAGACAAGGCTGTACCGTTGAAGAAGTTCATATCTATGCACCGTAAGGACTATTTCTGCTTGCAGCACTCGGCCACTATAGAACCGGGGCGATAACAGATGTAGTCATCGTGTTCACAGGATTTTGTTTTCAAATTGCTTAGTTATGAAATTCTTCGATAGTATCTATGGCAGGTGGGCGGTGCAGGCTTTAAAAATATCATTAGTAAAACAATAATGTTCCGATGTCCACAGTTTCAGCAGTATTCAGAGTGGGATCGGCCGATTCGCTCTCACAAACGTAAGCGGCTATATAGTGCATGGCGCATAGCGGGAGGGCGGCCGATGTCTCCTCATACTCTCACGCCACGCGTTTCTAACAATTTATAGATAAGTCATTGTAGATATTGTTTTTATTATAAAACTGGGTTTCACTCGCGACTTTGCCCGCGTGGAGGTCGGAAATTATCCCGAGGGAACGTACTACCGGGATAAAAAGTATCCTATATGTTAATCCAGGTTATAAACTATCTGTGTGCCAAATTTCATTCAAATCCGTTCAGCCGTTATTGCGTGATTGAGTAACAAACATCCAAACACACAAACAAACTTATATATTATATTTAATATTATAGATGCGAAAGTAAGTTTGTTTGTAACGCTTTCACGCTAAAACGGCTGAACGGATTTGGATGAAATTTGGGCACATGTGTAGACCATGACATGGAGAAGGTCCTTCTCCATGTCATGGTCTACACATGGCTACTTTTTATCCTGGATCGCAGACTAAGTCGCGGGTAACAGTTAGTTTATAATATTAGTAGGATAATGAACACCGTCTCGGTTTTCAGGCGTATTATGAAGCTGAAAGTGGGCTAGTACCAAGTTTAGTAGTGGATGTTTTCAGGATGATGATTATATTGATTAAATATATATCGGCGCGTTTTAGGTACTTATTGTCAGTTGTTAGACTGAAAGCGATGCCAATTACAGCTACTTCAACACGTCATAGCATGACAACCATAGAAACGGGTTGTCTACGGGTTTTGTTGACGGAAGAATAGACAAAATGACAGATTGTGATTGTTTATCTGTCATTTTGTCTATTCTTCTGTCGACAAAACCGGTTTCTATTGTGGTATTGCTAAGCGTGTTGATAAGTCTCCTGAAAAAATATTTAGTGAAATATGGTTTAATCTGACCTTAATTTATTATTCCGATGAAATACTACAAGCTGGAGCATATCCAATCGCACATAATGAGACACATTAATTACTGTAAAATGACTCCAAAGGTGCTCGTCGGATTGCAAAAAGCAAATTTTTCTGTATTCTATTTCTAGGACTTTCAATGGGTGGATTTATTAATTTCAAATAGAATGGCTAACGCCAATTACACTATTTAAAGAGAGTGTAATTTAGGAAATATAAATAAAAAATGTAAACTAAAATATATTCATTAATATCCATGCAGCGTGCAAGCTACCGTAGTGGTAGCTTGCACGCTGCATGGATTGTAAGTACATTTTTATGTTTTGATGATCAGTTTGTTGATTAAAAGAATATGGAAGAAAAAGACATGTTTGGCTGACCCCAAATAAATTGAGATTTGGATTGGCAGGAGAATAATAATGATTCTGCTGAGAATTGTGAAAGTTGCAACAATTTCGGGAATTGTGGAATGTAAACAAATATTCAGTAATGAGGCTTTCGTCCTATCTTGGGCAGGTGTGTGTTTAAAGACTAATGAGTAGTCTGTCTACAAGATCTTCATCCCCCGTATCAGATCGAACTATATGACGATAGCCGCTGTCGTGGTTATATTATTCAGTTACACAAATTGTAGCAGAGCTGATCGTCTTGCCTAGGCTCACATTTAACCATCAACACTCGTGGAGACATTTTTGATACTAGGAGCGTATCTAAATAGCGTCCTCTGCAAGATCTAACTATATGTTGTGTTATTATTTGCCTAAATCTGTGTTTATTTGCAAACTCTATTTTCCGGGCAACCACTCTTACAATTAATGTTGTAATATAAAAAAAGCATCTATTTTTGACATGGACAAGCGTCGCAGTCCAGACACCGTTCATTTTATTTTCAATAAAAAACTTCCAAGAGAAATGTGTCTAAATCCTTTTTTATATAAATCGCAGGACAGTTTAATCGAATCACACGTCAGATACTTCCTCCATAGCATAAACCGTGACAGTCTAGTTATTTACATATAGATCATTGTACACCTACATGTTTTCTATTTTTCAATCGCGCCGTTCCGCCTTTCGATACTTTCCTATACTAATACATGCACTAAACCAGGTTTGCTTGACCTATCCTGCCCCTCTTATGCACCTAGTATAGATAGTAATAAAGAGAGTAGTAGTGTAAAGTTGGGGGTCTACGGTGAATGGTTATTTGGAAGCGGAAGGCGCCTGGAGTCCGGACAATGCCCGCTCGGCGATCACTGCAACGTTCCCAGCTCATTACGTATTTACTATAAAACTTCTATTAGTTTAGACTTAACTGTTTATATATTGAAATAGAGTCATGGCTCAGGAGTCCTATTCCCAAATATGTTAATAGCTATGTGTTTTTTACACGTTTTCTTCTGTATGTCGTTTCCTCGATCCGTCAATGATTTATTATAATAATATGATGTTGATTTATTATTATTATTATTATTATTATTATAGCATTTTATTTATGTATGATTTGTTTCAAAGGACGCAAAGTCTTCCGTGATTGTTCATATTTTGTTAATTTACAATTGACAAATTATATTTTTACGTTAAAATACAGTACAGAAAAGCCAAGAAAGCCAAGCATCTTGAAGACATAACAGTTTTACAAACGTTATTAGTTTGCACCCATGTGTTAAGTTAAAGGCGGGTTAGAGGTTATATCTCCAGGCTGGTTAACAGCATTCATCATAATTGGCTCTACTTCGCCTTTTTTTTGTAGAAAGTGATAAAATCATTTTTTAATCGACTTATTTTTTTTTTCAGACCTTTCGTTCCTTTTAGTATTGCGTCAACCCTCCGGCAATATCTTTATTAATCAACGAACTGCTATCGATTAACATTTATGCTAATATGAATATGTGGACCATGTATTATTTTACGTTTTGGTAATGAAATTCTATCCTTAATAAATCATCAATATAAATGTAGGTAATTCCTTTAGTGGTTGCTTTCCAAAACCATGAAACATTGACTGCGGTTCGTGGTGTATGTAGTAGGTAACTGTAGCGTATTTGGCCTGTGCAACCCACTCAAACTACCTGACTGCATTGACGGTCTGATCAAACACTTGATTATGCATTTCGTAACTGCAGTTAAATCGATTACCGATCACTCGGTATACTAATAGGTAATCGACTCGTTTTTAATACTCTTGTGTTTGTTTTAGTAATTGTTTCGTTATTTGTTTATTAATTGTGATGCTTAACTAACCTACTTGAAAGCTACCCGGTTCTATTAATAGTTTTAAACGTTTTCTGTTTGTTTTTTTCGATATTTTAAAATAGTTAATACTTTTTTCGCCAAGCATTCCATTTATGGGTTGACATAACACAAATCATAGTACTTATAGGTATAAATCCTTCAATTATCTTCACAATGGATTGGATCTGGAATATTATAATGGTAATTATAGAGATACTAATTAGTAGTACAACCGTGACCTCAGAAGGGTAAGCACGTGGAGTATGTTTTATCCTCCCACTGTTCGCACCACACTTAATGCTTTGCATGTCGACGTGCTAACGCTAAGCTAGTAAACTACACCACCCAAATAACAACTAAAAATAAGAAAGTGAAAAACTAAAAAAAATATACATAAAACAAAGACGACAGACACAATAAATAGATAAAACAATCGCCAAAACTTCCCAATTTTCTTGTATCCTTGAAATTATTATCAAATCATTTATTTATTTAAATCAAATTATTTTTTTTTTTTTGCAAACTTGGGTAATTGGTACATAGATGTTTTCTTAAAAAAGTAGTCCTCCATATTCTACCGTCTCATGGGCATGCAAATAATATTGAATTCAATAATTAAACAGATTCTATTGATTGATACTGAATGAATATAAATGTCAAATCATTAGAATTACAAAAAAAAATACAAAAACAGACTAATAACAGTAGTGACATTTTTACAGTAATGTCAAAAAAATAATATAGTATGTCAAAGTGTCAATAAGAATATAGGTGTTAATCATAATAGTACTTTATCAATCAGTGCAGAGATTTATCATTAATCTTTATCATTATGAAACAGCATTTAATCATCTATATCTATACGTATTATAAAACAACGTCGCTTTTCGCGTTTGTCTGTATGTCCGCGTTGTTCTTCTAAACCACGCAACAGATGTTGTTGAGGTTTTCACCATTGTTTAGGTTAATATTAAAGTTACGTTTACCTAAGAACTCTAGATCTTATGCCAAGTCGATAAAAATCGTGCGAAGCAGGAATGGGTCGCTAGTAACTATAATTATAATTTTAATTTTGCCTGTGTGACCGCGTTGTTCTTCTAAACTACGCAACGGATTTTGATGCGATTTTCACCGTCATTTATAGAATTTATTATCGGTAGGTTATGTGAATGATACATTATTATATAATAAAGAAATCTCTGTGTTTTACCAGTCGTAAAAACCACGCGAAGCAGGGTCGGGTAGCTAGTTTAATAGTATAATAAGAACCTAACTAACAATTTTTTTTTTTGGATTCAGATTATTTCCCAACACTCTGGTTTTTCGCTTTAAATATGCCCCAGTTTTAGTTGCCTATATCTTATTTTTTTCAGATAAATCCAATTGCCCGGAGAGCTACCTGTCAAACAGAATAACATCAGGAAAGGACGCCCTAGATTTTCCTGGAAATCTGTTGGTTTCAATTATTCTAGCACAAATTTGTATGGATTTTATCCTTTGTGGATATTTTTTTAGACACTACTCTATTAACCTAAAAATTTACTGACGCGAATGAACACCAACCTTTGAACATTCAAGGATCTCGCACTTAGTATTTTTTCCGACTACGTCATTGCCACCTTTTCTAATGAAAATGACAGTTCAAAAAGGTGGCATGCGTCAGCTATGTAATCTGCGTTCGCAATTTATTTGCCAAACATGTAAACAAACACGAGTTTTAGGAAAATCAATTGTAATACCTACACGTAAGGTTCAGTTTACGCTACAACTTCATATTTTTTATGAATTTTTCAACAGTAACACTAGTCAGTCTAAAATCAACTTTATTCACAATTGTATAAAGTTGATGTTTGTTTAAATAGAAATAACATCAATTGGAAACAAGGGTTTTGATATACCTTAGAAAAAGAATTTGCTTGAAAATTGCTTAACATGATAGCACCTATCTACTACTACCACTCACTGCTCTCATAGGTAAAATTAACTTGGTTGAACTCTGGGAATTGATCAACAATCAATCTGCCTAGCCTTTTTCCAATATGTTGGGGTCGGCTTCCAGTCTAACCGGATGCAGCTGAATACCAGTATTTTACATGGAGCGACTGCCTATCGGACCTCCACAACCCAGTTACTGGGTAATACGATACCCCTTGGTAAGACTGGTTGTCAGACTTTCGGGCTTCTGACGACCCGTAATGACTGTCAGATCAACGAATGACAACCGGGACCAACGGCTTAACGTACTTTCCGAGGCACGGAGAAGTCTCGGTATGTAAAAATGGTCACCCATTCACGGACCAACCCTGGTAACCTGATGGATCGACCCATGCGGCTGGGATTACTTAGCCACGAGCTTCTAGGAATAGAGCAACATTGAATTAAATACAGGATTAAGACATAAAGAGTAAATACTGAAATAAACTTAGTTCATTATTCTGTGTTTACGAAAGACACAGCCCGTCTAATGTCCATCATAATTAAGTTTGTCGTGATCTTTCGAATAATCCATTCATAAACTTTAACTCAGTTCGAGGTTGGCGATTACATGCAAAATTAAATCGATCTTTGGGCTTGCTAGTGCTAACTGCGACCCAAAAAAAAAAAAACAAATGTGCAGAAGTCGCTGGTGACTCGGAAGATGTTATAAAAGTAAAAGTTTCTAGAATTCGTTCGTTTTTTTACAACGGATAATTTCTCGTTTTCTGTATTGTAAAGTCCTTTATAAATGTTATTCTTTATGTATTAATCTGAATCTTCTACTAACACCTTTTTTGGACAAGCAATTCTAACTTTAAAAGATTTGGAAGTGTCTTGAAAGTTTCATCGTAGTGTATTTAATATATTAGCCAATTCGGGGTTCGCAGTGCTTGATACTTAAAAATATGTCTGCTATAATGTCAAAGGTAAATGAAACCAAGTCACAACAATCTATTGCAATGGGTAATAGACCTGACAGAGACGTGACATATCAAAACGTTGGCTAATGCTATGATGATAATAATGTAATTAACGCATAACTTCAGATGGTACTTTCAGAAATTAAATACTTAATTAATACTAGCAGTGACCCGCGGTTTCACCCCCATAAGTCGCGGGGGAATACCGTGATAAAAAGGTAAAATCCTATGTGTTAATCCAGGCTATGAACTATCTGTGTGCCAAATTTCATCCAAATCCGTTCAGCCGTTTTTGCGTGAAAGAGTAACAAACATCCATCTATCCATACTGACAAACTTTCGCGTTTATAGTAGGATAATGGTGGTCGCACTTTTTTGTTACTTGCACGCGTACCATAGAAACGGGTTTTCTACAGGTTTTGTCGACGGAAGAATAGACAAAATGATAGATTGTGATTGTTTATCTGTCATTTTGTCTATTCTTCCGTCGACGTAACCTGTTTCTATTGTGGTCATGCTAAGCGTGCTGGAATTGAGCAAATCGTTTTACACGAAGAAAGAACGGTAGTGCAGTTTCGATTTTAAATTTCTCAGAAAATTATACGCATATTCATCATCAGACCGTTACGTATCCATGAAACAAACGCAATAAATAATCTAAGTGACCCAAAATTAAAGAAATAATAATATATCGATAACAGTGTTGCCGATGAACAAAACCTACACGAATGAGTAATGGTGACCAGTCGATATGTTTACTCGTTAGCAGTTAATTGGAATAGAGAAGTCTATTGAACTCAAACGGTAAGTAGCTGTTGTTGCTTGTGTAATCTAGCTTGTAACATTGTTGTGCCATTATTAACATTGTTCGGTGATCGGTTTTATACTACCAATAATTTATTACTCACCCACATTATGCCAGTTATGTCTAAGTGCTACGTTAAGCAGGCGAGTCTACCAGTCCCGACTTCAAAGTGCTAAGTACTGGAATTTCAGTCCGGATGATGAACCTGGTGGAGTCAGGAACTCAGCAATCGCGCATGCGCTTACTAGATGACTAGACCAACGGGGCCGAAGATATTATTGATGGTAATAAACTGGTGATTGTAAAAAAGATAAATGAGTTTGCATGTTAGGAAAATATGGCGGTGTTTAACATTCTATATTACAATACAGAGTCTAAAAGGTTTAGATTGCCAAATCCAAAACTAGGAGGCGTGGCTAAGACTCCACAAAGAAGTTCAAATCCAAATGCGAAACGGAGATCTGTGTAGGTAATGAATTTTGTCTGAGGCAAATTAATATTAATCTTTTAGAGATATTTCTAGAAATTAATATATATTTAATTAGCAACACACACATTTAACAATTAAACATCAAAACCCAAGAAACCAGAACAACATTACCTTTGCTTTTAATTATATGTACTACCTACTTACAACACACACGTCAATATTTTTTACTCTGTGTACCATATGTAAATGTTACGTTTTACGTAGACTCGTTAAATCGAGAGACGAAGGTGCCACAGAGTGGGTGGAGGTAGCTAACTTAATGAACCGCATTGTCTTATTACTTTAAATGGCTGTGCGAGTTTTTTTTTTCCGTCTTTACTTTGGACACATGTAAATAACGCCGTGGGCGGGTCGTATCCGCTATCTTATACGTAGGTAGCGAATTCTGTATTTTATTGTAACTTTTTAGATTTGGAAATGTTTGATGTATCACTGGTTGGTAAGGATGCCTTGTAAGCAGAAATTGTCTCCAGTTTCAAGTCTGAGTCGTCTTTGGTTGCCGACTGCCATGTCACCGTGCTGCTTGACTTTTTCCATCCACTACTGGATATAGCCTCTTCTCTAATGACGCCAAAAGACTCCTTGCCAGCACCACCACCATCATCATCATTTCAGCCTAAAGACACCCACAGCTGGACGTAGGTCGCCCCCTTGGTGTGATCACATTGACTGGTCCTTTGATTCATCCAGTAGATTCCTACAATCTTCACCAGGTGATCCGTACCGCCAATTTGTCGGAACATCTATAGAAATAAACAAGACATTATTACAAACAATAATTTGGTAGGTGCTTACAAAGTTAATTGAGTCCTCATCAGCTTTTATTTTGTTCATGTTCTCCCCACATTTCCTAACGTTTTGTAACCTCTTGTCAATTCCTAAAGAAGACATTTCAGCCAGTATATTGTTATTCTCGCAACTTTTATGAGCTGTAAGTTATTTATCATTGTTTTAATGGAAACGATTAAAATCGTTTTAATTATGACTACTTACTTATAATTACAGTGTTGTGTCTGCAGATAAGTTTATGTTTACACGTGTCTTGTCTACGAGATCAAAAGATGGTATTTATTTACACCTCTTCATACTTTAGCGTGGATAAAGTCTTATTGTAGCTAGATTATCTTTGGTTCTGCAATAATGAAGTCAACGATACCTATCACTGAATTCCTTATGTTGTTTATTTGCCTGTGTGTTCCTTCGTTTTTTTGGGAATCCACCTACAAGAATATTATTTAGCTTCACGATGATTCCATGTCAAACAATAATCTATTTATTTAATTTGTATTCAATTTTTACTTTTAACACATAGGTTTTCTAAAGGAAGCATTCTGGGCCCTGATCTTTACACGAAATAGTAAATTTCTTTTCTTAACTTAATTTAATTTATCTTAAACAAACACAACTTAAAATAAATCCGTGAACAACACCATGTTTAAACAATGTCAACAGATTTATTGGTCGGCTTCACAAAGGGGTTATGTAGTTGATATGCCAGTGAGACAATTTTGCCCAATATGGTCCGGGACCTTGGTGCCCACACGAGTTGGTATTGGATCTTTAATGTACGTAATTGCGGTCATATTAAGACCCAAGTCTGCTCCTCCCACGTTTGACAGTCCAGCTAATTGTGTTATACTTTTTTATTGGTATTCTTAAGAGACGCGAATGGAAGTGTAGGAACTGCTTAACAGAGATGGCCTTGCAGAGATAATATTGCAAGTTCCATTGCGCTGATGACTGGTAGGTAATTGTTTGAATCTGAATCATCTGCTAACAATTTATCCAACAATGAAGTTGAGCGCATAATTGTGGTTTAACTTAATTGATAATTATGGATTAACTAGCTAGGATAATGTAAGTAGTTTGTTCTGCTGTTCTGTTGTATAGGTACTTATAATATGTAGGTTGGCAATCAGAAGAGTCACCAGCTGCCAACCGAATAGGAAATGGTTATCACCCTCTATAGACACCTGCAGTAGTTGATATAAAAGTTAAATAAAAAAATTGAAAAACCCCAGCCAAAAACAAAAACATTTAAAAAGTAAATTAAAAAAAAAAACAATTGGCCCTTTAACTTTATTATATTTTGATCCAAGCATCATGGCGTCGGGGGTGGCTAATGAAAATAAGAAGTTAACAGCAGCTATCCTTTCTACAATAGCATACATTCATTATTGCTAGGAAAAAAAACGCCATTTGGCGTTTTTTCCTATATATATATAGTTACCATTCCTATGAGCCCAAAGTTCAAAATTCAAAAGTCATTTATTTAAACTAGGCTGAGAATCAGCACAACTCTTCGAACTTCAAAATTATATAAGACAGTCCCCCAAAAAAGCCCGCCCTTCACCACTTCCTAGTGCTTTAGCTGGGAAGAAGTGGCGCAACAAACTTCCCAGCAGCACAGCTGTCTGTTCAGTTAGAAAAACTTGATTCTATGCAATAGTACTTACATTACGCAACACAAAACATTAAATTAAATTATTTGTTATATGTCAGCTAGTACACGCCAATATACCAACAAAAATCATCGAAATGTATACTCAAGCGAAAATAAAAACTAAAAAGTAAACAGAACTTAATACCCGAATGAAAGCCTCCAGGAATAAAGGGCGTGCCCGTTTACATTTGGCTTTTAAAGCTGTAACTCGAAGTCACAAATGATAAACTAGGACATTTGAAGTAAAAATTAATAATATAAATAAACAGTTAATTACTAATAATAATAACAAAACCATGGTCAGCAAGACGACCAATCACCACAAGCAGCACCCGTTCACGAGCATAACGCAAAGATCAGCCATTACCCCTCTAGCCATATTTGAGGGAAAGAGGCAACCCGACCCCCGACGCTACCGCAAGCAGTGACATCTAAGGGAGCATGACAAACTTACTGCCGGTTGCTCAGGCAAGAATAATATGATCAATTTTCAAGGTCGCTAGCTAACCACATATTTAATAAATGAAAATAAAATAAAAATAAATTGACATAAACAGTCAAATAAAATAAACTAAACAATTATATATGAACTCACATAACCTGTCAGTAGGTACCTAATTCTGAAGAAAGAACATAAACATTCTCTTGAGTTAATCACAGCGACCAAATTTTCTTAGCGTATGACTAAATAAATATTCTTAGCGTAGTTTTTGATTCTAAAACACTTGATTGTTGCTTTGCTACATTGGAGTAGCTTAATTAGTCCCAAGCCTTTTTGTTGTCTAAGTAATCTGTATCTTTATGGATTTTTTTTTGACATAGTTTCTGTTTAATACATGATTTAAATTTATTGGGGCTCAGTTCTTTAACATGGTTTGGGAGTTTGTTGTAAAAACATATACTTTGGCACTTAATGAATTACAATTTTTTTGGAGCCGAGCCAAACATGATACCTCTGCTGTAAGTTGGTGAAGGAATTGAGTATCCTGCAAATTCCAGGTGATGCTGCAGCATCTGTTCAAGGTTAATATATATGTTCTAATATAATTGAAGTAATAGAATACCAAATTTCGACTCGATCAGACTGGTGGAAGATGCTCATATTCAATTATCAACAGAGCTGATAATCTTAATTTCAAACGATTGAAGTGATTTTCTATGAAGTAACCTTTAAAAAAAATATATCGATTCAGCCGATGCCGCAGAGGGACACAGAGACACAGGTAATACCACACGTTAAACTTATAACACCTCTCTTTTTCCGTCGTGGGTTAAAAAAGGAGTTTTCTGAAGCTCACGAAGATGCAAAGTTGTTGCTTCGGTTACCTTCACAGGGCATTTTCTTCACTTCGTCAACAACCCCCTCTTTACCTTACATTTGCGCATTAAAAGCAGTAAACTAATCGTATAACGAGCCTTCTTATCAGGCGTTAGCATTTTTATTTCTTAATTTGCACCCCATATTTATGTCGGTGGTTTAATTTAAAGTGTTTATTATTTCAAAATTTATTAGCCGTTAAATAGGCTGTACAGCACGTCATAAAATTTAATAGAAATTATACAATAATTTATAATGATTATTTAGTGTTTAAGATATTACAAGTATCAAATAAGTTGTTAAGTTTTAATCAAGACGTGGGTGACGCACCGCAGTTTCACCCGCGTAAGTCCTACGAAGTATCCTAGGTCCCAACCCAGGTCGTGGTTTACTTATGTGCCAAATTTCATCCAAATCCGTTCAGCCGTTTTAGCGTGAAAGCGTAACAAACAAAAAATCTAATCTTTCCTCTATATTATTATTATATTAGTTTAAATGTTTTCAGTTACTGCACTCATGAAATATGTTGTATCTATTTACTGGCTTTGGTTCGAAAAATCCAAGACCACAGTTGGACTACGCCAGCCAAAACGAAGTTACAGTAAAATCAATTACCTAAATGTCACATAACATCACGCCTGTAATCCCCGAAGGGTTGACCAGAGGTATACCCACGGGAGACAAGCGGCGACACTGGTCCTAATACAAAATTGGAACCAGGACCTTTCCTACCTTATTTATCTGTTCCGTGGATATACCTACATTTCGCCAGTTACGTTTAAGTCTCATGTAATAGGGGGCGAGCATATTGCCATCAACCGGGCACAAATCCAGACTGGGCTACTACTGAGAAATTCCTGACGAAAAAACCCAATAACACTCTGCCTGACCTGGGAATCGAACCCAGGACCTCATGTACAGCAGTAGTGCTTGCGATCACTAGACCAACGAGGCAGTCCACAAAACGTCTTAAATGTCATTTGTCTGTAAAAACCTCTTAAATAGTTATGATCTTCATGAAGTATACTTTTTTAACATAAGCGCGGACTCAATATAGTGAATAGAAGATGTTTTGTTTTTTTCGA
The DNA here is from genome assembly GCA_949128155.2 of Xanthia icteritia. Lineage (NCBI taxonomy): Eukaryota > Metazoa > Arthropoda > Insecta > Lepidoptera > Noctuidae > Xanthia > Xanthia icteritia. The sequence goes on along the minus strand of OX421938.2, from coordinate 8,246,636 downwards.
TTTATGTCTTCCTCTGTCCCTCGACTGCAAATACACAAATCTCTTCTCAAAGAACATTTAACATTTAATTTCGCTACATGCAAGAGGATTCAGAACAACACTGATACATCGGATATAAACCAAAACGAATCAACACAAACAGGTAAACACTACGCAGATAAAAGGATACAGCTTGATATTAGTATATAACCCATTGTAACTATGATCGATTACCTGAGCCTATGTGACGTCACAGTTAGGCAACGCAGTCCGCTCTAAAGGTCACCCAACGCATCTAATCATTCAGCGAAGCGTGGCTCTTGCGCAAAAACCAGTTACAAATATGTACCGAATGAATAATTCTGTTTTGACATCTTTGTTCAACAAGGTGCCATAATTATATTACGTACTTAACCGTGTTGTTTTAACAAAGTTAGTTGTGCAAGTACGACGGACGAGACCAAAAATAGTGGCGTGTGCGTAACCTGTTGAGATTCGTGTGACTAAGCCATATGCAATTTATAGTTGCGGTTAATTGTTAATATCTACTTAAATGTTCTCCCTTCTCTGATATACCATTTACTTAAGAGGGAATAGGGCCTGCGATTCTCCATGCAAATGTATTCCCCTTTTTTCTTCCTGAATAATGCCTCTAGAACAATCATTTTTTTTTTCATAAAATCAAGGTCGGCTGTAGACCCGTTCCTGTTATTTCCTTTTTTTCAGCAACTTATTGGTAAAGAAAATACAACCCTCCAAAAATTACAAAAATGCCCATTTTTTCCACCTTGATTAGAGGACTACCAGACAAATTCGAAAAGTTTTTAACATAAAAGAAAATGATAGGAACCTAGACATACTCTTTCTTAAAATGATATGTAAAAAATAATTGAATCGGCTAGTTTTCGAGGAGAAAAAGAGGAATACGAAACATCGATCTCGTCAATTTTTTTTGTGATTTAATCAGTCTGAGCTGCAGTTATCCCTATTGCACTCTACGGGGGCAGACTTGAGGCAACAGTTTCTTCAAATACCTATTTTTCAAATTCCTCGCAGGCCCTGTTCCCTCTTAAGACCATAAGGGAAATGCCTGAATCATCTCTCTTGAACTGAACAGTATACGCCCACATAACCTAATGTTATCACATTTATGGATGCCATTATGTAGAAGAGAAGACTGACAATATTTTTTTTTATTTATGTATTTTATTCTCCAGCTAGTTTATTTTTGCGTTATCTCAAAAAATATATGAATTAAGTATACTTTAATGTATCTATCACGGCAAAGTAGCAGGACTTTATATTGTATGGATTTACTAGTAAATAGATAACTTGATAATAGTACCTGTGCTCGTCCTACAACTACTGATATATGTTCAAATTAAAGGCGAGGACGCTGGCACCTTAAATCTTACTTTGGGTGACAGAGTTCATCGAAAATACTCTTTCCCTTAGTTATAACGCTGAATAGTGTTTAGTTAAGCGTTTATGTACAACAGTAGGTAAAAAAAAACCTTTACTTTTTACTTTTACTGACTATTTCGTTAAATAATTGATTAAATGAAGAATGAAAAAAAAGAAAATTGGCTGAAGAATAAAATAAATAAAGAGCCAATTATTGGCTCTTAATTAACAGTCATCGGCTGATCATCGACATATATGAGCAGACAGTAATCAGTGCGGCGTCTAACATCAGAGAAATACACATAAAACGACGTCTGCGTCGGCGTGCGGATTCAGAGGCACCAATAGGTTATAAATTTCGTAATAATTAATTGTTTAGTTAATGTATCTTTAGTGATTAGCATATTAGTCCCTAGAGGTGAATGTGCGTTTCCGTTAATTAATACCCAAAACAAATAGGTTGGTTAATAGCCTTATTTTTAAGTTCTCGATACTTCAAAATTGCTGTTTAGGTTATTTTTTGATACAGTAAAATGTTCTTCAGTAAGTTTAAATCGGAAAGCACGGCGTAGGAAATGAGGAGCAAAGAACAATGCCCACTTCCCATACATTTAAAAACCTGATAATGAAAGTTAATGTATAGTTATAAGGTATAGTAGAAATACTACCTGTAAGTTTAGACAATAATGTCTTATAGTCATTTTTACGATTTAAACGCTACGAAGGCCAAAAAATATTAATATTACTTTTTAGGTTAGGATTTGCCGTTACCAAATTATTAACGCTCGGAACTAAATAATAACGCTCGAAGTTTAGTCTAAAATAGGAACACTTACCTAGCTATGGTAAAACGTCTTTTTTACTTTGTGAATTCCTTGAAACCAACACCTATGGACTGACTAACTACATTTTTAGTAAAAAATGATAGTTGAGATAGCTTAGCTTAACTTAGTTCTTGTTTTGTCAAAAGTGATCACTTATCTATAAAAATCCGTTTCACTCGTGCGAACACAAATACTTATTGCATGATTAATTTATTTAATTATTTTGTTATTTTGAATTAATTTGTATTATACAAACACTAGTAAAAAAGTACTTACTGATTAAATAAAAACGTAAAATAATGTATAAAACTCAAAAACAGAGTTGAGTAAAGTCAAGTAGCATTGTGTAAAATAAAACGTCGTAAAAAATGGGTAGTTGAGATGCGTTCGGGGTAATTATTGAGATGCGTTCAAAACATGTTAAAAGTTAACCCTTGACGTAGAATAAGCATAAAGAAAAATTGAAATATATTTTTTTCCTGCGTTTCTTTTAACATTGTGATTAGCGTAATTAATATTCATTTAAATTAGCTGAATTTTAAGATTTATTTCATTTCTATACAAATTCAGGTGAAAAATGGTCATTCTTCTTTTTCATCGTCATTATTCTTCCGAAAGAAGTCCACTGCTGGTCATAGGCGATCCCCGTGTAAATCATCTTACAGCTAATAGATCAAGTCATGTCTCAAATTTTCCTGATTTGTTAACAATCAACTTAAAAAGGTCACTATAATCCAGTCAAACCGGGACACTACCGCTTTAAACTGGCGCAGGCGCAGGATCTACCCACAACATGGCGACACGAAGATCTATCTATCATCAGTGGTATGCAGTGTATCTTTGTTATGATACTTGTGTGAGTTATGTGATGGTCACGCGCATCGTTTTGTGTCATTACCTGCCTCACGGGACCCGGCGACCGCCACCGACGCGCGTCGCGTTTCATACGTGCGTTTTTAAACGGTTCACGAATTAGCATGTTTTATTATAATTGTTTTGCGAATAAGAGCAAGGTTGGTAATGCGAAATTTAAGCCTCTATTTGTATACTTTTACCTCGCCTCACCTTTTATTATGACGTGTTTAAATATCCTTATTTTAAATTACATTATAAAATGCTGTTATTAAATGTTTGAATTAAATTATAAAATGCTGTTTAAACTGAATGTGGTGCCAAGTAGGGAATGCGACCTCGAGTCGAGATTGGCAATTCGAGATCTCGCGTGCTAATATCGAGTCGAGATACACAATTCAAGATCTCGCCCGACAATCAGGCAAGATCGAGATTTCGCCTAGTTTTTGTAATAATACCTTTTTTATTTAAATAATCATAAAACTAAACTAGGTTTTTTTACTTAGGGTAATCATGTTATATTTTGTAAATAAATAAATAATTCGAAATATTGCTCCAGATCTCGACCAATACGGTCGAGATCTCAAGAGAGAGAACAATAATTTTGTGTTTGTTGTTTTTTGTACCCAATGTAAAATATAAATTATTTTTATCTAGTGTTTACCTCGCTAATTTTATTTTGTTAATACAGAAATATATATATTTTTTTCTATTTTGAGTGACACACCTCATAAAACACTTAATTCTTTAGAACTTGTTTTATCTAAGTACCTACCAACTCAATTAAATATAAACTATTCATGAGAAATTCCCCACAGAAATAAGGTGTTATTAAATTAAATTATAAACTAACAATAACAATTTCAAGGTTGGTATATTTTGATAGACTTACTGCGCTTTTAAAGATACACATTTAAATCATCACACATAGGTAGATGTGTCAGTTTTTACTTTATTAATTATTTTTATTGTTCTAAAATATTCACTTTCATAATGATATCCCATGGGTTTGGTATTAAACGAAATAATCTGACCACTTACACCACCAATTTTCTGAAACATATACAGAACATTCCTGCTAAAATCTCCAAAATACCTATACAGATCATCCAGACAAATTCCATGGGCGTTTGTCGCGCGTCAAACGCACGCAAGTGTACAACCGCCGAATTTGTCTTATTGGGCAATGAGAATGATATGCAGCAACAAAAGGGTTCCAAGAAACACCCGTCCCGACTTGTCCGTCCCATTGACTCATACTTACGTGTTTGTTAATAATAACCCCGCTTCCTTTAACAGTCATTTCGGTCGGCTAACTATTGTCACGCACCGTAGGATTTTGCAACGCAAAAATGTTACCCATACGTGGATTAATACAAAGTTAAAAATCTTGAATAATATGTAATGATTACGTTAAGATCTTTGATAATCTAGTGTTAATTGGTGTTTAAAATCTCGACTCTACGAATAACTTAACTTTTACATTTTAACTATAGACCTCAATTAATTCTAAGTACATAATTATTGTTGTTTGGCTTCCTAGTAATGGATTTAACGCCTTTTCTCCTTTTTGTGCTTTATCTTAGTTGTTACCTAATTAAATCAGTTCTTATAATTACAGTGATTACAAATAGCTAAAGTAGGACTAGACCTACTACGAGAGAGAGGTACGGTCAGCATGCGACGACAGCATAATAAGTTACTTTAGGTTGAAGGTTTTGTCCAGTGGGGAACCCTTTAACTTCCGTAGAATGATAAGCAAGTGACACCCCCCATGTTTCATTCCTAATCGGTGTTAAATAAATCTTTTCTGACATCGGCGACATCCAAGTGTCTCATTTAATAAAACAATCTCTACAGCACGTTACTATTAAACAAACATGAGTAAATAATAATCATTAAAACAGTAAAGTTGTGTTAGTAAAAGTAAAAAAAAAAATAAACATATTTTTAGGACTTCATTCCTCATGTTCAAGAGGTTCATTGCGTTCAAGCATGAAAAAAAATAGTTACTGTAAAGACAGAAAAGTGTGAAAATAAGCAGTAGCAAAATAATAAACTTTGTTGGATTTTACTCCGAAGTTCCATTCGTTCTATGACAAACTGGTTACTAAAGTCAACACCAACTGAATCAATGACATTTATCTTAATTAATCGACCTAATAAGTCACAGTCAAATCTATTCCGTTCTATTATTGTATTACAATGGTTTATTATCAAGTCAATCTATCAAAAATATCTCATGACATTCTGTGAAATCTCATATTGTTTATAATAATAAGGTTGGTTTGTATTACTTGTTTTTGTCTACATTGCGAACTATTTGGTATTTTTATTTTCCAATATTAGTAGCCAATTTCATCAGGTCTAGATGTTTTATCGTCTGGGTGTAATCAAAAAACAAAATGATTTGGAATTATTTACCGATCGAATTTGAAAAAAAATCACGTTGCAAAACAGGCATTGCTGATGTGGGCTTTAAGTCTGTCAGGCTGAAGTGAGACTGGGTGTTTCATATCTATCGAATGCAACAGGACTGATGGCCAGAGACGTCACGTAGGGCCAATCAAAAGAATCCAACCCCAAGAACCCATTCATGGGGTTGGATTCTTTTGATTGGCCAGAGTAAGTCACTGTGAGAGACATATGGATTATGTGGAGACCTTGGCCTGTCAGTAGGACAGACAGACAAAGTAAAATAACATTTTTATAGCGTACATTGGTACCCTTCTTCTTTACGTGTCGATTTGCTCATTTGTCCGACCAGAAAGTATTCACCTGGACAGCTCTATCATTGACTTCGTTTAAATCCTGGAAGTTGCAGGTAGTTGTGCGCACATGATGGGCAGTTCAGGTATATCCTGTGAAGAGGCTCCATACTGGCACATTAATTAGATAAGATACTTTAGGTTTATGAAACGTCATAGAATTGTAATACTTTGCCAATTTTTGTTTCAGACTTTTATAGTAATCAGAAACAAAAATTAGTATCTACTCAATAATTCACAAATCTTTTCCATCCATTTTGTCCCTCGCTTTCATCAGGCTCCTTCACTTAACAATAGACAGCAAAAGGTTCCTTAGTCCTACGTATAAAATACTAAAAGGTTTCGGTTCTCAAATCTTTATTTGCCTCTTAACATTGTCACGATGTAAAATGATACGTCTTTTTTTAAATCGGTTTTGAGAAGATCGATTCAGGTGTCCCTTCCGATTTGATGCGTCAACAATCTGTAGGTGACTGTTTTGGGATATTGGTCACAATTGTTTGATTAGTGACAATAATGACTGCGTCGATATCCAATCAAACACGTGAGACACTGATGGTCATATTCTTGGTATAACCAGGGAATGCAATACCGGGATACCAGGATCGCACGAGCCTTATGCGGGACTAATACCGATCGAAAATTGCGCGGGATCCCATGAGACTGGCGAGATTACGGAGAAACGAAGTTATAGTATGAAACATTCTGGATCTGGAACGACAAACACTCCAACCTAGATCCGGAAACAGCAAAGTTTTGATAAAGGAGATGAATAATTTCGAGTCGGATGGACTAAAGGAACATACCTTCAATTCATTTTTAATTAATTAATAACGATTGTTCCTACTAGCGTAGAAGCAGAACGAGCCTTTTCCACTGCTGGCTACCTAGCCTGTAAGGTTAGGAGCCGTTTAGCCGACGAAACAACTAATACTTTAACTTTTTTTCGCAGTTCTTTTCAAAATAATATTGTTTTTTTTGTGTTTTCTGGAGATGTTTATGTGACTATGTCTTAATATCTAAAAAAAAATTAAAATATACTTTAATATTTACCAAAAACCTTGTTTAATTTAATTTAAAAGACTTAAAATGAGGTCTTTATTATGATTAATTTGAGAAGTCTACGTCCACCCTGCGGGATCTCGCAAATACCTGGACCCTGCGGGATTAAGAAAGGTCAGTCCCGTAAATACCGGGATTGAAATTATCTTTCGGGATTGCATTCCCTAGGTATAACCACCCTTGGTATCGCCTGGTACGAAACTACAAGCGGAGGTCCTTTTCCTTTTCCGGAAAATGCATGGGTAAAAAGGTATTTGTAATTATTTTATTAAACTGAGTGTAATAAGAATTACCCTTTAAATTATTCCATAACTATGCCCTTTTTTTTGGGTGGGAGATTGTCATATAACTTCTCCTGCTCGAGCTCGGAGCGAGAGAGCGTGTCAGACTTACTGACTAAAACCCACCCGAGTTCCTTCAGTTGCCTGTGTGTTGCCAGAGGCCACGGTGACCCTTTCGGACTTTCCCGCGACCCTGGCTGGCTCTAGCATACCCCGTCAGTTGTGCTGACATCTCAATGAGGCGCGCGTGGAACACAACGCGCCGCCAACCCGGACCTGGTCCTTATCGGACGGCAAGGTATCCATTGCTCACCGTCTGCAAGCCCGCGCCTACGGTGGCCGGGAATCGGCCTGGGATTCCCAACGCCCAGGGCGTCTCCTGCTAGGGGCGTGAGGGCGCAAAGTTTACCTCTCCCTCACGCGTTTCGCCTCCTCCTTCGCGAGCACTACTGCTTCGCAGAAGGAGGTGACGGCTTCGCATGCCCTCTCGCTCCATACCATGGCCGGACCCGAGAGGTCACCACCGCAGCCGGAAAGACCTCCACCGCATGCTCCACCGTGTTCTCCGGGTGATCCACACAGTGGCAATGTCATCCGGGCGTTTCCTCCCGCCTTTTCCGGAACAGGAACCTCCCGAAGCAACCGTGTCCGGTGAGGGCCTGCATCAGGTGGAAGGTGAGGACGCCGTGGCGCCTCTCTAGCCACTCCTCAAAGAGGGGACTTAACGCCGCGATTGTGACGTGCCCAGCACTGGGTTGTAATGATCGCACTCTCGATGTCGCCGTGAGATCTCGCCGAAGCTCTGTCCGCTGTGTCGCGAAATCTCGCGGCAGCGGAGTTATGCTCCGGCGTTTCACATCCTCGTGCCACTTCCATATGTGTGCGAGAACTTTTGCCTTCAGATCCCATGGTGGTAATCCGGCAAGGAGAATGGCCGCCTCACCAGAAACCGTGTGGTATCCCCAGACCAGCCGGATGGCCATGACCCTTTGGGACATGTTCAACCGGCGGACTGGCCGCCGCCTCAAGGAACGCGCCGACATCAGTGCCCTGTAAGGGGCCATGGACAGCACAACCCCCGCGTAGAGCTTCCGGCAGGAGGTGTTGGACCCCCTAGATTAGGCAGGAGCCGCTTCAAGTCTGGGAGCCAAACGTCGGAAATACTCCACGAACTTCCACTGGCTGTCCAGGACGAGTCCCAAGTACTTCATCGTTGACTCGACGCCGATGTGTACCCCTCCTACCGTTATTTGGGATCCTGATGGTGACGCGTTCCAAGGACCATGAACACATGGCCTTGGACTTGTGCAGGGTTACCTCGAGTCCCAATTGCCAGATTCTATCAATGATTATTGCAACCCCACGTGTCGTTAGTTCGGCACCCGCCTGTTGCGACCTCCCCTGCGCTAGGACCAACGTGTCGTCTGTATAGCAAACCACGCTGACGCCAGCGGCGCGCAGCACCCAGTCGTATCTGATATCCCACAGATGCGGCCCCAGGACCGATCCCTGTGGGACACCGCACGACGTCTATCGCCAGTTCCATTCTCCCTGGTGAACGGGGTAAATGACGGCCCTGTCCGTCTAACAGGCGGTGATACCGGAGTGCCTCCCTGATGCAACCCCAGGGCAAGTTATCGAGTTACCCCACCCCGGGCCACAGCATTCCCTGTCGAGAGGGCCCGAACGCGCATGATGGTGTCCACCGTAGAGCGCCCCCTGCTAAAACAAACTGGCTCTCCGCCAAATCCGGGCCCTCCCGTACCAGCCGCCCGACGAGACGATCTGCAAAGACTCTTTCAAAGAGCTTGCCCACCTTGCCGAGCAGCACGATGGGGCGATAAGCGGACAGAGAGTCCGCAGGGCGCCCTGGCTTCTTAATGAAGATCAGTTTCTAGTCTTAGAATCTAATCCTCATTGATTCTCTTAGTCGAGGCCCAAAAGCCTCCAAGGCCAGGACCCAGGGTTTCCCAGGTAAGCCGTCGAGTCCTGGGGATAATGATGCCCTCGGTTTCTCCTAACTGTTCCGCCGGTAGGTGGACTGAATAGACTTTCCAGGAAGAAAACTCACTGCAGTGCAAGCGAGAAGCTTTTACAAGAAGGTGAAATTTAAATGATGTAGTTAAAGCATTTCTTCTTGAAATAGGTGCAATTAATTCAATAGAAAAACAAAATGTTTTCCTATTTTTAGCGGAACTGTCAAACAAAATGAATCATACCTAATACTACAAGGAGGAGCTCGTGGCTAAGTAATAACAGCTGCACGGGTCGATCCATCAAGTTAAGTTACGCTTGCCGGGGTTGGTCCGTGGATGGGTGACCATCTTTACATACTCCTCCGTGCCTCGGAAAGCACGTTAAGCCGTTGGTCCCGGCTGTCATTCGTGGATCTTTGACAGTCGTTACGGGTCGTCAGAAGCCCGAAAGTCTGACAACCAGTCTTACCAAGGGGTATCGTATTAACCAGTTACTGGGTTGTGTTCGTCGTTCCATCTAAAATACTGGTATTCAGCTGCATCCGGTTAGACTGGAAGCCAACCCCAACAAAGTTGGGCAAAGGCTAGGCAGATTGATTCACCTAATACCTACAAGACTCTGTACATGCATTACGATGGCTGCCATTTATTCATCTAAGCCTAGAGCTATTGCCTAACACTCAATTTCTTAGGGCAGCCATCTTTATCGCGATTACTTATTATTTCCTCACACGGCCGCTACGTGTGGTGTTAATTTCTCGCAATTGTGGCAACACTACAGAGGGCAAGTATATTATATAGTTGCCAGTGTTTGGATTTAAAAGTCCCCACATTTGGACGAAAAATATCTTTTGAACCGACTCCGAATCACCACAAGATAAACTTGTTTTCGCTTAGATTGTTCTGGCAACAATTCAGGCATCAAATTGGTTCACCCAAAAACTTTACTTGCAATTACCCACTTATAAAGCTGTAGCACTTCAGGTCAAAGAAATTGAACTAAGAAGTCACCACGTTGAGAAAGCAAATCTTTCGCTACTTAACACTATAGGTCCCAAATCACTCAAAAACTTTCAATCATAATGGAAATGCACTTAATCTTGCAACACTATCCGTCAATTCTGTGATTTGCGGTATACACGGCAGGGCGCTTACGCAATCCACTTTCACCATGCGTTTAAGCGAGGAGAGAGTCCCTAAGATTGCCTATTACTAGATTACCTTGTGAAGTCGGGAAAATAAGAAAGTGTATAATGTGTCCTCGTCTGTATAGGACGTAAATGCTGATTTCACCAACTAGACATGCAATGAAAACTGTTTATTTGTATAATCAAATTGAGTATTTGTATGCAAATGTCGAGGTTCTAAACAGTATGGTGAACGTACAATCAATCAACTCAAAAGTCTATTGCCTACTACAGCTAAGCTTTATAGCTGTACCAAGTGAACCATCCTCAATATTGATTGTGATCCAAATTCGACTAGTTTGGTCATCAAGCAATTAATACTGAATCAATTTTCTCTTTTCTTATGTAAACTTTCTTAAATTTTCACCGGTGGAACAATTAATCCAGGAAAGTAATTTTGATTACAAAATATTTGTATCTAAAACTCTGTCCTTGATTTTGGTTTAAAAAAATACTGCCATATCTTTCGGTCAATGCGTAGTGCTCTCATATGTATTAAAACCCCTACAATATATCAAAAAGACCAGACAGAGATGAAAGTTGCAGATCTATGAAGGAAAAGTTATTTCATTAGAGTCATGTTCCCAATAATAATTATGTTATTAGTATCACTCTCCAGATCTGTATTCAAATGCAGCGTTTAAATTAGACGTATCTTCGTATAAATGCTGCGATCAAAACAGTGTGGGAGTATTCCGGTAGTAACTAACTACTACGGGTGGTCTAAAGAAAATAATTGACAGTAAATAATTGAGTCTACGACAGAATGACGTCAAAGTGAAGAGTTAAAAAGAAGTATGTGATTCATTTATGTACGTCTTGGAATTAAACACGAAAAGAACTGTCATTAACAAACAAATAGTCTTGTTGGAGTAATAAAAAATATGAAATATAGCTAACAAAACAGAAAAGAAAGAAAGAAAGAAAATTCATTTATTTAGAACAGACTAAAAGGCACTACAAATAAAAAAATAATAAAATAAAAATTAAACAATAAAAGTGTAAAGTAACAGCTAACAAAAAACTGACTAATACACAAGTTTGGTAGGTGAGTTAGGTGCTCCATACAGAGCCTCAGGACTAGCCGAATCAATGTTTACGAGTATAATTACCTATAGGTTTAAGTATGTTTCATTTTTGGTGACATGACAAAGAACGACAAAAAGTGTTTACGTTTATTTGGGAGGCGACCTCTGAGCGATGAGCAAGGTTGTTCCGCTCCGCTCTGGGTAGGAAGGAGGAAAACTGATTCTCAGTGTTGCCATAAGCGGCAGCCTTGCTGTGACACTGGCCATCGCGATGCACACTACACAACACACTTTATTTGGTTGGCAACCTCTTTCACCCACTTGATTATGCCTTCTGTTATTTTTAAACCATTTAGGTAACGAAGCTTCGAAGTTGCAAAAGGTTTATTGCGTTTCTGTGACAAGTGCGACTTGACATTAAAAGGTTTTATGTTGGTACTAAAGACTATGAGGAAAGGGTGGTTGTACTTTCTACTGAAATCTTTTAAAAATCCGTAGAATTTTTGCCCTAATGTAAACAAAACTTCCTAGATGGCAGTATTTTCTTGCAATTGAAATTCGTAACTCGCTTGCGAATTCTGTCTAATTACTAAAAGCTATGCAAATGGATAGTCTGATATCTAAATGCTACCTAATTATATGTTCTGTCGTATTAATTACCAACACTTTGGTGGTATTTGTACAGTATTTGCCAAGCTATCGGATAGTAGTTATCATTAAATTAGTTGTGGTAATAATCAATAGTCTGTTTGGCAAGATATCATAGGTTAGGCGAAACTGGTTTCTGTGAACTGCTTGTGGTTTATGTACAAAAATGGTCTTGTTAACCTTTTAAGGTAAATATTCTGTTAAAAATGGACTCTTTTGAGGAAGAACTACCTATACTTACCCGCAACAAGTATATAACAGGAGTTGCAGAAAACCAATTTCGAAAATAACTTGACCTTTAACTAGAAATTCAATTTATCTAATTGGCAAACAAGGCTACAGAATTTACAGCGTACAGGTTCTAAATCCCAAGAAAACTGGTCCTAGCAGTCGCAGCAGTGCCTCCGCCACAAATATACCTATGTCTCATAATATTAATTAGACAGGTTGTCTAAGACCTACATTTAATACGAGCCGTGTGTGAACGCGCAGGCCTCTTTACCTTAAATTGAATACTTACATAGCAATGCGCTTGCACATACATATAAGCGGGTCGCAAGCGCAGATGCCGTATGACATTTCGTAATATCATCTACATGTTGCCTATTTTATAGGATTATTTACTGCGCAATTCTATCTGGAAGTCTGTGTTTGACTTCATACATTAATGAGTTTTTCTTTGACATATGGTGTTTAGAGTTGACACTTGAGTTATTAGGTATAACGTCATTTAGTATTTAATATTCAACACTGTGTCTGGTTTTGTATTCACAGACATGAAAATTTTAAAATGACGTCGGTAAATGATTGCTGAGCTACTGTCATATTGAATTGAAGTATTCGGAATCGAGGGACCAGTATTATCTGCAACTACTACTCCTTGGATTCTGAAAAAGACTCAACGAGACGGACGCAGTATGGTTGAAGTAATGTGACTTTGACACTGTGATACCCTTGCGCTTGCCAATTGCCCTTTTAAATTATTCAGTAAATATAAAATACTTAAAACGCAAAAAATATGTAGTCATTTTCCAATCTCTGAAAAGGACATGCGCAATAGTCTCGTTAATTTATACAGCCTCGATGAACATTAAGAATCTTTAAGTGTTTAAAGCCGTAAACAATATTTCATTTAAATAACAATGTGTGTTAAAATATTTGATGTTAGGTAAATAAGAAGTTGTTGTAAAAAACAGCTTTGAAAATCGCCGTATTTGTCGGACCGTAACATTTTTGTTTCGGTCGCTGATATTGACCTTGTATTGAGATATTACATTTGGGAGGTTCCAAATCAAAGAGGTCTTTAAAGAGCATGATCATATTATTCATAATGCTTGACATATGGGTAAGATTGGTTGCAAATTTTTAAATAATGTTTAACAACTGAATCATCAATTGCAAATACAGACATTTTATTTTACTATCATTAAAGTCCTGAAATTATTTTTACAAAACACTGAAATAAAAAATCGATTGCAGTATAGTGTCATCGGGATATCAGGCGGTTTTTGGTGTCCACCTTTTTTTTTTTTTTTTTTTTTTTTTTTTGTCGCTGAGAAATGCTTTATGCATTACCGCTCGTGGGGGACGAGACGGGGTATGTGGGACTCCTGTCGGAATGACAGTATACCCACTAAAACTCAGCGGTGTTCCGACATCGCCGTGATGGAAGGGCCATGGGAAACCGGCTCAGCCTTTACATCCACAACCCTCCCGGCGCATGCCCGCCTAGCTGGCGGGCCCCGCATGCCCCCCAGGTTGGGGGGCAACGGGAATGGCCGGGAACACCTGGCCATTCCCGTCCGACACTGGTGGAGGCCTGTGCAATACAGGCAAGGGTGCCCCCGCATCCGTTGCCTGCTGGCCTCCACCTGGGAGGAGTCGGAGATGACTATCAAATTGACGTCTTCTTCTACCCCTCCTCCGCCTTCGGAGCGGCGCCGCGTGAGGATCGTCCTCCCGCGCGCGCTCTGCCGACTCCTTCTGGGACATGACATGTTCGCAGAAGGAGGCGACTGCCGCCCAGGACCTTTCATTCCCCAGCATGGCGTTGACCAAGCCGGGGAGTGAGAGATCCGGTCCTATCGCCGCGATGAGACCTTGGCGCATCTCGGTCCACGACGGGCACACCTCGAGGGTGTGCTGCGCCGTGTCCTCCACCGCACCACAGTCGTGACACGACGGTGTCTCCTCCCGTCCGATTCGGTGCAGGTACGATCCGAAGCAACCGTGTCCGGACAGCACCTGCACCAGACGGAAGGAGAGGAACCCGTGCGACCGCTCGAGCCAGTCTCGCAGGACGGGCCCAATCGCGTCGAGGGTTCGGCGGCCGAAGGCTGCGGTGGCGAGCTCCCCCGTCCAATGGACGACGATGGCGTCCCTCGCCTCCCGCCGGACGGCCTCCCGCTCTTCCGGGGCTGGGCGTTCTCCTCTCGCCCTCCGCCCCGCCGTCCATTCATATACTCTGGCGAGCACCCACGCCTCGAGTTCCCAAGGAGGGGTGCCGGCCAGAGCACATGCTGCCGCGAAGCCCACCGTGCGGTAGGCCCGCTGGGCTATGACCCTTTGGGGCGCCCGCAAGGCGGCGGCGTTCTCCCTCCTTCGGAGGGAGTCCTCCCAAATAGGAGCCCCGTAAAGGGCCATACTCCTCAAGATGCCGGCGTAAAGTTGCCGGCATCGCGCGCTGGGCCTCCCCAAGTTGGGAAGCAGCCACGAGAGTGCGCCTGCGGCCTTCAGCAGGCGCGACGACAGCCCGCTAAAATGCGGACCGAAGCGCCACCTGCTGTCGAGTACAAGGCCCAGATACTTCATCTGGGCCTTTACCTCAATTCTGACGCCCTCCACGAAGATGTGGGCGTCAGGTGGGGGGCGCTTCCGAGGTCCGTGGAAGAACACGGCCTCGGTCTTGTGCAACGCCACCGTTAAACCTAGGCGGCGGATCCTCCCCGCGACCAAGGATCCGCCCGCCGAGGCCAAGTTGGCCGCCTCCCTGAAACTCCCCCCCCGGGCGGTGAGGAGAGTGTCATCCGCATAGCAGATGACACTCGTGCCTCGGAGGAGAGTTCCCCGCAAGAGCCAATCATAGGCTATGTTCCAGAGGAGAGGTCCTATGACTGACCCCTGTGGCACGCCGGCCTCAACGGCGTATCGCCGGACTTGGCCAGTCCTATTTATCAGGACGATCGCCCGATCCTCCAGGTAGCTGGCCAGCAGATTCTGGATGTATCGAGGGACTCCGTGGAATCGGAGCGCCTCTAGGATGGTGGAATGGGGGACGGAGTTGAAGGCATTGGCTATGTCGAATGACACAGCCAACAATCCGTCCCCCGCCTCCATCGCCCCCTTCACCTGGCCCTTAAGAAAAGCCAGCGCGTCCACCGTGGAACGCTCAGCCCGAAAACCGAACTGAGCGTCCGACAAGTCCGGCCCGATACTCCGCAGATGCCTTTTTAGGCGGGCAGCGATTAAGTATTTAACCCTACAGTGCACAAATAACTCTTCAGTCGTTTTTGTAAAGGAAGGCTCGGCTAAAATTAATGGATTGTTGTAATCTCGAAATGCTACGATATTTTAAAAGTTAAATAACGATCAATGTATTTTAGTTAAGTAGTTCCTGTAAAAGTTTCTAAAAGAAAAATAAAAGGGCTACCATTTGAATTAACTCGAAATCAGTGAAGATCCGGATAGATATAGATTCAACTTTCAATCAACAACTGTTATACTAGGTAGGTATATAAACTGAGCCTTCATAATCAGCCTATAATGCCCACTGCTGCTCCTCTCATCGAGAGGGAGTGGGCTGTAATCTACCACGCGGGCCCAGTCCGGGTTGGTAGATGTCACATGTCTTCGAATTTTTGGTTCTAGGACATGCCGGTTTCCTCACGATGTTTTCCTTCACCATTTTGAGAGCAGTGGTGATGAAATTATTGACACAAAGTAAAGCGCCTGTCTGGGTTCGAACCCACGGCCAACAACTCGTAAGTCGGGTCCACTGGGCCACCACTGCTTAGCCTTAAGCTATTTCAATCTCAAAATATAATTATCTTATCCTTATGCAAGTTGCAAGTACAATTGAACCGACATTTATATTTACAGTTTATGAAAGGTGATTGTAATCTCAGTCGACGGACCAACTCTTTGAAGCGTGTCGACTACCGTAATATTTTTTACTTAAACTAGCGGTCATAACGTGGATATTAAAAAAGTTGTTTTATACTGAGATAAGGCCGTCTATCTCGTGATGAACCGGGAACTAAAGTAGCTCTTTGCTGTTTAAGGGCGTGTGAACGAAGATTTGAATGCTTTACAGTTTTTAGGGTGAAAAGGATTCGTGTTTTTAAATTGCAAAGTAACTATAATATTATTGAATTTTTCTTTCGTCTAAAGTGTATGTGTAAATGCGTGTCGACTTAGTTAAATGAATCTTAATTAACTTAACGAATAATTAGCGCTTACTATAATCATGGAATGTTTCCTCAAAATCGATAGAGATATATAATGTAGTGTGTATCTTGTGGTTGTGCAATACATCCTTTAAGATAAAATTTTTCAACCACCCAGAAGCTTACAAAACCTTCAAAGTTAATGTTAATAAATGTCATATTTCATTTGTCATCTAGAAAAGTATATGCTTGGAAAAATCCACAGCCAACCGGATAATTTACCAATAAAGAAGTAGGCACAACAATAAGGCCTTGTACACGTTAACGCAGGTAGAGCTGACACAAGGCTCACTTACATATGTACAAAGAATTAACAGACGTACATGCATGCGCGTCAAATAAACAGATGTCACCAACACAGCTCTCTTAACGAAATATCGGATTCTCACGGTCGAAGCTGATACGTATTCGCGGCCGAGACTGATATAGGTTATAAAATGGAGGAGATGAAAAAATGATTACATTTTTACGTAGATTGCAAGTTAAGCTGACGAAAGGTAGAAAATAAGGAAGCCAGGACTTAAATGACAGAACAAAATATTAGTCAGAGACACAAAATAAGGTTAAAACTGGAAGCTAACCAAAACATAGGGAAGAAAAGCCAAAGCAAGGCATGTGATGACAAAAGACGATGCGACACATTGGCAATTATTATTTTTACTAATGTTTACTGATATAATAAAGCTGAAGGGTTTGTCTGTTTTTTTGTTTGAACGCGCTAATTTCTGGAACTACCAGTCGGACATAACGCTACGAGCCTTAGGAGCTGAGAAAAAAGAAAAAAAAGTCAGAAATAACGTTAAACGAAAACAAAGTAACATGGCACAGCTATAGGATAGGATAATTTCATGATAAAATAAGAAATTTTACGCGGATGAAGCAGCGGGAAGAAGAAGAAGCTAGTCTACTTAACAAAAATCTTAAATTCAGTGACAGAACGCACAGCCTAAATCGCTGCGTCTAGAAACATGAAATTTTGAACAAGAGTTTCTTATATTTATATCGCAGGATAGCACTTATATTGTTTTTTTTCCTCTAAATGGGTAAATTAGAGGATAAAAATTGTATGTAAGTTTGTCATTGAAATCCCATCGAACGCACGGCTTGTTCAAATAATAGATGATTAGGACAACTTTATTATACTTAACGTTGCATTCCCAATTCATCACCTCATTCTTTTCCTCAAATATATTAATACTCGTTGCGTTCGGTCAGAATATATTATGTTCATTGCGTTCTTTCAGGCCGGAAGTGGGGGAAATCATTTTCTACAGCTACAGTCTACCCTGGTAAATAAATAACACAAGTTTTGTTATAGGCAGCTATAATAAAATCTTCCCTGTTATTCATATTCACCGCATCCATAACATTTGCAAGTGAGTGTATTTCCCGCGTAGCTGCGCGTACGCCTCACAACGTTCTATCTGGGTTTATTTATTTAAATATGCGTGAACTGCGCTTGCCAGTGCTCTTTGTCTTGGTACCTTGGTACTAATATAGCCGGCTTCCTGCTCATCTCGGTAGCTTTGTCGTTATTTTGCTTCGAGGCTGTCTTTTTTAATAAGAAAATAACATTTATAACGAAGTAATAATATTTTTTGTCGCGGTTTACCAAATAGAGCGAGACACTACGAGAAGACACGTCCAAATTACATATTTTCCACTTCGCTCCCATTTTAGGCGTCTCATAATTTGGTTTAGGAGTAATACTTGGCTAAATTCGGGCGGGATCTATACAATAGTGAGTTTTACGTCCTAATTAAGAAAGTATTTATGTAAATCGATAAAGTAAAATGCCGATTTCGTAATGTGGCATTCAGGGAATGATTCCAAATACAAAACCGAGAGACACGCAAGCCTCACACAGTTGAAACATAAAATGCTTTGCATACCGAAAATAAAATAAGACGCTCGAAAGACCAATATTTTGAACACGAAACAAATGAGCCAACTTAGATTTGCGAGTAGGCTTTTGTTTTCTCTGGCCCTAAAAACAAATACAATACGGCCCAAATTCGGATATCAGGTCAAGAAATTTGTTAGGCGGGAATTTTCGAAACGGAACAATTGCCTTTGCATTTTGCGTACTTTCTCAGCAATACTCACGTCAGAGATATGCGTTTAAAGGGTTTCTTCGAAACCGTCACGTAAATTAATGAATACAGAGCTTTGTAAGTTGCGCAAATGATCCAATGGTTGCGGTAACTCATCGTGGTTCGCTCGTAAAATCGGCCGCGACAATCATGGTTCGGTTTATGGAAGGAAGGTACGATATATTTCTCTTTTTTCAACTTAGCATCTCTGGATTTGTACCGCTTAATTTTATATGTGTTTTTTTAATTTCGCTGAATGGTGACGTCATTTCAGTTTCAATGAATTTTTTTCATCAGGAGGTTGGATTTTTAAATATGCATCCCATATTGACGTGACAAACGCGACCTAGTTTTAATAAACCATTCCTGAATATTCAATAACTACTTTTATAAATGAGTGTGGTTATGTCCGCTTTAGATATTAAATCATATAAAGTTAAACATTTGAAAATAATTTACATACAGAATTATTTTTGCATGTGAAAACCGCAATGTGTTGTGTGGTCCACAAATTATATATAAAAATAAAACTACCTTAGTCTCGCGAAATTTTGGTCGGGGATGCAGCATACTGTCGGTACTGAAGGGTGGCCAGAAGATTACCACCCGTAGCTAGCTACCACACGAAAATCTTGGCATTTCCGAATACCAAAAGTCCGCATAACGAGACGTTCTTTAGGTATAGAAACCGAGCACTTACGCACTTAACTGCGCGGTATCTTCAGATTTTTTACCGTGATTACCAATCCGCCCCCTTTAATAATTTGATACAGCAACACGATTTGATTTTGATATATCTACAGAATATTAACTTGTTATGTTTTGTATACAGCTAATAACTTAATAGCGGGAATAAACTAAATTACTCTTCGACATTGTTAACGCGGACTTTTTATAGGTTTTTTTTAGCGTCATGATTCAGAGCGGGCATTTCGTCTCCGGGTCATATACCCACAATCGTTTAGCTGTCTTTGTTATTAACCTCAGAACATATTCCTTATATTTTACAACTTATTTTTAAAGCCTCTTAATATCTGTTTAAGTGTTAAGTGTAATGCTGTGTACGAGTAAGTTAAAAGAGCTGAATGATTTCATGGCTAATTAAATTTTCTTAATGAGATATTTGTCATCATGTTTTGAGTAGCATTTTAATATTTATTTCCTTCTTTCTTTCAATTATAGAGTAATGTGGCTTAAGGTTTTGTTTGGCAGTTATGATTAGTCCATTTTTGTAATCTTTTTATCTGCAACCATTTGATCCAAAAATTTAAGTGCCACCGCCCTGAATATAATTTTGAGTGCATTTATTATACCTTTAGTTTCCAACATTAATAAATGTCATTTTCACAATGTCATAACAATACAATCTTTAGCAATATGCATTTGAATGTATTTGAGTCGTGACAACATTCCAGGGTTTCATTGCATCACAATTTACAGCCTTCAACGTATCGTTACCTATTCGCGTGTGTCCCACACCTATAAGCATAAAATCGGCTACGATTATTGCATCCTGGTGAATGTGTGGGTGAATATTATTGGCAGGTCTCCGACACGACAAACGTAAACCTACCATTCACTAGCCGACTGATTTCTGAACCCCATTTGCTTATTTAAATCTACCGTACCGAAGGTTCGTTTTTGAACAGTAGGAGAGATCGTTTTGTGCATGGGATGCTTTAGTCCCCTCTGGATGCAGGAAGGCTCCACAAATAAAATATGTGACTTGAAGGCGACGGCGAGGTGCCGTCGAGATGAGGCTGCGCAAGCTGGTGGGAAAGGGACGGATTGCAGTGTCCTTATAAGTGGGAGTGAGACAGAAGCACGCTTGGCTATCTGGAGAAACGCGAGCACCTCATTTAATCGGTACGCGCTTCGTTTTGTAGGATAAAGGAAAATTTGCGATGCTTTAGATACGTTGGTATTATGCGTGTGGGTGTGTGATAGAACATTACTGCTATCGCTACATCGTCTGTCCAGGGTTCAATCAGTCTATTTAGATGGAATAGAATGCATACGACATACCTTCTATTTACTCAAACAGTTAAGAAATAACCGTAAAGTTTTTACAAGCAAAATTTAACGCGAATATGTAAATGCGTTAACTGACATCTATTCGCCGTGTCATAAAATGTCACAGTGAACGTCTGACGGAGTGACATTAAAAATATCGAATACATAGTTTACATGAAATAGTTAACTAGATCAAATAAGCGTACATTAAAGTATAACTAGGCTAATAAAGTAGTTTGCCTTTACATTTATTAACCTAATAGTTGGCCGCTGTTTTAGTTTATTCGAAGTTACTAAGTGCTTGGATTATTTCTCCCTAATTTTGTGATTTCTCTCTTTAGAATTTAGATGCTTAAGAAGCTCTGCATTTTATAATTATTGCACAATGACATTTGCAATAAAGCCTTAAAAATAAATAACAAGTCCCTACATTTAAACACATAACTGCAAGCCCGCCATTATACCTATCACGGCATATATTTTCACGAGATATATTCAACGTTTGAGGCTGAAAAAATGGGTTACAATGTTGGTCGGCGACGCCCAAGCGATTCATAGCTACACACCACTAAAAATCGTTACATTTCTTCTTGGCTTTCCGGGGCTTTTAGCTGTGCTTACACCATAACCATTAAAAGATGAGGCGGTGTGATATTCAACCTCTATTTTACCCATTCTAGACATCGTTGTCCACAGCTTCTAAAAACCGTTATATAAAATTATAATGTACAAAATATATCAAAATGTATGTCACATTTTTAAGTGTTCTATAGTTTTAAACGCTTACCAACAAACAAAAGTAACTTATTGCCCGATGCCGACGGCCGGGCACAGGTTACATTATTGTCATAAACCCACACTCGGATGCTCGGCGTAACACGACCAAATACAATCATGAGGAAACCGCACTGAATCACTGCTACACCAAGCACCACATAATTTTGTCGGGTTACCAGTAATGATATGTACTGAGAAATCTAAACGTGTCTAGTAATCTTCGTTTCGTTTGTACCTTTACTTATTTTGAGCTTTCGACTTTCAAATGTTAATGAATAGGTTTTGGGTCACAATTTTCTTGTTGCCTACTTCTGCAATCCTGGTCAAGTGGGTTGTTTTACAGTCGTATAAGCTGTAAATTGGCTTTGATGTCACAGATATAATCATAAAGTAAGTCTCTAAAAACTTGATTACATGCTTTATACAACCACTTTATGGCTACCTACGTACGCACATATCTTATACGTTAGTGTTCTGCAGAACCCACTCATACAAAAGCTTCCAGGAAGTAAATGAAATAGTGCAATGAAAATCATAAAACAAAAGTATAATTTCGATTCACATAAGCATGAGGGTTCATATTGTGGCTGTGGCGTTTATTCGCCAAGTCGGCACCATTAGACGACACACAAGATATTAACTACCCGTAGTTGCTTTCATTTCGTCCCTATTCCAGCGTTATGACTGTGTTTTATTTAATATTTTACTAGCCTATTAAATTGTTTCCCTTTATCCTAGTTATCGGCCGTCTGGGTGCGCGCCCAGAATTAATTAGGAACACGCTTCCTGGAAAAATCGTACCAGATTCTGTTCAGCAGTTTTCGAAATTTCACTCGGTGGTAAAGTGAAAACCTTCAGATTATAACAGGCATGTAATTATGTGACAACGGAAGCATTTTCTTGCTCATAAAACTCTTTTAGAAAGTGACCAATTATTTGCCTTTTAAAGTGAACAAGATTGCAATATAATCGGGAAACTCGGTAGGCTGACCGGCTGTCGCTATACACAATAAGCACAATAAATTTCACCACATGATTGACGGCTAAGCACACCGTGTGAGAAATAAAGCCATATCATAATTATGTGTCAATCCATGTCCACAACTTAAGTACAAGATAATGTTGTTGTAGTTACCATTTTTGGGTTATCCACCAAATAAAGGGCTTGGGTTAACAAAGAGGTCGGATCAATGGTACGGATGCATGCTAATGTGGGATAAATACCGACGCATAGCTTGTTGTCCGACCCACGCACACAGCTACCAACACAACATCCAACAATGTCTGTGTGTGTACGAAAGCTGGAACGCACACATGCGCAATTTTGCTAGGGTTGAACATAATTTTGCGAAATTAATTTTGTGAGCATATGTAATGTGGTGGTGGAAGATAGTGATAATTTATCTGTTGGGTAATCATTTTTGGTGCTTAGGCCGTTTAAAATGTTGGACTGTTGATGTAAGGATTGAATCATTACAGCCTATAAGCGTCTACTACTGTAAATGATCTTGAAAGAATTCTAAAACAGACAGTTGTACACAGAATTTGGAGGCTATCGTTTTTGGCTGGCGATGGCGATCCGATCTACTGTTGAACAATCGATCGATGGATCAATTAGGACGTCCAAGCCGATTCGATTGATGAGATCTAGATCAAACCAATTTACAAGCGAAATTTTACCGAAAACAGAAACACGGATATTAGAACTAAGCAATCTCAAAATTAAACCAGAGCTTTAGGTACAGTGCTTTAGGTATTTCTTTTTGTAGATTTGAAACCAAAATATAAATTTTCGTTCTCGAAGGTTTACTTCTTCCAAACTACACATGTACATGTTCTGGCTATTGTGTTGTGTTGCGTATGAACTGATGCCAAATACCATACCTTGCTATTTAAAGAAAAACTGTTAAGATTAGGTAAACATTATACGCTGACGTAAGGACGTCCTAGATAATTGTTTACTAGAACTTTGTCTCGTACAATATGCCCTTGTTTCATATTGTCGCAAGATTTTCCTCAACTCATGTCATAGCTGTATCACCGGCATTGAAATATTAATAACTTCGACGACGAGTCACTGAAATAGATAGAGCCTTTTTGTTTTTCATGCTTTATTTTTATTAACTATTACAGTTTCAGGTGAAAAAATTATTAACCGAATATAATACAATAAGTCTTTGGCAGCCAAAGCTTCTGTACTGTGTCAACCCTGAAAATAATCGTGTAAAATGGATTACTTATAACAAGAAAGTAATTGTTTTTGTCAAATATAACTAATATTACTAATAATTTTAATACAAATTAAACTTGACTTATTCTTAAGTAATTTATGAACTAATTAAAGACAAATTTTGGCTCATAAAAAAGGATTAAGATACTCGCAGATGACATGATTGCAGTTTAAAATTTCTTGTGTGGCATATGGCAAACGCTTAATACAAGAAAAGCTCAGGTAACATACGCGATTAAAACGTCTAGAACGACATCCATAGCTAGCATGATACAGTAATCCTTTTTAAAACCCCAAACAAAACCTGCAATGCAAAAGAAAAACAATTTTATTTAGTTTTTTACGTTTTTAAAGATGCATTTAGTAACTCACGTCGCCAACCTTGTGGATTTACTTTTTTATCTGTTTTTGAGGACACACATTGCGATTTAACAACATCAAACTTAAGGTCCTGTTGTCATTATTTTTTTACCTGTGAGTGGGGACTTGTGGTGGATAGGTGCCTTTTTGTTCTGACCTGACCTTGATAGAGAGGTAGCAAAGACAATAATGATAATGGTTTGTCACACATGCATTTAGATTGCTAGTGGGCTACATTATGTGGACGCGACACTTTCAAGTTTAAATGAGGGCTGATTTCTAAAGATATATGCATAGAACAAGTGCAGCAGGACAATAAGTAGGTAAAATAGTTATAAAACTAAAACAGGAAAATTCTGTAAACTGAGCAGTATGAACAAAATGCTTGGCCATTGAACTTTAACTCCAAGTTATTCAAACCCTCGATACATAAACAACAGCAACTATTTATTATAGGCAAGTGCATGTAGATTAGCGCGTGCAAGACAACACCGATAGCACATAATCCACAACGGTGAACGTGCAAAACAATAAATAGCGTGGTCGGCGCCACTTCTAATTTCCTATGCTCTAGGCGCGTTTGATCCTGAATCGCGATTCCGTATTCCCTGGGAGTCCGGGGTCAGCGAGCTGGCTAGCCCGGGAGGCAAACCAGTTTTAAACATTTCAATATCACACCCAACCTGCAATAAAGTGTATACAATAAAGTTTACAATTTATTTGTCACACCTCTTTATGTTTTTCTGAGATGAATTTTAGGGTTTTCTGATTGAGTCTTTGGACGTTGTGATGCAATACTTTTATTGAATAACTAGCTATGCCTCGCGGATTCACCCGCGTAAGTCTCGATTCCGTGGGAATATCGGGATAAAAAGAATGCTATGTCCTAATCCAGGTCATGGTCTACCCATGTGCCAAAGCGTAAAAAACAAACAAACTCACTTTCGCATTTATAATTATATAGTTAGGATTACGATATTTTTTCGGTGTCATTTTCAGTAGGTAAATGAGTTTTTCTATTTTTAGCACTACTTTGTTGTTCTTTCATAAGACTACCTACATCATTATAGAAGCATGTTTAAACCATGTCTATAAAATATCGTGCTGCTTGTCGTATTACTGTCTGATAAGAGTTTCAGTATTAAATTCAGTCATAATATCAAAATATGAAGCAAAGTTCTAAGCTTAAAGATTCTCTTATACCTGCGGAACAAGTGTACCGAGAACAGTAAAATTGATATGGAACAGCTTACAGATAAATGCGAATTTATTTTATTTAAAGCGGAACTACTGTGAAAGTGCGCTACTGCTGTGCATCAGGTCCTGGGTTCGATTCCCGTGTTGGGCAAAGTGTTATTGGGCTTTCCATCTGGAATTTCTCAGTATCAGCGCAGAGTCTGGATTTGTAGCTGTTTGATGGCAATAAACTCGACCTCTATTACATGAGACTTAAACATAACTGGCCAAATGTGGAACTACTTGGTACACCTCTGCCCAACCCTTTTAGGAAACAAGCCGTGATGTTATGTGTGTGTTATGTAAAGTAAAAAAATATGATTCTTCTTCCTAGTCTTATGCTAGGGACTTATTTTCTCAGAGGTCTTAGGATTATAGAAAGCTTGCAATATCGTATCCAACATGATATGAGTTTCGTGGAACTAAATACTATAAGCTGATCTCCAGATTAGATTAGCTAGCTAGCTTTCTATCAATTGATGAGATCAATCCAGGAATTAGCAATGAAATTCTTTGACATCCACAGAATGATCATGGAGGACTGCATACATCCGAAGTCGAGGATCATACACCACTAATGTCAATTGGCTATTGCGTAGAGATTGTATCATGTAAAATCTGCGCTCTCTGTTACCGCTTCAACTAAAATGAGAGCCCTACCAGACGGGATGCATTAATAACCGCTAATTTTCTCGTACCCATTCGCGATTCAATAAGTGCTCGAAATGATCGGCCACAAATTAATTACTAGTACCAACACAATGATTACTCAGTGAATGTTTGTAGACCCTACAACTATCTCTCATAGTTTGAAGACTGTTGATGTTATTAAACCCTGGTCATTTCCAAACCAGTTTTTATTGTTCATATAAAATTTGACGCCTTCGTTGTTTTACGATAGATCTAAGAAACGTTGTATGTAAATTTTGTTTGCGTCTGATATTCGAACCTCAGTACCTGCGACCTCTATGACCATAAGCTAACCGTCTGCACCGTTACACTGCAGACATTCTCATGTTCCTATTATTTTGATCTATTTGTTTACATCAGTATAAACCTGAGAACAGTTATTTTGAATTTCAACATTTATTTCTCAAGACTAATAAGGTTCAACAGACTTTTGAATTGTAAAATTTTATTCTATCTACCTACTCTTTTTAATTCTGGCACGTGTATGTCTGCTTCCATTTTTTACTCAAGCAATACCGTTGTACCTACTACTGTTCTGATTGTGGTTCTATTGTTGGACTATTCAATATAGTTTAGATTTGACAGAGGAGCATCGATTTTGACCTATCAAATAAATTATGAAGACTGCGCGGTAAAAACATTGGTAGAGTCCGTCAATATGGAGACAATAATGACGAAGGAACATCGATTTTGACCTATCAAGGAAATTATGAAGACTGTTCTTGACACCAGCTTGCGCGGAAAAAACATAGTCTTGGAGTTCGTCAACATGGAGACAACAATGACAAATGTAAAGAGACACAAATGACAATGGTGTCGTCTCGCCGCGTCCACGATTCGATAATAGTGAATAAACACGGCGATGAGTTATCGGCGGCAATCTCGGGTCGTCGGCCGCAGTACCGTTCCACTTGCCCCTGGACGACGAAACTAACGACGACGACGTAGGACGCTCAGGGGCAGCCGTGGATGTGGTATTGTTGAAAGCTGTGAGTTTGAGTCGTAGATTACAATGTTAACAAGAATCAAAAAAAATTGTTTTAATTTTAACAAACCTGCAAGCGACGACGGCAACGTATCTGGTTGCCAACGACATTTTACAATCTAATATTTTTCTATGAAAGTAATAATTGGGGTAATCTAGCTCAAGTTTTATTAAAAAGAGTTTCTTAGGAACTGGAAAACATACACATAAAAAAGATAGCACCAAGTCTACTTTAAAGATTATAATGACATTAAAAAAAGTAAAAATAATTTTAATGTCAAGAACCTCTATTACTAATTCTAGACCACAGCAATAATATTATAGTTATGAGTCTTTATAATTGAAATGTCAATAAAAACTGTAGTTTTCTACAAACTGATGTAAATATTAGTACCTACCTATTATTTAATAATGAAAAATACAGTCACATTAATAATAAAATCAACTGGAAATATTGGTGAAGTTATCCGACTGAAATTGAATATTGTCTCTTTTATGTGCATAAAGCCTCGTGCAGACTGGCGCGACGCGACAGCGCGACGCGACACCAGTCATTGTTCTACCGTGAAATTTTCTTAGAAATTGTTTTATTAGAATCGCGTCGCGCTGTCGCGCCGCGCCTGTTTGTACGAGGCTTAATGAGTCACTTTCAAAGTAAGGAATGCCGTATCTACCAGCCACGATGTTCAACATACCTCACAGTTTTCACTATTAACGCTCATAGACAAATTCCGACGTGACTATTCCGCTAATCAAATTTTGTAACTGCGGTATTGTAACCATTAGTTCTCGAACCTAAAGTTTTTTCAGACGCCGACAATTATGTGTTACCGTTAAGTAGGAATAGACTGTTGCCCCGAACTCATTCGGACATTTAAAATAATACGGTGTGATGAAATAAAATCACTTTGTACGAGTTCAAAAGTAATACTTCGGTAAATTTAATCGGTGAAAGCGTGGCATCCGTTCTTATATCCATCCCCTTTTGATGTGGATCATAAAGATTAGTTATGGATAAAATTAGCACCTCGTTCTATTCGTAATTTACCTTGTAATGATTAGATAAGTTCGTTCTGGCTATTTATATAAATACGTTTTGAGGCCAAGTTTGAGGAAATAATTTATATATAGGCTTTTTTCTTTTTTTGTATTTACCGTTAAAATCTTATTTTGTCGTATATTTTTGCGTTAGTCTGTATTAAATGATTTGTTGTTGTTATTTGGCTCATGCTGTCCTATTGTTGGGCGAACGCTTTCCTTTGAGTTGTTTATTTCTTCTTATTGGCAGCTTGTCACGTGTTTCTGTTAAAGGCCTTGTAGTCGTCTTACCAACTTGGTTGTCCACCCCGATACTGTCTATTAGAGCCTTTGTGGCATGATCATTTATGACAGTTATGCTTCGAAAATGTAGGTATTTTAGTAGAAATAATAGATACATTTAAACGACAATGTGACAAATAAAATTAATGTTTTTTTTTCTTTCTACACAGCACTGACAACATAAACATATTTCCTGTTTGATTTTAATTAATGCTACCAAAAAATCGAGTAGCAAAACAAACAGGGTGTTAAATAATGAATTTGAAATTTAAATTTTGACCGTGTGTTAAGATTATGAAGTAAAAACATGCAAGGTCTGTAATATTAAAGATTTTGTGTATTTTTACTGCGTAATTTATTTTTTACTTGAAAGAATTAAATAATGTAGTTGGTTAATAACTTATGAACTGACAGTATGATCAATTTTACTGCAAGGATACTGTCGTGTTTCCCCCTGAGCGCTCGCGCAGTTTGCCCATGAAATCTTTATGTCTATTGTTTAATGTTCATTTAAAGGTAAATTGCAGCATAAATTGTTATTCAATTGGTAAATTATAATCATAGATTATATAACTAACTTAACCTCAATGTTGAATTATCTGGTTGGTATAATTATATTTTTGCTTTTTATTGTGTTCGTGTTTGAAAATGGGGTTTTCTCGGAAATACAAAATTCTTATTCTACCGATTAATGTAATTAATGACACACTTATTATAAACACCAGTGGTACTGGTAGCAAAAACATGATTAATTACAAACAAAAATAGTAAATCGACTGTCAAAAATAAAAGTAGCTATACTCAGTATTTGAATTAAATTGTCAATATATTTTTTTCTGTCGATTTATCTAGAGTTTCGCGTTAAGTGGGCAAACGGAACGCAGCCGTAACTTTACGGTTAGCTCAATCAGATGACGCTGCGCCGGCGCAACGCGGAAATCAATTGAAGTTCCCTTTATCATTTATGGATTGCGAACCCGTGGGCATCACGCTTTAGTTACACAACTTTGATAGGTTATGGGTCCAATTCTTCTGCCTTTTGTTTTCCTTTGTTGAAAAATATGGTAAGAACAACAAATGCTGGCCTGAAAATGTTCCACTAGTAAAAGGCTTCTCTCATTCAGAGAAGAATTGACCATAGACAAAAAAAAAACCTGCTGGATTAAAAAGTACCTACTGTTTACTCAGTCTATTGTTTTTTAACTAACGTAGGTAGGTACTTGTGGCCTAAACAAAACAAGTGAAGAATACAGGTTAATGTGATGCTCGGTGACAGGCTAATAACCCCGCACTTTTCACTTGTTACTTTTGACCTTACACTTCGTCGCTGGCTATTAGCATACATTGTCAGAACAAAATCATCGATGAAATTTTATTTTTAGAGAATAATATTCTTTATTTTACCAGAATAGTTTATGTCCCACACATACACATATTGGACAAAGATCTTGGAGGGAGAGATCTCTTTAAAAAAATATTTTGCCCGATTTCTAAACAAGCCTGCAAATTTTAAACCGAGCTTCTTTTAATCCTGTGCTTCCAACGTACAGGTTCAGAGTCGCCGACTAAATCGAATGTCAGTTATTTTAACACGGCACTTAGAACAAATAAATTAATAGGCAATTACTCGTATGGCACCGCTTTGGGCCAACAATGGGCGCAATAAGAGCCATAAACGTCACGATGTTTGGCGTCCTATGGTGCACGGGCTGATCTGTTAACGAGAACGAAACACGTCCTAGTGCTACTACCACAGAGTAAGCTGTAGAGGGGACTTGACGAAGGGCGAAGTACTTCCGTGTGAGAAAGCAGGGGAGAAAAAGGTGATGGAATTTAAACACAATATTTTTTTGTAAAAATTGTATTTAGTCACAATACCAGGTTGCTGCTGAACATAGTTGATAGGAAATCATAGTTTTTTTAAACGAAACACAAAACTTTTTAACTCAAAAGGGCGAAACCTTGATAATTAGTGTAGGTACCTAATTATCAAGGTTTCAAGCTTTTGATTTAAAAATTTTAAACAAGACTAGTTACGTAATCTTTGGTAAATACAAACACCATTTTTTTTTGAACAGCCTGTCACACTTTTTCCCACTGCCTCTGTAGGTAAGCTAGAATCTACTGTGCAACCACCAGAACGCGCGAAAAAAATATTATGCTTCACATAAATTAACAATACCCACAAATTTTAACGAACTGACAGACATAATTAGCTATCACAACAGACTATAAAAACAAATAGCACCATCGAAACATTTCTACCTACACACACATCTACGTAGCTATCTATTCTACCGAACAAGTCTGTCGAGTAGGGCGACGACAGGCGCGCGCGCAGGTCGGCGCGGGGTCATTGACCGGCCCGTTACGCGGTTACGTAACAACGTAGCTTACGGCTACGCGTTCACGACAACCCCGTAGCAGAGCGTTTACTAATCGCGAACGCTGTAATAATTGTAGGTAATTATTTATTTTTTGTATGCAAGTGATTTTTTTTTGTCTTTTTTGGAATAACGTTCTATTGTATTTTGGAATTTATAAAAATAATTTTAGGCACTTATTTCATCGTACGTGAAAATATATAACCCCGTTATTTAAATATGTGTAAAAAAAACTTATCAATAACTTGTTACGAACACGGAAATTCCAAAGTAATTAGTGGGTGCATTATTTTTGTTAATGAAACCATATTAATGTAACGACTTTCCGGATCACGTTCATTTTAACAGTTAGATTTATTTCTAGCTAATATAGATGGAATTTATCGTCAGACCATATTCCTGGAGTTCCGTACCTGCGTATTTGGAGTCCTGATGTAAATCTGGAAGGCAAATATGGTATCAATAGCTTCTCTCCTGAAATCTCAGTCACTGACTTCAGCATCAGCAACTTTCACGATCGATCCAAATCTATACCGTAATAAGCAGATATCTACGACGTGATGATAATGGCTCTTAGCAAGAAGGCTCAAGGTATATAGGCTCTTATAACTAAAAAAAGGAAGAGAATCGTTCCTACTCACCATTAAAGCCGGTTTCATCTTCAGCAACTTTTTCTTCTTCTGATAAAACTTATTCTCTACCACGCTGAGCAAGCTAAAAATTTACAAAACTAGGACCCCAATTGCGTAACATACTTAATCACAATTCGAAGGAAATTGCTAATCTATTGCCATTGTAAGTGTGTTACGTAATAAACTCTGCAGCACCGTAATTACGTAACACAGTTTCAACCACAATCCGAGAGTTTTGGATGATATTTCTAACCCATTGCTTTTTAAAGCTAGGTTTAATAAAGTAATAAATAACACAATGAACGTGGCTACTGTCAAAATGAAAGAAAATGCGATCAATTGTCTTTTTATGTCTGTTACGCAATTACCCCGCAGGTATAAGAAATTAAGAATGTCAATCTTAACGTGCGGTATCAATTTTCTCGGGTCACCGATTCGATACAAAAATCTTACGGCTTCTCGGATCAACTCTATGGACATGCCCCGCCATCTATCGGTCACTTTACGTACAATATTTTGTGTGTTTGAGTAAAAATTATCAAAAGACGCAATGCTAATTACTTCACAACGCTTGTTATGATATAATGGTTACTTTTACCGGTTCTTAGCTATTTTTGTTGTTTAAATTAATGTTAATTCAATATGTTTGTACTTATGTAACGAGGCCCCGGAAATAGCGATTTATGATATAATTTGGGAATCAGTAACGATTATTGATGTTTGATGATTGTTCTTCTTATTCGTGTGGTTTGTGACTAACCTGGTGTCAGAGTTTTTATGTCGCCCATGGGCCTCTGACTTGGCTTCACATGCCGTCGAGAAATATCTCTCAGACATGACTCCTTTCCACACTTTTTATTCACCGTTTTTGAAGCAAGTGATAATTATACGAGTACGCACATAAATCCAGAGTCAGAGGTACGTGCCGTGGGTTCGAACTCGAGACCTATGACTTGGCAGTCCGACGGTCACACCATTAGGCTATCACTGCCCTAATGATCTACTCGTAGACTAAATATTATAAAAATATAAAATTTGTTTGTTAGTAAGTTTGTATGTAGGGCGTAATCTCCGGAACTACCAGTCGGATTTGAAAAATTATTTTTGCTTCGGATATTCCAATTCTCGAGGAAGGTTATAGGCTCGCGGACGAAGTCGCCGGAAGAAGCTAGTTGTTGACAAAGTTAGACTGGTCAGGTTTAGCCTTCACTGTTTTTCGATTCATTTTTCGCAATCATCATTCTCCTGCCCTTGTCTCCTGCTCCTGTCTTTTTCTTCCCAACTTCTCTATCAGTCGTCATCTCGGTAGTCACTCCTTTTCCAGCCATATCATTTTTCACACAGAATTTACTCTAAAAATAGACTGAACTGAGTAATATAAGGACCATATTGCCTTGATCACCATACTCAGCTTACTGATTGTTGATCACCGACGCTAACTGATTGTTGTTGATTGATTATGGTTATAGCTTAGGTACTTACCTACAGGAAGATGTTGCCTTTTACGTCACCCATGGGTATGACGAGGAAATGAAGATAGGCAATAATTGTAATCCGGAAATATGCATATCGCTTTCTCTTCCCCGTGACAATACGATCAACTCAAGAATAGTACATGTTCAAGTAGCCGGTCAGTAAGTTGGATAGCGGTAGGTACTGAACTTCAAGCAAGCCATCTTGGGGAATTCCGCCCCGTGGCAGATTGCCTAAGGGCCCGATCACACTTACCATAACCATACCACAACGACACCACGTAGACGGGCACTTTGTATGAAAATGAATAGTTTATTCCCACGTACTACATTTGGCCGTCAAAATCAACCATGTGGGCGATACCGACCACATCAAGGCGACGTCGCAGCCACAACGCAACCACAAAGTTCCGTCGATGCGACGACTTTGTCACAGCCGCTCATCTGCCTGCAAACACTAGCACAACGTAACTACATCGCAACTACTAACGACAACGCAACTGCAAGAAGTTGCAGCGACGCTATTTACGTGCTTGCCCACATTTTGTCGCTGCGATGTGGTGTGCTTGTGGTACGAGAGGCCTCAGATGCATTGGACGTAATATAGTATCTGCGCATTTGATACTCGCAGCATTTATCTTAGTAATCATGTTTTATAAATTGTCGTTTTATGCATTATTATCGGTGCAAGTATCTGATAAAAAACACAAATATCGAATACAGTATGTACTCGTATTTCGTGTTAACCCTACAGAGGGAAATAATTAAAAGATACAAATATGAACAATAAAACAGTCTCTCGAATGTTAACATCTTAACCATCGCTTGTTTCGCTGCCCAACAATCACGTTTTCCTACATCTATTTAATTTAATTAATTTCACAATTCACACACTGAGTGCGGATGGGATGAAAGATGTTTTTGCGTTAATTACTTTGAGTTATTACATCCATTCTTTGTTCACTGTTACTGTAAGCCGTTGACTTCATTAACAACTAATTAATGTACACACGATACGAATCTAATCTCTTTCTGTTTGTGTATACGTTAATATTGCACTAAACGAATGTTGAGCATAAATTATGAAACTGTTGTTTTAACTGATTGTTTTATCGTGTTAATCTATATAACTACTGTAGTTTTGTTAGATTTAAACCCTGATCTACATAACTGAGCCGTGTAACTGTTATCGAGTTTGTAACGTTTTCACGCTTGCGTTTTACAGCCGTTAGTTTTAATATTTTGACAACTTTATATTACCATGTTTTGACATGAGCGTTTATACAGAAAGTGGGCAACGTCGTAAATAGCTGTCAAATATTTCGCTGTTTTGATTAATTTGGCAATATTACTGTATGGAAATAAGACATATGGCTAACAAGTGAACTAAAATATTGATTATGAAATGCAATTATTAATATCGTAACAGCGAATATTTAGTTTTTGATGAAAAATAAAAATTTGGTTCCTTTCCAAATGCCTTTTTTAAACCTAAAACGGTTACAACATCAAGTTCTCTAGTTAGCCATATTTCTTATTGCCATACAGTAATTTTGCCAAATTTTTTGCATGAAAAAAGGTTTTGTAGCATCACCATCATAATGAACAATAAAAATCTTTATTTATTACGTACACCAAAGATCTCGTTTTAACTCGAATATAGTACGAATTCACCATTCGTCATTCCGGTTTGGCAAGTGTTGATCTGCGAAACTTCAATTTAAATTAATGTACGTACTATGATTCATACAAGAACCGGTATGAATTAATTCAATGTATCATTTATTTTTAATTTGTTTTTAAAAACACTCATAGCGCTTTATTTGTTTGTTTAAACGTGAATGATCTGAGCATAAATTGTGGGCCAACTGACGCATTCATCATTTCGTCCCTTTTATTAAGACAGTGGACCAGCCGACTCAAACTATTATGGGGATCAATAGCGGATACAATGGGATTGTAAAAGGGGGCTCATATTTTGTTATTCACAAAAAAACTAACTCTTCCACGGGCACCCTCTTACACGTCCACGGCGTACTTATTTTATATTGTTCTACTTTGTATTAAGAGCGAATATTGTCCAACAGGATATTTTTGTTGTTCACGATGTCAGGAAAAAATCATATTTTTTTCCGAATCAGACATTTAACCTTATACCTAGCAAGATAGGGTTTAAATTCGCGCTGTAAGTTGAGAAGAAAGCTTTTACATCATCTAGTAACGTGTATTGATTGAAGAGACTCCCGTTAGGTTTTTACATAATATCTGTCTTCAATAGGGGGTGGCAGTACATGGATGTGAGCTACACTTTATATTTGCTGTTTTGTGTCATTTTTATGGGTATTTTGAACTCAGTTTGTTTTTCCGGTTGGAAGGGAACGTATATCATTTATTTAGTTACGATATCCTTTCAAATAAAAGGGTAATTTGTTAACAGATTTTCCATACATCCCAAACAAAGCAAACCACAACACCAAAAATACTATATGTTATGATTTGATGTGTGCCTTTTGAACCAACAATAATTAAATAGGGATGTAGACTAAAAATGTTGTTTTTGTCCTTCAAATAGTTAAAAAAAAAAACATTGGACACGCATTTTTTATTTTTTTTACGTAATCAGAAGATTACGGCAATACTTAGAGTTAAAATGTGACGTAACGAGCCCCCACTCCCCAACTTTAATGCGTTTTATCTAAATCATTTTTTATTTCATTTAATCATTTTTTACAGTCTACGTCCTCATTGTTTAATTTGGCGATGATGAATCATTGCCAGGTAACCTTTCACTTGCCTGGCCAAGTTAAATATTTCTTAAACGTTCTGAAAAACTTCCCTTCTCGTACAGTTTTCCCGCCATCTTATGGTCCTAGGCAGAAGCTTCCCTTCCAAACGCAATGCAACCGGCGTCCGTCCGGTCATACGCAGTAATATTTATAAAACCCATAACATTAATATGAGAATGTTGAAATTTAGCAAGTCCAACACATAAATACCCTCAATGACGTTGATTATGGCCAACGCGAGGGCGCCAGCGGTCCTCCGCGCATTTTTTACCGCCCCTTTTATTTATTGCAACGAAGATTGAAAGGGGACTGCGAGATGATTGTGACGGCCCTACAACGTTGCATGCGTGCCGAATGGGTTGAAAAATATTTGTAGACATATAATAAAATAGTTATGGGACTGACTGACGACGCAAAGCTTAAAGCACTGAAGACAGAAACTGATGATGGAGTTTCTTAGAGGGTAAGGGGTAATAAAGAGTGATTTTGAAAAATTCAACCCCAGAAGTAAAATGGGCTGTGGGCGTCAATTTGAAAGCAGGTACAACACGTATAACATAACATTTGGATTCCTGTAACAGGCATTGAAGTTTGTTTGACCAATCAACGGTTTAGTTCATATATGACATCCACACGGACAAAGTCACGGACCAAAGCTAGCTTCTTATATTGGCAGGTAGGTACTATCGCGGACAATGGAGCCCGACCAGTTTTCGACCTTATTGCTTAGGCAATAAGGTCGGTCAGGCGCCGGTGTCTACGATAGTACATAGCTATACGTACGACGCGTGCGACAGATGCATGAGATGCGTGCGTTACGTGGTAATATTTTAATACCGCTGCGGTGACTTCGTTAGTGGTAGTTATAAGCTTTGATCTGTTTGGAGATGAATTACTTTGTAATTGAATCGCTTTTTTTATTATATGATTAGGGGTAAGGGTGCCGGCCGGGTGACTCATGTTAAATGTTGAGCATTTTGTTTTTTTTGTCTTGTACTTGTTTGAATAACTGTGATGAATGAATGAAATGAGGAAGTGCGACAGGTTAGACGAGTAGACGCAGTTAAAGTAGGTAGAAAGGACTCTTTGAGTTGACTGCGAAAAGATCTTTAACATTAAATCATGCCTTTTATGTGCAAAAAAATATTTGACTTCGATTTCTGACTTTGATTCTCAGTGATATATGAAGACGTGTAGTAGCAACCACCACATTTTACCTTTGTTCTTCTTATTCTGATACAAGTACTGAAAGTTGGCTACCAACTTACCACCGTATATTTTTCCTTGTCCTTTGCAAGGTGAAACAGCTCAGCAGCGCTCTTGACTTCGCTCCGGTCCACTCGCGAATATTTCTTAACCTTTACTTTTGCATAGTATGGGCTTCTCCATTGCAGCCGCGAAAAGCGATATCCTTCTTAAATTCACAATTTGTTCAATAAACTTTATTTAATAATTACTTATTTTAATCACTACAAATAAACGACAAAAACACAAATGAACATGTAATCAAACCTGTTAATCCGACAATCTGCAAAATCAATACGTTGTATCAAAGTACCTATAAACGGGGTGCACTTTCCCAAATTTATGTACCGAGGGTGAGTCCCCATAAAGTTCACATGTGCAATAACGAGTCGGCCAGTTTAAACCGCCGATATTGCTCCTATGAAATATTGATGGTTTCAGAACGAAGGTACACCATTATCATGTCAACTAACGTACTGGTTGGGATTTATTTTTATGTCTCCATTCAGAGTCGTGATTGGATAGTTAGTTCGTCTAGTTTGGAAGATAATTTGCAGTTTTAGTAAATAGGTGATATAGAAGGTTTTGATTTGTGTAAAATAGTCTTCTGTGGTATTTTAAAATCCATAAGTTGTTTCTATCTTGATTAGGGGATCATTATAATGTGTAGTGTACATTAGGGCACACTGGTTGTCAAAAGATTGAGCATCACAATATTTCTTTGTTTTTTTTCACGAGTAGAAGAAATGATTTTTCTATTATTTTCTGGAAATCACTTTGGTTTTTCAGATTGTCTTTTGTTTTTAATCACATTCCTTCAGTTTTTCGTTATAAATAATAGACCACTATTACCCACAATTGAAGATTATTTACTACCAATGCTTACTGATTCTATAACATATGTATTATTAATAACAAACTAACAAGCTTCATTTATATAAGTTATATTATGTTATTATTCAAAATGAGTTAGTACCCTAAACAAGTTAGCGTGTTTGGTGCGAATACATGTTTCATGCGAAGTGGCTGGGGCGATACAGGTTTCAAATGCCAATACTGCTCTGCCTGAATGAAATATAGAAGCAATGCGCGCATAGATCGAGCAACGCAGAAGCGGCACACCGTATTTTCAACTTACGCGTGCAAGAATTGGTAATTAAAACTTTGTCGTTGTTTTGTGGAGCAGCTTATTTTGTAATAGCTTCTGCTGCGACTTTGTCCGCGAGCCTATAACCTTCCTCAAGAATTGGGCTATCCTATGCAAAAATATTTTTTTCAAATCCGACTGCTAGTTTCGGAGAAGCCCTACATACAAACATACAAACAAACAAATTTTACCCCTTTATAATATTAAGTATTGATAACGAATAAAGACAAAAAATAAATAAAGAAAAAAATACAAAAAGCCACCTGTCTGTCTTTCTGTAATTATTTGTCTTTATTTAGCTCAAATGATGAAGTCTGTGAGGATCAGATTCAGGTACGTCTGCCCATTGAAACGAGTGCTTCTATGGTCCGTTCCAAAAGTACTGATGAAAATGTAAACAAATGGATCATAAAGAGTTGTAGTATTAGTCATTCAAATTGTTGTGCAACTTACAAATTGAATGCTTTGATTTTGAATACTTAAACCCAGAATTCTCATTTTAAATCACCTTAAGATGTTTTTCATTTGACAATTTATTGAGGTTAATTTTATAAGCTCCAATTTTCGTCGATGATTTTTCAATCAATTTTCTAATTAAATATGTTTTTCATCAATAATTGTTGGAAAAAGCGGTGAGATATAAAGTTGCAGATGAATGGATAATTTGCTTAAAAATCCTTTAGTGAGTTTGCGTAAGAATTTAACCTGGACGTAAAATTTTCAAATAGTGTAAACACGTTTACACTTTTATTAGAAAATTTCATACTTTTGGAACAGAAATTAGTCGCCAACCGAGCTGTTGAGAGCTAATCTTTTCAAGCCAATTTTTCTGCTTTCAGACCCTTGGGTATAAGAATACCCAAGGGTCTGAAAGCAGAAAATAAAGTGAAAATAATGTCATTTGTTACCAAGAGGTAACAAATGACATTATTTTCACTTTATATATCAGTCATCACTTCATCAGATTACCGTTTCATAGCAAGAAGCAACATCTGTGTGGGTGACATAAATATTTGACATTAAGAAAATATCGAATGCCAAAATCAAAGGAGCACGTGCGATGTTGGTAAACAACCTATTTATAATTAAAACTATTTCAAACGTGCACTGTCTACGTAAACTAACAATGCACCAATAATCTTTGGCATCCATAACTGGATTAGCGTCCGCCGCGCGTATCGGCGTAATATATCGTTTCGATTGAGTTTTGGTGTATCATTCGGAATTCAAACTTGGAAATGATTCGGAGATCCCCCTCGCCGCGGGTGACATACGCATCTTTGGAACTTTTGTGGTTGTTCACTTGAGGATATTGGGGTAATAAGGTTCAATGAATTGAGTGAAAAGTAGTTAAGATCGGTGTTAAAGTATTTTTTAAAAGAAAATAGGAAATATACGTCTCTGGTTACACTTGTAAAAAATTCTGTAAATGTTGCCATTACATAATTGGAAAAATCTATCCAAGTTTATTTCATAATAAAATTAATACCTTGTTCTGTATGAATAAAACATTTCCACAACAGCTGCATCAATCAACAAGAAGAGTTCAAAACAGACGAATACAAGCGATTTATGAAAATCAAACCACCCGACTGGAAAAGCTTGTAAAAAAAACGATCTCATTGAAAACTTGAATCAAACAACGCAAGAGTTCCAGAAAGTCTGTGATTGTTATTTAACACGTGCACAA
Organism: Xanthia icteritia; assembly: GCA_949128155.2. Classification (NCBI taxonomy): domain Eukaryota; kingdom Metazoa; phylum Arthropoda; class Insecta; order Lepidoptera; family Noctuidae; genus Xanthia; species Xanthia icteritia. Next base: position 8,207,122 of record OX421938.2, on the reverse strand, counting down.
TAATACATAACGTGTGAATCTTATGCACGTGCGTGCGCGAATTCTGTGCACATGCCACGAAAATAGAAAACTAGCGGATGAATTCTCTACGTTTTGGATTTAGGTACATATTCATGTAATGGTTTGTAGTATTATTTCATTCATAGCTACCTGGTAAATATAGTTTGGCTACTGGTTGCTGCAACATATGGGTTATTGGTATTAAACCCACGCACTACTGTTGAAACACGTATTGGCGATCACAGAATGAAGTTTCGTCCCATCCTCTAAAGTCCAAATAATTAATTATTAATTAAAGAATAATAATTCCATACCAGACCAGAGGTAAAGGTCTGGTACAGAATGACTACTCTATGCTTCTGTTATATATAACCCTCACTAGTATGAACGGGTTGATGTTTCCTTTGCTTGGATATACTCGGAAAATTCTGTTAACATCTGAAATTTTCCACTGAAAAACATTGGCCTTCTGTGAGTCACCTCGACTAACGGTCATGTGGCTGCGATCTTTTAATTACTACTCTTGGCAGACATATTTGTGGCTGCACTATGATGTTATTAGCTTCCAACCAGTACCTAGTCGTCTATTCAATAGGATTTTCTCTGATCATGGCTTGTTAACACATACTTTATTTACTCAGAATATGACCAGATTTCTGTTTCCTTAACCTCTTTTCGGTTACTGAAAGTCTGAAACACGTGCCTTTTAGTTTGTCTGACCTTGCCCAACTTTCCCCTTAAAACGTCAAAATTCCTTTCTATTTACAAAACTTTACCAATCATTCAAATAAAACCACTAGTTTATTTAAGTTAAACCAAAGTTTTATTAGTATTAAAAGAGCTTAAGCATTAGGTGTGGCTGAGCGTTCGTCTGGATGCAGAGACAACGATTTAAAGGGAACAGTTCGTCAATAAGTCTCGCCTCGGATCGGTCAGGGTTAGTAATTGACGGGGGTGGGTGTACCTACGTAGGGTTGACAGTACGAATAATGGAGACTGCTTTGTTTATGTGAAGGACGATTTGAAAAGAAATGTTTTGATGCTACAGAGGTCTGTATACAGCATTCTTGAAAATAAGATTAGCGTGGACTTATTAACAGAAGGGCGCTAGCCTTTTAAAAAGTTATTTCATTTCTAGTAGGTACTCATTCAGATGATGGAGAGTTATTAAAATTACTTTTTCTTGTTTACACCCATTATTTTCCAAAGCAACAAAGTGCAAATTCGAGTAATAAAAATAATTTACATATCGCGTGAAATGATTTATGCTGTCTCGTCGCGCTAACCCTGCGCTGCTAGGGCAGTTACAACGCCTTCCCCTAAAACATTGTCATCTGAATTTGTGCCCGAAGTAAATAAGAGTCCCGGGGAGTTCTCCGCTCTAATGGCGGTAGATTTATAGATTTTCCCTGGATGCCCCGCCGCGCCAGGATTAAATTACGCCTGCCGTATTGGCAAGGCGGAATATTAGCACTTCTATTTGTTTCGGCGCTTTGGTTTCAACTTATTTGAATGGTCACTTCATCTGTGATTTTAGCTTACGGATTTCGAGGATTAACCGAATTAATTGATCATTATTTGGGTGTTTAACGATGATCCGTGTCATAATGTTCTTTTAAATTTTTGTTTATCTGTTTATGTAAAAATTTCGGTATTCATGTATGCATTTACTACAGGAAGTGGACTGAGTATCAATGATTTAAGTAACAGGTAATATGCAAGTCACGTTAGACATAAATATGCCTTAAGAGATGTTAAAGAAAACAGTTGTCTCTGTTTACCGGAAAATGGTAATTATTGTCGTATTTACGATTTGTTTATCCGATTAGTATAATTAATATCAACATAATATAAGATTTTTTTCTACTATTACATGTTCATTAGTTACCTATGTTACTTTGAGCTTCAGAATGGGAAAAAACTGGTCCTGTTTCTTTCTAAATCTGAAAATATCTGGCCATGTTTTCATGAAATACACGTCTAAAATGTCTCGTAAGAATCGGAACAGAAAATCCAAAAAAAAAAATGTCCACAAAAAAACATCGACTGAAATCTAATTCATTCATCCAAATTAGACTCATTATTATTAAAACTTGTAAATTTCTAAAACTGAAGCCTTGTAACTAATCTCTCGTGTTTTTTAATAACAGTTTTCTTCGGGTTTGTCCCCTGCCCACTCTCCATCGAGACAGGGGGAGGCTCGCAACGGCCCTCTCCTTCTGATTTTTTAAATCGCAGACGGGTTAAGTCGCGGGAGCACGGCGTATAAAAGCTGCCCCCTGTCCCCGCTTGGTAACCGTTGACTGTGCGTATCATATTTTGCTCTGTCTCTCCCTATAATTGTTCGTATTAAGTACTTATTTTTCAATGCTTGAGCACGTTTTTAAGGCAAAAATGTAGTTACTTAATTAGTTAAGAGTCTTATTGTAGGTATTTCGCAATTGGTCTTTTTGATTTTACTGTGTGTATGTTGGTATGTATTGATCGTATCTTTTACCTAAGTTTATTCAGTATCATCAAGTTTGAACATAACAAAATAAGGGTCATAAAAAACAAACTAATATAACCTACTCAAAACCAAAATGTAAACTTTTACCATCGACCCTCTGTTTTTAAAACGCCAAAACACCCAATATTGTCTCCCCTTTTGAGTGGGCATTCCAATTTACATACTATTCTTGTACAAAGCAATTGATATCAGCACACATTTTGATGGAATGTAGGGACGTCAGATTTTTCGTTATGCGTTTTCCCCGAACGCCGAACACGGTGTTCTTGCGCAGTCTTTTGTTCCAAAAACGTAGAAAAACCGGGGACGAAATCAAACCGCTGTGAATGGACACCCCTTCATTCAGCTTAAAAGCTTTCTAGGTCTCTTTTTTAATCTCCTATAGCAACATTTACATTTAAAAAACGGCCCGTGAAATTATGTATGGAATGTGTTTAACTGCTAACCGATTGTTCGCAACTTTTTTGATGTCATCAAAATCAGTAAAATATTTTTTAGTGGTCGTTATAATTATGTTTACGAGTTGCGCCACACGCCACCACATAAAAGTCCTTTGAGCGTGAGTTTTACTGTTTGCAGGTTTTGTTCAGTAGACTTTACGACTTGCTAAATTACGATGCGTTATTACAGCACTCTTTCTTTTTATCTTGATGATTATCAGTCGCTATTTCTCTTTAAAACGGTTAAGATGTCGTCCATTACCGTAATTACGTAATATACGATCGATCGAAATTTGAATCGTTTTGAAACAAATTGCTTCATAAGTTCGAACAAAAATCTGCTCAACAACGTAAATAACGCAATGAATGTTGTTGAACTGTCAAAATGAAACAAATTTGTCGTAATCGTTTACGAAAATGTGTTGCGTAATTAGATAGCAGAATTTCAATTGATCTAGCGCCGGTTGTCATGCCAATAGCTGCGTCAGAAGCCTGAAAGAGTATGTGAACTGGTTTAACCTTAAATTACATACGGATCTGTCATTAGTTCGGTGGCTCTGGTCCAATATCACCCAACACAAAAATAAAATGATTGTAAAATAAACACTCTTAATTTAAACACTCCTTCGTCTTTGATAATTAATAAGTACCTGAACGCAGACATTTATAGCTCTTTCTATCCTTCTCTCTCTCTGTTTTTTACATCAACTAACATTTCTAAATGTTACTCTTAGAGCTATATTGGGAGGAGCTTGTGGCTACGTAATAACCGCACGGATCGATTCATCAGGTTAAGCTACGCTTGCCGGGGTCAACCGTGGATAGGTGACCATCTTTAGATACCGAGACTCCTCTGAAAATACGTTAAGCTGTTGGTCTCGACTGTCATTCGTGGATCTTTGACAGTTGTTACGGGTCGTCAGAAGCCCGAAAGTCTGACAACCAGTTTTACCAAAGGGTACGTGTATTACCCAGTTACTTGGTTGTGGAGGTCAGATAGGCAGTCGCTCCATGTAAAATACTGGTATTCAGCTGTAATAGGTTAGACTGGAAGCCGACCCCAACATAGTTGGGAAAAGGCTAGGCAGATTGACTCTTAGAGCTATATTGCACTGGAACACCTTGGAGGTGCAACCATGGTTGCGCTTCCAACAAAATGTATAGGTACAGCTTTATGGTGGGTATCTCACCTGACGTCGGATTGGTTGCGCGACCAACCATAAGGCTGTATACATTTTGTTGGCAGCGCAACCATGGTCACTCCACCATGGTTCCAGTATAATGTTACTGACAGAGTACAATAAAGCATAAAAATTCTATCTATTGGGGCCTACCAGTGACCGCTACTACAATACACGGTCATGATACTAGTAACTACTGATTTATTAAAACAATGTGGAAAAAAGCTTGAGTCACTAACTATAGTATGAGTGGCACCCATAAATATTGAACGACCTTGACGAAAGAGCTAGAACACTTACCAAGCCTAAATCGATTCATGATACAACTGGACTTGAATTAATAATCGATGTTGTTGGTGTAAGTATGGTAGATAAAGTTTATCAGATTTGTTTTCTATGTCACCATGTGGTGTCACAGTTATATGCATTGAATTATTCCGCAAAATTAGCCCAAAACATTTCTTCATGTTTCTTTTCAGACTCTGTGGAAACTCATTGGGGGACTCCCCAATGATTTTCACCCTACCTACCAATTTTTGATCCTGCTCCGCCCAGATTTTCTTTTCCAATAGAATTGCGCAAGCGACGGTAGTTCACCTTATTTGATGGATCGTGTAAAATGTCAACATAAACTGCTTCTTATTACCTATACCTCAATTTGCCTGAAAATATACTGGGACGTTTTGAAAACTTCTCCTTCTCATAATAAGCTTATCCTTACTATATAATAATATTATAAATGCGAAAGTGAGTTTGTTTGTTTGTTACGCTTTCACGCTAAAACGGCTGAACAGGTTTGGATGAAATTTGGCACATGGGTAGATCATGACTTGAATTAGGACATAGGATACTTTTTATCCCGATATTCCCACGGGATCGAGACCTCTGCGGGTGAAACTTCGGGGTGCAGCTAGTTTTAAATAGTTTAAGGAAAATATTGTAGTTAATCTTTAATAGAATTTCAATCTGTTCGTCTAAACAATTGAAATAAGTTTTTTTCCTTTTATATTATGGAGCTGATAACTTTTTTTTATCATCAAGGCGCGTTATCTAAACATTATTAGAAGTTTAATCGATACGCAATAATAATGATAAAGTGGGTGAATGTCCGATTGTGAATAGAAACCTAGACCTTGATTATTTTAAAACCGTCACATATAAGTAAAAATAGACTTTTTTAGTTGATGTTATAAACAATTTTATTTACACCCATGCTATAAATCCTTTTTAAAAGTTTCTGAAACAGTTAGCTTATTGCCAACATTAAAACAGACAGTGTCATAGTAACCATAATATAATCATTCTCACTACTCAATTCATGGTATCTTTATGAATTTCAAAAAAAGAACATTGTCATGCACGAGCGTTTCACTACCACAGCGACGTAATTTAAAAAATTTAAATAATTATTACAATAAATTTAATAATTCTATTATTACCTATACATAGTTTGTTTGTATAAGATACTCAGCAATAACTGTCCACGAATTTACATAGAGTTCTTACAACACTGTACAACACCTTATGGTTTCAGAACCTTATATAGAGGATTCATATCTTGGGTTAGATAACTTCTTGTATGCAACTGTACATAGTTAGGTATTAAAATACAACAGTTACATAAATAACTATTATTATTGTTACCTGATAACTACAATACCTAATTCAGAATTCCTAAATTATAACTGGACTCGTTTAACACGAGTCAGAGGAGGCTCCATTGATTCTTCTCCTAGCTAAGAGGTTAATTTATTATACTTAACAAATATTTTTCCTCTTAAACTATTTTAAACATTCCGTTGAACATCTTTGATTACTAAAGTTGGGGTCATAAATCAAAACAAGAGCATCGGTTCCCAATCTCTTGTTGCTATTACATGGAGGTACAGACACATTAATCATTTACAATTACGTTAAACGGCCCAAGGATCCAGTGGAGGAGACTCCGGCCGCATTGTGAATAGGTACTCAACTGACAGTGGACAAATAACAAAACTGGGTTAATCTTTTGCCTCCCGCATCGGCTGGAGGTGGAGGATCACCCCTCGCTCCCTCTCGCTCAGCCCACACCCAAACAGAAAGAGACAAAACACCAACATCCACAGCCAAAAGGCTTTAGACCAACAAACTCTCCGCCTCGCTTGACTCCTATTCACTAACAAACTAAGGTTCTTATTGGAATGTACCTTGAAATTTTTACCTTTGGAATTCAAAAAAGATTTATTCTATCAAAACAATCTGCACCCTGTATTACGTACAATTGAGTCGATTTTTCGATACGCTCGAATAAATTCTAGATTTTTAGTATTATATTCATTTATTTGTTCCATCACGTCTGTGCTGAGAGATGAAAATGCCATGAAAATGTCGTCCCTCTTTTACTTATTGGATTGAATAGAGAGGGGACGATATTACATTAAGTCACTGTGGAGTGTACGTATTGCTACCATTTACTTTGTTTACTGAGAAGGCCTTAGCACTAGAATTTTCGTATGAATCTAAGTAATTTTTGTTCACCTTCAAAAGTCCAGACGATTGTCGCTGCAATTGTAACGACTTTGAAACTTATTTTCATATTGAGATACATGATCTTACTTTTTATCTTAGATATTCTTTCGATAACGTTGCTCTTATTAAATCTTCTCTGTTAGTTGGCAACCTACTCTAGGTTGCTACTGTTGCTACAGCGTGATTTGCCTAATACGCTCATTATAAGCGCACGCTCATTGTATCGTCTATTGAATTACGTAATAGGTTAACGTCAACCATCTGCATCTTCTTAGAGTTCGCCCAAGTGATGTGTAACCCACTGTTTGTTGAAGTTATTTTGATGATGGCCTTAACAAGTAGGAGACTACAACAGACGGAATGACCGGCTTGGTAAACTATATACAAAACATTTGAATCAATGCTATTTTCATACGTAAAATGAAGAACATGAAGAAAATCTTTCACACATGTACAATATTCAGGTTTGATTTACCTCCCCATGAGAAATTAAAACTAAAGCTTCCAACGATACCGATTAATTTCGTTTCGATTTTATTTTGGAAACCGCTTTTTAACCCGTCTAGACCCTCTAAATTACGCCGAGACGAAACCGATTCGAACAATAAAAAGCTAAAATTCCACAAACGGTATAGGATGAGATGTATTGAAATATTATAATACGCTTCAACCTATAATTTGATTAAATTCGAGGCGAAAAAGAAAAGGAGTTGATTCAAATGGGTCATTAGAATTCGGGTCAGTAATGATCGGACGCGCACCGCCAGTTTTGTTTGTTATATTAGCGTTCTTAAAACGTTCAGGTTTTTTATTAAGTGTTTGGAGGACGAGTTCATCGTTGTAGCATTACCAAGGTATATACAATTTGAAACGCCCAACTCTCAGGCCCGTTTTACAGATCCTCACTCAAGACTCAAGCATTACTTAAAACTAGTTTCCACCAATCAAAAGGCTTTAAACGAGTTTTAAGTAATGCTTGTGTTTTGAGTGAGGTTCTGTAATACGGGCCTAGATCTTTCATTATTACAGTTCCATCCAAGTTGCGCCAAAAGACAAGTGCCAGATTCATCACTAACATAATTAACCAATTACCTCGTCATTAAGCGCTTATACAACAAACATGATTATTGAATCGTGCTACAAGTAGTTACGTATCGTACAGCGCCCGCGCAGCTTACGTCAAAATGGTAAAATTCAGCAAATATTTTACATAAGCATGCGGAACTGTTATTATTTTGATGCTCGTAACTGTTTGGAACTTTCTCAGTAATGTGCTAGAGAAGGAAAGAGATGTTTCTATTACCTTCTAGAACATTGTTATGGAAGTGCATTACGAAACGTTGTTGACTAAGGGTTCCACTTATGATATAACCTGCCGTTAGTTTCGAGTTACTCTAAACAGATTGAAATTGTATAGTGGTATGATGAAGGGGTACTGGTGATGAAAGGATATTAGGTAATATATGTAAGACACCACGCCAAGCTTTAAAACAATAACAAACATATATCGGTTCCACCAGCAGTATGGACAGCTGGTGGAAAATCAAATTAACTCCTTGATCAGCATTCGTCATTGGAGCAAGAAATTTGCAATAAATAATATCTCGGTGATGATGTCATTGATGTACATTTCAGAAGATATATGGATGTATGTGATTGAAGTATAGATGCAAATGCATACAATGGCCACGACTATCTTTCCCTATTTTACACTAGTAACAACGCACTTTACAACATTAGTCCAAATTGTGTCCGAACAACAATGGTAAGAACGTTTACATGTCCGGACAAGCCAAAACGTATTGAATATTGTTGGTATTTACGCTTTACATGTGGGTATCCATACGCGCGTCACGCCCAAGTATTATATGCAGTGCAACGGTATCATTGGTACGGTGTACGGCAAAAGCAATTTCGAGCGGAGACTATTGGCAACTGGCCAGTAGAAATAAGCTTGCTACGACACCCGGAGAGCACCACTACATGCAGCCTGTGATCTAACCAACTTAATTTGTATTTATACCTTTATGATTTTGTTACTAACCTTCTTTTATATACTTTCTATCAAATTAGAGATTCGTGTCTACAGCAAAATAAAATCGTGTCTATTCATCAATTTCTTGGTTGTTCGTTCTAATGTAACCAAGTGAGTATTGACAAATTACAGGTGTTTTATTAGTAGATACTATTAACGATCATTTTTATTCAGTGTTGCTAATGCGTACGCGCATTCTTTGGCACCTGTTAGTAGGAATGTTATCTAAATTCCTAGTTTTAAGTCGCCTTATGCAAACTCAGGTTTTAGTAGTTAACATGAGGCAAATACTTTAGTAGGTAGCTTTGATAAGAGTTCTATAATGACTCTGTATGATTTCGAATTAATAAAACAGAATAAGACACACACAATTTTGGCTTAAGTTCATATCTGTGCACAAAAAAAAAACTTGTGACGTTATTCCCCAAAAGCATGTGAGGGAGAGGGGTGGAACCAATTTAAACCAAAGTAACCTGGCGAAAAGCCAGCCGTCCAACGGGTCTTAGGTTACGACAATGCTAGGCATCGCAGATAAGTGTTCCAGCTACCTACTCTTACTCATCTCTTACTTAAACATCCGTTTCACTTTGATCTTTGATGATATTCGTCTTTTTGTTAGTCATAGTTTGCAGTTTATGTTTGAAACATGTATTCTATGAAATATGTGTTAAAAATTCCAATTCTACCACAAGTAGTAGCTAGGTATCGTCATCTTACTTCGAGTTAGCTTTTCTTGTCTCCGTTATGGTTTTTATTTCAAAATCTTTTCCTAGTTTATCAATTATAACTTCTAGTTACAGCTATTTGTAAGCGGGCACGCCCTTTATGCCTGGAGGCTTTTATTTAGATATTGTTTTCGTTAAGTTATTTTTATTTCTGCTTGAGTATAGTTCTCGATGTTTTTGGTTGGTATATTGGCGTGTGCTAGCCTTCATATGGCTATTAATTTTATAATTTAAATTATGTTTTGCGTTGCGTAATGTAAATATCATTTTGCATACTATTATATAGATTCATTTTTTTCTAACTGAACAGACAGCTGTGCTGCTGGGGAGTTTGTTGCGCCACTTCTTCTTCCCAGCTAAAGTACTAGGAAGTGGTGAAGGGTGGGCGTTTTGGGAGACTGTCTTATGTAATTTTGACGTTCAAAAAGTGCTGATTTCTCTGCAGCCTAGTTTGAATAAATGACTTTTGAATTTTTTTTTGAATTTTTTGAATTTTTTCTTTGCCAAAACCACTCCCAATTCAGTCCGTTCCCTACAATTCACAAAAGAGTTTAACTGTTTATTTATTAACGGACTGAGCGGTACAATGTACCTTGCAATAACTTCCATATTGATGTTTATTAGGATCAATGATCCGGGTCGTGTAGTTATGCAAACAGCTCGACATTATTCAATAATTGCCTTGCAACTACTGACCGAAAATTAATTAACACTCCTAATGCATGCAACGGGAGCAAAGAGTTTTGGTACAGCAGCGGCAAAATCAATTTGAGGCCGGAGTATTGGCGAGTGGCCAGGCGGCGTCCGCTGTCCGACAACCGCAAACCTGCATATTATACGTAATACCTACACTACGTACATCAATCACGAAACGTTTAGAGTGCATCTATTTTGATTTATACAGGTGAATCGTTTATAGAGTCCTTGTGTGTTGCGGTTGCGCGGAACAGCACGAGTGAATGTGTGATCTCTCTTTGTTGGTTTGGGCAAATAGATCGGAAAATGTTACATACATATAAGTTGTAAATAAACAGTTAAATAATCTTCACTTCATCTCCTCTTCTTTTCCTCTCGCTTTCCTGCAATCAAAATCTAAATCTAAAAAAATCGAAATAATTAAATCTGTGGGAGTAATTTCATGAAAAGCCACGGAAGAGTGTAATAGGAACCGGGGAAACGCGCGCTATTTGATTTGACCAATGAGCGTGCGCGGTGCTAGAGTTGGCCGTTAGAAATGACCTTGACGAGGCCCCTAATGTTGCTTATTAGATGTTACACATCATATGCATCTATTGTAAGACTCGCTCGATTTTTTTTTACAATGACTAGAAGAACGAAATGCACACTATAACCCCTACGTTTGAAATGTTTCGAAAATGAATGAGTTTATAATGTTACAAGAAACAGTAACTAGAGTCTGGAGTACGCTGCACAACCTTAATTTATTTTTTTGGAATGTGGGAAAGTTACCGGTGAATCGCGACATTGAGCCACTACCAAGGAAGCAAATAAAGAAAAACTGTCAGCTTACTAATGTGGTCTACGCGAACGAAGTTGCAAACAAAAGCTAGTAATTAATAACGCAAGACAAACTTCCTTCTCGCACACAATAAACATTAATAAAACATGTTAGTCTCTAGTTACGAAATGGAGTGAAACTCGATATATTATTAACCGTGACTAAATCGTGTCATTTTGGAGAAGCTCAACAAGTATAAGACGTATGCAAATGTTTCAAAAATGTGGAAGATCGAGAGTTAAGTTTAAAACTTTTTGTCATAAATAATTCAAGTTGTCGGACAATCATCAAACTTAAAGATCAACAAAACTGAGGTAGCAAATTACATCTATAACTGATTCTATGAAGTCAAAATAAAAAAATAAAAAATCTAAATATTTTATTTCACATAAACCTACAAGGGCACTTATGAAACGTCAGAAGCTAGGTGCACGGTTCCAATTGGTCGTTTCCTATGGAGAAGAACCGGCAAGAAACTTCATGGTTACTCTACAAATACATTTGCATTTGTTAATACATTTGCAGCCACGCCATGAAGACAAGATAGCCCAGGTTTCTAGGCCAAAATCTAAAGGTAAAGCAAATAGCTGATCTAAAATTGATATTAAATTATAAAATAAAGTTTATTAACATGCAGTTAATAGCAATTCTAACAATAAAGAGGAATCAATCAGTTACTTGGCAATACGTATGTTTACGATATAATTATAATATGATCTTGACTCTATTGTCACTTAATTTTATTAAATGCCTTCTTTATTGTAATGCAATCTTAATAAAATACGTAAATAATAGATAGAATAGAGACGTGTGTGTAATCATAGAAATCATTATAGGACTGACTTGACCTTCACCGATCTGGCCAGGCCATTTGACATTGACGCGCGCTTTACTTCACTTTTAACATTTTTCAGAATTTTTCTGTTACCTGTATTTTTTTTATATTTTTGGTCCAATTGACGAGAATATCCGTCAGACCATAAGTTGAAACAGCCCACAGACGATAATAGCCATTATTTAGCAGTAAAATAGTGATTTAATCCACGTGAGTCGACCGTAACCAATTGGTCGCAGTGGGACATTGTCGGTAGTTTTCTGTATCTGCAAGCACGTGGATACCTATATAAAGATGTTACGAATTTGTACAATTGAATTGGGAAAACTTCTCTTTTTTCCTTTATTTTTTTTGTAATCTTTTCTATTATGTTTCTTCTTATTATCTTCCCTGTTTTGTGAATACTTATAGCTATGTGAATTTCCTTCTCTTTTGCATTTATCAAGGAAAAGATTAGTAGCATTGACATTTTCTTCATTACGCCTCTCTTTATCATAGGTTCCACTTTCTATCAGTCATATCTTTCTAGTGGCTAATTCTCTGTTGTTTTACTACCTTATTGGATTTGAAGAAACTTCAGCTTAAAATTAATATGTTCGTAGATTCAATGTCCTACTATTTGCCAAGTTTTTCACTTTAAGTCTCACTCTTCTGTGTAGTTGTCTTCGTTTCTTTCTTGTTCGTTATTATTAATTTCTTAAATTTTGTTGCCACGTTTATTTTTTATTTTCTTTTGTTCATTGAGTCATTTTCAAAATATGTATTAGTTTAATTTTTTTCGATAGCGTTTCCTGATAAATCATCAATGTTCACTAGTAGTACTGTTATGTACATAACAGTACTACTAGTGAACATTGATGATTACATAACAAGTGTTGCGAGAGGTATTAGTTTCAATGGATTATTTTTTTTACTTTGACAGTTTTCAATAAATAATATAAATAATTATATAAAACAGTTAAACCGAAAAACAACACAATTTCCAATAATTCCTGGAAGACTTATTTATAGGCTGGAATTCGATTAAACATTATACAATAAACGGAATAAAATTGATGCAAATTGGAAGGCGAAAGAATTTACATACCCATAAGGCATGTTTGTCATTCATACATAAATTCAGAATATTCGTGTTTGTGAGATATGCGAGCATGAATCTGCTTCTTCGGAAGCCATGGGCGAATATTAGCTAAAATGAAAGAATATATAATGATCAATTTTGTGGTAAATGTAATGACTCTTATTATTTTACGAATTCGAAATGTGGGAAAATCTGATCGGCATTTTTTGAAATGTGTAGAACGTGTTTTAATAAAAGCAAAAATCTCGACTAATTTCCTGTGAAACAATGTCATATTTATGAATTACAAGAAAAGGAGACTTATATTCATTTTTCCTGAAAGTAAGGAAAGCAAAAACGTGTATTCACAAATATCTTTTTCTGCTTCAAATGATATTAATATTATGAAAAAAAAAAACTTTTATTATATTAATAATAAAATTATATTTTAGTAGCACATCAAGCTGCTACAATCTGTCAAATTTCTTTAATAGATTTTCAACTTTATAACTAAAGGATAAGGTTCAAAGTTGATTGGGAAAATTTTACAGTTTCGGGTAGGTTGACCTGCTGGCGTCTGTACATGAAAAAAAAAATCTTACTCGTACTTACTACATATTGACTGAATTCATCTTGTGCAGTACTTTATTACGAAGTCTTTGTGAAAGGGCTCGTCCTGGGAAGTAAGTATTACCACCACACCATACACATTTCGGCCACCAAGCTGCGTAGCTGTGTCTTTGTTTGAATTCTATGGGTGCAGATTTAATCCGGCCACAGGAGACATTTCAGCTTTGTTTCTGAGACAGCAACTAACCTCTGATTCCTTTGGTTTTGCAGATGTCCATATAATATTAGGTCTTATGAAATTGCCGTTTTGTATGAAAAAAATTAAACGAATTTTTTTCATGTATTTTTTATTTGTATTAATCGAAGTAATCACCCAAGCAATCAATGCATCTTTGCCAACGCAGTGGCAGTTTATTGATGCCCTTCTTAAAGAAATCAGCTGGACGGGAGGCAACAAATTCTTCAAAGGCATTTTGTACTGCCTCTCGGGTATTGAATTTTTTTCCCGCCAAGAAGTTATCCAAATTCTGGAAAAAGTAGGAGTCTGTAGGCGCAAGGTCTGGTGAGTAGGGCGGATGACGGAGAGCTTTCAACCCCATTGGCAGCTTTTTGGCATTATAATTTGATTGGTTGTTAATCTTACGATACGTTATGTGTTTAGTAGATCTGCTAATAATGTAAGATATCATATTGTAAGAATAAAAAGGTCCTAAAATCAATATTATATAGTTCTTAAGATAGATGAAAGCAAGCAATTTTTCTCTCAGACAGGCAATGCTCTGTAAATGATACTTATGTTAAAATACGCGTTCAATCGACTGATTGGTCTTGTCTTAGTTTTCTTTTATCGTTTCAGTTTTCAGTTAAATATCTTCTTAGTTTTGAATTTTCTTAACCTTAAGGTAGGGTGAAGTTATTATTTTGTTGAGTTTTAAAATATTTTTAATTGGTTTATTCATTAGTATCACTATTGTTTTAGATTATGTTTATCTAGCATTACGTTTTTTAAAGAATCAGCTTTAAAAAAAACTATTTCTTCCAATTTTGCGTAACTGCTAAGCAGTAGTTACCCAAAATTGGAAGAAATTGTTTGTTCGTAATTGTGATATGGTTTTTCAACATTAGTAAGCACTTATGTTGAAAAACCATATCACAATTCCGAAGATTTGAATTAGTTTATACAAATAAAATGTTTAACAATTATATAAACAGTAGTAACAATGTAAATAACAGCTGTGTCCGAGTACCTGCTTAAAGGTTTTATCAGTTCTATCTGTGAGCATCATGATGAATCATTTTCGATTGATGACACATAAGACTTCCGAATGATATGGTAAACGTTGGCTACTTAAGTACCTACATTATATATTATCCATAATCAAGCGTATAATAAATGTTCAAATGAACCCAACCTCGATGATAATAAATATATCCCCGTATATTTCAAAACTCTTCAATAATTCCCTATGAGTCGTTACGTCACGTGCCACGTGCGCCGCTCAGAAAAAAATCTTACACGCGACCACTATCGCCGATAAAGGCGAATCGTTTTTCTCAATCGGTACTCCATCGATACTTTCTGCGCATTTATAACCCGATATACACCCAGAACATCGATTGAAATCGTTCCGGTACTTTACGACTTTATTTCTGGCGAGCATGTTTTCTTTGACTGCGTCAGTTAGGTTGGGACCGAAGCATTCGGCTTGTATCGGATAAATATTAATAAAGCGCGCCGGCCTCGTTTCTGGGAAGTTGGGAGGATCTTATTATAACCGCAATAGCACCTATAATTAGCAACATCCAAATTACTCGTGGCGTGTACGTGTTGCGCCAGATCGATGTTACGTGTGGCTACTCGATTCGGACCTATCGTTTCGTTTGCTGGATCGATCCTCTATCCTTTGTCAGCCGTATTATTATGCACTTTAATCCGGCGATTTATATAAATTAGGTTTTGACTAACTGATCTTGGAAATCAATTTTTTAATATTAATATCTTGTCTTCAAATAAATTGTATCAACATAAACAAGCAGGATGTTGGTAACATTGTCTTGGAATATTTCCCATTTTTTGTTTGTCGAAGCAGCTAGAGGCGTCTAATTTATTGTATTAGATTAATCACACACAGAAAGGGCAACGACCTTATCTGTTTAGTTTAGACAATTAAAGCGACAGATTATGATGGAAGAAGACAAAACTGATTTTAGTAATACGGTTAAACCTAATCCGAATTTGATTCTATTCTCGATTTAAATGTTTGGTGAGTAAGTAAAACAAAAGAATGAGTCAGTAGATGCCAACGACCCGTTGCTCCAGGGTGATCTTTTGAAATTCCCGAATAATTGTCGACTCGTAAGGTGGCGACGAAAATAACGTGTGAGACGAGTGTCGTTCCCCCGCGCTTTCTTACAAATTAATTTTATTTATATATTGACGAATTGGCTTATTTTTTTGGTGTCATAGAAATCCTCGGTCCTACATTTATATTTGATTTCATTTGGATCTAGCCCAAGACAACTCTTTCGCGTAAGTAAAGTGGTTTTGGTAAGGTGGTTATTTTTTATAAAAAGAGTAGGCAGGTAACTCATTAATATAAGTCGAATTTGTATAAGTATGTGGTTAATATACACCCTCAAATGTATCATTATTCCTCCAGAGATTATTTTTGTATTAAGAAATCTAGTACCGCAATGAACAGTAACTTTGGAATCTGTTTTGGAAAGTTATTTAGTACACATTGAAGTTTATTAGATTAGAAATAACTTCTGTGTGTAAAATAGCAAGTATTCAGAAGCGAAGTTTCACTCTATTGCGTTTATTCTTCTACAATAGCCGAATCTGCATCTAGGTATTATGTAGAACGAGGCGTTTTAGCAATAAATATGAAAGTATAATGTCGGGGGAGCATGATACCGCTTTGAATGCTAAACCCGTACTGAACTACAAACACAGGCCAATAAGGGGGGCAGGCGATGTGACGAAGCGAGAGGGGGTAGCACACACTCAACTAACCGTGGGAAAAGCCTGCCTATACGGTGTGAACTGTATAACATAAAGCATTCATTTGTTATTTTGATGCGAATTCTTTCGCACTTTTGTTCCAGAATTACGTGTATTTTTTATCAACCTATTCAGACACTCATCTAACTATCATGACCGTTGCCTAATTGTTTGTTAACATGTAAACAATGTTAATTGAAACCACTAATTGGGTTATAATACAACTTCTTACATAAAATCAAATCAAATCACGAATATTGACCGTTCATCTCGACTTGGATATTCATTTGGATAATGATATTCTTCGAATTACTCTGTGTTTATAACCATAAATGCCTCGGATCGTAGTGTGTCCGAATCGAGGTTACACACAAACAAGCGTCAGACCACAGTATGCCTTCACGTGGCAACAACGAACACATAGTTACAGTGTAACCTGGCCAGACGATGCGGATCTTTGTGGAATCGTATATTTTCTCCGAGATGGCGTGAAAAGCGTAGGTTTGCGGGAGGGGCGGAGTTCTTGGGAAACTGGTCGATGAGGCGTGCGGCAGACGTCACTCCCACACATCCACAAGTGACGCACACATCGGGACGTGACCGTGGCATTCCATCGGTATCCACACATACACGTAGACAGCGTACCTTATTAAAACGAGACGCGAATCGACGACTTATCGGGCAATTAGTCGTGGCTCGCGTCAAATATAACAACGACGCGAAATCTTATTTGCTGTACATTGACTTCCGTCTCCAAAACTTAATTTCAACAACTTTATGTCACTAATGGTTGTGTAATATTATGTTTAAGAAACTAGCAATGTATGACATTATAAAAAAAATACAATAAAAATAAACAAATGCGAATTAATTTTTATCTAAAAGCCTTAATCCTATTAACAATGTGACATAACAAATGTTAGTTTAGTATTAATGCGTGATTTGTATGCGTAAATCGTTGATGAAAATGTTAACCGTCAATGTAAATCACGTTCACCGAAAGGTTTGTGAGTGTGGGTGGTTTGTTTGTGAGTGTGGTACGCGCGTGTTGGAGTCGGCACGCGCGAACAAGAGAGCGATCATACTGCGCAAGTGCGCCTGATAACAACTCGCGACGCGAATTATTCACGTGCTGTCAACTTATGAATTATTATTCTGTTAACAACACCGGCTTAATGTTAAAACGTCTTATGCTCCGTAATTAGACTTCTTGAGATTTTGATTTTTAATTACAACGTTGATTTATTCGTTTCGTTCATAAAGTGGTAAAAGTTCTGAGTAGCAGTTTTGTCCGGTTCGAAGTCAAATAAAAGTCAAAGATGCTGCGACAGAGCAATGACAGATTAAATGTCTTTTCGAGTCACCGTCTGCTTAATCATAAAGTATTGTATCCTCGTGTCTGTGGGACTTGGTCATTTGCGCGGGAAATTATACAAGCATTGATACAAGCTCACAAAGTTAGTATAGGAGTCCAGAATTCCAGATGGGGCTCGCTAGGCATGGCGGGCTGATACCAGTCGGGGGTGCGGCGAATGTACAAGTATCTCCCGGGCCCCCAACACATGGTAGTAGTAGGAACAGAGGGGTTTTAGTCGGTGGGAGTCCGACATAACCCACGGTTTTCCCAAAACGGAAGGTATCTATGAGGATTTACCCAGAAAAAAAAAGGATAGTAGACCAACATTTGACAGCATCATAGTGTCATCCTACTGTTTGTTTATTCAAACTTAATAGCATGATTAATGGACATTAAATCAACAACATCCAATCAAAGTCATAATTATATCGTATTCATATTAATTAAACAAAATAATTTAGTTGATTTAAGACAAACATTTAGATTTTATGTGCTTCTGGGTTCTGACAAACGGATCTATTGGTTATTGGAAACATAAAATTATGAATATTGACCGTAGCAACACCTACTGACGGCCCCCAATGGCGGATAGATCTATTATAATAACAAATGAAGAAAAAAAGTGACTGATACTGACAAAAGTAGACAAATAAGTAGAGATGCCGCGAATAGTTGTTATAGCGAATAGTCGAATATCGATTAATCGCCTTTCCCTATGGCGAATTGTCGAATACCGATTAATCGCCATTCCCTACAGCGAATAGTCCAATACTCGCCATTAGTACGACATAAAAAAAGGAATATAAAAAAAGTTTATTTTTTCTCAAAGATTATTTATTTTCTGAGGCAGGTTTGATTTATGAAAAAAAGCGCAACCGACTTGATACCAATCCTGCAGAAAAACTAGTTTTTCTGATTTTCTAGTTTCTTTGAAAAACTAGTTTTTCTGCACCACAATCTGCTCCTTTCGGACTTTAAATATTAAATTATTAATTAAAAACCATAACTAATTAACTTCAACATGACTGATTTTAGGCAAACTTTTTACATTAATGAAAATAATACTGAGTGTGTTTTGTTTTTAAAGATTAATAAAAGTTTAATTATTTTTACGTCTATAGTTTTTTTGTTCACTAAGAGTTTATTTTTATTTAGTCAACTATTCGCCGAAAGACGAACAATAGACACTATTATTCGGTATTCGACGAATAACAAAAAAATTTAAAGTAATGCCGAATACTAAATAATAGCGAGTATTCGCGGCATCTCTACAAATAAGCCATAACTGGACATACAAATCACGCTTTTAATCCCCGAAGGGTTAGGCAGAGGTGTACCTAAAAAAACACACATTTTGAACGTTATGTTTAAGTCCTTAAGCCATCAACCGGGCACACATCCAGACCCCGTGCTGCTACTGAGAAATTCCAGATGGAAAAACTCACGAACACTTTGCCCGACCCGGGATCGGACCCAGGAAGGACCTCATGCTCAGCAGGAGCGACAAACGACGACGAGGCAGTACTGACAAAAGTAGACAAATAAGTCATTGAACGCAATAAAATGACTCTGTAAGGCAGCAGACATTAATTCCTATAATATGCGCGAACGTTTGCAACACTTGACGCCCATCAGCTCTTCTCTGATAACATTGTTACGAATATCATTGCTATAAAAATAACGAGTTATGACAATAAATACGTAGGTATGCGAATATAATTATCAGTGTTTTTATGTGAGCTATTTCGAAACTGCTTTGTTGCAAATGACAGAATTATGTGGCTTCAAGGATGACGAGTTTTGAGCCCTGGCCTCTAACGCTTGACCGACGCTTAATTTTTTTACTTGCAATTCCAAATAGTTTGGTCGAAAATGATTTATGCCATGTATACGCAAATTATAATAAAAAAATTATTATGATTAATAAAATGTCAAATTGTTGCAACCATCGTGAACAGTTTAATAAATAAACAATTAATAACGAGTTAATACAGTTCACTTGGATGAACAATTCATAAAGTTAAACGCACTTGTTTATTGAAAGTCATATTATTTTTACATAACCCATATGCCTTTCATATTATAATCGTTTAGTTGCACACATTATCTGAATACACAAAAACAATATAGTATTTATTTAACGGACAATATGCATGATTAAAAAAATACAAGCTCAAATTATACAGACAATTTACAAAGAAATCGTGAGAAAATAATACCAACGTCAAAAAAACAGTCTACAATATAATGCAGCTGTAATAAAGTGAAAAATTTGCTAAGGCAACAAAATGTTAAGAGTAATAAATTATTCGTTGAATAATCGATGACTTTATTATCCACTATAAATAACACTTTATTCAAATAGTTGCAAATATAACACATTAATTACTCTGACGTTAACAAGAAGTGATCAGCAACGGCTTAGTTTCGTAACAAGACCATCTTTTTAAATAATTTATGAGTTTATTTAATTTTATATGTTTACGTTGAATTACATATTTTCGCGCCATTTTCATAATTATTTCGTTGATATCATATTGGCACAACAGTATTTTAAATAATGTTACCAAGATATCGTTTTAAAATGTGAAGCTAGCAACCTTTTTTTAAATAAAATCTAATATTGACTTTTTATAGATGAATAAAATAAGAAAAATAATAAAGTTGAGCGTCAGCGACTACTAACGCCATCTATTGAGACAGATGTGAAAACTGTGACACGTTTCTTGAAATACGTTTTCAGGAAAGTTGAATTTTGCTGTAAAATATGTTGTTTTTTTAGCCAAGATTTAATTGAGAATTTGTTTAACTATTAAACGATATGATTTTCCTCACTACTATAGATAAAAAATCGTGATAATTTGTTTTATCACGATTTTTATATTGATAATTTTTATTTCCTTAACGGTATGAGGTATTTCCCTATATCATACATTTTTGGTAGGTTTCTTACTTTCATTAACAGTACCACCTACTTATCTAAGTACATCCGTACCGAGCGTGAGGTAGGTAGGTAGGTACTAAATTCCGTATAATTATGTTAACAATCGTTCAATCGAATAATTTACCTCTCAGTCTACCTAGTTATATAAATAGCACGTTCTTCCGTGAATTTGACGATTTATTACATCGCGTCGCCTTGATTACATGACCAAGTTGTGTGACGTTGTACCAATGTTATTTTTGGCTTTGAAATTACTGAAACGCGAGTTTGAAAAATCTGTTTATCCTGAATTACTATTATTGTCCTTGACGCATTATCACGGTGCTCTAATAGCGTATCTGTTTTTCCTTTATTGGAAAGTATAAAACAGGGAAACACATTCGGTCGATCTTCAGAGTAGGCTACAAGAAAGCTCGAAATTATTAAGTACACTGAAAGTTTACGCTACTCTCCGCTTGGGGCGTTGTCTGGTTGGGATGAATACCATTAAAACGCAGGCGCATTAAATAAAAAAAGTGTAGTGGGTATGTAACTTTACATATAATAAGTACATAGTTACCTACTACGATGTTACACATGAAAAGTAACATTCAGAAAGGTAGCTTATGCAACGTTTCCCAGAACGCCTCTAGGGGTCGCTTTCTAAGTGAAACTAACGACATCTATAGCAAAAGTTTGAAGATCTAAAAACTACCAAGCACCCACTTATTGTTTTAAATTAAACATTAACGTAATGCAAGCCGCTTATTAAAACTTGAATAAAAAACTGCTTTAATATGTTTTTTTACCTATCAATTAAGAATCTACATAAAAAATCTAATTACAAACGCAAGAATTCAAATAAACCAACACCACTATACAAAGCAGCTAACGTGTAATATTTATACGTGCATGAGATAGTAACTATTTTATTAGTACGGAACTTAACGGACGAGATATAAAGTAGCCAGTAGACTTGGTAGGAAATATCCGAGTGTTTTGAATCTAGAATCTTCGTTGGCTGCGGAGAGCACGATAGGACATCGCTCGTAAACTCACAACGGAGACACAAACACAAATGACTTCGAAGGACTTCAAGTCTAGTAGAGAAGACGGCGGTTTTAGTGAGCTCGTTTCTGGTAAATAGTTTAGAGGGATGTTAGATGATGCTGAACTTGTTTTTAATCTTAAGTGGAAACAGGGCCTGCGATTCTCCATACAAATGTATTCCCCTTTTTTCTTCCTGAATAATGCCTCTAGAGCAATTTTTTTTTTCATAACTTCAAGCTCTGCTGAAGACCACGCCACTATTGCGGACCTACGTGTTGATAATTAGGGGTATAAGGGTTTCATAAAGGCCACTATTGCGGCGATAAGTCCCCTCTTTGAGGAGTGGCTAGAGAGGCGCCACGGCGTCCTCACCTTCCGCCTGACGCAGGTCCTCACCGGACATGGTTGTTTCGGGAGGTTCCTGTTTCGTATCAGGTGGGAGGAAACGCCCGGGTGTCATCACTGCGTGGATCGCCCGGAGGACACGGTTGAGCATACGGTGGAGGTCTGTCCGGCTTGGGCAGAGCATCGCCGTGTCTTCGTGGAGGCGATCGGCGGCGGGGATCTCTCGCGTCCGGCCCTAGTCCAGGCCATGGTACGGAGCGAGAGGGCATGGGAGGCCGTCACCTCCTTCTGCGAAGCAGTAATGCTCGCGAAGGAGGAGGCAGAACGCGTGAGGGAGAGGCAAATTTCGCGCCCTCACGCCCCTAGCCGCCGCAGGAGACGCCCTGGGCGTCGGGAATCGCAGGCCGATTCCCGGCCACCGTAGGCGCGGGCTTGCGGACGGTGAGCAATGGGTAGCTCGCCGTCCGATAAGGACCAGGCCCGGGTCGACGGCGCGTTGTGTTCCACGCGCGCCTCAAAGAGATGTCAGCACAACGGAAGGGGTCCGATAGGACCGATGCCTGCCGGGGTTGCGGGAAAGTCCGAAAGGGATACCGTGGCCCCTGGCAACGTAAAGGCAACGGAAGGAACACGGGTGGGTTTTAGTCAGTAAGAGTCTGACACGCCCTCCCGCTCCACCCAGAGCGGGAGAATTTATTTGATAATTTCCCACCCAAAAAAAAAAAAAAAAAAAAAAAAAAGGTCTGCTGAAGACACGTCCCTGTTATTTCCTTTTTTTCAGAAACTTTTGGTAATGAAAATATGATCCTCCAAATATTACAAAAATGCCCCATTTTTACCACCGTGATTAGAGGACTACCTGAAAAATACGAAAAGTTTTTAACATAAAAGAAAATGATAGGAACCTAGACATACTCTTTCTTAAAATTTTAATGTAAAAAATAATTGAATCGGCTCAGTTTTCGAGGAGAAAAAGGGGAATACGAAACGTCTATCTCGTCAATTTTTTTGACGTGACAACGTCTTATAAATTGGTTTGCCGGGTGACACTTCAAGAAACTGCGTTACGCTCCGCTCACGTTATGCGCTCACAATGAGAGCGAGTGAGAGGCACGCGTCCCTTCCACTCGGGCATGGTTAGCCCGCCTAAGAGCGAGAGAGACAGACATAAAAAGTGAAAGGCACGCAAAGTCGTTGTCACGTAAAACTTTCGCCCGTATACCGACTTTACAGGCAACCAATTTTTTTTGTGATATAATCGGTCTGAGCTACAGCTGTCCCTATCGCACTTTGCGGAGGCAGACTTGAGGTAAGACGACGGCAATAGTTTCTTCAAATGCCTACTTTTCAAATTCCTCGCAGGCCCTGTTCCCTCTTAAAAGGAAAAAAAATACCTTTATAACATAACTTTGTTGTCCGTCTGTCACAAAGGTTTTTCTCGAGATAAAAAATTTAAACTCCTACGTTTCATACAGCGCAGGAGTTTGTATCCAAAATTCTATTAAATTTTGGCATGATGACAATGACGCATACACTGATCGCCAGTAAAAGACCAAAAATATTGTGCTTTAGATTTGTTTTATATTTACTGATGTACCTACCCACTGCGTTCATCGTATTTGCTGTTTGGAACTCTCGGAGTCTTTTCACAAGTCGCAACCTGAGACCGATGCCTGCCGGGGTTGCGGGAAAGTCCGGAAGGGATACCGTACCGTATCCCTGTACAGGCAACTACGGTACGGTACGGTACGGCCTGTACGGTATCAATGTACAGGCAACTGAAGGAACACGGGTGGGTTTTAGTCAATAAGAGTCTGACACGCCCTACGGAGAAGTTATTACATAGCTTCCCGCAAAAAAAAAATGAACCAATAGACCATGGGAGCAAACAGTAATTACTTTGCATATTAGAAATAATAAATTTTTTTTTTTTTTTTTTTTTTTTTTTCTTAAAAAAACGTTGCCCCACACTAGGAATTTCTCCTGTATCGTGGGTGCGTTTACAAACATATATACTCACATACACAAACAGCCAGACCCGGAACAACTACTTGCAGGTCATACAAATATTTGTTCCGTGCGGGAATCGAACCCGCGACACGCAGTGCAGCAGTCAATCGCTTAACCACTGCGCCAACCGTGCCGTCAAAAATGTCTTATTCATATCTAAACAACAAATCACAGGCCAGGAAAACCACTGAAAAGTTGAGCTTCCTGAAAATTCACTTTTGTTTTCATGATCAACAGATCATCATCCAAGTACCTTCCAACTGTTTCGGAAACTCGACATCAAACTAAGATTAGGTATTTTGACTTCTATTATTTCTCAAGCCTCATTTAAATATTCCTAAAATATCTAACACAAAACTTTCATAGTTCTGTGGTATTTTGTAGCACGCTTTGGTCAACTAGAGGTAGGCTCTGGCCGGTTCTCAGTTGTTGCACTAAATATATATAGAAAGGCTTTCTGTCTGAATGTAATGTGTACTAGGGCCCGGTTTCTAGACGGAGCTAAACTTAATCAACAGGTACTTACTTCTGTCAAATGATTGTGGAATACCGTAGTTCGCTACTCGCTGAATTAGGGATACTTTCGGAGAACATTTTCTTATTTACTTGCGTTCCAGTACCTATTTTACAAAACCTACTGCACTATATTGAGTTAATTAATCTACTAATCTTATAATAAGCGATTCAGATTAGTCGGAATCGAAATATTTGAAAGTTTATTATGGATTAGTTTTTACAACTTAGGCAAGTATTGAGGTTTATCAATATAATATCAAAGTAGACCAATAATAGCTTTCTAAATATTTACATTCACAAATAACTGCAAAGTTGATGTCAGGCTTCACTATAACCCTCACATTATCGACTGAACTTTCAACTACACAAGCAGTAGTAGCGTCTAACATCCAAACGGGTTATTCAGTTAGTCGATAGTCTATACAAGCCCTAAAAGTGTTAAAGGCCGATCAACTATCGATCGTTTTGATTCGCCATTGTTTCGGCATGCGGGATCAGACCCAAATATCGGTCACCGGTCCACTACAATATGTAGTACCTATTGTATGTTTGACATCATTATTGTTTAACCACAGTAATTCGCTGCCGAATAGGTAAGCTTTTATTATTTAATATTTTATTTGGAATGAATTCAGGAACATCTAATTGTCATTTCGATGCCTTAGTTCACAATTGCACTAACTACAAAATTTTCAATTTTTACTTTTTTAATGCCAAATACACTAAATTTCATGCTCTTTCGTTTCCGCGCATCGAAAAACCGTTATTCCGTCTCTTTCTACCAAAACCGTGGGTCACAATTGTATTAAATGAGTTCGTTTAATGTTCCATGAATGTGGTATTATACTAATGGTCTTTATTTTTGTAAAACCAATCAAGATATACTTTAACTGATTTTAAGTTTCTCAACTGCAGAAAATTTCAAAACACAAACGTATTATATACATTTGCAATATCTGCTCATACTTTTTAGCAGTGCTACAAGAGTGTATTATGTGTTGGTAGTACAAAAGGATCAAGAAAGTTTGATGCCCAAGTGTGCTAAGTACTTTTACTGGGAGGGGCTTGGCAATTTTTTAAGTGCACAAATACATTAAACCGTTTTGAGATATAGTCCGAATTGTACAAGTGTATTAAGTACTTTTACTTGAAGGAGTTTGACAATTTTTGACAAAAATTAAATTAAAAAGATAAAAATAATTAAAAAGATTTTCCACTCTTATAATCCAAGACTAGCATTTTACAAGCCAAAGAAAGACCAGTGCACCAAATGCAACGTGTATAAACGATCCGACAATATAGCTCCCTTACAGGAGGATTATGATGCCCACAAAAAACGCGAAAATGATGCACTGACTGTGAAAAAAGAAGATAAGCAAAGATGCTTGAATTCAGATGGAGCTTTCCGGGCTATAACATTTGACCTTCAAGCTATCCTATCGGTACCTTTTACCGGAGACTGCAAAATCTATTATTTACGTAAATTATCGATGTACAATTTTACTATCCTAGATTGTCATGCTAACACTGGCTACTGCTATTTATGGGACGAGTGTAATGGCAAAAAAGGTTCTACTGAAATCGGATCGATATTGTTAAAATATCTTAGTAGTTTACCCGAAACTGTTACTCATGTCGCATCATTTTCTGACACTTGTGGTGGTCAGAGCCGCAATAAATATGTTACTCTAGCGGCTTTATAACATACCTCACTTAAATACGATCGATTTGAAATTCATGGAATCGGGGCATTCGTATTTAGAAGTGGATTCAATTCACGCGTGTATTGAAAGAGCGCGAAAGCATAAAAGCATATTCACTTTGCGTGAATATGCATTGGTGATAGGGTCTGCTAGAATCAAGCCGAAACCCTACGATGTTATTATTATGAAACACGGGGAATTCTATGATTTGAAGGGATTCGAAAAAACTTTGAATTCCAAATGCAACAAAAAATACAAAAAATGAGCCAGTACAGTGGCTGCGGCTGCAGAAAGAATCTCCCACTTCATTTTTTTACAAATACGATTTGACCGATCCAGATTTCAATGAAATAGACATTTGTAAGACAAAAACAATGAAGAAAAATAAAGACATATGTATAAGCAAACTAAAGAAACCTCTGAAAGTAGCATATAAATCACTGATTGCAGTTTCACAAACTAAAAAGAAAGATCTGATAACACTTTTAAATGATGGGGTTATACCACCAGAATATGAGCACTATTACAAAGATATTCCATCCAATTCTGCGGCTATTGTTAACAATAATTGTGATGACACTGAATCGTCTGATGATGATCCAGATGAAGAGTCCATTGTTGAAGAAATTTAAGTTTTGATTCAATTTTTAATTACCAATTAGTAAAAATGAATAATTGTTACCTGAAACTGAAGACTGACTTTATTAATTTTCTTATAAAAAATCTTATTTTAATGATTCAGAAACTAATTGTTTTGTGAAATAGCTAAAGATTGGCCTGTAATTGGGCTTCAGTCCTTTTATTTTTTTGTTGTGACTTTGAAATTTATTTTATTTGATTGTGGATAAAAACTGTTTGTGTTTTATAATAAAAATAAACATTAAGAATATGGATCACTGGTTTATTATTTTGTCTATTTAATGCAATATCCATAACTATTATTATCCTTCTTCTTGGACCTTGAACCAGCCTGGTAAAGCTGTTAAATATTTTTGAGTTTTTCACTTAATGCCAGTCAGCATAATCAATCTTAGTGCACAAATGTATTAAATGGGGGGTTTTATGTTTATTTGGCCATTTTGAAAAGGTAACGTTTAAACTAATATTACAATATTGAGATATGATGGAGTAAAAGGACTAGTCTTATGAATAGATGCATATTTTTTTTGTTATTTTACTTGGATTTTCTACTGTTCTCGTCTAAACTTTAAAAAACTTTAAAGCTCTCTCCTCAAAAATGTAAATTTTGTAGTTAGTGCAATTGTGAACTAAGGCATCGATTTATAGTGTTCTGCTTTGGAATAACTTGTGTGATAGGTATTTTATTTATTAAAAATATTCAGTACCCTAATTACGTAATACACCATCAATCGGAATTTGAATCGTTTTGAAACAAATTTCTAATACATTGCTTCATAAGTTCGAAAAAAAATCTACTCGACAACGTAAATAGCGCAATGAATGTTGTTGAACTGTCAAAATGAAACAAAGGACTATGCAAAAAATCGTCCCATATCATCAACAGATGCCAAACATATCTCATTAAATACATCTCGACATTATGATTATTTTTTACTATGGCGACATCACTGTAGGATATGGGGTTATCGTGCAATAAAAAAAAATATGTTATACTTATACAGTTTTATTAAGTATTAAGAACTGAATTAAAAATGTACTATTTAACTAAAAAAAACTCGAGAGAGAACAGCCGTAAGACGTACTTTACCCTCCCTCCTTGCTCCGTTACCCCGACCGCACCCTTTCGACGCCTGCGCCCGCGCACCTCCCTCAGTCGTGGCTAGTACGTTCTACTGTGTTCGCGTTGTTTATTTGTGCGTTATCGGCTTGTTTGCGACTATTACTAACCTCTGCTTGTTTATTGGACCTTTTGATTTTTTTGTTTATTGACCTTTTGTTTATTGACCTTTTGAACGTTATTTTTGTCTGGATAGTAGTTCTGTTGTTATTAAGTGTCTACTTGCACAATTGTTTTTGTGTTATTAATACTTAAAATGTCTAGTTGAACAATTGCTTTTTGTAATTATCGTCTAAAATGTAATTTTTTATTTTAAAATAAAAATACTTTATTTTTGTCAAAAGTCTTTTTAAAAAAAAAACCGGTTAATTCCGAACTAAAAATTGGTACTGACTTTTCATGGGACGTAATAATGATATTGAAACTTGTCCCATGTCTGTTGATGGGATGGGACACTGCCCATACATTTTTTTGCATGGTCCTTTGTCGTAATCGTTTACGAAAATGTGTTGCGTAATTGGATAGCTGGTCATTAAGGCTTTTGACCCAGCAAATAACTTTTTTCTAAGGGCTACGCAGTTTACACAACGAGACATGAGCTTTGCGCATGAGTAGGTAAGTTCCCGTTTTGACCAATCACAGCGAAGTAAGACTGCGCTAGTGCACATGCCGCTAACATTCTAATACTTACTTTTAGCGCCGACTCACCTTGTCTCATGTGTGGTACCTACCTTGCTAAACCACGTTATTTATTATTATATACGATAAAATTAAGAAAAACATGATTGTTTTATAAGTATTTAAAAACAAATACGTAAGGTACGAAATATTACCTTCTATTCGATCAATCAATAGTTTGAAGATACCCTAGAATGACAGAATTTTACTTTCTTTTTAGGGTTACGTACCCGAACGGTGTCAAACGGAACCCTATTTATAGCCTCCGCTATCTGTCCGTCTGTCCGTCTATCTGTCAGCGGGCATTATCTCATGAACCGTAACAGTTAAACAGTTGAAATTTTCACCGATTGTGTATTTCTATTGCAGGTATAAAAAAACATAAAATAGTCCACTACAAAACAACTCTTGTATCGGGCACCTTTGGCCCGATACAAGAAACGTGTTTTTTTGTTACTGATGTATTTAAAAAACATGCGAGGCAGTATTTCGGGACTGCCGATAGATAGTTAGATAAATCGTTTATTTAGTGCACACAAAAAACAGCACAACATACAAAAACACGATTAAATAATGACTAATTAGCTATTAGGAAATAGTTGCAGGGTGCCAATTTACAAACAAATAAAAAAGAAGAAGATAAAAATGAAAACTAGCGCTCGGTGATGATGACGCGATTTCCATGATTTTTGTTCACCTAAAAAGTGCTTACGCGCCTAAAGAAGTTTTCACTTAATAAAATATGTAGTGTTAAATATTGTGCAGTGATTTGGAACCCTTCGTGTGCAAGTTCGACTCGCACTTTGCCGGTTTTTTATTTTAAATATCTGTAAAAAAAATAAGCAATACTCTATGCTATTTTATTCATTGCTTTGCTGCTCGTTGCTGGACGCTTGCCTCTCGTATTATCAACATCATCACCGTATACCATCGTCAAACCATCACTTACTAAGGCCATAATCTAAACTAACGACAAATCCTTTCAAAGCTCAACTACAGCTTTCAAACGCAGCTCTTCGCCACTACTGGTTAATTTATTTAACGGAGTCGACATTAGATAAATGGCTCTAACAGTTTCATCATTACGGAATCATTGGCCGATGGAAACAATAAGGTCCATGGTACCTCGCCCACAGGCTGGGAGATAAATTTTCTTCTTGTTTCTATGTCTCCTTTTTACATTGAAGCACTTTAGACGTAGTAGGCTCTTGGTTAGATGGGATGTAGTGCAAGTGACAAGCGATCATTTTATAATACACCATGCCTTCTTATAAGCTAACCTTTTTGTGTTTTACGGACCAGCATTAACATTTAACTACGTAAAATATGGTAAATATTTAATATACAGGGTGGCAGGGACATCAACGTGAAAACTGTTACCATGGATTCAGTACATGATTCTGAAACCCCCTGCTGCCGTCGGTTATTAAAATATAAATCAGCTGTTCCATACATTTTACCACGTAGGTATTGCAGTTTTCTATGAAACAGCTGTTTTTTTGTTAATTACCTGTGAAAAATTTCAACTCAGGGGTGTTCAGAATCATGTACTGAATCCATGGTAACAGTTTTCACGTCGATGTCCCTACCACCTTGTATAATAATAATATAAAATATCGTACAGACGCCAGCACAAATCAATGTCAAATTTCTTTAATAGATTTTCAACTTTATCACCAAAGCGTAAGATTCAAAGTTGATTGGGAAAATTTTACAGTTTCGGGTAAGTTGACCTGCTGGCGTCTGTACATAAATTTCTGTAGATTGGTGAATCACTAATGTAGTTTTAAAGGGTGATTTCTCTTTTCTTCTTGTAAATAGAAATGAGGTTTAAAAAGAGATTCGTTTACACTCCTTCTATAATGATCAACGTAGAAGAAATGGAGGCGCAATGATAGTTGGCTATGCCCTCATTCAACCCCATTACAAGTTATCTAATCTTTAGTTTAACTGATTACACTATATCAATTGAGATCGTATCGAAGTTATATCGAATATCTAGTGAATCTCACTTTTGAACCTCTATAAAGCATCTAAAGCAGCTTAAATACTTTAACTTACAGACTTACTTAGCTTAAAAGCTTCTCAAACTGGCCCGCTGCCCGCTCACAACTTAGATCTGTCTCTGCTAGACATGCGTATGTCTATGCAGGACACAGTCAATGAACTGGCAGAGGTCAGGTGAAATTATCTCGTACGGTGCGTCTTACGCGACGTGTGACTCACAATAGACGGATACAGCTTTATCTCGCTTCTGATGCCCGAGAATTTGGTGACAACTTGCTTCAAGTTGAGGTAAGCTTTGGAAAGTTCGAGAAAGAATCTAGTACTTATAGTATAATATGTTTAAATGATAATGGGGTTACAAAACCAGGTTGGAAGGAAGTTATGGCGTGTTTCAAGCTTCCATTATCGGAAAATTTGAACCACTGAAAAGTTTGTGGAGTGACTCAAGTTGCGTAGGGTTGTAACTAATAATAATCCATGATTTGAAATGTTGTTTTTTTATTAAATTTTTCCATTTTACGTAGTTCGTTACCTACCCATAATTTAACCTTGCTTCATCTCATTCCAATACATGTTAAAGCTACATGCAACATTGCATATTAGCACCTAGCGCCAACAACTACAATAAAATTTATCGTTTAATCTGCCGAATAAAGTGACACGAAAGTCATTAGGGTGTCCTTAGTCTCACATTGTATTTTGCATTCGTTAAGATTGCAATAAGCCGGTCCACGCCAAGACGTTCAATGACACTCTGTGAGGGAAGGGGGGGGGGGGGTTCTGGAGGGGGTTAGAGGCTGCGACAGTGCAGCCGACATCTCGCCCGCTATCGCTCCGAGATCTGTCCACATGAGTATTTGTTGAGCTGTTGGTAGTGTGACAAGTATCTTTTTAGTGTGACAATACTGTGTAAATGTCTACTGAATTAAAGTTTATTGGAAATCTGCTTAATGAGAAATTCATGTACGTAAATCAGGCATATTACACATTGTGCCTTTTGGCCCATAAAATATGTACCTAACTATGGATTGTGTTCGGTTTTTTTCGTATGTCCGCTATCTGACCTGATTATAAGTGGTAATGTGGTTGACAATGAAACACGCTTTAATAGTGTGTGCTAGATAACTCGTGTAGGTATTATTTGCATACGGAAAATTTTACGGTGTTTTTTTAGTGAGAACGGTTTTTAATTCAATTATTTGGAAATGTTTTTAAAACCCTGTAGCTTTTGCTTTTTAGGATATCTATTATCTCAATAGGTCAGGTCATGTTCTTAAGTGGTTGCGCAAATTAAAAAAGTGTAAGCGATATGATTATTTGCTTTTAATATGGATGATGACTAAAAAAATGTTTTTAGTCCGTCATGTAGATTATGAAAAAATAACGTACACGTATTTTTTATTTTTTTACGTTATCAAAAGATTACGGCGATACGTTGATTTAAAATGTGCCATGACGTCACGAGTAATTTTGTATTAATATGATAAAGCAAAAAATTCGAGTCTAATATTTAGCAATATAATAATAATAAGAATATTTAGCAATTGTATTTTATATATATTTTTTAAAATTTAATATTAATGTTTATTGTTATTTAATTTTTTTGGATTATTTATTTTTTTAACCTTATGGTCATCCGACCTATTTTGTACACCAGCCATGGTCAAACATGTGCCAAAGAATATCCTGTAACAACTATAATAAACATCATTCCATGTATATTATCTACACATGTTTTTGCAAATAAATTAATCTTTATCTTTATCTTATTTTTATCTTTAAAATATTTTGTTAATATCTGACTGACGGACTAAATAGAATTTCTTTTTTTTGACCCAGGCATCATCCCTATTAATGATGACCCAAATTATCACTTTCATCCTATTAACATTTTAAGGGGTAAAAGCAACAGTAAATATTTCTTGAAAGCTATGTCCATTTCAAATTCAAACTCAAAGTATTTTTTCAATTAAACCAATTATAGGCAGTCTTAAACTCTTAAGGAGTCAGAAATATGAAGTTAGTTGTCAATTGGGAAGCGTGGTAAATACCATGGAGAAGAACGGGCAAGAGACTCCATGGACAGTCAACCCATCAGGGCTCAGTCATGAAACAAATTAATATCATACAAATTTTATATAGTAAGTTATCATTAGAAGATATTTAAGGCTGAGTTTACTCTGTATTAGATATTAGTTAATAGGCGCACAGTGAGGCGCGGAGTCTGCGTCGATAGCCGATGCGATTCGACCGCCCGTCTCATACGCGCTGCTCTTTACACACGTTTATATATTACGAAGATAACCTCGAAGGATTAGCTGAATACTTAGATACACTTAAGAGTATTGAACTGCTAAATCTTAGAACTGACTTAATAAACAATCTGAGGGATGAATCTCAGAAAACCCATCAAAGTTGAATACGTTTACTAAATTTCATAAAGGCAAAATTAAACCGTAAAATTAAATCATAAATTACACACGATTTCAAATAAAATTGATATATACTTCTTCTTCTTATTGTTTGAGCCCAGTAGGTGACCACGATATGATATAAAATTTATACTATAATGTTTCGATCCCGTGAGAATATCGGGATAAAAAGTATTCTATGTCTTAATCCAGGTCATGGTCTACCCATGTGCCAAATTTCATCCAAATCCGTTCAGCTGTTTTAGCGTGAAAGCGTAACAAACAAACAAACAAACTCACTTTCACATTTATAATATTATAGTGACGATTTAGAAAAAAAGAAAAGAAAGAAAGAAAATATAGGATAGTAAAGGATTAGGATAAAGCTGAAGAGTTTGTTTTTTGAACGCTTTAATCTCTGGAACATCCAGACGGATTTGAAAAAATATTTTTGCATTTTATAGCCCAATTCTTGAGGAAGGCTATAGGCTATTTCAAATCACACTAGTGCCCTTAGGATCCCAGCAAAAATAAAAAAGGAAGAAAAGCGCGGGTAGGCGATGTGATGCGACGGGGCGGGGAAAACGCGAGCAGAAGGTAGTATAACATATTTTTCCATTTTAGTTTATTTACCTACTTGAAGGTACTTAATTCTGGGATTTTCCAGCAGTGAACTTCTTTCGGCTGAAATGATGATGATTAATCAAATTGTTATTTTATCGGTCCCAGCCAGAATATCAAATCGATAGCCAGTAGCATCAAATACTGTTAAGCAAGCTTAATATTTAGATGGTTACGCAGTCATGAATTCTTAGAAACTATATAAGGCAAGCAAATTGTTGAATAACAGTATAAGGTATCCTACCAACAGGAATATATGCTAGACAGCTAGACCATCTCCTCCTGGATTGTAATCCCCTAATTGGTACTGTAGTGGCCTCTTAGGACATCGATGACGAGTGACTTGTTGACTTAGCCACAACAATCCCGACTTAGGTCAAAGATATCAATTTGCAAATGAAACTCCATTGAAACCTTGTTGATCTACCAATCTACCATAGAGTTTTTTAAATTGTATTTAGAAGATACCATGGTGCAGAAAACAGAAAAAAAAAGTTGAGTCGTTGATGCAGTTTCATACTACTTGAATGGCTGGCAACAAAACTGCTTTAAAGGTAAAAAAAAAACAGTTCTTCACGTGTTTAGAATGCAGGTCATGCCCATAGATTTTTATTAAAAAGAGGAGCTTTCTCTTTACATAATGACGGCTGACATCCATTCGTTGACGAAATCAGTGCAGTGCAGTCTTTAACTTATGCAACAACTTTGGCAAGCATACGCGGAGAGTACTAACAAACAGTTACTTATGAAAGCGATGTAATAATCCTCTTTGTGCCGTTTAAGTTCCTACATAAATAGTGGTAGGTACATATACAAAATATACTTACTTCATATTATGAAACGTATTTTAGAAGTTGTTGAAATCAAACCTACCTATTCTACCTAGATAATTTGTAATTGGGCATTTCAAAATAGATTGCTCACCCATCAAACTCTTTTCCGTAATTTAGATGAGAGGGTGGGTACTAAAACTCCGGGAAAAGCCTATAAAACAAAAGGTTCAAAGCAAAAACGGGAAAAGAATGATGAAATCAATAAAGTAACATAAGAGCGGATTGAACCGGATCCTAGCTGCCGATAACTAGATTATCTACTCAACACCTCGGATGGACCAAGAGTAATAAGGCCATACCATTATTATCATTATTCATAATCGTATTTTCTATACCACACTTGTAGGTCTTACCCATTGTTATAACATGCAAACCCTATTATATCTAGGTATCGCTTGAATAACACATAAGGTCAACTGACAACTCAGTTGTGGTTGTAAATATAAAGAGATGCGCCAAAAATGTATACAAAAATAAACGGCAAAGGTTTTACGGAGCGAAATCTACGTGGAAATATCAACGCGGCTCTTGCTCTGATGACGAGTGCTAGTGTTGGGACGTACCGTTCCAAAATATCGATATTTGAAACCGAGATTGTTGACGAAAACTCTATGGTCGAAGAAAAAATCGTAGCGTAATTTTCTGGAAACGTTTTACTGTGATCATGAACAATGTATGCCATAGATTATGTCATTGTGGTTGCCCTTCAATAAAGTTAAGTGCAACGTTTTAATATACTATTATGTCGTTGTAACTCGTGAAGTGCTAGCAAATATATACCTGCCTGAAAGGCTGTGTTCTTTTTAGGTCAATGAAGTTTGTCAAACTACAAATTCTACGTCTGTACTTATCTAATTATCGTCTTATATAATATCTTTATTATCGTCATATAAAGGTTTATTGGTGATTCGCACGAATTTGATCGCCCGAAACGGGCGAATCAACACTATAAAAAAATATTATTTTTACTTGAGGCGATTTGCACGAAATTAATTTATTTGTAGGCGAAACAATTTCTGACTTTTCGATTCGCCTAAAAAAAAAAATAACTTCATGCGAATCACCTAAAGAAAAATAATATTGTTTTAGAGTGTCGATTCACCTGTTTCGGGCGAGTAAATTCGTGCGAATCACCAATATGCCCAAATAAAAATCAAAACATTTTATTATCAGCACACGTTCTAATATTCAGTATTCTTTTAACAGCTCAAGCATAAATTAACACTATTTAGCAACTCTATCACATGACCGTAGCAATAATATTATAAATCCACAAAAAAAAACCTGAAAACATAATCACTAACATCTCATGAATACTAAAAAAGCTAGAAGATACTATTTTACGACAGCAGCAAACATTTTGAAGTGTAAAACGATGATTCAATTTAAATAATTTATGGTTTACTTGTTTGCCAGAGCTTAAGACAATGTAGGTAAGTACAGTGAAATAATTACTATTGTATTTCTCACACCCGAGGCACTTGACAATAGCGTGTCATTGCGTCCGATATAATTCTTACCTCACTCTTGAGATCGAGCAGACGTGATCCGATTTATTAATCATTATTTTCGTCACGGATCAACCTTCGGTGGCTCTCGAACACTTCATTAAGCTAATTATAGCCTGTCCAATGTTCCACCTAAGGAAGGTTCGTTAAATGAAGCCATATTTTTAAAGCACTCATTTAACTCTATGTAAATTAATTGTACCCACTTTGCACTTTAATTAAACCAGACTATGCATACGTAGCGCTGCAATTACATGTTGATCTACATTAAGTTATGTACTATGGAATAAGAAGGGTGAAAAAGTACATTTATTTTCTTCCAAAATTATGGTATCGTTCCAGAGTCGACCCCCTCACTATAGACAGTTGAATTCTCCGTTGTTGCTTTTTTCCCATTTACGAGTTTCACGGCGACCGTTGCCTGAAACTTACACGTACCCAGAATATAAATGCTAAGCACCATCCCTTTTCCACCAGTACATACAGACACGCTCTGTCTCGTTCTTCCCACAAATAAAAATGTGTAGCCACCTCAATGTTCAAATAGAAATTGCAATATCCATTTTCTCAACGCGTTTGAAACTGAACCTTGTCTGTAGTTGCTAAGGCTGTTATTTAAGTATCTTAAGGCAACATTTTAAGGCACTTTACATTTGTGAAAGGAAAATGTTGTCTTTTTCGAACCAGTTGCAGTTAAAATCCTCCGTCTCTGTTGCCTGCCCGTTGTGGCTGGGCATATCTAAAATCATCTGGACCAAGTAAAGCGATTACTTCAGCAGCGACTTTTTGAAAATGTGCAAACTTATTAATTCTGGCATTTAAGCGGCAAATTGCGTTCCCAACAAATTACTTTAGAATTAAATAACATCAAACAATTTAGAATAGATTCCTCTGATTTACGACGCTATGTATTTATGAAGCAAATGAAAAGTGTAGGTAGTGCGTCTACCAGTAACTCATCATCCCACACAAGCCGTGACAACCTACTGAGGAAAACTAAGATTATTGCTCTACCTACGTGCTTCCTGAACGTATTGACCTTAACTATACTTAGATACGTCGTGTGGGTAAATTAAAGTTATATGGCTTACTTCGCTCATTGCTCAACTAGGAAAAGGCCTTACCATCATCCATAGCCGAGATTACTAAAGAGATAAAAAGACGAGTCTCTGAAAGAGGATATCCTATCGCAGCGAATATTGATTAAAGGCATTTGTTCTCAAAATGTGTTAACATACTCCACGTTAAATCCATTCTCCGAGATCATTACCTGTTTATTCATCGTAAAGTAAAGGTTCCCGAAATATTTTGTAATTATCGTTTCTCCACGGTTGCTCCAAAGCAAAACAAATGTGGCCCTACGCAATAAGAACAAAAGTTTGGTCCACTAAATTCGAATCGGCCGCGCATCTAAAATTCAGAAACAGCATAACTCCTGGCAATAAACCATTGCCTTAAAAAAGCAATGTTAACAATTTTCGAAGCAAGAACAAGGAACGTTTAATTTGCAAAATTCAAATCTCCCGCGCGTCGACAAGTCCAAAGCGAAATAGTGCAATTGAGTGCGTGCGCGCATCCAGGAATGTCGGGACTCAGGACATCGTCCCGGACCGGTTTCACACTTCACCTCTCCAACTTACCGTATTGCACATTCAACTAACTGGTGAATATCATAATGATGTGATATTTTCTAATCAGTATAACTCGGAGCTTATAATTCGAAAAGTCCTTGAGCTGGAAAGTTTTTTTTTTATCTTAAATATGGATGGTAAATAATATTTCCGAAAAATTTACTTTCAATAATAGAAAAACTGTTTAGCATAGCAGCTTACCAGACTTGAATTAGAATAGTTATGGGTATCCAGGGTCACAGGATTTTGGGTTGCTAATTCCATCATACAAGTCTCCCTGTATGAAGATACGTTCAATGCCAATAGAAGACTGTTCAGGGAGTGTTGGTATCACGTATGGGCTGCTTATTAAATTCTCTGAATAGTTCTATGAAATCCATGCACATATGCAGGGTTTTAAAATATTCAGTGGAGATCACCTTTGTCGACTGGATTCATACAAACTGAAACCGGCAAGGCATGGATATTCCAAATGTGAAACTGCCATAGCAGATTCTTACTACAATCAACAGCTAGACTTCATTAACTTTAACACCACCACTGAAACGGACCCCATTTCCTTCAAAACTTTCAGCAACACATCGCATTACAAAGCCTCAACGGGTTCCACGTAAACATTAGCAGGCATAAGTTGCAAGAAATACCAATTTACCCGTTGACATTTGAGTACTAAGTAATGCATTCAACTCACTAATGAACTAGTATTGATCTTCCGTCGCCATTGTGCAGGCCATGTACGTGATTATATACAGGGTGGCATACTCATACCTATAATCACATACCTATAATCGAATTAGTAGTGCCTATTACGCTCCGACTCGGATGGAACTGGTATTGTTAATTAGTATAACCCTTGATACTTGATAATCTTGATTTATTTTTAACTGTAAATGTTTAACTTACACGTGGAGGGAAATCTTGGAAGAAATTGATATCTCAAAAAACTTTTGGTTAAGACGGGAATTTTGTTTCTTATTATTTTTGGCTTTTAAGATGAAGTCGCTTTGTGATATTCAGAAGCATCTAGTGGGTTTAAATTAAATGGCTAAGAACACACATCAGTCGCGGAGGTGGTGATTTACCGGCAGATCTGCTCCTCAACTGCTTTATTAAGTTAAGGTACCCAGAATACTAGCTGCCATGGTAAAAAAAACACCTCTACCGAACCCCTCGGGGAAAACAGGCGTCGTTATATTATCCAAACTAATATTATATAAATTCGAGAGTGAGTTTGTTTATTTGTTACGCTTTAACGCTAAAACGGCTGAATTAACTTGAGTGAAATTTGTCACATGAATGTACCATGACCTGGGTTAGGTCATATGATAGTTTTTATCCTGATATTCCCACCTGATCGAGACTTATGAGGGTGAAACCTTGGAGCGCAGCTAGTGGTAAATAAAAGTAGAGTAGCAGAATCTTCCGAAGCGTACACGAATACCAGCACCAGCATACAGACCTGCCATCACAAAGGACCACATTCGTCAGTCCTTCGACAAAGTACCCTTTATAAAAAAAGCTAGTGCATAATCATCGATCATGAATTCATGACACATGTATGTACATAAATATTTGAGCACAACACGTTAAGTGGTACAAGTAAGCTCGCGGACAAGATTTACGTTTTAGCCTCCCGCTGTTAAGCTAGCCGCGTCCCTATACATTATTATGTTTAGTTTTAATAAATTATTTTGCGTCTTGTAAATTACGCTTTATGGAGATAACGAGGACTGGTAGCTAAGTGTAAACTAGTGTACCTTTCAGATATTAGAGGGAATATCAACTCTGCAATTAGGTTTATTTAATTCCACCTGCCTTTACAATCACAGGCTTTGGACGATGGAATTTGATCCATATTTCCCGCTGACAGTTCTTCTACTGGAATAGGTTTGAAATTTTATTCGTTTCACATCACATTGATTAAAAAAAAAAAACATTTCAGAGAAAACCCATGACATTTTTATTGACTAGCGAATCCAAATCAGAACTTCTCGCTCTGCAGCTTTCGGCTATTAAACCAATAAAAACTAGAACTATTTTATAAAAATAGCGCAGTTTCATTTCCAAGATTTTTATACTGTCCAAGTCTTGTATGTAGATTATAATACATAACATCACGTCTTGTTTTCCCAAAGGGTTGGGCAGAGGTGTACCTGTAGCAGGTACACCCACATTTCGCCAGTTATGTTTAAGTCCCATGTAATAGGGGGTGAGCCTATTGCCATCAACCGGGCACAAATCCAGAATCCGGGCTGCTACTGAGAAATTTCAGATAGAAAAACCCAATAACATTTTGCCCGACCTGGGAATTGAACCCAGGACCTCATGCTTAGCAGTAGCGCTTGCGGCCACTAGACCAACGAGGCAGCAAGTATATAATGAACGGCATGAGAAGTTAAAATGTGAACTAGAAACCTGCCTAGAAGTGATGATGGTAGTTCGATTACTAGATGTACTCCAACTCTACCTACTTAACTTTGTACTAGAAAACGGAAACTTTGTAGATCACTAAGAGCTTTCTAGAAAAATTACCTTAAATCTAACCAATTATTTGTCAGGTTTTCCGGAAACTTAAACTTAACGAAACTTTCCGATATCTTCTATTAATTACGTTTGAAACTTCCCTTGACAAGTCCCGAAAATTATACACAGCAAAAATTTATATCTATAGTTACAATCGAAGAACTTCATATCTTAGCAGTTTGAAAACAAAATCCCTTGAACACGATGACCACATCTGTTACCGTCCCGGTTCTATAGCGGCCGAGCGCTGCAAGCAGAAATAGGCCTTACGGTGTATAGATATGAACTTCTTCGATGGTACCTATTAATATTACATATTGTTATATCTTCTAACGAGGTAATTAATTAATACCACTATTAGACTTAGATTCTTTATTGATAGAAACACAACGTGCGTACGGCTTTACTTTTATAAGGATCACAATCAAAATGGCGGCACTATTAGTGTTGCCACTATGCGCTTTAAAAGAGTGTCCTTGGAGTTTCTTGCCCGTTCTTCTCCATAGAGATCTACGTTTTGGAATGGGCAACTAGCTTCAACTTTCTGACTAACTGACCGACTCTTTGACAATTCAAAAGTGCCTGTAAATGGTTTAATTGAAATAAATGCTTTGAGTTTGAGGTTGTTACTAGTAGAGTAAATTTCATGCGGACGATTTCGCGGACGGAATTAGCTAGTTTCTTAATAAAAAAGTATTTAAAGTCAAACTCTTATAAATTAAGAAGTGTATAGAGTGCCGCTAGCGGCACTTTAGCCCTATCGGATAAAGTGCTGCTATTTTCGGCATAATAGTGGCGCTGCCTCGGCCCGGCTAAAATGCCGTAAGCATTGCATTGTTTGATTGTTAAGGTTATTTTGCGCCCTTTGTATTGATTGATCGTATTTGTTTTAGATAATGATATCAAAAGTCACTAGAATGACTGAATTTACGAAAAATGAAGTAGTAGCAAATGAAAATGGCTGAAAGGTAGGTTATGTTAGGTTAGAACTGTGATCAGCGTCCGTTTAGACACAAGAGAGAGAGAGATGTAATTTTTTGGGAATTTGCAGTTTTACAGCGAACTAACCTCAACAATCAAACAAAATAACAAGTGATAGTAACTCAATGACAGTGACAATGACAATGCAATGCTTACAGCACTTTAGCGGGGCCAAGGCAGCGCAACTATTATGCCGTTAGCGGCATTCTATACACTGCCTATAAATTAAACCAAGGTAAATACCAAAGCTAACACAATTCGGCTACCTCATCACACAACAATACACTAGGTACGTAGTTTAAGACTACATTAATTATGCTTAAGCATATCCTAATTACTGTAATGGTATTAGGCTGAAAGGGGAGGCGGTCAACGGAGGGGCGTTCACGTGCTTTGAAACACTGATGTGAATTCCGTATAATTATGTGTATAGACATAAATGGGTATTTGGTATTATGCCGGAAACAAAGCGATTTAGTAGTGGTAAGGTAATTAGTAAGATCATATTATCGTCAGCTGTGAAGGAGAAAGTTAGTTAGATCATGCGACGCACTTTGTTATCTGTGGTTTTGGGAAATGGAATTTGGTGTTGAAAAGTAGTCAGTTTGACTATTTTATTAATTAATTTCACTTGTAATTAATATCTTGAATGGTCCATTGCTCCTAAAGTACCATTCATCATTAAGGGGGAACAGGGCCTTCGAGCCTCCATACAAATGTATTACCCTTTTTTCTTCCTGAATAATACCTATAGAGCAATCATGTTTTTTTCAGAAAATCAAGGTCTGCTGTAGTCACATCCCTGTTATTTCCTTTTTTTCAGAAACTTTTTGGTAATGAAAATATGACCCAACCATAAATTACAAAAATGCCCCATTTTTACCCCATGATTAGAGGACTACTAGACAAATTCGAAAAGTTTTTAACATAAAAGAAAATGATAGGAACCTAGACTTACTCTTTTTTTTATTTTAATGTAAAAAATAATTGAATCGGTTCAGGTTTCGAGGAGAAAACAAGGGAATACGAAACGTAGATTTCGTAATTTTTTTTGTGATATAAATGGTCTGAGCCGTCAGTAGCTATCCCTGTAGCACTCTACGGAGGCAGACTTGAGGTTAGACGACGGCAACAGTTTCTTCAAATACCTATTTTTCAAATTCTTCGCAGGCCCTGTTCCCCCTTAAGGTGTCGCCATAGCGATGTTATTTAAAAATCACTGAAAAAGATTCTATGATGTCACGATTTTTTATGATTTTAATATGTACAATTTTGTGACATTTTTCTTCATAAAACATTATTATTCTTACGCTAAAATTTGTGAAAATTACACGCATTAGCTATTTAAGTGATTAATTAAATACGATGGTTCCAATGAGCTTTTGATGGACTTATCAACCAAATGGATTTTTTATGGACATGTTTCGTAGAATGCTTAAGTAGAAGTATGTTTACGGACCTTTAAGTATCAACAGAAGTAATTAATTATCACGTGTCGGATCTGACCTTTTAGATAACTAAATTAGCACCGACCGCTGATCACCTGTAACTACAAATACATCGTACTGGGGTTGCATTTGAACTCACACAACAAATTTTCGGTAGGAACGACTTTTCCCTGCAACTGTTCGGTACTTACACATACATTTTTAAAGAGTTATGATGTGAGGAAAATCACACAGTGTGTCGTCTTTGTAATTAAGCAAAGAAGGCGTCAGAAAACGGGGGTTGCGCCGAGGAGAATGTTCTCGGATCTCATTTCCATGCAAATGAGCGTAGGAGTTGTTATACATCAGATGACGGTAGGCAGACGCGATAACAGCAGTGCCGGGCGTCGAGGCGACGTACAACTCGGTCGGGTTATACTTGATCGATAAGTAATACGTTATGATAATGAGTTCGACATGCCGCACACTGTTTAGATTTGATACAAGGGTACGACTGTTAATGAAAAACAAGTGAAACTCATTCAAAATCGAATCTTCACAGAGTTTTAGAACTGCCAACTCTTTCTCGTTAATCGATGAAAAAGTAATATAAAATTCAGACCAACTTAATTAGCGAAACGGTGTAAAATCTTTGGGCTGAATCTTTACAATGTCGGAACTAAGTTTTTTCTTTTAAAGGCTCTTGATTTTTGATGAAGCATGGTAGCGAAGCGAAACTGTAGGTACCTACAGTTTGTAACAGAAGTAGACAGTAATATTAATCAGAAAGACATGAACATTAAAGTTTCAGTCATTTATTAAATAAAAAGGTACCTAAAGTAATTATTATAACGCCTACCTATCTACAAAAGAAAACAATTTTAATACTTTTTCACGTCTCCTTTTCTTTTTCAATTTCATCAATTAACTGCAAGATCCCCATTTTGAGCTTCCTCTTCTCCCTAATTGTAAAATTCCTGATATCTGGTAAGATACTTTTAAAAAATGTCAAGTCTTCATTGTCATCCTCTCCGTCGAAAGAGAATTTTCTTTTTTTAATTCTTTCTCCATATGGTTCACTACTGCTGCTTCTTGCGGCCTCTAGATCAAGTGGTTTATCTAGGCTGCCAGTAACATCTGGTTTTATTTCAATGTGATTCCATTCATCAACAGAATATTCATTTGCTTCTTCAATACCATCTACGCTT
This sequence comes from Xanthia icteritia, assembly GCA_949128155.2. Classification (NCBI taxonomy): domain Eukaryota; kingdom Metazoa; phylum Arthropoda; class Insecta; order Lepidoptera; family Noctuidae; genus Xanthia; species Xanthia icteritia. Next base: position 8,163,245 of record OX421938.2, on the reverse strand, counting down.
ACGTAGTTACAAGTTTCGTTAATTGATGTTTCAGATTTGTCTTGGTCTTGTGCTGATCTAAAAGTGGAAATGAAGTGTTTTTTATTAGTTAGTTCGTAAACAAACACATCTTACAAACGTCTCATACATCATCTCTACGTTATCCCATCTCGATGTTCGTCATCTCATTAACGTCAGATTGGTGAAACATGATTATAACACAAATGAGCGGTTCAAATTAATGCAATGCAACATGAGATGTAACGCAACTACTAGGCGAATTTGATTCAACGTGTGTTACATTCCATGTTACGTTTCACCAAGCTAAAATGGTGTTACAGTTTGTTGCCCACTAATTTATCACTTTCGTACATTCAGTAAAGCTTGTCCACTCTGAAATGACGCGCCCCACTATGGTGTCAGCGGCATGCGGCACCGAGGCTTGTACGTAAAATGCAGTAGTGGGGCGCGTCATTTAAGTGCACAAGCTATAGTTCAGTTTTAATATTTATTAATAATTACTTTTTATTTATTAATCATGCCGTTTTGGAAAATTGGGCTAGTCAGGATCGGTAGCAGAGGTGCCTGCCCCCCAGGTGCGCCCGCGTTTGTAGTATTGATATAATTTATAATTTTTTTAATAATTTAAAAATAATAGATTCGTATTTTTTATCTTTAATAAAGTAAATGTTAAACTTACCCTTTTACATTACATTTTAAAAACGGTTCTAAATATCTTAAGTGGTCATACAGGTAATATTTCTTGCAGACACTGTCATTTTGATTTTGATTTTTCCTCGATCTGTATCTGTTGTATGAGGACCGTATGCCTTTCCACTTCACCTTCAGTTCTTCAACTGTAACAAAGTAATGAGAAGAAAAATAAAAATAAGTACCTAATCTTTTATTATTTTTGTACTCTATGTTTATAAGACTGTGTAAGACGGCCCATGGATTCGATTCACGACTTCCCTCAATGATGAGCTCGTAAGTAAAAGCTCCGTTCGACTTTGAAAGAAGTTACACACGACACCTAAACGAATGCCAAAATAAAAGCGCGCTTTTGGATTTAATACTTTCGGCGCTGAGCCAAGCGTTCAAAATCCAACAGTGTGCTTCTATCGACTAAAGTTGCAAGCATTCATTTTTCTTCTGCTCTCGAATCAGAACGATCTTTATGATAATATTCATGCCGTAGTAAGTTGTGGTATACTTATTAGCCAGTCATCAATGCGGAAACGGGTCTGACAGCCCAGGACCTAGGGTATATAATCAGCCAATAATTTTTCCACTGTTGAGGCACTGTTCCTCCTCTCTGTGGGAGGGGCCCACCACCACGCTGGCCCAGTGCGGCTTGGTGGATGTCACATGTCTTTGATTTGGTTCTGGATCATAACGGCGCTGCTGATTACGCCGGACGTAGTACCTAATGTCACCGGTGGAGGTTAAATCTAATGTCAATAAGTGAGCAAGCAGGTCAAACATCACTTACGTGTGCATTCTTCATTCAGTTCGCTTCTCACTTGGCTCGCGACTTTTGCCCAGGCCTTCTCCGAAAACCTGGTTCTATACGTGTCCAAACTGGCATCGTAGATTTCTGGATATCGTTCTATTATTTTCACGAATTCGATCATCAAGGTTTGATTGTCTCTCATCGTGATTTTCTGTTGAAAAATTATTATATTTAATAATGACCCGGAAATAACCCTTTTGGTGGTTGACTGGCACTAGCAAAGCCATTTTCACCAGTGAGTGAAGATTTTACCTATTTTCTGGGTAGTTTTTAGGGGTAGTTCGACTGTGCTCCGTGAATGCATTCCACTGCCCTCCAAGTTTTTATTATCTATATTATTTCAAAAATTATGTTTATCGAAATGGTCCCACAACGCTCCAAAATAAAATAAGTAGAGCATAAAAGGCAAACCATAAGTTGTTTTTACTGAATAAATATATTTGATATTGTTTTTTTCTTTTTTATGATATTTAATTTATAATGTTTCAAGCAAATTTTTTTTTTTTTTTGCTATCTCAAAATTTCTTGGAATGCGCTGGAACTAAAATATTGAAATTTTTTATTGCTAAAAATTCTTGAAGCGGAGTGGAATCAATCTATGAATATTAAAATTATGAGAACAATGTGTTTCGGAGCGCAGTGAAACTACCCGTTTTTAGATAGGTACTAAGTAATTACCTACTATTACTCTAGCAATGTAGGAGAAACCCAAAAAATGTATAGTTATATGAAAACGAGTGCCTTAATATAATGTATTTTTCCGAGTCTAAAAGTGCAACAAACCTTCTGTATAGTTGCACGTTGCCTACAGTCAATCGGAATACTTTTATGCCGATACTCGTGAAACGCCTACTCAGACACGTGCTCAAAGATCTCTGAAAGTAGGTACTATTTTTAACCGACTTCGAAAAAACGAGGAGGTTCTCAATTCGTCTGTATATATTGTTTTTTTTATATATAGTCATCGTTATTTTCATGTATTGTGGACCGATTGAATTTTTTAAAATTTTATTTGGTAGAGTAAGCTTGCACCGTGGTCCCATATGATTTTTATTAAGTTTGCTTTGGTAGATTTTGAGTTAGCTCCAATAATACGTAAGTATTTAATCCACTTGGTGTACGTTGATGTTATAGGCAAGTAGGTAGTATATATTGTTAGGTACCACAGCTAAAAAGGGAAAAAATAAAAACACGTTTACAAAATAAGGTGGCAAAAACGAAAATATAGAATCAAAGACACCGACTTCCGAAATTAAAGTTATTTTTCACTAGTGCTTTTTTTGGAAGTCGGTTGTTTTTTTTTAGTAAAACGTTTTTATTGCAAGTATGTACATACTTGAAGTAAAAAAGTTTATATTATTTACATTAGGAATAGGTAAATAAATAGATACGTATTAAATAATTATAAGGGCTTAAAGTAACGCGGTAAAAAGGTTAACTATAAATGACGTGAGTCATTCATAACATTATACAAATGTAATAAAATACGTTAAATGCATAAAATCGAACACATGATTCCAATATAAGTAATCAATAATGGTACGAACATAGTATTATCGCCGTCGCAAACCGTCTCTGCAATCACATGTCATGTACGCAATGATTGGTTATATTTATTTTGGTCAACCAATCACAACTAGTGATTAATAAGATTCACAACAAGTAACGTGCCACTTGACAGTGACAGTTCGTTCACTGAACCATTGTTTTCGTTCAACATTTAGGTTAGGGAGCTAAATATGTGGCTAAACCGTGCCTATTGTCTAAATAAAAGTAATAAGATAATATAAAACTTACGTTGGCAGTTCCAAAGTCGTTATTAGTGAAAATATTTGTTTAAACGATAAAACACTGTGACCTTACTCTCAACTCGTAGTATACTGACGCGCCACACGGCCACGCAGCGCTCCCTCCATCTTACTTTAATTCATATGCCAGACAGAGACGGAGCGTTGCGGTCGCGCGACGCCACAGCGACGCGATGTTGCCACGCCGCTCTAACGTCACCTACATGCCAGATATTTGTTCAACACACACATTTTGACGCTCATTGTAAAGTTAATTCAATTACCATCAAATAAGACTCAGATTACTATGAAGACTTTCTAGAGATAAAGTTTGTAGCCGTTCGGCGCGAAACTCTTCGTGACTCACGTTCGTATGGCTGCCGACACAGTAACTTGTCAACGAGTATTTTTAGTGTTAATTATACATTCATGGATAATCACGATTAGTGTTGAACAACTACCTACTGAAAAATTATATTGTATTATTTAGTTTTTTTTTTATTGTCATCTTGTTTTGTCACGCTTTCTGTTCATGTAAATTTATCGCAGATTTTTTAATGTTTAAATTCTTACTTTTTACGTTTTTTATACTTTTATTGATGCTCTTTACGGCCATTATTAGTTTTGTTCTTATTTTTATTTTTATTAATATTGCTTCGTTGATCAGCTGTGTGTAAAAGAAAAACGTGGAATGTATCAGCTGCTTATGCACAGTGTAAAAGTCGTTTCAAGGGAAAGGTTTTTTTGCTCTAGCAGTAGCAGTTAGGCAATCGACTACAAGCCTGTCATTACACTGTACGATTTTATCAACTTTCAGCCCATCATACTTATGCTGAACGCGATTTTAAGTACTTTTAAGTAGTGCTTTGACACTAAATGGAAACACCCATTATTAATTCATAATACGTAAACGCATAGTTATTTATTAATCTCTCAATCTCATGTGATCAAGGGGTAATTGCAGGTGAAGGGTTAAGAAGGTATACAATAATATGTTTAAGTAATGTTAGTTAGGCGCCTTACGGCTGCCCGTTAAGAATAGGGCCACCCCATCGCTTCCCAGGGGTGTCGTAGAAGTAATAAGGGATTATGCAGGGGTAGACAACACCATCTTACTTCAAACTAATAACTTGACAGTTACTAATAATGTTACTCTCGGTAATCAAGTGGATTTACTAGATGACTTTAGAAATATCTGAAGATTTTTAATTTAATTTAAGACGTTCATATATCAGTTGGTAACAAATTGACGATAGTTTCATCCAGAAATATAAGTACTGCACCCGCATTTTGGCATCATGCTGTGCAAAACATATCTATAGTTTTACATGCAATAAAATTAAGAGTCCTTTGACGAACACTCAGAAAACAAAAGCCAAACCACAAATCGTATTTCACGATAAAATTAGTTGAGCGTGTGGTGAGCTTGTACCTATTGATTAATTGCGTATGTTTGCGTGTGCGCACACATGCAACAGTCGCGACATCTGCCGGAGAGGCGCGCACGTGGCTCGAACACCTTTTGTCTACCGCGTGCACACTGCGCACCCACCTTTTTACCAATGAAACTATTTTTAAACTGACACAGTTCTAAAATATTACAATTTTATAGTGGACCGTGCGTGAGCGGAAAGTCAAATAATGCACAGGCTGGCAACTTAAGTCAAAAATGGCGATAAATTACCTGGTGAAGTGTTAATGTGCGTAAAGAATGCCTTTTTTGCATACTGAAGACTTATTTAATTTGGTGCAATATTCTCTCTATTTAGTATTTCGAATGGGTAAACGTTATTGAAAGACTTCTTGTATGTTTTGCATTGTGCAGGTCGAAAGATTTTGGTAAATAATTATAAATTAAACAAAAAAACCTAGGTTCTTAAATTATGAATTTTGTGGGTAAATTCGTTCTATTAAGGGGCGATTTTTCAATCTTTAGATAACTTTAATTTGAAAAATAAATATGACGGTTTGACATATTTTCTACACAAAAGCTGTCAAACCGCCATATTTATTCTTCAGATTATAAAAGTTATTTATTCTGAAGATTGAAAAATCGGTCCTATGGCAGAAGAAAAAGGTTTAATTTAAATAAAAACCTAAACTTTTGCCTGTCGTACTCAATAGTGTATCTTTAACTTTTGAACTAATTATTTATTTCTTGAGATGACATTTAATGTGACAATTTATACACAACTGTACACTGCGAATTGTTTATAATAAAAATATATTGACTTTGGCTCATTTATCCCAGTGACGTTTGTTTCCATTTAGCGTCCGTCATCCGTCATCCGTTATAACCGGTCCTTTGGTCCGAGCGTAAACAAAGGCAATTGGAAGCAAAGGGTTAATCCTTTAGAAGAGTGATGGAATAAGGATATTAAAAAAAAACTCTTGTGCACCGCTGCTGTATTAATTAGTTATTTTAATTTCCTAATAGGCGGAGCTTGTGGTTAAGTAATTTTAGGCCATCAAAATGGAAATTATTTGAGGTGCGATTAAATACCTCCATGCCTTATTAATATGCCGATATTAAAAACATCCTTAGTTTTTATGAAAAAGATATAGGTAGGTAGGTAATTACAGACGCCAGCAGGTCAACCTACCTGAAACTGTCAAATTTTCCCAATCAACTTTGAACATTATGATTTAGTGTTAAAGTTGAAAATCTATTAAAGAAATTTGACAGATTGTAGTAGGTTGATGTGCTGGCGTCTGTACATAATATCCTGTTCTAGGATATTATGTACCTACCTACATGTATCATAATATTCTAGAGCAGGATATTATGTACCTATAGACGCCAGCAGGTCAACCTACCCGAAACTGTCAAATTTTCCCAATCAACTTTGAACATTATGCTTTAGTGATAAAGTTGAAAATCTATTAAAGAAATTTGACAGATTGTAGTATGTTGATGTGCCTACCTACCTAGCCCAAGGATTCGATAGTCTCTCTCTCCAAATTAAGCCTTCGAATGGAAACGCGCGCTTTTCTCGGTGTTTCGTCGGCAGGTGATAATATGACAGGTGCTCTAAGCAAAATTATAACTTGCAGCCATACCTACGCATCGTAATATTTAACGCAATCCTCGTATTTTTTTTTGCAAACCCTATCTTGTATCATTTGTTTGAAATTGATAATAAACTGAGCTATTTTAAATAAACTGCCCTGAATTCTTAGACTGTTATTTTTTCAAACTAACATGTACTTAATGAGAACGTTATTTCCTACCCATATTAGCCTTAAAAATTAATTAGTCCACGGGTCCTGGCTAAATAATGAACAGCCGTACCGGCCGTTCGAAGGTTAAAGGTAGGTAGGTTTGGTTTTAACGTGCACGTCTTTCTACATTGTTCTCACATGTATAATTTCAACATTAATGATGTAACCAATATTTTGTAACATTTTTTTGATTTAAAAGAGTGTCCGTGGAGTTTCTTGCCCGTTCTTCTCCATAGGTACCTACTACGCTTTGGAATGGGCAACTAGCTTCATATTTCTGACTGACTGAATTCTTGACAATTCAAAAGTGCCTGTAAATGGTTTAATTGAAATAAATGCTTTGAGTTTTGGGTAGTTAGTGAGCCTGTATAGATGTAGCTCAAATGTAAATATAAATGTAATATTTATATACATAATTATATAAATATTTATACAAATTGTACGAAGGAGGTTCCATATCCCTCACTCACTATGAGCTCACTGCCTGGTTATGACATTGAAGTCTTGGGGTTAACTCTGGATAGTCAATTAAACTAGTTTATGAGACAAAAAAAAGATATCAATAGAATATTCTATACTTAACAACAACATGGTGTCTTCTTGCTCTAAAATAAGTATTTATCAAAAAGGAGATCAGCAGAGCCTTAAAATTATTTCATCAAAATATTCAAGGTATTAAATTATTAGAAATATATATGTTTTTAGAAAAAACAAAGTTTTGCATTGTTTGTTTTACTGAACATTGATTAAAGGATTAACAAATGCTTATTAATTATGAGAACTACGAGTACCTATAGTGTGGGCAGTTCACGTGGTGATAGAAGTGCATCAAATCTTGACGACATAAATAATGACCTACTGCAGGTCCAAAATTGGTTTACTGCTAATAATTTAGTATTAAATAGGAAAAAAACTAAAAGCATAAGATTTTGCTTTACCGAATTTTAAAAGTTGTGATTGTGACATAGTATTGAATAATGAGAAACCAGATTTCAAAAATAAAACTGTTTTCTTGGGGATCATGCTGGACTCAAGTCTGGAGCTATGGCTGGACTCAATGGGGTCCTCATTTAACATCTATGCATATTCTGTGAGAAAAATGCGCCAATTTACTGATATAAATAACGCAAGGCTATTTCAGTTACTTTCATAGTATCATGTCTTACGATATTTTAATATGGGGACGGGCTGCAGATATCGAGTCTATTTTTATTCTGCAGAAAAGAGCCATCACAGCAATATATGGCCTCCGCAGGCGCGATTCTCTAAGGGAACTGTTTAAAGATATTAAAATCATGACGGTACCTTGTCAATATATCTATGAAAACATCATGCATGTAAGGAAAAAACTAAATATTTTCAGTAAAAGAGGTGAAAGATACAAAGGACTAGAAATAGGGACCAATTAGACCATAACGGACAGTCCTCTGTGCAGGGCGTGCATGGAGGCTGAGGAGACCGTTGCGCACGTGCTCTTCGAATGTACGGGCGTCACCCAGATTAGAACAGAAACCCTCGGGTCACCCAGATCATACACAGACGTTCTAAACAGACCAGGAGACCTAATCAGCTTCTGGAGGGAGGTGGGCTGGTTGGAATAACCACCAAACGGCCGCTATGGCCCACGCACAATGGTCCACCTGACGGACTAAGTGCGGAAACCAAACCCCCTAACATAGAACATAGAACATAGAGACCAATTAGTTCAACCATGTTTCAGACTGGCAAAATTACACATCAGTATTGGTACTACAATAACAGCAGACATCCCATTAGTAGGAACACAGACTATCGACCCCACTGCCCCCAATCAGTCAACTGACAATCATAACTAAAACTAATCAATAAACAATTGAAATCGGTTACACTTTGAAAATAGCAGACATATGTTCAACACCTTTCATAAACCGGTCGGACGAAGGACATCCGCTTTTTGGTGGTAAAAAAATCGAGTTCAACATTCTCACAGGAACCGCTGCGTATCCGGTGCGCGGGCGCAGAATAAAAACGATCATTTGTTAATGTCGGAGTATTGGGCCACCAGGTAACCGCGCGTCGACTTTGTGCACGTTTGAATCCGTCAATGTCATACGTGCACAAAACTGATATACGCATCTTGTGCTATAAACACATTTGTGGTTATCATGCTTATTCACCCATGGATTTTTGTTTCATTTTCCTTAAAGCCCAAAAAAGGATTAAAACATATCAAAGATGTGTTTTATTATGCCAGCCTATTATTGTCCCACTGCAGGGCAAAGCCCTCTTCTCATATAGAGAAGGCACACGAGAAATGATCAGCGCGCTTGGTCAAAACGGGTTGGCGATTTCAAACTTATATTAACTATAAGTCCAGGTTTCCTCACGAGATTTGTTTCCCCTTCCCCCCCCCCTTGAATATAACAACTTGCACTTGCTGCCTAACAGGTATGCTGCCAGTTGCTCTGCAGCACTTTTGTGATTTGACGCTATTACACCCTTCTAGTTGCTCTATTCTGCAAACCTTTAATACAGTTTCATACCTGTTTGAGCCTTATTTTAATGTTCTAATTCTAATAATTTTAATAAAAAAGCGAATCTTTTTAGCGAAGGCTAAGTTTTAACACAAAACTCCGTTATAACAAAACTGATTTATGAGTAACAGCTTTTAACTTTCAAAAGTAGTGCAACTTTGTCCATGTGTCAACCGTATACCAAAAATAATGTAAGAACTCTCTATAGAACGGTATGATGACCTCTAATCTACATACATACAAATGACTTCCACGCATGGACAACTACAATAATTCGAATGCTTCGCCAACTTACCTATGCAGCTGAAATGCGAAGAACCAACTCTTATGACGAAGAACCTAAAGTTCAAAATTCAAATGCAAATGAATTCAAGACTGGTAGAATCTGTGTCGTTTTTGACGTTTGGTAATAGTTAAGTGAAAGGCTGGATACGTGAGAAAACCGACGCCTATTCGAACAATGCCATATTTTGCCGTCATCTGGGCCAGTGATCGATCTGAGTAAATATTTTATTCCCACTGTTGCATGCAAAGTGATTGTAGATTACTATGTTACAATTTTTTAAGCTTTTATATAAATAAGCGTAACGTATGCAATAGAAATTCACGGTTTTCACTAATTACACGGTGAAAGGAATTCGTAATGGAAAACATTATGGCCGTTCTGTTACCTTTCGTGAGTAAAGAGAATGTTTTTATTGCGATCATTTATGAGTGAGATTGGGTTTCAAAATCGCATTTTACTACTATATTAAATCAACAACATAAAAACGTAAATAGAAACGCAACGGAGGTAGACATTGACTTGACCTTATTCGTCATATACATTTACGTGGTAGAAACAACGCAAGAGAGGTCTCCAATAAAATAATGAACGCTAACGTTAATGCAACTCATACCAGGAAAGGCTAATTTTAAAAAAAACGGAACCCAAATGGACTTGATGCAAAAATGTAGCAGGAATTTGAATTAAAAGCAATACCAGGAACACTGCACACAGTAACGAGAATTCATCAAACAGTTATCTAAATCTAAACTGACGAAAAAGTCAACATTGATTTCGCAAAATGTTAAAATTATTCGGACATAGGACCATTCCTGGAACTGAAAGTATTAACTGAAATAAACCAGTTACCTATACTTTTCAGTAGTATAAAGTCCTGATATTTCACTAATGGAGCCAAACGTGGATCTAGGACATCAAATGACAGTATACATGCTGTGAAAAGAGTAATTTATTGGCATAAGTCAACGAAAATAAGCAAGCTTTCGGTAACGGAAGCCAACTTTGCATTTCTACGTCATTGTTGGTAGTCATGCGATCCTATATTTAACATTTCATTGTGACCTGAACTAACTTGACCTTTTCAAAACAGTTCGAGGACCGATTGTTCACTTTGAAGGATTTTTAGAACTTTTCTCACATTTATTTTGTATGATATTGGTCGAGTGACTTTAGATGTCTCAATAGTCATTGATATTATAATGGGTGAGGATTCAATGTGTAGGACAAACATTTTAGAGAATGACATAGCTTTACAATAATACGCAAGACACGTTTGAGTCAATACACTTTTATCGAAACATAACTCTTTGGAAGACTAAAGTTCTAAGCCCTAAGCAACACAACACGATTCGTCCCAGAATACCCTTACTATTTGAAAACTTGGTTTTAAATATTAGCTCAGTTTGTACCTTAACTTAAAACAAAAGTATTTTTCCTTTACGGAAAGTCTTCAGTTAGGTCAATATTTTTCTTGGTTTCGCGTTTCGCCTACAGTCACAGAGCTAGTGCGGTAGTACCGCACCAGCTCGTACGTTATTAGTTGAAGTTTCCAACACCTATAGCTAGGTAAAGGGTTTCAAGCCTCACCTACTGAGTGTGTAGACTTTCGCTGACCACTTTAAAGCGTTTTTGTCTATGATATCACTACCACCTCATGTACGACGTGGAAATATTGAAATAAAGTCGAAAATATAATATTATAGCAAACTAATTACAAAAAAACACGAAGAAACCGAAATAAAATCCAACGTGAATGTTAAAAATTTGTCGTTCGGAAGAAAATAACGTTAGAAAACGATAAGGCAAATCGTACAATTACAGTGTTATGTAATAGTTCATGAGCTGACCATGAAGGTTGTTTGCCATACGACTCTATTGTTGCGTAATCTGTCACGTTAAGAAGTATTAATGCCTTCGTGTAACAATATACATACATAAGATTTCTATATACATTATTTACACGTGCACACACATCTTTATCAGTAAGAGGTATTATTAAATCGTAAGTGAAGATTTAATAATACTAGGTAGGTAAGATCGCTCAGCGCGCTGTGGTGGCTAGGATCCGAGTTTCTTTGAAAGATAAGATTAGGAATTAAATTAAGTATCCGGAAAAATACTGGAGTCACCGACGTTATATAGCTTGCAGAATAGCAAGCTGAGATGTGGGTGGGCTGACATGTCTGTCTAAGGACCGATAGCTGCTGGAGCGGACGAGTGAAGACCGCCATTCTTACCCACCAATCGGCGAACGTTGAGGCTGTCGTGTTGTAGTACAATTTGGCAGGGATCTATGTCCACTGCTCAGTTGATAGGATTCTAGGTTGAGCATTCGTTTCGATCCAGATAGATGATCGATACTAGTAAATTCTTCAGTATTGAACAACACCGATGACCGATGGGGTAGATTTGTTCTTGAGTGGAGACCGCAAATCGGCAAAAGCTAGGAGGAGGAACGATCTTTGCAGGGTGGCTGGTAGCAGCTGAAAGAGAGTTGCCGAAAATCGAGATGAGTTGCGTGAGATTGAAGAGGCCTATGTCCAGCAGTGGATTACTCTACAGTTGTCCACTGTTTGACATAGACCGCAACGCCAAATTAGTCGACGTCGATCGATCTTAATCTGCCATACGCTACACTGGATCAGCCTGATCGGTTGATATCATTGATCGACCGTTGGATGGTTGGACCCTTAGGGCAAATGTCTAATACCCCTTAAGTATCTTGACATTATCGGGTGGATTTAAAGGTCTGCGCAGACTGGCGGACGGGGTGGCAGACGATTTTTTAATCAATATAATATAATACTTATCCAATCGAAATAAGGTATCGGTCGGTGATCGAGTTTGGAGCATCGCGATCACCGAGCATTGAAATATATACCTTATTTCGATTGGATACGTATTAAGAGGGAACAGGATTTAATTTAAACACAGGATGGAATTTGAAAAATAGGTATTTGAAGAAACTATTGCCGCTTTCTTACTTCAAGTCTGGCCCCGTTGAGTGCGACAGGGATAGCTACAGCTCAGACCAATTATATCACAAAAAAAATGACGAAATCGACGTTTCGTATTTTCTCCTCGAAAACTGAACCGATTCAATTATTTTTTACATTAAAATTTTAAGAAGGTGTAAGTCTAGGTTCCTATCATTTTCTTTTATGTTAAAAACTTTTCGAATTTGTCTACTTACTCCTCTAATCACGGCGGTAAAAATGAGGCATTTTAGTAATTTTTGGAGGGTCGTATTATCTTTACCGATAAGTTGCTGAAAAAAGTGGAAATAACAGAGACGTCACTACAGCAGACCTTGATTTTGTGAAAAAAAAAATATTGCTCTAGAGGCATTATTCAGGAAGAAAAAAGGGGAATACATTTGTATGGAGAATCGTAGTTCCTGTTTCTTAAACTCAATTGATAAATTTAAAAACCTCTGCCGTCCCATCCGCCAGTCTGTGCAGGCCCTAATTCTAATACTGGAAGCATACGACACACCTTGAACGTCAAGCAACTATGACAAATGAATCTCAAATAAATAAACTGACGTAAGCACATAAGACGCATGTCAGTACACTCATTAGTAACAAAGAAGTTATTAATCTTAAATTGGTTATGCTCATAATTACGCACTTTTGTCCGCGGTTTCGATCGCGTGGCCTTAGAGTTACGCAAAATATTTTGATTGCTGAATTCTATTTGAGTGAAGTGAAAAATTGTACGCCCTATTTGGTCACATGGACCTCATAGATTAAATAATCTTTTGTTAATATTATTATTCAGTCTTAGTTTTTAGTAGTTTCGCTGTAAGAATTTTGACCGGCAATAAAAAATTCTGTGCCTGCGTTTCGCATATTTTGTAGGTTAACAGGTGACCACTGGTGAGCTTTTTCGCGACTTGCAAAGGTTTTGTGTGGGGTAGAAGCAGAACATAGACGAATAAAAACTTTACAGTAACATATATATTTGTTAGCAGAACTAGCAATAATAATGGAACGGTCCATTATTTACATGAAATGTTATTGGTTATCAGTTGTAATCGGTCCTGGGTTGGTATTATGAATTTATCTGGAGAAGATAACTATATAAGTATCCCACATATTATGGAGTGTAACATTACTTTCAGTGTGATTATTATTGATAGCAATTTTTATTACTAATCTCTGCAAGAACCTTATTCCACTTTGACCCTCTAGCTACATTTTATTATTCTTTGACAAGCCCCTGACGCACCTAAGCCGAGGCACGTATGTCCGTGCGGGGCGGTACGGAGGAGATCGAAAATAAAAACACCCCCGCGAGGGGGGATTCATCCCCAAACATATTACGGGAATGTTGGTAGGTCGAGGTTCCGGGAGATCCCGATTTTTTTGCGATAATCAACCGCCCGTTTACCGCCGCAGTTTATTGCAAATTGTGGCTAGAACTCTAAATGTGGCCACTTGAATTGTGTTATAAAATCTAATTCTGATGATGATTATTTTGGAGGCAATCGTTTGAGGCTTAATATCATCATCGATATCGTTCTGGGCCTTTATTTTAGGCACTTTAGAAATATTATCATGATGTTTTTTGCCATCCATTCAGTAACTTAAAACAAAGTCCGTTTAGTAGTGATTTCATCACAAGTAAAGTCCGTTTAGTAGTGATTTCATCACAAGTAAACTTATTTACAAACAGAGTATGGGTTTGAAAGTTTCGCAGAACGAGTTAACCCATAACGTTACGAGGGATGTTCGCCTAAAATGAATACTGGGAAATCCATCACCGGACGCGGGTCGACAAATAGGGACTGAAATGTCTATTTTCACAGTTAACGTGAAAAACAAAATAATCATGAATACATGGTAAAAGAAACAAAAAATCACTTGATACTAACCTTTTTAACCCCTATCTTTTTATAAGCAATATAAGCAGGTACCCATTCAAGTTTGTTTTAAAAGCGGGAGCTTAATAAAAACGGGAGCTTGGCAGCCACATGAACATCTTTGCGTACCTACTTATATTAAGCTGGTGTTTTAACTTCTCTCAGATAAATAAAATGAAGATAGCCGTGAAAGCGAATGAGAGCCGTATCAACAGAATTCGTTCGAGGCCCCGAAATGGCTTTTCTATTCAATTTTCGATAGAGATTTTTTACCTACCCGCAGTTTTGCGTACGGCGGAACCAATAAATCTCCTCTCGAGGTAAGGGGCGAATTAATCAGTTGACTAGTTCGACGACCGGTCCAACAACGAATCCCTTCCTCCACACAAATGTGAACCGAAATGTGTCACAGAATAGGTTGATGTTCCGTTGTACGGGCCATTTTTATTTACGGCAAGCAAGGTGAAAATAAGAAGTGGGAATAAATAGTAGGGCCTCCGCCGATACACTCTGAGGAGATTAAAGTGTGCTGGTGGTTAGGGATCAGCGGTGTAATATAAATTAGGAAAATGTTGATGTTTGTTTGGCTCGGAAAATAACGGTCAACTTGTGAAAGCACGGCACGCGAGCTGGTTCCTCAATTCCCCGATTTAATAAATAATAAAGCTAATTTTACACGCGATAAAATGAAAAAAATCACTTGATTAAATTTTAGGAAAGCCCGAAATTTAAAAGCCGTGTTGTTTCCCGCCCATTAGGGTTAGGGAGGGAGGCGGGCGCTGAGCGGGTGGACATCGGGCACAAATTAATAAACAAGCCGGCCAAGGGCACGGGCCACATGACCTTTTGGGTCTCTCCTTGTCCTCTTTACCTGTTACCAAGTACCTACTGATTATTTACTTTACATACTTGGTGATAAATAAAATCGAAAAAATAAAACAAAGACAAGCGGCAGCGTCTTCCTGTAAAAGCGAGAAAGCAAGCTAGTAAAATATACATTAAAGAAGCTGATCGTTACAAAGAGCAAATCCTCAATTCGCTATAAAACGTCGCGCTGAGAGGGTGCTCCCGCGCGGCCGAGGAACGTTGTCATTCAAAATCAGACCACGTGTACAATATTTCATCATCAGGATGGGTGGCGGTCCCCCCCTCGGGCCGGCTATCCCTTTCCCCCACTCCCCTCACGCCCGACCCAAAAAGTCTATCTGCACTTGACACGGGAGGAAACGGGACAGATTAACCGTAGTGAAGGGAACAAAGCTAAATATGTTTCAAGCTGATACTTACCCTTGCACAGTATATACTTGATTTACAGAATAAGGATTAAAGATGCTCTCAAGTACAGCAGACGATGCGGTGGAAATTCTTAGTAGGGATTGACCGTTTCCTGTACCTATTTATTAGAGTACCTATCTCATTGTTTCACTCATTATTTTTTTTATTAATATTGCTGAAATTATAAAAAAGGCTGTTTGCAGAAAATACAGTTTTTTTTTTATCGGGATAAAAAATCATTTATAAATAACAAAAAATATTGCAACATTTACTTAATCGAATCTGTGAATTTCTCTATTTACTGTTACCCCGTATACAAGTAACACAATGCTGAAAAAGGACGGAGGAATGAAATGATGGAACCATTTTCAGTCCGCCGTGAGTTACGCACACAACCTAGCGTATTTACACAGCGTTTCACGCACACACGAGTACAAAACTGGCGTGAAAAGTTGAGCAGTAATTTATATGACGGTTTAAATAATTACTTCGCGTTTTCGCCTCAATTTGTAGATGAGCTTGGGCCGTATCTGTGTTGCTGACATTTATTCGCTTTACTTTTGCAGTGCGGCTTGAATATGATGACGTCACATATATTACTGGTAACTTTACAGCGTGTGGAGGTAGTGTTAATTAATATTGTTGTGGAAATTATATTTTCGGTTTGTGTATGAATGCTTATAGGTCTATTATTTTGAGTCGTGCGTATTGATAATTTGGAAACTTTAGTTATTTGGTATTAATTTTCACTCTAGTCATCTGAATATAATAAAATCGCTGTTTATTTAAAAACAATATTCATGAAAATGAATAGTTGTCAATGTTCACAGAAAAATTATTAATGAGACTTAATAAAGTTAGCGTGATAGAAGGTTACCCCCCGACATGACGTAAGTGAGATGACAAAGCATTTTTACTTTAATATGCTTTCGTGTTTTCCGCTACATAAAAGATTCCTTACTTCCATTGCCATCTGCTTTGAAAATAGATTGCTTGTCAATAAAAATGTAAATTCGCCGCTTCAGCTCTCGGCTAATTCATTTCCCAATGGAAAATCCGGCAGCGAGTCACCGGAGATCGATGGACCGTTCATTTCGACGATATTTTTTGCTTTTTCACATTTCATATTGACGAGACGACCAGTTAGTTTGCATACAACGCTCGGCTATGACAATGTACAAAAACGCTACCATTCGCACGGATCCGCATGACTCCGCACGATCCCGGCTGGCCATTCTCGACTCAAACGACAAGGTCGCGCTTTTTGTACAGAGTTCAGATATTAACGTCTTTTTCGATGATTTATAGAGGTCCTCTCCCATGAAAGAGATGAAGGGGCTTTCAGGGGACTCGATATGAATTCTAATACGGCTTTGCGGTAGCAACTATTGTGTTCCGACCTCTTTACTCTTGCAACGTAGTTTTACTAAAGTTTAATAGAATAAAAAATAATGTGTTAGTTAAAAAAAAAAAACAATTTCACGTCAAGTTTCGGGGGCCGCTGTATAAGCAAAAAATCGAAACACGCAAATTTTATCCAAAACCTCGGGATCCGCGCTCACACTCTCGCGGTGATACGCCTGACACCCTAATCAAATAAGTACCTTTTACCGGGACTGTGTTTGCGCCATTGTAAACTGAGTCTTGGGCTATTGTTTTAGAGATTGTATTACGTTGGAGCGGTGGAGTCTGACTGGCTTCCGCATAAAACGTATTTGTAGGAAGGACGACCCAGAAAATGGGTATAATATACTCACACTACCGCCAGGAGACCTAATCAGCTTCTGGAGGGAGGTGGGCTGGTTGGAATAACCACCAAACGGCCGCTATGGCCCACGCACAATGGTCCACCTGACGGACTAAGTGCGGAAACCAAACCCCCTAACATAGAACATAGAACACTACCGCCGCTTCCTCGTCTTATTCTCCCGGCACGTCCCCCAGGAGTCTGCAGAAATTTATATAACAAGCTATCTCGTCCGGGCTCGGTTATTGTCGGGAAAACACTGCCTCAGACATTATTTTTAATTAAACACAAGTACTGTCCGCTAACGCCCTCGATCCGAACCGCGATTTCGCTCCCCGTCAATTGTAAATCTTTTTTTTTTTTCATTTTTGCGGAGATTGTCAACTTGAAGAATGTTGCTTAATTGTCCTATTGTCTGGTAGAAAGGAGTGGAATAAGTGGGTCCGTTTATTTTAAGTGGCCCCGGGAAAAGCTTCAGAATGTCTCTTTGGTAACTTCCTGCCAATTTTCAAATAAAAGAAAACAAACAAAGAAAGAAATTCCACAAATATTCAAAAAACAAAGAATTTCTAAATTCAAAGTCGAAAACAATGGTCCAAAAGCCTAGAGTCCATACACCGGTCTATAAAAAGTAACCCTTAAAAATTTTGATCTTTCAACAATTTCTCATTCAATCACGTAAATCGAGTGGGGGGTGGTCACCCCTCCCCCGGCCCGATATTCGTGTCGGGGCCGACGTAACCTACCCCTACTACGAGTTCTATGTTCATTTAAAAATACATCCAAGCTGTTCTATTGTTAGTACTATCGTGTTATAAAAATCCGTAGTAGGTAGGTACTTGGCTCCATTTACATGATTGCGGTCGGTGGTGTAAAAATAACTTAACCCTACTAAGTTTTCTATCGACTTAAGTAAATTATTGCTCACTCATAATCTCATTTATTACTTGTCTCCAGTTTACTTAGTTGCTGTAACAATGAAAACTATTTTTAAATTTTTAGCCTACTTCAAAAAAGGGGAGGTTATGCATTTGGCAAGTATCTTGTTTCATCTTTGTATGCCGAATGGTAAAATATGGCTGAGCTTTGATATGTCATAACAACTATAAATTGTGTATTACCCATATTTGCAAAATAAGATTGTATTCTATTCTATTCTAAAGGTTGGTTTAGACTAAATGAGCGAACGCTCATTCTATCGCCACTCGACCGAATTCTTTTTGTATAAAGAGGAACAAAACATCCTTTCATTGACCTATCCATTTTAAAATGTCAAAAACATCAAGAAAATAATGCTCTTATTCTGCGTTCGTTTGGTCTAAATCCACCTTTAAAAGCACTTACACATTCCGTTATTATTCTTGATTATATAGATTTGTTAACATGCTAAAAACTCGTACATTACTAAAAACGAACTTAGAAAGCATTATCTGGAATGCCAACCAAACTAAAAACTTACTTCCTATTTCTTGAACCAATAATGAGACCTCTAAATATAAACAAATCATGAGAAGGAAAGTTGACAGCATACAAATTAACCTAAAGCAAAATTGCCGGAAATAAACTATCTACGAGACAGGAAAGAATGGCATACTTATAAAAAACTAATAAAACTTATAACTAATAAATACTTATAAAAGTTCTAACAACTCTATTCATCATATCGCAAAATGCATTTTTTTGTACCACGAGATTGACTGGTCAATATCCGTATTGTCAAAAAAAAACATTGACAAGTATGGACAATGTGTTAATGTTACCACAAAATTGATATTAATTATGTTACGGAACTTTTACTCATGCCGCTATATAGATCCGTTAACTGTCTACTCGCTCAATAACTACTGTAAATAAATAAGAAATCCAAAGTAGACTACGGGTTAGATCATTATCACCTGGGCCAAATTTTAATTTCTTTTTTTTAATAGGATCTACGATTTTTCTAAACCTTCGTGCTGTGAGTTTTACTGTCTCATTAGATTGTAGGTGGTTTGATGGCCTATCTCCATGGATTTCTTACGGCTTTTGATTATCATGATGATGCTATTAAAATCCTGGTCTAAATAGTTGTGTCTATATGCATCTACGAGTAAGATTAGGGACACTATCATCTTGTGTCCGTCTACAGTAACTTTTTATTACTTCCAGTTTGATTTTCTACCAGCATTCTGAAGCTATGGGTTAAAAAAGCTCTAGCTCCTATCTTGTTACTTTCAGTTTTGCACGCTTAGCGACCTTGACCTCAATAGAAACGGAAGAATAGACAAAATGACGGATAAACAATCACAGTCTGTCATTTTGTCATTTCTTCCGTCAACAATACCCGTAGAAAACCCGTTTCTATGGTTGTCATGCTACGTGTGTTGTTGTCTAACATTTAGTCCCATCGCAGTTACTGGTTCCGCCACCTTCATTTTTAATATTATTATCTAATCTGACCTTGGCTTCAGAGCTTGACTTTTAAAGCCTTCATTTTAAACCTTCGGTGCTTCAGACTAAGCAGTTTAATATTATCGTTTCTATTTTAATTATCTGAATAATTACGGTGAACTTGCGAAATTATTGTAAAGCCATACAATAATTAATTGTAGTAGGTCTGTGTGGTAGGGGATAACTTGACGCGGCGCTGCGTCAGGTCTCCGTGCTGGGAGACCTGAATGCCAAGTCAGTGACCTGGGGCAACCCGGCCACCAACGCACGTAGGCGGGCAGTGGAGATGTGGGCAGCCTCCTCTGGCCTCTCCCTCTTGAACAGAGGAAGTGTCCAGACATGTGTGCGGCGGCAGGGTGGCTCAATAGTGGACGTCACTTTCGCCACCCCTGCGTTGGCCGCGCGCGTGTTGAACTGGCGGGTGGACCTGGTGGAGACTATATCGGGCCACCACTACGTACGGTTCGACATCTCCACCGGTGGCCCCGGAGAGACACGGCCCCTCTCGGTGCGATCACCGTTCCCGCGATGGGCTCTCACCCACCTGGACAGGGAGGCAGCGAGGGAAGCGGCATTCATCCAGGACTGGTTTTCACTAACTTCCGCCGGCCTGGATGTGAACACCGTGGCGAGGCACCTGAGGGAGTCTCTGACCGAGGTATGCAACTCTAGCATGCCTCGTTCTTGCCGACCACTACCCAAACGCGCCGTGTACTGGTGGTCGGTGGAGCTGGCGGGACTTCGAGCAGCGTGTGTGGAAGCAAGGAGGGCCTACACGCGAAGCCGGCGGCGGCGTTGACGAGACCACGCCGACGAGGACCTCCTCTATGAGGCAAAAGTGGTCCTCGATAGGGCCATCGCCGCCGCCAGACTCAGCGAGAGCGGAGATGCTGGAGGGTCTCGACAACGACCCCTACGGGAGACCATATAAGGCGGCGTGCAACAAACTGCGCCCCAACTGGTCCCCCAGTGGCTGAGACCCTGGAGCCCTCATTTCTGGATGGGGTAGTTCAGTCCCTGTTCCCGTGCAGGGACAACTTCACCCGATCAGTGATGGACCCACCGCTGGGGATAGCTCCGCCAGCTGAGGAAGAAGAGGAGGCCCCTCCTGTCACGGAGTCGGAACTTGGCGCGGCGATTCTCCATATATTCCACGGAGTGCCTCCAAATATGCGTGATCTACTGGCCAGCTACCTGGAGGGTCGGGCGATCGTCCTGGTAAATAGGACTGGCCAAGTCCGGCGATACGCCGTTGAGGCCGGCGTGCCGCAGGGGTCAGTCATAGGACCTCTCCTCTGGAACATCGCCTATGATTGGCTCCTGCGGGGAACTCTTCTCCGAGGCACGAGTGTCATCTGCTATGCGGCTGACACGTGTCAGGGGGGGGGAGTTTCAGGGAGGCGGCCAACTTGGCCTCGGCGGGCGGATCCATGGTTGCGGGTAGGATCCGCCGCCTAGGTTTAACGGTGGCGCTGCACAAGACCGAGGCCGTGTTCTTCCACGGACCTCGGCAGCGCCCCCCACCTGACGCCCACATCTTCATTGAGGGCGTCAGAATTGAGGTAAAGGCCCAGATGAAATATCTTGGCCTTTTACTCGACAGCAGGTGGCGCTTCGGTCCGCATTTTAGCGGGCTGTCGTCGCGCCTGCTGAAGGCCGCAGGCGTGCTCTCGTGGCTGCTTCCCAACTTGGGGAGGCCCAGCCCGCGATGCCGGCAACTTTACGCCAGCATCTTGTGGAGTACGGCCCTTTACGGGGCTCCTATTTGGGAGGACTCCCTCCGAAGGAGGGTGAACGCCGCCGCCTTGCGGGCGTCCCAAAGAGCCATAGCCCAGCGGGTGGCGCGGGCCTACCGCACGGTGGACTTCGCGGCAGCATGTGCTCTGGCCGGCACCCCTCCTTGGGAACTCGAGGCGTGGGTGCTCGCCAGAGTATATGAATGGATGGCTGGGCGGAGGGCGAGAGGAGAACGTCCAGCCCCGGAAGAGCGGGAGGCCGTCCGGCGGGAGGTGAGGGACGCCATCGTCGTCCATTGGACGGGGGAACACGCCACCGCAGCCTTCGGCCGCCGAACCCTCGACGCGATTGGGTCTGTCCTGCGAGACTGGCTGGAGCGGTCGCACGGATTCCTCTCCTTCCGTCTGATGCAAGTGTCCAGACACGGTTGCTTCGGATCGTACTGGCACCGAATCGGACGGCAGGAGACACCGTCGTGCCACGACTGTGGTGCGGTGGAGGACACGGCGCGGCACACCCTCGAGGTGTGCCCGTCGTGGACCGAGACGCGCCAAGGTCTCATTGCGGTGATAGGACTGGACCTTTCACTTCCCGGCTTGGTCAACGCCATGCTGGGGAATGAAAGGTCCTGGGCGGCAGTCGCCTCTTTCTGCGAACATGTCATGTCCCAGAAGGAGTCGGCAGAGCGCGCGCGGGAGGACGATCCTCACGCGGTGCCGCTCCGAAGGCGGAGGAGGGGTCGAAGAAGACGTCAATTTGATAGTCATCTCCGACTCCTCCCAGGTGGAGGTCAGCAGGCAACGGATGCGGGGGCACCCTTGCTTGTATTGCACAGGCCTCCACCAGTGTCGAACGGGAATGTCCAGGTGTTCCCGGCCATTCCCGTAGCCCCCCAGGTTGGGGGGCTACGGCATGCGGGGCCCGCCGGCTAGGCGGGCATGCGCCGGGAGGGTTGTGGATGTAAAGGCTGAGCCGGTTTCCCATGGCCCTCTCATCACGGCGATGTGGGAACACCGCTGAGTTTTAGTGGGTATACTGTCATTCCGACAGGAGTCCCACATACCCCGTCTCGTCCCCACGAGTGCATAAAGCATTACTCAGCGACAAAAAAAAAAAGAAGGGGATAACTTGACAGAAGGTTAGAACTTGACGTAATTTCTAAGCTGTAGGTACCGCTTACATTATGACGCACCATGAATACTAAGGTGTGACCTATACTGCAAAGAGGTTTAATTAATTAATTATTGATTTGCTATGGTTTTGAATAGGAGCATTACTACTCATGTTGTATGAGTGGTATGACCGTTACATCTGTGGCCTTTAACGCCTAAACGGTAGGTTAGTGGGTAATCACATGACCACAATAGAAAGGGCTTTGTCGACGGAAGAATAGACAAAATGACAGATAAACAATCACAAACTGTCATTTTGTCTATTCTTCCGTAGACAAAACCTGTAGATAATCTGTTTCTATGGTTGTCATGCCACGCGTGCTTTTTGACAAATTCCACCAGGTCTATTTTCAGAAGCCTAATCACAAATTTCTGATTTTATTTTAATTATTATTAAAACAAACAGTGACACATTATATTTTATAGGAAGAAATACAAAAAGATACGGCCAAATGAAAACCAACAACCTTTTCCACGGAATACACATAAAAAATAATCTTTACAAACCTATTTCAACTAAAACCTACAAACCACAATAATCTAAGTTAGGAAAAAAAAATATTGAGCTAAATAGTAAAACAAAAATAAATTTAGCAGCAATTTTCTTGACCGGGGTTAATAGCATTCATGGAAATGCTCCTGACATTGCGGCTCCGGTAAAGGCCGAAACTAGTCCGGAATACGTACCCGAAATGCACCTGTAACAAATACTGCTTACCTCAAAACTCACGACCAATTGCTTCCATATAAACATCAACCAGACTACCAGTTAATTTTTTAATTAAGACCTCAATATGCTTTAAATATTTAATGGGACAATGTTCTTCACCAAGCTGTACAGTTTGTGGGGTAGTTGAAGACATTTATCACGTATTGATGGAATGTGACCGGAACATACAAT
Source organism: Xanthia icteritia (assembly GCA_949128155.2). Lineage (NCBI taxonomy): Eukaryota > Metazoa > Arthropoda > Insecta > Lepidoptera > Noctuidae > Xanthia > Xanthia icteritia. Next base: position 8,139,819 of record OX421938.2, on the reverse strand, counting down.
AAAGACAATGTCTATTTGGTGTTGGATTTGAGGTGGTAACAGTATCTTAGCGTCCCCGAGGTCGGAGGAGGCTATGTTGTTGTGTAGACTATTATCGGTTATCTACCGGAATGTATAGGCCATCATGTCATTCTATTGATGATTTAAAATTTATGATAGTAACTGTGTTTTACCCATTGTGTTAGATTTAAGTTATTGATTGTTTTCCTTAACGGGGGTGACATTATCACTAAGTGACAAAACTCCTTTAAATAAATAAAGATTAAAAAAAAAGACCTCAATATGCGCCCAGACTTTGAAATAGATAATTTATATTGGCCTCTAAGATTCTGAAGAACGATTGGCTCGTTGAAACACTTAGTCATAAAATATGGTCCCAATATTATACTTTCGCATTATACCCACTTTAATAGCACAATAAATAAGTTAAATTATAATTGTATGTCATTGAGACGACATTCGTAGACCAAGGACGACTGGTGAGGTAGGTTAAAATATAAAATATATAAATAATAGTATAAAACAAAATGCTTGCGGCTAGAAACAATTAATAAGTAAAAGCCTGTCTTTTAACGGGTTTGTTTACTGACCAAAAATAATTATTTATAATGTATTACTTCAAATTACGGCGTATAATTATACAAGTCTGGCAACCAATCTTATTACCTTGTAAGTTGTGGAGGTCAGATAGGCAGTCGCTCCATGTTAAATACTGCTATTCAGCTGCATCTGGGTAGACTGGAAGCCAAACACAACATAGTTGGGAAAAGGCAGATGATCATTTGTTAGTTCCTAATAAAAAGTTTATCAAATGTCGCTAGATCCAGCTAGGAATGTTTTACAGAAGCTGCGTTTGCGCAGCAAGGGAGTAACTAAGCATAGACAAATAACAGTCATAAAACGCTTTTGTAAATTGAATTCTCTGAACAAGTTGATGACTGAAATACCGATGTAACTACAGATGGCTCCTCTATATTTTACAAATGAATTATTTTGCTGAATAAGAATTAAAAGTTATGACTTAAATGGCGAGACCTTTAATGTGATTTCATTTAGAGATAGGTATCAATTTCAGCCGGTTTACTTATAGAAGTCCACCAGCAATGCTGTGTTCCAATTTGAAGAGTACGAGTGTTCGTGTGTTCTCTGCTACCTCGTTGGTCTAGTGGTCACAAACGCTACTGCTGAGCATTCATGAGGTATTGGGTTCAATTCCCGGGTCGGGCAAAGTGTTATTGGGTATTCCTATCTGGCATTTCTCAGTAGCAGTCCGGAGTCCGGATTTGTGCCCGGTTGATGGCAATAGGCTCGCCCCCTATTACATGGGACTTAAACATAACTGGCGAAATGTGGGTGTACCTGCTACAGGTACGCCTCTGCCCAGCCCAACCTTTCGGGGAAACAAGACGTGATATTATGTGTTATGTGCAATTTGTGTCGGTATAGTTACACTCAGACGCGTGGTAATACGCGACGATGACAATGGCGTTACAGATGCTGGCGGTGGCAAGTTACTTTCAGGTAGACCGCCTGCTTTTTTGCCACTCAAAAAACCATTCCATTGATCTGCTAATCTTGAGAAATTTTCTATGGACGGAACGAAAATAATAATACCTCATCATAATCATTCTCCTGCCCGTATCCCAATTTATTTGGGGTTAGCGCAACATGTCCCTTTCTTCCATACTTCTCTATTAGTCGTCATCTCAGTAGTCACCCCCCCCTCCCTTCTAGCCATATCATCTTTCACACAGTCCATCCATCGTTACCTTAGTCTTCATTCTTCCCCTACTCTTAGTTTTACCTTTATCATCATTCTCTTGCCCTCATCCCAAGTTATTTGGGGTTAGCGCAACATGTCCCTTTCTTCCATACTTCTCTATTAGTCGTCATCTTGGTAGTCACCCCCCCCTTCTAGCTATATCATCTTTCCTACAGTCCATCCATCGTTTCTTTGGTCGTCCCCTACTCTTATAGCCATCGACATCCATACTCAAACTCTCCTCACGACATTTTCCTCATTCCTCGGCATCACATGGCCATACCATGAATAATAATACCTATCCTATAATTTATATTAAGCTAGTTATGAAATTAGAGCAGCACACCCTTTGCCGCAGGGGTGTGGAGGAATCAAAACGCCTACTCATTGCCTGTCCACAAAGCCCACGCTTTATGAATACTTTATCAGTATCGGAGAAAACAGTACCTACCAAATGAGTTTGAAAGATAGATATAAAGATAACCATAACATCACGCTGGAAGGTAAGCAGAGGTTATAGAGATGAGAATGAGATATCGGGAAATGCACACACACACACACACTGTCACACTGTGTTCAGCGGTTGGCGTGGCAACACGTCGTGTCCGGGTTCGCAACAAGTCAATCGTCATCCTGGGGATGCCTCGTTGAGAGGTGAAACATGTATCGATTTTTTACAGGGTTTTTAATGACTCATGACTCTTTAGGAATAGGTTACTAAATATATCTACGTCTATTGTATATTGACCCACATTTCATTACTAAAATTGAAATTCCATGTACTATGGGATTAGTCCATATTGGCAATATGGACTAACTGTGCATAAATACTAACAGACTCTGACAAATTTCAAATGGAAATACCCAATAACACAGCCCGACCCTGGAATCACAAACCCAGGACCATAGCAGTGGTTGTGATTCTAAGACCAACGATGTAGTTATTTATAAATGTTTCAAAAATAAAAGCAGACTTTAATTTACTACCGTAATTACCTTAAGTAGATACCTACTTATGTATATCATTTTTTCGCTGCTAATAAATAATAGTTGTCATCAAACTATTCGTCTCATTTCTGCATAAATACTTTTTTTCCAAAAATAAACATGCTAAGCTATTGTAAATTGTTATTATCTATATCAAACTCACCTTGTTTGTATAGAATGAAGGTTAATCAACCTGTTTGGTTTCAGTTCATTTTGTGCGCATAGTTTGACACTGCAGGTGGAAAAGTTGTGCTGTAAAAGTTGACGCTGAAAATCAGAAAACGTTGGTCGGGTCATTTTCATTGGAATTTAAACTTTGACAGGTATAGGCGCGCCAAACTATTTCAATGCTTCATGAATATTATGATTTCTATGATCTACGATGAAAGTCGAATCATCGTCATGTGGGTTTTTTGATCGTCTCCATCATTATCCATAGCAAGACTTCGCCATCTACCCATAGACCCTATCTTTACGTGTTTTATAGAACCAACTTTTTATTTTATTTTTTATAAACCTATTAAATACAACACATTTCAAAACTTTTACTTGTTTTATATATCAGATAAATACAACACACTTCAAAATACACAAATGTTATAGTGATCTTTTAAACACCTTTAGGTCTAATTATTCCTTTAATGACGTCACATCACGATGCTTTCGTTTTTAAAATAAACCTAGTGTTTTAAAAACGAAATCATCATTCTAGTTTAGCTGAATATCTTATTTACGTAGTTATCTGCCGATTAAAGGTCATCGCTCATTATAATTTATAACAGCACCGCTCCTGCGCCGTAACGGCCCGGCACCGCCTCGGTAAATATCCATCCGCTTGTCGCCACCGCGCCGTCAACAAGACGACCGCTCGCTGCTGGCGCGTCATCGGGTAAGGTGACAGCTTGTTATTCGCCGCTTACTAGTTGGTCACCATCAACGAGCCAACGGATAGTTGTCAGCTTACAGAAGGAATGGTGCGCAGGCGACGGGGAGACAGCCGTGCGAGTGGCGCGAGGACCGCGCGCTTGCAGCTAGGCGTCACCGCCTGCAGGCGATCCTTCGCTGGGGAGCGGGCTGCTCGCTTGAAGCGCGCTGTCGTGTCGGCGCGACGTGTAACGGCTCGCGGGCCGTGCACTGCCCGCAAGCTGTCCACTATTCTGTATAGCCATCGTAAAATAGACTTTAAATGCTTTTGATTTAAAATACTAACTTAAATGATAAGTTATTTGCCGTGTCGGAGCGGTGCTATTATAATGAGGGATGACCTTGAGTCAAGTATTTCATTATTTAAACACTATCAACACCTTTACTCGTCAAATATTCTGAACGAGAAAAAGGCACACGTTTATCGATGTGACTCTCCATAGTATGAAAAGGTTTTAAAACATAATTGCTTTCGTCTTGTTTTCAATAGAAACTAACAGATTTTTTTTGCAGCCAATAAGCTGGGTGCCCTTTTTTCGACCTGCAGACGTTCTCAGTACGAAATGTCATACAGATTATCGACTGACGGCGACCCTAACTGTGTGTGGGGAATGTTAAATAATTAGATTGCATTGTTTTCGTTTAAACTCTATCTTTTGGTTTATTTTTTATTAAAAATTTTACGCCTAAATCCTTTAAATGAACACGTTGATTTTAAGTCATAAAAACAAAAGTTTTCCTCCAAATTTACCAAGTGGCTTTTCACGTATTTCTGCTAATACCAATACAGAAAAGTAGGCATTAAAGGTCATCCCGCCAATTTCACTTGAACTTCAAACCACAATATCTCCTAACATCTATGAATTGGCACCCACACAGTGATTAGTCTGGTTACCTGTCGAATAGTAGAACCTTAATTGCAAAAATAAATTTTAAATAAAAGAGAGGTGTTGGTATGAAAGCAGGACCTACTAATAAATAGCAAAATACTTAACTTTCGAAAGTTATAAGACTTAATTTCATATTCAAAGTCGCAAAACCGTATCATTTTTTTTTTACAAATATATGTTTTAAGGAATTATAGCACCCCTGTATTCTTCGAAGAGGTAGGCAGAGACTATAGAGCACCTATGTATATTTTGGCAGCCATTAGCCGGGCGGAAATACAGACTTTGTGATATTACAAAAAAAGTATAAAAAGAAAATTCAAAAACATTTTTCCCGACCAGCGCGGCAGCGCCTCAAAACCAGAACCCTAATTGCGTAAAACACGATCAATCATAATCTGAATCGTTTTGAAAGATATTGCTAATCCATTGCTTCATCAGTTCGAAAAAAAAAAAACTGCTCCACAACGTAAATAACGCAATGAATGTTGTTGAACTGTCAAAATGAAACAGATTGTGGTTGATCGTCTGTTACGCAATCAGGGTGCAGGACCCCACGCCCAACAAAGCCTTAATAGCTTATAGGTACATTATGTAAAGACGAGTTAGATAGACAGACAAACAAATAATTTATCTGGTGCAATACAGAAGAAAAAAACAGAAGATACAAAAGCACAATTTAATAATAAACACTACTAAGTACATAAAAATATTATAATATGCACAATTTAGTGTGTGGTATTAGCATCTACCCACATGTACCAAATATGTATAGTATAGTATAGTATGTTTGATAAGCAATTAACCTATCGCCTACGAGTGTTACTCTGACCTTTAGCTTTTTGATCTTTAACTCGTGTGATTTTAAGAAGAAAATCATTTTTCAGGAACTGAGCTCCAATGAGGAAAGGTCACCGTAATTGTTTTTTTTATATATTACTATAATAGGTGTGAGACAGGAAAAGACTTCCTGGAAGGAATTGCCCAGCACTGGGAATGCAAAGGCAAAACAAACAAAAAAAATTACATAATGGGTAGGTAAATACCTACATCTGTGTGTCCTTTCTAGGTTGTATAAATCCTCGTTAGAGGTCAAAAGGTTGACAACGCCTAAGTTTATTATGATATCTGCTGTTTTTCGGAGAAAAACGATGTCTGGTAATTGGCTTTTTAAGCGATTCGATTATGAAAATAATATAGGTACCTGATTTACCTTAAACAGAGTGATGTTTTATTTAATTGAAAAACAACCTTATCAGTTTTATTCATCCTGAATAAGCTCGCTGTTAGACCAGATTTCCTCGTGCTATTTCACTTTACCTTTGTCTTTGGCAAAAAAAAAGTATATTTTTATCATTAGTTAACCTATGTTGTCCCACTGCTGAGCAAAGGTCTCCTTCAAAGGCAAAAAGAAGTAAGTAATAAAATTTGAAAAATACATGCTTGGAACCAAACAAAACCTCGATTTGGCGACCTAAAAAATAACTTCTTGTACCAAAAAATCAGTAACATGTCCTGTATTCTGTGAATACATGTGTGTATATTGGCTGGGCTCGGCCCATACGCAGATTAGCCCACTTTTTGTCCATCGTCGTATTAAAAGCTTTCAAATAAATTAAATAGCATTTCAGGCGTGCCTGTGACGTTGAAGTGTTCGGATATTGACGTAGACCTAACAATATACTCGATTTACCAACGAAAAATCTGGTAGGCTAGCCATACCAGATTTTATTCATATTTTTTTGGTGTTTTCCTGCTGATAAAATAGTTTTAGATAAATATATTTACGTGCTTACCTAATTATACTATATTTACGTCTCAACCAATCAATGTACCTACGCATATAGCCGTATTGTATTCTTAATTTTCCTACTTCACTTATTTGCCTTCAGACTTAAACCTTGAAAATGAAACCTCTTTCATATCAGGGTTATAGCCGAACGAGGTCTCTCAACAGGGTTGAATTGAACCGAGTGCCAATTACTACGTTATCATAACATTTTTCTTTATTTGAAACATCATACAAGTACATTTTGTTCCTATTGATTTCTGAAAATAGTTGATTTTATTATTATTTATCACCATCATCATTTCAGCCGAAAGACGTCCACTGCTGGACATATATAGGCCTGCCCCATGCACCGCCACTTCCACCGGTTCTGTGCTTCTCGCATCCAGTGGATTCCTGCGGCCTTCACCAGGTCATCGGTCCACCTTATGGGACATTATTATTTATTATTACATAGACATGATATTGTAGCGTTGGAAGGCCACAAGATCGACCGATGACCTTGCAGAGGCACAGAATCGGTCGAAGTGGCGGTGCTTGGAGGAGGCCTATGTCCAGCAGTGGACGTCTTTCGGCAGAAATGATGAGACATAATGTACGTGTACTCATGGCTAAATAATAACAGCCGCACGGGTCGATCGAGGGTTAAGCTACGCTTGCTTCGGTCGGTTCGTTGATGGATGGGTGACCATGCATTACATATCGAGACCGCTCCGTGCCTCTAAGAGCACTTTAAGCCTTTGGTTCTTAGATAAGCAGTCGCTCCATGTAAAATACTGGTATTCAGCTGCATCCGATTAGACTGGAAGCTGACCCCAACATAGTTGGGAAAAGGCTAGGCAGATTGATTTTGGGTGTACTTTGTACTGTGGCCTACCCCACCGGGGAATACAGAGCCGATGCTATCGACATTATTTTCCTCTGTAAAACTAAACTTTGTTCATGCACCTTTCTTTTTTTAGACCAGTCCCATTCCTTTTTCGAACCAAGTCCTGTCAATCAAGCTAGCCTGTACTCTTCCACCGTTCGATTTTCAAACGTGCCTCCACGCAAACATTATGCTACACGTCAAAACAAAACAACGTTGTACAAACATAATTTGAATATCGTGTTAGCAAACATTTTTTCCGCTTCTACGCCTTTCAAGGTCTACAGTTGCAAGGAAAATAATCAGTTAAAGCGTTATTATTGGTTAACAGAATGATAAGCGGGTACGATAACGTTCGCCAGTTATTAGGTACTCGTGGACATGCTTTTAATTGATTAAAAGCAAGGCATTTTTTTGTGTTATTGATGAAAAATTGGTATTGTTGTTACATCGTGATGATTAGGAAAACATGAGGCCTGATGACCCATAGTGGGCATAACTTTCTTGTGCACAGAGTCTTGTACGGTGAAGAATATTTATTTTTATCACATCTATTCAAAAAGAGCTAGTTTATTCTTCTTAAACAGAGACCAAAATAGCTAAAAGTGATTTGAATTTGGAATGTGGATATTGTTAGTAAAAGTTCCAACCACGAAAGAGATCAATCACTAACATTGTATGAACAAGTAAAAGGCTGTAAAGTAAACCGGGCACGAGCTAAATAAAAAGTTTGTGAATTAGTAAAAACGCGCTAAATGCACTCCGCCTTTTTTTTTTTTTTTTTTTTTTTTTTTGGGTGGGAAATTATCAAATAACTTCTCCCGCTCTGGGTGGAGCGGGAGGGCGTGTCAGACTCTTACTGACTAAAACCCACCCGTGTTCCTTCCGTTGCCTTTACGTTGCCAGGGGCCACGGTATCCCTTTCGGACTTTCCCGCAACCCCGGCAAATGCACTCCGCCTTCGTTCGTAATTTTTACTCATATTCGGATATTACTTAGTTTTATAAAAATAGTGTGTCTTCCTCAAGTAGTGAGAATTAAATAAATAAACGTAAGTACTATTCATATCCATATGTTTTATTTACTTATTTTCTCATGGAGAGGGTGATAAAGGGTAGTGTGTCCATCTCGGGAGCAACACTATTTTAAGCTCGAATGACGTAGGTACTTTGAATCCCTCGCTGCACTCAGGATTCTACTCCAGAATCCTTCGCACGGCTTTGGATTCAAAGAATTCGCCTTTAAAATAGTTGTTTGCACCCTAGGCAAATAATCTACTATTAGTAAGAAGCTGGCAGCATCATCACAACGGTAATGTTTTCCCATTGTTTGTCTTATTTGTTTTAGTATATTCGTGTATTTATTTATTCTTATATTTAGGAATATTACATTATATATATAGTTTTAATTGGTATATGTATATCCTTATATTTAAATAAATATTAATTCCACAATTTTCGATATTGCACCTACCACTGTTTGTCTCTGCATCACCCAAAGGTGACAGGTAGAAAATACCCATGGCATTAAGTCCGCCTCTGTATATTTGTGTGCTTAAAGAGTTAAATAAATAAATGTAGGCCATTGGACAAGGAGTTTATAAATTACGTTACCTACCTACCTAAAAAAAATACTTACAATAATATATAAGTTTTATATCTCCCTAATTTGAACACTAGGTAGGTACTTACCTTATCTAACATAACACATGCTAACAAGACTCTACTTGTGAACTGTTGTGAACTATTTGTCTGTTTTTGTCCCAAAAACACGTGAAACAGTAAAAACACCACACATGATAAACAAATACCACGAAACAGGAAAATGAAACTAATTACAACCGATAATTATGAGCTAAGTACAGCACGGGCCACAATAACGTCGGAACCGTATCCCGGCCCAAATACGTGATCTGCAATCTAATAACTTATCTTACAAGGAGGAAAACAAAGAAAAACATACATTTATAAAAACTAAGCAGCATAAACTTGACTACCATATGATGGCGATGGTATTTATTTCGTAATAAACATTTCTGAAATACAACCAAGGGCTGATGACGTTCGTAGACTTTTCTTAGGTACTATGGAGCTATTTATAAATAAAGACAAATATACTAAAATAATTTTGCGACGTGAAGGGTCGAGTTTGAGTAACGAGATGTAGCTATAAAAGGATCAGTTTTTAGGGAAATGTGGGTAGTTCGGAAAGTATCTAGTTTGAAGGACTTCATGACTGTGTCGTACTACCTTTAAGTACACTTAGAATATGTGTACTGTGCGGTTAAGTATGAACTTCAACGTTGAAGGCCGTTGAACTAAAATAGCTTACGTGATGCCGAGTTATTTAAAATCAATATTGAAATTCAAAAGTAAGTAATTAATTCATACTAGGCTGAGAATCAGCACTTTTCGAACGTCAAAATTAAATAAGACAGTTCCCCAAAAACGCCCGCCCTTCACCACTTCCCAGTGCTTTAGCTGGGAAGAAGATGTGGCGCAAAAACTACCCAGCAGCACTGCTATCTGTTCAGTTAGAGAAAAAAAAACTTGATTCTATACAATAATATGCAAAGTAATTTACATTACTCAACACAACACATTAAATAAAATTATTTGCCATAATATCAGCTAGCACACGCCAATATACCAACAAAAACATCGAAATCTATAATCAAGCGAAAATAAATACTAAAAAACGTAAATAGAACTTAATACCCGAATAAAAGCCTCCAGGCATAAAGGGCGTGCCCGCTTACATATATAGCATAGCTATATTTAGCTGTAACCGGAAGTTATATGATTAACTAGGAGCTCGAGGTAAAATAAATAAACAGTTAATTACTAATAACAACAACGAAACCATGATTAGCAGCACTCGTTCACGAGCATAACGCATAGATCATTGAGGGAATGAGGCAACTCGACCCCCGACTCTACCGCACAGTGACATCTAAGGGAGCATGACTAACTTGATGCCGGTTACTAGGCAAGAATAATATTTGATCAACTGGCGAGGTTGCTAGGTAACCACATATTGTAATACAACTCATAAAAAAACATTGAAATGAATAGATTATGTCAATAATAAATGAAAATAAAATAAAAATAAATTCAACAATATTTAATCAAGTAAAAATAATTTCAACAACCAATAAAATATTCAATAATATAACTCACATAACTTGTTAGTAGGTAAGCTCAGTCTGGAGAAAGAACATACAAATTATCTTTAGTTAATCACAGCGACCAACTATTCTTATCGTTGTTTTTTTTTTTTTTATAATAAATTAGATTTGTTACATACAGCTGTAGTGGCAATCATGTCATTTGGTCTAAATAGCTTTATTTTATTTGATTTTGCTGTTATATAGATTCTTTTCTTTTAGATTTTGTGAATGTGAGAACGTTGTAGGCTTAACAGACTGTAGATCTGTCGACCATTTTCTATCTTGCTAAGTACCTGGTACTTGTTGATAGGCCTACACTGTCCTCTCATACCTATTAACTCTGTAATTTGAAACCATTGTAAATACGATTTACTTTTAAAAGAGTAACCATGGAGTTTCTTGCCGGTTCTTCTCCATAGGAAACGACCAATTGGAACCGTGCACCTAGCTTCTGACGTTTCATAAGTGCCTTTGTAGGTTTATGTGAAATAAAATATTTTGAATTTGAATTTTGAGTTGTCGATAGAATAGTATGCCTTTGAACAAAGGTTGGATTTTACTTAAGCTTTAAACAAATTATAAGGCAAATCTAGCAAAGAAGAGGGAAGCTTGTTATAAAAGGTTATACCAAGCCCAAGAAATGAGTTATGAATCTTATGAAGCTGGTGAAATGGAGCTCGTAGTTTGTTCTTATTTCTGGTGTTAATGTTGTGATATCACTGTTTTTAGTGTATAAGTGTATATTTTTCCTAATATATAATATGTTGGCGAAGATGAATTGTGCCACCGTGAGCATACCAATGTCTTTAAAAAAATCTCTCAGAGAAACTCTGGCACCTAGCTGGTGAATTGCTCGAACAGCTCGTTTTTGAAGAACAAATATATTTTGAATAGCTTTGCCCTACAGCAGAATACCATAGGACATAACGCTATGGAAATAACTAAAATAGACTAACCGAACTGTATCAACGTCAGCGTATTATCTTACTTTCCTGACAGCGACGGCCGAGCTGAGCCTTCCCGCTAGGCTTGACATATGTGGGCCCCATTGAAGTTTAGCATGTACGGTTATGTTCAGAAAAACTGCAAGAACCTTTTTATCTCAGAAGATGTTGGGTCCTAGATATCTAACATTCGGTAAGGCGAACTTTATTCATTTCGTTTTCCTGGAATTGAGAACTAAGTTATTTGTTGTAAGCCAATCCATAACCATTGAGAGTGCACAGTTTACGTCGACAAAATCTTGTCTATTCCTGCCTATTTCAAAAATAAGAGAGGTATCCTTTAAATAAAATGGTAAGCTAAGAACATAAACTAAGAATAAGAATGGACCCAGTATTGAGCCTTGAAGTACACCTAAATGAACTGGTAGCCCGGAAAATTTCACACCATTAAAATCTACACATGGGAAATCTACACATATTATGTAAATAAAAAAATATTACTTTGAGAGCTTCGTTTTGGACACCGTAATGACGTAGTTTACGCAAAAGCGTGTCATGGTGCACGCAATCAAAGGCTTTGGATAGATCACAGAAAACTCCAATAGCATGTTGCAAGTTCTCACATGCATTAAATATGTGTTTCAGCAGAGCAACACCCGCATCTGTGGTCGAACGACCCTTTGTAAAGCCATATTGTTCATCATGAAGGAGGCTGTTTAAATTAAAATGTCTTAGCAACTGCGTGAGTATTATTAACTTTTCAAATATTTTGCAAAATGCAGGTAAGATAGAAATAAGCCTGAAATTGCCAGCGTCATTTTTATTACCTGATTTAATTAAACCTGAATTAGACACATGAAAAATAAAATCTAAAATATTAATAAATAGGTAAATTTATTAGTACATAAAGCTATGCCACAGATTATCTATGATAACTTTTATTTCCGACTTTATTTGACAATTTTAAAAAGAAAATAATTGTTTATCAAAAATCTGAATACATCACGCCTGTATTCCCAGGAGGTATAGGTAGAGGTTCACTTATAGTACACATACACACAAAAACACACACAGTAGTAAATAGTTGATCCACATCAAAACATCATCATCATGCAGTTGAAAGACGTCTACTGCTTCATATAGGCCTCCCCCAAGCGTCGCCATAACCATTAGTAATTTGTAAAAAGACTAAAATATCAATTTGCCCAGCCTTTTCTCAACTCTCGTTGCAGTCCTGAACTGACCTCCATAACCCAGTATGTACCCAGTAACTTGGTAATAGGATACCCCTTGGTAAGACTGGTTGTCAGACTTTCGGGCTTCTGACGATCCGTAACAACTGTCAAAGATCCACGAATGACAGCCGGGACCAACGGCGTAACGTGCTTTCCGAAGCATGGAGGAGTCTCGATATGTAAAAATGGTCACCCATCCACAGACCAGCCCCGGCAAGTGTAACTTAACCTCATGGATCGACCCGTGCGGCTGTTATTACTTAGCCACGAGCTCCTCCATTTGTAAAAAGACTACATGCGTACAATTATTATATTACAAACCCACATCGAATACCAACTACCGAACGTAAATGAAAGTGTCCCTTTAACATGTGAAACTATCCAATAATTACAGATTAAATGGAAATGCGACACCAATTCCTACACAAGCTATCACCATTAGAATTCCATTTTAACGATTGAGCCACGGGGCCCATAAATGTATAGGAAAGGTCAGGCGTCAGACCAAGCCACTATGACCTAAATAAACTGCGAACATCGTCGTACCAATTCAATTCAATCCAATTACGAACATGGGCATAAGGTGCGTGTTTATATGCATGTAAGTGCTCGGCCACAATACTGCGCGGCTGGGTGGGCGGATTACTGTGGACGCGCGTTTTTGTTTGGGAACCTTTGCAGAAACGTATAAAACTAAATGTTTTACGTCGAAGATGCAACAATTAAACTTGTAACGTCTAAACAGTGTTCAAAACTCATACTCAAACTCAAAGCATTTGTTTCAATTAAACCAATGACAGGCACTTTTGAATTGTCAAGGGGGTGGTCAGTCAAAAAGATAAAGCTAGTTGCCCATTCCAAAGCGTTTAAGGTTCCTATGAAGACGTTCCAGACGTATGAACGCATTTCTATCTGATGCCCAGCATGGTTTTCGCCAAGGCCGCTCTGTCAATTCGAATCTGATGACTCATGTTGATTACATTTCTAGGGTTTTTGACAGTGGGGGGCAAGTGCATGTCCTCTATTTTGATTTCCGTAAAGCGTTTGACAGGGTTGACAATGACGTGCTCTTGATGAAATTGGAGGCATCAGGTTTCTCGTCAGAGTTTCTGAAGTTCTTTGCGGACTATCTGCGAGGTCGCAGGCAATTTGTTAGGCATGGTTGCTTTGAGTCCGAACCTTATAATACCCGCTCAGGCGTGAGTCAGGGATCCGTGCTTGGGCCATTGCTTTTCCTTATCATGATCAATGATCTTACAAATAAGGTTAAGTTTGCAAAGTGCTTGCTCTACGCCGACGACCTAAAACTATTGGTTCGAATTGATACGGTCGCTGATTGCATACACCTACAAAGGGACATTGATGCCATATATGAGTGGAGCATGGTGAATAAACTCTTTTTTAATTCAAGTAAGTGTTACGTCATGACGTACGGTCGAAAATTTCAACCACTCCACAATAACTACAGATTGGGGGGTGAAGTAATAAGTCGTGTGAGTCGTGTCACTAAAATAAAGCACCTGGGCGTGACCTTTGACACTGGTCTGACATTTAGAGATCACGTCTCCTCTCTTGCCATGGAATCTTTTAGGCGCTTGGGTTTTGTTTTGAGGAATGTGATTTTCACGACCCAAATGTAATTAAGCTTCTGTATACCACTTTGGTTCGTACTAAACTTGAGGCTGGTGCCTGTATCTGGCATCCCTACACAGCGTCTCAAACGTTAACGTTAGAAAAGGTACAAAAAACTTTCCTGAGATTTCTATATAAAAAGACGTTTCACTTCTTCCCTTTCATGTACCCTACTAATTACCTTCTAGGAGTGTTGGGTTTCAACTCGCTGGAGGTTAGACGTGGCTTTCAACAGCTCACAGTAGCCTGCAAAACTCTCAGAGGACGCATTGACAGTCCCGAACTCAATGATCTTTTCTGTCGGCTATTTGTTCCCGACAAATACATCGGACATCGCCAAAGCCGTCGACACAATCTGTTTGCACCGCCGTCATCTAAAACTGTCGCCAGAGCTGAGTCCCCTGTGTGTCGTACTATAAGGATGCTTAATGCCCTCCTGACCACCAATCCTGAATGTGATCTGTTTGCCGATGAATGGAGTAGAATTATGCGTGTATGTCTGATGTTTTGTGAGAAGAAGTATGCTAGGGTGTCCTCTATTGTATGTTAGTAGTTGAAATATTTTTGTATACCTACCATACCTGTTTAAATCTTTATGTTAATTAATGTAATTGGTGTTACCGTTTTAATTAACAATAAATAAATAAATAATAAAAAAAAAATGAAGAAGACCAAGCAAGAACAAGTGATATGTTATTTTAATTTTGCAAGAAACTTGCATCAAATAGGGTAATATAGTTGTAACGATAGGACTCAATTTAAATACAATCCATTTCAATAATTTATTTTTTCCTCTTAGCAGTGGTCAAATAAATTGATACATACCTACCTTACCTTACCCTTAAGAGCTTCAGGAACTTTTCAAAGTTTAAGTTGTGACTTAAATTTTGAAAATTTAACACAGGTTACAAAGTGTATTGTATAGTTGAGTGTTTACTAACTTAATTGAACAGACAAAAGTGGAAAAAATAATCAAGATGGAGACAATTCGACAATAAATTAACTTCGTATCTAATGACGTTCCCAGTCTGCACACAAAAATTCAACCAAATATTAACCAATAGTTTAGTCACTATAGCTAGTCAAAGATTGGCAATACCCATAGTCAGCGCATGACTAATATTCAGTTTGTTTGAAAAAAAAAAACACAACCCACCGGTTGAACGAGTCCCAGAGAGTCATGGCCACTGATACGGGATACCGCACGGTCTCCGGTGAGGCGGCGAGCCTCCTTGCCGGATTGCCGCCATGGGGTCTGGAGGCAAAAGTCCTCGCGTACATTTGGGAGTGGCGCGAGGAGGCGAAACGCCGGGGCGTAAGTCCGCTGCCGCCAGAAATCGCGGCACAACGGACAGAGCTCCGGCGGGATCTCATGGCGTCATCGAGAGTGCGATTATCGCAACCCAGTGCTGGACACGCCACAATTGCGGTGATAAGTCCCCTCTTTGAGGAGTGGCTAGAGAAGCGCCACAGCGTCCTCACCTTCTGCCTGACACAGGTCCTCACCGGACACGGTTGTTTCGGGAGGTTCCTGTTTCGTATCAGGCGGGAGGAAACGCCCGGGTGTCAACACTGCGTGGATCGCCCGGAGGACACGGTTGAGCATACGGTGGAGGTCTGCCCGGCTTGGGCAGAGCATCGCCGTGTCCTCGTGGAGGCGATCGGTGTCGGGGATTTCTCACGTCCGGCCCTGGTACAGACCATGGTATGAAGTGAGAGGGCATGGGAGGCCATCAAATCCTTCAGCGAAACAGTAATGCTCGCAAAGGAGGAGTCAGAACGCGTGAGGGAGAGGCAAACCTCGCGCCCTCACGCCCCTAGCCGCCGCAGGAGACGCCCTAGTCGTTGGGGAATCGCAGGCCGATTCCCGGCCACCGTAGGCGCGGACTTGCGGACGGTGAGCAATGGGTAGCTCGCCGTCCGATAAGAACCAGGCCCGGGTCGACGGCGCGTTGTGTTCCACGCGCGCCTCAAAGAGATGTCAGCAACTGAAGGAATAGGACCGATGCCTGCCGGGGTTGCGGGAAAGTCCGAAAGGTATATCGTGGCCCCTGGCAACGTACAGGCAACTGAAAGAACACGGGTGGGTTTTAGTCAGTAAGAGTCTGACACGCCCTCCCGCTCCACCCAGAGCGGGAGAAGTTATTGGATAATTTCCCACCCAAAACAAAAAAAAAGGATATATTTGATGGTTTCAAAATATTCCTATGAATTTTCTTTTCATTTACTGTCGTATTGTCATCTCCACATGTATAACACAACAGTAGATACCCGAAAAATATGTATTTCAGTCATAAAACCTGTTGCTCAATTCATAATTCGCTTATTCCCGCCTGAACAAAATATTTGCAACGCAGTCTGCTGCCACCATAATACCCATACCTTTAAACGGCTTTCACGTCGCCGTCGCCGTGAAAAATAATTAATCACAGATGAAAGGTTTTTAAACGATTCCAACCGGACGTTGATTCTGTCATTTAAGTACACAAGTAATTTAAAAATCGTTTACCAATAATATATTTACAAAACTGATTTATTACTCGTTGAGTCGCTGCGGTATTTAAAAGGCTTGCATTTATGATTTAATTATAAATTATGTCTTATTATGATCGTGTTATTGATACTTTTGGTTTTATACCTGTTTTAATTTATTATTGAATGAAGCTTGATAAATCAATTCATTAATAAAATTATTGAGCATAAACAGCCTGAAACAAAGTACTGCAGTGCTATTCTGTAACCATCTCACCGTGAAAACTTACGTGAAGTGAGCTGTCATTCCACCTGCTGCCAGGGACTGACAGCTCTCTCCGAGCTCACTTCACCTAAGTTTTCACGGTGAAATGGTTACAGAATAGCAGTGCTGGTCTTGCCGCGATTTGTGACTTAGTCGCCTCGGAAGTTTTGTTTTGGGCTTTACTGAAACAAAAATAGATGAGACGCAAGCTCAATACTTCAATCAATCTGCCTAGCCTTTTCCCAACTATGTTGGGGTCGGCTTCCAGTCTAACCGGATGCAGCTGAATACCGGATTATACATAGAGCGACTGACTTCAACAACCCAGTAACTGGGTAATACGATACCCGTTGGTAAGACTGGTTGTCAGACTTTTTGGTATTCTGATGACCCGTAACGACTGTCAAAGATCCACGAATGACGGCTGGGACTAACGGCTTAACGTGCTTCCCGAGGCACGGAGGAGTCTCGGTATGTTAAGATGGTCACCCATCCACAGACCAACCCCAGCAAGCGTAGCTTAACCTGATGGATCGAACCGTGCAGCTGTTATTACTTAGCCACGAGTTCCTCTCCCAAGCAAAATGTAATGTAAAAATGACCTAATAAATGATTTAAAACATTAAATAGTCAAGGGGATGCGGTAAGGTAACGCGCGAAATTAAAATTTTCTTACGTTTTTTTGCAAATCCTCAATGTGTATACAGAATTGCCTATAATCATTTTAATAAGCATCTATTCAACCCTCTAAGTTCAAATTGCCCTATTGAATGACATTTCACGAAATCATGATATTTGAGGCCAATTGTAACTTGAGAGTTGTATTGATGATATTAATGATTAAAATTCAATTTATATATTTGTTACGGTCTCGAATCACATTATGAGCAACATACGACCCTGATCCTGACCACCAAATTGCAAAAAAAAAACAAATATTTGAGTCGCGGGCTACTCTGGTGATTTCACCTTAAGAGTAAAAAAAGGTGAGGTGAGGAGGTTTAAAAATCATCAAACATAAATACCGACTAAGTAATAATCTAACGAACGGTAAAGTTAACCTTACAAAATTATTACGTACCTAGTCTATGACTGCTCTATTTTCGACCTAATCAATTATATCATAAATCAATTCAATAGAATCTAATTAAAACGGTAATGATTATAAGAAACAGTGGGTTCAGTTATACTAGCTCTTCAATAACAAAGTCTGGAGGTGATACACAGGGGTCAACAAACGACGACCTAAATACTCCGACTATAATCCAATTATTACGATGTGAATGTGGCATATACTTAGCTACCTATAGGAGTATAGGCATTGAATAAGAAAACCGTATGTATAGAAGTGACACATATGGCCATATTTTATTTTGTACGTAGGTTCAGTAGGGGTATTGTTAATATTTTAATTTTATTTTTTTGTATTTTTTTAATCCATAATGTTACAGTTTTATTTTTACATAACACCTCTTAAACTGCTAAGCAGTTTTTTGGCAGTACATAGGTTAAACATTCCGAATGGGAATACAGAGTAGTTACCCACAGAGCCACAGATTCTACAGCCCCAGCTACTACACTCAGCGGCAACAGTCAACGAACGTCATGAGACCATCCTATAGTACCTAATCTGCGTTCGCAATTTGTTTGCCAAATATGTAAACAAGCACGAGTTTTAGGAAAAACATTACATTACCACTAACGTGCGGCCTACCTCACGCCGTTGCTGCCGAAATAATCACCTACCGCTTTCCACCAGCCTGTTACGATTCTCCCTTGCCAAAATATTTTCATTATATACACAACATGGTATCATTGAAAAAAAATAACATGACTTTATGTCCTCCAGAGGGCGCTATATTCATTTAATGTGACTTCGCATAGCCTATAACCAAGGTATATACATACCGGTCAAAATCATAACCCTCCGTTTTGCTTCGCCGTAGGCGGGTAAAAATAGCTTGACACTTCACTTATCATCTTATATTGAACTGCTATAAGAGCGTACGGTAAACCAGTCAGGACACTGCCTGGACCAGTTCCACCAGCCCGAAACTACAGGCATTTAAGTAGGTACAGTTAGGGAAACTAATTGGTAAGCAAATAGACAATCTTCATCAATTTGCTTTGCTATAGCCATTTCATACAACTGTCAATGAATGACAGTTGAATACACGGACAGTTTACGTTGGTAGCCAATTGGCTTTACAGTTAATTTCTCAGACTTTACAATGCGTTCAGAGCCGTGGTGTCGCTTCTATACATTTTCATTCTATGGCATAGGTTTCTTTCGTGCTAAGAAAGAACGAAGACGCCATTTTTCTTTTTAATGTATTCGAAGATTGAGATTCTAATAAAGGGTGCGTTTGTTTGAGCTGTTTGCGTTGAAAGTCGTGTGAGGGTGTTGAAATGTATGCAAGTTTTTTCAGTTTTGACCTGAATGACCGTTTGTATGTTATTGTACTTTTCAATCAAAGCTAAGCAATTCTTAAAAGTATCTAGGGATACATTCTTCGAAGGATTGTGTAATTCTGGTTCAACGTCATAATACTGGTTCAATTTATAATGTGGCAGACTAGATTCCTGATGAATTGTGTGATAAACGTAATTTCATTTTAGTAACCAACAATATATAGATTCAATTAGGGATTGCAATCTGGAAAACCGGACCCGGTAATCCAGCGGATCCGGCTTCATTTAACGTTTACCAGACCTGGTACCAATATACCGGATCCCGGAACGGATCCGGTGATATAAATTTTTGGCAAAATAATCGCGCTATTGCATGAGTTCGAGTGCGTGCGAGTCGTTCGACGCTGAGCCGCCCCACCACGCGGCGCCGTCAAGTCGGACCACGTGACTACGAGCTCAGTATTATTCCACTCCTCGCTCGAGTCACAAATCTGTGTTTAGTTTTGTTCGTCGTTGCATGATTATTTGCTGACTACAAAACAAATGTAGAAGCTGAAAGGATATTTCAGCCGCAGGCTATTTTAGTTATTTTTTGTTACTATTTATGTACTTACTCGTAAGTTCATTAAACCAAATAGTTATATTTTATAATACAAATTGTTAGCATTCTCAAATTATTGTGATATCAGTAAATAGTAATGACGCATTTAATTATAAAGTTAAAAATAATTTCAAGTTCTAACCTGAAAAATAAAAGTTGATAATTATCATATTATAAGTTTTTTTTTAAATAAACAACCTATATCAACACTTACTCGATTAACTCATCAACAGTTCATTTTGGAACGAAAAGGGAAAATTATCCCGATTTGATCAATCCGGTCGGATCCGGCCGGATCCGGCCGGATTGGAATTGACGCTAGATTGCAATAAAAACTTGATGAATGGTATATTAGTTTAATAAATTATGGATTACGCTTGAGAACCAAGTCGATTTATCTGATTCTAAAGTATTACATATTTTATAAGTTCGTAAATACTTATACTGTATTTAGCATGTACGTTCCTATATTACATGTACGTTCTTATATACTTCAGTAGGTTATCCAAGAATTATTAAACATCGGAAAATATAAAGAGAAAACAGAATTTTGCATTATTTAGTGGACTTTGTGAATATGATATTCACAGAGTCCACTAAATAAAAATATTGAACAAATATTTTCTGTTGATGAAATATTCAATATACGAAATCTATTAAACCGAAGGGTTATATGACCTATATAAAGGTGGAAGACAGTTATTCCTAGACCCGTAATAACGTTTATGGGACATGTCCATATAATATATGTTTTATATTCACTTACGAAAATAGATTGTACATAAATGTATCTACCCTTTATTTTTATTCCTGAAGATAAAATAAATGTTTTGGCAGGAGAAAAAGTTATAACTATAAAAAAATTAAATAAGAACAGCTGGCTTTTCAGTTACAAATTAAAATATCTACATCTATTAATTTGTGACTGAAAAGCCGGCTGTTATACTATCCTAATTTTTTCGAGCAGATCATATCTTCAGAAAACGAAAAATGGAGCACCGTCAACAGCTTTTGGCAGTACACCGCTGGAAATGTCATCTGCATTTAAACTCTCTAAGCTCGATCCCCCTCACTCATCCAGCCATAAGTATTACATTAATAAGGATAGAAAGCATCAGTATGAGAAGAATTATCAAGTCTTCAACGAAAGACTTGATTTTTAACTCGTTTTTTTTTTCTTTGAAGGGAAAACAAAACTGAGATTATATTCCCAGAAAGAATAAACTTACTTTTCCAAGGCATAAAATTCAAATTCATATAATTTATTTCGAGTAATATAGACTCATAAAAAATAAAAATAAAATATATATATGTATTATATACAAGACACACGTTGTCATATGTTATTATATAAAAGATGCACAACACGTGATTGTGTAATGAAAACGATCATAACAAAACTTATAAATATTGATCGGACGTCATCCACTACGTCATACTGAAAACTCACTATATTGTGGAACAATATTGTTGAACCTTAGTGTCGTCACCCATGCCCTTGTACACACAACTTGTCCTAGACAATTTATTGATTAACATTGAGGGAAACGTCAATTGAATGTATGCTTAGAACTGTATAATGTTGTAAGTTTTTGTCATATTATCACAAAAATAGGCTTCGTAAATTGTAGATCGGAAAAAATTGTCAAGAATATTCTCGTTTGTGTAATGTTGAATGTACAAGTCTTTATTTTCATAGTTTATGTAATGGCATACAGTTATTCAAGCTTCTACATTAAACCTCAATTAGCCGAACTAACCTTCGAACTACACACAGCTCGGTAAACAAAAAAAATCCTTGACACGGCGCAGTGGCATTCGATAAACACTTACTATTTCACTGACTTAGCCAGTAACTCGCTCTGTTGTTAATACGTCAACCAACTCTCCTCCATTCACTAGACAAACCTTTAGAACAGATTTAATTTTAATTTGTTAAAATGTGCTTTAAAATTAATGACTTTATTCGGATTATAAATTTAAATCGAATAGAGATCTTTATCTTAGTATATTAATGCTGATTTGCAAAGTACGTTGGCTTTACTGTAAATTACCTATTTGATTAAAGCAGCAAAATGTACAAATCAAGGCAATATTTCAACGTTAAACGGTGACTCGTTTGCATAAATAATTTATTATATTCCACACCTCAGTTGGATTTGTTTGTATTGATGGTCTCGAGAAAACATGTTAAATGTTAAATCGACGAGTTCCTAGTTTATCAACCGTCAATATTTGAATATGTTAAGTTAATCCTTTTGTAGCATCACATGCAAGGTTTATTTTAAAATTAAAACACATACGTAATTTTAGTATTACCCAAAAGTGAAACAATTTCCATACACTGCAATGGCAGCTCTATATATCTCCAAGTCTACCGCGCTTGCAAGGACGGGTCCGCTTCAAATATTCATACTAAGATCGATATGAGTAGGTACGGCTATGCGCCTGCTTGAGACCCGAGGTCGAACTACACTAATCAAAACGTAATTTTGATCTAATATTGTATGCGAGCCAATATTAGGTGGCGCAAATGTTAAAGGTAAACTTAAAGAATTTGATCCTTTCGAAATGCAAGTGTTTGAGTGACATTGTGTTGGATGTGTGTGAATTAGTCGCGAGTGTGTGTCCTATGTCTTGCATTTTGCACAAAAGGTTAGGTATTTAAAACACACGGAACTTGTGAGGCAGATATCAAAAGATGATTTGGAAGCAGGGCCATAGATTTTCGTTAATGACTAGAATTATTCATCCCTTCCTGACTTAAAAGAATGCTAGTGCTGCATTATGCGCCTGAGTCTGCCCGAGACGGAACTGAACAATAGACGATAGAGCAAAACCGACCGAGTATCTACACGACTCACCCCTTTTTCATTTATTTATTCACATTCACATACCGACATGATAAAATTAAATCGGATCACGACTCAAGCTATGCTGCTGGAAAAAATCCGCAATATTTGCTTCACATACTAAAATAGACAAGTCACCAAACTCCTCGAAATAGCTTTGTCATCGAGTTCTCATAAAACTGCACCGACAAATGCACTCCGTAGTTATCTATTAAAATATTAAATAACCTTCCACATTCCCGCACCCCCACAAGAGGTCGAGGAGTCGTTACTCTCCTCCCACGTGGAACCCTCAGAAGCTTGTCCTTTACCCTGAACAACTGATTTCAAGAAACCAACGAGTGGGTGTTTTCGTGGAAAAGCTTCCATTCGTGGGGAGAAATCGATAGCTATTATAATGTCTGGAAATTGTTAAACCTTGCATGTTTATAAGATACTCGAAGGTATTTCAATGTAATGTGGACTATCAAATCATTTACAATGTTTGATTTTAATTTTCCAGTATCGCCTACGTTAACTTTTTCTCGCTGAGTTTTTATAGCGCCTTCCAATAGGAGGATTTTCTAGTGCATCGCTGGACATAGGCAACAGCACTGAGAGTACGTGACTGGACATGTCCACTCAATCTGTCTGGTTGTTTCCTCAAAAGACCATTTCAGACACCAATCTCATGGTCTTCATATGATCTGACCAAGACTGCATATGGACTTTAAAAGAGACTGTGACCTCTGAGTTTGTTTCGGCCTTTCCTCTCAAATTAATCAGATAGAAAACGCCGACCTCATCTAGTTTTTAAAATATGTTTGACATAAAAAAGTGTTTGTTCAATACATACCTACTTACAGATAAAAAATCATTTATCATTTAGGTTTCGTACAAATAAAGGGTTTTGTAGGAACTACTTTAGTCCAAAGTATTTTGGGCAGTGCCAAGATAAAATTGGGCATTATCATTTTTGCCAACAAACCCTCTTATATCTCATAGCAGAACAGATTAATTTAGTAAGTAATTTTCTTCAGAATGAAATGCTCTTAAATTGAAAAATAACTCTAGCGTAAAAGGTCAACGAATTCTGACGGTTAAAAAACAGATATTTAAGAGATTACCAATAAGACTTGCTAGATCCATCAAGGATAAGGATTTGCACAAGTTAGTGCACCAGCTTCTCTCGACTAAAAAATAATTAACTACTTAGCAAGACCGAGTTAGGAAGTTCCCCGCCTTGCTATACAACATGTAAAAAAACCCAGTCCGATCCGTGACGGTGTTGTTAGGGATCGTACTGAGAGTATATTTATGTGGTAATTTTCAGGAAAAAAGAAAGAAAAATTTCGCCACACCTTTTTTCAATGGGGAATTTTACCGGGCGCGGGCGGCCGTCGTTTAGCGGTTGTCTTTAAGTCATAACTTGACCCCTGTTGAAAAATGTCTATTTTTTTATGGATTTGTAGTAATTTTGGTACTAAAAATGTGAATTTTAAATAGCAACAACTTTTTTTGTTCATTAATAATAAAGGCAAGATGCGGGAGCAGCGGTGTCTGCCATGAAAAGTGACCTGGATTTGATTAGCGAGTGGTCGCGGTCCTTTGGACTGCAAATCAACCCCAAGAAATCCCAGGCCATAATTATCGGCGGAAGGTATATACGGAATAGGCTCGATGTTGCGTCGCTGTCTACACTCTGTCTGAATGGAGTTCAGATTGTATACGCAAATACTGTTAAAAACCTCCTACCTATCGTGGACTCCCCATGTTGGTCAGGTCAGTCGTAAAGTGCACTACGCGTTCCACTCGCTGAAATGCCTCCAGAGCTTCTTGCCCTTGAGTACCGAAATCTCCCTTGCTCAAACACTCATACAGCCCATCATAGACTACGCTGATGCCTGTTATTTGGATGCCACCGAGGAGCTTTTAAATAAAATTGTACGTTTACAAAACATCTGTACTTATCCGTTTTGTTTTTAACCTTAAAAAGTATGACCACGTTTCTAACTTTCGCAAGATACTCAAGTGGCTCCCTATTCGACTTCGCAGGAACTCTCGGATATTGTGTCCGCTATTTAACATCCTTCACAACCCTAAAACGCTATCCTATCTGCGGGAACGCTTTTCTCACGCACGTCTTTCTGATGCACCTTGCAGGTCGCATCTTGGAAATCTCCTTAAATCCCCTCCCCACTCAACCGACTGTTACTCCTACTCTTTCAGTGTGCATGCGGTATGGTTGTGGAATTCACTTCCGCCTAACATTAGGGACTGCCAAACTGTTGCAGTTTTTAAAAGAAGAATGAAAGAACACTATCTTTCCACTTCGTCATAGTTGCATATTTTTTATTTATAATTAAGTTAGATACAACATTATAATTAAGTATATACATTTTAGTGATATTTATTTTAAAAGTATGTATATAAGTATATTCTCATATTGTATGTTTATATTTTAATAAGTGAATATTCAAGTATTTTTATTGTATTTTATTTTCTCTTCTACTCTTACACACGTTGTCTACATATCTTTTACTACTTTCCTATCGCAGGTATGCTGGAAGAGATTTCTTTAGGAATAAGCATCACCTTTGTACGTAGTTTTCTGTTCCTTTCTTATTGTCTGTTTATATGTGAGTACATAAACTGTTAAAATAATAAATAAATAAATTAAAAAAAAATCTTTATGGTAATGTTATTGCAGTACCTATGTTCCCCTTTTGGATCTGACAGGGTTTTTTTACATATTGTATAACGTTACGGATTGACTATCCGAAATGTCCTCCCCTCACTTGCTATTGATTTATTAAGAGCGAATTTGTCAGCCTATCCTGTGGAATTTAAAATCGTAGTCATTGTAAAATCTTTTAAGCAACTTAAGATCAAAATTACCGAAAACCTGTGGGGCATGTCTACTAAAGTTTGTCAATCAATTATTGAGACAATTGCACCCTATTTAGCTTTGATATTTAATTTGTGTGAAGATCAAGGGGTATTCCCGGATTTAATGAAGTACAGTAAAGTTATTCCACTTTTCAAATCCGATATGGGTCTATAATTATTAGCGTCTTTGCTGTCCCCAGCAAAGACGCTAATAATTATAGACCCATATCGGTTTTGCCGGTTTTCAGCAAGGGGTTTGAAAAAGTAATGTTAAATCAAATGCTCAATCATTTTAATCGTAATAATATTCTACACGATCAAAAGTATGGTTTCACCAAAGTACGTTGCACAACCGACGTAGGTGTCACCTTATTAAGCCACATCTTTAACGCATGGGAAGAGGTACAAGATGTAATAGATATCTTTTGCGACCTATCTAAGGCATTTGATTGCGTGAATCACGAAACACTGCTCATAGTAAAATCATATTTGAATGCAGCAAGTTCAAATAAACGGTGTAATTTTCATTGGGTTTTTTTTCTGACATTAGGAAATTAATGTTTTAATTTAACCAAGTTTTGATTGTTGAATACTCCAATAGAAAATAATGATTTTCCTTCTTTTTGGGAGTAAAATTTTATGAATCTCTCAAATACATTGTAAACTATAGTTTTGTAAAATTTTGAAGCATTAAAAAAAATATATAAATGTGTTTATTATGTTATTAAGATGTATATCGACTTGAAAGAGAATGGTAGTTGAGAGTACGTCATGCTCAATTAAATGTCTCGCTGGTGGTGGCGAGTTTGTTGGATCATCCGGTTCCCTACAAAATGGTTGCGGTGGATGATGCTGATTGACGCGTTATGTTCGTGAAGGGGCGCCGTCAGTTGTGTCTGGTCATAAAAAAATATGCCTGATGAATATGCCAGGGCTTATTTTTAATCTTATATTTTGTCTTTTGTTTTGATATTTTTTTTTACATTGTTCTCGCAACAAGAATAATGTACCTACCCAGGATTTTGTATTATCTATATTTAAAAGAGTGTCCTCTGGCGTTTCTTGCTCCTCTCCATAGAGATCTACGTTTTGGAATGGGCAACTAGCTTCAACTTTCTGACTAACTGACCGACTATTTGACAATTCAAAAGTGCCTGTAAATGGTTTAATTGAAATAAATGCTCTGAGTTTGAGTAATGTAAGTACGTACTGACACAAAATATTTATGTTGTAAACTGCCTCGTTGGTCTTGTGATGGAAACTGATACAGGTTCATAGGTTCCATCCCCAGGTTTTTGGCTTTTGCCATTACTTGGGGAAAAATTGTAGCAGCCCGATTTAACGGGCGTTAATAGCAATAGGTTCGCCCCTATTATTGTATCATTACTAATCAAGCGCAATGTACGTGTATTACCTATACCTACATTTCCTCCTTCCTCATTCCTCCTCCCTCCTTCTTTCATGACTGCCTATATTCAATTCTTGTTTTTCATTCTCTTCTCTCTCTTCCTGTAGGCATAATTGAGGGGTGGCCGTAAGAGCAGACAAGTCATCTGGTGAAGACAGCGCGAATCGACATACTGAACCAAGGACCTCAAACCAGTATCGGTAGCCACCGGTACCGAACAAGTGAAGAGAAGAAATATGGAGAACCAATGATGATTGTCCTCCATATGATGATTATTAGGACTCGTTAGTCTAGTGGTCGCAAGCGACTGCTGAGCGTTATGTCCTGGCTACGATTCCGAGGTCGAGCAAAGTGTCATTGGGTTTTTCCGTTACAAATTTTCCCTGTTACGCCCGAAGTCTGGATTTGTATCCGGTTGATGGCAATAGGCTTGCTCCATAAAACATAGATCTTAAACATGTTATCTTAATGTTAATAAATATATAATTGTTAGATACACCGGGTAGATCACACCTTAGATCCCTCCTCGAAACAAGCTACTATTCCTATTTCTTTTCTCTCCATGCAGTAAGGTTGTGGAACTCACTTCCGCCTAGCATTCGTGACTTATAAACTGTTTCACAATTCAAATATCGAGTAAAAGAGCATTACCTTTCCTCTCAACTGTGAGTATTTATATACCAATAGTATGTATGTTTATGCAACGGCGACGTCTCAAACAGATGCCCATTCATAGATAAATAGCACCCGTCTCTCCACTATTCCAATGCCTACTCTAGGATGCATATCCGGTACGGCTCGCAAATCATTCCTTATCCTGAGGGCACGTCTTCCCTACCATGACCGCGCCCCCCGGTCTACTCCTTGATATGCAATTGCCTTTGTAGTCCCATGAAACATGAGGCTTCATGGGCTAGTGCAAATCTTGGGGTTGGTGCAATTGCACGCTGGGATCGGTGCAATTCATTCATTCATTCATTCACCTATAGTATGTATGTTTATACATTTAAGCTCTGTGTATTTATTTAAGTATATGTTATTTATTACGTTATACGTGTAGGTTTATATCAATATTTTAGTTTAAGACTTGCGAAATGTGGGTTAAATTGGCTAAGTATGTACACCTCTGCCCAACACTTCGGTAAATACCGGCGTGATGTTGTGACATGATTATTATAAAGCCACAAATCTTCATATTTTCTTTTTTTTCATTGCCTAAAATTCTTTATTCCAGCTTACCTATGCTAAAAGCACTTGGAACTGCTGAAAACCTCATCTAACAATAATGTCTCCTACTTTAGTCTGGCGTTTTGTTGGCTCAATGCCAAGAGTTCCAATGTTTAAAGAAACTATATAAACTACGTTTGTATGATAGTAATACCTACGTAATGTTAGTTTATTTATTTATTTATTACTTCAAGCACACAAAATACAGAAGCGGACTTAATTCCAAGGGCAGAATGTATTGGTTCCTACTTCTATTAGTATCAAGGGGATAGGCAGCAACAATTTTTTGGCAAGTTTGGTGACTTGTAAACAAGGCTAGCTTTGGTCACTAGAAATCGTAATCCTTTTTTCTTTTTTTGTATGGAAAATTATCAAATAACTTCTCCCGCTCTGGGCGGACCGGGAGGGGTGTCAGATTCTTACTGACTAAAACCCACCCGTGTTCCTTCAGTTGCTTGTACGTTGCCAGGGGCCACGGTATCCCTTTCGGACTTTCCCGCAACCCTGGCAGGCATCGGTCCTATCGGACCCCGAAATTGACTCCCTGATAAGATAATCCTAACTTAAAGTGAGTTTGTTTGTTCGTTACGCTTTCACGCTGAAACGGCTGAACATATTTGGATCGAGGATCGAGACTATTTAGTAACTTTTGGGCAACTTTATTTCAATAGGTATCATTACGTAATTATTATATAGATGAAAACCTCCATATTTATCCTTGAGCCGGAAATACATCATAAGGAAAACAAACTATCTATTTTTACCGGAAGGCCACAAGGCTCAACTTGAAACAAAAAATAAACAACAACATAACCTTACTTTTTCTAATGTAACGATAACATTATCGGTCGAACAGTTCGCCAAATGATTCGGCGAAGTATCCGCGAACTAATACGATGCGTTTACATGGTCGAATTGTCATTTGATTCGCACCAAAAATCCAACATAATAGTCACCATCATCATTCCAGCCGAAAGACGTTCACTAATGGACATATGCCATCCCCAAAATGGGGGTCTGTCATAATCGCCACGCTTGGCTGGTGAGTTGGCGATCGCAGTATGGCGTTAAAATGCATAGAGAACGCTGCTGCCCATTCTCTAGTGAGTCTGGTGAGAAAACCAGCGTCAGTCCGTCGTCACTAGTTGTCTGGCATTTCTGCTGAACTGGACCTATTTGGCGCAGCTGCGAGGCACACATTCCTGCTAGTATCATACAACGCACTTTACACTTTTTATTTTGTTTTCTTTCTTTTTACTTTTGTGCCTTTTAGTCTGTGATAAATAAATGAATTTTGTTTTTTTCTTTCTTCTTTCTTTGTCGCCTTTTACGACATCCACGGGAAGAAATCGGATGGTGCTATTCTTTTCGTCCGGCGCCACACGGATATAACATAATAGTAAACATTGACAAAAACAAATGAAAAATAGAAAAAGCAGAAAAATGTAGATATTTTCGTTCATGGCTCGGTAATAATATCAGCAGAACATTAAGTGAGTATAAGGTAAGCCTCCAGTGTTGCAGTAGGGACGTAGGCTGGCGCCTCGCCTCCAGAATTAATAACTTTCTCGGCCCCCACAGACGCTCAACCCCTAACTCCGGCCTCACCCCTTGGCCCTACCACCGGCACCTATCTCGATTAATAAAATATCCCTTACATCACAGCTTACCGTACTAAATGCTCTTTTGACACAGGAATCAAATAAAAAGAGTCCATTCAAAATAAACCTGTTGTTTTTACATTAGAGAAAGAAAGTATGGATACCAAGCTACAAACTAAAGCATACGAAGTGGATTACGTTGTCTTATTTAATTCTTTACAAGAACTTTTTGGTAACCAATTTTGGTAAAGATTAGTATGTACCTAATTGACCTACTTTTTTACAACCTTAGTTCTGAAATGTCGACACATACTAACGACTTTAAAATATTATAGCATACAATGTACAGCATCATTAAAAAATAAAACACCAAATTCACTACCACAGACCAAGCATTTTAATCCCGCCAGTAATCCCATAATAATAAAATAAATCCCTTGTTGCACATCCATAGTAGGGGCGAGCATCTTGCATCTCCCTCTAACGGCCGGAAAGCCTTCGGAAGTTTCAGGAGAGTTCGGTTTGCCTCTTTGACTCTGTTTGGGAGTGTAATGATTTGGCGCGCGTGTAATTTGCTGAAAAAATGTCCTCCCGTCTTTCAGGCAAGACTTGTTACATCATGTTCATGATACCCTATGTTCTGATTATTGCTATTATTTCTATTATTACCAGTTTGTTCTGTTATTATGGTATTATTTACGTAATGTTAGGGTTGGTGTATAGAGCTGTTTATTATTATGTTTTATGTACTGTGTTTTGGCAGTGAAATGTTGACGGTGATTGAAGATGAAATATTATGCTGTACGACAGAAATATTCTTTTAAGCACAATAGAAAATAAAATTGAGGTCAGCACCCCAAGGCAGGCGAAGACAAAGGATAAATAAAAACATTCTGAATGATTGACTAGTGATACCAGAAAATAACATCATCTGTTTGTAGGAGCTGAGGCATTACAAAGGATAAGTTGCTTCGATTCACATAATATTAAAATCATTTAGCCGTCTTTTACCTTACCTGAAGCTGCAGCGCGAAGTGTCTGTTAAATATTTTTTTTCCACACAACTTGCCTTTGTTTGGAAAAATAGGTCACCGGATAATAAATATATACATATTGACATTGTTGAAAATTATATACAAAATAACATGATTACTTTGTAAAGTATTATATTGTTTTAATGATTGTGAATGTGAGGACTATGTGGATATTTTATTTTTATTGTTTTTTCTCTTTCTTTAATTTTTTCTTTCTCAGTTAGTTTAAATGATGGTCTGGCAGTTTGAGTACTTTATGCGACCTACCCAAATGTCCTTTCTTTGGTATTGTTCGTCGAGTTGAGCTCCTTAAGTTCTGAGTTGAGCTCCACGATTACTGACAAATGCTTGCACTGACTGGACAGGTCCACTCAAATCTGTGTGGTTCTTTCCTCAAAAGACCATTTCAGACACTAATCTACATGGTCCTCATATGGCTTGACCAAGATTATGTCGGGACTTTAAAAGAGACTGTGACCTCTCAGTTTGTTTCGGTCTTTCTTTTCAGAGTAGTCAGATAGGAAACGCCGATTTTTTTTTTTAAATGACGTGTAAAAGTGATTGCAATATCCTATTTACAGAATAAACAATTTCATTTCATTTCATTTCAAATATTTCATTTTTATAGCATGCGTCTAACACAAATAATCCTTTAAAAATAATCCCTTTTAAAAATAGTCCACCAAGTCTAAACAATTACAACAACCAATCTAACAAAACAAAACACGATACATCCAAGATTTACTTTATAACATCGGTGGAAAAACTTTGTTACATCGCGAAGTAGCAGAGGCCCGCCCTGCGACAGTCCCTCGCCCTAATAAATCTACCCTGAAGGTTTGCCGCGCGTCCAATATTTGGAAACGCCGGATCAATGCTTTCTACATAGTTATTTTAGGGTAAGTACCGCTATCCGCCTCCTAATGCAGGATTTGGGGTAAACTAAACAATTGTTCTTATGGGGATACTAAAAGATTGTGTATGTGTGGGGATTTTAATTGATAAAGTCCTGTTAAGGATATACGAATTTTTTACTATGTAAAGCTATAATAAAAGACATTTTAGTTAAAAAAGCAACACATTCGGATTCAAATTTATACTATAAGGCATATTTTTACCACCAACCAATACCCTTAAAATATATTTGTGCTTGAACACAGTATCTCTAAAAATGCAGAAGCTGAGAAAAGTCTTCCGTAGCCTTTGCTAACCATCACAGGTAGCAAATAATAGTTTTAAAAACCGCTTCCAAGGACAAAAACCTTTAGTAGACCAATA
This sequence comes from Xanthia icteritia, assembly GCA_949128155.2. Classification (NCBI taxonomy): domain Eukaryota; kingdom Metazoa; phylum Arthropoda; class Insecta; order Lepidoptera; family Noctuidae; genus Xanthia; species Xanthia icteritia. The sequence continues at coordinate 8,107,604 of OX421938.2, read as the reverse complement.
AGAGTAATGCAAGACGACAAATATATCAGATACAACTTGTAGTCTCATACCACCCAGTCAACCATTTCCTATTCCATTACATAGCCAGGGTGATTATTTGTTAAGGAAAATTACCAACTTATATTGTCCATATTGTCCATAGAGAATAACAATTGTGATTTGAAAATCACAATTCGTCAGTGAAGTTCTAACAGTACAGAAGTCAAAAATGGCTACTTACTGCTGGCAATACTGCGAAAGTCACCAAATTACTTCAATGGAAAAGATTATTGGGATTTTCATGGATTCAAATCATCACAGAGTTCATTTGTATTAATAATTAAACACAATATGGCGTTAAGCGTAAGTTACATTCATTTCATACAGTTTTTTCACTCTCCTGTAAAGTAGCCATTTTTGACTTTCGTACTGTTAACTTCACTGACGAATTGTCATTCTTTGAGAGTTGTTGACTAAAAATTGTTTTTTTGTCCGTCAGGTAGATTATTAAACAAAATGTGGCATGACGTCATTCCCCGGTAGATTTCATACTGACTTGTGACGTAGCGAGCCCCCCACTCCCCAACTTTAATGCGTTTTATCTAAACATTTTTTTTATTAATATGATAAAGCAAAAAATACATGCCTACTATTTTTTTATTATCTGACTGACGGACTAAATAGTTTTTTTTCCTAGTCCACATCCCTAATTACGAAGAGTGTAAACTTTCTCTAATTACATAAATACTATCGAATGTTAGAAATCATCAGATTTTTGTACCAAACATTGATTCCGTTGGTTACACGAGGTGCGCGAATCTCGTAGCGTTCGTAGCGATTGATGGCGTAGCAGACTACATTGTAGCACTGCCGAATGTGCCAACCTCTACGCGGTACTAGGAAAAGATTTGCACCTGCGATACCTTTGCTTTGTATAGCTTTTCATGTAGTAGAAATGTTGTTTATTTTAAGCTATTTTTTAAAAGTTTATTGACTTACATGCTGCCTGAAATGTAAACTATCGAAACTCATATTATGAATAGTTGTTTGTAAGAGGTTATCTCTGGAAGTACTGATCCGATTACAAAATTTTTTTCACTAATAGAATATTGTAGCTTTCAAAAAGCTTGTCAGAGCCAACTATACCATAAAGTATGTTTTATAGTATAGTTGGCTTTGACGCAGAGGAAGTCGCAACCAGAAGCTCGTCTTAGATAATTATAAAAAATGCTAATAATATGCTACGATGTTTTGATTTTGAGCAAAGTTTTCCGATAAAAGCTACAGGTAATATTCAGTTCATTGGGATACCGGGAAACCCATGTACAATAAGAAATTGCCTTTTTTGGTGACATTTAGAATTACTATTATATCCACCAAAAGCTGCTAACAATAGGCTCCGCTGACGGATCCACTTACTGTTTACCTACAAAATATTTGTATCGAAAATCTGAGTATTCCAGAAAACATGCTTACATAATGTAACACTATAACATAACTGGCTTCTGAAAGCTTAACGCGAGCCTCGAGATACCTCGTACATAGCATCGAGATTGATATTAATATATAATAACTAGTGTGGTTTGGGAGTTACTACTCGTGTTAAGCAGTTACTATAGTTAACTGTATGTTGCTATATTTGTGTTTCAATTTAAGGTGGGCTTGTTAAGCAGGTTTACTTGCTAATTACGGGTTCCTTGTAAATAATTAGTATATTATTAGATTTTCTCAACAGTGTGTGAATTTTAATTATGGCAAGGGGAGTAATGGGTTTATTTTAATATACTTGATCACAGTTCATTCGTTTCCTAAGAGTTTCAGGCTCATAAATTTTTCTTGTAGCGATTTACGAGATTGTTGAATTTAACAGTAGATGTTAAAACCAACATTCCAACCACCGTTTAAGGGTTTAAACAGTTGGTTTATGTCAAATTTCATAGGGAAACTTTAAATATAGAACTGACTAAATATTTCATTAGTTAATTAAAATGTAGGTGAACACAAGGCATGGTGGATAGGATCAAGAACAGTCTTCTTCTAGCTTCTGAAAATCCTCAAATCACAAACAAACTTAGTTGTAGACTTCATTAGTAGAGGTTTAAATGCAATTTCAGGCCAAATGATTTACTTTAAAAAAATAAACAGTCATAGATACTGCCGACAGAAGTGAAAACTTTAAACTGGTATTAGCACCATCTATATTCTGTAGTAAAAAAAAAAAGAAGTTTATTCTGCACCAACAAAACACACATTTAAAGAAAAAAAAAAACAAAATACAAAAGTAGCCAAAAGGCTCGTATTTAACCAACAAATAAACGCTTGAAAATATTCATCGGCTGATGTCAAGGCCACGGACCAAAGACAATATTGCGTAATTACTATTGAAATGAAATTAAATGAAATTGTTTATTCTGTAAATAGGATATTGGAATCACTTTTACACGTCATCTTAAAAAAATAATTAAAAATTAGTTAGATGAGTTCGGCGTTTCCTATCGGACTACTCTGAGAAGAAAGGCCGAAACAAACTCAGAGGTCACAGTCTCTTTAAAGTCCAGACATAATCTTGGTCAGGCCATATGAGGACCATGTAGATTAGTGTCTGAAATGGTCTTTTGAGAAAAGAACCACACAGATTTGAGTGGACCTGTCCTGTCAGTGCAAGCATTTGTCAGTAATCGTGGAGCTCAACCCAGAACTTAAGGAGCTCAACTCGACGAACAATACCAAAGAAAGGACATTTGGGTAGGCCTCATAAACTACTCAAACTGCCAGACCATCATTAAAACTAAATAAGAAAGAAAAAATAATAATAATTAAAAAATCCACATAGTCCTCACATTCACAAAAATTAAAAAAAAAAAAAAAACAAATACTTTACAAAGTAATAATGTCATTTTGTATGTAATGTTTATATAATACTGGTATCGATTTTATGATTTTAGCACAAGGCTTAGCAGAGCGAGCAGCTCAATCCCAAGCTTTTTTATCATCTAAAATTCTATAGTACCCTTTTTTACAAAGTTTGGTTTTAATACAGCTTTTAAATCGTTTAATGGGTAAGTTTCGAATGTCGATGGGAAGTTTGTTGTAAAAGCTTATTGCGACATTACCACCCACAGCACTATCACGCGAGCATGTCGGTGACGCGAATCCATAAGTTTATCCCTTACCAAAAATTGCTCAACGCGCCTAAAGAAGTTTTCACTTCAAAATCACGATTCGAATCTTAATCTCTCTTACAGATGACTTTGTGCTTGATTATTGTTACCATTTACAACCATATTTTTGATACACCTATCAACAAAACGTTATCGCCTTCTAAACCACAATACTCTCAAGCAATTTCGCAAAATACAAGAATAAATAAAACAATGAAACGTCTGTTTTTAAAATCTTAAAGGGAAAACTAAGAAACAAAAGGCTCTTAGCTAGTGACGTGTAATCAAGCCTCTTTTGAACAATGTACTCGTTCTTTTTTAATTTCACCGCGGAACAACCAAGGAGGTTTTTTAAGATTTTTCCATACTGCTTTGTGTATGTATCCTTTATTATTTTCTTTCTAAGGGCCCCAACATACGTCTCACAACCACACCACATCGTACCTAGCGACAAAATGTGTACGAGCAGTGGTTACGTGTGAATAGTGTTTCTGCAGCTTCTCGCAGTTGCGTTGTGGTAACTACAAAATTTCGATTTGGTTGCGTTGTAGCTAGTAGTTGCGAAGTGATTACGTTTTTACGTGTTTGCAGACAGATCGACCTCAGCTGTGACAGTATAGTCGCGTCAACGCAACGTTATGGTGGCGTTGTGTCTGCGACGCCGCCTTGATGTGGTTGGTATCGCCCATACCGTTGATTTTGATGGCCAAATGTGGTCTGTGTGAAGAGGCTATTCATTTTCATACAAATTAGCGCCCGTCCACGTGGTGTCGTTGTAATGTGGTTGTGGTACGTGTAATCGGGCCCTTAGATAGCAAATCAAATAAGGCTCTTGTTAATTTTTCTGTTGTTGCTAGCTTGCAAATGGATTGTGTTCAATTTTAATGTGGAAAACTAGTAGTACGAAGAGGAATGTAAAGGCGTTGTCAGGATATTGTGAAAGTCGATAAGAGGACAAGTGGGTGATGCGATCGGAGAGGTTGTACAGGTTGATGGTGAAAAATGAGATACTTTTTTTTTTTCTATGCTTCCGTAAAGTAATTACATTGCTGGAAATATAACCAACTTGAGGTAACTTTTAACGAGCGTCTTGAGTCGGTATCTTTAGCAAATTCAGTATATCCTTACACTTTAAGAGCTTTTATACCGAAAGTGGGCAACGTTGCAAATAGCTGTCAAATATTTCACTGTTTTGATTAATTTGACAATATTACTGTATGAAAATAAGAAATATGGCTAACTAGTGAACTAAAATATTGATTATGAAATGCAATAATGAATATCATAACACTGAATATTTCGTTTTAGATGTAAAAAAGTATTTGGAAACTTTCCAAGTGTTTTTTTTTACACCTAAAACGGTTACAGCATCAAATTCAGTGTTATAATTACAATTAATTATTATTACAGTTCACAAGTCAGCGATATTTTGTATTTCCATACAGTAATATTGCCAAATTAATCAAAACAGGTTGTTTATATTTGACAGCTATTTGCGACGTTGCCCACTTTTTGGATGAACGCTCTTAACGCTTCACCTTACAATAAAAACAAAAAAAGCACCGCCTGCCTATTTGAGACATTATTTTTCAACTACCCTCTACCTACTCCGTTGTTTGCAAAGATGCATTAGCAAATCATACGAATATTTACGAGAGAAGTGAACATAAATCCCATCTCCCCTGAAATTCTCATCTAACCAAGCTATATTATTACCTGATACATTTTCCCCCGAACAGAAAAACACCCTTTAATTTTACTCACACAACACCACATCTTGAACTCACAAGAGCACAAGCGCCAGGCACGTGCATTGAAATTATGAACTTATCTTTAAGTTAGTAAGGTTTAGATTGAAATGAAAGAGGGTTATATTTTATGATTTTCTTTAATAGATGCATGCGATATTGCTATAGAGATTCAATGCAAACCATAGTGTCTTTTATTCTCTTTTCAGATTATAGGTACACGAATAGTCTTTTAAAGTGAAAAGCTGTTTGCAAAACATCGAACGTTTTTAATCGTTCGTTGGTGAATTAACTGAATACGTTGAGTGGTTAATTGATCAATTAAAAATAAGGTACTTAATAATAGTGCGACAGCCTTTTTAAGTAATTATATGGCGTTTGTGCATTACCGAAGTTTTTGATTGATTAAAAAGCGGAATGCCTTGATTTTCAATTAAATAGGCTTAATGAGCGTAAATAAAGATTTATAGGGGAATTGTGAGATAGTCTTTTATACTAATTGGATCACGGGGATTAATACCACCTCTAATTAACAGATTATAAATGCATATCGGTTATATTATTTTAGTTATAATATTTTAGTTATAAGGCCTAGACAAGTCTGCCGGGGTTGCGGGAAAGTCCGAAAGGGATACCGTGGCCCCTGGCAACGTACAGGCAACGGAAGGAACACGGGTGGGTTTTAGTCAGTAAGAGTCTGACACACCCTCCCGCTCCACCCAGAGCGGGAGAAGTTATTTGATAATGTCCCACCCAGAAAAAAAAATCGCCTAGACAAGTGGATTTATCAGTGGCTCAAATGATTGAATAAGTATTAATTGTATCACAGGTCGTAATTACCGCAACAAAAAATGCAATCACCAATCAATTTGACAATCATGGGGGTATCCCCATAGTCAGATGTCAAAGAACATGATATTACACCCAAAACAAATTGTGTTATAAGACCAACAAAATACAGTTACGACAGCCGCGCGTTGAACTCTTTCATTCGGAACCCGGTTCCTTCATATAAACACTGCTGAAATACTTATTAATTACAAATTCGTAAAAACATTGACTTATTAATAAAACCCTTTATTTCCATTTAAGTTTTTAACTGACGAAATCTCAAGGTCATACAAGGTCATGCACTGAAAAAACAGTTGAAACTTCAGCGTTTCCCAAAGACATCGTCATTTCAACTATGAACACTCTCCTTCTGTGTATGTCCCTATAAATATATGACATAAGTTTTCAATAAAAAGTCACGAGCTGAAAAATAATTACTATAAATACAAATGACGTAAACTGTATTTGGAAAAGTTCATACTTCATAATCATCCATAATCACTATAATATTCTGTAGTGTTAAAAAAAAACATATTTCAAAGTACTTAGCCGTAAGTTTAGGCAGTAGTCTGCGTACTTTTAAATCCCTTTAAGCATAATGAACAAAGACAAAGACAAGCAGGTAGCGGTGCGGGGGTGCGCGGTGCGGCGGCAGGGGGGACACATATGCACCACCATAAGTACAACGATATGCATCACTGCAGTCGCAGAGCTGCATTCCTGGTGTTGGCGAACGCGGGTTTAGGATGGACATTACATTGGACTGACCTTTTCAGCTGAGTTGGGTGAAATGGATACCATGTCGAGACTAATACTTATTAGGATCAGTTATATAGACCTGTATTTAGAAGGCTTCATTTTCATTCTGGTTTTTGTCCAAATTCAGTGCGAATTTTACTATTTTTGGTTGACCACAAAAAGCTTCAGTCATTCATTCAGAATTTTTATCACAGTGGTTTTCATCTTCTAAAGATAATAATCATCAACGGATATAAATATTAGAAGCTATTAGAAGCTCCTTTTAGGGTGACTGTTGGGACAAGTTCACGCACTACCAATAAATTGATTTCAATATGAAAGACATATTTTTATCTACAGTTTCTATTGGTAGAATCACTCAAAAAATATACCAACCATACCATTTTATAATTACAATACAGAGAAAGAAGGAAACTCGGGAGAATCTCAGGAAAAAAATAATAGACTGAGTTGACTAATTTATTGAATTCTAATTACCATAAATAAACTAGAAAAGAATTATACAATTTGCAGGATTTTTTGACAATTCAATTCAAAATATTTTATTTCACATAAACCTACAAGGGCACTTATGAAACGTCAGAAGCTAGGTGCACGGTTCCAATTGGTCGTTTCCTATGGAGAAGAGACGGCAAGAAGTCCACGGTTACTCTTTTAAAAGTAAATGATATTTACAATGTTTTCAAATTACAGTGTTAATAGGTATAAGAGGACAGTGTAGGCCTATCAACAAGTACCAGGTACTTAGCAAGATAGAAAATGGTCAACAGATCTACAGTCTGTTAAGACAAAGATAGATGGTTAAAAGTTGAAATAAATGAAAGCCGTTTACATAAAGCTCTTGCATCCGATCCCACGGTCGCATCCACGTTAGCCTTTCGCGGAGTCGCATCAGTTGAACTCCTCTTAGTTATAGTCCGGTCGCTCTCTAATTTACTTGCCGGCCGCCGGTGGACTCGATGCCACAATAATACCGCCAAGTATTAAACGTTGCACTGTGGGCTAAACACGACCTGGTTTCTGAAGAAAAATAATTATATGCACCAATTTAGACTGGGGGGTTTGGGGTTATAATTTTAAACATTGCAACTTCAAACAGTAATATACTAGGTAGACCCTAATCTTAGACTACCTAAGGTAGAATAATATACACCATTTCAAGTCTACGGACAAAAGATTGGTAGCAAAAGAGTTGCAAAATATAAGTATTTATTTGTATTAATCTTAAACTTAAACAAACACCATCATAATCTTTTTTTTAAATGTTTTTCTCCGCTCGCTCGCTCTGGGCGGAGCGGGAGGGCGTGTCAGACTCTTACTACTACTACTCACGACTAAAACACACCCGTGTTCCTTCAGTTGCCTGGACGTTGCCAGGGGCCACGGTATCCTTTTCGGACTTTCCCGCAGCCGCGGCAGGCATCGGTCCTATCGGACCCCTTCAGTTGCTGACATCTCTTTGAGGGCCCGTCGACCCGGGCCTGGTCCTTATCGGACGGCGAGCTACCCATTGCTCACCGTCCGCAAGCCCACGCCTACGGTGGCCGGAGGCCTGCGATTCCCGACGCCCAGGGCGTCTTTTGCGGCGGCAGGATATTGGCATACGGACAACGAGACCCCTTAGGCACACAGTACCTAATGGGGCGACATTGCCCGCACTCCAGGGTGCACCGTCCCGGAGACTGGCCTTCCCCCGGACGCATCCATATGGGAACTCCAGCCCACAGGCACACGGGGAGATTTCCTGTTCAAGCACCGCTTGAATGATTACCTCATTTAAATTTAGGATTAATTGATGCTGTTTGTTTGAAAAAATGCTAATAATACCTTAACTTTTGTTAACCCCTTTTCAGTTCAATTTCTTTAGCTTATTCTAGTGTTGCTTCCTCCTAATAAACAATACTACGTAACCCTTAATACTAAAATTCCAATAAAAAAATTAAAACTAACTTTGGTATTTGTAGATTTTCCCTAGCCAAAGTAGTGTAACGCACCACTGTGCATCGACTGAACTTTTTAAACGTATTGCGCTTGCGCAAGCTTTTTAAAATCGCAATCACGTTTACGTAAGTTAACAATCTTAAGATCAATTGTTGGGTAATGGGGGCTCATTTGTGACAAATGTGCGTGTTATAAGGTGAAAGATCTCTTATTTATTTTTAGCCTTTCAGTAATAAAGTAAATACAGGGTTTTGCTACTTTAAGATGGACCTGGGTGGAATTTAAAAAAATACATTTTTTTTTAAATTAAAAATTGTAATAATTCAAAAATTCCTTGAATAATGCTGACAGAGATAGTATACAAAGATCCGATAAGCCAGAACAGCCAAGAGATATAGGAAAAGTGCCTCCTATACAGTATTTTCCAATATCTTATTGTAAAATTTTATATTTTATGTTTCAGAAGAAATTAAAAAAATTAAGTATCCACAAAACAAGTCTCTCATTAAATTGTCTCGCTAAGCTGACGTATCAGATTAACCCTAACAATGCGTGCACAATAACCCGGAACCGCGTCTAACTACCTGTGTCCCACACATGCCTGTTTGACCCTCTATATGCAGCCGAAAGTACCGATAAACACTCCACATGGCATTATTTCCATGTTTGTTGTGTGTTATTTAATAAACCACCTTTGTTCCACACGTGGGTATCTTTTTAGGTAACGCTATACAGGATCATGTCAAGAGATGGGCAACTGTGTTCTTTTGGCAACAGTGGTCTTGGTGCATTTGTGGCGTTTTCGGCAACATTGGCCGTTTCCGCAACAGTGGCCTTTTTGCCAATTGTGGCCTTTTTGCCAATTGTGGCCTTTTTGACACATTGGCCCTTAGTGGTTTTTTCTTTATTTTTTGCAACATTCGATGTGCTAAGAGTGGTGATGGTAAACGGTAGGCCTAAGTTCAACAGTGAATGGACCGATCAAGTATGAATGATAATGTGATAATGATGACATTTAATTAGTCTTAAAGCCTGTATAGTCTTATTATTAACTGGAACTAAGTTAAACAGACTGTCCAGCTAATCCTAAATCCATCAAAAGAAAAATTCAATTTAGTATTGTTGCTATGTTGTCAGCCAAAAAGCCATACTGCGGCCCACTCCAAATTGTGATTAAACCAACCTAATACACACAATTACAGGTCATGCTACTACCGACACCCGTTTTTGTACCAAATAGAAAGATTATAACCCAACTAACGACCTAACTTTCAAAACCAACCTTAGATTTAAAAAATAGAGTTGAAATTCCAGTGTGCGGATTCTGACGAAACCCGCTTCGCTTGTGTGCCCTCGTGAAAGCTACACATTTCATTTATAATATTAGGTACAATAGCAGACGTCATACTGTATACACTTCCACTACTGTACGAGTCATAAATGTTTCATATGTGTGAGCACAATCGATGGTAGAAAAGCCGTAAGTGCCGCGCAAGCGAATTTGTACTCTACCGGGATGTATAATGATTGGTTTTTCTTTGTTTAAGGTAACGTATTAAGGCAATAAGTGTATGTTTGCGTATGTGTGCTCCGCAACGGCTCAAACGGAGTATCGAAGAATGCCGAGCGTGAATTACACTGTGTTTAGGGAGTTGTCACTTTGACAATTTTCTCTTGTAAGGATTCGCGCCGCTTGTTCAGATTAATAAAAGATTAAAACTGGGTTGGTGATTAACAAGTTTTAATACTAATTCAATTGTCTTTGTTTGTAATTAATTAGCGGCTAATCTAGGTTAATTAAAAATCTACAGATGTTACAATGTTTTCTAGTAAATCTGTATTTTTTTACTAATTTTATGCTGAAGATTTTAGATTGGGTGATAAAAAATGTTTTATTATAGATAGAGTCAAAAGAAACGCAGATAATAATAAACAAACAATTTTAATTACATTACAATAAGCATTAGGTGAACGTTGATGAAAAGTGATAAAGTCAACCGACAAACGTATCAATTACTAAATTGAATTAAACGCTATAAACCGCGCGGCGCTCCACAATAAGCGATCACAGCGCATCGCATTAGCTACTGACAGCCCGCGTACGTGTGTATACCACGCTCGTTACGTTTACGTGACGCGCACACACTAAGACAAACTTATAACTGCCAACAACACAAACAAAAATAAACCCAAACACTCACTACATAAGTGCTCTCTCGCCATACCTCATACTCGCCAGTTTATTGCTTGCTCCCGCCACCACACCGGGTGGCGAAGTCCGGCAACGTCGCGCCCAAATTATTGTGACATTTATACCATACTGCTTGCAGAACGGAACCGCTAGCGACATCTATCCACGCTCTCGGAACTAAACACTCGGCTTCTAGAAAGAGACGGATGTACTTGACAATATCACTTTCACGGTCTCGTACTTAAAGCTAAGCGGTTTGCTGTTAGTACTGTTTGTTTGTGTCTGTAAACAGCGGCCTGGCGAGGTGTATCGCGCATGAATGAAATGGATGACCGCGCGAGAGGGACAACGCTCTACATTATGCGTGGGTGGGAACGGGATAGGTGAGGAGCGCGAAGCGTGCAGAATACATCGTTTATCAGATTACATGCGAAGTATCGCGAGCGTGGCGATGTTTTGACACGCGATAATCACAAGATAATGCGGGCGATCTCAGCGGCGTTTAGGTTTATATTGGTTTTTTATAGCGTCGAATTAAATGTAGTAGTGAAAAATATTAAACATACAATAATACCAACGACTGCTCAGATAATTTAGTTTGACTTGTGATGTCAGGGATTCTCACGAAACTTTAGCGCGCCATTTGCGAATTTTAGTTTTGAATGTTAACTTTTGATTTTGTTTTATTTACTGAACCTGTTAAAGGTAATGTTAACTGTGAGTTTCCTAATATAAATTAGGTGTGAATCAAATTAAAATGAATACAATTTCTGCATTGTTTTAATGAAATTAGAGTTTTTGTAACGTCATCAAAATTATCGGTTATGTAAATAAGACGTCAAAGTACAATAAAAAAAAATCTACATGCATTTTTACAAATACAAAGCACAACAGTAAATACAGACAAGCAATTAAGTAAGTACGTGAAAACTTACGCAATTATAAAAGTCTTTTAATTTATTCAAAGTAACAAAAATGACCAATACACAAACCCTCAACACTAAACTAAGCAATTAGTACGTCGAAAGTGTAGAGCTTTCGCAGAAAATCCGAGCTTTCCAAACTTGTCGGGGGCAGCTTGCCAAACGAATGTAGTGTGAAAACTTGGTAGCAACTTGTGAAATGGGGGAGGGGCAATACTGTTACGGAACTGACTACTAGTGCCATCTAGTAGCGAGTAGCAAGAGCTCTGATTTTAAAATGTTTATGTTGTTGTGAGTGTTAAAGGTTTCTGTTTATGTTTCGTAGTGTATGTAGTTTAGTATATTTTAGGATTATTATTAATTTATTTGGCTAGAAAATAATACACGACAATGACTGTTATTATAGCTGAAAATAATAACAAAATAAGCCAAGAAAATGATTCACCTAAATAAAATACTGTTATATCTTTTTTCAATTTGTACAGTAGAAAACTTAAATAGAAATCGTAGACAAGGTGTACATTCTAAATACCTTGACCAAACGTTATTTCTGGAGGGGCAATGTTTATCTTATGGCAAGCGTTAACGCTGCGTGTTATTTCAGTATCGGATTCGTTTTCCTTTATTTCAGTAATTTTATATGACTTCGAGTTTACTAATCGATTTTTAATCGAATTAAATGTATGTAAAATATCCCCCTGCTGAGTTGCAAACAACTTTTGCTGTTTATTTTCATAATGTGTGCGCTTTTAACCAGTACCCAATGAAAGCATTGATGATGCAATACATGAATAATTTCATTTTGATAGTAGCTTCTCTTTTATTATTTGGTTATTATATTTTATCAGAATTATTAACAGTCATTCTCTTTTTTTTATTTTGGATTTTCTTAAGATTTTCTTATTTATTATTATTTTGGAATTTCTTAAACATTATTATGTTACTTCTCTGGTACTGTTTCCTTGTTAAAAAAAACAATACTATGAAGTCATGTCATAAAGTTAAAGTCAAATAATTTATTTCAATTAGGCACATAAAAGGCACTTTTGAACGTCAAAATGTACAAAAAACTATGGATTCTAGTCGCCCCTTCCAAAAGGTTTTCAAATGTTTTCACAATATCTTGTATATATTAATTATATAATTATATGTGAAGACGATGCACCTAGAATAAGATTAGTATACCACGATAGGTAAAAGGAATGAAAAATGAAGAATTGACAGATAAATTAATTATGTGGTAGATACATGGTGATCACATATTTACAGACATTGTAAAATTATATGATATTCATAACAATTTAGCAAGTAAGTAATACTAATAAGTCAGTGTGTGAGTTCAAGTAATCACCGAATGTGAAATCAATGTTATAAAAAATAATATTATTATTAGAGTCTAGACAAAATCAAACTGGTTTTAGCAACCAGTTTGATTTTAAAATTATTTTAGTTTCAGTTTTATTTTTTAAATTGTTCTATGGAGCAGGGCCTGCATTCTTATCTTAGATATATATAGATATCCTCTTATATGTAATATACTTGTTTACAAAGTGTACTTTTAATAAGAGTTTTAAATTTTCTTTCATTTAATTGAAATATATCACAAGGTATTTTGTTGTAACATTGAACATAAAAGATGTAAGTACCTACTTTAGATAATCTGAAAAATGGTTCATCTATTTTAGCTTTATTTCTAGCATTAGAATTACCACTGGTGTCAAAACTGAAAAGTTTTTTTTATAGAAAACATCATCCTGACTTACTTGCCATGTCCAGCTTTTCATAATGGCAGCTTACATAGCTTTTTCTTGTAACTTGAATTTCCTTACAAAAATCTAAAAGAAATAAACAGCAGGAATCGAAAGAAATCCGACGCATATGTTGGCGTACCTCAAGGTACCATACTGGGGCCATTGTTCAATTTATACTGAAAAATTTGGAAATATCTACTAATTTAGAACCTATTAGTTTAGCAAATACAACGTTATTTTAATATTGATCTTAATTGAGTTTATTCTTCATAATTTCACTTCAATTGCTCAACACTTTGAAAGTTGTTTGCGAACATCTATACCCAGTTTCGTTAGATCTTATAATGAATCACACAAATCCCAATATTCTATTGGTAGATATTTAAAAATAGTCAAACAACAAGGTAACTCTAGTCGCAGCTTTATCGTTAGCGCACACAACGTGGACGTAAATCTTCCCTTGATTTACGGATATATACGTAGGCACTTTAATTTACAGCTAGACCGTTTTAGCTGACTTTCATAAGTAATAAACACTACACAATTGAATATCTTGTAGGTGGGACTTTATTGTACAGCTAACGATTGATCTGACACTTAAAATGTGACACTTTCAAATCTACCTATCTTCAAGATCTAATGTGTCTTTTATTATATAAGACATTATATTGGGCGCTCACTGCGGTCGCTTATCAAGAAACAATTATGTGAGTTTTCCTATACAGATCTTTTTTTAGATTTTCCAGCGAGCTTTCTTAGAAACCATGATAAACCACAGGGGGAGAGAAATGAGAAAAAATATTTTGTATATTCCGTCTTCTTTTTTAATAAAGCTTTTTAGATATCCTTAAACACACCTACCTGCGACAGATTGATATATTATTTGATAGTAAAGTGTCATTGGTAAATGCATTAAACTTTTTACTGACACTCTCCAGGGTCAAAAGCAATTTTCACATTAGTCTTCTTCACTGTAAATTGTCGGTTTGGTTAATTTTTCAAACATACATGTCTTAAAATAATTACATTCATATTTCCCGACAGTTTAATCAAAACTACAATTAGTATTCTAGCACTTGGAACGACGTTGACAGAAGAATTGTGTTGGTTCAAAGTTGATTACATGTGCTTCCGTTTCGCATTCATCGTTCAGCATTTTAAAATTTTCTTCTTGATAGGTATCTAATGAAAAGTCATCTGAAATTGTGAACGTAATGTTCAATAATGCTTTATTTCCAAAATCATCTAACAATCGATACATTATTTATATTCTATACAAATGTTACGCAAATTGTTTTAAAATTCGTGGCAAACATTCCTATCGTGACCATTAAACTCCTACACATCGGTTTTCCGAAAAATAATCCAGAAAGCTGTAAAAGAATTGAGGTGAAAACCAATGCGATGTGCTGAATAAGCGAGCCGACCTACTTCGACACTTCGTTAGTGTTTTTCGATATTCCACTGTGATTTATTATAGATATAAAATCCACCAGATGCCAGATCACACCGACCACATATTGAGAATACGCGGCCGTCTCTTGGGTGGTCTATCTATGGATCATTGTTTACGAAACGAGATGAGATGCGTAATTTGTGTGACGTTTCAAGTTTTATTGCGAAAAGCATATGTCTGTGTGAAAGAAAAAGTGCGAGCTAACACAGTCTAGCGGTCACATGGAACACTACGAACGTGAGAAATGAATCTGCCGCGCCCATGAAGGTCGACGCGTGAAGATTTGTGGCTGTACTCCGAATAACGTATTTACTTAGGCTGGCCCAATAATATTAAGAGGTAATCGGTTCAAATGTTAAGTCAATAACACTCGCCTTCGGGTTAAACTATTTAAAAAGGCGGTTAAAACCTTATTTGTGTAATTATGTCATCACAATGCTTAGGTTTTTTGAAGGCAAAAGTATGTTTGTTTAATTTACTATAATATTCGTCCGTAACCGTGTTTCACCCTGACCGGGATGCTCGTAATATTCGTTTACATTCCCAAATACGTTAACAGGTAGGTACAACCTCCGGGGTCGGACCGCGGTAGGGGAATTGAAAAATTGTAAAACACACCTCAGGCATTGTGGTGTGAATAAATTATAAGCGAGCACAAGTTATCCGTGTCCAGTACCACTTGACCCCCGTGTCTCTTTCACCTGTGGAAAACACTTCAGTGGCTTGGAAATGGTGAATTTACGTGAGACCTACATATGCTGGTCATTGCGCGACCCACTTACGCTTGGTAGTCTCAATATTGTTGTACCAGATCTGTACTAGGTTAGCGGAACCCTAGTTCTAGGATTATTAACTTGACTTTTCAATCCGCGTAAATTTGTTCCTATGACATGGATCTAGGTTATTGTAATGTTTCCTTTCTCTTAGTTCTAAATTATATGTATTCTGTTAGTTGAAAGTAGGGTTAAGATTTTCTCTCATACCTATATATGAGAGACGGCAAATTTTTACGATTTGAGTTTTCTTTTGGCAACGGTTTCTTCTGAAAATTGCAGCCAAATGTCGTCGTAGAGATGCGGCGACTATCTTCCTAATAAAATAAAAAGTAGGAACTAACTCAATATAGAAAAATATTTTTTTAATATTAATTATGTCCAAATCCTCTAGCCACACAATGAGTTTTTTCTATATTACCATCATCATCTTCCTTGTTTGTCTAAGATAACACTACAATTACACATTCATAACGTTTTGCAACTAGGTAAGTACCTGTATTAAATTGCAAAACATTGTACAAATAGTTTCATAGTGTTGTTTCTGAAAAAGTCAACACCGTCATGATTTGCATAAAATTCTACCTACCTACAATAATGTGATCCTCAGACTCCTTATCTAATCTCATAAAACGTGTGACGTCATCGAGTGGGTAAAATCATACGACCTTTATACGAGGGATTTGTAATCTTTACGAATTATTGGACTGATAACTTTGGGACGCTACTAGAGAAATTATTTTGAGAGTTCTATTCACACAGGTGAAGATTTGGAGGATTTATTAGATCCTTAGGTACAAGAAATCGAATACATTATCAGCCAGTACGTATTACTATTCAGCAACCTGAAGAGTTGCTTTCACTTTGTCGACTATATCAAATGCTTTCATAATCACCATACCACATTTGCAGGATCTATATTTCCATCCCACCCTGCCAGACAAAAACCATTGATAATGCAATTTTCATGTTCTCATTATAAACTTAGTTCTTGATTTAGCCACCAACCACACAGACAGATTAATTCTATTATCAATGTCTTCTGTCTTCACACGTATTTCAGTGGCTTCAGTCGACCTAGAAACAAACTTCTATAAGTAAAATAAACGGACATCAATTTCACTTCAAGATTTCATAATATTTCGATTCGATTATATAACTCCAAAATTGCGCAACGAATTCGAAACTGACAGTTCAGCAAAATTTTGAAATTATTATCTCTCGCTTATTCGAACTGCTAACGCCATCTAGCGGTGCTGAAATAAGTTAACTCTACGCACAGAAGAACCGTTTTAAATTTTTTACATACATTTTTATAAGTTCTTAATGTTTATATTACTAAATATTCATTATGTAGTAGGATAATCATTCAACACAACGGAATAATTTACCAACCTATTTTCCCAACTTGATACGCAATATTACCCTTGAGGGTACATCCCTTAAATAGGACAACTTGGTGATCCCTCCGCCCTTCCATCGCACACCGGGGTCCCGGGAAGAGGAATATCTAAGACGAAACCATTTGTATGTAATATTGAATATAACAGCACATTCACTGTTATATAACAAAACTATAGGTAGGTATAGGTAGTTCTGGCACGTGCCCACAACATCATAATCTATTTTGTATGAAGTGAAACGCAAGTAGGTATGTAGGTTCTTAGATCATTTTACGATTATTCATAATCGTTTATTAAATTAAATAACAAAACACGACGAAAAATAACGGTCACATTTTTAGTTGATTATTTCAAACTCACTAATGTCAAGTAGTCCTGTACGCAACAAACGCAACCTAATTGCTTATACAAAAATAAAACTAAGATAACAATCAACGTACAAATTCACTATTATTTTGTAACATAGACTCGTGTCATACTCATACATGGCGTGAATAGTACACACCATCGCATTAAACTTTCAGGGAGTTTACCTACAACGCTATACCTACGTGACAGCCGAAATTGGGTCCGAAATTACTCGACAGTAGAATAATGGCGTCTGTTACTAATATACGGTTATCCGGAAGTGGTCTGAGCGGCAGAATTCGTACCACAATATGTATGTAATTTATTCAGGTGATACCATCGGGCGCTGTCGCCACTCGTCAATAGATGGCGCTGTACTCAATTAAGGTGCGGACGTAATATTAATCTAGTGCAATCCGGTGCGTTTATGTACAAATGCATTAGTGATTCCACTGCAGCGATGTTATTGTGGTGATGATTTATTCATTAATGTTCTACTAACGATATAGGGGTGTAAAATAATTAATAACATTGAGTGTGCAATACGAGCGCTTCCAACTATAGTTAGGTAATGGAGCTTTAATAATTTTCTTTACTGATGATTTGGTTTGTTGATCTAAATTGATTATACCGTGATAATTTATTTCTGTAAAGAACGTGAGAGTAGCACGAATATTTTTCGGTTATCCAATAGGACATATTTACAACACACACTAATAAACACGGAAAGCTTTTAAAATATCACAGGAAAGCTATTGATTTTACGGTGTGCCAGTTTTCTGCTTCCTAGATTTCTGCATAAAACCCATTGTGCGCATTTCCTGTGAAATACAGCGGCCGTACCTTTCTCTCTAACAAAGTTAGGTAGAATCTAAAGTTAGTTTTTGCCTCCTAATTCCTGCACACTCGCACAGTACTATAACTGCATTAGGAGGTTACCGAAATAAGTAGGTATAAAGATATTTTTTTTGTTTATGAATAAATGACTAATTATTTTTGAAATAACAACAAAGAAAATTTAAGAAAAATTGAAAAATTTATAGTAAAGTACCTGTTCGTAGTTAATCATTCAAAGGAGTAATTTTAAAAAGATTAGGTAGGTACCATAATACTGAAAAGATACAAGACACCAAAAATATCACCAAAACATCTAGTTAAGGTGAAGAAGATCCCTGTTATTTATAAGGCACTTAACCTCTTTGTTTATGACGAAGCTAATTCCGTATTGAGACAACGCGGCCGGAATTAGGATGTTGAAAATAAACACCACCACAGAAGAGGAAATTTTAATTATCTTAATGTTACTATAACAAACATTGTTACCGGAATCTTTGATACTCCTTGGATTTTAAGCTAAACTTAATTTGGGATTCTTTGTGGTGTGGGGAGTTACATACTCGCACATAATAAATCCCAATATCACGTCTTAAAAAATGTTTACGACAATGCAAATATTGTTCTCATTCCGGAGATCGATCCTATCATTTGATGCAATAGTAGGCAGTACCTAAGAGATTTTCTACAGCTACCCATCTTCCAGACAATGACATACTTTTTATATAAAACCAGCTAATTGAGAGGCAGCCAATTCTTTGTCGGAAACCACACCGTACCTACCACTAAGATCAATCAATCTGCCTAGCCTTTTCCCAACTATGTTGAGGTCGGCTTCCAATCTAACCAGATGTAGCTGAATACCAGTATTAACATGGAGCGACTGCCTATCTGATCTCCACAACCCAGTAACTGGGTATTACGATTCCCATTGGTAAGACTGATTGTC
This sequence comes from Xanthia icteritia, assembly GCA_949128155.2. Lineage (NCBI taxonomy): Eukaryota > Metazoa > Arthropoda > Insecta > Lepidoptera > Noctuidae > Xanthia > Xanthia icteritia. The sequence continues at coordinate 8,088,557 of OX421938.2, read as the reverse complement.
AGACTTTCGGGCTTCTAACGACCCGTAACGACTGTCGAAGATCCACGAATAACAGCCGGAACCAACGGCTTAACGTGCTTTCCGAGGCACGGAGGAGTCTCGGTATGTAAAGATGGTCACCCATCCACGGACCAACCCCGGCGAGCATAGCTTAACCTGATGGATCGACCTGTGCGGCTGTTATTACTTAGCCAGGAGCTCCTCCTCCTCGTAACTACCACTACGATAGAAGAGAATGAAAGTCTACTTAACTTATAACAAACTGCACATTTTTCTTCTGCTTCAAACTTGTACCATTGTATCCATCAAGAATTCGTTAAAATTATGTCTGTCCTTGTCGAACTATCGGCTAAACTTTTCCAGTGTTTATAGTGTTGGAAAACTTTGTCATTGGAACATGGAAAATATGTCAAGTGACATCCGTTGATGTCGCCAGTCTATCTTCTAAAAATATTTTTAAATCTGGGTGGTAAGTATATCCTGGAAGACTACATTGAAATTTACGAAGCGTAGATATTGTGTATAACACGCGTAAAACTCTGGCGCCAAAACTTATGTGACCCCAGTGTCTTTGTTTGCTGGGTACCTACTCGGTAGAAAAACATCAATAATATTAATGGCCTATTAAACACTATTGTTTAAAAAAGCCTCACTTTATTCACACATCTGACATGTTTTCTCCAACTACACGTTCTGAAGGGTTAAAATCAATTAGTATACAAACAAGGTATACAAAGAGCGACGTATCTAGTGTAATGACGTCATCGGTACCACGCTGCGCCGGCCCGCACCCTCGCGTCATCTCTCTAATCGAAAATACTGTTCAGTAACTATTCTTTATTTATATCTCCGTCAGTGTCTGGAAATGTATGGAGCGGAGCAAATTACAGATTGTCTATCTATAGACGCAGTGTTTGGATCATACCATGCTCTTTTAAGAATTGTTTGGGAGAAAACGAGATTGAAAACAAGAAATACTTTTCCGATTCTTGTAATTGTTCATTCTGATCAGCTTTCTTACCTTAAGTGATATCTTGGGCAATAAGATTTATTTCATCCAAAACTTATCAAAACAGAAACAAAGTGTTATTTTTCTTCTTCTTGGCGTTATTCCAACTTATTAGTATGGGCCACTGCATCTTTGTCTTCAAAACTTTTCTGCGTTTCGTGCGCAGGTGCATCTTCGCTGAACAAACCTGTGACAAAGACAACTACTTCTTAATAATCCTCAGTTATTAAAATGCACATAACAGAAAACCCTACTCTTTAATATATTTCAATTACTCCACTTTATTTACAGATATAACAATTTGTTGCCGGCACTGTGTCTATGTATGTAAATCGGTTGCTTATGCCACATTCACACTGCAGGGGCGTCTGCTCTTTTAGCAATTAAAATATGCAAATGGGAGATATTACCCACTACTTTTCATTCCGGCTCGATTGAGTAGGTATCAATGGGGTTGCGAGGCTTCGAGCCACCCCTAGCTGTGATGACGATGTCAAAAAATATGGAGTGAACAGCACTCCCATAGGGCGAGCGACGAGACTGTTTGTTTATATTATCATTTACATAGACACCTGTAGTTAACGAGGGAACAGGGAATTTAAATTGTAATTCTATTAGATGTGTGAGGTGTCTGATTTTGTATTATGATATCGGGTTTAAATTCCTCTTGGTCTCATCAGAATCTACTAGCTTGAATTGTATATATTTTTTCAACATTTTAAGCTCTCATAGTTCATAAATTATAAACTCTTTTTCATCCCATTCCTCCTCTATTTTTTCCAAAACATTTCTTAACTTCTAAAAAAAAATATTTGTCCAAATGTACTAGATAGGTATAAATCAAGGTCAAATCCTACTTTTTACACCATTACTCATAATGCGTCACATTACTATTGATCCCAATGTCGTTGACCGTCCCTATAACCGTGTCACCAAATAGAGTGATTACGTTGTAGGTCGACTAACTATGAGACAATGGCTAAACAGCCAAACAGCCAAATTACACAGATTGTGCACCGTCGGGGTTACGTTGCTATGTAAATTAATAATATGTAAATTTCCACGCCCGCCGAACAGTTAGGGCTAAGCTGACGTTTACACGGCACTCCTAAGCGATACATACGGCCTATAGATTAATTTTAGCAACGGCTTTTTAATTGAGTTCTTTGGTAGGCAGTTTTTGGAGGACCCTCTTGGCTGTGTAACAAAAGGGACTGGCTAGGATGGATACCAGTTAAAATACAAAGTAATTACTAAAACTTTCAATTTCTTTGTTCTCCCTATTTTCTCCCTCTATAATCTATCTGTTTGGCGTTATCTTCTTTTCATCATTTAACATTAATAATCACAGTTATCTTTTACCTAAATATTTTATTAATATTTAACCACATTACTCTTGATGTAATCAATACATAGCGCGCTGAAGCTGCACGAGCTTAGCTTTAATAGTTAATACCAAACATAATAGATGGCGCTACACGTATTTGTATCAAGCAAACTTAGAGAGTTCGGATACTTACTACAGTTTTACATTGTGAGTAAAACTAATCTTTATGTAAACACGGCATTAAATTACAAGTAAAACCTACTTATTTGGATAGAGACAGAATAATTTGGATAAAAGCACAGCATTTTATAAAAACGTAAGTAGCTTTAAATAAAGTTAAATAGTTAGGCATGTGGTGCTAATTTCAGTACTTATAGTTATTTATGATTTTTGTTTTTCATATTTTTATGATTGAATTTACTATAGAAAAAATAAACGGAAACTTCAAAAAAAAGAACAATAGGGTCAAGTTAGTAAGTTACCTAAGTAGTCGAGGTATTAGTAGGTAGTAAGCTATGTTTTAAATGGTGTAAAATATCAAAAGTAATTATTTACTAACAATGGTCGCAGTTCTGTACATTTATTTAAATAATCGTTTAATCCAAACTCCGTAGGTACTAGTGACGTCGATGCTCCCCGAGGCGATCAACTAGGTACTGCAAATCAACTTTCATGCGCCTCCCCTAGCATTGACATTGCGTACTTGAATGCGAATCGGTACACCCTAGTCACAAACTGCATGCAAATCTAGTGGAAATTATTCCGAATCATAATATGAAGCCTTTAATGTATTGAAACGGGACTTTAACGCTTCGTTTCGTTTAGGAGATGAGCCGTTGGGGAAGGCTATTTTTATTACAACTTAGAATAACAATAAAATGTACTACCATCATTAAATCAAGTATCAATCACATAATGAGCTGTGGCAATTAAAAGAAAGGATAGGATTTCCCATTAAGAATGGGATGTCTCACTTTATTTTTTGCTATTACATAATTTTACCTATAACAAGAAAAAAACTTGAAATCCATAATTGTATCATAAATTTGATTAAATTTTATTCTTGACCTTAACAAGCATCGAAGCCGCAACCCTACTGGAAGCAAGTCTGCCACCCTTAAGCCATTGGGGTTGATTCGGTGTCCCAACGTCCGCCGTCTTTGTTCGGGGTTGCGCTTTCAGTTTCCGCACCAAAACAAATATCTGGGGAACAGATTAAAAGTGTAAATTATTTTGTGTATTCATTTCAGCATAATGCAGATTCAAACCAAATCAAATCGAATGTACGATGAAATCACAAAGTTATCTGTAAAAAATAGTATTTACAGATACCGAATAAAAGTGAAAAGCTCTAATTATACCCTTTGTTTTTGTCAAAGACAGTGAAACGATTGACAACACAAAAGAAAAATCAATAAAAGACGCGAAACCAAATAAACAAGAAACAACACTGATACAGAAGGAAGGATTAACCTAACAAACGTAAACAAATGAGCGTGTTCCCAATTTCGACAAGAGACAACGCTTAATTACGTTCGCCTGATACAGACGGGAAAGGGTAAGCAGTTATTATAAATAATTTAGCAAATAGGCCACCCGGGTCGCGCAGCTATGATTACACGAGAAATCTATGTATTATAACACTCAATTTTTGGCTGGAATAACGAAAATTGCTTGTTATGTAGTTCTGACCTTTTTTCCTGAAGACGCGCAGACCTGTTGCCATGCCAGAATTTGCTTTAGATATCTGTCTTTGTTTCTGAGCATCTTCACGAGTATTTTATAATTGTACGAGTATTTCTATTTTTTATTATGAATTAATGCACTTGATCCCATGCATTTCGTTTCCGTTGATTTCAGCTTATTGCCTCTTCAGCGTTCAGCCTACACGTCTGGTCTGCCCTCCTGATTTCTACACTCTTTTTTTGTCTTTGCTTGCCCTGTAAGGTAAGGTTAAACGAAAGATTAAGATTACATGTACAGACACCTTAATATCAGTGGCGTGCAACGAACATCAAGGTCATGTATTGCTTCAGAAAACGTTTCATGTCAACGTTGCATGTGTTTGCTAAACTATCCTTGGTTTCAAATAGAATTACTGTTAAAGGTACTGTGATTTGTGCTGTCAAATCTTCACATTCATCTACGTCAGTAAGTTCGGCTTTAAATGCATTAAAAAGATCTAAAAGCCCGTTTGATTCACCATACCTAATAATACTTTTCGATCAAATACTATTCACAATGCAAGGCTTTCAAAGATGCGTTGGGTATACTCGTATTCATAAATTGATCCACTGCGAGGTCAGTACTCGGAGGGTTGGATGCAATATGTCTGGGGACGCTCACGTGTCGAAGGGTCATAATCCGACGGAAAATATAGTGTGTCGTGTGTCCGTTTTAATTGAAAAAGTTAAATACATTGGTATTATACGCAGTAAGTGTATTGTTTAGATTAATTGTGTAGTAGCGCTTTGTTCGATCAAAGAACTAATTCGTGCCCATCTGTCTATGTGTGGTCGACATCGCTAGATTGAAGGATTGAAATTCTTCTAGTTTAATCTTTGTTTTATAAAATAAAAAATATATATAAAATCTTTATTGAAACTATAGCCTAAAAAAAACTCTTACAATAAGGTCCTACAGATGAGCGTACGTTTTCCCATTTAAACTTGCTTATTAACTTCATCTACCACAGTCCATTCATTAATAATGTCAACGCGCTCCCAGAGCAAGAGTTCGGTAACAAGATTAAAGATGACTTTCTTTTCATAAAACTTATTTTAAATTAACTCCATTTCTGTTTCAAGTGTCTACAACCCTCTTTTAGGGCTGACTGGACCCCTATAGGGCTCCAGCGTCTAGACTCAGATTGCACGCACTTAGCATATTAACATACTAATTACATTTATCCTTTCCGCATGTTATTCTGACGCTCGCCGCAAGGGGAGCACGTAGTAAATCTCACAAACAGGTTATTTACTGGAGATGAGGATCATAGTAGAGGACTATAAACTAATAGAACGATGGGGTCAATTTGATTCTGCACTAAATTTGAATTCTTTTTTAATTCGGTCATTCGCACTTACAGATGGCGATATATGGAATTGGAAGTCTATGGATCAGAGAGAATAGACTCTCGAAAAAAAGGTATTCATGGTTTTAAAATATTAGACACTCTAATGGACTGGTCTAGTCAAGAAATTATTAGAAAAAATGGAGAGAACGTCGGTGGAGTTGATGACCCAGCTTTTGTAGTGGAAAACATAGCAGGATAAGAAAAAGGAGGCAATGAACACAAAGGAAGATGACAATAAAAATAGCACGAAAACATAAAACCAAATAAATTCAACATATTTTTACGCAAAACCGCTACATAATTCCACTATCCACACATAATCCATTTACGAACACACGCACGCGTAAAATGACTGCATTAACCCGATGAGGTTCGATTGCAGACATTAATTACCATTATTAATATCTGTAATTCACGTTGAATACGTACGTGCATTAATTGGAACTATATAGTGCCTACAGGCTAGAAGGTAATCCGCAAACAATATTAGGGAAATCAGCAACGACCTGTGTGACGTATAGATGGTAATTAATGGTCGCATGCATTGGATGGACACTTTTGGTATGTCGGTTACGGAATCAAGCTTCTTATTTGAGGGTGAAGCGGGTCAGTATAAATTAAAGGGGTGGTTATAACAATGACTGTAGTAAGTATATTTTGATTAGATGAACATAAGAATCACAGTCAAGAGAATGGGTTCTTGACACACACACATGTCAATTTCATACTAACGAATATGTGTTTTGCGAATTTGATCCTTATTACTACTAAAAATTTTCCAAATGAAAAATTGGTCGGACTGTAGTCATCATTATCAGCCATGATTTTATGCAGTAGATGAAACCTTTTACTCTCTAAGAATGTGCAAGGGGTCATGTCTGGATTTATCCCAAATATTCTTTTCCTCACACTTGTACGTTTTGTGGCTTGGATCCTGATCAAAAGCTCTTTTTCTAGTGTAATGTTGTTGATCCTTTTCAAAAGTTTATTAGATAACTTTTATCTTGGTTACCTCATATTGCGGATTTCACTGCTTCGGATTTCAATGCCAATTTCACCAATGAAACTGAACGCGATCAGCACATCTAAACCGCGTTCAAGAGCTGTCACTGTCATTATTATTATGGAATTTTGACACTGACAGCTGTTGATCGCAGTTTAGATGTGCGGATCGCGTTCAGTTTCATTGGTGAAATTGGCATTCAGTCTCTTAATGAAGACGTAAAATGAATGGGTCATTAATTCCTGAGATATTTTGCTGCCATATTGAATTTATTGACAGATAATTTGGTAAACATTACCAATATGTCACTAACTCACTATCGTAGATAACGTGTGTACCAGAAACCCACCTTTAAATGAATTCGTTCCATAACGGCATTGATTAGCGTTTCGTTATACTATTTATCGAACTTCCATACTTCCAAATGGATATTACTATTACTATCATTTTATCTGTGCATAGGTAGTATCTAATCTGCTTGAATTGAAATATGTCGGTTCAAAGATATAAAGTTACATGGAAGTTCCCATTAAGTTTTTGAAAACGGAATGTAGTTAGGTACTTTGAAGGTTTATGTGAAATAAAATATTTTGAATTTTGAATTGACTTTATTTTTATTTTTCATTTCAAATGAAAAAGTCAAGGCTTGTGGAAGGCATTTATGTTAACCAGTGGATAGCTTTCATGAAGATAATGAGGGAAGAAGTTCAGTGTGGTACAACGCTAACTATATCAAGAAATGTAGGTACCACGTCTTGCTACTAATTAAACCGTTAAAGACAGATTGGGTAACCCAGCTCTTCATAATGTATGGTCTGTTTTGAACTCGATCAATCTGCCTAGCCTTTTCCCAACTTTGTTACGGTCGACTTCCAGTCTCAGTTCAAATCCGGTGATAGTAAGCAACCCAACAATTATAGGCCTGTGTCAATTCTCCCAGTTCTCAGTACGGTGTTTGAAAAGTTGATACTCAATCAAATTTTACGTCACTTTAATAAAAATTCCATCTTTCATGATCAACAGTACGGTTTCGTTGTACCACTGACGCCGCTGTCACCCTAATAAAGAACATTTTTATCGCCTGAGAAGATGCAAGATGCCATTGGAATCTTTTGCGACCTCTCAAAGGCGTTCGATTGCGTAGACCATGAGACACTTCTGTTGAAACTGGAGCACTATGGGATTAGGAACACAGCTCTTGATTTGCTAAGATCAAACCTGAAAGATAGAAAGGTTATTAGTAGTATTAGTTCAAGACAACGGCACAAACTCGTTATGGTCTGAAATGGTAATGGGCGTTCCTCAAGGTTCGATATTGGGTCCATTCCTCTTTTTAGTTTATATTAATGATTTACCCCAATTATTTCAAAATCAACCGAAGATGGTGTTATTTGCAGATGACACATAATTGATCTTTAAAATAAATCGACGATCACAAAATTTTGACGACGAGAATAGCTTTATTGTTCAGGTCCAAGATTGGTTTACGTTAAATAATTTAGTACGAAATAAAAAATAAAAAAAAACCAAATGCATTAGATTTAAATTACCAAATGTTAGAAGTAGCGAATGTGACATCATATTGAATGGAGCAAAACTGGATTTCATTAATCAAACGGTTTTCCTAGGAATCACGCTAGACGAGAAATTACAATGGGGACCCCATATAACATCTCTCGCGGGGCGGCTAAGTTCAGCCGCTTATGCTGTTAGAAAGATAAGACAGTTAACAGATGTACAAACCGCGCGATTGGTCTATTTTAGCTACTTCCACAGTATTGTCGTATGGCATTTTACTGCGGGGTCGGGCTGCTGACATTGAATCCATCTTTATTTTACAAAAGAGAGCTATCAGAGCCATTTATAATCTACGTCGTCGTGAATCTCTCAGGAAACTATTTAAAAAGATTAATATTATGACGGTACCTTGCCAATTCATTTATGAAAATATTATGTATGTGAGAAAAAATTTACATCTTTTTAATACTAGAAATAAAGATAAAATAGATCAACCATTAGACCAACAAGGGTACTGTGTTAAATGTTACAACAGAATACCTTGTGATATATTAGAATTAATGAAAGAAAATTTAAAACTAATTTAAAAAGTACACTTTGTAAATAAGCATATTACAAATTAGAGGATTATATCCAAGATAAAAATGCTTTGGAACATGCTGGTCCTGCTCCATAGGACAATTTAGAATCTAGACAAAATCTAACTGGTTGCTAATATAATTGTATATATTTTTTTTTATATTATTGATTTTACATTCTGTGATTACTTGAACTCACACACTGACTTATTAGTACCCATTACTTGTTAAAATGTTAGGAAATTTAACGTATAATTTTACAATGTTTGTAAATATGTGAGCACCGTGCATCTATCACATAATTAATTTATCTGTCATTCCTTAACCTTTCATTATTTTTACCTATCGTGGTATAGTAATATTATTCTAGGTGCATCGTCTTCACATATAATTATATATTGTGAAAACATTTTAAAAGAGTAACGGTGGAGTTTCTTGCCCATTCTTCTCCATACGAAAACTACCTTTTGGAAGGGGCGACTAAAATCGATTATTATTATTTTTGTAAATTTTGACGTTCAAAAGTGCCTTTTTTGTGCCTAATTGAAATAAATTATTTGACTTTGACTTTGTCTAACCGGATGAATACCAGTATTTTACATGGAGCTACTGCTTATCCGACCTCCACAACCCTTAAACATAAATAACATAAATACCCTTTAGCCCGCGAAATTCAAATTTTCTTACGTTTTTTGCAATTTGCAGGTTAATGTCAGGTTGTATCTTGATTAAAATATTATTCGCGACCGTAACAAATATAGCTTTACAGAATTATAATCATCAGAATCAGCAATACAACTCCTTATGTTAGAATAATTCTAAAATGTCATAATTTCATGAAATAGTCATTCAATAGGATTATATGAACTTAGAGTTGTATTGATGATTTTTATGATTATAATTATATAAATATATACTTGATACGGCCGCCAATCATAGTTAGATCAACATACAACCTAATACTGAAAGGCAAATTGCAAAAAAATTAAGAAATTTTGAATTTCTTGACCTAAACTGATGCTTTCGGTCATTGATGGACCAATTCGAAATAAATCTGCTGCTCCATACATTTATGCAACTTGAAAAAAGTTGACAAAGCAACAGCTGCTTTTTTCTTGATTTTTAGTTTTCGATTTTTATAGTGTTGGTCCCCAAAGTTTTTCTTAGATGAATAGGTACAGACGTTTTCAGTTATTTCAATTACACCTTCCATTATTTTCTTTAACACGTTTACTGCGGATCACACAAAATCGGCCCGATACGGTGCTTACCGCTGGTTCGCACGGTGAAAACTAAATCTTTCTCGCTGGTGCGGAACGATTATCTTCAGTAGGTATTTGTAAGAGTTTGACAGAGACAAATATAGATTTCGGCTCGTGGTTACAAATGTAGGTAGATATTTGACATTAAAACATCGCGGTGGGCGATTTTCTACCACCATCGCACTGACGGTGAAAAACACCCGCTTTCTGCGGTGGTGGGCCTATTATGGTATATTATGACCGTTGCAGATCTGTTGCCGCACGGAGCGCGCGCGCAAGCGTTGAGCCGCTAGTCAGTGTTGTGCTCTCTACGTGACGTACGTGTGCGTGTCGTTATTTTATCAACGTAAATGTAAAAGGTAAATTACGCTGAACAGTGATAGTGAAGATGGTTTGGATAAAAATGCACAAACAATTCCACCTGTAACAAAAAACAATTCCGTCGACGAACAATTTCGTACGTGCCAACTTGTTTTCTAAAATGAAAGAATAAAAGAAAGAAAATACTTTTATTTAGCACAGACTAAAAGACACACAACACAACATATTATACTACAAGTAAAAATGAATAAAAATAAAACAATAAAAAAGTGTAAAGTTCGATTGTAAGATATTAGCAGCAATTGTTCAGCAAAAATACCAGACAACCTGCCTGACGCTGGTTTTCAACTGGACCTGAAGTGTGAGGTGACGGATGTAAATCAGTTTTATACTGCAATCTGTGTATGTATACTTAAATAAAATAAAAAATAGAAATCGTTCCGAAACTGTTCCTGTCTGGCATATGGGATTTGCTAAAGGCACACTTATTTATTTCTTTTATAGTAGGTAATTCTGTTTTATTTTCGATAACCCTTTATTTTTGTCTATCCCATCACTATAAAAAAGAACTTTCTAGTGCCTTATCGGTCGTTATCGGCCTGACACTTTCCTTGGTTGATTTCTCATTTCCTGTTAGGTAGATCCAGGGGCGAAACGAACGTTAAGAAATTGGGTTCAGGATCAAACCGGTATAAAAAAAACAGTATACAAAACGGTATAAAAAAAACAGTATACACTATTTATTCGCAAAGTTATAGCGCTTTAATCTATCCTAGTGGTGTCCGGTTAAAAAGGACTGATACGTACTGTCGAAAAGGTCGATGGATGCGCATTTCAACCGCCACCGCACCAGATGAGTTTTTTTTTTTTGCCGCAGCTAACGTGTTAATAACGCACATCAAATTTTTTTTTTATGTGTAAATTAAAATATACATGGTGCGTTCAAAGAATCCAAACCACATCTAGTTCGGCCACACATCAACGTATCATTCGATCCGTCGACAGACGGGGGCCAATCGAATTATGTTCCCATTATTATTTGGGGACGCTTTGCACCGTCATAACAGGGGTGACATGTGTAGTCAAATCTGCGAACGGTTTGTGTATTAATTAGGAAACCAATTTATACATTGGCTATGTATAACTGTAAATGAAGTTTAGTGGAGATTTTGATAGGGTTGATTTTGTATTGCTATCTTTTGATTGGTTATTATTATGAAAATGATTGCCTTTTTGTATTACATGAGTAGATGAGTCTTAGAGACGGTGAAATGGCAAACGTAGCGTGGGACGCCCGAAGCAAAGACCTGAAGCGGTAGGTGAGAAACTGCTGTCTGCTACCTATTAAATTAGATTTATTACAGCTGTAGTGGCAATCATTTCATTTGGTTTAAATAAGTCTTTATTTTTATTACTTAATTTTGCTTTTATATAAATTCTTTTCTTTTACATTTTGTGAATGTGAGAAGGTTGTAAGCTAAACAGACTGTAGATCTGTCGACCATTTTCTATCTTGCTAAGTACCTGGTACTTGTTGATAGGCCTACACTGTCCTCTCATACGTATTAACACAGTGATTTGAAAACATTATAAATAACATTTACTTTTAAAAAAAAGTCTTGCCGTCTCTTCTCCATAGGATACAATCAATTGGAACCGTGCACCTAGCTTCTGACGTTTCATAAGTGCCGTTGTAGGTTTATGTGAAATAAAATAATTTGAATTGAATTCAATTGTTTTAGTATCGCTGTACTTAAATTTTATGAACCCAACCAATGAGTGTGTTTTTTGTAAAGATTTCACATGTCGGCTCGCTTGCTCTAACCCTTGTGACATTCCAACAGTAAAGATGAAGAACTACTGATGTTTAAGTAAAACAGTGTCCTTTATTATATCCTCACTAGGGGCCGCTGGTAAGTTCCACCACTTTTTAACCGTAGTTTCCGCGAAGTTCCTACGCGAGTATAGGAAATGGCCAATAAGATGCTTCAGTGTTTAAAACTCTTACAAACGTCGTCGGTCTACGAATAACACGGCATTTCAAAACCTCCAGAATAAAAATAATGATAATTTGTCTACCCTACTATCAAGTCCTGTAATTTTTGGACACCAACCAAGTTACAATCGATTGCTGTACAAGAAGTTTATCATTATTATTTTACCTTATTTAAAGCCAAAAATCCTTATTTATTTTTATTTCTTTTCTTTACTATTACAGAAGATTATTCCTCAATTACAGAGTAAAAAAATGATGTAAGAAAGCAACTGGAGCTGTGGATGTCGCTACCCAATATTTCTGACGCCACCCGACTGCCGCGCCGAAGATGGGCCACCCCCTTCTTACCCTGACCCGGCGACCATACGCCCCTGTGAAATAGGGACAGGACCATGGGACATTTAAGTGCGTCATATTCTTTAGGTACGTTTGTTTTATTTTTCTTTGTTCTACTCTAACGTCCTGAGATTGCTATTTGGTGTTACTTTTTACTCAACTTAGTTAATATTTTTTTATATCGAAAAAATACTGATAAAAAGATTCCCTTTATACCGAGCTGAGTTTATTTCTTTCTAAACTATATTTTTCTGTTCAAACGAAAGCAGACGGTAAAACATAGCAAGTGTAGATAGGCATTGATAACATTATAAAAAATCGTCAGTCACGACGTCTACGCAAGCGACATAAATCACCGTTCTACATATATAACTAAAACTCGCCCAAAGCGCCCTCAATTAGATTAGTCAATCGAGTAACGCGTAGTTGAGCGACTCTCCGAAGTAATGAAGAAGTAAACCCCGCATCGCGTGCCTCCGACACCACCGATACTGACGTCAATAAAAACAAATATATCACTAAACACACCAGAACAACCCCCCACCACCCTCTACATATCGCCACTACGCCCTAAATACCTTATATAATTACATATCACGCTTCATTGTCGTGATAAATACTTTCTCACAGTTATCATTTACCAAATCTACGCCACTGTCCATTTTAGATAATGGTGCGATAGGGACGCAGCATACGCAGCCGCCGGGAGTAAGAATGGAGTGGATATAAAATAACATATATTATTATAGTGTCCACAAGCCAAGCGGATATTGATTATCTGCCACAGCTGAGAGCCACGAAGCCCCCCGCGTGCCCCTACCGGCTTGAGCGCCTACAAAACTTATGTTGCCGCCATCTAGAGTAAATTTTCCACCCTAAATCGGTTTACAGATGGTGCATTTTCCCTCTGCTCCTCTCGTGAACATAACCCGTTTTCGCAATCTGCGCGATATTCAATATTTGATCTCTGTCTAACCGACTGAACTGCGTGTGACTGCAATATCCCCGTCTCGTTCAAGCACATTCCATAATAATTTTCGATGCATTCCCTTGCCATGATTTTCCAGTGAAACTCGGAGTGCGATTTTACTAGCAAGCGCAGTTTTTATAAGAAATTGGCAAATATTTTTTAACGAGAAATATAAATTTTGCCGTAAATAATATCTGTGCTTAGGAATTTAGGCATAATTATGTAACTGCTATTTAAAATATTAATTCCAATAAATATTTTTGCGTTGTTACAAACTTATTCCACAACTAAATAAACAAACGATAACAAAGCACCCAGCGACACGAAAATGCTATTTTCCTAATTATAGTTTTTGTGAAAATAATTGAAATAATTGTAGGTATGTATGACCCATAAAAGTTGTTTGCTAATCAAACATAAGCAAATAATTTCCAGTGAAAAAGTACCTACATAATAATTATACGAAAAATAATTAATCATTTAACAAAAAAAAAAAAAAATTGTTTTATGTTCATAAAAGTCTAGAAGGATTCACCTTTTAACTTAAAACATGGCATGTCTAGACACTACTAGTGAACAAATTCTGTACTACAAAACTTTTCTTGGGGCAAGGGACTCACTACATTCGTCTTGCTACGCTTGTGTGCGTCGGCAAACCCTGTGAAAAATTGCTTTTATCCATGTGTGCGGTACACACAGACTCAGAAGTGGGTGAAAAGGGAGGGAGATGTCTATGTGTGAGAGGTGGACCGGGGGGGAAGGGGACCGACTCGTGAACTAAATAGCTTAGTGTTAACACATATTGACATCAAATTTACCGCGATGTTATCATTTATTCAGGTAGTAATACACTCATTGTTCTTATAATTTTGAATACATTTGCGTGGTCACCAAATTTTTTGTTGGTTGTACTTTTTAACCCGAGCATGTCAACGATTAATTATTTTTGCCGCTTTGTTTAACTTTCGTTAACTTTGGAGTTATTATGAATTTAAATTGCTCGTTGGAGCTCCCAATTTTTAGACTGCCATTATTATTACCCGAAAAAATGGCGTAGGCTGCTTTAACGGGTTAACCGTTATATAAAATCAAATAATGCTTACATTTTCTTTCTAATTTTTAGGAAGTAAATGAAGAATAAGCAATAATTTAATAACCCTGATGATCACCTGACTAAGTGAACTTTTACGTAGGACTCATACATACGTTTATAAAGAAGTACCTAAAAAACGAGCGAGCCTTACAATAGTCGCATATTTATGATGTGTTACATCTGACATCGTGGCTGACAGTTCCAACTTCTCGAAAAATGGGTTGGTACCATCTGACGGCCAACTCTAGTACCGCGCGCGCTCATTGGTCAAATCAAATAGCGCGCGCATCCCCGGCTTCCTGTTACACACTTCCGTCGCTTTTCACGAAATCACCCCCACAGATTGCAGGAAAGCAACAGAAAAGATGGTCCACATCAATAATAAAAGCTATAGTTACGTGAGTATAACTCAAAGTTACTGCAGAAACTGTAGCGAAAAGTATAAAAGATGCAAACTGCGCACTTGATGGCAACTCTCCTCGTGAATACAATATTATCGACTATGGTGGATGTATATCTTTATAGAGAGCAAGTGTAGTACCTTACCTTGTCCCTGATAACTTCTTTTATAATATTATATGGAAAGAAGAATTCGTGGTAGTTTTTTTTTTAAATCAGTTGTTATCATAATGTTGTCTCTTCAATGACCAGAGGAAGGCTTATTCGCAGGCACCTGCTTGATGTTGGCAACACAGCTGCCACATGGACAGTAAGTATCCAATCAAAACTACAGCGTATAACGCGCCACAACCTTTTCTCCAATGACAGACGTTGCTTTGTCCCGCTCACCACGCAAGTTGAGTAATTCGAATTTAATAGAGCAATATGCAAGTTAGCACTCCGTTCGTTTACTACTCAGTGGCGTAATGGCTCATTTACATGAGTCGATAACTCGGTTTCAGCAAGCTGCTAGTCCATGCATTTAGAACATTGTGAGGTCGTTTCATGTCCCTAAATGCGAGTGTTACAACTATAGCTTTCAAATACATAAATAACAAGTTAAAAAAAACAAAAATCTGTGCCTACTGCAGAAAGGGCCAGTTTTCAAAAGTAAAAGGTATAAGCGAGCCGTGTTGTAGAAATTGGATGCTTGGAAACCTATTCCGATACCCAAAACATGTGATTTAGTTTACCTACTGATGTCGTAAATATACCTTTACCTGCTAAATAACTCAACTTCACACATTCAATATATTCAATAGACATTAAAATTAGAAAAACTAAGGACGAAAATTTGCAAATACTCACCCATTATAAACTTCCCGTCTGTGGCTTCCAACTTGCTGTCATAATCTCCCCTAAAATGCCATCGAGTAAGTTGGTTGACACCACAACCTCATTCAAATCTAAACCTTCAGTAATTCAAATAGAGTTGAATTTCATTCATTAGTCAAGAGAGAGTGAGTTGTGTTTCACTGTGAAGTGTATTAGTTTGACATAAATATGAGCGAAGTAGTGAGAACAAGAAAAAGTTTTGATATGAGAGATTACATTAAAGTAGGATATTCTTGAGTTACATAAACATGTTAACTGGATACGGAAAAATATTGCTGCAAAGTCTAAATAAATAGAAACGAATGAACAAGTGGCAAAGTAGACAAAGTGAGGAGGGAAGTTACTGTATCTGCATTATAGCTAAGTTGTGGGTGTGTTTTACAGTGATAGCAGTGTTGGTTAGACGTTTGTTGCAGTTCCATTCCACCAGTTCTTCATACACGCTCGTATCTATTCTATGAAACAGATGGACAGTTTGTTCGTGCTACCTACCTTTTTGTGACGTTAAATAAAGGCTCATTAAAGTAATTATAGCTCTTTTTATTATGAATATACCTACCTTGTAGATATTCATAACTTAGAAAAACAAAATGCAAAAATAACACCAAAAAAAAGTTGCTAGGTATGCTGATCTATCAGTTCCTCGTATTTAAAAAGTTATCGCGCTTAGTTAAAGGGTCAATTGACAGAGTGCATTAACAGCCTGAAGTGGCCTGCAGAAGTGCACAACAATCCCAATAAAAGTCCTTTCACTCGTAATCAGCTTCCTGAAAGTGAAGATAGATGGCGCTACAATCGCTTTACTACCAAAAATAATAGCAAAATATTTTTTTAGTATTAATCCCAACCTTGGTTATTAGAGCTATAATTATAGACACATTGGTAGTAAATATCCAAACGTTAACCTACGTTTTCAGGTTTTTCATGCGCCAAACCCATGTTACGTTTTTTCTTTGTTTACACATTGACCCAAATAGGCCGAGAGCCAGCCAGGGTGACTGACTAAATTGTTTTGATGTATCAATGACGCAACTGCCCTTTCAGGTAGAACAATCAATTCATGGAGTCGACAACTCACTGTAATGTTTAATAAAATGAATTATTAAAAATCCATTATCATATGAGTTATTATAGGATTTACTATTTTATTTTTTATTTTACTGAATTTTATTCAAATAATCACGAAGAAGCTTTTAGAAATCAGAAAACATAGTGCTTCTTAACTTGCAATTACTGTCAGAAACATACCAAAGGAATTTCTAATCAATGTTTTACAGCTAACAGATAAAGAGCTGTACGGCTTTCATAAAACTTTACTGTCGAACGTTACAACCTTAGTAGTAACATGTACTATGCTTCAGCAATTTCTAATAAGCGCTTCAACTTTCTTATTATAATGCCCAGTATCTTGCCCGATAGCAAGCGATGATGCTGAAGGCGACGCTGGTGCACGCTTGCCCAGAATTATAACCTATTCAGTCGACGATTGAGGAATCCGAAGTCATATAGCTATCAGGAAAGTGGAAACGTAGACCTCTGGCAAGGAGTTTTACTGTTTCGTAGTACGCACAATGACCGTTTTGCCAAATTGTCCATATGCGTGGAATATTTATATCCACCAAGTTTAATATTCGAACCATATTTCCTGATTGAAGATTCACATCAACAAATTAAGAAATGTTAAGTTGACGGCCGCAACGGGGTCTTAATGAACTTGTAATAAAATTATTGGCCACACACAGGGCAGCTCAGGCAACGCCCCAGGACGAGTTAACCTGTTTAGTGATGTGACATGCAAATGGTATAGGTTGCGTTTATCGATAGTTTTAATTAGGTAAGTTTTATTTTTTATGGTGGATTTTGGTGGTTGTATTGTGTTTTATCAAATTAAATAAGTGTTATTTGAAATATAGTCCACCAGAACGCCAAAAGATAGGAAGCAGAAAGATGTACCGCTTGAGCGTAAAATTTATGGTACGTAAAACTCAAAATTGTTACGAAACAGTGATAAAAATAGCATCTTCTAGAGAGTGTTTAACCCAATTCCGTTCAACGATTTTATACAACAATTTATACGATGCCTTAAAGTCCGTATTTACATTAAAAGTGTTCAATTTCAAAGCTTTATTTAAACCCAAACTTAAACTGTAAACATTTGCTATTAAACTCGCCATCCAATCCGGGCGCAGTACCTAACTACACACAACAGGAAAAATAACAGCGTCATTTACTACGTTTATATCGACATCGATAAACCGACTCCACTCACAGTCAGTAGTATCTAGAGAGGCAAGCTACAATAAAATGTACCGAGCTAGCTACAAGCCTGAGCAGTTACTCGGGTATACCCCACCGCCCCCCCCCCCCATCCCTATACGCCATATGCGCAGTTCACTCACACATACACAACACACGCAAACACATCACCTGCAAATCGTGTCCACACATTTGATTATCAATAGTGTCGTATGCAACTGACATTCTGTCGATAGATGCTAAGTGTCCGTCCATCGACGATTATGCGACTAATTGATTTCGAAATCATTTTTTTTATGGATTCAGAATTTTCTAGTGGAAATCAGAACTAATACTTGATTATAGCAGTTTAGGTGCTGGAACATAGTGCTAGGTTTTCGTTTCCATAGTCAAGTTTCCCATATAATGCGATATCTTTCTTTCTAATACCTTCTATTTTACAAAAAAAAAAAAAATACAAAAAATACAAAAATACAAAATGTTTATTTCTGTACCAACTAGTTTACATTAGTTTATGATTGGAGCCTCCTTTTAAGCATGATGACGCCTGTGTTAGGAGACTCCGCACTTCCATAGCTTCGCTTTCCATAGCTTTTTATTTTATCCCAGCTCGTGCATTATTTATGTACAGATTTTGACTCATACATATGAGCAAACATTGAGCCAATTCAAAAAAATCGGGAAATTCCTGAAAACAGTATTACTTAGTTCGAAGCTTTTAATTATATTATGCAAAAGCCTACATTTATTTGATGGCCATCTTCTCGACTTAATAAATATTTAAATCCTATTCAGGCAGCGTGCTCCCGGCAATTTGGTCTCATTTAACTAAAAGTAATCAAGTTTAGTTTTCATCACAGAAATAACGATAATAATAGGTGTTCTATGACGTTTTGAAAAGTTCAATAACCTTTAATCATAATAAAAAAAAGCATTAGTCTAAACATAGAGTACTAGCTGCTCCCCGTGGTTTCACCCGGATAAGTCTTGATCTCGTGGGATTATCGGGATAAAAATACTATGTCCTAACCTTGGTCTAGCGTGAAAGTGTAACAAACTAAAAAATAAATAAACTAGGATATAAATAATATATAAATATATATATACATTGGCTCCTTCGTTTGGTACAACTCTACTTCTGGTAAACTCACTCTCATCTCGTCGCGATGTAAATAATAATTAATTAATTTTCTTTGAAACCTACGACTTTTTAATCTTCACAAACAAATTAAAAACATGAATTCTGGATCTTGTGGAAAATCAGAGCAATTCAATTTTAATGTCCATATTTTTCGATTAGTTCTGAAAATGTGGTTGTAAATCGGGACGTCTGGTGGCTAGAGTTGAAAACAAATTTTGAGAGTTTTTGGAGGTTATTATTAGTCCATAACGGATCAGAATTTAAGAGAAAACTGGATGAAGACAACTGTATTAGAGAACTAGAAAAATCAGTAGCTAATATTATAGACAATAACTTTCAAATATTTTAGAATTTTGACCTTTTTTACAAAATAAGCGGAAGATAACGACGTAAGGCGAAGTTTAAGCGGAACCACGTAATGCTGTTGGGAACTACGAACAACAGTAACGTATTGAGTTTGTAATCGTAGCAGAGCAGCGGCAGGATGTCGCCCAATAACTTATGAGTAGCAAATTAATTTGTTAATACTTAGTTCACCGAAGCTCACTTGTAGTAGAAATTTTAGTGTCTAGTCGCTTCACCCCAAGTGGAGACTGAAGCCAAGATCATCGCGAAAAGAATGAGCATATTTCATTTGGTATGCAGACAAGTGGTGTTCAGGATAAATTATTTTTACATTTCTTATTTAATTCTCCTTTCTCCCAATGCAGAACAAAGGCTTCCCTCTAACTTTTTCTCACTTACTTTTTGCTCTTGCCAGTCTTTTCAGTAGGAGTCAAGCGCGTCTCGCCATCTCCTTGGTCTGCGGCATTATACTTTAATTATGTTTAACCTCTATCTTTAGAATTATTAAGAGAACTTAAATTGACCCCACCACGCACTTCTATGTCCGTTCATTCATGTCTTATGATCGTCCATTCCTGTTCATTCAAAGCTAGCTCAACGATTCTTTTACTTCCTTGGTCCTTATGTATACAACAAAGTTAATACAATCTTACATATGTACTCAATGGTTAAATATAAATGCATAACTATTGTAACGAACTGGCTGATGGACATGGATTATGAAAGCACAAAAAGTATCATCCAAACCATTAAATAATTTTGTTCGTACTTCCCACTCATTTCTACTAATAAGCGCAAATTATCATATAGCACTTACATGCACATACACATAACACCCTCACACATTCACGCACTACACTACACACGCATTCCTACAATAAAATCACCTTACATTACACTTCACAAATATAAATTAGAAAAATAAATATTTCTTGTCCAGGTAATACAGTAAGCAGGTTCAACCACCTTTATATTTAGCTCTCTATCTAAACTGTTTGCTAATAGTGATATGTACCTATAAACTGAATAAATATGCCGTTAAATATGATAAATGTTTAAAGGGGTGTGAGCCTGGAGATCTGTCATACAGGTCCCGAACCTAGTTTAGACTCCAGCTCTCACAAAGGTTCTGGCATAAGTCAAAATTGAATATACACACTACTGTAACAATTTACCTTAATGAGAGAAATAAACTATAAACTTCTAACATCATCATCATGTGTGTTCCCTTGGGATTTGACGCACCACGTTTTCTTCTTCCATTCTGTCCTGAACAACAATCACGCTATCATTCACTCCCTTTTCTTTCGTAACATTCCCCACACAATTCGTCTTTTCTTTGGCCTTCCTCTCCCTCTTCTCTCTTCTCTCTCTCTCTTCTCTCGTGTCATGTGTTTCCTATGTATGTACCATCAGCACCACCAAAGAATATTTTGGCAGCCCTGCGGTCTAATCAAGGTTCATGGTAAATCGATACGAGATAACAGAATTTACGAGCACCTACATCTTTTCTTATTAAGATTGAATGGACGTCAATAATCCCAAGTAAAGAAATTGCGACAATTTATTGACCAATTATTACCAACAAAAGAAAGGTCGCGCCTTCAGTTTATTTTCGTATTTTCGCGTTTGTGGTGTGGTTGGCACCACTGGGTGACGTCACTGTTACGTGCCTGTACGGTTTATTGAGGTAGGTAGCGGTGTTGTTCTATAATCTCATGTTGGCATTAGCTGTGAAAGTCAATATTTTCACCACTTCGTCAATCTTTGAAACGTACAGCTATCTTCTGTGAGTGTAGTGTTTACCTGCCTATTCCTTCATCCCAACTCAAAATACTTAATTTAGCTGCCCCGACGTCAATGCTTTCACAATGTTGCAGATCCAATTAGTAAATCTTGCGCAGCTTTTAGGAACATACATGTCTGATTAAAAATATCTACAGCACGAAGAAAAGTGTTCTGAAATTATATCCTACATTCTTTTCTACAGACTTTCCCCTTGTTAGTTCTAAGAATTAATCCTATTATACTGATTTAGAGATGAACTGAATAACCACACCCCGGATACACTTAATTACTTACCATTCTTCCATAAACAAGACCATGTTTGTATACAATGCTAATTTACTAAGTGTGCATGAATAGCTAGGGTTGGCAACGGTGCTTTCATGTGGAACAGGAAGAACGACTTACGATATTTTTTAAGCTTGGTTATTGTAATGTAACAATGACATAACATTTCGCTATGTGCATAGTGTCATCCTTAAAAAACATTTATTAGCAGATCAATCAAGCACAAGCGAGCAAGCCACTGGTTTGTAAAGAGACTTCTTCTTCTTTACGTGTGGTTAGTGACTAACCTGGTGTCAGAGATTTAAAGCCACCCACATGGGCCTTGGCTTCACATTCCGTCGAGAAATATCTCTCAGGCATGCCGGTTTCCTCACGATGTTTTCCTTCACCGTTTTTGAAGCAAGTGATAATTAAACAATACGCACACATGATTCCGAAAAGTCATAAGAAGTCGGACTACATATGCCGAATTTTCAAGCATTACTTTTTCCTTTGTGTTAACCCAATTTAAACCCTTTAATAACAGACCTGTGAGAGTTGACTTCCAAGTTTTTTTTTGAATAATCGTTCATTCACAAAAACTTATTCCAATGTCACACTCTATCTATTACTTTATCGATACATTTATCAAAGTTATGACATTTAAATACATGTTCATTGATCACCTCAATGTTTCCACATTCATACATAAACTCACGCCTTCTTCGTATGGGGGTATGC
This sequence comes from Xanthia icteritia, assembly GCA_949128155.2. Lineage (NCBI taxonomy): Eukaryota > Metazoa > Arthropoda > Insecta > Lepidoptera > Noctuidae > Xanthia > Xanthia icteritia. The sequence continues at coordinate 8,066,258 of OX421938.2, read as the reverse complement.
AGAAACTATAGAACGCTGCTACAATCCTTACATACTCCTTTTGCCTCGTTTACGTTCATACATCTGGTCATACACGCACGCCGGTTGCGAGTACTACGCACCTGGCCTTTCTGAAGAACATCACCAATAAGGTCACTATATGTCTTCCTAGGGCGTCCTCTCCCGGCGTTTCTACAATACCTAGTTAATTGCATATACTCAGGTACTTCTCTTCACTATTGTATCTGGTCGACCGAGCTCTGCTCGCGTGAAAATAGACAAACATATCATCCAGGTATACCAACGTTGTATCACATTCCTGAGGCTGTGAAAATAGAGAAAACGAATTTACCCACATATAAGACCTAGCTAGATCGATTTTTTGCCCCCGTAAACTCCTATATTGCAACTTTCATTAAAATCATTAGAGCTGTTTTCGAGAATTTTTCAGATATTGCTCATAATAATAGGATTGGTTTTTGTAGTTTGGTCTTAAACTCTTAATATAAGTGCTCATTCCATTTACTTATAAGATAAACTATAAATCCAAATCGTCAGATTCAAGGTTCCAAATATCTAATCATAAAAACTTTCAAAAATGCATTTACTAAATGAATTTTCTCTAGCTCTACTTAATATTATTTCTTCGCGCTGTCTGCAGATACCTCTCGTTTTGACTTTAATCTGCAACAAATAATATACAATGACATTGGTTGCTCGTCGCATTCTTTCTGTCTCGGGGTATGTACTGGGTACACCCACCCCTGGCAGACGGTTCGCCGGCCGTCCGTCGGACGCCGTTGAACGACAAATCTTAGGAGGTGACAAAGATTATAAAATTACATGACTATATTCTAAGGCATTAAGCCCGCCTTTATACCTTTTTTGATTGCGAAAAGTTTAAATAAATAAATATTCTAGATTAGAGATATTTCAAACGTTAATCCTCTTTAGAGATATGAGGAACAGGGTGTAAAGTCCACTCATCCTCTATAGAAAAGGGAGGATCATCCGACCAGACGGGTGTCGTGCCTGGTAGGCAACTGTCCAACGATTGTAGTCGGATAGTCTTATATATGTCGTTCGCGCGGTAAACTCTAATTGCGCGATGCAGGATTTGTATGACGTTAGAATTTTGTGTGATGTTAGGTTTTTGATGCGTGGTCGCATGTGGATATGTATACCGCCACACCTCATTTTGCTATATTTTATCCTTTTTTGCCTTCTTCAAACCACATTTCAGCAACGGTCCCTTGATTTTGGGTCGAAAAAAGGAAAAGCAACAAGTTGGTCATAATAATAACGTATTATTCTTCTTTCGTATCAGTATGAATTTTTTTTTGAGAATAGCTAATACTGTTTTTAAAACAGTCAACAAGACACCACTGCTCTACTACCTGGTACAGCAGTGGTGTCCCAGTGGTACCGGCCCTGAATTACGAGTTGTCGGTGTCGGATTTCATCACCACTACTATCAAAACGGTGAAGGAAAACATCGTGAGGAAACCGTGATGTCCTAGAACCCAAAAATTCGAACACATCTACCAACCCTCACTGGGCCCGCGTGGTAGATTACAGCTCCCTTTAGAAGATAGGAGGCCTGGGTACCAGCAGTGGAAACATTATAGGCTGATTATGCTAAAATGGTAGTGAGTTTAACTCCCTAGACCAGACGTACAGAGTCAAGTATCGCCACTGGTTGAAGCTATATCAGTGCACACTCAGGCTTAGTCCCCACAATGCCATGTCCATAATTCTTACCTTTCTTAGCTATTCGCAAGTCTGTAAGTGGTCAGCCCAAGGTGACATTAATATAATACAAGATGTTATTCACATAGAGGTGAACGAATACATTCATTCATAATACGATTGAAGATTCAACTTTTGGCAAATTATTTAAAGATTTCCATACATTCCTAGGTGTTTTTTTTTTAATATTAGTATTTATTACCCAACCTTCTTTGTTATGGCAAAGAAGGTACATAATTTAGACTTAAGTCTAGGAGATTGTACTAGATAATTATCCTTGTTGTAGAACTATTTTTTTGTTCGTGATAATGGAAGCTGGTTTTGATTCTTATTTCTACTAATGAAAACCGTTGAGTTGATACTGTTGAAGCTATAATATAGTGCAAAGCTTCTTGGATAAGGATCGGCGTTCGTACCTAATTCCTTCTAAAATATACATTAGTTTTTACCTAGGTAAAACAACAGTTCCTGAGGACCTAGACAAAGTGATATCCTATCAGCGATAACGATGACTTTTCTAGTCATAAATAAATGGGACTGGCAAAAACTACCGAAAAGCTTAGATATGTCAATTCGATTCGATGCGAAATGCTTTGAAATCGATTGCCACATAATTAGGCCCTCTGGTTTGACCATTGATCGCTTAGCTAAAAATGAAAAATTAAATGAAATCGCTAAACTAACCTTTGTCCATACAGGACCTTAACTTATTGGCACTTGGTTTCGCCACAAGGTCTCGCTACAAAACAACTATGGGAGAGGGAGACAGTTGGCACTGAGTCACCTAGCAACAGACAGCGACAGTATGTCTCAAGGTACGTCTGCCGAATTGTCGGAAGACAAACAAACAATAAAAATACGCGAAATAAGTAAGATGGTCCAAAAACAAATGAGGGCAAATATCTGTATCTAGTTTCAAATGTGCTAAACGAATTTTAAACATTGTTCTATTTATGTCAATCGTTTGAAGATGAAAGAGAGGGGCTTGTGGCTATGTAATAACAGCTGCACGGGCCGATAGATCAGGTTAAGCTATGCTTGCCGCCGTTGGTCCGTGGATGGGTGTCCAACTTTATATACCAAGACCCGTCAGTACCTTGGAAAGCACGTTAAGCCATTGGTCCCGGCTGTCATAATTATGTAGATCTTTGACAGTTGTTACGGCAACCGAAAGACAATCAGTCTTACCAAGAGGTATCGTGTTACCTGAAACGAATACTGGTATTCAGCTGCATCCGGTTAGACTGGAAGCCAACCCCAATACAGTTGGGAAAAGGCTAGGCAGATGTTGATGTTTGAAGATGAAGAGCCAGAATGACGCTTTAAATACGTGGGATTTGTCGTGCAAGTGGGCCTAAATCTCGGACGCTCTACCCAGACTTCTTGTTTCAGTATTGCATAAAGCGCCACTTACATTCTGCGCTCCTGGTACCGAGTACTCCGAAACTATAAAGGGTTACAGCATTAAATACGCGGAAATCCAGAAGCAACGACGCGAGCATCGCCTTCCACACCACTGACCTACAAGTGACATCTACACTCAAAACGACACAAATTTTATCGCGAATTCTTCAATCCTACCTCAGTTCTTTTCATCGCACGTTCCGACCATCATTTTGCGTTTTGCATCACTCCAAGTACCAAAAGATGAAAGAAGTTCAAGTGTTCTTGTAGAGGCCACGTCTTTGGGGAGAAAGGGGAATCATCGCCAGAATCCGTCCCGGAAAAATAACTGGAAACTGAGCTGGGAGGGGAGGGTCGTCGCTTAATGATCAAAACGCCTTCAATATTGCGAAGGCATGAGACTTATCATTATAATTTATTCACGGCAAGCAGCTGAGAAACGGTTTCCGTCTCACCTCCCTAAAGGACAGAATTAATTTTCTTTTCAGGATTTTGATGTAAATAACTATGTCTTGTCCCTGTTCACAATTATGATGGAAGATTTTTCCTGATGTTAAATTCTTGCCACATAAGTAGGAAGGCTATATTCCGGTGACCTATTTTGTTTTTGCTCTAAGTAAATACTAACGAAAATATCTAAAGCAATTTAGACTTTTTCTTTCTCAAAGTGTTTGCAATATTTTCATTTCAAAACTTGACCACCACGTAACGTTACATACATATCATAACTGTCCATAAAAACACAAATACAGCACTATCATTGTTATCACAAAGTTGAAAATCGATTGAAAGGTATCGCCGTTTTCAGTGTCTGTATTCCATACATCACAAAGTTAACGTCAATAAATCAGTTGACTAGCACACACTCTCGTGAGGCCTTCCTCTAATAAAGGCTGTCCCGGTCTATAGGTAGCCGCTTTGTCTACAGCCTCATCGGTCGAAACTTTCCTTTCCACAGTCAAACTTAGATCAAGCTTGGGATCTTGGAGGAAAATTGTTGGAGGGGTGAGCGAGGTGTGTCTGGTATAATTTTGGTGTGACAGTTTTCATGCAAGAGATGTGATTTTGAAATATCTAAAAGGCACTTGTATTCTACCTGTATTTTATTTTTATAAAGACTAATTATGAAGCAAAACAGAATAAATTCAATATTCTTTCAGTTCATCTTGCAGCAAAAAAGATAAGGCTTTCTTTTCTCCATTTTTTTCGCCCCTAAAAGTGTTTACTGGTATTCACATGAATATAAGTGAAAAAACACAACCCTAAGGTAACCTACTCAACAGCTAATCTTCACAAATAAAAAGGCCAACTTCTACTAATCTTATTTACCAAACAAAATCTAAATTACACTGAATTATTCCATTCTCATAAACAATGCACACTAACAGAACGGCGAGGCGTCTTAATTAAACATATATACTTGCTCTATATACTTACTTATGTACTCAATCTCACTCGTGGAAGTTAAGAAAGGTTAAAGGGGGAGGGCCTCCCCCCGCCCGGGCATTCCCGAATTTTCCGAAAGTATCATTTAATGCAAGTTTATTATCTAACATCTTGGCGCGTAAATTAATTATTTTTAATTTTATTTTAAGACTATGCCGTTGTGTTATTTGTTTGATTTTATTAGGAAGGCTTCATAAATGGATTTAAAAATAGAAGACTTTTTTTTTTCTAAAAAATATATTCAGAAGAATTTCTTATTATTTTTAACCTTTACGACCTTATAAATATCGACAAATATTGTATTTGACTCGTTACAGATTTACAAGGCATTTAACATTTGCGAACTGGATCTCGTCTCAAGCCGCCTGTAGTTGGTTTAAGCTGAGAGTCGGCACGATCAGAACAGTAAGTAACCTAAGTAAAAAGCATTCAGCGTAAAAGTCTTGATCTCATAATTAAATGTAAAGTCAGGGGAAATAATTGTTAAGCAAAGTGACTACCAACTTAAATTGACCGTATATTCAAATCATAACCGTCATTCTTTGACATTTGTATGCCATGGCTGTAACACGGCAAAATGACGTAGGGTTTAAATTTACTTAACTTTTTATCTCCCTAGCTGTGCCTAAAAAAACTATTTTCTTTACAAAAACCACAGTAAACTCAAAAAACATAACCTCACTAATATTATAAATGCAAAAGTGAGTTTGTTTGTTACGATTTCACGCTAAAACGCCTGAACCGATTTGGATGAAATTTTGCACATAGGTAGACCATGATCTGGATTAGGACCTAAAATACTTTTTATCCCGATATTCTTACTGGATCGAGACAAACGCGGGTTAAACCGCGGGGCATAGCAAGTATTTTATATTCTGTAGAGTTCAGGCATACAAGAAGCCTAAAATAATCCCCACACACTGTTCGTAATTATCTCATAAACCGCCACTTAAATATCTTCCAATGTAAATAATATGTTACAAATTCCTTTTAACAAATTAAGCTAGTGAAAAGCTATCATACACTCAACTGTCAAAATTAATCAACATTCTAATTCCACTTATAGAACAATACTAATTTAATTTATTCACTTCACTCTAAACCATTCAGCTAAACATTTGCCTATTAATGTTAATAACATAATATTCGATTGTATTGTCCCAAAAGGTAAACAGTAATGACGTAAGTCACTAGCGAAAAGCACTTTCCCAGCAAAAATATTTCATATAAAGTATGTTATGCAACATACTTAAAAATTTATATGTTAAAAAGTTATCAGATCTAATGTAGAGCCAAGCCCTTAATTTTACAAGGCCTAACTCCACAAACATCACATCTTGGTCAAAATGTACGTTAGTTAGCATAATGTATTACGCGGCCGCTTTTCTGTAACCATCTAAACTTAGTCGGGTTACCGCGGTACTTAATAATATAATTTTTTCGATTATCTCGTTAATTATTAAGTGTATTACATTGAAAATTTACAGGTATGAAGTTGAACTAAATAACTACCGGTAAACTGCCCTAACTTTGCCTGGCGTCCTAAGTTTGCCTATAATGAAAATGATGTAATATCTTTTTCATTTCACTTGTATGGCAATCGAAACTTAGAGCTGTCTATAAAATCTCAAAGTTTCCTTTGCCATACAAGTAAAATGAAAAAGATATTACATCATTTTCATTATAGGCAAACTTAGGACGCCAGGCAAAGTTAGGGCAGTTTACGGTAATAAATTATTGATACATAAATCCACAAGGAACTCGGTTAATCTGTGGTTAAATAAGTTCGCTGTGCATCATGATCAGAACCGAATTTAACTTTCAACATTATTTATTAATTACTTACAGGATTCTAATGAAACTACACATACATTTGTAAGCAGTTATAAGCTATAACATAACGTTGCAAGTAAGTCTTTAGAGCTCCTATTCGAAGTGCTAAGACCGATTAAAGCATATTTCTATTTACTTAAACAACCTCTAAACGGTGCAATATTTTATTTTTTTATTGATTTACAAATTCAAGCTAATTATATTATAAGAAGTCGTGTGCAAAAAACTATAAAAGTCCGCCTTACCGTTTCAGAGATCCAGCATACACGCTAACGTTTGCGTGTATGCTGGATCTCTGAAACGGTAAGGCGGACTTTTATAGCTCCCCCCCCCCCCCCCCAGCAGGATCTTGAGTATCTTCGCAACCATAAAAGATACAAATACAAATTAGTTCGATACATTTACCTCGTCTAACGAACTAATTATGTAGCTAAAATTTATTTAAATATACCCATTAATAAACAAAACTTCTCGGGCCGTACCTCTTTATTTTGTATCTCAATGATATTCCGAAGCAAAGGCTCGCTGTGTACTCCGATGACACTGCATCATGCACCTCTTCCAACGACCTAGACCTAGTCATTCAACGACTCCCAACTTTCGCTTGTTCTTCGTCTAGACTACTTCACTAAATGGAAACTTAAAGTGAATTCCACTAAAACGGAGATTATTATGTTCTCAAGAAAGCGATCACTTCCCACCCGCCTTGTTAAAATTGAAGGCTATGACGTTCCATGGAAGAAATCAGTCAAGTATTCAGGAACAACTTTACACGATAGAGTAAGCTGGTTGAAAAATATGGAAGTACTTCGTTTAAAAGGTTGAGTCCCTTAACAGCTTAATACCAACACTTAATCGCAAATCTAATTTGAGCCCTTAAACCAAATTACGCATTTATTCCAGACTGGTTCGTCCCTGTATGACATACGCATCCCCTGTCTGGAGTAGTATTAGTGACACTAACTACAAAAAACTCCAGCAGTGCTATTCTGTAACCATCTCACTTTGAAAACTTAGGTGAAGTGAGCTCGGAGTGAGCTGTCAGTCCCTAGCAGTAGGTGGAATGACAGCTCACTTCACCTAAGGTTTCACCGTGAGAATTACAGAATAAACCAGTAGGTCGTTCAAAACAAAGAACTCGAAATAGCATTCAACACACCTCTCTACACAAATCTTAAACAACTTCATAATATAATATGATATCAAGTTTCCAACTCTAAAGGATTTCGTTCTGAAAGTATCCCGAAAATTCTACCTCTTTAATAATCCACGTCATCGCAGTACTCTGGTCTCACACATTGCTAAGAGTAGATTAACCCGATTGCCTTAAGCCGAGACTTATATCAAGTGCAAACTGCCGCATCACCATTTCCTGGTGGATTAACGTTAGCTGACTGACAACCAGTCCAGCGTGATTGCTGTCACCTAACTCAGTCATATGAATACAATACTTACTTAATAATGTAACAATTTAATAATTTAAAACCCCTGGGCAAGTTAAATTTATGTCTGCAAACCCTACTTAACAGCACAATCTTATATTATGTATCTATTAAATTTGTAGTCACACTAAGAATCATACATGTTGTATGTTAATATTAATTATGATTTGATTTATCCTATTTAACATTACTCGAATTATATTAGTTTACATTTAGAATAAGATCTTTTTGTTAACTTGTATTAACCATTTTCTGTTAAAAATCAAACAAACAAAACTTCTGACCAGGGTAACGTTACCGCAGCCAGAACTGTTTTTGTCAAAAAACAAAAAAACGATTAGCCCTACAAATTTAAAAATGTAAGCTACAATTACAGAAGCTGATGTACTAATTATCTATTACACTCAAATTACGATACTCGATATTTTCTGGCTGGTTAACGCACACGCTAAAATCTGATTCAGGGAAAAACAATTATTATTACAATGTTTCCAGTGTAGCTTACTTCACGGAATGGCAAAATCATAAAAAAATCCTCTCCCTATATTTATTTACTGCAGTCTTTCTCAAACCGCGGATTCTCGTGACTTGAGCCAAACGCATCACCGACCCCTATTAATAACGGACGTCGATCCTAATTATTATTAATTCATCTATCGATGTCTGCGATCAGCTCAATTTGTATACCTCACCGGTATTTAGAGAAACTATTGTTTGCATTTACATAACCACAAAAAGTGATCATAATAATTTTGTTCATGGCAGTATTTAATTGGACTAAGTTGGGTTAATACTGGCTTTATAAAAGCCTATTCAGAAAGACTTCAAATAATACACTGTTATTCTCCAAATGTGACGTAAGCTTCACGTAAGCTTCCGAAGGGTTAAAAATAGCTCAAAATTAGAATATTTAATAAATAGATATGTGAAGGCTACACGTGCGAAAAGACGCACGTCATTCTAATCGCACATGTAAGTATTCTGCGTACTAAATAATTAAGTATTCAGTAGGGAAAAAGACAATTAAAAAAATATATTTAGATACTTCAAGTGATCCACATCCACAAACTCTTGCTAAGTACTATCATAATGTCAAATTGATAGGGCCAATCTTGGCGACCAACACCAAATATTAGTTCAAACATTTATGTTACCATATCCCACCAAAAGATCATCATAATGAACGCAAATGTCCACTTCAGCATGAGTCTCCCCCATAGACAGCACAGCGGGCTATCCCAGGGGAAACACTATAACCACCCCACTTCGCAAGCGGACCGGAGGTCTCAATATAATGGTATTAGTAAGTATGCTGGTTTTGATTCTATTGCCCCTTGATATACGTCCCTTGTAAGTGTCATAACGTGTTTTGGTCACCATCGTCATATCATATTATTTTCATTATAATTTGAGGGTAGTAATCAAATAATAACGCGGTCGTAATTTAAATATAATTTTCGGAAATGTTTTTGATAAAGCACTGACCCAATAGACGTAAAATATGTTTAACAAAATAATGTGTTTTTGACAAAACTTTTACTGGCTAACTGCATCCGTACGATGCAATATAATGTAGCAATTAATGCAATTTTCATTGTTTGTGTTGAAGACTGTGATTTGTCAAACATCCTATTTTTCTTACTGATTTCGAATACCTCTAGAGACAAAGAATCCATAACTTCGTCCGACTCATAATTTCCACCTAAATTTTCCTGTTCTGGTTATATTTTTACATAAACTGCCACTACAATTTCAACACCAAAAAAGGTAGATAACCATCAATACCGTTACATTTATCCTCAAACACAAATCACAACTAATCAAATTAATCGGAAGGCGGACCGATATCAACATTATTAATGCAAAACTCCCCCACTCCCCCTTCCACCCGGTCCATGCCACCGTCTTCTATCTTTTAAGAAAGAGGACTGTCCTTAAAACTCTTGAGTTGGGAGAGAGGCTTTGCATCATGGCTTTTTTGTAATGGTACTAAGATTTTAGGGATTGAAAAAGCCGTGTTCCTATGACATAAGTTTTGTTTGTGCCACTGTCAAGTTGCATTTTTCTGTTGCGTGGTACCTATAAGTGACATAGAGAAGCCTTGTGTGAGGACCAGTCTAAATACTTAACTTATTTTTCATCACATCCTTAGAAAAATAATATCTCAGCATAGATCATAAATAAATATATAGATTATTATTATGTTTCAGCATGTTTATCTAAGGATATTTGGCGATTAAGAATACTGATAATATAATTTGATGGTTTATTTCATACGTCATTATTTGAATTGCTAAAATAAAGATAAAATTAAGGTTATTTTCCTAAAAGTAGGCCATGTTGCCAAAAATAGTATTTAAATGAAAATAGAGAGAACATCTGTAAAAGCTCCTTTAACCAATTTATCCTTAAATATTTGCTTTGTTAATTTTCCTTCCTTTCCCGGAGCAATATCGTTTTACATAATATTAATTATATGAAGCGAAAGTAACATTGTAATTAACTACGACAAATCATCTAAAAACTTAAACATTAAGATTAACAAACCGTGACAAAAGTTTACTCTACTCCTGTTGCGTGAGCGACGAAATCCATTCTTACTTTATTACCGTTGTTGACTGTACCAATTAAATCCATCTGCCCTGTTCTCAACATATTAGGGGTGTTTATTGTGGAGAAATGTGTTTTCAAACTGCAAATCTAACGTTGGCTGGATGCCACGACTGCTATCTTCAATTTTCGCATCTTCATCTACGGTTGCATCCTTATCGTTAAGCAATAAGGTTGATAATTCGATGACTTTTGCTTTTCCCTCTGTATGTTTTGTGGTTTCCCAAGCGGGGACTGGCTGCCCGCGCCCCTTACCCCAAACTCCACATGTTATTTACGTGTGAACACAACGCCGTGGAGGGTTCAATTTATCTGACCTACTGGGCCTCCCACTAATATAACGCTCGGAATTGCTTGTACCCCTTTTCAGTGGTCATTTTTTTCTATTTTGTTTATATATTTTATCAAAGAAGCCTTTGTTGCTAGGCTCTTGTTTAATTTTTCTGGATTTAGTCAAAATAAGCATTCATCATTAATGAAACAGCTGGAAAGATAACTCTTTATTCTAAAAAAATAAGCGGAAATTTCTAGTTACACAACATAACAACTTAAAAATCAAGTAAAATTTACAACAGATTCTCGCGACAAATAACGACAAAACTTTGGAAGACATTTTTTTCTCAAACATAAAACTAAAATAATATACACATTTTGATAAAATACATTTTCCTGACCTATCCAATCGACAACACCAATGAAAAGAAACTGAAAGCAGCAACAAAGTAGCAACGAAATGAAAATTCCATTATGCATAACAAAGAAATAATCCCTATACAAAAATATTGAGTTGACATCGAAAGTGAAGGGGGCATAGCACCGACACCTCCATCTGTAGTAGAGCGTCCAAGTGGCGGGGCAGATTCACGATTACAGCCATTTGAGGGGACGCGCCCCGAACTGTATGATGGACTGGAAATATTCCATAATATCTAAAGCGTCGTTACAATGCCTTAGCAGAATATTTTTCTTGGGCAGAAAGCCGATATTCCCCCAAGAGTTACGACATTTCAATTTGCCAAGGCGGGCGGAAAATGGAATTACGATTGAAGCGAGAACGCCCGAATGTCGACGAGGGCGTCCCGCTCTTCACCGATCGTGCCCGAACAGCCCCGAAGCGAAACGAGTGAACAACGCGCCCGTCGCGCCGCACCAAGCTGTGTATTGATTAGATGCGGGACGTCCGATGCCATATAAATTAGGCCGCACAGAAAAACAGACTTAGTAAGTACATATTTACGTAAATACTAATCTTAGCTGAGTCTACAACTCGGAGATTCATCTAGAAATATCCTTAAATATTTATTTAAATAATTTTAATTTTAACAACAAAATGTATTTTTTTAAGCTATCTACATAAAACATGCTTGCGTAGATTTTAGTTCCGAAAGTTTTGACGGAAGCTGATTTTCAGCTGCGCTCTTTAAAAGCGCGGCAAAAAATATTGAAGTCATCATGTCTTAAAAACTTATTTTTCTTAATTGTTAATTTCGGGTACTCCTTTATGTATACAATGGAATTTATAACGCATTACGAAGTGTCAGTTAAAAAGGACAATAATAATGGTTTCATTTTCAGCCGTAATTAATATAAAAGCGATCCTATTTGATGCAAGCCGACATCGAGGCCAAAATAATGTAGACGAATAAATATACATTACATTATTAACGAATGTTGGCCTCGTTTCTCGCTCTCTTTGTTCGTTTCACGATTTTCCGTGAGAATTAATTGAAAATAAGTTTTCCTCATTGCGGTTTCAAGGTTCAAAATAATTTGTTGGGTGGAACATTTTGTTCCCAGCGATCGAGCGAGATTGTTTACCTAATAATCAACCTTAGCGAACGGGACATTAAGTAGAATATTGTATGTAGCATATGCGATGGCGCTTTTCATGATTTGTGAGTTTATAGCAACGGTGAAGTGTCGGTGGTTAATGGTGGCAGCGCGTGGCTCTCGCCGGCCGCCATATTGAAAAAGTTTGGCGCGAAAAAAGGGCGGTAAAAATATAAATCGATGATGACAATATGAAGTTAGATTCTTATCGTTTATTCACTTCCATGAGAGTGTAAAGTTATGATTTCTCTACATCCTTGTAAGTAGATTGTGACTGTGACTAGTATGTACACAAAATACATAGATAAGTTGTTATTCTTTTATTTTCCAAGATCTTTTATTTACTGCTCAGCTTACAAATAATAACCGTGTACAAATACATTTGGGAAAACATGGAAGTTTGTCTCATCCCAAACATCTTTTCGGTAATTTACCTCAGAATCCCTCGTTCGGGAGATTTAGATGGAATACCGCCGCCCTCCTCTCCCCAGGGTGACCCAGAGGTAAACCCGTTGTTTCTTGAAGAAGTTCCACTTGAGCCAACATTTTCCCTGGTTAGCAACATTCTGTATTAATAAGAAACACAGCTTTAATGGAATGGCGTAAGGTTGATTTTGCTATAGGTTTTATAGGCGGGTAATACCTTTTACAGTATATTATTTATTGGCACCTTTTCAGGTACTTAAGGTCGGATCGCCGCGTAGGTTTCGCTGAAGATTCGGTCTCGCATTTTCGTCAACAGAACCTCTACTATATGTTTGGTACACTTGGGAACTTGTTAAAATGACTTTTCAATAAGAAATTGGTATACAAATTGACTATCCAAAATCAAAGACTAGATTTTTATAGTTTTCTCGGAATCAGAATTTATTTATCACACAGCAATACACTTAGCTTAGGAATAAATTCAATAAACGGTAATAAATGAAAATGAAGTATTTATGTTATGGAATAAAATGTGATTGGCCACTGACCTGATTCATGTACCACCGTAACTATATCTTGCATAAACAACCAGCGCAGCATTTGACACTGTTGACATCGACAAGCTTCTTGTAAACAGGCAACCATGGGCACCGTTAATTATTTAATTCAGATCCTGCGTTAAAAACTATACCTGAGGCCAAGAACAAATTCTGCTTTTATGACAAATGTATAATGTAGTATGTTTAAAGAATGGAATGCTACAAGGCAGTGCCTTGGCTCTCATTTTGTCTATTTCTACAACTAATACAACCACGACCCATCTAGCTTTCAACAAAACATGTTTTTTTCCGGCCATTTAAGTAATTATGAGATTATATAATTTAGAAGTGACGAACCAGCCCTATTTTTATTTTCCTTATTAAGATTTGCTTAAAAAAAAGGCCGATAGAGTAATGAATTATTTTTTTCTGGCGAACTTTTGGTTTATTATTTCATTCAACCTTCAATTGGCGTTTGGGGGTTGCGCATGTTTTCTGCTCGCCCTTTAAGTCCGCGCTCACACTCCTTTTGTGATCGAACCCCAGCAAACTTTTTAACCTTGATCAACATTGCAAATAGATATTGACTCAATGTTGAATAAAAAAGGGATCACAATTTCTTAATAATATTTTCATGTGAAGATTTGACCACTATTGGTAAACTTGAAAAAAATATATACAAAAAAATATTCAGTTTTTAGTTGATAAAACTAAATAAGAAGTATTAAATAGATACCTATTTATTGGTTTATTTATTTAAAGTAGGTACAGCATCAACAGCATATACATTGTACATTCAATATTAAAAGTTAACAGGTATGGGTTCGTAAGTAGGTATAATATAAATTACACGACATTGACATAAAACAAAGCAACCTTCGTTAATAAAATGAAAATAAAAAACAAAATTATAAACACAACAGCTTTGACTTAAGTCTAAAGAAGAACAAAAAGCTAACTTACACAAATATCAATCCCATCAAAAACATAACATGTAAACAAATGCAAGTCTCGCAACGCAGCTCACTGTGAGATCTAATGGAGTGGTGATCTAATGGATCTAAATTTCATTTCATTTCATTTCATTTCAATGTAAGACCAAGTCGGTCAATCCATTCAGCACCTATCTATGAGAGCATCTATCTAACAACCTACTTATGTAAAACTTAAGAAAAATCAGCAATCAATAAGTTTTAATATTTGTAAACATTTACAATCCTTACAAGTAAGTACACCAGTTCAAGTGACTTGCGCCAGTGGTAGGGGAAACAGTCTATTGAGCACTGAAGGAATTGTCCGTGTAATAAGTTAACGAAACCGACTACGAGTCTACTAGAACTCTGACGGCAAGCTTCACCCGTACAATGGATTCGTTATTATTAATTAAATAGCCCGTTTCAGAGCTTCTTGAATGGAATATGAGGTAACGATCATAAAGATGTTAATGAATAGATAAGGACATGATGTAATCGATGTTTAAGCTATACATAGATAATTTGTGATCCAGTGCTCATGTGTCAAAGTTGTGGATTAAAGAGTCGGTAATATTGAGTTCACAAGTAGACGTAGCTATAGAGATACAACAAATTTAACAGAACCAAGGAACGCAGGCGCCACCAAGTAGGCTGCCACTACATCGCAGACCATAAAAAAGTGTTCGATAGTAAATTAGGTGCAGAGTTATTTAATTCGGGCAGTGTCATTTTAATCAGTAATAGAAACATATCTAAATGTGAAGAAACAATTTAAAACTCTAAGGTTTTAGGCAACAAATTTAAACTGAAAAAACCTTTTGCAATCTGAAACAACTTTTCTCTGCGACTTTTCAAGCAAGAGTTACCTACTTCTCGCTCGTTTGTAATAATCTAGTCTTAGTCTTCTACCTCGTGGACTCTGCAATTATTGTACCGATAATCGTAACGGTTAATGGCCTTATACCGGAGAGCCAAGACCAACATCAGGAGTCAGGAGGCTCTCATTGCGCGGCTGGGGCTTGATTTAGAAAGCAGTAGGTACACGCGGCTACACATCAAGCTATACATTTCCAATATAAGCTGATCTCGCATTGTTTAAGATTTCCGTTCAATGCGAGGTCAGCTTATTCTGGAAATGTATAGCTCGATGTGTAGGCGTGTGTACCTACTAGCAATTGTGAGTAATAAGGAGATAATCGAGTCTTAAAAAACAAAACACGCATCACTATAGGATACAATAATACATTTTGTAAACAAGGCGTCGTACTAAATTGGCCTACATTAAGGCCTTTTTCAGGGAATGAGTTCACAACAGCAGTGCTGCCATCTGTGTGTTGACACCGGAGTTACATGTAATGGGCGGGCGGCGCCACGCAACAGCGTCGATAAAACGAACCAGTGTGTTTACTTTGTGCTAGTAGTCAACCAAGCTTAGTGTGCGTACAGCCACGAATACTTGTGTATATCTACACTGGGCAACTATCAGTAGCGATTTCTTCGTGAAATTATGAAGGCAACTTTGAAATATTACTAGGCTACATAAAATTTCATAAAAAAATTAAGAGGAAAATCGCTTTTGAATTTTGCTAAGTGTGTATATATTAGTGCCCATGACTGTACATATCAGGAAGCTTTGGACACAGTTTTGTAGTTGACACAATGTGTCTACGAGTCTGCATAGCTTTCGGGCGTTCGCTGTCGTATGCGCGCCCTTAGCGTGGTTGGGGAGATTCAAAATGTAGTAACTCTGTTAATGGAAATTATCCTGTTCAGTCCTGCAGTATGGTTTGCGACTGGAAAAAGGACTGTGGTTGTAAGAAGAACTTTAGACAGATCAGCATCAGCAAAAAAAGATATGTCTGCGAACATAGAAGCATGAATAAGAAAGTACTTACCTACGTAAGCATACAGAACTCTTCTATTATTATTTTATAACCTTTTTTTCCCTTTTATGGTAGGCCAACAGTCTGTATTGGCCTATCCTAAAAAGGAAGAGTGGAAATCCAATTAACAAAGTTGTTTATGGCATAAAATTAAAGGTTGGCGTCCATGCGTCGAAGTAGGAAAATATTTCCCGCCTACGGGCGGCACGGCGCGGCGTCTTCCTCTGCTAGAACGGCAGGCGCGACGCGCGACGATGGAATGGGCGCCGAGGCTAGGTGACTAGCGGTTCAATGCTCGGCAGGTAAATTTTAGTAATACTTTATAAACCAGTCAAAAATCCAAAAAACAAATGTCCCACTTTTATCAATTGTTCCTTCTTCTTTATCTCCTCGGGCATTTGAGTGGAAAGTGGGAATTTCATTTTTGCATCTTAAGTTTGGCCCTAGAAAAAAGTTAAAGGATCAAAGTTAAGATAATATGGTCATTATTTAGATACTTTTTACAGAATAGGTAAATAGTATAAAGAAATGTGAATCACCACACCCAAATTCAAGGAAGCTTTTATTCCATTAAATCAAAACGCCCTAAGTTACATTTACAAAATTACGAAACGCATAAAAATAACAAGTGAACACCTAAACGCCGCAATATTACGTCGAAAAAACACACGGATGTTGGTCGTTATAAAAATGTAGGATCTAGGGAAAAGATCATCCTTGGCGTAGAGTGGGGTTAGGGAGGAGAGACCCCTCCTGATTTATGGTAACATGTCGCGAGAGCAACCGCGTACGCGAAACTCGCTTTTTGTCATTAACTGATTTTTATTCTATTCCCTCTTTTTTCTGTTTATTTAGTTACATCTATAGGGCCTATTATTGAGGTCATCAAGTAGCTACCTATTATCAAAATAAAAGAAGAGAGGTGTGTTCTATTTACGTAAAAGTTAGCTTCAGTACTGTCTGAATTACGCAAGCCCATACGTAACTTTATGTATTTCCATAAAAGGTATACGTAATATGTACCACATAATACAAACACATAAGTTTAGGCAGTTATGTAAACTGTAGCAGAAAACTTTTCGAAGTTAATTCAATCAAAGATACATGTAGCGCCATCTGTTGTCGAGTAGCATTAACTTCAGAAATAGAACTTAAATAAAATATTATACAACAAGCAGTTACCCATTTCGGGAAAGCTACAAAAACAACTAGTTTGTATTAGAAATAAAAGGATATTCTAGATGATAGCGAAACATTTGGTTTTAGCAATTTTAAATAAATAATTATTAGTGTAAATGCGATACTACTGCCATCTTGTGTACTTTTTGTAACCAATAAGAAAAGTTAATCTTAAAAGAGTTGTTTATATCTACCGGTAGATGGCTCTCAAGTTACTTATGATAGAAAGTTTTAATACTACATAATAGGTATTAGAAAACGTAAGTAAAGTTTTCTATCATACAATTTGTGTAAAAGATAGTTTATTTATTTATTTTACTAAGTTCAACTAGAATAAAGGCCGCAGTAAGGTGTTAAGTTTCAGGCTTGTGTAAATTAGATGTAATTAGTTTCAATGGCGAAATCCTGCATGATTTTTCCAATGAAACTGAACACGATCATCACATCTAATTTGCGTTCAAGAACTGTCACTGTCATTTTTGTTGTGAAATATTGACACTGACAACTAAGAGATCGCAGTTTAGATGTGCTGTTCAGTTTCGTAAGTGAAATTGGCACATACCTATGTAACTACTCGTTCATGTCATTGAACTGCTTGCTCCTATTTGAGACACAGATAAGTATGTAGATAGATAATAACTACTTATTAGAAATGGCAAAGTACAAAACATACAACAACCTGAATTATGTACAAAACATGAAACTAAAATCTCGAATAGCAAAAATAAGTACCTACCTATGTATAAAACCAGTTTTAAATCAATTCTAGATCTCCTACCTCCGGTATTTACAGCTGCAAACCGCTTTAACTATCGACATGCAATCATCGAGGCAGTACGCAATTTACTCATCGGTTGAAATTCCTGTCAGGACGAGATTATGAAGTTGTATCTTCGTTTTTTTTTAATAAAAAAAATAAAAAAATAACTCCTTATTCAATACGTACCAGCTTTGCTTAGCCCACATGTTTTTTGAGAAAATGACAGAATCTGCCATGATTTTGAGACCCAGGCTCTGAGCAATAAATCCTACCTAGGCTTACATAACCGACGTGATGTGTTTTTTTTTTCTTTTGAGTGTGTATCACTATAGCAATTTTTGGCCCTGCTATGATTGCAGTATAATTATGTAGGTAGACAGAATAAAAAAAAACTAAACTTGAAAAAAAATATTTACAAAAAAAAAAATTGTTGACACCTAACCGTTTGCTGAAATTACAATAGGTACCCACTTAAGTACGTACCTAGAACTCTAGGTTCTACGCATCCGCGCATACGCAGTAAACTTGCTAACTTCTGTGACTTCATAGTCGACAGCCAATGACAAAATATAGGTACCTTTCTACTCAGCCTAGTCTAGAGAGAAAATCCGTATGAAGCTTTCATACTTGGCCTCATTTGTTAGTTTCGCCTAGCGCCATTAGATACATACCTAACCTACTCGCTATTAGAAAGACATATCTATAGATAAATATTTTCTTGAGTAGAATGACTTTCAATATTCCTTAAGAGCACACCGAGGGAACGATACGTAATTTTTTGATGATGTTGTAACCGTATTAGGTGGTAAAAAAACCATTTGGAAAGTTTCCAAATACTTTTTTTACATCTAAAACTAAATATTCAGTAAAAAGTAAAAAAAAAGGTATAAAAAAAACGATATTAATTATTGCAATTCATTATTAATATTCTAGTTCGCTAGTTAGCCACATTTCTTAAGTGCATAAGTACAGTATTATTACCAAATTAATCAAAACAGATAAATAAATATATTTGACAGCTATTTGCGACGTTGCCAAGTTTTAGGATAAGCCCTCTTAATATGTTAGATATTTAAGTATTAAATCGTACACTTTAGAAACACGATTATTTATAGTTTCCTCGATAGAAAAAAAAACCAAAGTAGGTAATCTCTAAAAAACAAAATAAACCGTACGGCGTAAATACTTCAAGGAAGGTCATCAGTTCTTTAATAATAACAAAACTATATGTTTTCTGTAACACATATCATTTACATTTTCAAAATTTGTATTTGTTTTAATAATACGAAGGCAATACCTAAATTAGCGCGCCAAAAAAACTCGAACAACATTTTACCCATCCTGGGAATCGAACCAAAGACTTGACTCCCAACAGTGATACTTGTTACGACAAGACCAGTGAGGCAGAACAGTAACCTACCACGTTAAGGCGAAATGTCGCTTTCGCCTTAGCGCATCCCCCTTAAGTATTGCGAAAAATCCTTGAGGAGGATCCGTAGTGATAGCCCGCGAAATTTGTATTTTCTGACGTTTTTGCAATTTTCAGGTCAAAATTCTGACCATAAAGGATATTGTATCTATATTTTTATAAATGCGAAAGTATCTCTGACTGCCTGTCTGTTACCTTTTCATGCCTTAACCGCTGAATGGCTTTGACTAATATTTGGCACAAAGATAGACAATGAACTGGGTTAGGACATAGAATACTTTTTTATCCCGTGGGATAATTTCTGAGCTCTAAAGCTAGTAAGCCATATTTTCATTTCACAGACCAGAAGTCGCTTTTCGGTTGCTCAACTTTCACTAACAATTTGTAAAACTGAGCATATTTGAAGTTTGGCAACGTCGACCGATGGCCGGCTGAACCTCGTTTGATAATTAGTTCCGCAACACCAGTTACACCATGCAATAGTAGATGCAAACACAAGCAGCGGGCCATGACGTTCCCACTGCTGGGACAGACACAGGCCTCTTCTCTTCAAGAGGAAGTGGGCTGTAATCCACCACGCGGGCCCAGTGCGGGATGGAAGACATTCGTGACATCTAGTCGCAAATGTCTTAGATCTTTTGGTTCTAGGGCATGCCGGTTTCTTCACGATGTTTTCCTTAACGTTTTGAGATCAGCCAATGAAATAAATTATACAGAGTAAGGTGCCTGTCTGAGTTCGAACTCGAGGGCCCTTACCAATACCATTGCGCCACCACTACTCGGGGCGCAAAAGATAGATGCAAGGGATTGGGGTCAATTATGGAAAAGTTGTCATTGACATGATGTCTAACTGGTGTGATGTTGGTAGGTAACTAGGTAGACTAAAAAAGTACAATATGGTCAAAGAATTTAATTTCTCGTAGGTCAAGAAGTGTCCTCAGGAGATGGCAGCATGGTAGCGGGTAAATTGATGTGCGCGGCGAGGATGTTGGTAAATAAAACTTCGTTTATTTAGGTACGTGCCAAATACACCTGGGAGTGCATTCCATCGAAGATTCTAGTAGGACAAGCCCTGTGTTCGATAGAATTTCCCATCGGCTAAAATGACGAACTATCATCCCCTCTTTAACCTCTTTGAGTGATGAATTTTTCAAAAATAATTTCTTAGTGCTCACTATCGTTATAAAAGGAACTTTTACCAGCGGTATAGGCTGTGCGTTGTCTGTCAGTAAATTAATGAATAAAAAGACGTTTCATGTGGTGCTCTAAATCGTGTGTATTCAGAACCCTTTATTTTCCATAAATATGTTGACGTTCAAAAGTGCTTTTTTTGTGCCTAATTGAAATAAATGATTTGACTTTGACTTTGAATAATTGATTATTCAAAGTCAAAGTCAACGTTTTAGATTTTGGTATTATTGAAATTGCGACTATTATATTCTGAGAGTTCCATTTCCCATTTTCAGCGAATAAAGTTTGGAGACTGACTTACGCTTGTTTGTTTATTTGTTTGTTGCGCTTTCACAATAAAACGGCAGAACGGTGTTGGATGAAATTTGGCACATGGGTAAACCATGACCTGGGTTAGGATACCTACTTCTTATCGTGGTAGTACGTTTGCGTGGGAAAATTTTCAACGTCTACGCGGTCGAAACCGCGGCAAAAACTGGTTGAATTAGAATCCAAAGACGCAAAAAACAGAAAATAATTAAAGACCAGTTTCGTGCAGTAGTATTTTAGCAAAATAAGGTTTCTAAGTTATGAGGATATTATTAACTACTTATAAGGACTATTATCTGATAGAAAATAATTACACATAATCACTTTAAACTTTGCTTCCCACGTGTAACCTACGAATAATATGAGGTAGTTACTCAGGTAACATTTATGAGTGTAGATGAATTCTATTTAAGGGTACGCTAGCCGATCATTCTTCCATACAAACGTAGTATGGTGATTACTCGTCTGTTTGACGGTGTAGTACGTTCAAATCTAAAAAATATATAAATTTGTCTTGTCATTATCCCTGTAAGGAAGCAGAAATGGAAAAAAAATATTGTTTTGGAAGTTATGAGCGTTGAAACTTCCATTTTTTAACTCGTCTTTGGGCGTAAATAAATAACTTATATAGTTAGAGAATGACAAAATAGAAAAAATAAATGTATAGTTCAAATAATTTTATTTGAGTACATATACCTACATCCAATAGTTTTTTCATAATATCTATACGCCCAAAGATCTGTTCATGAAATTTTACGCGCTCGTTTTTGTTATAAATCATCGTCTATTTAACTAAATAAATTAATAAATATATAAATAAATAAAAATTTGATAAATAAATACTAAACAAATAAATAGATTAATTAGCATGCATATTAGTTACGCCCACCAACGAGTTCGAGTCGTCGACTAGTGTACCCTTAAGAAGCATTTTTAGGAAAAGAAAATTCCTAACATTTTTCCGACGATACAATATTTTTTTTTTTATAAATTTTTATTCCATTAAAATTCAAAAGTACAAGATTTGGTCCTAGTTTAAACCATTCAGCCAGTTTTTGTATTTTGAACCATATTCCGACTGTTTTAAAGTTCTTAACAAAAATTGACAACTTAGACTCGGGTTTAGGATCAGTTTTTGTATTTAGAACTTTAACGATGTCGAAATAAACTTCAAAATTCAAAAATGACTCACTAGTTTAAATCTAGTTCTAAAGATATACCTTGTTTTGTAATAAAACCGATTGAGTTTTTTTACCACGTGCCCCCCTTCGAGCCATCACGACATACACGGCAATTTAAAATGAAGCACAAATTTTATTGAGATTCCTTAAGAGTCAAGTGACAAAAGGGCAGAGACCACCAAATAAGACTCATGACCTCACCAGTCTTATTGACAAGCACGGAACTCGGAACCATGCGAAAGGTGAGAGCTAGCCGTGAAAGGTGATAATTTATTTTGATAGCTCATTTGTAAGTATTGAATTATTTTTGAAGAACCTTTTGCCTGCCTTAAAAATTATGATTGCAAAATTTCATCACATTTTTTTTTAATTTAGGACCTTCTTTTATTCCCCGAAGGATTAGACAGAGGTGACCTACCGACACAAATCATATTCCAACCTACATCAGTCGGTGCACACTTAATAAAAATTCCGAAAGACAATCAAGTACTACTTGAGGCTGCCTGTCCATTGACGCGGAGCGGGGCAGCGGAGCGGAGCGAGGGAGTAATGCGGAGCGGAGTTGCGGACTGTGTCTGTCAATTGATGCGGAGCGAGGTAGTGCGGAGCGGAGTTGCGGACTGTGCGGAGCTAGGTCGAGTTCACGCGACGAGTCATTTGAGAGGGCTGCAATACCTAGCGGCCGGTATTACTCCGCATCCTCGCTCCGCTTCCCCGCTCCGCTTCCTCGGTCCGCTTCCCGGTTTTGTATTAGTTTTTAAACTAGTTCGCAAATTCCTATCCCCTGAAGCGGACCGGAGATTTTATGCAATTCCATTGGTTAATATTGGCACAGCTCCGCTCCGCTCCTCTCCTCTCCGCTCCAATGGACAGTCAGCCTAAAGCGTGATCAAAAAATATAAAAAGAATGAAGAAATCGATCGAATATTTTAAGTGATTTATCGATATTTAAATATCATGACATGATTCTTTCACAAAGAAGTTTTGTTATAAAAACTTATGAAAACATTTCAGTTAACCACAATCATTACACAATGCGACTGGTCCCAAGAACAAAGTCCTATCTTCAATATTGTCTAGTTGCAGTGCGAAGCAATAAAGTTACGCGAATCAAATAAGTTGCAAAAAAAATAAAATTAGTAGAAAATTATGGTGAAAGGTATTAAATACCTTTCACCATAATTTTCTACTACTACTACTTGATTACTACTATTTGATTCGCGTAACTTTATTGCTTCGCACTGCAACTAGACAATATTGAAGATAGGACTTTGTTCTTGGGACCAGTCGATTATGGTTTCATGGAGAAAATTTAAGCATCCGGCCCCGAAATTTCAGATTGAATTCCCATCCGCATCATTAAAACACAGCTGTTCGATGTACCACAAGGTCACTTCGTACATTTATCAGCATAACTGTAAATGCATCGGAAGCAGCATTTTTTTTCCCGGTGCAGGTAAATGTTGGGGACAATAGCAACGCATCTACTTGCCAACTTTCTGCGCGACCCGGCAAGCAGTTGCTCGGGAGTCGGTTGCACGCGCCATCGCGGTGCGCACGCGAATACGATTCGACGAAAAAAATAAAACTTCAGTGTGCATTCTATTCTATTGTTTATTACAACTTGAATTAAATTGACGTGATTTTTTATTATGTGAGTATTCGTTTTATTTAAAATCTTATTATTTATTATATTTTAGAACACGCGTCTTTAATAGATCCGCGCAGACTGCAGTTTTCATTTACTAACGATCTATCAATCTCACTTACGTTTAAGTTTAAGTAGGTACACTTAACTATTGACTTAAACGAATAAGAGAGAAAATATTAATACACACTTACAATAAAACCGTTAATTTATCTAAAAAACTAACCGCAATATCGTGTTAGTTTCACTTCACCTATGCACGCAGAAATATTCGAGTTAATAGTTACAAATATATAAGACTAAATAATATCAGCAATATAAAATTATTAGGGCATTCGTTTATAAATTGGGTAAGAAGAAATTCCTACTAATTGATAATTTGGACCGATTAACAATGATTTCGACATTACATTACTGCGGTGCATTTTTAATTAATAGTTCAATATAATTTATAACGATTTGACGCCTTTCTGAGCGCTTGCGCATATAGTTGCTTCATTGCTGCATTCTGATGCAGTTAATGTTTAGCGATCGATAATGTCTATTCCCGTTCAATCATTATCAAAGCCTTTTTATGTTGAAACTGGGATACATATTCAGGTAGGTACATTACCCGAGATGTGTGAACGTCAAGATAAACCTTGAGAGAGGGAGTGGGCCGTAATCCACCACGCGGGCCCAGTGCGGATTGGTAGATGTCACATGTCTTCGAAGTTTTAGTTCTAGGGCATGCCGGTTTCCTCACTATGTTTTCCTTCACCGTTTTGAGAGCAGTGGACATTACCCGAGATGTGTAAACGTCAAGATAAACCTTTATAATTTATGGTTTTTCCTTACCATGTTTGCAACAATTAACACTGTCCAACGATAAGTAGGAGTTTTCTGAAAGTCAAAGTTACTTCATTACTAAGCAAGAGTGCATTACCACCGACCACCATTATGCTAAACACGGATTTATTTATAAACGCTTAAAATTAAGTAATGATTAGATTAGCGACTGTTTAATAAACCATACATTTTTGTCGTTTAAACATCCTTAAGCAACGGTTATAGACAAAGCTCCAGGTGAATAAGGTGTCAAACGCGTGTGTATAATTTGCAAAAAGCATAAAACATCAATGAATTTGGTTTGTTGTATACCTCGTTGGTCTAGTGGTCGCAAGCGCTACTATTAAGCATGAAGTTCTGAGTTCGATTCCAGGGCAGGGCTAAGTATTATTTGGTTTTTCCATCAGGAATTTCTCAGTAGCAGCCGGAGTCTGGATTTGTGCCCGGTTGATGACAATAGGTTCGCCCTCTGTAAGTTGAGAGAGGGAGTAGGCCGTAATCCACCACGCAGGCCCAGTGCGGATTGGTAGATGTCACATGTCTTCGATGTTTTAGTTCTAGAACATGCCGGTTTCCTCACGATGTTTTCCTTCACCGTTTTGAGAGCAGTGGTGATGAAATAATTTACACAAAGTAAAGCGCCTGTCAGGGTTCGAACTTACTACCTACAACTCGTAAGTGGCGGCCGTTACCACGCAGAGCTGCTTGACTAATCTTAAGACAGATAAATGATTATGATTAGGTATTATGATTAAGGACAGCCATCTATTGGCAATCTACCTCCTTCTTTACGAATTCTGTCAAAACGGTCTATTGGCGGTCTATTCGGTCTATTGGCATGTCCTTGCGCTAACAATACACAGTGACTCGGAAGTGTTACGCATACTGAACCACAGTTTAGAAAGTCTTGCAGTGCACCGACTCATTGTTCTGTTCCTTCCGTTGATTACTTCACTAGTTCGGCGATCGGTTAATAAAAATTGATATACTGAATTGAATCTAGGTCAGGCTGTAACAATGGCCACTTCTAGAGGTGCAACGAGTTGGTGGATGTAAATCATGGGTGTTCTGAGTTTGATAGATGTTCACATTGTCGCAGATCATCATCATTGTCTTGCCCTTGTTGCAATTCATTTGGGGTCGGCAGAGCATGTCTCCTTCTTCCATACCTACTTCTTTATTAGTCGTAATCTCAGTAATCTTTCCAGTCATATCATCTTTCACACAACACAGTCTATCCATAATTTTTTGGCCTTCCCGTAATCATATAGCCATTCAAATTGATCTCACGACAGTTTGCTCACTGTCCACAGATAATACTGGTACTTAGACTATCTCAATGAATCCCCATTTAAACGACAACCTCCTATCAAATTTAATTACTGAATCATCTTAGAAGAAAATGTACTAAAACTTGTCTAACAATTCATCATTATTTAAAGCTTTAAAATAAAAGCTTATTCATAGATTTATTTTTGGCTGTAATTTTTTATTCTTTCCGTGGTTAGGTCAAGGTAAAATTATCATGTTGTTGTTATGTCAACATAGGATTTACATGAATATGTCAGTACTTATCTATGAGGGATCAATTTGTTGTTGTGTCACCACAACTTCGATTTTAAAATATTATCGTTATTGTACGTGTTATTTTTGTGAGTTTATTTTTATATAATTATTGAGAAATGAAATGTTATTATTTATGAAGACGAGGGATTAAAACATGTTTTCGTTTTTTCATTCAAAATTATTCGCTATGAAAATTTATTAAAAACTTGACAAATGTCAATGTTGACAAATGTCAAGCAAGCGCAGCGAAATCCCTGCACTTGCTTTTTGGATTGTCATCATGATTTTTATAGTTATGTTAAGCTCGTTAAAAAATACAAACACGTGTAAGTAAATAGACAAAGGCAGAAAAATTTGAATCACTTAACATAATTAAATGTTATTAAAACAACCTCAAACACGAATACTAATTAAGTAAAGGTAGGTAGGTAGGTAGATACTCTACCTAATGACTGACCTGCATCGCGAATCGCAGAACGAATACTCCACTGGTTTTTTCTCGAACCCTAATCGCACGATACTTTTTTAAGAAGTCCTTCCTAGCATTTGAGGGTTCGTAATGTTTTTCTTTTTCAAACGAAGTAAGCCCAATCAAATTTAAATCTTAAGCTTCATTAGATATGTACTTAAATCCTTTAAAGCTACTCTACATACAGATATTATCTTTTTTTTTTTGTTTGGGAAATTATCAAATAACTTCTCCCGCTCTGGGCGGAGCGGGACGGCGTGTCAGACTGACTAAAACCCACTCGTGTTCCTTCAGTTGCCTGTACGTTGCCAGGGGCCACGGTATCCCTTTCGGACTTTCCCGCAACCCCGACAGATATTATCATGACGTGGTTGTGAACCCATTCAAACGGTTATTACCGAAACAAAAGCCCCCATCCATAACTATCTATCTAGCCGGTATTTTCTAAATGCAGGCCAAAGGCTTTTTTCTAGAACACACACTTCTGTTGTTCCGCTGCTGTTGCAGTCCAGTCCTTTTGGTATAAGAGTCAAGCACGTCCAGTTACTTGCTCCATACATAGCATAATCTGCCTGTAATGTTCGCCCTGCAGGGACACGGCCGTGGGCCGCAATCCACCACGCGGGCTCAGTGCGGGTTATGATGTATAATGCCCCATTGATTTCCAAATATTACGATACCTAGCTCTCTCGATATTCACATACTCAAAGTGTGAGATTCTTAAACTCATTTCAGCTCTAGGGACCAAATCACTACAAGTTTCTTGGCAAGTCCGCTGCTTCAAATTTCGAACAAAGTGACGCAAAAACGTCATCAGCAAACAGTTCTACTGTTGATCTACCGTCCAGTATGTTGAGAAAACACTGGCAAGTTTCGCAAGGAGCCTAGCCTTACTTTATCTTGACCAACTTGCTTTGCTTGGCAATCCGATTGCTTCATGGTCCCTATACTATACCTAGGTACTGCACTGCGTAACTTACTTCACCTGCGATTTATCTCCTACCAAATGTGCTGGGGTATGTGACTTGAAGTTTATTGCGTTATAATGTTTATGTTGGTATATTTATGTACATACATTTTATTTTAAATGTTTGTGGCTCTTAGTCACAGCTCGGAAAGTTTGAACTTCAAAACCTGTAGTAGGTATTTATTAGATACTAGCTTCTGCCCGCGACTTCGTCCGCGACCTATAATCTTCCTCAAGAATTGGGCTATCCAACGCAGAAAAGAACAGAAAAGAAAGACTTGGTAGTTCCGGATTTTATTTTTTGAATGGGAAATTATTAAATAACTTCTCCCGCTCTGGGCGGAGCGGGAGGGCGCGTGAGACTCTTACTGACTAAAACCCACCCGTGTTCCTTCAGTTGCCTATACGTTGCCGGGGGCCACGGACGATCTATACTATTATTATACCTTAGATCTAAGGCCAAATTGTATGTCCATTGTGACAAAAAGGATTAAATTTTGTTTAAATTTGGTTTCTTCAATGAAAATAGGAATTTTGGAAAACTACTTTAATTTCGATTTATACAGACGACAGAAAATTATTTCGACCGCTCGTGCGGTTTGCAAGTTTTTAAGTGATTAGATCTTTTCCATCACCCCAGTTCAGTGGAACTTAACTTATAAGGTAAACAAGGGCAGTAATCATTTTAACGGTATGACCAACTCACAGTGAGTCGGCCTGGTGAGCAAGTTCATTTCTTCTCTTCTCATAAGGGTGTAATAGTCAAAGGCTGCATCTCAAAAACGTGCCTAAAACATGAAGCAAAGAAAGAAGAAAGAAAATATGTTTATTATATGTGTACCGCACACATGACGCAAAGAACAAAACACGAAATTAACAATTTGGAGAAAATATGCGTCGTATCCACTAGCACCGAGCAAGCCTGCTGACCAATGATCATATCTTTTCTATACAAAAACAGACTGCCCGGCAACACGCTTACAAGCAAGATATTACCTGCTTAATATGTTTATTCTATAAGTACCTTCGTCTTTGAACAGTACTCGAGTAGTACCTATTAGTAAATATTGCGTTAGCCCTCAATGCCACTACGGTTAACAGTAAGTAAACGCCAATAAATGAGTGTACTATTAACGTACCTACTTACTTGTAGTTTCGTGTACATCCTTCTGTAGTATTACCAAGGTCCTTGGATATACGAAATCATTGAATTAACTTTAATATAAAGTAGCCAAGTAATTGCTCGGCATAGAGAAATGCAGTTGAATTTGAATAAATAAACAGTGAAAAGTTAGTGGCTCGTCGCCAAACGGTAACACTTTTCTTTTCAATTAGCATTCTTACTTGTGTGAGTTGTGTGTGAGGAAAATGCTATGCCCTTGCATTTCTAAGGCTTATTGCCAGTATCTACTTACTTTCATCGTAATTATCTTAATTTAGTTTGTAAAAATCTTCTTTCATAGCTTGTCTTGCACGCATCTCTCTATCTAGGTACAGGTTTGTCCAAATAGTGACGTCATAAAATAAAAATGAGATTCCTCATGTCTAGTGGTATCCATTAATACCACAAGTATGTTCCGCGATTCTTGATAGTTTTCTAGTAATAATTATTTATATTTAATTTCTTGGAAATTTTATACGATTTTTTTTTACACAGCTGTTTCATATTATTTTTTAGCAATTTTCATTGTTATATGGAATATTCTTTCAAATCTAAAATAATCATCTTCCTATCATTAATTTAACGTACAATTTTTTTTTATCGAAAATAAAGAAGGAATGTTTTTAAAGCGATTCCCATAAAGCTTTCAAGAAATTAAAAAAAATATATATACTCGACTACTCGTATGTAACTCGTAAACTATCAATAATCGCGGAACATACATAGGATATTTTCGTGATACCCTACGGGCATAAGAAACCTATTTTTTATTTTATGTTGGCACTATTTGTACCAGCCTGTATATCATTCACCATCCTTAATCGTCCAGGTGGTGGGCAGGAAGAGAGTAACTTTTTCATTGTCAGTTAATTTTTTATTTGTAAACATTCATGCTTACTTTTACCTTGCTAGTAATGTTAGTGTTGTTTAATGTGGTTTACCTTCTCATGTCACTTTAGTTACTGACTCTGTTTTATTGTTCATCATTACATGTTCCGACTTGTCTTTCCCTATATGTATTTTCTAATGACTTTTCACGTGAACTTCCACACTGTTAAACCAACCTAAAGCCTCACCGTGCCCATTTGGGCACGGCAAACATGGATAGAGAAACTGTCACTCATACCTTTGAACCGGTCTCCTTCAAAGACTTGATGTACCATATTCATCAACACAGTCTAGCGCAATCCACTGCTGGTCGCATCTCCCAAGCTACGCCACAACTCCCGCGGGGTAATTACCCACACATAAAATGACAATCGATCGCAATGCCTATCATTTCGACAGTACATTGCGTTATTTACGTTGTTGGGCAGACAAATTTTACAAACTTACGAAGCAATGGATGTAATGGATTTATGGATGGATGATACTGCAGGCGTGTATGAGGTTAATAGACCAAGACACAATGCTTAAAAAAGACGCAGCGCGAAAATGATGGTTATCTTGCTACGGATCATGAGCATCTTGCACATCACTTCCTTTGCTGTCGTAAAAGACTCGGAAATTACCTAGGTAAATCAGAAAAATGTGCAATTAGTAATTACCTACCTGTCTACTCTTGTAAATATACGAGCATAAAAATCTTAAATTTACGCAAGATTCAAAAGCAATTTTCTCCTAAAGTAGTCGTTCCCTCAATGCTGAGGAACGCGACCACATACGACGCGTCTCCAAGCTATGCGGTCTTCTGCAGTGCGGACCACTTGGTATATGCTGATCGCGTCTGACCAACTCGTTGCCGGTGCTCTGCCTTAAGCTCATTTTCCTTCCACCCGGCCTAGTAACATAAGCCTTTCCAGACCATGCTTAGGTGAACGCATAATATGTCCGAAAAAGCTAAGTGCACGCTCCTGGCACATTGTAGATAGCCGCTTGGTGATGTTGAGTTCCTCCAGTACGGATTCATTCGTTCTCATGGTGGTCCATGGTAGGCGAAGTAGCCTCCGCCAACAGCACATCTCGAAAGCATCGATCTTACTGCTTTCGCGGCTTTTAATGCACAACGTTTCAGCGCCATATAAAAGATGAAAAAAAATAGGGCACGGGTCAGTTGTATCTTGGTATTCCAAAGGATGCCACGATTCCTCCAAATTTTCCCTAGACTGGCACTTTTAGCCATACCAGTACAACGACGGCGGAGCTCGTGACATACGCGTGACACAGACCTATTCTGTTGTTCTCTGAGTCAGTTCACAAAGAATGCATTATTTGAGTTACAAAATTTAATTATAATTATAAGTTAATAATAAGTTAGATAAGACATACACAAGAGATGAGAGATGAGAGAGAGATGTTTACGGAAGACAATGGTATTGAATCAAGAGAAACTAGAATTCGTCGATAAAACTATTTTCCTGGGGATCACGCTCGACAAGGTTACAATGGGGTCAATTTAACATCTCTTGCCGGACGGCTAAGTTCAGCAGCATATGCTATCAGAAAAATCCGTCAAATTACTGATGTAGATACCACGAGGCTAGTCTATTTTATGTTATATATATTTTCCACAACCACAATTAATTGATTAACATTTGAAATTACTGATGGAGCTGCTGAAGATTGTAAGACCATCTTGGCATTGTATAAACTTAATCTCCTTTGTATTATATAATTGCATAGCATAGGTGTGAGTACTATATACTAAAGGGCTACCATTTACCGGGCAATATTTCTTTCATTTGCCTGTGCCCTGGCGGCTGAGAGTATGTCATGCTCACTCAGATGTCTCGCTGATGGTGGCGCGTGTGTTGAATCATCTAGCTCCCTTCAAAATGGTTGAGCTGAATGTGGCTGATCCATGCGTCATGTTCGTAAATGGGCGCCGTCAGTTGGGACTGGTCATCTCTTAGCTGCCATACCTTATTTTAATTTATTTTTGAATTGCTCTTTGTTTTTATCTTTTTATTACGGACGCTTTTAACGTGCACGCCTTTATACATTGTTCTCACATGTATAATTTCAACATGAGTGATGTAACCAATATTTTGTAACTATTTTTTTATTTGAAAGAGTGTTCGCGGAGTTTCTAGCCTGTTCTTCTCCATAGGTACCTACTACGCTTTGGAATAGGCAAATAGCTTCATATTTTCTGACTGACCGTCTCCTTGACAATTCAAAAGTGCCTGCCTGTAAATGGTTTAGTTGAAATAAATGCTTTGAGTTGAGTTTGCTAAGTACGCTATCGCAATAGGTTACCCTGTAATGATAGATGTAAGTTGGACGTAAATAAATACTCAGATTCATATGATGCATCTCGCGTGCATATAAAACGCACGACTGACAAAACATGATGATCTACTAAGTCCTTCTAAGTAGATAAGTTAATAGGGCCAATAGATATGTCTAGGTATTTACTCATATTTACAGCTGACAGAGATAAATCAATAATTGTGAATCAATTATGTAGCTCTGTACCTATATACCTACTTTTTGTTTATGTTATGTTATCATCTACACACGTGTACAAATGCTCTTTGTTCGAAATAAATAATATTAAAAACCGATTATTGCTTATCCAAGACTATCGCAATTTTTGACAAAACTAACGTAAGTAGACCGAAACTGTAGTGTCTGATGTCTGCAAAAGCTGTACTGAGTAGGTAGATACGTTTTCAAAGTTATTTGTATAATTATTGTTGAATTTCCAGTTGTATTTTAAAACCACTATTATGATGGCGTTCAATGTTGACAGGTTAAATGCCGTCATTATTGTGGTTTATATTCTTTGCGTCCAAAGTACTCGTATTATTGCAACCATATAAATATTTTAAAGAAAAAAAAAGTACAGGGCTATACGTACAAAAAATAGCAAAGCAACTAAATAAAAAGCCACAATTTTTAAATAACGCACAATTTTTTTTGCGTTTCCTATGCGAAAACAACAAAAAATCTTTCTGAAGGAATAGGTAGGTGCCATAGGTTTTCCAATCGGCAAATATGATTTACTTCCATTTAAACTTTCAAAACGTATAAATATTTTTTTTTTAAATATACCGTCAAAAACCCTTTCTCAATGCTCACTTTCGCTACAATATAAGGAATTCTTGTGCACAATTTCATGCTTCTAGACCCAGCGGTTTAGTCTGTCAGTGAGTGAATTTATAATTTTAATTTATTTAGATTTATAAATAAATAATACAAAAATAGTAGTTTATGAAACTGTTGCATAATGGGGGTATTAAAACACGAGTGTGTGTTTAAAAACCGAGCCGTAGGCGAGGTGCATTAGTATCACACGAGTGTTTTGATACCTAGTTATGTGCAGTTTCATACACTACTTTGTCTTTATCTACTCTCATACATTGGGATTTAGAAGAAGTTAAAGATCAAAAATTTAAAAAATCGGTACAGACGCCAGCACATCAACTTACTACAATCTGACAAATTTCTTTAATAGATTTTCAACTTTATCACTAAAGCTTCAGGCTGAAAGTTGATTGGGAAAATTTGACAGTTTCGGGTAGGTTGACCTGCTGGCGTCTGTACAACAAAACTCAAACTCAAACTCAAAGCATTTATTTCAATTAAACCATTTACAGGCACTTTTGAATTGTCAAGAAGTCGGTCAGTCAGAAATATGAAGCTAGTTGCCCATTCCAAAGCGTAGTAGCAGGTACCTATGGAGAAGAACGGGCAAGAAACTCCACGGACACTCTTTTAAATCAAAATTTTTTTTACAAAATATTGGTTACATCATTAACGTTGAAATTATACATGTGAGAACAATGTAGAAAGACGTGCACGTTAAAAGCGTCCGTAATAAAAATATAAAAAACAAAGAACAATTCAAAAATTAAAATAAGCCGTGGCAGCTGACCAGTCTCTACTGACGGCGCCCGTTCACGAACATGACGCATGGATTAGCACCATTCAGCTCAACCATTTTGAAGGGAGCTAAATGATCCAACACACGCGCCACCGCCAGCGAAACATTAGAGTGAGCATGACATAATCTCAGCCGCCAGGGCACATTCAAGTCAATGAAAGACATACCCAGTACCTAAATGGTAGCTTTACAGTCGGTACATAGTACTCACACATGTGCTATGCAATTATACAATGCTAAGACATTGAATTTATACAATGCAAAGATAGTTTTTAAAATCTTCAGCAGCTCCAACGGTATTTTCAAATGCTAATCAATTAGTTTATGCTTGTGGAGCAGGACCAGCAATGAGCCAAGCATTTTTATCAATTATGTAATCCCCCAACTTATAATATGCCTGCCTACATAGTGTGCGTTTTATACAAGATTTGAATTTCGTCTCATTCAGTTGAAGTATGTGGGGAGGAATTTTATTGTAACATTTTAAACAGTACCCCATGAAAGATGAGTCTACTTTAGCCAGTCTGAAACCTGGTTGAACTAATAAATCCCTATTTCTTGTACAATAATTATGTCTATCACCTCTTTTACTAAAAATATGTAAATTTTTTCTTACGTACATGATATTTTCATAGATATATTGACAAGGTACCGTCATGATGTTAATGTCCTTAAACAGTTCCCTTAGAGAATCGCGCCTACGGAGATAATATATGGCTCTGATAGCTCTTTTCTGCAGAATAAAAATAGACTCGATGTCTGCAGCCCGTCCCCACAGCAGAATACCATAAGACATGATACTATGAAAATAACTGAAATAGACTAGCCTCGCGGTATCTACATCAGTTAATTGACGGATTTTTCTGACAGCATATGCTGCTGAACTTAGCCGTCCTGCAAGAGATGTTAAATGAGGACCCCATTGTAGCCTTGAGTCGAGCGTGATCCCTAGGAAAACAGAAAACGTATGAATGGTGCCTGCATCCCCGCGCTAAAGCGGACGCTACCTGCCGCCCCCCTTCGTATTCGCTAGGATCTATTCCAAAGAGTTGATTTCAAATTGATGAAAACTCCTTGGTGAATTGGTGATATTAACTTCTTGGATGTGCCCTGTATCGTTATGGTAAAATAAAATTGTTATAAAGCATTATTTTGTTACAGAAAAACTGTTATAATATGATTCTATTTTTAAATTTCTGTATTGTGTTTAAAAAGTATGTCAATATAAAGTTTTGTTTTAGTTTTATAAAGTTTTGAAGTTTATAATTCGAATTTTACGATAATTATGAGAGTAGATAAAAATAATTTAAAAACCTTTCAGCGGTAACTAAAGTACAACAAATTCAACGACCCCTTGACGAAGTTCATTCACCCCTAAAACTTTTCCTAGCAACTGAAAAGTTTAGGTATATTTTTTTATACTACACTTTGCTATAAAGCTTCGTGCAGACTAGCGCGACTTGACAGCGGTTATTGTTATACCGTGAAGTTTTCTTAGAAATTGTATTGTTCGAGTCGCATCGCGCCGTCGCGCTAGTCTGCACGTTATTAGTCGTAGTTAGTTTTAAATCCATGTTATATTCAACGAACGTAAGTAACAATTATCTTCAGTGTAATCTACCACTTATAATTAGTATGGCAGGTACAAATACATAATTAAATAAACCGTCTTGAACATTTTTTTACACAAATCTAGTGCTGTATTCCGGATTTACAAACTTTACATCCTATTTCACCCGTTTGAGGCACCTGTCACGCCGCGGCGATTAATGAGAAACGAGTAGAGCTTGCAACCGAAAATGAGTTGACGAGTAACGAGAGTGCACGAAGGCGACGAGCGATTACTCGCTAGGCTATGTACCAAGCAACGTAAGCCCACGTTCGCACGGATATAAAAATATCGCGGCGGGATTTAATCGCGCACTGGATTTTCAACTCTCGGTGTTGAGCCGAGCGTTGAGAATCCAACGGGTTGGCACGCACTCTCGTCCCGGCGCGTTAAAAAAACACACTGTTGGATTTTCAACTGTAGGCACTAAGCAGAGCGTTGAAAATCCAGTGCACGAAAAAAAATCGTATTCTGTCGCCCAGCGAGTGTCGTCGCTGAGCGAGTACTCTCTTTGATATCTCTTGTCGCTGCAACAGACGAGTACCTACTCACCGGGCGTTGTGAACAATCAGCGATCAATTACTATTAATATTATCTCTTTTACTTACACGGGACCTGCAATCTTTTGTAGGTACCTACGTTTCTTGAGCAAGAAAATCGCTGATAGCTAGTCGCTTCCTATACAGTGGTGCTATTCTGTAACCATCTCACCGTGAAAACTTAGGTGAAGTGAGCTCGGAGTGAGCTGTCAGTCCCTAGCAGCATGTGGAATGACCTATTGACGAAGCGCCGAGCGCGCTTTGGACGCTCGTCAAACGCAACTACTTAGATTTCCACATTTTGTTTTAACTTTTGAACCCTCAACATACTCAGAATAACTGTGTTTTTTTTAAAGTTTATTACTGATGCGTAGAAAACGACAAGGAATAAAATGAATGCGTCCACGCGTCGAAGGCGCGCCAAATTTTAATGAAATTTATTTCTGTAAATTGGTTCAAAAACCACTTGTTCACGTCAAAAATAAAATATGTTTTAAAACAAAATGACGTCGGTGTTTCTTGAAACAAACACAGAGGTCACAGTTTCTTTCATTGCTATAGTTTTAAGCTATCATTATTTATCAAAATTGGTTCTGCGGTTGAGCCGTGAAAAAGTAACATAGTCAGACTGACATACAGAGTCACTTTTGCATTCTTTAGTACCTACCTAAGTATGGAAACTGTGTCGATGGTGACTATTTTGCTCGATGTTCGTGTTAGCGGTACGGTCACCGACAATGATGTAAACTAGTAATTAATATCAGTACAACTAATCGCAAGGAAATTCAAACCTTGAGGTTGAGCATCCGGCGTGGTTTGTTCGTCGCTTCATTATGTATTAGTATTTACACATAGGTACTGGTAAAGAAGATTTTGTACATATTTACTTGGTAATCAATAGCTTTATTAAATTAATTAATATGTGCACCTACTGCTTATACCTACCTACAAAGGTATGACCGTCAGTCCGGAAAATTATTTTTAAGCCTTCGTCAATTTGCCGTGTTACAGCAATTCCATACAACTGTCAAAAAATGACAGTCGTGATTTGAAAGTAGTAGTACTCAATTTAAATTGTCTAACAATTAATTTCCCTGACTCTACCTACTTACTTCAATACACAGAAACACCATTGCAGGTTGTCCTATGAAATTCGAAATCCTGACCACCTGTAACTTTAACCTTTGTAGGTACCTCATTTTTGTGCTATAGGTTTTGCCTATAATTTGAAACTATTTAAAAATATTAATGAACTGGTATTGATATTAAATATCATCTTCCCGTTAATGTTGTAAGAGATAACGATGTGAATTCGGGCAAGTAAATACAAACTAACAAATAGGTAAATTTTCATCAACAATCAGTACGTACCTACGCTTTTGAAAATAATGATTTTTAAGAGTCATTTATTTTATAGATTTAGAATGTATCCTTCTAATCATGAAACATATTTCATAAAATAATTATTACGAAACAGACAGACAATGATCGATAACAGATAATTCCACCTAATTGTTTACTAAGTAGCGTTATCAAAATGACTCGTAGCGATATGTAAGATTTATCATCACGTATTTATATTGCACAAAGACACATTATTAATAATGTTTAAATAATTACATCCAATTAGCTGATATTAATATTCAAGAAATGTAAATATTCCATCGGATGATTATTGCAACAGAAAATATTAGCGAAAACTTTGACTTTTTCGTTAAAGTAGACTATGGAAAATTAAATATACGTTATTTTTAATGCACTATTATTGACCCAAACGTAGACCAGCAATCTAATTGCGTAAACATTTTCGTAAACGATTACGACAAATTTGTTTCATTTTGACAGTTCAACAACACTCATTGCGTCTTTTCCTTTGTTGAGCAGATTTTTTTTTCGAACTTATGAAGCAATGGATTAGCAATTTGTTTCAAAACGATTCAAATTCAGATTGATCGTGTATTACGTAATTAAGGTACAGCACCCTAATTTCGTAATACACGATCAATCACAATCTGAATCAAAATTTTGAAAGAGATTCCTAATCCATTGCTCCATAAGTTCGAAAAAAAAAATCTGCTCAACAACGTAAATAACGCAATGAACGTTGTTGAAGTGTCAAAATGAAACAAATTAGTTTTAATCGTTTACCGAAAATGTTTACTGAGCTGAATAATTTTAGCAATCTCTTCTTAGGCCTTTTGGCGATATACCGCGCACGCCAAAATTATTACAAAATATGTTTTTAGTGTATTAATTTATCTACTATTAAGTTATTAATAAGGATTAAATTAGGCTCGAAACGCTTGCAGCGAAACACGCAAGTGTACTTTCTTCTAAGAGAAAGTTTGTATTTTTTCGATAGTCGATTTCAAACACCAGTTGAACTTTGAGCACGCGAACGCTCGGTGGCTCGTAACTAATAAACTGCTACCCAACGTTACGCGTGTAGTAGTATCTTTTATTTGATAATGTACTATCTAATATGAACGTTAGCGTAACTCAGTGTGTTATCGGATGCACGTAGGGTAACATTATAAAATGATAGGGTCAATTATTGCTCTATACATTTCGTGTTTCAATGCGGCTGTCAACTTTTTTACTAGACTTGTGTTGATTCTGCTAACGGCGTGTGTGTATCATGCCTTCGTTTTGGCTGAAGTATTTTTGAATAGTTATAATTTAGTGTATCCGCCGTATTTGGCCAAGCCTTTGGCTAATGGTTTAAGTGTTGTGTCCGATGTAGTGAATTATTTCATAAGGATTTCTGTTATACAGGTAACTAACGCGTAGCATGACCTAAATGAGATCTAGTTTCGACTAACGAGTTTGGTGCATGCAAACGCATTTAAATACAAATATGGTTTGAAAGTTCGGTTAATGTTATTGTTTTT
This sequence comes from Xanthia icteritia, assembly GCA_949128155.2. Lineage (NCBI taxonomy): Eukaryota > Metazoa > Arthropoda > Insecta > Lepidoptera > Noctuidae > Xanthia > Xanthia icteritia. The sequence continues at coordinate 8,027,587 of OX421938.2, read as the reverse complement.
CTTTTATCGGTGTTCTGTTGAATAAAACAAGTGACGTAATGACAGCAGCTGATCAATATCAGCTGACAAAATGTTCACAGCATTGTTCTTAATTAAGTGTTAATTACTGGCCATTTGTAAACAATACATAAAAAGCTTGTAATGTCACCGCTTTTGTCTGACGAAAGTTAAACTTGTTTAAGGTACTTACATATAGCCTAGCACAAATAAATGAATTAAGACGCAGATATATGCCAGTGACCTTGAGTGGTTGGCTTGCGTGTTCTGTACTCAGCTCACGCAACGCGTCTTACGTCCAGCCAGTAATAGGACTTGCCCATCAAGGCGCGCTGTCCCCAATTTGACGCATTATTAATTTATTATACATAAAACAAAGGTATTTTAATAAAACACGTATACTAAAAGATCAATAGTTATTATCTTTAAAATGGTGAAGGTTTCGAAAAAATACGCTTGATACATTTTGCGTGATTCTCAGTTTTATATCCGCGTTAGACATAACTTTACAAATTAATGGCAATTTGTAATATAAACATAATCTAAATTATTCATATAATATATGTATATTCTTGCCAAATCATTAATACTACTCTTTACCTTCAGTATAAAATCATTAAAAGTCGGTTGTCGTCGAAATTTATTTTCTTTCTTTCTTTTTCTTTTCTTTACTGCCCTTTTTTTTTTTTTTTGTGTGGGAAAATATCAAATAACTTCTCCCGCTCTGGGTGGAGCGGGAGGGCGTGTCAGACTCGTACTGACTAAAACCCACCCGTGTTCCTTCCGTTGCCTGTACGTTGCCAGGGGCCACGGTATCCCTTTCGGACTTTCCCGCAACCCCGGCAGGCATCGGTCCTATCGGACCCCTTCACTTGCTGACATCTCTTTGAGGCGCGCGTGAAACACAACGCGCCGTCAACCCGGGCCTGGTCCTTATCGGACGGCGAGCTACCCATTGCTCACCGTCCGCAAGCCCGCGCCTACAGTGGCCGGGAATCGGCCTGTGATTCCCGACGCCCAGGGCGTCTCCTGCGGCGGCTAGGAGCGTGAGGGCGCGAAATTTGCCTCTCCCTCACGCGTTCTGCCTCCTCCTTCGCAAGTATTACTGCTTCGCAGAAGGAGGTGACGGCCTCCCATGCCCTCTCGCTCCGTACCATGACCTGGACTAGGGCCGGACGCGAGAGATTTCCGCCGCCGATCGCCTCCGCGAGGACACGGCGATGCTCTGCCCAAGCCGGACAGACCTCCACCGTATGCTCCGGGCGATCCACGCAGTGATGACACCCGGGCGTTTCCTCCCGCCTGATACGAAACAGGAACCTCCCGAAACAACCATGTCCGGTGAGGACCTGCGTCAGGCGGAAGGTGAGGACGCCGTGGCGCCTCTCTAGCCACTCCTCAAAGAGGGGACTTATCGCCGCAATAGTGGCGTGCCCAGCACTAGGTTGCGACAATCGCACTCTCCATGACGCCATGAGATCCCGCCGGAGCTCTGTCCGCTGTGCCGCGATTTCTCGCGGAAACGGAGTTACGCCCCGGCGTTTCGACTTCGACGACAACCGAGGCAAAAGTCCTCGCGCACATCTGGGAGTGGCGCGAGGACTTTTGCCTCGGTTGTCGTCGCCTTAAATGTGATTATAGTTCGCAATATATCATGTTCACTGTTGCTGATCTTTAAAATTTATATTATTTACTAGGTTTTTCCCGCGGTTTTGCCCGCGTAGAGGTCGGAAATAATCCCACGGGACCGTACTACCGGGATAAAAAGTATCCTATGTCCTAACCCAGGTCATGGTCTACCCATGCGCCAAATTTAATTCAAATCCGTTCAGCCGTTTTAGTGTGATAAGCGTAACAAAAAAACAAGCTCACTTTAGCCTTTGTAATATTAGATGCTTTTAAAATTGCCGGTTTGTTTACCAACACGATCTGGGTGCACGGTAGAGTATAATAGAGCACCGGCAAGTTCCAATTGGTGAAATGAAGTGAAATGAAAATGTTTATTTTTTAAATAGGATACTGGAATCACTTTTGAAAGTCGTTTTAAAAAAAAAAATTAAAATTAGCTATATGAGTTCGGCGTTTCCTATATCCAGACACAATCTAATTTGACGGCACGGTTGGCGCAGTGGTTGAGCGATTGACTGCTGCACTGCGTGTCGCGGGTTCGATTCCCGCACGGAACAAATATTTGTATGACCTGCAAGTAGTTGTTCCGAGTCTGGCTGTTTGTGTATGTAAGTATAAATGTTTGTAAACGTACCCACGATACAGGAGAAATTCCTAGTGTGGGGCAACGTTTAAAAAAAAAAAAATAATAATCTTGGTCAGGCCATAGAGGACCATGTAGTTTAGTGTCTGAAATGGTCTTTTGAGAAAAGAACCACACAGATTTGAGTGGAACTGTCCTGTCAGTGCAAGGATTATCAGTAATCGTGGTCTCGCAGACAGAGCTCAAATTTCTCAAAAGTTATTGGATCGGTGCTGACAAAGAAAACATTTCCATCCACGACTGGCTGTAAACGCAAAGCCTAAATCACTAAAGACATTAATTAACAAGAAGAGTGCACAATTCCAATAAGAATGGTTTCTAAAGGGGTGCAACAGGGTGTTGAACTTTGTAAAAAATCCTGTTACGCCGTCGCAGGACTAAGGTACAGGTTTAACAAAAAGGGTATACTTTTTACTTATACATAAATTGCTATGGCTGGTAACAACTTGTTCTATGTATGAAACATGCGCAAGCGCGTGCAAAACTGGGCAAACAAGTGAGTACTGCAAATAAAACGGAGTGATAATGACCTCTACCTTCACCTCGTTACGTGAGATCAACATTTAGTGAACTCCCGCGCAGTTTGGACTTTCGCGTCTGTTGCTATAGAGATGTTATAAGCATACCTAATTATCATTATTCTACAGAGTGGGCATGATATTTATTTTAATTCTTATTGCGATACTGATAGGTGCCTAATCGTATCAGTGTTCATAAAGGGATTACCGTTGACGAAGCCTGTTGCCACCAGGCTTAGCAAAGACTGATAATTGCGGCTGTGTTCGCAGCAGGGAGATTGAACTGATCTAGTCTGTCTGTTGCTGTCCTCTCCCAGCGACGGCCTAAGCCGAGGTCCGTACCCAACAGGGGGTGCCCTGGCTGGAGACCTTAATTTATTCTGGTACCCACTGAAAAGTCCGGTTAAGCAACCGACAATCTCCGAGGTCGACCTGCGAGATGCCGTATATTAAAAAAACCAGAAGGGTGAAGCAGACTCGAGATGTGTCGACAGAGATGTGTAGTACACTCACATTTCCAAAACTGTTATATTTAAGTTCCATATAATCCAGTAATAGGCTATTCACCAGACTTAGATGTAAAAACCCAAAAACACTTTGACCGACATGGGAATCGAACCTAGGCTCAGGCTCAGTAGTAGTGCTTGCGGCTACTGGCAGTAAAACTAATAGGATGTCTATTATGCACAATGAAACCTATTCTAAACGGCATCTTCTTTTGTTTCCAGACAATCATGATGAACGCGTTCATGCGAAGATTCCTCCGGTTCTTGGTGTCACTGCTGGCCATCATCGTCTTGCCTGTGACCTACCTGCTGAACATCAGGAGGAACAAGAAATGTCCGCCTCCCATGAACCCCTTACTGTTTAAGTCCGCTACTTCGCTAGCTGCGATGATAAGGACTAGACAGGTAAATCAAAGTAATTTTTATATGATTAAAGTTGGTCGGTAAAAATGCTGATGGTTTACTTTATGGAAACTGCCGATATTAAAAGACACCTTCAGCAAAAACTTGGCAATACTATGTACAGACGCCAGCAGGTCAACCTACCAGAAACTGTAAAATTTTCCCTATCAACTCTGAACCTTATTATTAGAGATAAAGTTGAAAATCTATTAAAGAAATTTGACAGATTGTGGTAGGTTGATGTGCTGGCGTCTGTACATAAAAGCGATTTGCGAAAATGTGACGTTAACTCCCCGTCAAAGTGACGTTGTTTTCGACACAATCTTGCCTATGTGACGTAACTACGACGCGTAGCTCAGCGACTACGCGGCGTAGCACAGCTACCACGCGGCGTAGTAAAGCGGCTACACGACGTCAACAAAGAAACAGAAATGAAGTGTCATGAGCATCATATTTTTCTGAAAACTGAATAACATTTTAAGCATATTATTTAGCCATCTAGTAGTGCCTAGCTATGATCTTAAATAAGAATTGAATCGCGTTATTTTATTCGTACCTAATTCAATTTATTACAATTTGTATTTACCTATCTTACGTTCAGTTCTTGCTCTCCAACAACGCAATAAGAACGCAAAAACAACCGACTTCTAAAAAAAAATACACTACAAAGTGAAAAATAACTATAATTTCGGAAGTCCTTTTTGCCACCGTATGTAAACCGTTTGCAAGTGTGACCTTCCATACAAAGAAGAATCATCAAAATCAATTCATAATAGGCGGAGTAATTGCGTAGGTGACAAATATACACAAAAACATATAGTCGAATTGAGAACCTCCTTCTTTTTGAAGTCGGTTAAAAAGCAGGTGGGTAAAAGGCACCATAAATAATAATAATATAATAATATAAATTAACCTCACATAACATTATTGTAAGTCACCGCTTTAACATTTAATAATAAAGTAAATAATAATATACGTCGGCTTCTAAGAAATATTCCCTGAGACTGCATATCTCGCGATTGTGGAGGGTCTTAGCGTTTAAAAAGCCTCGACCTCCACACTTTCGCGGGATATGCAGTCCCATCACCGATGACCGTGGGTGATGCATTCGATATGCAGTTAGCAGCGTACGAACCTTCCTATCCAGGGCGTCGAGTTCGGTCTGAGTCCATTTGTAGTATGCCGAAAGAGTACATCAAAACCGGCATGACCCAACCGTTGAAGGCGCGCACCTTGTTTCCGCCTGATAGAAGACTATTAAATACTTTCTTCAGGCGGCCAAAGAAGCGCTCCTTCAACGATTGCTTCATGTCAATAAAATAAATATAAAAATCATGATTCTGTCATGATGTTGTAACGATACGTACAATACCTACAAAATAAAAATAAAAAACCAGTATAGTCAAATATAAATAAACATTGACAAGACACATCAAAATAACTTCCGAATGCAATAAATCACAGGAAGCTTAAAATGTCACGTTTAAAAGATCAATAAAATTCATCCGACGATAAATTTTAAAAAGGTTGTTAAAAAGAAAGGTTTTAACCTTGTAACGAAAAGGTTAATTTGACCTTTATAGTAACCGTGACCCTCTCATCTTACTGCTTGCACGGCCAATGGACATCGTTGACTTACAACTACTTGCAAGCAAGTTGCGACTCCATCCGCATTCCTGTCTCGTTGTATGTCTGATAGTTGAATTTATGATGAGAATTTTTTATTGAGATAATTTAGGTGACATTTTAATTATTACACTTACATGTACTGAATTTAAAAAAAACAGGTTTAAATTAAAACATGTTGAAGTATTTGGCACTATTGAGACAAGTGAAGTTCAAGCAGATATTTAATTTATAAAAACCGATGGAAATAACAACAAATTTAACAATTTTATTTAGATAGATAGATAAATCATTTCTTTATTGCACACAAAATAAATAGCACAACAAACAAAAAGAAAATACGAGGTGCCAGTATACAAAATACTAGGTGCCAGTATACAAAAGCTACCTACGTAATGGGAACAAATATAAACTAACTAAAGTTCTTATTTAATTTATAACAATTATAAATTGCCTGCTTTTGTCCATCTATTAGAAAAACTTTGGTAAAATAAATATCACTAAAATATACGAGTATATACTAATAATTATAATGTAGTATACATTATAATAAATACAAAATATGCAACTATGACGAAGTGGAAAGATAATGTTATTTCACTCTTCTTTTAAAAACTGCAACAGTTTGGCAGTCCCTAATGTTAAGCGGAAGTGAATACCACAACCGCACCGCGTGCACACTGAAGGAGTAGGAGTAGTCGGTTGAGTGGGGAGGGGATTTAAGGAGGTTTCTAAGATGCGACCTGCAAGGAGCATCAGAAGGATGGGCGTAGGAAAAGCGTTCCCGCAGATAGGATGGCGTTTTAGGGTTGTGAAGGATGTTAAATAGCGGACACAATATCCGAGAGTTCCTGCGAAGTCGGATAGGGAGCCACTTGAGTATCTTGCGAAAGTTAGAAACGTGGTTGTGGTCATTTATATCCCTATAGTAAAACTGTAGAACGTATCGAAAGTATTTAGGTGCACTAATACACTTCTTTAGGTGCGCAAGTGCTGCATTATGTTTTTTTTTTAATAATTATGTATTTGGTAGTGCTTAATTTCTGACCATTACTGTTAAGAAAATAGATGGGCCGTGGATCGGTAACCGTCTTTACATACCGAGAACCCTCCGTGCCTCGTAAAGCACGTTAAGTCGTTAAATTGGTTCCGGATGTCATTCGTGGATCTTTGACAGTCGTTACGGGTCGTCAGAAGCCCGAAAGTCTGACAACCAGTCTTACCAAGGGGTATCGTATTCCCCAGTAACTGGGTTGTGGAGGTCAGATAGGCAGACGCTCCATTTAAAATACTAGTAGTCAGCTGCATCTGGTTAGACTGGAAGCCGACCCGAACATAGTTGGGAAGAGATTAGGCAGGTGATGATGAGAGTTATAACCTCCCCCTGTTTGCTTGTTATAGTAAAACTATGAAATTGCTATCTATTGCTAATCGTTGTAGGGAAACAATTTAGCGACTCACCTTTTTAGCTGGTAGCGAGTGTTTACAACGCGATATTTCTTTCGATGACATTTACAGGTAATTGTGAAGATCAAATTATTCCGAGCCAAGACCTCAACAGGAAAAAACGATAATAAAACATGTAAAATTTATCTTTCAGATCACGTCAGAGCAAGTTGTAGAAGCTTATATAGAGAGATGCAAGGAAGCCAATCCTTACTTGAACGCTATAGTTGAGCCAAGGTACGATGCCGCGCTCAGAGAAGCTAGGGGCATCGACAAGATGATAGCATCGACTGACAGGACTTCTGAAGATCTGGAGAAAGAGTATCCGTTGTTAGGCGTCCCTATGACTGTGAAAGAGAGCATTGCTGTTGAAGGTAAGACATGGTTCCAATTGAAACTCAGTATACACACATTTAGGGTTGGCGATTCTTTCCTAAAAAGATCGATTTTTAAATCGCTTCGAATTGTAACCTGATGAATCGATTCATACCATGCCATGCCATGCCATGGCATGCTAAGACAGACCCCAGAGGTCTAATTGTGTGCTTCGTTTATGTGTAAGGAATTTATATGTAAAAATAAATAAATAAAATAAAAAAAATAAATAAAAAAATCGAGGTCTAATAGATCGATTTCTAAAAAATCTATTTTTTTTTCAAGTTTGTATTTACAATGTAAATGAAAAACAAGAAAGATACCATAATAAACAATCTCTCGGAGCTCTTATCAGTAAAATCAGGATTTTTTTAGTCCAGGGAATTCGATACTAACAATTATTTTTATTACCATATCAAAGACAGACTAGCGCGACGCGACACCGGTTATTGTTATACCGTGAAGTTTTCTTAGAAATTGTATTGTTCGAGTCGCGTCTCGCCGTCGCGTCGCGCTGGTCTGCACGAGCCTTTATTTTCTAAGTTTTTTTTGTTACATTAATTGTTAGATTACAAACGTAACTTTTGTTTATTAAAGAGAGGGGACGGAATCTAAGCTCACAGCCATCTCGCGAGTTTTTGAGTAATTAACCCTTTAACCGGCAACACCGTAATATTACGAGTACAAACATTTAGCTAATTGTAAATAATTTTATGGTTTTTACCAGAACGAATCGAATGTCGATTTTCAAGGGTGAAATATCGATTCACTGAATCGATTCAGTACAACATATCGATATATTTGGTCCGAGGAATCGATTCTTCGATTAATCGATTTCAGATCGCCATCCCTACACTCATTATTCCTTGGAATCCTTGGTATGCAACCACTCCAACTGTTCACCTTCGCTAATAGAAAATCCCTTTTCTTTCCTACCTGTCCTTTTTTTCTCCAATATACTTTAATTCATGTATTCCTTAGAATCCTTGGTATGCAACCACTCCAACTGTTCACCTTCGCTAATAGAAAATCCCTTTTCTTTCCTACCTGTCCTTTTTTTCTCCAATATACTTTAATTCATGTATTCCTTGGAATCCTTGGTATGCAACCACTCCAACTGTTCACCTTTGCTAATAGAAAATCCCTTTTCTTTCCTACCTGTCCTTTTTTTCTTCAATATTCTTTTATTCATGAAAAGTTTCTACAAACAACGGTTGTGATTGATTTTTCGAACCTCTGCTAAAATCTTGCTATCTTGCCCGATGTTTTCTTGACTCAGTAGGTATGACTGTTCCGGTACTCTAATTGTGTAACACACTTTCAATCACAATCTGATTTTGAAGGATATTGCTAATCCATTGCTTAATATGTTTGAAAACTGTCAGCTCAACAACGTAAACAACGCAATGAATGTTGTTGAACTGTCAAAATTAAAGCCATTGCTACTGTAGGTGCGTTATGCAATTACTCCGCAGTTCTACATACACGTGACACTTTTTTTTTTTTCTTGGGTCGGAAATTATCAAATAACTTCTCCCGCTCTGGGCGGAGCGGGAGGGCGTGTCAGACTCTTACTGACTAAAACCCACCCGTGTTCCTTCAGTTGCCTGTACGTTGCCAGGAGCCACGGTATCCCTTTTGGACTTTCCCGCAACCCTAGCAGGCATCGGTCCTAACAGACCATTTTTTTATTTCTTGGATTGGAAATTATTAAATAACTTCTCCCGCGCTGGGCGGAGCGGGAGCGCGTGTCTGTCAGACTCTTATTGACTAAAACCCACCCGGTTTCCTTCAGTTGCCTGTACGTTGCCATGGGCCACGGTATCCCTTTCGGGCTCCTATCGGACACCTTCAGTTCTGCTGACATCTCTTTAAGGCGCGCGTGGAACACAACGCGCCGTCGACCCGGGATGCATATGACCCTCTGACTTCGTGTTCAACCATATAGAACTAAATAATTAAAACTTTTATCTTCTCTTCCTTATTTAAGGAAGAGAACATGAAAATGTATTTTTTTTACAAAATTCTTTAACTACTCACTGAATTAAATCAACTCCCTACATTTCTTCGAGATAAGTCGTCATAATTGATACAAGTCAATTAATACCTGCATATTTCCATACTTAATTAACCACATAAATGAACTTTTGTCACATATCTGTCTGAGATTGGACGTTTATTTGTTAATTAATACATACATACATACATAACACCACGCCATCTTTCCCCGAAGGGTTAGGTAGAGGTGTACCTATAGTACACCCATGTATCGCTTTATGTTTAAGTCCCATGTAATAGGGGGCGAGCCTATTGCCATCATCGGGGACAAATTCCAGACTCCGGGCTGCTACTGAGAAATTCCAGATGGAAAAACCCCGTAACACTTTGCCCGACCTGGGAATCGAACCCAGAGCCTCATGCTAAGCGGTAGCGCTTACGACCACTAGACCAACGATGCAATTAATAAAAAACACAATTATTGTGATTTAATTAACATGGTGACAGTTCATCGGGTGCAATGACCTTTACATAACACATTGCATTAAAACAAAGAAGAAGAATGAGTTTTAACACTTTTAGGGTCCCGTACCATAAGGGTGCCAAACGGGTCCCTATTACTAAGCCTCCGCTGTCCGTCTGTCTGTTCTCGGGCTGTATCTCATGAACCGTAATAGTACTGGGGTTCCTCCCCATACAAGAAACGTATTTCGACCGCCTTTTCATTGGAAGGTCAATCAAAAAAATAAATGAAAACGAACATTCCTTGTATTTTTAACATTTATCAAAACATGCCCTAGGTGATAGAAAGTCAACAAAAATATTATTTTAGAACTCAGTAAATTATATTTTGTAAATTATTTTCCTTTTGTACCTTATTTTCGGGAGCTAATGATACCTCAGAGTACAGACCAAATCACCTTTCAAAGGTAGATACAGTATCTTAGCTTCAAGATTAAGCCTCAACAAGGCGAGCCAAGGTTGGGTCGAACCATAGATTGTTTTTTATTTTCTATGGGTCGAACGTTGGTCAGGTTGCGTTTTCCTGTGCCCAATCATTGGAGCCAATGTGTGGAGTCGTGTATAAATTGCTTCGCCTTGATCGGATAGAGGATGGGCATTGAACAGCAGTGCTATTCTGTAAAAATCTCACGGTGAAAACTTAGGTGAAGTGAACTGTCAATAGTGTCCATCCCTAACATCAGTGGAATGACAGCTCACTTCACCTAAGTATTCACAGCGAGCTGTCATTCCCCCTGATGCTAGAGATGTGCACTATTGACGGCTAACTTCAAGCTCACTTCACCTGAGTTATCACGGTGATTTTTACAGCATCGGTCGGCTGCAGTTACTGTTATGTTACCTATCTGTTGAAGTCAATAGATTGTCATAGAATGTGCATACCTACATATAATTAGGTAACTCCCTGGCAAAGATGGCCAATCTCTCTTTAGGTTCTATTTAAACATCCATGATTCATCGATTCATGGTTCTATTGTTATACAACGTGTAACGTTAAATGCGCAAAACCTGAAAATAGTTTGATCAGAATATCGAGCAGAATCAATTGAACCACTTTTTAATATAGGTCACATTTTTCAAAAAATCTTCATTAAAAACGTTGCCGTGTCTATTTGTTAATAGGTCAAGCCATCACATGCGCAAACCCGCCAAAATATGTAAACAAACACAAATTGTTGTCGACCAATTTAAATTTTCCCATACGCGGGATAATAATAGCTTTTATTTCAATGCAAATACGAATCTTCCAAACAGTAGGTACCATGAATAAGACAAGAGCGTTGTCGCAGACGCAAGAAACGACAGAATTGCCAGTAAAACTAAAACTGCACATAAAACCTTTACCATTTTTTTAAATGTTTTTTTTTTCTCTCTGACATAGGTCAATTGAATTCAAAATGAGGATAAAAATGAAAAATGAATATGAATGAATGATGGATTCAAATGGGGTGTCTGAGGTTTTGCGCATTTAACGTTACACGTTATATATATCAACTATTAAATTTAAAAAACACACTACAACATAAATTTAATTTGCAACTCTCAAAACGATTATACTTGCAATAACCTACTACACATTAAGCATATCAAAACATTCGAACTAATACATAAACAATTAAAATTCCAGGCATGAGCAATGACTGTGGAACGGTGTACCCATATAGAAATCCTGCGAAGAGAGACGCGGCCGTTATTAGGCTCGCGAGAGCTGCTGGGGCCATTCCTATTGCCGTGACGAACACACCACAGCTTTGTATGAACTGGGAAACTTATAACAACGTTATAGGGATTACGATGAATCCTTATGATCAGAAGAGGACGACTGGAGGATCTTCGGGAGGAGAAGTAAGTTTTACAAGATATCTACTTATTTTTGATGAGGTTATTAAGATGTAGCTTTCTGTGAAACCCAATGCAGCAGGTTCATCCTAAACCAGCTATCTAATTACGCAACACATTATCGTAAAAGATTACGACAAATTTGTTTCATTTTGACAGTTCAACAACATTCACTGCGTTATTTACGTTGTTGAGCAGATTTCTTTTTCGAACTTATGAAGCAATGGATTAGTAATTTGTTTCGAAACGATTCAAATTCCGATTGATCTTGTATTACGTAATTAGGGTACAGGCTCTCGTTCACAAATAGTATGGGATTTAGCAGGTAGGTACAGGACCGTTACTAAATGCTTGATTCCTCCAGCATTAATACCTATTATCACTACGGCTTGAATTTTAGGAAGTGATGATATTTTTTGGGAACAGGCGTTATCTGTTCGAATCAACAGAATTACATTTTAAATAAAGTATTTTTTTATGATAGCCTTGGTAAACGGATCGATGATCGATCGACTGACGAAGGAAAATTTTCTTTCGTCTGCTAGTCTCTCTCATCATTATCTTTTAAAGAAAACCTAACGTAACAAATACACATAACATAATACATAAAATAAAGATGTTATGTATTATGTTATGTGTATTTGTTACGCCACTTGAACATTTAAAATTTTACTTCGCCATTCCCAAGTCCAAACAACAAACCATTAAGTAGATTAAGCAAGAGTTAACTCTTCATACCGCTGGTCAAACCCAACTTAACACAATAGTCACGACTATTTTACGTAATAAATTCACTCAAGTGTGCAATTTAATTTGAGTAATAATTCTTACAAAGTACTTGCTTAAGTGTCATACAAAGTGGCTCTAATAAAACACCAGAAAATGTGACATTTTACAAAAGAACGCCACATTTGGATGACGTCATCAGCATTATTTGCTACAATGTGGAAATCACTTCACTAGTTCATGAAAAACCCTCTACTCATACGATTGTAATAATTTTAGGTGTAAAATGAATAAAAACGGTTTAGTAATTCCAGTTCAAACCCCAACCTATAAAATACTTGCCACAATATTGCTAACCTATTTCAGTTATTCCTTTGAAGATGGTTTTTAGAATAGATCAGTATTCTAAAAACCACCCTATGCTACTTATGTGTTTCGTTAGGCACTAAGGGTAAACTTACGGTTCGATTTTTCAAAATACACTTACTTTGACAGATCGAAGCGTAAGCTTACGCTAAGTTTCGCCTCTGTATATCTTTACCGATCTTACCCTTAACAATATTTGTTTGTTTTCAGTCGGCGTTGATCTCAGCAGCAGGTTCCATAATTGGCGTAGGATCAGACATCGCTGGATCACTACGACTGCCTCCCATGTTCACTGGAATATTTGGACACAAACCTACACCCAGACTCCTCTCAGTTGAAGGTAAATAAGAGTTACGAATAGCATAGATATGGTCAAGATCAAGACAATGATAAATCTTAAAATCGTTACTGTCCATGGGATTCATGGGGCACCAATAGGGTTGCCAACTATACTATTAAAAACAGTATTATACTGTTTTTCACTCTTGTGTACTGTTTAAGTACTGTTCAACAAAATAAAGTATATGAATATACTGTTTTCACTGGTATCCAAAGCTATATCTAAATAAAAAGGAAGTCGGTGGCAAATAACGAAAATACAAAACCAAAGACACCGACTTCCGAAATTAAAGTTACCTACCTAATTTTCATTTCGTACTGTTTATTTTCCCACTCTGACCATAAATACTTTATTTCTTGTACAAAAAGTTGGCAACCCTAGGCACCAATTGTATAAAAAGTATTTAATTACCTATGCTAAAAAATTACAAAGCGGAGGCTGTGTTTCCCGGGTCGACGGCGCGTTGTGTTCCACGCACGCCTCAAAGAGAGATCAGCACAACTGGCGAGATCCGCTAGGACCGATGCCTGCCGGGGTCGCAGGAAAGTCTGAAAGGGATATCGTGGCCCCTGGCAACGTAGGTTTTAAGTCAGTAAGAGTCTGACACGACCTCCCGCTCCGCCCAGAGCGGGAGAAGTTAAATTATGATAAAAAAGGCTGTTTTTTGTAGTGACATCAACCTCGTTCTTCTTCGCTCTTTCGAGAAGAGATATCGCAAGCTTAAATGTGATACTCACAAATTAACTTAAACATAACTTGACTCTTTCAGGCCACGTCCCAGACTGCCTAGATCCTGACTTTGAAGAATACTTCACGCTTGGACCTCTCGCGCGTTACGCAGAGGACCTCACACTACTCTTGAAAGTTTTAAGGCAACCAGGTGGACCAGACGTACCTTTGGACAAGCCAGTAAGTTTTGATCAATGTTTCATGAGAGAACCTCTCCGTGAAAACGAAAACCTGCGCTCCAATTGCGAAATACACATCAATCTTCCTTCTAGTTACAGCTATATATAAGCGGGCACGCCCTTTATACCTGGAGAATTTTATTTAGATATTGTTTTCGTTAAGTTGTTTTTATTTCTGCTTGAGTATAGTTCTCGATGTTTTTGGTTGGTATATTGGCGTGTGCTAGCTGGCTGTCATATGGCTATTAATTTTATAATTTAAATTATATTTTGTGTTGCGTAATGTAAATATCATTTTGCATACTATTATATAGAGTCATTTTTTTCTAACTGAACAGACAGCTGTGCTGCTGGGAAGTTTCTTACGCTTCTTCTTCTTCCCACCTAAAGCACTAGGAAGTGGTGAAGGGTGGACGTTTTGGGGAACTGTCTTATGTAATTTTGACGTTCGAAAAATGCTGATTCTCAGCCTAGTTTGAATAAATGACTTTTTAATTTTGAATCACAACCTGAGTCATTTTGAAAAAAACTGCTAATCCATTGCTTCATAAGTTAAAAAAAAAATCTGCTCAACAATGTAAATAACGCAATGAATGTTGTCGAACTGTCAAAATGAAACGGATTAGTCTTATTCTGTTACGAAAATTAGTTATGCAATTAGATAGCTAATCAAGTTATCGTAAGCGACCTAATTCCCGAAATCAAAAACTATTCCCTTTATTTATAAGCGTTGCTAAAACTTAAGAGACGAACAAACGTCAAAAAATGTATACTTTTTTAAGCCCACGTTAATCATAACTATAAGCAACGTCTATAAATAAAAGGGAATGTGTCTAATCTTAAGCCAAAAGTGGCCTATCTAACAGAAAACGTATTCACAGGTCGACATATCGAAATTGAAGTTCTACTACATGGATGGAGACGACAGCAATGTATCAGACTCTATGGGCCCTGATGTCAGACGAGCAATGGAGAAAGCCAAAGATCACATCAAGAATACTTATAACATCGAAGTTAAGCCGGTTAGTTTAGTACCTACTAATTGTATTAACTAAATACACACGGCTACACATCAAGCTATACATTTCTAGTATAAGCTGACCTCGCATTGTACGGAAATTCTATACGATGCGAAATCAGCATAAACTGGAAATGTATAGCTTGATGTGTAGCCGTGTGTACTACCCACCTTACCATTTGCGTATTGTTCCAAAGGTGACAAGAAAGGGAACTAATATCGCAAATGCAAGGGTGGCTTGCTCTCCGATATGAGTCAAGCACAGACAATCGGGGCTCGGAAACTGGTTAATTTTCCAAACCGGCTATGGTCATTAATCTCGAACCAGAAACGGCAATCGTTTTAGGTTTCAGTTACCGGTATTTTAACCGGTTAGTGGGCAACCGTTTTTATACAAATTCCGATACTGTTGAGCGAAATTAACCGGTTAATTTCGCGAGTTATATCTAAGTAATACGCCATCTCTCTTACAACTACAATAACAATGCTCTCGCTGTATGCCAACGAATACGAATATTCAGTTTAGCGCGAGTTTTAATATTCTATTCTCTGTAATAACCTTCATTTATGAAGGATTAATCGAAACCGTTTTTGTTTTAAGAAACCGGTTAATCGATGAACGGTATTATAACGGTTTTATGAACAATATTACTATAACTTTGACTTTGTATTTCAAAACCGGTTTTAAGCCCTGCAGACAATTCAGTGACCCTATTTAATATAAGAGACAATGCGACATATTTGTCAAAAAATTACATAATTGTCACATTTTCGCGCCAGCCGATCTATTCTGTAAAAATCTCACCATGATAACTCAGGTGAAGTGAGCGTGAAGTGAGTTGTCCTTCCACTGATGCTAGGGATGAGCACTATTGACAAACTCACTTCACCTAAGTTTTCACCGTGAGATTTGTACAGAATAGCACTGCAGGTGCTGTTACAGCAAAAAACTATGAAACAAAACTTATAAAAGTTGTCAGATTGTCGCCTGTCGGTTTTTTAAATAGGCCCATGAGAGATTTGTTATTGCATTCAGTTCTGATTGACCTATAAAAGGCTACTTTACTTTTGGCTCTCCTTGTTTTTGGAAATAACTCTTTTTGTGTAGTGTTCGATACCTTGGCAAAAGTCTGGCTTTATTTGATGATACCTAATTCGGCTGACACTTCAACCTCTAAATCCATTCAGTCGTGTCATCCAGAGGCCTTTCATTTCCTATTCCTTATTTCTTATGTATTAAAGCTCTATTTGTCTACTTACTTCTAATGCTTTTTCTCATTATTCCAGCTCAAAATCAAAAACATAGAACACATGTGGGAGACAAGCATCAGGATACTATTGAACATAAAACACGTACAGAACATTTACACGGACCCAGAGAAACGCGACCAATGGGTGTCAGTTTGGCCAGAAGTGTTGAAGACATTAGTTGGCCTATCGAACCACAACTTTATCTGCGTATGTTACGGACCCCTGACGAAATTCTTCGATGCGTTACCAAAGAGTTACTACAAGAAGCTGCTCTCCATCTTTGATGAAATCAAGGCTGAATTTGAAGTAAGTGGATTATGACCCACTCTCTCTTACAGAGAAAGCCTGTGCCCCGACAGTGGGGCCATTATAAGCTGATTAAATGAGTAAGTCTTGCATTTAAGAAGCGCTTACGAAAATCCCAGCTTAAATCAAATCCGAGGGCTAAGTATCTTTCGTACCATAACTATAATCGTAGTATGATTACATGATGACCATGTTGATGAGTAAATCTCTTCTTGCCAATGCAAATAGTGAGGACAACCATGCCATAGGTATCCTCGAATGAAAATTGGGCTTGTTATTATACCAGTGTTCCATTATTCCTTATTTGATTACAGAAACTGCTATCTGGCGACGTCGTACTACTACACCCGACGTTCCCGACACCAGCACATCTGCACTACAGAATCTACTACAAATTCCTCAACTGTGGGTATCTCACGATATTCAACGCCCTTGGATTGCCCGTCACACAATGCCCAATAGGGCTTACAAGAAAAGGTCTACCTGTGGGCATTCAGATAGCTGCCAACAAAAACAACGACCACCTTACAATTGCCGTTGCAAAAGAATTTGAGAAGGCCTTTGGGGGATGGATACCCCCTAACAAGGAACTGGCCAGTAACATAAAGACTGCGTAACGATATTAGTTTTAAAAAACCAAAAATTAAGCTCGAAATATGCTTATCTTTTCGGGAGCTGACGATATTCTTATTGGCAGATCAAATTGTTAAGTATGTGAGGATGAGGATAGCAATTTGTATACAGGGTTAGAAATACATACAGGTTATGGCATGAACCTATGTACAGAGTTCATAAATGATTGGGGAGTTGTAACTAAATTTCTGCGCTACTACTAAGCAGACAAAAATATTTATTCTATTGTTTTCAGTTTTGATAAGTTCGGGAATCACAAGGAGCCGTGTCTTTAAGTTTATGTTTGTACATTGAAGATATGAAGACTACCAACCGCCATCATAGCCTACCTTAGATAGGTAGGCTATGATGGCTATTAGTCTTTCAACCACCTCTTCACAACCACATATCATGTGAAGGTATTATATTTGAAGATAGGACGTCGTTTTATCTCAAAAGTGTCCTTTTAAACCTCTGACATCGGAGAGGAGAGAAAAGAGTGATTCTGAATATACCTACGAAATTCAGGTTTGTAAGTAGGTAACAATGTTGAGTGACTTAGCTGTACCTGTGTACCTCTTGGTAGAGAGTAGTATATTCTTTGCTGTGGACTTTCATAAAAAAGGAATATGCTAGACTATAGATACTCCTTGAAAAAAGTATTAATGTAAGATTTTATGTTTGCAATTAGTTCTTATTTCTTATGAATAAGCAAGACAAATGTACTATTTAGATAAGTCATGAGGTAAGATACAAATGTGATATTTAAGACATCATCTACATAAATGATTCGAATAAATTATTTTATTAAATAATTATTGTTGAAAATACTTTCATCTGTTTTATTTTGAGACAACCCGACATTGACCGTGGGTCCAGTTGACCAAAAACTTCCACTAGGTAGGTACCTATGCATTTTCAAACTGAGAGATATCGAACCACATGAGTAACGACACCACAGGGGCGACGTGTAATGCAAATTTACAGTCTCATATCAGGCATTTTTTGTCAGTAATCTATGCAATTATGAATTAAAAATTAATTTAAACTTGATAAAATATTTAAATAAAGAAAGTGCACGGCATCCATCCACATACACTCTCAGCAATTCAGCATTACCTTACGTGTTGCCAACCTTCAGACTCGAGGACAATATAAATAGTGTACTTGGTCTATCTTGTAATTAGTCGTATCTTGTAGTAGTCTCCCGCAAATATGCGCGATGCAACAGCGCGACGCAACTCTAATAAAACAATTCACTCAACAACTCTTAAGAAAACTTCAAGGTAAAACAATTAACGGTGTCGCGTCGCGCCTGTTGCGGGAGCCTTTATACTACCTTAATTAAATAACTAACTTAAATATAAGCTTCCTGAGGGACAGGCCTAGCCTAGTGCAGGAAGTTTGGAAATTGCTCTTCTGTTAATTTGGAATAGAAATTTTTAATGACAGTAATTAATATTTTTATTGACTAATTTATTTAATGAATATTTTGACATTGAATTGTATCCAAAAAATATGCTTATTGAATTGTAATTATACGGCTTATGCACCATCTCTTCCTACCAATTTGTACGCCACGATATGCGGCTGAACATGAGAACTTTTCTGTATCCCATTACGATCCTGCATGCAATGTACACCATGTTTAAACAAATAAAATTTACTTTACTTTACTTTACTGTTAAATTCTTAGAAAAACAATGTTTGAGCTGTAAAACAATTCTGTAATCCTTTTTTTACCTTAATAAACTTATTCATAGAAATGCATGGACAGGATGCTTTATTGTTGCGTAACAAACAGAGCATAGCTATCAACATAGAAGGAAAACCACAAGACATCGCCAAAATAACCATCTTATGCCTACTGCAGCAAATAATATTGTCGTAAATGGACGAGCTGTACCTATAACGCCGGGTGTCACCAATGTACCGGAAGTTAAGTGAGCGAGTGAACTTGACACATGAAAGGGCTGTAAAAAGAATCAATGTAAACGAAAAAAAGTAGTATAATAAAGTTACTATTAACCCAGTTTTACACGCACCTACCTAACTAAACCTACACAGTCGTAGTACACAGTAGATACATCAAGCAAACTTCCTTTTTCAAGGTTAATCTCTATGTCTAGGACAAGCACACGACATTGTGAGGCAGCCGAGTATTACGTTAAGTTTATAGGGCTTCTTCGTGCACCATTACTGGAAATCATGCTGTTTGCTATGTCATAATTACTTGATGTAATGAAAATAATTGCTTGATGTATCTACTGTGTACTACGACTGTGTAAGTCGTAGTACACAGTAGATACATCAAGCAAACTTCCTTTTTCAAGGTTAATCTCTATGTCTAGGACAAGCACACGACATTGTGAGGCAGCCGAGTATTACGTTAAGTTTATAGGGCTTCTTCGTGCACCATTACTGGAAATCATGCTGTTTGCTATGTCATAATTAATTATTAAAAATGTACACTAAACTTTTATTAAATGTCTCTCTGATACAGGACCTCTGGAATTGAGGAGTATTTTGAGATTAAAAATTATTTGTAACTTAAATAATAAATAACAGAAATAGTAATGCAATTTCAATAAAATGTTATATATTTATTTTTGGATTCGATATCGATACACAACGATTACAAATCGATTCAAAAAGGCCTTGACATGCCTCGACGCTAGAATCACGCAGTGTTGCTAAGTTATAACCGCCCCTAACTACATCGTTATAATAACTAGTGAATAAGAGCACTATATGAAAGAGCAAAATATGTATGTACTTTTATTAATATTTTATCCTTCTAAAATATAAATGACTAAATAAACAAAGTAAATCACATGGACCCAAAACTGTAGCAGGTAGTGTATGTGGTAGGGAAAACGTGCTGAAACTGCTACGGTATCGGTTTAAAGCAATCTGATAAAAATGTATTTTGGAAATACCAAAAACCAGCAAGTAATGTTGGACAAATTTTGTAATCAGTGTTTAGTTGTACGATTTTGCGCTGGCAACTATAATATCACATCACGCGTTCTATGGCCGAAATCAAAGACAAAATTATGTTTTTTTCCAGAGCTTTCAAGCTTTGGCATTTCAGTTATTCAGTAACATTCAGTAGTAAAAGAATAATTCGTATAAAACGTAATAAAAATTATGTTAATATTAAATAACTCCAAAAATTAAGGAAATTGTTACAAATTTAATTTTATAGCATTAGTCACTCAAGGAAATAAATTATGTGACAATTGAGTTGACAGAATCTGTCAACCAGTTTGACGAATATGAAAATTAGATTGATTTTCTTTTTCAATAAATAAAATTTATCGAGACTTGATCAAAATTTATAACTTTACTAATTTTTACAACGTTCCATCCAATTTTAGTCTATTATTTTTTATTTGCTAATACACGAACAACGCACGCGCAGAACACCCATCGCCCAAAAATCTCCGAGCGCCATATTGAGAGGCAGACGTTGTATGACTTGAGTGATTAATCGTGGTTAGTGCAATAATTTGAAGTGGATTATTTGATCTTGCCCTATGGATATACTCTCGGGTACGTAAGAAGTGCAAAAGTGTATTTACAAGATGTTTATACTCACCCAGTGAGCCCTGGCAAATCACATCGTAACCTAGACATAGGCCGTTCTAGTTATCAGTAGATTACCTAGGTATCATCAATCCACTGTTTGCTCACAGTTTTAATCTTATTAATAACACGTGTGTAGAATAGCCATAGGTTTCTTGAATCTAGTTACATTAACAAGATTATGCGATCGCTTCGCAAGGTTCCACGCTCGTATATAAACGGATTTCGATGTGTTTATGTCGGCAGTTGACAGAAGCGTTTATGTATATGACCGATCATAAGTCACCACACCCAGTGACCGGATTGTCGGTTTTAGTATTTGATCGTTTTTATTTCGAATGATTGTTCGCGCGTTGTCGCGTCGGTGCGTGTTTTGTGATATTAGTGTCGTGTTTAACGTGATACAGTGAGTGTAATAATAATGTAATTTCTAGGAGTGGTGTGCCTCGGTTGAAAGGCCTGCCGGAAGGACAAGGCTCCACACAAGAGGAAGGACTGCGGCACTCCGCTCTTGGGCATCATGGAGTGCTGCATGTCGGAGGAGGCGAAGGAGCAAAAACGAATAAATCAAGAAATCGAGCGTCAGCTTCGGAAAGACAAACGAGATGCTCGACGGGAACTCAAATTGCTGCTGCTTGGTAAGTGCATATTATCATGATAGCAACAGAAAATACCTGCTCCCATGTCTAGTTCTAGAAATATCTAATTTGTGCCTAAAACCCATACCAAGTCAAGCAAGCTGATTGGTCTGTTAACCCATAATTTGCATACTCATTTTAGATGCCCTACATTTGTATAAGGTCAATATCAAGTACATGAGTATGACTTCTAAATAGTTAATGATGCTATTAGTCAAGAGAACTGAGGTGAGTCAGATGATTCCATGCCAAAGTTCACACCTGATCAGTTCACTTGTTGAGCAATACTTAACAGAAAGTTAATATTAAGTACAAAGGTTTTCTGTGGTTAAACTGGATGTACCAACTTATATGTATAACTGTTGTTGTGTCTGTCTGTCAATCCATCTGTTGCTGAAATGTATCCCTCCTAATTTTCAATGACCAATGTACTAAAATAGTTTTTTAAATCATCTGTATTGTGCGGTTTCAACTAAGGCTTTATTTTGACATACTACTTGTAGATAATGAACTTGGCAGGACAAATGACTGTTTTAGCAAATGCTGTCAGTTAGCTTTACAAAAATGTAATAATTTTAAATTAGATACAATAGATACATAAATCAGTGATCACATAGATACTAACATTATTTTGCTGTATATAATATGTACCTATTTCATTTTCATATTGTAAACATGCATTATAAGAGCTAAGATACTTGAAGCATAGCCTACACAGCTGCATCTGTATAGGCTGAAAGCAATGCCTACCATAGTATTGTGAATATGGTAGAAAGATGAACTAAAAGTGTGAGATTATGCATGCATGTACAATTATTGGCTTACTTGCAGCAGAGCGGCATGCATGCTCTTCTGTTCTTTGGTATATTTTACTGTTTCCCAGTTTCACAATAACACACACTGGGCATTAACCCCATGCTTGTGAGATATCATTACTAGTTTTTACTTTCAGACAAACAGATTTGGTTCCATTTAACAAAAAATACCTACAATCAAACTATAGGCAATTCTTCCTACCTAAATAAATAGCAAATGTGTGATATTAAAATAACCTCATGGCTCATGTGATATTCATTTTTAACACCTAGATATTTAAAAATCGAACATTATGTTCTTTTTTTAAACACATTTTCAGACATTTCTCCTCAAGTCATTTGGGTATTTTCAAACACAAATCTGATTTGGGATTATTCATCTAAAATCGAACCGGAATTATAGAGACTGATTGTTCCAACAGGATACTGCAACCAATAACTCTAATATCATGCATGAATGTAGATATTTGATAACATTCCAACTTTCTTATCACTATGAATCATGTTGCGTTTTGTTCTTTTTTTAGACAGTCAAATTCAGGAATTTTACTATGCCAAAATTAAAAAAAGTTTTTTTTAAATCATTAATTCCTAGATATGATGAAAAAAAGACATTTTTTACAGCATGTTCACAAAATAGTAATGATACCATCATCATCATCTGCCTAGCCTTCCCAACTATTTTTGGGGTCAGCTTCCAGTCTAACCGGAGGCAGCTGAATAACAGTATTTTATATGGCTTACTGCCTATCTGACATGAAAATAATAAATTCAATTTTTGGTTGATAACAGAATTAAAACAATAATAAAGCAATAATAGTGTCACTTATGTAAAAAAAGGTTAGGTAGGTCACTTAGGTAAGGTTTAAAAAAAGGATAAGCACTTTTCATAAAATGTGTCATGGGTGCCTTGACCCGCTAATGATTTTTTTTTATTTTTACGTTTTCTATACTGATAGGTTCAGAAAATTAGGTCTTTTTTAAATAACTATAATTAAACACTACATTCCTCATAATCAAAACTTATTTTTTTCAATTAAATCTGTGTAATAATTAATTTTAATTTAGGTGTCCATTAATGCAATTTATGTGGTATGTTTATGCAAAGTCTATAAAGATTTGCAGTTTAAAAAGACCAGCACAGTTGTTATGTCTAAAATTAAAACCAACACTAACTTTTTTATGAGATCATACATTTTGCATAAAATTAAATCCCTAACTATTCTAGCCTAGTTCGGCAAAGTCTAGCAAAAGTAAAATATGGACAAATACCTGTTATTGTTAATTATCATCACTTGGGTTTTTATTACTTTTCTACAGTTTATATACCCTTTTACTAGGTAAAGTAAGAATTTGTGAGATGTCAACATAGTAAATGGTGATGGATACATTAATTTAATTTCAATCTATACTACTAAAATAAATCATAATTTTGCCTTCTTTTATGCAATAAAAAAAAAAACAAAAAGTTGTATGTATTTTATCAAACTTAAACATATCTGGTATGAAATATATATCCCCTGAAGGGGTAGGCCCAATATTTCACACCAGATAATATTATATACATGTGTGGTTATTATGTTTATGTTATCTATCTAAAACAAATAATAAGGGGCTTACCAGTTAAGTCGTGAAGAATATTTTGATTCCTTATTTGGCACCCCTGCGTAAAAGACTAGAATGGAAACATTTATTATATCGTTAAAAACTCATATTTTCTTTTTTAAATTAATGATAAAAATATTCATGTGAGTAGGTAATCCAATTTTTTTATATATTTATTTGAAGAAATGCTATTATTTACTTTGTCTTTAAAATATTGCGTTGATTGATTTGCTTCTAAATGCAATGCCTAGTACGATCACAAAAGGCTATTGTTAGTTTATGTTCTACTGAAATAACCTGTTACATGCCTATTGTTTACCTACCAATTTGGTTTAAATTACTATTTTAAATGTGGGCATTGTAGTATCTTTGCATAATCTAGGATCTTTTAAAATATCTGCTGTTTTACCTGGGACACCATAGGTACGTAACCTATGGTGTTCAAAACTGAAATGACCTGATACTTACCTACCAATTTTGAAATAAATTACAATTTAAGAAGTGTGCATTCACATTAATCACATAGTTTAAAAATACCTATCTTTTTAAAACTAGGTATGGAAAATGGTATGTTTAGGGGAAACGTGACCAGTTAATGTCAAACACAATGTTATCATATTCTTACCAACAAATAAAGGTAGGTACTAAATCACAGAATTTGGCATCCTGGAGGTAAATTATATAAGATGAGGAAAACCTAAACAAAATTCCAGATCATTGTTTCGCTGTCATTCTAAGAAATAGAATATGAAAAAAGATATGATAGGTTAGGTAGTCTAGTAAAGCTCTCTGTGAAGGTGCTCGTTCGGTACAGCACTACCACCATACCTATTTCAACCGCCAAGCAGCGTTGCTGTGTTCCGGTCTGAAGGGTATGGTTACCGGTGTAGCCACTTGGGATATGTCAGCCCTGTCTCTAGGATGGCAACGTATCCTCGAAGTGACAAGGCGACGGTAACTTCTTAACATAAAGGTGGGACGAAACGAAGGTCGGTTTGTTTGCCATCCAATATATTCAAGCCTAGGTCTCATGACAAGAAATCTGATGAGATCACTTTACAACCGTTCACATGTAACACGCTGATGGGAACCGGGCCTTGCTATATTTATTTTATACGTTGAAGTAGACATCTTAATTGCATTACCATTTTTGACAACAATTCCCACTAAAGTTGAAACTACCTATCACAAAGACAAAAAGACCATGTCGTTATTATGACGTGCTGTGACAGGTCAATTTTAGGGTGATAAAGAAATTACGAGGTCGACTATACAAGCATACAGCAAACATGCTCAAATTATTCAGCCTAAAAATGCAGGTTAGATGGTTGGGTCCAAAACGTTCTATATAATTTCCAACAGTTAAGGTTGGTAGGTATAAATCCTCCCTTTTGCACAGATGGGATACTCGTTTAAATAAAAAGCGACTCTTGCTACGACACAATAAAGTGCAATTCAGGTCGCGCAGCGCTATTACCTACAGTTATATTCACCTAGAAGTTGCCTCTCTTTCTATCGCGTAGCTCTTATAAATCTTCTGACTACGTTACGCCCACTGATTCGACAATTCGAGCCCGCCGCGTACCTACTTGTGGCTTCATACCTAAATTTCGGAGTGTCCCATCGGTAATCGTCTATGCCTTTTGTAAAAAAAATACCAGCCAGCAACGCTAGCAGGGCTCTTCGCCCATGGTGCTTACGCCAGACATACAAGCCACTTCTGTGGCTATTTTAATGCTATAACTACATTGTTCTTATTTATAAGCAACGAGCTTAACATCATAATACAATTTCCCACTAATTCCCTAAATAATCCAGAATATTCGTCACGTAAGTACCTACCCATTATAAACCAGGGAGTAAAATAGTCTATC
This sequence comes from Xanthia icteritia, assembly GCA_949128155.2. Classification (NCBI taxonomy): domain Eukaryota; kingdom Metazoa; phylum Arthropoda; class Insecta; order Lepidoptera; family Noctuidae; genus Xanthia; species Xanthia icteritia. Next base: position 8,002,039 of record OX421938.2, on the reverse strand, counting down.
ATCAGGAAAATGGAGAAATGTTCAGTGTTAGGCAGCGGTGGCCGAGCGGGTCGATGGCAACGGAACAAAATTATTACGCCTTTTTCGTGCCCGCAGACTTAAATGGTATTAATTGCCGTAAATTGATTAAAAAGAAAAACTTCTACAAGTCAAAAGAAATTATGTTTTAAATCTCGATGAGTTCGGTTCGGTGTTTCTTATCCGACTACTCTGAGAAGAAAGACCGAAACAAAGTCGGAGGTCACAGTCTCTTAAAGTCCAGACCATAATCTTGGTCAGGCCATGAGACGGTTAGGTTAGGTTAGTAATGACACATGATACTCCCATATTTGTAGCTAAGGTATTGAATGTTCTCTTCAAGTTATCAAACTTGCAATATTAACTTACTTTCTGAAATAAACAACTGCTGAACTGAGCTTTTGGCAGTTTCTTGTGTTCTCCATCATAATCCCAGGGACAGCTACACCATGGGCGGTGTAGTGGTAGCATCAAAGGCATTTTGTCATTTGAGGAAGCTTCGAAAATCTATTGGTCATTGTTGTTATCGGGAGCCTAGGTCCAGCAGTGGACTTCATTCGGCTGAAATGATGATGATGAATAGTGTTGGAGGTCTATAAGTAAAGGCGGTGGAAACCATTCTCCATTAGTTGGGCCGTCAGAACCATTTCCAACCTATTACAAAAATACCTGGTTATTGAACACATACCAACATATTATCTGAATCATTTTTAGCCCTTCACTAAGGTTCCATTGAAAAATTCTAGTTAGCAATGGATCATGAATTCATGATAGAGTGGCATCCACAATATTATTTATTTTTATTGTTGGTAATCATAATATTGCATTGCTCAAATGACTCATTAGTAGGTAGGTACTATAAGTACATAATTATCCTCTTATGCAATTCAAGATAAATAATACAGTTTCACATTAATTAGATCAAGTTTATAAAGAAGTAGCTGCGCTCCGCGGTTTCACCCGCATAAGTCTCGACCCGTGGGAATTTCGGGATAAAAAGTATCCTATGTCCTAACCCAGGTCATGGTCCACCCATGTTCCAAATTTCATCCAAATTGGTTCAGTCGTTTTAACGTGAAAACGTAACAAACAAACAAACTCACTTACGCATTTATAATATTACGTAGTTAGGATTATGTTAAGTTAACAACTGTTACTATCAGCATGAATTCCGGTACAAAGTCCTTAAGATTTCAGCAAGCAGAGACTAAAACAACTATTTTAAACCTAAATGTACTGAACCTGTTAACAAAGTGCAATAGTTTATCTTAGCAGGCGGTAGTGGCAAAGTAGGAAACTAAAACTAAAATTGTGTTTGGCGAATTGTTGAAATCACCTGCCGAGAAATATTGAGAGCTCTAAAATCGGGGCGCGTTATAATTTTCGGGGTCGACTGTGGCCAAACTAGCACGGCGACTGTCATGTGACACCCTTAATTCTGCACGCGATGTACCAACGTGAATAGCCGCTTCGAGTCTTAATAAAATAATCTAATTAGCCACTAAGTCAAATTCTCCAACGAATAGGTAGGTACTATTATCCTCGTAAATTCAAGGAAGCCACAAATGTAATTTTAAATTGAACAATTACCTAAATGCTACATGACTCATTTTGATTCTTGGCCTCCTATCACTGACAGCGATCAGTATTCATTCAGCCCCATTTTGAAGCTAGACAGATTTTCTCATTATTAAAATTAAAGTGCATAACAGTAACTAATTAATTGATAAATCCGGAGTCTAAATATATACTTAAATCTTATTATCCGTTATGGCGGACACAGACTTATCAATCATGTAACGTAATCAGTGGTTATGAAGAACCTACCTACTTTACGCTGCTTAGCATGTACACGATCGCATTGCAATGCTCGGTATAAATCTAATTCTGAACAGTTGTGTTATGATTATGCACATTTTATTGTAAATATTTATTGAACCGTCTATAAAATCATATCATTTAACGAATACGGCCCTCATTATAGGTAGTCTACATGGCCATGATACAATTTTGGTCCTTCAAAAAACCTCCTTCGTAACAACCAAGCGCCCAAGGCAATCTTCTCGCAAAGCCTCTTTGATCGGTCCCTATCTATAAGACTGCATTCTGAAACGAAGATATCTGTAAAAGCCATTTTGATTTATTTATACAGGTTGAGATTTAGATAGGTATCGTACTTCGGGACAAAAACCGAAACTATGACATCAGTGGCCAAGGAACCCATGAGCTCGATTTGTAATTTCGATCTAAAGACCGAAAACGAAGACCATGTCAAGAACTCACCCTCTTTATAAGTTCCCGCTAGTTATTTCATATCTTCATAGCTGGCAGACGTATTGCCACAGTTGTTGCTAAGCAGTTTACTTTTGGAAAATCAATTAAAAATCTACAACCGCATTATCTACCAATCACAATGAATTCTGACTGAATAATCTCTTTCTAAAACCCACGGCAAGAAGAATTCCTGTGAAAAACTCAGTAAGAAAATAAGTATGGTGCAATTAATGTTTTTTTTTTATAATGTCTCAGGTACTGGCGAGTCAGGGAAGTCGACGTTCATCAAGCAGATGAGAATTATCCACGGCTCCGGCTACAGCGATGATGACAAAAGGGGATTCATCAAGCTCGTATACCAGAATATCTTCATGGCGATGCAGAGCATGATTAGGGCCATGGAGCTCCTTACCATCCAATATGGAAATCCGTCCAACAGCGTGAGTATTCTTTTTATAACGTACTTATGTAAGTTTAAATTTTTGCGTAATTGATAATAGTTAAATTGTTTGGATGTTCATTTTATGACAGGAAAGAGTTCATGAGATAGGTACGTATTTAAAATAACGGGAAGAAGGGTCACTCCGCAAAATCATTTAAATAAAAAGCGACTCTTGCTACGAAACAATAAAGTGCAATTCAGGTCGCACAGCGCTAATTACCTACAGTTATATTCCCCTAGAAGCTGTCTCTCTTTCTATCGCGTAACTCTTATATCTTCTGACTACGTTACGCCCACTGAGTTCGACAAGTCGAGCCCGCCGCGTACCTACTTGTAGATTCATACCTAAAATTCGGAGTGACCCATCTATATTCATCTGTGGTGCCAGGTTGAATGATTGCTGGGAAACTATTAATGTCCCAAGCATTTGCTTTTTCGTAAAAGTAAATTTCCACTTTTACAAAAATCGGTGGTTAGTCGGTCAATGGTTTCATAATATAAACTGAAATAAGCTATCCGATGACTATGTGCAACAGTAGACATTACATATTATTAACTACAAATAAATGATTGTACATCGACGAACTTCAGCCACTGCAAGTAATGCATCAATTTATTAACAGTCCCGTTTGTCCTGATGACAAACCACACATGGGTATTTACAATGATGACAGTGAAGCGATAGCTTTTACAAATACAAACGACATTCCATACTGAAATAAAATCGTAAAATTCCAGGAGTCGGCGGATTTGATATCATCGATCGACTTTGAGAGTGTGACAACGTTCGAGAGTCCCTATGTTGAAGCCATCAAGGCTTTGTGGGCCGACGCAGGCATCCAGGAGTGCTATGATCGCAGGCGAGAATACCAACTCACCGACTCCGCCAAATAGTAAGTTGTGTTATAAAACCTAAGTAGAACTTAACAATCATAAAATACTGTCTATTATGTCATCTATAAAAAATGTTTACATTCTGGAATTATGATCAGTGATTGAATACCGTATTCATTGGTATTGTATCCTACAATAATGGCATCACAATGATTAATCATATGTAGGCAATTATCATTTCAAATTAAATATAATTTCCTATAAAGCCAGTAACACATTGACTCATCGCTTTATCTGCAAATCCTGGTTACAGGAAACTCTATGATGGTCGGGAATATCGAATAAAACCGCGAAAGATTGCTGTTTCTGTATAACATGATGTCATAATCCAAATTAGCAATAATTCAATAAGCTGAGTGGTTCAGAACGTTCACCTTACGCTATTGTGTCTCTGTTGCCTAGTTTCTTGGGAATACTTAGAAACACGAGTCATTCTTGGTAATAAAAGTAATAAGGCGTTAATGCTTGTAAGAAATAGCCAGTTGTTGTACCAGAATACAGTGACAGCAAGGGTAAAAAAGGGGTAGGAAAACAAAAAATCCAAGACATGTGACATCCACCAACTGGGCCCGCATGCTGGATTATGGTCCAATCCGTTTAACGGAAAGACCTGTGTCCCAGCAGTACATTATAGGCTGAATATGCTAAGCGTTCAAAGTAACAAAGTATATTTGTGTACTGACATCATTTTCATCTTCAGTTGCTTATGAAGATGTCCAAAGAGTAATACTTTGGGTTTATCTTTTACTCTTTACAACAGAAAAGTAAATATGCTGGTATGAAATGTGCAATTCTACGCGATCACGAAGTTCATCAAAATCGGTTCTACAGTGTCGCCGTAAAGTCATAACAATTACACTATTTAATTGCATTTAATAAAGATCAAAATTATTTCATTGGTATACCTTAAAATGTATGTTAAATTGAACCCACACTGAGAAAAGATATTTCTATAGCTACTTGCAGGAGATTGACCGCGTGGCGGCACCAAATTACTTACCAACCGAACAGGACATACTACGCGTAAGAGTCCCAACAACGGGCATTATAGAATACCCATTTGACCTGGAAGAAATACGATTTAGGTAAAACTTGAACATGTTGGGCTGTGCATGTCTCGCTTTAACGGTGCATGGTAACATGGGACTTTACTGTAATGTCTCCATACTCTATTTCATTCTGCAACTTTATTATTTAGTGTATGTGTGTAACAGGGTATCTATGTGCATGTGTCTGCGTACTGGCTGTTAGCGCTGCATGATCTATATTTCAGCTATTTAAGTGATTTGGCGAGAATCGAGAAAGACGATTACCTCCCCACCGAGCAGGATATCCTGCGAGCACGTCAGCCGACCACCGGTATCCTTGAATACCCTTTCGATCTTGACGGGATCGTGTTTAGGTATGTTCAAAACCACGGGATTGTTTGGTGCAATTGAAGAACGCTAGTAGTATCCCGAGAGCTATTTCCCCTTGACGTAATAGTGTGAAAATGTACAATGTACATTCCATATTAACGCTATGAAATAATGAGTATTGTTTACCTTAGTAACAAACATAAATCCAAAAAACTGTATTGTTTGAAGTTCTTCCCTTTAATTAAAGCTCAAGGTGTGGTTTTGATATACTAATTGACGATCGGCCCTGCTGTTTATATTTGCTTGTTGATTATGCTTGAACAAAAACTGCCAAAATGTTGAGACGCACTATTTTTTACTTCTTGGTGTGTTATGTCATTAATTAATGCTTTTGAGAGCACACTGCTTCGCTTATTGCTAGGTTTGGGTACAACATACATTTGAAGGATGATATTTATCTTGGAAAAAACGAAGTTGTTTATCATCTTTCTTCATTATTTTGTGGCAGAAACATGGTGGTGAAGTTACAATCCTCAATTAAAGATAACTTCAAAGCTAATTTGCACGTGATGATAACAGGGGAACATTAATATCTGTAATGATTATGGGCTATTTTGAACAATTGCTGAACCGCAAAACATTAGCAAATTAAGATAAAGAACTTGTTGCTAATATCGATTATCATTATGTATTTTTTTCTGTAATATTTTTAGAAAGGCACTTATAATTTTGGGCTATACTTCTGGCCCTATAAAACGAAACGAGCAATAATCATTACAAAAATTTGTGAATTCTATAAAATGTTATGTCTAATTGAGTGGTACTTGTCGCCATTGTTGTGCCACCAACAATCAGAATTATGTTGTTCGTCTACATTACCATTTAGCACAAAAAAGACCATTTTTTTAGTAAATTTTAACGCCGTTTTAAGCCTGATATCACGATACTTATCAAAATTTCAAAACACATCTCCTTTATCATTAATGTTGCAATTTAAAAAGGTGGATTTAGGATATGGGCTTAAGAGCGTGCATTCTGAAAATGGGCAACGTCGCAAATAGCCGCCAAATATATACCTGTTTTGATTAATTTGGCAATATTTACTGTATGGAAATATGAAATATCGCGTTAATAATGAACGGCAATTAAAAAGGCATTTGGAAAAATACTACCTAAATACTTTTTTTACATCTAAAACTAAATATACAGTGTTACGATATTAATTATTGCATTTCATAATCAATATTTTAATTCACTAGTTAGCCATATTTCATATTTCTATACAATAATATTGCCGAATTAATCAAAACACGTAAATATTTGACAGCTATTCGCGACGTTGCCAACTTACGGAATTAACGCTCTTAAATTCATTCTCCATAAAAGTTTCAGCTATACTATAATATTTTTGCACTTTTTTGAACTTATGTTTTTTTGTTGTGGCCTTAAATTTTCTTTCATTCATAGCACTAAATCATCTAAACATTAAATTCTAGCATGTTTGGCGTGGCGAAGATGCCAGTTTTGATTAGGTCAGAAACATTCTTAGCACTTTCACTGCTAATCTATCTATGAACTTATCAACATTGCTATTTACTATTGCTTGTCATAACATTCAAATTATCTGTAATAATACCCTTAATTTTAACACTATCGTCCTTCTGCGTGATTCGTGAGTTTATTATTCATTCAATTTATAATATTTCATTCATTTTAAAAGTAGAAGTAAAAAGATGTGGCCGATTAGGCTTGTAACAATTCCGCCCCAAGCCCGCACTTCGTAGCATTTTGCCGCGCGAGGCAATCAGGACCCGCGTGAGCGGCCATTTTGAAAAAAGAAGGTAATAATAATTACGTAAACCACGAATAGCAGAGGAGCACCATAATAATCTTTGTTGTAACCCTATCCTGCACTTAGTCTTAATAACAAGTTTTTTTATTCCGGCTTGTCTGATTATCCATGTTGTATTATTATTAATTAATTTTGTAAATCTCATACAGAATGGTCGACGTCGGCGGACAAAGATCCGAGCGAAGGAAGTGGATTCATTGTTTCGAAAATGTGACCTCAATCATATTCTTAGTAGCTCTTAGTGAATATGATCAAATTTTGTTCGAATCGGAAAACGAGGTGAGTCACATAACATCTATCTATATTTTCATACACAGTAAACCTAAGACTCCTTTTCCTAGTAGAACTCTTTCTAAGTTTATATTGGACACAACGTCAGTAAAGAAAAACATCTGGAGGAAACCTGGACTTAAGTAACTAGCTTTTGCGCGTGGAGGTCGAAAATATCTCACGGAAACGTACTACCGGGATAAAAAGTATCCTATGTGTTAATCCAGATTATAAACTATCTGTGTGTCATATTTTATCCAAATCCGTTCAGCCGTTTTTGCGTGATAGTCATATATGCGTAACATCCAAATATTCAAACATACAAACGTTCACATTATTTTATATTATTTGTAATAAGTCTGAATTTTCCTGAGCAACTGTAGTGATCAATGCTCATGCCTTCTCTGTATGAGAAGAGGCCTTTGCCCTGCGGTGGGACAATAATAGGCTGGTATTATTATTTATAGAGCACTTTATCATGGAGCTTGTTCGGAGAAGAACTACTTCTGCCGCGAAGTCTCGTTGCTATGTTCCAATTTGAAGGTCAAAATCAAAAGTCATTAATTTTAATTAGACTGAGAATCAGCACTCAAAATGACATAAGACAGGTATCGGTGTCATTAGGCACAAGAGACATTTTAGCCTTGTCTCTGGGATAGCAACGTACCTGCGATACCTGTGGTTTTGCAGATGTCGATGTAGTAGTTAACTAGCTGCCCTGACAAACATTGTCCCGACCAAATTTCAATAATTCATACCAAATTTCCATAGAAAATGCAAAAACTTTCCCGGCAAATTTTAAAAATTTTCTTTCCTCAATAACATGATTAGGAATATTATGAACATTTTAAAACAATAAATAGCCAAATCGGTCCAGCAGTTTTCTAGTTGTGCGCTTACCAACGAACATCATTTCATTTTTATTATAAAAGTTGCTACGCCCCGCGGTTTCACCCGCATAAGTCTCGATCCCGTGGGAATATCGGTATAAAAGTATCCTATGTCCTAACCCAAGTCATGGTCTACCCAAGTGCCAAATTTCATCCAAATCCGTTCAGCCGCTTTAGCGTGAAAGCGTAACAAACAAACAAACATTAAAAAAATCAATTCTTTTCTCATAATATTACGTTTAGATTCAAATTATAAATTAATATGTTTGCAAAATCTGTGTCACATTCAGTACAGTTCAAGTACTAAGCTGTAAGTACTTAATCTACTCATCCATATTATATTTGGAATTCTACATGAAACAACGTACAAGTTTCCTCTCCCGGCTAGCATTGCCCATACGTGTGGGGTAATCCCAACAGCTACCAGAACATTCCGTCCTCTGTAAGAAAGTATTTATATCCAGACAAAGTTTTGTTTTGTATGAGGTCATATAAAACTTTGTATTACGTTTGAAAGTATTTCTGACGTATTGTTTACCTAGCTTTCTTCTTTAATTCAACTGGAGTTTCCATATACACTGTATTTGTATTGTTGTAGGGATTTTCAATAACTGTGGTTTGAATTCAATCCGATCTTGAATTAAGTATTGATCTACTATGCGCGGGTACTCAACCCGCGTTGTGGCGTAATTTGGGAGAGTTCTTTGTCTAGCAGTAGACTTCGATAGACTGCGTTGATTGATTAATGGAGCGCCATCGTGACCTCTTGACCAGACTAAACACACGTAATTTTAATCAGCTAGCTAAGTACAGAACGAACATTGGGAGGTTCTGTTTGAATCAGGCTCCAATAGTTATGAAGTCTCTTGTGTTAGGCAGATTTCATTGCTGTGTAGGCTCCGAAAAGTACAAAATACGATGCAATTATTTCTTTTTCCGAATGCAATATTGTTAATAAAAAAGCATTTTTTAATATAAAAGCAGACTTTCCATTTAAAGATTATTCACTGTGTGTATTTGCCCTTGCGACAATGTGACATACGCCCTTTGAAATACCTCAGAATAAACCCGTGCATGCAGTTGACCCATCCATACCAATATTGTGCTGTGTTCGCGTACTATAAATCAGCTTCAGTTACTACATTATTTAATTTCTCCTTTACAGAATCGAATGGAGGAGTCGAAGGCGTTGTTCAAGACGATTATCACGTATCCATGGTTCCAGCATTCATCTGTTATTCTCTTCCTCAACAAGAAGGATTTGCTCGAGGAGAAGATCATGTATTCACATCTTGTCGACTACTTCCCTGAATACGACGGTATGTACTCGGCTTTATATTTTATGGTTTTAGGTTTAATTTTTTTTTTATCAAAAGACCAATCCAAAGGTTGACTCTCCTTCATAAACTTGAATAAGAAGAATTGCAATTTACGACTTGACGATTTGACGACTAGCTCCCGCCAGCGGCTTCGCCCGCGTGATATCTTTTAAATAGCCTATGTTACTCAGTGATACTATAGCATTCTACTATTGAAAATATTTTTTTAAATCGATCCAGTAATTTTGAGTTGATTAATACAAACAAACATACAAAAATCAAATCTTTTCTCTTTATAATATTAGTTTAGATAAGGATAGGCAGAACTAATTACTGTACTGTAATTTTGTATGACCAGAATTAATTTCAATATATGTAAGAAAGTTTATTTACAGAAATATCAAATTTTCCTTGCTCTTAGTGAGAATGGAGTCTTCTGTTTATTTATGTAATCGCCATGTCTATGAAAGTGGCAGTGAGGTAATATATTTGACAGCAAATACATAATGTGTAAGATTATCACATTTCGTTAGTTGATAATAATATACACGTAGATACCCAATTAGTAAATATTATCTATTTATTATCCTGATTCATTCTTGAAATCGCTTTATTTTATAAATGATGGTTTACGATACCCGATTTATGATATTTGAGCACTTCTAATCAGATTAATTTATGCGCTGAATCAAGATATCCATTTCACGAACTCCACTTGAAGGACTATCTTGGAGTTAAAATGATAAAACAAAAGTATCTGAGATAATTTACATGAGACTTGAAGTAACCTGACATTTACTTAAATTATGATAGATGTCACGCCGTTATTCTCTCAGAGCTGTGAAAAATATTGAAACCGGAGAAATTGCATACTTTTGGGAATCTCCTTAAAGGACACTGTTTATACACACAATTGAAATCACAAGTCAAAAACATAAATTATAATAAAGTTAAACTATACCATCACTGCCTCTCAACTGAATACATAAAAATAACAATTTCCTCAACAACTAGGTCCAAAGCTGGATCCTGTACCAGCATTAGATTACATTCTCCAAAAATATCTGAAAGAAAATCCGGATCCTGAAAGATCGTGCTACTCTCACTTCACCACTGCCACAGGTTGACAAACATATCCTGTGTGGTATATAACGCTAGATTGCGCTCGACTTTGCTAGAGTTGGCTAGGCACCCGTGTGATAAGCTAGAAATAAAGTAATCTTCATTGGTACATGATGTAGAAAGTGTACATTGACAGAATATTCAAGAAACACATATTTTGGAAAATCGTTTCTGAAATAATAACAGGATATTGATGTCTTGGCAAGTGGGCAAGTGACCTACGTTTGACGTTTTGATTGGTTTGCACTCGAATTGTCAGCCAATCAAAACATTAGACGCAATTCTAAGGACATTGCTCGTATATATTATATATTTTCGCGCCTTTCAAAGCTTAACATAGTCCAACCAATGAAGATTACTTCGCTATGTGTTTGTAAAACCGTAGTGCTAGATATGTGTATGTTGTCCCGAGCGCAGGTCCGCAACGCGATGCCAATACAGCGCGCGAGTTTATACTGCGAATGTTTGTGGACCTCAACCCGGACGCGGAGAAGATTATCTATTCTCACTTTACTTGTGCGACAGGTTAGTACACGTTTTTTTAATTTTATTTTAATATACAAAAACCTAGGGGCAATTCCTTTCGGCCATTTGCATTCTAATCTTAGTCTCAATCTGTTAAAAAAATCTCTAATTTGCCAATTTTTTTTTACAAGTTTTTAACATTGAGCTGAGATGAGATTGCGACTTGTTTTTGATCTTTTTTTTTAGTACGATTAATGAAATTCTGGTTTTATCACAGTGTAGCTTTATACAGTGGTCCATCGCCTTTAAAGTTATCAAAGTATTGTCGAATTGATACAGATACTAAATTAAAACGGTCGCAATTCTGTCGGTTTGTGACTGGTCTTGAAATTGATATTTGCAGCCCTTAGTTTAGGCCATAAGTGTGTAGTTTTAAACTGAGTTTTTTTTTTCCTTACTAATATCTTGGTGATGGTTGACTGCGGAGTTATGCTGTGATATGACTATAAAATCTGAATTGAATTTGAATCAAAGTCGGCTGGATCTCCTATGTAAGCTGAGAAACTAGTAACAAACGATGTCTGAATATAGATTTAATTTCTTCATTCAAAAGCAATTTGCTTGCATATATTTTCAAAATAGATCAACTCTTCCTAATGTGTTGATATGGGGAAACTTATGCTTGGTCATAATGAATTTAGCTTACTTAGATTCCCGTTCACGTTTGAAGCCCGAATGACAAATTTTACCAAGTTAATTTTTCACTGTGATATACATCAATACATATACAATCCCACGCTAATGGGAACCTCAGTTTATCGCATAGTAACAGACAAGAGAAATTTCTGATTTGTCACAGTCATTTCTGTTTGGTCATTGTAATGTGAACAATCAGGTAAGTACTACTAACATAAATCTGTTTAGGTATCTCCTGAGTGAGTCAACACCTTTATGTATAATGTAATTGGTTTCAAAGTTTCTGCACTTAATAAAATATAGGGAAACACAATTATCCTTGAATTTCATGGTAATGAAATTGGTTCGCTTTGTTGCTGTGGCAACAAATCTAAACATGTTTGAAGTCGTTTTCTCTCGGATTTTAAGGTAAACTGTAGTCTTTCAGCTATTTTATTTTTGTGATATTGCTACTTCTAGTGTTCACTTGGCCAGGCTAATTAATTTGTTTTGTTAAAACACTGTGTTAATCAATTACCAGTATATTTACTATTTATTTACACCTATATTGAGCATGTGTGTTATTTTATTTTGTAAGGGCAAACAAACAGTAGTATATTAAGTAAACGTAACTAGTCAAGGCAAAATTAATTATATGAACAAAATAAACTAAAAATAACAAAACAAAACTAGTTTGTGTATGTTTATGTATCATATATAATGCTTGTTGTGTTGCTTATTTATTTGTGTGTGATTAGTAATTATGTATGGCAAAGCTTATCGAGTAGTTTATTGTTTGTTTATCTGATATTTAACTTGTTTTACATGAGTAAATTAATTTTACAATTTAGAGCACGTTTTGTGATAAAAAAAACCTAGTTCAGGCAAACTAATAGAATCTAGGCACATATTTAAATAAAACGACGATCTTAGCCTGTTGTAATTCCTTGATGTCACACTTAAATGTCCACCATCTTTGTCTTTAGCATCAGCTGTGCCATCTTGTATGTTTTTTGCAAATAATTATTATACTAAGCAAATCTTTACAAGTTAATATTGAAGTGAAAACTTCTTTAGCGGCGTTGTGCATTTTTTTGTGATGGGTAAAAAATGTTAAACTCGCGCCAAGACACGTGACCTGATCGAAAATTCGTGAGACGTATAAAAATAAAAGACCATCACTTCACTTTTATTATGGGTGGATGTTGATTTTTCTGAGAGATAAACTTTTTAATGTAAAATAATTGTAATAGTTCTGAAATGTTAAATTTTTAATGTAATATAAATTGTCATGTTTGTGTACGATAGCGCAATAAATGAATATTGTATTTTACCACATAATAAAAATAAAATTCATTTAATTCAGACAATTTTTGTCCATATTTTGTTAGTACCTATTACACGGATGTAGTAGTAGATAAATGATAGTACTTTAATACTGATAATTAAAGCAATTCGTGCAAAATTATTCCCTAACCATTCCAAAATATCAAAAATGCACAACGTTAATATTCAAGTTTTCACTTCTGCCGGCACTCCAGGAGTGCAACCCGTTGATTTTTTAATTTTTTTATTATTATTTTGAATGCCTATTAGCGATCATATTTTTATTTTTGGTTTACTTTGCGCAACTTACACTTTTTTTATTTTGTTTATTTCGCATGCTGCCTTGGATGTTTTTAAAGACACCGAAAACATTAAGCTTGTATTCTGCGCTGTGAAGGATACTATCATGCAGTCAGCCCTAAAGGAATTTAATCTGGCATGAATTATAACTGCCATCATCATTTTACATATATACGCTGTTGAATAATTAAACATTTATTTTTAATACTAACCTGCATGTTTTATTATTTTATCCTCGGTTTTATTAGCGCCTTTGTGGGTTTGATTGTTGAAAATGTTATATTTTTTATTTAATGATTACTTTATTACTTATTTATTGCATTATTTCACTTATATTCTTAGATATACGCATTCTTATACGCGAAAAACATGCCGCCTTTGCAATTTCTGGTAATTGATCAATAACTTAAAAAAAAACTATAAATAAATATAATTTAGTTTTGTATTATAAAGACAAATATTAAAAATAAAAAAATGTGCAAATATTATGCATGCATGCAGACATTCCTGAAAAGCATATGTATTTTAATTCTATTTACGTTACGCGATAAACTAACCCGTTGTAGCAATGACATAATTAATTATAAATAGTTATGTTTCTATGTATGAAGTAAAGATTTCTATATATGGGTAATTATATGTATTTAGATACTAACGCGGGCACAAATGTTGATTGACCTTCTGTTGTTCGCTTTTTACCTCATCTTAGGGTTAATCAAAACATAAGCCACATTGTAGCCAATAATATCAAAATGAAGTACTAATACGGCCGAAGATCATGTACTATCCAAGAACTTCATATCTAAGCATTTTGAAAACAAAATCCCGTGAACACGATGACCACATCTGTTACCGCCCCGGTTCTATAGCGGCCAAGCGCTGCAAGCAGAAATAGTCCTTACGGTGTATAAATATGAACTTCTTCGATGGTACATCAGATTCCTCACAGAATAGGAAAAAAGTGCAGTCATTTTGAAACCCAGAACTATCTTCAATTTAAGTTTCACGGAGACCTGATGCATGATAGCAAGTAAGAAATGATAAGTATAATCATTTAGTCATATAAAACAATAAGTTGACTTAATTAAAAACTTTCAATAATGTTTCTAATTCCAGACACTGAGAACATCCGGTTTGTGTTTGCCGCAGTCAAAGATACAATCCTACAATCCAACCTAAAGGAGTACAACCTCGTCTAAGCGAACCCAACAAGGTCACTGATAAAAATCTGTGATGTGTGTAAAACACATAATTTAAAGATCATCACTTCACCTCAGAATGTGTATGTAAATTCGCGAACTGAGACCAGATGGACGAACTAATTTCAACTTAAAATGTTTAAAGAAAATAAGGATAGATTGTAAGTCATTTAACCCAAATATAGTTGGGAGTGCGGCGATGCGGGTCCTCGCCAACCGCATTCCCTCCGACAACATTCGTTCTCGATCCGAACGGATCGTCTCACGACGCGTCAGGTTTTTTGACATGTTTCTTTATGAAGTTATTCACAATTTATGTATGTGTCTGTATTGGTGAATATTAAATTGTGCATTTTAAAAGTTATGGTAAGTCTTGGCCTTACCATGAGCTGCTTTTAGTCATTGTTTTAGGGTTTTTTTTTTTGTAAAGTTTGTTGCCATAATATCTTTCTACATTAGTATACATTTTATTATGTCCAGACGGATGGATTTGAACAAACTAGTCCAATGAAACGCGTGTTTAGTATCATCCTCGTGGGTCGAGACGGGACTTCCTACTAAGGTATTGATCGGGATGCTTCTGTTACTATTACGTATTTATTTTAGCTGTGGTAAGTTGTCTGGTAAAGCCGATCGACCCAGAGAAGCGCGTGTCGGGCGTTCGCCTTGCCGGCACTCTCTCTACCTACCGATTATATTCACTAGACGTAACTATAAATCGGTACCCTATTTTCTGTTAAATTGAAAGATTATAACTTTATTACTGTATTTAATATTTCGTTACTTTTGTACATTGGAATTTTTGTTACTTGAATATATGTTAATATTTAAGCTGTTTATATTTAAATATGGTGTTTTTCTACACGAATTGACTTCACGCAAAATGTTTTATGTTAACTGTAGGCTTTGTGTACGCTGTGGTCTGGTGTATTTGGTTTCTTCCTAACGTTATCCGTGTACAATATTCATTAATAAACAGTATAAAGTATAGGAATTACTATGTTAGTTGTTTAAGGAATTTTTGAATGCATTTGATATAAACTTTTTTTACTAGAGAAACCCTCGGATTAATAAAGCGAAACGTGGAATGTAAAAACCGAAACCCGAAGTTTTTTGCACGAACGCTTTTACCAGTATGTAAAATATTGTACATTTGGTATAAATGAGCCGTGTGAATTGAGCTGACAGTTCAGTGCCAAGTTTTGCTATTGGCATACATACTTTTTATCGTAACGTAAAGCACAAAATATATACCATTTTATAATTGTTTTCCATATTTTAGAATATTTTATTGTACCATGCTTAATTAAGAGTGTTGCTTCGTGTTATTATTTAGTTTTATTAATGTATATGAAACAAAGTTTCGTTTTGAAGATATATAATTATTTGTATTATTTGTTGTTGTGTCTTAATTTCTCTTCTATTATTCAAGTTTCTATATGGACCGCTAGCACAAGTGACACTGTCAATAGCAAAACTCCATGCTTTAATTAAGATACAGGTGTCTGATGCTCAAAGTAATGTGACGTGAAACTTAGCGCACAATATTGGAAAAAATTCTATTCGATGTTGACCCACTGAAGTGCAATCTGTGTATGCCGTGTACATAGAAACTATTTTTCTTTTGTGCATTTGTACAGCAATATTGTGAATTAGTTTGGAACCCGACGCGGTTTTGTTCATACTGCGCGACGAAACGGCACCGCAGTGTAAACAAATTGTCATGTACACGAATACTTCCAAATGTACCAAACTGTCGTATTAACACGACGCCATCGATGCTCGTCTTCCTATCCGCGTACCTATGTACATAATTACATTTTGATATGTTCGAATGTAACATTAACGATAATAGATACGATTGTATGCTATTACTGGTTCACATTGACATTCAATGCATGAGCTTGAATTTATATTTATTTGCAGTAGTCCCAAAACAAAACAAAGCACAATGAAATGTTCCATTGGTGATTAGTTACATATAAGACGAGCGTCGAGCGGTCGGTACTGCCGTCGTCCGAGCTGTAAGTACCGCCACTTCGTAATCTTCCTTACGAATGGACTGAATATCGTGTACCGGTGTGTGGTTCTTACTTATGTTTCTACAGTTGGGCTACACAAAATATTGCTAAACTATATTATAGTCTAACGTTGCTTTACCTTTTGCGTGAGATTGTGAGAATTTTAGCTTAAGTTCCGACTGAAGATGGATGCCTGAATGAAATATTGTAAATTATAATTTCTCATAAAATATAATTTTTTTCAGCTATACGAGTAGTTTTATTTACTCACTCCTAACTTTTATTCTAACTGCACCTTTTTTATTATTTTTTTTGGTTGGGAAGTTACCAACCCTTCTGGGCGGAGCGGGAGGTGTCAGACTCTTACTGACTAAAACCCACCCGTGTTCCTTCAGTTGCCTGTACGTTGCCAGGGGCCACGGTATCCCTTTCGGACTTTCCCGCAACCCCGGCAGGGATCGGTCCTAACGGGCCCCTTCAGTTCTGCTGACAACTCTTTGAGGCGCGCGTTATTCTAACTGTACCTTAATTATGTTTGTGTCGTTCACAGTCTGCACGCAAATGTATTCTCATTGGCGTGATTGACCAGTGATGTTAGTAGAATGTCATTATAAAACTATTATTAAACAATAGATAAATTGCCATTGATATAAATCTACTAGCTTTTGACTGCGACCTCGCTCCAGTGGATGTCGGAAAATGTCCCACGGCAACGTACTACCGGGATTAAAAGTACCCAATGTGTTAATCCAGGTTATAAACTATATGTGTGCCAAATTTCATCCAATTAGAACACAAAAGCTGCTGTTGCGACTTAACTATGATAGATAGTCGATATATCCCTCACGGACTTTTTTGGAGGTAATAATGAGTACTTTAATCATGTAGTACATAATTTTTATGTCTCATCAATAGTTTTCTCAGCGCACGCCAAATAATGAATTTTATAGGCAACATTTTGCTACTTTGGGTTACATTATTGCAATATTCTTAAGGATCTCAACTTTATATGAAAAAAAAAAAAGATTTGCCTATGTTACTTCCTACTAATAAATTATAGCCTATGTTACTTCCAGATAATTTAACTTTCTATTGGTAAAAAAATTATTAAAATCGGTCCAGTAGTTTCGGAGCTTATTCGGTACAAACAAACAAACAAAAAAATCTTTCCTCTTCATAATTAGTATAGATTTAGATTACGTGCCATGTCCATGTCCGACGTTGATTACGTTGACACATAAATGCCGAACCAAATGTGTTTACTGTCATTTAACAGTAACAGTTAACAAACATGGAGATAAGTGAGCTAAGTCATAGTTTTTATGCGAATGCCTCAACCGGCAGTGATTTAGGCGATATGGCTGCTAAGGTTGCAATGCAAAATTTTGATTTACGCTACACAACATTACTGTTTTTCAGTTCTACCTTTTGCTACGGTGTCGAAGTATTTTTACGTTTATATCCTTATAATATAGTGGTTAACAGGGCCACATTTAAACCAAATTCATTAACTCAAAAAACACGCCAGTTTGTGATATTTGCAAGTGACCTTGGTAATGTAGAACAATTACTTGATGCCATAATCGAACTTGAAATGGACAATACTGGGAAATTTATCATAATTTGCGAATCACCAGTGTCTAATGAATGTGATGAACAAGATATGATGGACCTGTGTTGGAATTACAGAATAGTCAATATTGTCTTCATCAGGCTCGAATCGACTGAAGCAATTGGCTTCACATATTATCCAGTAGCAGACGGAATTTGTAACAATTTAAAACCAATACAACTTGACTGTAGCAATCAGTATACACATACTGCATATGGTGAAGTGTTCAGAAACAAACTAAGAAATTTAAATTCATGTCCTATAACTGTCTCGACGTTCATACAAACCCCGTTTATATTGAACATTACGAACGGAATCCCAATAGGCGCTGATGGCGATTTACTTCGAATTTTGATGCATGGTATGAATGCAAGCCTTAAAATGATGACACCAAACCGCGGCAATGGATGGGGCTGGCGTCAAAAGAACGGAACCTGGTTGGGATCGCTCGCAGACGTTGACGATGAGTTGGCAAACTTTTCAATGACTTCGGCAGCCGTTACACTGACGAGATTCTCCGATTTTCAAATATCCTCCAGTTATTATTCCTCGAAAGTGGTGTGGGTCACTCATCCTGCACAGTTACAAAATGTGGCTCTGAAATTAATACGTCCGTTTGAACCAAATACGCGAATTGCTTTAGTTGTCAGTTTCTTCCTCGTCGTGCTTTGTGCTTTTCTTATCAAAACCAATTCTTGGACATCCATGTGGAACAGACTTGAAGAAGACCAACCTACCAAGAGCATTGTTTTCTATGCCTGGATGATATGCATGGGTCAGGCAATCATAAAATTACCTACAAGGTCAGCATTTTTACAAATGACTTTGCTCTGGGTGTGGTACTGTTTTCTTATTAGAACAGCATACCAAGTTTATCTGATAAGTTCCTTGAAAGGGAAATTTTATGAAAGTCAGTTTGAAACGATTGAAGATGTGATACAAGCTAAATATCCATTCGGTGGCGGCGCAGCGCTCAAGGATTATTATATTGATAATCCAATTGTATATAATAATTGGATTAATATAGACACTCCACAAATCTTACCGACTGCTTTGAAAATAACAAAAGGTATGAATTTTGTTCTAGCGATGAATTTGGATACAGCTCAGATGGTTATTAAAACTAATAAAGTCAGCTTGCATATATTGCCCCAAACAGTTATCACAAGTCCGACAGTGATCTTTTTCAAGAAATATTCCCCTCTTTCGGAATCAATCAATTTGATCTTGAGTCGGCTTGAGGCGGCTGGACTTCCGGATAAATTACATAAAATATATACTAGCGTGCTTAATACGGTGGATACTGATACCGAGGGAGAAAATTTGAACATGAGACATTTTACAACTTGTTACGTAGTATTGATAATGGGCTGGATTGTTTCCGCTATCTTCTTTTCTTTAGAAATTTATTTTGGAAAAATATACAGACATCCTTCTCATGCATTATAAATTGGCATTATTACCTACCTATATGTATGAAATCAATCAATGCATACGTGTGTTAAAATGTACTGATCATATCTCTTTTAGGATCGACAATGCATTACGAGGATAAAAGTACTAATGGCATAGTAGATGCATGTCCATATACGCCCATAACATGTAAATCGACCATCAGCGCATATAATACATTAGTGGTAAATTACACAAGCTTGCACTTTCAATTTTATGATCATTTGTCATTAGTAAGACAGAATTCGTATCCGTCACCAACGAAGATGGATGTTAGTGGCAAAGAATTGCACAATCATACCATCGAACACTTTATAAACGATGACCCAGCGTCGGAGCTCGGGTTACTAGCTGCTAAGATAGCGTACTATAACTTTGAATGGCGTTTTTTTACTATAGTAATGTTCAATACCCTGGAAGTAATAGGTTTGAACACATTTTTAAAGCACTATGAACAATCCGTCTTAATAAAAATTGGAAGGTTTCTCCCCGCACGTCGAGATCCTGTGCCACAAATGGTCATATTCGGTGAAGATACTTCAGAAATATCAAGCACTCTTCGATGGACTGTCAGATCTAAATATGATAGCAATGGAAAATTTATAATAATTTGCGCATTCCTCAACCGTGACTGCGATGAACAGAAAATTTTTCAAACACTTGAATCTCTCTTCATTTTGAACGTGGTGCTGCTGAAAACTTCACATAAAACTAACGAGTCTTTAGCTTTTTCATATGACTTTGTGTCTAATGGAAAATGCAAGAATAATGTACCATATCAGCTTGATTTATTCACGGCCTGCGAAAACGACGAATGTTTCAAAGATCTATATCCAGAAAAATTAATGAACTTCCACACATGTCGACTTGTAATGTCAACTGTAGAACAACCTCCCTTTATGTATTTACATAACGGTACTGAAAGTCCTTCGGGAATAGATGGAGATATTATGAAGCTCGCAGCAAACATGTTGAACGCGACGCTAGTGCTGATGACACCCGCTGATGGCGGTGATGCTGGCCACTTCACCAATAATAACTGGACTGGATCTTTGGGCGACATATACTATGGTCGCAGACACGCTTCCGTGTGTTCAGCACCACTCACTTCCAATAAATATGGTAACTTTCAAATATCTTTCACATATTATTCTATGGATATCGTGTGGGCTACCAGACTACCAACACAAAAGGCTTCATGGGAAAAACTTTTAAATCCTTTGAATATTTACCTTCGGATCGTATTGTTATTCTTTTTTATCGGTATTGTTTTCGTTAATACACTCTGCACAACAAATATATGGCGCCAAGTAAGAAGAGCTTTTAAAATAGAGCCTCCGAAGCATAGTTTTCTATTTTTTTCATGGGTATTATTTCTTGGTCTGCCAATACTCAAAGAGCCTGCAAGAAAAAGTTTTCTGATAACAATTTACACTTGGATATGGTTCTGTTTCATCATAAGGAGCGCATACCAAGCCGCTCTCATTCATTCTCTGAAACAGCCGTCTTATTTTGATAACCTCAAAACTTTTCAAGAAGTTCTTAAAGATCGTTATCCTTACGGTGGCATAGCTTCCCTGAAGGAGTATTACACTGACGATCGTGCTATTTACGATAATTGGGTAGTTGTGGACGTTGACCGGTTATACGACACCCTGGATAGCATATTGGATGGAACAACAGATTTTGTTATAGCTTCAAATAAAGAGGCTATAAAACATCATCTCATGAAATATAACGGTACGAAGCAATTGCAAATAATTCCTGAGAAGATAGTGAACAGTCCCACGGTGGTGTATTTCAAGCGATTTTCTCCCTTGACAGGGCCGGTGAACACTGTTTTGCGAACTGCTTTAGAAGCGGGTTTTATACAGCGAATCCATGAAAAATATTTGGATAATGATAGAAAACTGTTTCGACAAGTACGAAGTCGACAGCCGGAACCGCTCCGTATGAACCATTTTGCCGGCTCTTTTGCGTTACTAATACTAGGATGGTTTGTATCCGCTACTTACTTTGCCGTAGAATATGTTTGTGGAAATCTTAAAGACTAGATCTTAAAGATAAATGAATCACTTTTTACGTCTGGCGTTACAATTCCTAGGTACAATTTCATTGTGTGTTACCTAATATAGGCAGGTACTTAGGTACCTATGTATCTTCTGCTAAAATGATTAATAAATGCACTTTGCTTCAAAACTTTTATTATTTAAAACACCTCCCTAGCTTATTTAACATTCTTATCTTTGACAGACTCTCGTCTAGGCCTCCTACTGTTAAAGAGCATGCAAATTGCAATACCGGTGTAGAAATCAGCACTGCTGCAGGCTGATCAAAATTAAGGAAATTATCTAACACGCTGTCAAATGTCACGTTAATTACTTGTTGAAATAAAACAGCCAATGAAAACAGCTTCATTAGGCTGTCAACATAGCTGGTAAAAAGATTCAATTGATTTGAGGCGTTCATAATCTGTTGCGGGAAAGTCCGAAAGGGATACCGTGGCCCCTGGCAACGTACAGGCAGCTGAAGGAACACTGGTGGGTTTTAGTTTGTAAGAGGCTGACACGCCCTCCCGCTCCACCCAGAGCGGGAGAAATTATTTGACAATTTCCCATCCAAAAAAAAAAAAAGGCGTTCATAATCTCAGGGTTACTTAGTTCCTCCATGGTAAAGACGAGTTAAACCATCGGCGCTCTACAGCCTTGCGTAAAATGCTACACGGATCTTTTGGCGCTTGAATGATATTGACAGGGGGGCGTTGTTCGTTAACATTTGTGAAAATGTACTGAAAAAAACAAGATGCGGACGCGGGCGGCGTTAATTCCGATTCTGGCCACGCGCCAATAGATCCTAGTACAACTATACCTGCATCGAAAGGCGCCGAGAAGACAACACCTTCAACCTACAACAACTACAGTCTGGGATCCTTTTGGTTTGTATGATGATTAGCTACATATCTCTACTATCACTTGAGATAGGGTTAGGCTGGTTGAGTTTAATCTGAAGAAACTTAGGCTAAGCGAAGCTAGAAAAGGAGTTCCATGGGAAAAAAATATTAAGACACGACAAGAATAGTGACGGTTAGGTACGACCGAGGACCGAAGCTACCGGGTAATGCGCTGGCGGATCCAGGATTGTCGGTTTGGCAGCGGCTTGATCCTGGTGAGGGCTGGTCTTAGCAAAGTAAACAAGCCTCCTTGGATTGCTTTTCGCAAATTCCTCAGTGAATTCGTTAGGTTGTAGACTACCAAATATATCTCGGTGAATATACCTACATGGCGGACAAACCGGACAGCGTGAGGGCAAAATTCGTCACGTAAACAAAACATCTTATAGAAAAAAACTTGAAAACGTAATAGTTTAAGGACATATTAAGTTAAGGATAATAGGGGTGATGCCTGGGTCAAAAAAAAAAAATTCTATTTAGTCCGTCAGTTAGATAATAAAAAAATATTAGACTCATATAAATCTTTTGATGTCCAGACGCCAGCACGTCAACCGACTACAATCTGTCAAATTTCTTTAATAGATTTTCAACTTTATCACTAAAGCATAACGTTCAAAATTGATTAGGAAAACAGTTGTGAGTGACAGTTTCGGGTAGGTTGATGTGCTGGCATCTGTAGGGGAGACCGAGGGGTTTTGACACAAAGGTGATTTGAAACAACACTGATTTCGCGAAATTTAAAAACGTTAGCGATCTGGCACCGACAAATATCAGCCGCTCCCCACCACCCGCCGGGCTCCGCAGTTCGCGTCCGTGCCTCAGACACGCGGTTGAGTCGTTGTGGCTGCCACGTCGCAAAAATCGTGAAAAGTAAGTTTTTAACGTTTTTTTAAGATAGGTACCTGTATTTTGATAATGGGTTTGTATTTTAGCTTGGGTTTTAAATGTTTCGAAAGCTCATTAACTAACGATTGAAACCATGGCGCTGGTAAAACTAATTTCTATGTGTTTTGCTTCTGGATTTTTGGTTGTATAAAGATTGGCAGGATTTTTCTCACTGAGGGGATTTGAAACAGACTGTTTCAACTCACCTCGCTTAAGTTTTGTATGGGTGAATGCTAATACGGTGTGGTTTATGCTTTTTTTTTTTTGTTAATTTTGTTTCAGTATGCCTACTGATTATAAAAGGAAGACAGATAGAGGTATGGCGAGTCGCGAAATTTACACATTTGTGAGATTATTGTTACAAATTTAGACTCCTTCATAAGAAATATTAAGACTGATTGTAGTGATTCTAAACGACTGAAAATTGATAATAATTGAGTCATTTTGTAAGAATATGATTGTAGATTCTAAACTTGTTGCTATAATTAATATTATAATTTGTTACTTAATTATTTAAGAGTTTATGTTCATTTCTTGGGAATTTAATAAGAAGTGATGATTATTTCGTTAAAGATTCAATTAGTTCAGTACAAAATATGTTAGAATGTTTTATTTTAATAAATACCTTCAAATTGTCTCGTCGTTTCCACTTTACAACCCTTAATTCTACTAAAATATCAACTGTTTCAACTCACCTCGACCCCTGTTTCAACATACCTCGGTATGAGGGGAGTTGAAACAAAATGACTTGTTACATTCAAGTTCATTTTTCACCACTAATTTCATACTTACACGTTCTTTGTGACAGGTATTTGAAAGTGTAAGAAATAAACTATCGATTGGCACTAAACTCATACGATTAGTGTTTGTAGAATTTTGTGTATGAATTAAAATGTCAAAATTGTTTCAACTACCCTCGGTCTCCCCTACATTAGGTAGTGTAATACTTGCTGAAAAGTTTAATTAGAATACCTAATATCAAGTTCACTTTAAAATTTGTCACTTCACAGCTCCTTAGACCCTTGACCCCCTGGATCTTCTACTGGTTCATAGGAATAGTGAGGAAAACATCTTTCCTTCCGTTCGTAGGTATACTAAGACGTAGCAATCTAGCAATAGTGTCCAAGTTATGATATTGAAACTCAAAATACGTACCCGGAATAAAAATATGATATTATAATATGATAACAATTTAACATTTTAATATCTCTCTATTATGAAAGAAACCTAGATTTTTTGCTACTTACACGCGACGAGACATAACTTTTAATGAGCCCGTTATACTTGAAAATAGGCCAGGGATAGTCTTATACATTTTTTTCCTTCATAATTGCATGGTATCGCTGCCAACCCGCGTTATTCGTGCCGTACGATCACAATGACCGATTGCGCTATATCCCTGTTAGGAAGTCGGCCAAATGCATTATTTTTATGAGACAGAGCCCATTAAGTTGCTTCCTTTTTCAACGCCTAGCTTACGTAATATGAATTTGTCGTAATGCAGTAAACTTTTTAATAGCTTTCATGAAGCATAAAATGGTTACTTTAGGTACGAACCTAATGTAGTTGGGAGGCTTGCAGCAAGTTGTTGTAGGTAGGTACCTACCTGCGCAGCACACCCTCGAGGTGTGCCCGTCGTGGTCCGAGACGCGCCGCAGTCTCATCGCGGTGATTGGACCGGACCTCTCACGCCCCGGTTTGGTTAACGCCATGCTGGGGGATGAGAGGTCCTGGGCGGCAGTCGCCTCCTTCTGCGAACACGTCATGTCCCAGAAGGAGTCGGCGGAGCGCGCACGGGAGGACAATCCTCACGCGGCGCCGCTTCGAAGGCGGAGGAGGAAGACGTCAGTTTGATAGTCATCTCCGACTCCTCCCAGGTGGAGACCAGCAGGCAACGGGTGTGGGGGCACCCTTGCCTGTATTGCACAGGCCTCCACCAGTGTCGGATGGGAATGGCCAGGTGTTCCCGGCCATTCCCGTAGCCCAGCAGTCCGGAGGGCATGCGGGGCCCGCCAGCTAGGCGGGCATGCGCCGGGAGGGTTGTGGATGTAAAGGCTGAGCCGGTTTCCCATGGCCCTCCCATCACGGCGATGTGGGAACACCACTGAGTTTTAGTGGGTACCTATACTGTCATCCCGACAGGACACACATACCCTGTCTCGTCCCCCACGAGCGGCAGTGCATAAAGCATTTCTCAGCGACAAAAAAAAAAGGTAGGTACTACTTGCCCGTCTACAAGTCTCCAAGTAAAGCGTCTTGCAGACCGGCGCGACATAACAGCGCGATGCGACTCTAACAAAACAATTTCTAAGAAAACTTTACGGTAGAACAATTATCGGGGTCACGTCGCGCGACTTGTCGCGCTAGTCTGTACGAGCCTTTACAAAAACGCACCCTATCTACACAATTGGTAATTTGAAATCTTCGGATTTTCATCGTTTCCACGTTGAATTTAGACCCAGTCCTAACACATCGGCATATTAATTAATTCAGACTTAACATAATCTTGTAGGTATAGTCGACCTCGTAATTGTTGTACCTACTGTACCACATGTAGTCTGTGTACCTAAACCACTCTTGACAACACAGTGCGTTTCATCAAATATTTCCTATCCCTTAATGTTGGCTCCACTGTTGTAGGACGAATACGAATACGCTACGGTGGCGCGCCGCGGCACTACCAATAGGTCCGCTTGTTAAAGTTTAACAGTGGAGCCAACATTACGGCAAAGGAACTATTTGATGAAATGAAACTTCACTGAGGTTGAAATTATCTAACTGTCTTATAGACAAATAGACGTTGTCTTGTGACAAGCAAGTGACAATTTACCTTGGGGTGATAAAGCAATTGCGAGGGTGACTTTACTTGTACCTGCCATTAGGACTGAGCGTTAGCCTCACAAAAATGTCCACTCTCTAGAAGGAGACAGCGAATTTACGGCCAGTAGTGGTCTCTTTAGTGTTCTCTACAGGTATTGGCCTCTACAAGTAGCTTTGTCTCCTTCTGTGTGGTCAGTTTTGTGAGACTAAAGCTCAGCATTTTTCGGTGTGTATTCACTGCACAACAGAATACGGAACGGTCAGTCCATTCTCTATTTCTATGATACCTAACTACCAATAGGGATGATAACAAAAAAAAAAAATTGTCCGTCTGGTAGATTATTAAAAAATATTTAACATGTATTTTTTCTTTTTTTACGTAATCAAAAGATTACGGCAGTAAATTGAGTATGCAATACGTTAAAATGTGGCACGACGTCACTCCCCGGTAGATTTTATACTGACTTGTGACGTAGCGAGCCTCCACTCCCCAACTTTAATGCGTTTTATCTAAACCATTTTTTTTATTAATATGATAAAACAAAAAATACGTGTCTAATTTTTTTTTATTATCTAACGAACGGACAAAATTTTTTTTTTTTTGCTCCAGTCAATATCCCTATTAAGCAGACCTTCCTATCCAATTATTTTGTAACTTACCAATGGTAGGTGGTGGGTAGATAAGTACTAACCTACCTACCTGGTAGGTATGGTAACTTAAGCAACCTACTTTTTCCTAAACGCGAACACGAACCTTATTACATGAAGATCTTATCAAAGTTGATGTAGGAACTGATTAAGATGGAAAGAGGTTTCTACGAACTACTTAATTAGATAAGTCATAATACTTATGACGCATAAGTAGGTAGGTAGGTAGGTACTTATCTACCCACATCTACGGATTCTACGGATCTAAGATATTTTAGCAAAGAAACGTGAAGAAATATGAAAAGAGCGACGCGATATGCTGTAGCTTGGTGATTTACCTGCCTTTGTCTGAAGTTCGGAACATGCTCAACATAAGTTAAACATTAACTTACAAGTTAAGGTAAATTGCAAGTCTCGGAGGACAATCTGGATAAAAAATGGACATAAATAACCGCCTGAAATCAGAAATTACCTACACTTAATACATCTAAAAAAAAAATTGCTTTCGACGTTCCGAGACTCGATGTAGGTAAAGGGAACAGTTTCTACCAACCTAACTGAAAATAACAAAAACTTTATATTCTGTAGACGTTACCCAATCAATGAATATAATGGAATGGTTTAACCAACAGTAGGTAACAGTAATGGTCTTACCAATGGTATGTCGCTACCTACATATACGTAGGTACGTAGGTACCACAGATATAAATATGTCTAGACTCTAGATCGATAGTCAACGCTGTGAACTCGTCGAAAAAAATAGCGTCCAACTGTTGGCCGCTTAATGCAAGTGTAAAAAAAGCAATCACGTGGCGCGAGTGTAAAACGTAGCGGTCACGCACACCAGCATAACAAAGTTGGCTTGTTTGTTTTAGTTATTTTGCAGCGCGACACTCGTATCTAGACATATAAACAATCAAAGGTACCTACCAATTTGTGTTTATAAATAGAAACGAACGATGTGATTGTTGTTGCCCAACAGACAAAAAAAGATTGAATCAAGGCTCCCGCAGAGAGGCGTGACGCGACTCTAGAAGAACAATTATTTCTATAAATTGTTCTTCTAGAATCGCGTCGCGCCTCGCGGGAATCTTAACTAAGAAATCTATATTGACGACAAAAATCATTTTAGTACCTACCTACCTACCTCACAGGAACCGAATAACAATAAACCTAGGTGTTTATTGTAAGTAGATAGGTAAAAAAGTTCCAGAAACCTTCCTATCGCGAAACAGAGATTAGGAGCAAAAGGGTTCAACCCTAATGTGAATTTATTTAGGTGTCATTCTCAGAAAGAGTCCATGCTCCACTAAGTACTTATAGGTTTGTTTCAATCAATTCCTATAGAAATAAATAATTTAATTTGAGAGCTCCAATAGCCACCACATTTTGCTACAAATTGCTATTTAAGTAGGTACTTACCTTTTACGGAAAACAAAGGTACAGTCAGCGACAAAGGCGATTTATACTGCTACTTTTAATTAGGGACCTATCGTCTAAATTGACACAAAATTGTTTACTATCTTGTATCCCAGCATTTCGTATAAGTTCAGAGTTAATACTATTTCAATTTTATTTCTGTTCCGATTTTAATTAACACGCAGGACACTAAACGCCCCCAGACGTAATAACAATAAAACTTCTATTGTGTCTCGTTCAGTGTCCTACTGATTAAATACTAAGGTAATTAATAAGATTTTATTTTTTTAAACGTTACTCAATTTTATTTTTATTATTAAATCGGTTATTAAAAAAAAAAATGCATTTCCATACATTTTAGTTCGTAGGTAATGCACTTTTCTATGTAACAGCAGATTTTTTTTTAAGTGCCTGTAAATGGTTTAATTTAAATAAATGCTTGAGTTTGAGTTTAATAACGGACGAAAAATTTCAGCGCGAGGGGTTCAGAACCATGTATTGATTCCATGGTAACAGTTTTCGCGTCGATGTCCCTGCCACCCTGTATACCGGGTCGTCGAGACGACAAATCTTTGAACCATTTCAAACCTAGGTAGGTGCATAGAAGAATAAAAACAAAAAAAGATATTTGAATCGTGTCTACTACCTACCTACACCGCTCACGAAAATCAATAGGTAGGTACCATCGAAGAAGTTCATATACACTGTAAGGACTATTTCTGCTTGCTGCGCTCGGCCGCTATAGGACCGGGGTGGTAACATATTGTCATCTTGTTCACGAGATTTTGTTTTCAAACTGCTTGGATATGAAGTTCTTCGATAGTACCTACCTACCTGCTTCGGGACCTGAAGCGTTGTGCAGACCGGCGCGACGCGACTTTAACAAAACAATTTCTAAGAAAGAACAATTACCGGTATCGCGAGTCGCGCTAGTCTGCACGAGCCTTTAAACATGTCCCGAAATTAACGCACACCACCAAACACCCAATTAGAATACTATGTAATCATAATACATACACACATTTTATTATTATGTATAAAACATTGTTTATTTATAAAATATTTATACTGATTGTAGGAGAATTTTGTGGTCACACAGTCGCATACGCTTATGGGTTTAGCGTAGTAGGTACTTTGTCCATTTTGGTTTGTTTTGACTACCTACAGTGGAAGTGTGATAGTAATTTCCGCAGTAGAATTATTTTTAACCGACACTTCCAAAAGGAGGAGGTTATCAATTCAGATGTTTATATATATATATAATAGGTCTTTACCTATGAAATTGCCGTTTTGTATGAAAAAATTTAAACGAATTTTTTTCATGTATTTTTTATTTGTATTAATCGAAGTAATCACCCATGCAATCAATGCATCTTTGCCAACGCAGTGGCAGTTTATTGATGCCCTTCTTAAAGAAATCAGCTGGACGGGAGGCAACAAATTCTTCAAAGGCATTTTGTACTGCCTCTCGGGTATTGAATTTTTTTCCCGCCAAGATGTTATCCAAATTCTGGAAAAAGTAGTAGTCTGTAGGCGCAAGGTCTGGTGAGTAGGGCGGATGACTGAGAGCTTCCAACCCCAGTTCTTGCAACTTGGAGACCGTCTGCTGTGCAGTATGAGGTCGCGCGTTGTCGTGCAGGAGCAGCGGAGACGAGCGATTGACCAATGCTGGTTGGAGATGTGCCAGCTTCTCCATCATTGTGTTCAGTTCTTCACAGTACACATCTGCAGTAATGCTCACCCCGTTTGGTAAGAAGCTGTGATGAATCACACCGGCGCTAGACCACCAAACAGTGACCATCACTTTTCTAGGGGTAAGTTTTCGTTTAGGGCATTGTTTAGGTGCTGAACCAGGATCCAACCAACTTGCTGAGCGCTTGCGGTTATCAAACAGAATACATTTTTCATCGCAGGTAACAATGCGGTTCAAAATTCCTTCATTTGTGTGTCTGTTGAGCAGTGCAAGGCACGTCTCGACGCGTACTTCGCGCTGGCGATCATTGAGTTCGTGGGGCACCCATTTGTCAAGCTTTTTTACCTTGCCAATTTGACGCAAATGAACCAATATGGTTTTGACGCTAACGTCGAAAGCTGCTGCTAATTCAGCCGTAGATTGTGTATCATCAGCTTTCACAATCGCCTTTAATTCGTCATTGTCGACCAAAGTCTTCGGACGACCGCGAGTTTAATTTTTCAGGTCGAAATTTCCAGAAAGGAAGCGAGCAAACCAATAACAGGTGGTGCGTTGGTTTGTAGTGTTAGCTCCGTAAACGTCGTTGATGTTGCGTGCCGCTTGTGCCGCGTTGCTGCCACGACGGTACTCATATTCCATAATTACTCGAATTTTTAACGTATCCATGATGACGAAAAAATTTGAAATGCGATGAAAATGTAACACTAATCAAAAACAAATGACTACTTTTGGAAAAAAAAAACATGTTTTTAAAATAAAATTAATTTGAAATTAGAATTCTTAGCCAAACAAAAATTATTTTGATTTGAAATGGCCAGTACTGCAGAACGGCAATTTCATAGGTAAAGACCTAATATATATATGTTTAATGTATGTTCTATATCTAGGTACTTATATCTCCGTCATAATATAGACGTATTTACAAAATTCTTTTTTTTTAGAAAGGTATACTTCCGAGATGCTCCCATTGTCGCAGGTCAGGATCTGATGATGGGATCCTGGTGAAATCGAGGGAACTCTTCAAATAGTATAGGCACACCTATAGCGATTTTGGGTATTTTTTATAGTAACTTATGCAGTTGCTCTCGGAAAGTGCCATTTGGTGGAACTGATGATAAAGACCACAGGTGAGCACCGGAACTACTCAATACTTAATAAGTATTTCACGGGTTGCGATTTGATTACTTATGGTTGCCATGCAATTTAAGCTCGTCACAATGCATATGGAGAAGTGGATCTGATGGTGAAGTACCAGGAGAACTCCTCAACGATTAACGTCCCTGCATCGAAAAAAGCAATATTTTGTACTTAAAAGGTGATGAGTAGTTGACATTAGGCTATTGTAACTTAGTTAAATTACAAACTGACCCACTAGAAAGCGAGAAATAAAAACTTTTTTACAAATAAAACAACCGACTTCCAAAAAACACAAAAAAGTGAAAAAGAAGTTAAATTTCGGTGTCAAGAAAAAGTCAGTGGCATTTAATAACGAAAATACAAAACCAATGACACCGACTTCCAAAATTTAAGTTTTTTTTTGGAAATCTGTTTTTTTTTTTTTTTTGTAAAAACGTTTTTTTTAGACAAAAAATTACGTAACTATATTAAAAATTACAGAAATCAATTTAGTAAATGTTTCTGAAAAAACGACTTTCTTATGGCCTGCGCACACTGGCGGACGGCAGGGGAGAGCATCGAGGAGGATTCCTCTATCCGCCAGCGCACACTGACAAGAAAAATCCTCTGCGATACCGCAGCCGTCCACCAGCTTACCTACCGGAGCATCCGTAAATCCGCGGCATCCGCCGAGTACTCACCGCTCGCTTAAGTGATTATTCTACTGGCGACTACGCATTCGAAAAGTTGCTTTTGACTCCAGCGCATACCGCCGCCTCCCGCCGCGGTATCCTCCAGCGTGCTCGATGCTCCAGAGAAAACTGCGCTGCGATGCTACAAGGTCGATCACCGAGCATTGAAATGTATACCTTATTTCCATTGGGTAAGTATAAAATTCTTTTGATCAATGTAAAATCCTCTACCGTCCCGTCCGCCAGTCTGCGCAGGCCCATATTGTGCATTAATTTAGTTACACATTGTATAAGCAATCGATAAGAACAGGTGTAATTTTAATGGTGACATTGGTGTAGTTAAGTACCTAATTAGGTATTAACTAGCACTAAATTGGTGTAGTTAATTAGTAAATGGTCTGAATCGGCTTTGTAAGCATAAGTTACCAGATAGATTCGTAGGCTAGGTACTCATGTTATAAAAATTAATGATTCACTAATAATTAGGCTTTGTGTAATTACGTTATATCATTACTTAGATAGACCGTAATTACACATACCTACCTACTTACCTACCTATTACGTATTACGTTGATCTTATATAAGTATTACTAGCTTCTGCCCGCAGCTTCTGTCGCGTGGATGTCGCTCATTATTATCCAACGGGAACTTACTACCGCGGTAAAAAGTATCCTATGACCTAACCCAGGTCCAGGTCAACCTGTGTGACAAAAAACAAACAGACAGACAGACAGTCAGCAGCCCCTCTTTTCCACTCTGGGCACGTGCCCAGGGCCCCGCGATCAACGGGGACCGCGGCCTACCCTCAAAAAAATAATTCTTTGCAGCCGCCATACCATTCTACGCATTATTAGTACCCGATTCATTGACAAAATAATTGATTTGCAGTGCGATTTACAATAAATTTCTAGCACTTATGAAATATTAGTATTATGTTTCTTTTGTTGGTTTTTTATAAATAAATAAAAATCTTTATTGCAGACCACATGGTCCATAAAAAAAACACATAAATTTAAAATAACAGAATCAAAATAACAATTAAAAATAATATTAAAATCAACATTAAAAATCAAATTTAAAATTAATAATCTAACTTAAAAATTAAAAACATTTACGCAAACATTTATATTAGGTTCAATTGAACAGTAAAATAAATTCAATTTGCCAACTATCAAAATACGTAAAATGGGAACATCATTCACTAATTAAGTCGAAAAACTTATCCAGGGTAAACCAAATGCTAATATTTTATGTTTCGTGACAGAAAATGAATACTTGTTAGCACATAAATTTTTCTATACACACATACACAAAGAGTGAGCCTGTGTCCATGGACATTATCCTTTAAAATAATTTTAGAATTTTGCTTATCCACACTGGAGGCCCTGGGCACATAAGGATCACGAGGGGGCCCCGATCCTTATGTGCCCAGGGCCTCCAATAGGTTAAAATCGGCCCTGACAGTCAGACAGAGTTACTTTCGCATTTATAAATATACTCGGGTATGCTCTCGGTGGGTCTCTATTAAGACGCAGATATATGCCAGTGACCTTGAGTGGTTGGCTTGCGTATTCTGTACTGAGGTTACGCAACGCGTCGTACGTCCAGTCAGTAATAGGACTTGCTCATAAAGGAGCGCTATCCCAAATTAGACGCATTATTAATAGAATAGATTAAGCATAAAACAAAAGGTATTTTACTAAAACACATATACTATAAGATCAATAATTAAATTACCTTTAAAATGGTGAAGGTTTCAGAAAAACACGCTTGATAGATTTTGCGTGATTCTCAGTTTATCCGCGTTAGATATAACCTTTTTTTTTTTTTGGGTGGGAAATTATCAAATAACTTCTCCCGCTGTGGGTGGAGCGGGAGGGCGTGTCAGACTCTTACTGACTAAAACGACCCACCCGTGTTCCTTCCGTTGCCTGTACGTTGCCAGGGGCCACGGTATCCCTTTCGGACTTTCCCGCAACCCCGGCAGGCATCGGTCCTATCGGACCCCTTCACTTGCTGACATCTCTTTGAGGCGCGCGTGGAACACAACGCGTCGTCGACCCGGGCCTGGTCCTTATCGGACGGCGAGCTACCCATTGCTCACCGTCCGCAAGCCCGCGCCTACGGTGGCCGGGAATCGGACTGTGATTCCCGACGCCCAGGGCGTCTCCTGCGGCGGCTAGGGGCGTGAGGGCGCGAAGTTTGCCTCTCCCTCACGCGTTCTGCCTCCTCCTTCGCGAGCATTACTGCTTCGCAGAAGGAGGTGACGGCCTCCCATGCCCTCTCGCTCCGTACCATGGCCTGGACTAGGGCCGGACGCGAGAGATCCCCGCCGCCGATCGCCTCCACGAGGACACGGCGATGCTCTGCCCAAGCCGGACAGACCTCCACGCTCAACCGTGTCCTCCGGGCGATCCACGCAGTGATGACACCCGGGCGTTTCCTCCCGCCTGATACGAAACAGGAACTTCCCGAAGTTAGATATAACCTTACAAATTAATTTTACTATGTAATATAAAAATAATCTAAAATATTCATATACTTAGTTATTATGAAAATGCTCTAATTTAACATTTATTTTTTCAAAATCATTAACACTACTCGTTTAGATGTGATCTTCAGTATAAAATCACTAAAAGTCGGTTATCGTCGCCTTAAGTACACCAAGGTCGGTCAATTTCCCATAATTTTCCATTATAAGTCATTTATAACTCAAATATTTTGCCATTGGCTAACAATAAAAACTTTAGATTGCTGTTCTTTCTATTGACTATGATTGTAGACGTCAATTGCTTTTCATTCTCGTTTTAACATATATTTTTTCCAAATCATTACTCGCTTAGACGTGATCTTCAGTATAAAATTATTAAAGTCGGTTATCGTCGCCTTAACACCGATCTAGATACCTACGTTGCATGATGAGAGTATGACTCGAGCTCGACACGGACGGTCTCTAAAGAATGAGTTTTGAAAACTTATTAAGTAATCTATATTTATTAAGTGCCTATATAGGGTGAAATTTCGGCATCCTCTTAAAGTCATTGTACTCATCATTATGAACAACTTTCACTATAGACCCACCCTGCGAAGCTATGCGAACATAAATGTAGAGAACAGCAGACTTTTTTTTATCTATTTCAGGATTTTTCTAAAGTCTATTTGATTTGGAGACCTGACCTGATTTGATTTGGCCTACGACAATGTGTGGAGGGAAGAAATGTGGTCGACACTATCCATGTACGGTGTGAAACTGTAATGTTTATACAAGGATTCCAGTGCTTGTGTTAGGATAAATGGGGCATACACGAACTGGTTCTGCATCTCGAAGGGTGTTGACAGGGTTGTGTAGCGTCACCGTGGCTCTTCAACTTGTACATGGGTAGTTATCTGACAGATTTGAAAGAGGGTGAGTTCGGACTGAGGCTGAATGAGTTGGCTGTCAAATGCCTTATCTACGCAGATGATCAAGTTCTACTTGCATCGTCAGCAGAACAGTTGCAAGACATGGTGACTGTGATGGATGAAGCATATAAGATGAAAGCGATGAATATAAATGTGAATAAGATGAAGATGGTGTTTGAAAGATCGAATATAAATGACAAGAGTGTGGAGCAAGTAAGTGACTTTGTATAGTCGAGGAGTCTGTTTACAAGGGATGGGAAGATTGACGAAGATATAGAAAGGAGAGTAAATGCAGGAAATAAAATGATTGGTGGTATACATGCGATTGTGACCAACCAGTTGAAGTACAAAACGACTAGCTGTTCACAATGGTGTGCTTGTGCCTACGCTTCTGTTTGGAAGTGAATGCTGGGTGTGGCAAAAGAAGCATGAAAATAGAATAAATGCTGTGGAAATGCGTGAAGCATGTGTGGTCTGACTATGAATGATAGACTGAGGAATGATGCGATAAGACAACGGTGTGAGTTAAAAGAAGATGTAGTGACAAAAATTGAAAAGAGTGTGCTGAGATGGTTTGGTCATGTTGAGAGGATGAATGAAAGGCGACTAACAAAATGCCTTTACAAGGCAGATGTGACTGGAAACGCCGGGAGGGGACGCCCTAAGAGGACATATACTGACCTTTATTGGTGATGTTCTTCGGAAAGGCCAGGTAATCGCAACCGGCGTGCGTGTCAGATGTATGAACGTAAACGAGGCAAAAGGAGTATGTAAGGATCGTAGCAGGTGGCGTTCTTTTATTATATTATTTTAGTTATTGTGAATGTGAGGACTATGTGGATATTTTTTTTTCTTTCTCAGTTAGTTTTAAGGATGGTCTGGCAGCTTGAGTAGTTGATTCGGCCTATCCAAATGTCCTTTCTTGGGTATTGTTCGTCGAGTTGAGCTCCGTAAGTTCTGAGTCGAGTTCCACGATTACTGACAAATACTTCCAATGACTGGACAGGTACACTCAAATCTGTGTGATTCTTTTCTCAAAGTACCATTTCAGACACTTATCTACATGGTCCTCATATGGCCTGACCAAGATTATGTATGGAATTTAAAAGAGACTGCGACCTCTGAGTTTGTTGCGGCCTTTCTTCTCAGAGTAGGAAACGCCGAACCTATCTAGCTTATTTTTAATATTTTTTAATATGACGTGTAAAAGTGATTCTGATATCCTATTTACAGAATAAACAATTTAATTTAATTTCTGTAGTTTGTGCCTGCCCCCATGAGAAGAAGACGTGAGTTTATGTATGTATGTATGTTATAGAATTCTCATTTATAATTCATTTTACATTTTCAGTTACCAAGAGGACACGTTTATAAAATTCCTTTCAACCTAGAAACTTTGTTAGGATACAATTTTAATTTAGTAAAGCTAAGCCGCTGAGGTCCCAGAGCGTCGACGAACTTAAACTGCATTAAATAATTCAAACCACCTTTGTAACCGCTCAATTGTCGAGGTTGACCTGAAAGAGGTTTAATACCAGGAAGTAGGTAATTCAGCTGCAAGATTTAGTACCTTGAGACCCAGTGTAAAGAATTACTGGAACTGAAATTCAGGTTTCTGTAGTTCCTAAGCTCTTAGGTATAGATGCCTACCTGAATAGTACATAAATACATAGACATAAATTGATCTATACGTAGTTACGTACATGGCTTTATTAAGAGCGTTTATCTTAAAACTTGGCAACGTCGCAAATAGCTGTCAAATATTTACCTGTTTTGATTAATTTGGTAATATTACTGTACGGAAATATGAAATGTGGCTAACTAAAGAACTAAAATATTGATTATGTAATTCAATAATTAATATCGTAACACCGAATATTTAGTTTTAGATGTAAAAAAAGTATTTGGAGACTTTATAAATGCCTTTTTTACACCTAAAACGGTTACAACATCAAATTCAGTGTTATAATTGCAATTCATTATTAATATTCTAGTTCGCTAGTTAGCCACATTTCATATTTCCATACAGTAATGTTGCCAAATTAATCATAACAGCGAGATTTTTGACACCTACTCGTATTTGCGACGTTGCAAACTTTCAGAATAAACGCTCTCAAATGAAAAATACTGAATACTTCGCTGTCCAGTGGTCGCAAGCGATGAAGACGGCTGCGCGTGGTGTCCAGAATGATTTCCAGGTTGAAAAAAGTGTTATTGGGTTTTGCCAATAGACTCTCCCCAGGTTAAGCTACGCTTGCCGCGGTTGTTCTGTGGATGGGTGACCATCCTTACATATTTATTTATTTATTTTTATTCTTCAACAAATTTACATTTGTGTCGAACAGTGGTTTTAACAATATCCTCGAAAAGCACGTTAAGCCGTTGATCCCAGCTGTCTTTCTGATCTATGACAGTCGTTACGGGTCGTCAGAAGCCCGAATGTCTGACAACCAGCCTTACCAAGGGGTATCGTATTACCCAGTTACTGGATAATGGAGGTCAGATAGGCAGTTGCTCTATGTAATACTGGTATTCAGCTGCATTCGGTTAGACTGGAAGCTGACCCAATATAGTTGGGAAAAGGCTAGGCAGATTGATTGACTCTCCCCGAAGAACTTCATATCTAAGCAGTTTGAAAACAAAATCCCGGGAACACGATGACCACATCTGTTACTGCCCCGGTTCTATAGCCGTGCGCTGCAAGCAGAAATAGTCCTTACGGTGTATAGATATGAACTTCTTCAATGGTATATGGGAATTTTAAATATAGCTGGCCATAATATATGTGGATGTACCATATACCTACCTACTCTGCCTACCCTTTCCAGAAATACAGGGTGGATTTCATGTGTGTGTTATGTATGTCGACGAAGAACAATTTCGTCCTCGTCATTAAATTCGTATATAATTAAGTGGAGGTATTTACTCAATAAGTAAGTGGAGTTTGAGCTTATTATTATTTCGAAGAACACTGTTGCCAAGTTGAAACCACACCCAATTAACTTATCTGGTAATTGGCAACACAAACAACAATTTTATGTAGGTATATCAAAATACATAAGAATTAAATAATACGTAATGTAAGAAATAAGACAGTAGACATTATTTAATTCTTAAGTAGGTATTTTGATATACCAACAGAAAATAATTGTTGGTGTTGCCAATTTAAAATTAGTTTTTGCCTAGCGTGAAACATGGAATATTAATTAATCCAATTATGTAAACTTAGTTCAATTTATCGGCTTTTAGAATCTTTAAGGTGAATTTCAACAATGAGATTGAACGCGATCAGCACATCTAAACCAAGTTCAAGAACTATCAATGTCATAATTATAGCGGAATACCTATTGACACTGACAGCTCTTAAGCGTGGTTCAGTTGGGTTGTTCAGGGTAAAAGCGGTATAGTACATTTTGAAATTGTAATTTTTTTTCTAGAAAATAATTGATATTTAAACAGCTTTTCGATTAAATGGTACATTGGTCTATTATTTATTATATTTAAAAAATGAATTCAATGCAAGTATTGCTTATATTAAAAAAAATAAGAAAAGGTATGGTACTAGGTCTGAGTATAGATGCCTCTGATATGGGTTAGAAGCCTCGATGCTGTTATCACTATGAGGATAGTTGCCCCTAGGTATAAATCAAAGTATATTTATAATTAACAAGTTTTATTTTAATATTTAGCAATGGCACATTACACTTTGGTTTTAATGTTCATATTCTTAGTTCTTACATTAATCTGTTATTAGTTTGTATGGGCCAAATCTTGCAAGCTGAATTAAAACCACTTCCTCTTATCCTCCGGAGTTGAAATTTTACATGTTGGTTCAGTTTGGATGACAATACATTTATATGATTCATGACCTGATTCTACTCCCAGGATTGGCTCCAGACGAGGGAATTCCTCAACGGTCAACAGTACAGACAAGAAATTTTATATAGGCATTTAATTATGATAGTCCGTTCTAAAGACACACTACACCACTAAGGCGGAGGACATCGTGGAGTACGTGCGCCAAAAGACGAGGTACATGCCGAGGGTGCAGTTACTAGAATCGCACCGGAACGTCAACTTCAAGGCGTTCGTCGTGCGAGTACCGAACTGTTATCTGCCCCTCGTCATGGAAGAGGACTTTTGGCCGCAGGATGTGGTGTTCCGTCGCTTCCGCGGACAAGTTCCACAGGACAGCACAAAGTTAAGCTAGTGCAAAATGAAGTGCTACTAACATAGTCTAAGCCTATTTATTAACACAAGTTTTTGTTTATATTCAAATATGTATGTTTAGGTTAAGGTATTTTTCTATGGGCCACTGTTGCCTGAAATAAATGGTATTATTATTATATTATTATTATTATTAAAGTCCACCATGAACTGGCTGCTGCTGTTTTCTCGTTGTTTTCTTCTTGCTGTTTTCTTTTCGTTTTCATTTTATTGTTGTTTTTTTTTAAGAATGTTGGTCATAGAACTTTATTACCTAATGTCATGTAATGTGATTTTCAGTATTTTCGTTTGCAAATCTTCTCCTTAATGTTCTTAATGGAATCCCATATCTACGATATATTTCGTTGATACCATAGCAACTATTACCGCCTCTTGCGTCCATTCAGCTTGTTGATGAGCTCCAACCTTTCTTATAATTATAGGTATTTGCGAGGCATTTCTGAAAATAAGAAATGGGAACATGAAATACAAACATCAAGTTAAGCCATAGGAGATAGATGCTACGTTCCGATAATATTTTGTGTCCACAAAGTTGCACTCGATATAATCCCATACGTAGGTAAAGTTACTTTTAGGTATACAAAAAATGCGCGCCTCAAAGAGATGTCAGCAAAACTGAAGGGGTCCGATAGGACCGATGCCTGCCGGGGTTGCGGGAAAGTCCGAAAGGGATACCGTGGCTCCTGGCAACGTTTTAGTCAGTAAGAGTCTGACACGCACTCCCAAAAAAACAAAAAAAAGGTAGACAAAAAATAACAGAACCAAACTTTTGAAAGTTACCGATTCGTCCATCCATTTCGAGTGACAAGAAAAACGAACACTAAATCATTTATTTGCTCTAACACAAATGAAAGAAGAAATTCAAACACAAAGCTAGACCGCTAACGATAGAGAACCAATAAAACTATTGTTTCTCTGAAAGCTTTTACGCACACAAATCGTTGTACGACTTCAATCATTTGAAGAGGTACAGACTCCGAGAGTGACACTGGGTTTTACCACAATATAAATAGATTCAGAAGGCTGGCTCCATACTACGACCGAAAACAGGTGCACGCGCTCGCGGTCTTAACTATCTCAAACAAATGCCAGTCGCGGGTGCGCTTATACGCACCATACTTGAGCTCTGTCTATACATGCATACTTTTTTTATCCTCTATATGAAGCCGACCTTCTGCTCCTATCTGTTTTGTGTTTATACCTTACTCTGACGCGTGCGCGGTACTTGCAGACTTTTCACTCAGCAGCCTGGAATTTCGGGACAGCCACAGCCAGTAACGGTTATGAACTCGACGCTCGCTCTCGTTGACTGTACAGAAGAGTGCTCCGAATGAAAGTTTACGTCACCCGTCTGAAAATAAAGTACTGAAAGTGCAAAGTATTAAGTTATTTAAAAAAAGTTGTGGTGTTGCAGTGTACTTTTTGAGTTTTCAAAATGAGAGTGGTGTATTTGATTGTACCTGTGTTATTGTTTTGTATAGTTTATGCGAAAGGTAAGTTCTTAAAACTTGTATCAACTTTATTAGTTTTTTTTTTTTTTCAATAAATACCTGTCCAGTTGCTAAATTAATATAATATAGTTTTATACTCACCAATACAATTACCATTATTTCAAAAAAAAAAACTACATTCTCACATCGTCACTTGAAAATAAGAACAGCAGTCAAGTCATAGTTACTTAGTCTTTTATGAGATATCAAACTGATTAAAAATTAATGTGCCACAAAAAGGAGTTAAAAAATCCTGAATTTTTCGCTCTGACCCCGTTTTGGTTTATTACTCTTCCCCAAAGACTTGGTAGCATAATATATTAACTAAGTTTCAGTGATAAAATCTAACTTTTACATCTGGATTTATAACATGCTAATTTAAACTTTAGCCGTTAGTTATTGGCTACTTAAATGGAGCTAGTGATTAAACCTAGTTTACGTAGGTACTTAGGCAGGCGAAAACGAATTACCACTGACCTAATTATTATTAAATTGGGTGGATACACTACCACAGTAACCAGATAATTGTGTTACAGGCAGGAAATAGTCTAACCCCTGTGCTTTTTAGGGTTCCGTACCAAATTGGTGCCAAGTGGAACCCCATCACTAAGCGTCTGATCCGATACGTCGTCTCCGTCTGACAGCGGAAGGTATCTCATGAACCGTAATAGGTAGACAGTTGGAATTTTCACTGATTGTGTATTTCTATTGCCGCTAGAACAAAAAATAATAAAAAATCGCGGTAAAAAACTGCTACTGCGCTTTTCCTACGCCCGTCCTTCTGATGCTCCTTGCAGGTCGCATCTTAGAAATCTCCTTAAATCCCTTCCCCACTCAACCGACTTATACTCCTACTCCTTCAGTGTGCATGCGGTACGGTTGTGGAATTGACTTCCGCCTAACATTAGGGACTGCCAAACTGTTGCAGTTTTTAAAAGAAGAGTGACAGAACACTATCTTTCCACTTCGTCATAGTTGCATATTTTGTATTTATTATTATATTATATATCTACTAAATTATAATTATTAGTATATATATTTTATAAGTATGTATGTAAGTATATTCTGATATTGAAGGTCATATTTTAAATTAGTGAATAGTTAAATGTTTTTATTTTATGTATTTTATTTTTTCTTCTACTCTTACACACGTTGTCTACATCTCTTTTACTACTTTCCTATCGCAGGTATGCTGGAAGAGATTTCTTTAGAAATAAGCCACACCTTTGTACGTATTTTTCTGTTGTCTTTTTATATGTGTGTACATAAATTGTTAAATAAATAAACTGTCGCAACAACGAACGTCGTGATAGTAAACTTTCGCAGTAACGTACAGACGCCAGCACAACAACCTACTACAATCTGTCAAAGGTCATTGGGCGTATCTGACCCGCTTTGCGAAGAGTGGCGGACATTAATCAAAATAGTTTTAAACTAAGGGGAATAATATGACCTTTCATTGTATATAGTTATTTATTTAAAAATCGATGGAGAAAAATGTACAGGATCGTTTAAAAAAAAATAAAAATAAACGGTTTCAGAGGATTTTATTCCATCATTAAAGGCATAAAATAATTTCGATAGCATACAGCATGGTGCACTGATGAGCCGATATTTAGAGGCATGTATACGCTCTCTCTTTCGCACATTAGTTAGGCCAAACTAGTTTTGTTGCGCTCGCGGACTGACTCACCGTTAATGGAATTAATTAACTCACAATTAATGGACGATTTAAGAAAGATTTTAAAATATTTCGACATACATATTTTAATGTTGCGATGCCAAATATGATGACCGATTTCAAAATAACCGCGGCAGTTATCAACGCTTCTCGACGGCCATATGAAGATAATATATACGCCGATCAGTTTGTCGATATTATAAATCAAAATATAAATACAGAAAATGAGTTAGCAGAATACGTATCAACAAATAACTTGAACAGACAAAGAGTAGCATTCGTGCCTCTAGATGGAAACAGTCCAGACTTTGAAGATTTTCCACAGCTGACCTATGAAGATTTGATCTTATTCACGTTGGGCTCATACCATTTGAGAATCGCAAGGTCTTATTGTCACGAGCACATAAGACCAAACGGGGATTATTTAATAGAAATGTATCGACATCAACATTTAATTGATAATAAGATTTTGATCAGAGGGCGAATCCAGTCACGTCATATCCGATCGAAACAGTACTATACCTACATATATTTTGTTAAACCCAACACAACACGGACGACAAAGTATAGAAGAGTACTACTGCTCATGTATACACGGCCGCCGAACTGTCGGGAGCTGCGCCCATATCGCTAGCATAGTTTATTATCTGTCTTGGGCCAGACATCAGGAAGCAACAGACGCACCTGCTGCCTTCTTAAATGATCTTATGCTTGATTTGGATCAAATTGAATAAAAATATTTTAATGAACTAGCATTTTATTCATATTCCTCATATCAGTTTATAACACTTGAATTTTTCAAGATTCCCGTGGCTCACATTAATGTGACTAATGCCATAGTAAATCAGAGCCTTATATCATTACACTCTACTAATTTCATTTGTGTCCGCCATGGGTATGGTTTCCATACTAAGGTGCCCAATGACCTTTCTTTAATAGATTTTCAGCTTTATCACTAACGCATAAAGTTCAAAGTTGATTGGGAAATTTTGACAGTTTCGGGTAGGTTGACCTGCTGGCGTCTGTACATCACGGTAATGAAATTTGCAACTATGATTTACACTCAGTTTTCCCTTGCCGTGCCTTCTTTTACGAAAGTATTTAAAAAAAAAAAGTTGTTGAGACCGCTACTCAATACGGACCACTACTCCACTACGACCTATAGTCGCGATCAATAGTGTTAAATGTTCGGTGGAACGGACCCTCCGTGTGCGAGTCCGACTCGCACTTGGCCGGGTTTTTTAGTGTCATTAAAGAGGCCCACGGTACCTATAATGTCAAGGAGATGTGCTCAAACATTTTGCTATCTTATATGTAATAAGTTAATAACACACTAGATAAGTATTATAACTTCCACCACCAACCCGCACTAGGTTCTCGTGGTTGATTACAGCCCTCTCCTTCTCACAGAGATTCATCTGTGTTGGAAAGGTTTTAGGATGATTAGGCAATGTTATAAATATATAAATAAATAAATAATTAAATAAATAAAATTCTCAGCAATTTCCTAGTCTATATAAGTAACACTCTTTTGGAGATCTATACACAGTATTCGTTTAGCGGCTGCTATGCGCCTGAAAACTATAAATCAGTGTACGCGACGAATACGGATGAGCACGAGCGTCTTGCCAAAAGTAGTAGTAGTTGAGCTACAT
The DNA here is from genome assembly GCA_949128155.2 of Xanthia icteritia. Taxonomy (NCBI): domain Eukaryota; kingdom Metazoa; phylum Arthropoda; class Insecta; order Lepidoptera; family Noctuidae; genus Xanthia; species Xanthia icteritia. The sequence continues at coordinate 7,957,872 of OX421938.2, read as the reverse complement.
GATTACTGATAAATGCATCTGACTGGACATATATGTCCACTAAAATATTTGTAGTTCTTTCCTCAAAATACCATTTTAGACACTTCTCTGCACGGTGCCCATATGATCTGTTGAAGTCAATGTCTGGACTTTAAAAGACTGTATAGAGGTAAACAGGCTGTAAAGTTCACTCATCCTCTATAGAAAAGGCAAGATCCTCCGACCAGACGGGTGTCGTGTCTGACGGGCAACTGCCCAACGATTGATGTCGAGGAAGTTATATATATGCTGTTCCTGCGGCAAATTCTAATTGTGCGATGCACGATTTCTGTGACGTCAGGTCTATAGTTTGCATGTGGCGATGTAGGTCCATGCCGCCACAACTGTGACCACTGAATTCATTTTGTTGTCTTCTCAGAGTTGTCGGATAGGAAACAGCGACCTGATCTTGTTTTATTTTTAATAAACAGAAATAAATTAATAACAATAAATAAAAAAAATAAGAAATAGAATAATTATATTGTAATAATTGAATAATTATAAATAATTAAATACATTTCTAAATTTATGCCTGTAACTTTTATGGTGTACAATAAAGAATATTCTATCTATCTATCTATCATTTATCAGCATCATCATTTATGGTTTTATACAGGGTGGTAGGGCCGACGCGAAACATTTTCGCGTCGATGTATATTAGAGTTTAGTATGACAGGACCTATCTATCCTATAAAGGACGTTCCCCATGGATATGACGTTGGGGCCATAAAATAATGCACCTTCAACTCATTGGAACTAGCTTCTTCAGGATATATGGCTGCAGCAGCTATCAGACCACATAATTGTAACGGCTGTCTCTTTTTTTTTTAAAGTTTCTCCTAATTTCTTTACATAAAAGTTTCACACAATTGACGATACTTTTTATTCATTTGAAACAAACTTTTACATTCCTATGAAACCAAAGACATCAAATATCAGAATATCTAAGTAAATTCCTTCACAAGTTTGAGCGCAATCTATTTTGACTGTGACAAAATAATTGAAATGTCACATGTGAGAACGTAGCTTCGTAGCACCGTAGCGGTCGTAGCCCGTAGCGGTCGTAGCACCGTAGCACTTAGAGAAATTGCCATCTTAACTATTAAACTAAACGTTCCTTTATGAATTTTATATTTAGCATACAAAGCGGAAATTTAACTACCTATTAGGTTTTCACTTTTGGACTGTAAAATACTTTGGTAGGTACTACCTTGTGAGGTGAAGAGTTGTGTAGCTACAACTTCGAAGAACTAGGAAACAGTATTTTTCCCGTTCTCATTGTTATTATTATTAATTAAATATTCTTCTTAATGATTTCTGCACACGTCAGTTTATCTTATACTAGCTTCTGCCCCGACTTCGTCCACGAGCCCTATAACCTAGCGATAACCTTCCTCATGAATTGCCCAATTCATGAGGAAGGTTATCGAAGGTTATCCAATGAAAAAGATCTTTTAAATCAGACTGACAGTTCCGGATAATCTCCGGAACTGTCAGTCTGATTTACGCTACATACAAACTTACAAACAAATAAACAAATAAATTTTACCTCTTTATAATATTAATAATATTATTATTATAGTACAGACAATGCTACGATACAATTGCCATACTCAACGCCATTGCCAAGCCACTTTAGTTTTTGTAGTTACCATACCAAACGAGAGAGCATTTGTATGTACGGCCCCTCAGTAAAAGAAAGTATGATTTAATTTTATACTCCATAATTACAGAGAGCAGTGGTGCCCAGTTGTAGGTCGTAGCTTCGAGCCCTGACGGGCGCTTTACTTTATGTAAATTATTTCATCACTGGACTGCATTCAATACGGTGAAGGAACACATCGATAGGAAAACGGCATGTCTTAGAATAAAAAAAATCAAAGTCAAAGTCAAATCATTTATTTCAAATAGGCCCTTATAAGGCACTTTTGAAAGTCAAAATTTACAAAAAAAATGAATTGATTCTAGTCGCCCCTTCCAAAAGGTAGTTTTCACACGGAGAAGAATCGGCAAGAAACTCCACCGTTACTCTTTTAAAATGTTTTACAATATTTTGTATAAGTACATTAGTTATATAACTATATGTGAGGACGATGCACCTAGAATAAAATTATTATACCACAATAGGTAAAAAGAATTGAGAATTAAAAATGAAGCAACAACAGATAAACTAATTATGTGATAGATACATGGTGCAATTACAAACATTTTAAAAGTTAACGATTTTCCTAAAAAATTTACAATTAATAAGTCAGTGTGCGAGGAATTGATCACAGAATGTAAAACCAATGTCATATAATAAAAAAATAAATATAAAATATACAATTAAATTTGCAACCAGTTTGATTTTGTCTTGATTCTAAATTATCTTATAGAGCAGGACCAGCATGTTTCCAAGCATTCTTATCTTGGACTAGCTTTACCCGGCCCGGCTTCGCACGGGTAGCACTAAGTATAATACTTATCGACGGCGCACCTGACTACCCTACCTACCTACCCTACCCTACCCTACCTACCTTACCTACCCTACCTATCTACATACCTACCTAAATACCTACCCACCTACCTATAAAATAGGTACTGTCGTGAATTCATGCAAGCCTAGTACTTTTTGATAGGATTTACGGCCACGACACCTAGGAACAGTTTGTATGAGAAAATAAAAGTGTTATTTTTACTATTTTCCACCCAGTTTTTCCATATTTTCTAACCGTTTAAACCTACCCTAGACTTCCGCAAATATTTCAAAACCAAAATTAGCCAAATCGGTCCAGCCGTTCTCGAGTTTTAGCGAGACTAACGAACAGCAATTCATTTTTATTATACATATAGATATAGATAGAGAAGAAGGTATAATCGAAGTCATGTGACATTTACCAACCCGTGCCGGGCCCGCGTGGTTGATTATGGCCCACTCCCTGCGTCCCAGCAGTGGGTACATTATAGGCTGATAATAATTACAGTCTACATTTTTCTACATAGCGTAGTTATCGGTCACTTACTAATTAATAATAACGTAGGCTCTTATAACCGCAACAACAAGCGTCCGTTCCTATATGCTTGTGGAGAAAAACAAATTAGTGGTGTATTGTTGGGAAAAGTGTTTTGAGAGGTATACAGGGTCAAAATGAATTAGCTAGCAAAACTCCACAAGTCCACGGACATGATGGGTATGGGACAACAAAGAAGAAAAGATTTGATGTTTTTTTTTCTTTTACCGTGTTTATGTTTATGTTTTTTATCCATAACATCTGTGGAGTTATATATAGGTATATGTTTACTAGCTGTTGCCCACGACTTCGTCTGCGATCCACGATAAAAAGTAGCCTATGTCCTTCTCCAGGTTGAGGTCTATCCCTGTGCCAAATTTCATCCAAATCCGTTCAGCAGTTTTAGCGTGAAAGTGTAACAAGCAAACAAACAAACTCACTTTCACATTTTAATATTAGTTAGGATAACTTTTTAATAGTGCCTTTGGCTTCCAATAACATTGAAGCCACAAATGACTTGCATCGTCTAAAAACACTGTTTAGACGGTGCAACTTTTATTGTTGCTTCAATTTATGGTCTGTCACAGGCAATTATATTGCACCGTGTAAATCAGGCGTTAGTTACCAAGTTTTTTCGCATACGGCCGAATTCTCAAAGGCATCTCAATTTTAAGTCGTCGTTCAACCTTACGCTGTTGCAGACACTTTAACGACGCAAGTCTGATAGAACAATTTCCATGAAGTTTTCATAAAAATTGTTCTACTACAGGAGCCTTTATTAAATTGAAGTATTGTAGTAAGAGAAACACTTTTAAGAATGTCATAAAGTTAAGGGTCGTTTGTAAATTCTACATTCAGTAATAGAAAGAAAGAAAATGCATTTATTTAGCACAGACTCAAAGGCACATAAGTAAAAAGAAATAAAGTAAAAAGAAAGAATACAAAATAAAAAGTGTAAAGTGCGTTGTAAGATACTAGCAGGAATGTGTGCCTCGCGGCTGCGCCAAATAGGCCCAGTTCAGCAAAAATGCCAGACAACTAGTGCCTGACGCTGGTTTTCAACTGAACCTGAAGCGCGAGGTGACGGATGTAATAGTAGTCCTCCCAAAATGAATGGCAGATGCGTACGATTTCGGGAATGACATTTTAATTATAAGGATTTACCTGCACCTACCTACTTAGGTGCAGGTAATATATATGTGTGCGTGTTAAATATAAGTATATTTAACACGATTGACTGTGTTTGATCTAATCACGACCAAGATACTTAGGAATCAAGGTCATAAACTATTAAAATTGTTTGTAAGAGGTACGAACTATTCCCAGAGGTATCATCGGTACAAAGAAAAAACAATGGTTCAAAGAAAAGAAAATTCCAAAACACCTCAAAGGCAGGTATTTGATCATTGTATCCTAGAAGGAAAAAGAAAGAAAAATCCCCTGAAAAACCTCTGTTTCCTATTTCTTTTTCTTGGGAAAATACGCAATAAACCGTTTGTACTACCTACCTACAGGTTGTTTTGTTTTTTTTGTCGCCAAAAACATCCACTTGACTGACGTTAGGCTTCTTGATTAAGGATTTTTCAGAACTAATATATTATAAAAGGTGGATTTGTGAGTTTGAATGTAGGGGGTCATCTTCGGAGCACTAATCCGAAAATTCTATCACTAATGGTAGCTACAGTATTGCCGTATGTCATCCTAACTAATATAGGTATGTAAAATAAATGCGAAAGTGAATTTGTTTGATTGTTACGCTTTCACGCTAAAACGGCTGAATGGATTTAGATGAAATTTGGCACATGGGTAGACCATGACCTGGGTTAGGGCATAGGATACTTTTTATCCCGATATTGCCACGGAATCGAGACTTATCCGGGTAAAACGCGGGGCGGAGCTACTAGGTTATATTTTATGTTAAAACAAGAAATTAACGCCGCAAAAAAAGACATTGCCATAAACAACTAGTGTCCTTGCGCACCTTGTACACTAGAGGTACTTTATGCCCTGAAACAATAACAAGGTTGCTATGGACTCACCTCTAAGAATCGATTTAGTAAATGGTTCAATTAATTTCAATTCAATTCATTATTGCATATCACATGACGTGTTTTACAAGGTCTTGGTAGGTCAAGTCTGATGATAGTTCTAATTCGTTCATAGCCATCGGAACGCTGCTGCATCCTTTAGTATAACATAACATCACGCCTGCATTCTCCAACGGGTTAGGCAGAGTTGTACCTATAGTACACCCACATTTTGCCAGATATGTTAAAGTCCCATGTAACAGGGGGCCAGCCCATTGCCATCACATAACCAGACTAGGGACTGCAACTGAGAAAACCCATGACAGTTTGCCCGATCCGCGAATCGAACCCAGGACCTCATGCTCAGCAATAGCAGTTGCGACCACTACACCAACGAGGCTTTCTTTAGTAGGACAGAATTTTCGACACCAAGTACCTGGTGGAGTCCCTACAGTAGCCGTTTCCTTTGTTACGAACCACACGCTAAAGAAAACATTATTTTAACTTTTCATGACGGAAAGCTGGAAATATTAGTCATTATTTAACTGATATAATTACTGGCAAAATTTGGGTGTATTGAAGGTCCATCTCATGTCTAAGCCTTCGAGGATTACCAACAGGCGTGATGTAATATTATGTTTATAATTATAATCCTCTCCTTTTTGCCCGTGGGACAATACAATAGCCTTTTTTTTTTTTTTTTTTGGTGGGAAATTATCAAATAACTTCTCCCGCTCTGGGTGGAGCAGGAGGGTGTGTCAGACTCTTACTGACTAAAACCCACCAGTGTTCCTTCCGTTGCCAGTACGTTGCCAGGGGCCACGGTATCCCTTTCGGACTTTCCCGCAACCCCGGCAGGCATTTGTCCTATCGGACCCCTTTACTTGCTGACATCTCTTTGAGGCGCGCGTGGAACACAACGCGCCGTCGACCCGGGCCTGGACCTTATCGGACGGCGAGCTACCCATTGCTCACCGTCCGCAAGCCCGCGCCTACGGTGGCCGGGAATCGGCTTGCGATTCCCGACGCCCAGGGCGTCTCCTGCGGCGGCTAGGGGCGTGAGGGCGCGAATTTTGCCTTTCCCTCACGCGTTCTGCCTCCTCCTTCGCGAGCATTACTGCTTCGTAGAAGGAGGTGACGCCCTCTCGCTCCATACCATGGCCTGGACTAGGGCCGGACGCGAGAGATCGCCTCCACGAGGACACGGCGATGCTCTGCCCAAGCCGGACAGACCTCCACCGTATGCTCAACCGTGTCCTCCGGGTGATCCACGCAGTGATGACACCCGGGCGTTTCCTCCCGCCTGATACGAAATAGGAACCTCCCGAAACAACCATGTCCGGTGAGGACCTGCGTCAGGCGGAAGGTGAGGACGCCGTGGCGCCTCTCTCGCCACTCCTCAAAGAGGGAACTTATCGCCGCAATAGTGGCGTGCCCAACAATACAATAGCCTGTTATTAGCTTGGAATAGATTTGATACCATTATATTGATATATGTTTTTCTTAAAAAATGCGGATTTATGAGAAAAACACACTACACTTGTAACAACTACTAAATACAACATAGATTCTAATAAAATTACAAACATAGATACAACATTTCCGAGGAAACTATTATGAGACAATTCATAATAACATAATAATAGATATTAATAACAGTAACTATTTTCACAATATTATGCTAACAGGCAACCATATCATATTTATTAGTAAAACAATGCCAGCAATTTGATTGACCCCGGATCCTTTTTGTAACGAGATCATAAGGTTACGGGAAAAAATATAACAATAAAAGTTAATTCAACTTGGGTCCAATGTTACTTACGATATAGCATATTACTACTGTTTATGTATCAATATTTAACCAGGCAAAGAGAAAATACTGGTGAGTATTTTCTTTTTTTACCTATCTATTTTTGTTGGTATAAATTATAAGAAAAACGCATTCGATACTTGCAAGAAAAATAAATCAGCCAACGAAAATACAATGTGGAATAAAAATGTTGGCATTTATTATTTTAGGTCAAAATAAAATCACTTTAATCAATTATTTTTTTGCTTGGATATATTTGGTTAGACGTTCTGAACTCTGTGTTAAAATTTGTACATCTATTTTAATGGGACCTTGTATAATAATTGAATTTAATGGTTTGTTTCGTAATGTTAATTACTTTGCATACTCTTGTTTAGAATCAAGTTCTTCTAACTGAACAGACAGCTGTGCTGCTGGGCAGTTTGTTGCGCCACTTCTTCTTCCAAGCTACAATACTGGGAAGTGGTTAAGGGCGGGCGTTTTGAGGGACTGTCTTATGTATTGACGTTAAAAAAATGGTGATTCTCAGCCTAATTTGAATAAATGACTTTTGATTTTGGTTTTTCCACATCTGCACCAGTTTGTTACGGTTAACTGAAAATGTTGAGTTTTTCCAAACGACGTATTTACATAGCTATATAAATTAAACTTGCAAGACGTCTTTGACAGTTCTTACCGCCTGTTTTCAAAAGCTTCAATCAATCTGCCTAGCCTTTTCCAGGTATGTTAGGGTTGGTTTCCAGTCTAAGCGGATGCAGCTGAATACCAGTATTTTACATGGAGCGACTGCCTATCTGACCTCCACTACTGAGTTACTGGGTACCTAACAATGATACCCCTTGGTAAGACTTAGTTATCAGACTTTTGGGCCACCGACTGTCAAATATCTACGGTTGACAGCCGGCACCAACGGCTTAAGAGGGCTTATCCTAAAAGTTGGCAACGTCGCAAATAGCTGTCAAACATTTACCTGTTTTTTTATTAATTTGGCATTAATACTGCATGGAAATATGAAATGTGGCTAACTAGTGAACTAAAATATTGATTATGAAATGCAATAATCGTAACATATTTCGTTTCAGATGTAAAATAAGTATTTGCAAACTTTCCAAATGCCTATTTACACCTAAAACGGTTACAACATCAAATTCAGTGTTATAATTGCAATTCATTATTAATATTCTAGTTCGCTAGTTAGCCACATTTCATAATTCTATACAGTTATATTGCCAAATTAATCAATACAGCGAAACATAAGTTTCCAAACACATAAACAAAGATGTGTTTATGGAAAAACAACTTTAACAGCCACACACAAAGATCAGAATGCGCTAAAAAAAATACTACAATTCTTATGGATTTTGGAAATCAACGTATTTACACTAACATAAAGTTTATATTCGTTTATGTGGAAATAACATCAAATGGAAACAAGGATCTATATTTCTTTTTAGTAATGTAACTAAAAGACAGTAAATAAGAACGATGCCTAACATAATCGAAGCCAATTTTTGAGATTCAAGACTATCGTCTAGAATTCTAAGAGAACTTGTTATGTTTTCCTTTATAAGAACAGGTAAAGGACGACAAAATGAAAGCCAAGTAACTGAGCGAGAGCGTAATATCCTATATTATGATTATATGAAAAGAATAGGTTTTCAGGCAATATTCCAACAATATGACATGTTGAGTAAGTTATACAAAGTGGTATTGAGATGAAACTGAAAAAATTTTTAGGCCTATATTTTGTCTACTAGAATAGAATAAAATATCTTTATTTTGCATAAAATATGGTACATAAAAGGTTTTATATAAATAGTTCCACATATTTTACTTACTTAATACCTGATCCGCTTAACTAGGTGCGATTAGGTTACTTAATATACGTCGTCTATTGTATTTTATAATGGATTTCCGCAAAGTCACGCCTGAGTCAATTAACTAGGTATTTCAGCATGCAAAAAATACCTTAAAACAAAATAATAAACAAAAACACTTCAATTAAGTATTACTACTGAGATCGAAAAAATGCTTTAAAATTAAATTGTATTTTATTTTACTTTTTTCTCAGATTTAGTGTCAGACTCTTACTGACTAAAACCCACCCGTGTTCCTTCAGTTGCCTGTACGTTGCCAGGCGGTATCCCTTTCAGACTTTCCCGCGACCCCGGCAGCCATCGGTCCTAGCGGACCCCGCCAGTTGTGCTAATATCTCTTTGAGGTGCACGTGGAACACAACGCGCCGTAGACCCGGGCCTGGTCCTTATCGGACGGCGAGCTACCCATTGCTCACCGTCCGCAAGCCCGCGCCTACGGTGGCCGGGAATCGGCCTACGATTCCCGATGCCCAGTGCGTGCCTGCGGCAGCTAGGGGCGTGAGGGCGCAAAATTTGCCTTTCCCTCACGCGTTCCACCTCCTCCTTTGCGAGCATTACTGCTTCGCAAAAGGAGGTGACAGCTTCCCAGGCCCTCTCGCTCCGTACCATGGCTTGGACCAAAGCCGGACGCGAGAGATCATCGCCACCGATCGCCTCCACGAGGACACGGCGATGCTCTGCCCAAGCCGGGCAGACCTCCACGACACCTGGGCGTTTCAGCCCACCTTATCCGGAACAGGAACCTCCCGAAACAACCGTGTCCGGTGAGGACCTGCGTCAGGCGGATGGTGAGGACGCCGTGGCGCCTCTCTAGCCACTCTTCAAAGAAGGGACTTATTGCCGCAATTGTGGCGTGCCAAGCAGTGGGTTGCGACAATCACACTCTCCATGACGCCATGAGATCCCGCCGGAGACCTGTCCGCTGTGCCGTGATTTTTGCGGCAGCGGAGTTACGTCCGGCGTTTCGCCCCCTCGCGCCACTCCCAAATGTGCGCGAGGACTTTTGCCTCCAGATCCCATGGCGGCAATCCAGCAAGGAGGCTCGCCGCCTCACAGGAGACCGTGCGGGACCCTCTGGGACGCGTTCAAGCGGCGGGCTGGCCGCCGCCTCAATGGACGCGCCCACACCGATACCCCATAAAGGGCATAAACCTCCGGCAGGAGGCGTTTGCACATGGTTCTTTACTCTATCTCTGCTTTTAATCCTAAATAATATTATAAATGTGAAAGTTTGTATGTTTGGATGTTTGTTACTCGATCACGTAAAAACGGCTGAACGGATTTGGATTAAATTTGGCACACAGATAGTTTGTAACCTGGATGGAAAAAGTTTCCTATGTGCTAACAAAGGAAACTTCATATCCCGGTAGTACGTTCCCGTGGGAAATTTCCGACCTCCAGGCGGGCGAAGCCGCGGCCAAAACCTAGTATATTATAATATTATAAATGCGAAAGTGAGTTTGTTTGTTTGTTACGCTTTCACGCTAAAATGGCTGTACGGATTTGGATGAAATTTGGCACATGGGTAGACCATGACCTGGATCAGGACATAGCGTTTTTATCCTGGATCGCAGATGAAGTCGCGGGCAACAGATAGTATACTAATAATACCAGCCTATTATTGTCCCACTGCAGGGCAAAGTCCTCTTCTTAAACAGAGAAGTGAACAATGCTCGTGGCTTGATCACTCGTGCTCAAGACGAGTTGGTGATTTCAGACTTTTATGGTAAACTACAAATAATTATTAAATGCATTTTAGACTAAGTACATACTAATTCCATGCTGCCAAATGTCATTATTCTAAGGTTTGGGCGTATTTCTAAACTTTGGGCAACCGAGCTCTGTTCGGGAGAAAATAAAGAAAAGATTTTCCCCAGATATGAGAACTAGCTAGTTTGATTTTTCGCCCCCGTAATTACAACTTTCATCGAAATCGTTAGAGCCGTTTTCGAGAACGTGATTACAAATATATACAAATATTGCTCATTTAATAGTATAGGATAGGATAATGGCCTTTCGAATAATTGTTGAAGTAACAAATAATGGCTGCAGTACTAAGTTCACTAGTTTATGATCGTTTGTAAGTTGAAACTTCGAAGGCTAAGTTACGGAGCTGTTCGAAAGGAAACAATTTAAAGTAGATATAATACTTTGAAACTGATAGCTAGGTACTTCACAGACGAGGTAGAAACATTTGTCGGGAATTGCATCTCGTAATCTTGAATATTGAAATGTAGGTAGGTTTTAAGGAAAGATATATTATGAATGCCTCGTTGGTTTAGTGGCCTCGATTCCCAGCTCGGGCAAAATTTTATTGGGTTTGGAAGTCTGGATTTGTGCCCGGTTGCATGGGACTTAAACATAACAGGCTAAATGAGGGTGTACGATAGGTGCACCACTACCTAACCATTTGCGGAATACAGACATGATGCTATGTTATGAGATATTTTAATTATACATTGAAAAACTCTTTTCATAAAATTATTTAATCATAGGATCGTTTAAAAATAGATTCAGTAGAAGTGAATTGAGTGCTGAGGCATTTATTAAATTGCTTTTAAACAATTCAATAAATGCTTCAGCTATAAATTTACTATGAAAGACAATTGACGTCTACAATCATAGACAATAGAGGGGCTTTAAATAACAGCAATCTGAAGTTGGTTGGCCAATAGCAAAATATTTGAGTTATAATGAAAAATTATGGGAAATTGACCGACCTTGGCGACGACAGCTGACTTTTTGTGATTTTATACTGAAGATCACGTCTAAACGAGTAGTGTTAATGATTTGGAAAAAATAAATGTTTATTAGAGCATTTTTATAATAAATTAATATATGAATATTTTAGATTATGTTTATATTTAATAGTGAAATTAATTTGTAAAGTTATGTCTAGCGCGGATAAAAAACTGAAAATCAAGCAAAATCTATGAAGCTTATTTTTCTGAAATCTTCACCATTTTAAAGATAATTTAATTATTGATCTTTAAGTATACGTGTTTTATTAAAATACCTTTTGTTTTACGTATAATAATTTAATAATGCGTCTAATTCGGAACAGCGCTCCTTGATGGGCGAGTCCTACTACTGGCTGGACGTTCGACGCGTTGCGTGAGCTCAGTACAGAACACGCAAGCTAACCACTCAATATCAATGGTATATATCTGCGTCTTAAACGGTAGATTTAACCTAGGTTTTTTTCTGTTCATAATAAATAGGTTAGACATTAACTTAAAATCTTTAATCTGGGTCGCTACCTACTTTATATGGAGCAAATAGATAATTGCGAATAAAAGAGACCTCTTGGTTGACTCTCAAGCAAAGGACTCCTAATCAACTATTATAAAATCAAAAAGTCTAGGTTTGTTATTTCTTGTCGCCATAACTACTGAACGGCTGCTAAAACGATAAAGAACTTTTTTAGGGTTCCATAGTCAACAAGGAACCCTTTTAGTTTTGCCATGTCCATGTATCCAACTGTCCGTGGTTTAGCTCAGACACTGTTAGCACTAGAAAGCTGTAATTTGGCATGGGTATACAATTATACATGTTAATCACGCCGACAAAGTGGTAAAATAAAATCATGGAATATAAACCCCCTACACGTAAAGTGGGTTTTTTTTCTCGTCTATCCCAAGGCGTCGTTGAAAAGGTAGTTCCAACGACACCCTATACCATGGGAAAATTTTGTTAGTTTTTTAAAATCATTTTTGGATTCAAGGATCCGTTTGCGAAATATTAGGTTGGGGAAAAAGTCTTTTCGCATTATAGTATGTATGAACTTGTAATAAAATCTCTTTGGCTATACTATGTGTATCTGGCTGGTTTTGGTATCATTGAAAGTTTAAATTTTAAAGAACATAATTCCAAATTCAAATTAGGAAAATGTGTGATTTTTATTTGTTTTTCGTACTGTCAAGATGAGTGAATCTAATGAAGAAATTCGATACATTTTAAAATTTTACTACAAAAAAGGTAAAAATGCAACGCAAGCCGCGAAAAAAATTTGCGATGTTTATGGACCTAGTGCAGTGTCTGTGAGAGTAGCACAAATTTGGTTTAAGCGTTTTCAATCCGGAAATTTTGATGTCAAAGATGCACGTCGCTCTGGTCGCCCTATTACGGATAAAATGGATGCCATTTTTGAAAAAGTGGAGCAAGATCGGCATATTAGTAGTTACGACGTAGCTGAAGAACTGGGAATTGACCACAAAACAGTTTTGGCGCATTTGAAAAAAACTGGGTACACAAAAAAGCTCGATATTTGGGTACCTCACGAGCTCACTGAAAGAAACCTAATGAACCGTGTACTCATTTGTGATTCTTTATTACGACGTAATGAAACCGAACCATTTTTGAAGAAGCTGATAACTGGTGATGAAAAGTGGATCACGTACGACAAGAACGTGCGAAAAAGGTCGTGGTCAAAGGCCGGTCAGGCTTCACAGACTGTGGCAAAACCCGGGTTAACTCGCAACAAGGTGATGCTGTGTGTGTGGTGGGATTGGAAGGGCATTATTCATTATGAGCTGTTACCACCAGGCAGGACCATCGATTCTGAACTCTACTGCGAACAACTGATGAGATTAAAGCAAGAAGTTGAGAGAAAGCGGCCGGAATTAATCAACAGAAGGGGTGTGGTTTTTCATCATGATAACGCTAGACCTCACACATCTTTAGCCACTCAGCAAAAATTAAGAGAGTTTGGCTGGGAGGTGTTAATGCATCCGCCGTATAGTCCTGACCTTGCACCTTCAGATTTCCACCTGTTTCGGTCTCTTCAGAATTCTTTAGGCAGTGTCAGGTTAACATCACGGGAGGACTGCCAAAACCACTTGTCGCGGTATTTTGATCAGAAGTCCCAAAATTTCTATAGCAATGGGATCATGTCCCTACCTACAAGATGGCAAAAAGTTATCGAACAAAATGGTACCTACATACTTTAGTTAAATGTAAACATACTATGTTAAAAAATGTTTTGAATTTTCTTAAAAAATACGAAGAAACTTTTTCCCCAACCTATTATTAAGATTTAAAGTGCAAAATTTTGTTAGAAACAGGTGTGGGTGTCCCTGCCAGCTAAATGGTTGGTTCTGGATATGTGGAATAAGCGCGGATCCACTGTTGTGTGCACTATGGGCATGCCCACAACCCTAATAGACTTGTGACGGCACCCTTTCACGGTCTGTTGAGGTCGATAGGTTGATGATATTATATCCAATCCCTTAATAAAATAAAATAAATGTGACACTGTGATGTGCAAACAAACACACATTTACTTTTGTAATTTTCGTGAGTGAACAAACTAACATTTTACAGATTTATTAATTTACTAGTGTCCGCCCCACGGCTTTGCCCACGTGGAACTACTATACAGTGTACAAAATCTTGGTGAGGGCGTCATACATTTTATAAAAATCTCCTTTTTTGGAATGCACTATATCGATCATGAACAAGTGCATACTCCGACTCGCATTTGGCCAATTTTCAGGTGGCTGTGACCACAACCTTTTTGGAGGGCTGGATCCGCGCCTGATGTGGAAAAGTTCACAGCAGTAGTAAATATAACGAAATTAAAAAAAAAACTATCACAGCTAACTAGGCTCTACAGCCGAAAGACGTCCACTGCTGGACATAAGCCTCCCCAAGTTAACAAGTAATAATCAAACAACTTACATTTGCAGCTGAAAGAACATATTTTCCCAAATATTCCGTATAACGAGAACATGTTTTTCAACTAAGTACAATGTTAAGTTTGTTCTTGGGATAAATTCATCCCATCTACGGAACCCTTCAATGTGCGTGGTCCGACACGCTTTGGCTAGTTTATATCCCTTAATAGTTACCCTAAAGTTCAAGTAATATCGTGGGCCGAACTTCACAATTTTCGGACGAAGATGATCATATAATTAGGTTTTTATTCAAATGAGGTCTCAAACTATCTCGTGACACTTCGTAATTTTAAGAAAGCATTATTCATTCCTTTTCAAGACTCCTGAACATTGGAGTGACACTCCAGCGAATTGTAGATGTAGAAATATTATTAGTTGAATTTTTCGTCTCAAGGCCCACAGACGACTTATTTCAAGATTAATTTGTTCATGAAATTGAAAATATAAATAAATATTTATGTAGTTTTCCTTAGAAAATATTTGTGGGTAGGCAACCTATGTTGCTTATATAATTTTGCGGTCCAATGTACTTTCAAGGGCTTACGAAAAAATATGCTAATTTTAGAATTCGATATTTATTTAGAGATCATTAATATTTTATGCTTCATTTTTTTGCTTCAGTTCAAAATATCATGACGTAGTTAAAAAGCTACAGCGAATGAAAATCACTCTTGATTTGTTACTTACATGTAGATGTGACTCATGAAAGCGATGTAACAATGATAAAAGCGGAACATTGTTATTATTAATTCTATATCAAGTTCCAATAGTCATGTGAAATAGTCAAAATATTATAGCTTTTATTAATACTGGTACTTACCTACGTTTACGTGTTAATAATAAGCTATGGAATCGATAGAAATTGTGTAGGTAAAATAGGTCCAATTCTAACTTACCTATATAATATTATAAATGCGAAAGTGAGTTTATTTGTTTGTTACACTCTCATCTTAAAACGGCTGAGCGGATTTGGATGAAATTTGGCACATGGGTAGACCATGATCTGGAGAAGGACATAAGCTACTTAACATCCAGGATCGCAGACGAAATCGTGGGCAACTGCTAGTTGAATATAATGAAATGTAAATAAAATCACAAACTGAGGTACTTACCTATATTGCCATTTTATTTTCGGACGAAATTCTATGGTATTGCTAAAATAAGTAGCTTACAGATTTAGAGAAATTGTTACAAAGCGCTATACAATCGAAGACATTGCTATTGAAATTGCTGAATAAAGAAAGAATCACATATTCTTTAGTTCAAAACAAATGAGAATACCAACTCGCGTATAATATTGTACTTGAGCTTTCTTATTATTTTATACCTACTAGCTTTAACCGCAGTTCTGCTTTCGTGAAAAGTTTATGAACCTTTTACTATGCAGATCTTAGTTCAGAAAGTGAAAGAATCCCTGTTTAGTTTATATTCTTACGCAATCACTCACTAACGAGAATAAGTAACATTTTCATCTGTATTAAGAAGGTTTCATCTTTATATCTCATTACTTATTCCAACAATTGTTGTCTGAATGACATTATTAAATTCAATTGTAATTGAAAAATCATCGACGTAAAGTGAAGTAAAAATATTAACGTTTTATAATTTGAATTTCTGGTTTCAAATAATCAAATCAAAGCACTTAATTTGTAAGTGACACTACAAATTGGCATCCAAAGGTACGTTTTCCGATCCGTATGTTTACATTTTCATCAGATACTTTTCCAACAGACTATAGGTAGTCCACAGCAGGTGTGACTCATCCACAATCACAAACCCCTTCATTTTGGGGGGGATTCAAAATTAAAACACCACTTAATGAATATTAAAGGACGGGTTTGTAAATTACATAAAAGGCATTATGAAAAATCACAATACCTTCCAGCAGCCTCTAATTTCGTAACACAGTTACAACAGTGTGTTTCGAAATTAGGCTTCAGGATTGGTTTAACATCTATGCTTTGAGTATTTGCATGATTGAGTAACAAACACGGTACACTAAAACCATCCTGATAAACTGTTGTTTGGTGCGGCTTGGCACAGACAGTACCATAAATAACTGGAAAATCGAATTCCTATCGTGCTTTATTTATCGTAACGTACCTAACGTTACGATAGGGCCGTCCTTTGTGTCTGTGGCTCAGTTCATAGATGAGAAAAGAAATTGTAAAATACCAGTTCCATTTTAAAGTTCTTAATTTTTCCCGGATAGAAGGTAATTTACACCTAGTGAAGTTACTGAAGAGGTTCGTAGGTTCGAACCCTGATAGGCGCTTTACTTTGTGTAAATTATTTCATCACCACTGCTCTCAAAACGGTGAAGAATGCGGCATGTACCACAACCAAAATTTCGAAGACGTGTGACATCTACCAACCCGCATTGGGCCCGCGTGGTGGATTACGGCCCACAGTCTCACAGAGAGGAGGCCTTTGACCCAGTAGTGGGAACATTATAGGCTGATAATGCTGGTGAAGTTACTTTCAAAATCAAACTTCGTTAGGTGCTAAGACATTAAATTATTAGGTGAGAAAACGTACTACAGTCCAGCCGTCACGTCGAGAGTCCCATATTTAAGTGTATTATCTATGGTCGTGAGAATGGGTTCGTGACACCTGTCAGTTGGACAATTTCTAGTAACTATATGGATCAAATTCGCAAAACACATATTCGTTAATATGAAACTGACAGGTGTCAAGAACGCATTCTCTCGACGGCTGGACTCTAAGCAGATATACTTAAACTACCTACTTTTGATATACCTACTCGTACGTCTATAGTTATATCAGGCTTATTGCAAGGCAAAAGGTAAAAGGCTTCTTCTCATACAAAAACCGGCCAAGTGCGTGTCGGACAACGCACAATGAAGGGTTCCGTAGTTGGTGAATTATCCCAAAAACAAACTTAACTTTGTAGTTGAAAAACATGTCTTCCCATAACATCGATATATTACGTTACGGTTAATTCTCCAACTGCAAATGTAAGTTTGCAATCGATTTTTTTTTAATTTTTATTTAACTACAAATTAACGATTTTCGGACTTTTTCCTTTACTTGTGCTATGAGACCTTGCTTCCTGCCAAATTTTATGGTTCTGTGTCAGCGGGAAGTACCTTGTAGGTTTTGATTTTATTTGCAAGTATCAAAATACACACATCAAAAGTGTCTAGGGATCAAGTACGTTTTAGTTTAGAGTGTCACCGCAATCGAGAATTATTATTTACACTTTTTTGGATCGTTATTGATTCTTTTTAGTGAATTTCACTATTCAAATAACGAATTTTCTTTAAATTTTGATTAAAAATAGAAAATTAACTGTCAATCAGGATTCCTATTTAAGTGTGTATTAGCGTTTTTACAAAACCATTAAAATTTGTGCCTCGGAACTGAAAAAAATTGCATTGATATGGTGCGACGACATTTGACACGAGAAGAGATGATTAAAGCCGTCGCAATGTTCAATATAACAATGTTCAAGCTGGTTCTAGGCAACGTACTGTGGCTGTCGCTCTTGGCACTTCACAGAGCGTCATAAGCCGCCCCTGGATACGCTATCGTATCACAGGCAGCGTAGTCGAGCGACATGGAGGACGATCTCGCATCACCACTCGCAGACAGGACCGGTACATCCAAAATACTGCTCGACGGAATCGTACCATGACCGCCATGAGGCTACGAGGCTCCACAGCTCTTCAGGCTTGCTAATAAGCGACCAAACCATCCGAAATCGTTTACGTGAAGTGGGTCTGCGTTGCCGAAGGACGCTGAGAGTTCCACCTATAGCACCCCGCAATCGTAGGGCTCGTTTACAATGGGCTCGCGAACACAGAAATTGGGAGGAAGACTGGCGTTGTGTTTGCTTTTCCGATGAATCTCGTTTCGGTATGAGGCCGGATACAAGACGTACTCGAGTTTGGAGGACCTCTGAATAAAAAATATGGTCATTTAAATGACATACACATCAAAAGTGTCTAGGGACCAATCTCATTTTTAACTATAAAAAATTATCCAATTAATATTTACCAAATCTAGTCTTTCAGGCCGGTTTTACTTACCTTGACTTTAATTCCTGTTTAAGTTAACAACTTATTCCTATATTTTATAAAAATTAAGACAAATTGTAATTTTTGCAAATTGTGCGAAATTAACCTAAGTTAATGTCGTTAATTAAATGGCAAAAAAAGGCAAAAATGAGGATTTCTAAATGTTTTATTGTAAAGATAAAATAAAGAATACCTATATTTCCACCATTGACACGAATCACATAATCACAACGATTTGGCATAAAATCAGTTCATCAAAATCACTTTGAGGAATGGCCGCCCACGTTCTTTCTAACAAGTCAAAAAGTTGTGGGGTATGCACGGCATCCATACTCGGCAGAGCTCTTCTTTGGAGCATATCCCAAGCGTGCTCAATTGGGTTGAGGTCTGGCGATTGAGCAGGCCACAGCAAAACGTTGATGCGAACATCGGCAAGAGTGTACGACTCTAGCCGATGTGTGGACGTGCATTGTCGTGCATTAGTCGAATCGAATCACCCAACCGGCTTCGCAAAGGAATGATCACGTCTGAAACAATCCTCTCCACATAAATCTGAGCATTGAGGTTGCCCCTGATCCAAGTGAGATCGGTTCTCCCACCGATCTAAATACGTTTGGGCTGAAAATTATTGTGTTGACTTAGAAGCTTGATTTAGAGCTCCAAGGGGCTATAGATCAACGTATTTCATATTAATTTGAACTCTATACCTCCACGCGTTCCTGAGAAAAAGGGTCTTGAAAGACTGACGGAGGGACAACGAAGTGATCCTATAAGGGTTCCGTTTTTTTCCTTTTGAGGTACGGAACCCTAAAAATAAAAGATAATTAGTCACCATGCTTTGCTTTATGGCTTGGCATACAATGATTTTCTCAAGGTGTAGGAACTTCTTCACTGTTATTATGTCTACGATTGACTAATACTTATATTCAACAAACCTAATGAAACTGAAAACACATTTGTAATCGTCAGCTCATTCTTGAAAAGAAGAAGCAGGTTTCTTAATTACTTAACTACATTACAAACCGTAGGTTCTTATACTTAATTCTCAAATCCCAACACTTTCCTCGAACACAGTTAACCCGTAAACAAAGAGGAAATCAGGCTCGATACTCGCAACTGAAACTTGCTATCTGTCGTGCTTGAAATGCTCAAATGCCACTGAACTGCACAGCCGGTTAGTTAGCCACTGTGACACAAGCCAAGTGGAAGATTAGACGGACAGTCCTATACAGTCAATCAGAACTGGGTAGCCTAGAACACTGACACTGCCTTTGTGCGTAACATATGACCTATTAGAAATGTAGGAGCATGACTAGGGTTAAACCACCATTATTTTATGAGTACTTAGGACTATCAAATCAAATCAAAATCATGTATTTGCATAAAACGTGGTAGATAGGTGCAATTTTGTGTAAAATTACTGATGCCATAAAATATTTAGTAGAGTAGATAATAAAGTAGAAGAAGTATGTTAGTTAAATAGGTATAAACAACTATAGATAAATAATATCAATTATTAGAAATTAGCTGTGTTTTGTAATGTAAAATACTTGTAAAAAAGTATAATAAACTACCTAAAAGCTGGAAGCAGTTAAGTAACGTAGCGTTCAAAAAGAAAGTTATCTAGCAGATAAAGCTTATTAAAATTTAAATGACTTTTAGATGAGGGATTTTGATCATGTTTTACAAATTTATTATTTTTAATGACCTATAATTATTATGACATTTTTAAATAATTAGACTCGGAGTTATATTATACTTTATTTTATTAACATTATTTGCATGCCATTGTGACGATCTGTTTTTATTTATCTCTACTTTTAACATCTCTTGCATGCTGACAATTTGTTTTGTATGTATTGTACTCATGTTTGAGCAAATAAATGATTATCTTAAATCTTATATTGTCCTATGGAGTTCAAGTGTATATAAATACATCGTAGTCAGAGATCTTATAACTTTTTCTAATATGCAATATTAGCTACAGCTTTTCCTCGCGATTATGTCCGCGTGGAAGTAAACGGTATCATACAACATATCCTGTGGCACTCGGCAATAGTGTAGCTTTCTATCAGTGAAAGAACTTTAAAAATCACATCAGTACTTCCATAAATAACCTCTTACAAACAAACAAACAATTTTACTTACCTCTTTTTATTATTAGTTTAGAAAAAAGCTCTCTTAAACCGTTTGCTGCGGTTTTTTCAGGCAGCCACTACGATATATGAAGCAATAAAAGTAACGAAAATTAAGTTTCCAGTTTTAATGAGGGTCGTTTATATTCGCATATCCTTCATTATAAAAAAGCAGCCAACACGATGGGTTCCGTACCACCGTACAATATTTAACACTACATTTTTTATTTCAATACATTTTTTAAATAAATCCTTTAATTATTAACTTTATTTTGTTTTTATTATTTATTGTTATAGCGGCCATAGTAGTACACACATTGAAAATTTCAAGTGTCTACCTATTTCGGTTCAAAATACAAAATTCAAAAGTCATTTATTCAAACTAGGCTGAGAATCAGCACTTTTCGAACGTCAAAATTACATAAGACAGTCCCCCAAAACGCCCCACCCTTCACCACTTCCTAGTGCTTTAGCTGGGAAGAAGAAGTGGCGCAACAAACTCCCCAGCAGCACAGCTGTCTGTTCAGTTAGAAAAAAATGATTCTATATAATAGTATGCAAAATGATTTACATTACGCAACACAAAACATAATTTAAATTATAAAATTAATAGCCATATAGCAGCTAGCACACGCCAATATACCAACCAAAGTTTGAAGAGACAACCCTGTGACAGACGGACGGACATCGGAGCCTTAGCCTACTAGGGTCCCGTTGGTACCCTTTGGATACGGAACCCTAAAAACAAATGCATGCAAAGTCATATAATTATTCAGTAACAGATAATATTTATGAAGCGGTGAATTAACCTAATGAACCTATTAAATGAGTCAATTTTTCACCGCGTTTAACCTAAATTGTAATTCACAAATACAAATTACACCATTATCGTTGACTGCAACAAATAGTTTATAAATAACCCCATTTATTTTCTGTAAGCAATGTTAATAGGACTAACACAATTTATTTGTGTTCAACTTCAAATTAATTAAATCTAAATTTCGCCAAATTCTATTTTCGTTATAGAACCCAGTGTATTAATTAATCTACATTGTTTTGTATAATTTACTTTTTGTTTTTATTGATAGCAATGTGATTTGTTAATTAAGTTATTCTTCAAATTAAGCTAATTATGTACTTGCCTAAAAGTACAAGTAAAACATACCACTAACCTCAAAACTGCGCTTGTTACCTTTTATGCCTACGCATATGCGAGTCGTTACAACGTGATATTGTGAAGAAACAGCACTAATGCACCGACATTTTTCACATTACAAAACAGACTTATAATAAAAACTATTTTACAAAAAAAAAACAACCGACTTCCAAAAAAAACACTTAAAAGAGAAAAATAACTTGAATTTCGGAAGTCGGTGGCAAAAACGAAAATACAGATCCATATAGTTATATTTTAAGATGGTTCGCAGTTCGCATAGTTGAAGCCGTGATATAGTTATATCCCTAGGGAAATAGTTATGAATTGCTTTCATATATATTACGGTAGGTATATTTTACTATATATGTATCTAATAAAATACTATTGTTTTTGCCACCGACTTCCGAAATTCAAGTTATTTTTCTCTTTTAAGTGTTTTTTTTGGAAGTCGGTTGTTTTTTTTTTGTAAAATAGTTTTTATTTTTCACTTTTTAGTTGTGTTTATACCTACCCCGCACAAATTCGTATACCAGTCGAATAATGGAACCATAACAAAAGATTTTTCAAAAATTAACGAATCATTCCAAGCGCCCCGCTGGTGGGGCAAAGAGGAATGCCTAAAAATTTTCAGTGGAATATGCCCCACTAGTTCGACTTGGTGGGGCAGATTCCACTAGTCTAAAATCTTTATGGATTCTGCCCCACTAGGGTTGGCACCTTAGAAATAACTATAAGTCCATGTTTCCTCACAATGTTTTCCTTCCCTGATGTCAATAATGTCCAAGATAAACTCAGAAAGTTCATATGAATTGAAAAAGTCACATTAGAACCCACAACCTCATGCATGAGAGGCGAGGCCTTAACCTCTGGGCCATCATAACATATTAAATTACCAAAAAATATATATTTTACTTAACTATACCTTTCTTTCTTTTCCAAACAAATATAAAATACGAGCTTATCCCCTAACCTTCTAACCTTTCACTGTAAGTTCCTATATGTACTGTTCACCGATGAGGAGTTCCATGCGGTATCTTCGAAGACTATAATTAGTTCACCACGGATGGATAGATAGAACCAGCAATTATTTTTGATCTTTAGTACAATATCCAAATCACATTACGTGTACTGTTTGTTTTTGAGGAGTTCCTTCGTTTATCTCCCAAAGTATACATCAAATCTTCACAAAATTAATATGGGACCACCTCAGGAGTATACCCTTACGAATAAAAAAAGAATTTTCAAAATCGGTTGACAATTGGCGGAGAAATCGGTGAACATACATAAAAAAAAAAAAAAAAAATACATACAGTCGAACATATAACCTCCTCCTTTTTTTGAAGTCGGTTAAAAATAAATATAGAAGACACCGACAGCTGTAAACATAATTTCCAAGAACATAAAATACTAACCCTCCCCTGCCTATACATTTTAGAAAAAAGCAAATTCTTTTGAAATTACAGTTTTACACACGGCAAGAGAAAATATACAGTCAAAATATACATTACGTTATAAAAATAGGTTAAACTTATCAAGCTTTAAGCTATAAGTCATGTCAATTAATATATAATAGCAATAATTTTACTATAGAAGAACAAAAATATAATACATACATATATAAATTAAAACAATTTCTATTATGTAAATGTAAAATAATAATAATATCAATGAATATTTAAATGACAAATTTAAAATAGCATGTCTTATAAAATAATTACAATTGTACAACAGTCAAATAAAACTCCTATTCCACTCTATGCTCCTACTTTTGCGTGCCCGACAGGGTCACAATGATCATATTTTGTAAAAACCCACCACATGCGTTCACATGTGGAAGCAATAAATATATACAACGGCTGCTGACTGGGGATCGAATTGTTATTGTATTGTAGCCTGCAGCTTAATTAATACCACCATATTATTTTAATCGGTTGTTTCCTTTGGACAGATGGACCATCATTCGTCGGCAGAGAAACAAACGTCACTGTGGTGCTAGGCAGAGATGCCACACTCACCTGCAAAGTGGAGAACTTACAAAGTTATAAGGTAATGTAGCTTTAACTTAATTTTACGATTGAATTAATTATTAATGTTTTTTTTTACTTTTCAAATTCAAAATATTTTATTTCACATAAACTTATATGGGTACTTATGAAACGTCAGAAGCTAGGTGCACGGTTCCAATTGGTAATTTCCTATGGAGAAGAGCCGCAAGAAACTCCATGGTTACTGTTTTAAAAACATACCTAATAACACAACTCCTACAGTAAACTGTACGAGTTGTGTTATTAGGTATGTTTTTGAAACTACGAGGCCTCTCAGAAACTACGAGGTACAGACGCCAACAGGTCAACGTACCCGAAATTGTCAAATTTTCCCAATCAACTTTGAACCTTATGCTTTAGTGATAAAGTTGAAAATCTATTAAAGAAATTTGACAGATTGTAGTAGGTTGACGTGCTGGCGTCTGTACTTGACAAAATAGGAAATGGCCAACAAATCAAAACATCTATGAGTCTACAAGGTCTACAACGTTCTCACATTCAAAAAAAGAAAATTATCAGTACAAAGCTAAATAAAATAATAATAATAAAAACTGTTTTTAAACCAAATTACACGATTGTCATTACAACTGTAAAAAATATGAGTAGATAACATGTACACGAAAACCAGTAATATGCACTTCGCACCGAAATAATTATTTGTGTTGAAATAAGTACATGTATTATAACCGTGTATAAAAAAGCTCATTCTATACATTAAAAATAGACTTCCATTAGCCGGGGTAAAAAGATATTAATCTCAATAATTGATGTGACGCGATCATGTGGATTACTTTGGCTATGGTGCACGCCATGCTATGATAACTGGATTATAGTTGGTTAGCCAGGAAGTGTGGGCTTACACTCTTCACTCACTCGAGCTCGATGCTCAATTTTTACAAATCAAACAAAAACATTTTTGGTCATGTCGGTATTTCAGATTACCAACTTCGACCTCAAAATAAATACCTCCACTTAAAACTTAGTGCACGCCACACTTTGTATCGTCACTCATATTATTATTTATAGAAGTAATTGACAGCCCAATGACTTCTATACATAATAATTTATTATACGCACATTTTATATACAATAATATATATTTGCACATTTTGTTCGTATATATTAAGTACTACATACTTAGTTATATAAACTGACGTATTTTTCCCATGGGGGTGAAACGTAATATAAATTTTATTGTTCCTGACCTTATTTCAAATTAGATTAATAGGCTCAATAGGATAGGATAGGATTATAATTACGCTCCTAAATATAACTAAAAACATTACTTAAAATAGTTTCTTTGTAACCCTAAAATAATTATTCCGTTGTGCTCTAAACAGCACCTAAAAGTGCTCAATATATCTTGAAATCTAATACGGTGGCCATTAAACTTTATGCCACCCGCCGCGCCGTCACATTTCATGCGACAGTTTGGTGACACAAGAATATTAAACATTTTAGTATAATATGTTGCAATGTTCACACTCTCATGTTTCACGGTAAATAATTCTGCATTGTTTTCCATTTCATAATAACGGAGTAATAGAAAATAGTCAAGTTGTATTTAACTATATTTTTCTATAAACGACTCGGAGTGCATATTTTAATTCCTCTGTAAAAAACATGATTTAATGGCATTTCTATGAACCTGACTTACAGTAGGTTTTAAATTCAGATACTTAACGGGCCGGCGGAGCATGCGTAGTTCATACAAACGTAGTACCAAAACCATTTGTAAGTATATCAAACATATTCTTAAGGTAGGGTGTATTTATTCCGATTAGATTACAGAATATCTAGGCTCCCAAATATATATATTGAATGGACACTGATTTAAAGACGAGTTATGAGAAAAATAAGTTTTCTATAGAAAATTGAAATTCCTCATATCTCAACCTCATTCAAAATATACATTTGGGAGCCTGGATATTCTGTAATCCAATCTGAATAAATACACACTACCTTAAGAATATGTTTAATTTCCTTACAAATTATTTCGGTATTACGTTTGTATGAACTAGGTATCCTTCTATCCTCCGCAGGGCCCTTAATGATAAAACTAGCCGCAACTAAGCCATATTCATGCATAAGAGAAAATACGATCATCAACTTCCAAGGATTCTTACCTTTGTTATTTTTCTGTAATAAACTAACGTCGCTTTTCTATCACATTTAACCAGATTAACGAACAATATAAAATGTCTTTTCCCCATGGAGGACTTAATAAAGCCTCTCCATAGAAAGTAATGGAAAACAGGATAAGAACGCATCAGATACCTTTGATCTTCGTTCGTATATTACACCTCTGAGACCAGTCACGCCTCAACATTTGTTAGGCTAATAGTAACCATTAGTCATTTCCTTCAGTAATGCGTTATCATTCACTAAGTAACGCATGCCCATAGGAAATGTAATGTGGTTCCGTAGATTATGCGCCGTGGTACGGTCAGCCTCAAGTCAGTGGTAACACATGAGCTGCGAAAACCGCCCTTACCGGCTACAGTTTAAAGGCGATGTCAATATCAAATTATTGCCATGCACGGTTGCCTGTAGGCTCGTGGTCGTAAATATTTATGGTAATGTTGGCTTCGCATTTTGTCATTGAAGCAATTATGAAGGTACAGTTACTGGATGTAGGCTGTGGTCAAATGTGTCACTCACAGTTCTACTTAGTATTTATAAAGTAGGTATATGAAGTTGGTTCCTGGTTGCTGGAATGTTGTAATTTTGAGTTGCCAGTACCTAGCTTGTCTTTTGTGAAATAAGATGGGTGGGAATTCTGGAATACTTACACAAGGTTTTTCGACGGTCGACTTTGTATTTATTTATTTATTTAACAGTTTATGTGCACACATATAAAAAGACAAGAAAAAGGAACAGAAAAATACGTACAAAGGTGATGCTTATTTCTAAAGAAATCTCTTACAGCATACCTGCGATGTATCTACCGCCCTTGGCCACACATGCCACAAAGCATTGCTATCGACCATTGCATTAACATAGGAGTTAGTCTATTGGCGACTGTTATGTCATGTATAATCACCACCCCTTAAAATTTCAAATACGCATAAAACTCAAGAATAACTTGAAATGCGCGTAATGGCGGAACACTTATCGCATTTCCACGCCGCAGCGGCCTCATAGCCGAGATCCCAGAGTCTGCAAAATATGAATTGCTTTACAGCCATAAAACATGGTGGTTTTTAACCCAAAGGAAGCAATTTTTACCGAACAAGTGCCTTTGTTGGGCGGCACTTGATTTCGATCCTTAGCCCGTAGGAATTCGCCTTCCGCGAAAGCTAAAGGCTAATCGTTCACGTACCATGTAACATGTACTTAATCGACTTGAAAGATCCTGGCCACAAGTAGGGTTACCATTTCGAAAGAGAAGACCTGACAAAAACTCGAACATTTGTAAAACGTTTGGACATTTTAGTAAATCTACTTTCATTTTTTAAATACCATTTTTTTTTGTCCCTTATGTCGAAAAGTCAAGATTAATTAAGTATCCTGTCAGATCTGACCAGGCCAGGAAGTCATGACGGTATAAGTACCAAAAACCTGTCGTATTGGGACAAATCCAGACGCTAAGTATTGGTTACCCTAGATACCTACAAGCACATAGAATAATGTAAGTCTTAATTTCTCTGTGTTCGATTTAAAACTTCGTTGTGCTGTGTTCGATTTTCTTTCTGTAAATAAAGTTATTTGCAGAATTTTACGTAGGATTTTCTCCGTAGCGAATAACGGAACACTGGAAACCTTTATCAGTATTAAGAGCTTCTGGGCATTATTGAATCCGGGAATTCAGGTGTTATTTTAAATGCTTTTAATTATAAATCTGTTTTTATTTTATTTTGCAACTCTAGGAAAGTAAATAGCAAGTTTAATAGCAGGTTTTGTTCTGTTAAGACGAAGTGACATTTCATTTTATTTATAGAGTTAAAAACGAGAGGGAGAGTGAGAGAGTAGAGTAGAGTTATGTTTAATATTATGGTGTGTCCAAAATATGATGTATAAATTGAAACTAGTTTGAATTTTAAGAATTTGATTGGCTGTATGTCAGGTGTGTATGTTGTTGTTTGCCTATTGCTGCTTAAACAAAAGAGCCCCAGTTTTCATATAGGTATGTGATGTTAGGACACAGTTTATGAATACTGACCGTTCTGATAAATAAAATTGAACGAGTTTCGTAACAATTGTTTATTATTCTGAATAAATAAGTATTGTTTAGGTAACTTTAGGAAACGGGGCAGTTTCTAGTTTTGTTATTCTAAATTCTATAGAACGACAAAACCAATTCATGTGTTATGTCGTTGGCTTAGGCTACAAATGGAAACGTACCTATATGTATTATAACTACTAACAATGGCTAACCTAACTCCGAAAACGTGATGGATCGATAAAATAAAAAATATAAAGATATGTTTTTTTTTTTTTGGTAGGTTAACGTCTGCTGTTGAGATAAACTGTTTCTTTATCGTGTTTAGATACCGATACCCACTACGTCTGTGGAGTTAAGCTAGCTAATTTAACTTAACCATGTATTTGCATAAGAAAACATACCTACCAGAATAGTGAATTTGGATAGGTTTAGGGATGTTACGGACCTTTGGTTCTGATTCCGAAAGGTCGGAACTTCCGATTAATTTTACACCTCCGATTCCGACTTCAGTTCCGATAATTTTGAAACGGAGTTATACCGAAGTTCAAAACGCAACGACGCAAGTAACTAGAGCGTGTACAAATAAGTTTTCACTCGTCGCCGTTTGTTTATTTTATACATGCTCGCGCTCGAAGTCTCAGTTTAATGTTTTGTTTGTGGATGTTATCGCTAATATTTGACTGATTAAAGAGAATGATTAAAGAGACTAATTAAAGAGACTGATTAAAGACACTTAATTATATTTCTATTGTTTCATTAAGCCTTCCGTTAACATATATTTCTTCTACTTCCGCCTCCGACTCCGGTTCCGGTTTCGGTTCCGATTCCGATCAATCAAATTTAAAACTTTCAATTTTCCGGTTCCGGTAAAACGTCAAACATCACTGTAGGTTATGCACGTTTTTCTAACTAAATTAGCACTTATTTCCTAGGTGGCATGGCTCCGCGTAGATACACAAACCATCCTGACCATTGGACACCACGTCATCACGAAGAACCACCGGGTCGCAGTCTCCAAAAGAGACCAGACCTGGTCGCTGACGCTGCGTGACGTCAGGCCGGCCGACGGCGGACACTATATGTGCCAGATCAATACTGAACCCATGATCACGCAGACACATCATTTGCATGTTTCTGGTATGTATTATGAATTTATGATCCATAGGAGATAATGGGAAACTGTTTTAGGCTGGAAACAGTGTTACACTGACGTCTCTCCCTGATGTCGATAGCGTCAGTGACTGATCGTCAGCAACTGACAGCGCCCAAAATCACCAAACTGTGACACCAGTCGTGCGAGTTCAGCTTTTTACGCGACACATGTCACAGTAGGTATCACTATTTCTAGCCTTAGGAACCATTAGGTCTTTTCATATAAAAACTATTTTGGCATACCTACTTACATAATTATTTAGTCAAGATAGTCGTCAGTCGTCCCCCAGCGATGTCGTTCTCGTATAATCTGCCTACTCCCTTTTGACCTGCACTGTAAATTGCGCAACGTACTCAACCATTTTATTCTGATGATTCAATAACTATCCAATTCAGCAAAACAAACATTGGCGTCAACGATCACTTAGGTACTCCACGCAGTGTATGTTGTTGAAGGATCAAAATGAATATGATCGTGATTGCGAGTGCGGTTCGCAATTAAGTATAGGATCCTTTTTTAATTTCGGTTTTAAAACCGTTTTAAGGCTCCCGCAGACATACGTGACGTAACTCTTGTAGGAAAATGTCTATGAAAACTTCATTGAAATTGTTCTACCAGAATCGTGTCGCACCGACGATGCGGCGTCGCATCGCGCCTGACTGCGGGAGCCCTTAGTCCACTTTTACACCCTCTATGTTTAGTGGGCTATGTTTTACGTTTCCCAGACAGTTAGTGAATACCTATACTACCCTTTCCTGAAATAATTTATTTCTTGAAAAAAAGACAGAGTTCACACTTATAGTGATTTTTATTATTATTTATACCTTCGTATTTGAATATTTGAGTAAGTAGAAAAAGCTTGAGTCTTAGACTTATTATTATTAAAATCAAAAGTCATTATTAGGCTGAGAATCACATATTCAAATTAGGCTAAGAATCAGCACTTTCTGAACGTTAAAATTACATAAGACAGTCCCCCAAAACGCCCACCCTTCACCACTTCCTAGTGCTTTAGCTGGGAAGAAGAAGTGGCGCAGCAAACTCCCCAGCAACACATTTGTCTGTTAAGTTTGATGAACTTGATTCAGTACAACAGTATACAAAGATAATTAAAATTGCAAAACAAAGAAACAAAACGTTAGCACACACCAATATACCAACAAAAACATTAAAACTAAACTAAAGCATAAATAGAAACATAAACAGACCTCAATACCATAATAAGGCAATACCTACAAGGCAACAATGCTGGATTAAAGTCAAAGTCAAAGTCAAAGTCAAATCATTTATTTCAAGTAGGCCCGTATAAGGCACTTTTGAACGTCAAAAATTTACAAAAAAAATTAATTGATTCTAGTTGCCCCTTCCAAAAGGTAGTTTTCGTATGGAGAAGAATGGGCAAGAAACTCCACCGTTACTCTTTTAAAATGTTTTACAATATTTTGTATAAGTACATTAGTTATATAATTATATGTGAGGACGATGCACCTAGAATAAAATTATTATACCACAATAGGTAAAAAGAATTAAGAATTAAAAATGAAGCAACAACAGATAAACTAATTATGTGATAGATACATTACAAAATGCAATCAATTTAATACATTGGAACATTTGATCACCTTTCCATAACGTCTAGATTCAGGTGGTTGGTATCTTCCAAAAGAATAATTATACTATAACTCACGTTATAGTCGCTTGACACCTGACGTTTTTTATCTTGAGTTTCATTAATTACTGCACACGGAGTTAGCGCCTGCTATTCTCTCCCCAACAAAAGAATTGACAATGCACCAGATATTATTATTGCTCTTTAGTCTTTAGAGATGGCATTCAAGGATTTAAAGTGCCTTTGTTCATTCTGTTGTATATTATTAACATAATGATCTACTTAGTCTCAATGGTTATTAGTCTAATTGAGATGCAGTAATATTAAATGTAGTCTTAGCTTGTGTATTATGTACATTATCCACCATAGAAGGGGCAGTGGAGCTTGGTATAACGGCCCACCTCCTCTCACATAGCATAAGAGGCTTCAGTCCCAACAGTTGGAACATTTTAGCTAATTACGTGTTTGATTTTAATTATGTACATTTATTGACTCTTTGTTCGTAACTATCCTGTAATAACAGGTCCATAAGTAATATTCGAAAACGCCATTTGTAATTTCAATAGTGCACGTTAGTTTTATGTAGGTATGTGTAGGCACCGTTCTAAGCAATACTAAACTTGTTTCCCTGAAATGGTGTGTAGTGTTTAAAGCAAATAGATTCGTATGAATACGCTGAACAAACACGTCACTTTCTTTAGGTATACTGGGTTACTTCGGACAGTAGTAACGGACAATGATAGGCCCCTAAATGCTCTGGAATTCCTTCGTCGTTTGTTAAAGTAATCTTCTCATTCCAACATTTAGAACCCTGTCTTGGAACACTTCGTACAAGAATTTCTTCAAACGAAAATTGTTGCCTCTTATTACAGGATACATCTATATGGACGATGTCCCGTAACGAGTTAATTGAGCAAACCTATAACTTGCTGTGAATGGTTGTATATTGCCAGACTATTACGGACGATCCGAGGCAATAAGAATTTCTAGTTGGAAACGTGAATAATGCATCGCCGTCCGCACTACAGTGCGCATATTTGGTGGTGCCAATAATATATAAAACACGGTTTCAAAAATTATTCATCATTTTTAGCATTTATTTACCAGTACATCAAATATCGAATTTTGTTGTGACAGTTTGTGTCAAAACGGTGTCTCATATGGAGTAAGCCAAGGCATGTGACACTTTTCTTTTTTTGTTTTTGGTAAATTATCAAATAACTTCTCCCGCTCTGGGCGGAGCGGGAGGGCGTGTCAGACGCTTACTGACTAAAACCCACCCATGTTCCTTCTGTTGCCTGTACGTTGCCAGGGGCTACGGTATCCCTTTCGGACTTTTCCGCGACCCCGGCAGGCATCGGTCCTAGCGGACCCCGCCAGATGTGCTGACATCTCTTTGAGGCGCGCGTGGAACACAACGCGCCGTCCACCCGGGCCTGGTCCTTATCGGACGGCGAGCTACCCATTGCTCACCGTCCGCAAGCCCACTCACTTCCGGACACTTCCGAATAAGTTTTGATTAAACTATCAGGCCTTCTTATACTTTCCTTTGTTTAGTGCCACCGGATATCGTGGACTCGGACAGCAGCGGCGAGGTGATAGTGTGGGAAGGGGACAATGTCACCCTCCACTGCGCAGCTTCGGGGACCCCACAGCCAACCATCCTCTGGAGAAGAGAGGACTCTGCTGCTTTCAGCGTTGGCAGGGAGACTGGTAGGTAAGGGAGAATAGGTCTCCCATTGCCTAAAAAAGAGAAGTTTAACTGTTGCATACTGCATAGTAGACCATGAGTGTTAAAAGTTCCCGAAATAATTTTTAAAATACGTTTTGCTATTCGATTGATTTTTTAAATTTTTAGCTCAACTAGAAATTCTAATCCTAGATAAAGAAACTAAAGCTGTGTTAAAATTAGAATTCAATTTTATAACGTAGAATATATTTACAGAATCGGCAATAGATCTTATATGGCAGATACTTCTTAAGGCAAAAACGTCAGGGTACAATTATACAATACAACTTTCTAAGTTCATATAACCCTATTGAATGACTATTTCATAAAATCATGACATTTGAGGCCAGTTCTAAGTTAAGGAGTTATATTGCTGAATATAATTCTGTAAAGCCATATTTGTTACGGTCGCGAATCATATTTTAATCAACATACAATCTGACACTGACCTGCAAATAGCAAAAAACGAACTTAAGTACACTTAAAAAGTTTCCACAAAAAAGTACCTGAAAAACAAAACTCATCATGACTAAACGGATCTTAACACGAGCAACTCGACAACACGACGTAGAATTTCATATCCTGCCTTTGTCACTGTGCCAATATATCGACGCTTGTCCGCACCGTTGCACATAGCACTTTGTAAGCCGACACTTTACAGCCAGCAAGTGGAGCGGGGCCTGGTTGAACATGACGTCAGTGACTCGAGACATGAATGGGGCCCTCTTCTGCATAGCAACGAACGGGGTCCCTCCTTCCGTCAGCAAAAGGATCCTGCTTCATGTCCTCTGTAAGTATCGTACTATCGGATCGCGTGTGCAATCTCCCACGTACCCTGAATATAGGATGAGCATGTTACATGTTTCCATTCATGACCGGATGTAGTTGCGAATGAAATATTTTATTTGTTGTTTGATATTACGTGTCCGCTGGTGTGTTGATCTTAAATATTGCATTAAGCACGGCCTTTCCTGATATTTGCGGGTGTTAGCTGTGCCAGATTAGGTTATAAAATATTTCTCTTAGTTGACTTGTGTTGGTATAGAGTGGTATGGAGCATAATTCATTTAATAATTTAAAAAAAATTGCAGCTTCTCGTTTGGAAAGACGACTATCATACTTCCGAAATTGGAAGCTTAAGGTGTCCGAAAAAAAAAAAAACTATTTCCACCTTTTTGTAACCGCTTTGTCGTAAGTTTTCTGCTCTTGAATCAACCAACCAACCAATGCAACCTCATATCAAGTCAACTCTTGCAATTAATAGTGAAATAATTATGTTTTTATAACAAAAAACCCAAGTATTTAAACACAGCAAGTCAACCACAGACTAGATTAATTTACACAACAGACATTGTCTATGAATGCATTTATCAGTTTAATATTCAATACCTTGGTAATATAATATGTTCAAAGTAATTTAATATCTTAAAACTAATTACATCGTATATAACCCTTCTCTAGTAGTCTGACCCTATCTAAATTAAATTACATGCATTCTCTGTTCTTCAGACCCGTAACCTTTGGATCCTAAACTTCTTTCGTTTAAAGATGATCACTGAACATAGGTATTTATCTTGCTTGAGTGGTTCATTAATCAAAGCTTACCTCGCAAAGCCCTTCTAGGTACAAGTATCTAAATTAAATGTAATGTGAACGAACTTTGAAGATTTAAAGTTTGTTCTTGATAACAAAATGTATAACGTACCTATGTAGCCACAGGCATGATCTTATTGTTGTTTTAGTTTATGTTAATAATCCGATTTCAACATGTGCTTAGCCGAATCCCAAGTGATGCTCCCAAAATGTAGTCTACGTCATACGTAGTTCAGAGATGTGACAACTAGGTAAAACAGCTTGTATCGTTTCAAAACTGAGTATACTTGTACCGATCGTAAACTTGGGATTTTCATACACATTGGAATCGTTCAATCTTTGCTTTCATAACTGTCACAGCCATTTAGCTTCGATACTATTAATCAACTACCATCATAACTTTAACAGCGCTAACACACTGGGACGCCATGGCGACGTCGCTGGCTACGTAGCCATGGCTTTTGGCTACCTACCGTAGCCAAAATAAGTACCCAGTAGCCCGGGGGTGTCCGTCCTGGCGATCAGTTGGACACTGAGTGAGGGAGGCGTAACTTACTTGTATACTAAATACTGGTGACTTGGCTACGCGTCGCCAGGTCGCCAGAGTATTCAGTCTCCACGTAGGGGCCGGTCGGTCGTGGCTACGCTTCCAAATTGGCAACGTCGCCAGACCGTAGCCAAGTGAGTTAACTGTCATATGTATTTCAATACGAATTGTTTGGATACGTAGCCGGCGATGTCGCCATGGCGTCCCAGTGTGTTAGCGCTCTAACAAATAATAACAGCCTTTTTTTTACTTCCGTCATTTAAATGGATTCGGATCATCAATCTTCATAGGAATGGTTTTTTACCAGATTATTCAATATTTATGTCATCCTCGTTTATTTCTGCAAAAATACATGACGGTTTAATAATGAAGCTTGCCGGAGCGACCAGTAGCGTATCCTCGAGAATTCGCTCGCATGCTCGCGTATTTCCGCGGTTTTTTCCTGCGCTTTCTTGGAAGTTACGTTTTGATTAGAGCCTTATAATGTATTCGCAGTGACCATTGAACCTATGTTCAGGAGTTGGCGTCGCTCTGTACTCTGTATATACATATTGTCTATGCATAGCCGTCTAGCCGTCTTTTTATCATTTCTTGAAGAAAAGATGCGTAAACAATCTAAACTGCACTTGAAACTGAAGTCAACTATTTTTGCCAGGTAAACCAACTGCTAGAATTTCACAAAAGATGATGGGAGTGTACGTCGGCGAAACCATGCAGCTCAAATGCAGGATCGAAGCGAATCCCCCTCCCACCGTATACTGGACACATATAGATCTTAATAAACTTTACAATGGTAAGTTTATTTCGTAGTAAAAGTTTTCTGAAAATCCGAATAATTACCAAGCACTTTTCCTTTTCAAATAATGTGAATAATTTTAAGCATTATTTGAGTTGTTGCGGCTCAGTTACCATTTGTATTACATAGAGACATTTTACGTACCTACCCGATTAATTTCAATTTCAAAATGTGGGGTGTAACCTCAGCAGTAAAATGTGGCAGAGTTAAAGTTTAATATCCTTTGCCTAACCTTTTAGGCAGGCTGTGAATTCTACCACACATACAAGTTTGTTTGGAGTATCAATTTATTGATGTTCAAATATTTGTTGCTCTGCTATATATAGAATTTGTAGGATGTTCATGAAGTTATGTAATTATTTTAACTTTATATACTACTAACTTTATATATAATTTTTACTTTATGATTGCGGACCCGTGGTTTTCATTTCAGTACCTACCTTTATATTGTGGCCTTGAAATTTCCATTTATTGTACATAGGATCAAAGTACCAGACGAGTATAAAATCCCAAGGATACAAGTACACAGCTTTACTACGAGTGAGAAACATGTCCAGAGAAGATATCGGCTCTTACTACTGTTACGCGGAAAACTCGATGGGATCTACGAGAGATGACATCACAATTTACAGTAAGTACTTACTTACGTAGGGCCTGTG
Source organism: Xanthia icteritia (assembly GCA_949128155.2). Classification (NCBI taxonomy): domain Eukaryota; kingdom Metazoa; phylum Arthropoda; class Insecta; order Lepidoptera; family Noctuidae; genus Xanthia; species Xanthia icteritia. The sequence goes on along the minus strand of OX421938.2, from coordinate 7,921,845 downwards.
CGCCTAGCCCGAACCTAGTAATTCGAACGATTTATAATTGGAAATATTTGTTTCTTACATAATATTTACTTCGTTTTAAGTTCATCATCATCATCACCAGCCTACAGCAGTCCACTGCTGGACATAGGCTTCTCCAATAGCACGCCATTCAGTTCGATTCTCGGCAACTCTCATCCACCTGCTACTGTGGCAGCCACATGCGACCTACGCATCAAAGACCTGACGTCACACAAATCCTGCATCGCGCAATTAGAGTTTACCGCGCGAACAGCATATATATCACTTCCCCGACAACAATCCTTGGGCAGTTGCCCGCCAGACACGACACCCGAAGAGGATCCTTCCTTTTCTATAGAGGATGAGTGAACTTTACACCCTGTTCCTCATGCCTCTGAACTACCATCCACTGGCCACCTACTACCACCCTTAAATATGACATTAATATGAGACACGCTATATTTGAAATAATTTCAATATACATCGTGGATCAAAAATGTATGGTCATATTTAAGGGTGTGGTACAGACCATCAAACTGTACTACTTTCTTCATGAGCCCAACATCGTAATCGCGAAAACATTATCAACTGTCCCATACATTTGGGTCAAGTAGGCATTGAAGTTTTGTATGGGACAGCTGATTTTTTAGTTTGTACCTCACCATAAAATATGACCACACATTCCTGATACTCGCCGTATAATAGAACGTTTTCAATTGAGGCTTTTCTCAAAATAGAACATTATTATAGAAAAAACTTTCGGCACGACCTAATAACGGCAAAATGTCGGTGCCTCATATTGCTCTAATACCGTATTCGGAGCCCTATTTACACATTTTCGTTCAGTGAATCCAAGTATATGAGTAGATGGTACGAGAGAACTTATAACTGTATTCAACAACTCTAGTTTTCGTAAAGAATATGATATTGATATTAGAGCTGTTCAATTCAAGGCCTTTATGAATAGCTAACCTTTGCCTAAAATATGTATTTTTTTCGTCTGAAACTTTTGATTTCATGCGAACCAACCATTCAATTCAGATGTGTTTCAATAGAATGAATATAAAACTGAGACAAATATGTGAAAGAGAACTGAATTGCTGAAAAAACATCAATAGGTATCAACGTCTGTAAGCTACAGCAGGTATATCAGATCATTTTCAGGTCTCTGATTAGTCATTGTGTTGTAGAATCGAATGCCCGTTTTATTAACACTAGGCGACATCTAAAAATACTAAATACTTTGTTCTCACATGTATAATTTCAACATGAATGATGTAACCAATATTTTGTAACAATATTATGATTTAAAAGAGTGTCCGTGTCTGTTGGATTTTAAACTCTCAGCGCTGAGCCGAGCGTTGAAAATCCAAGATTGGTGCTGCTGTAATTGATTGGCAGCGATTTAAACAGCCAATCAATTCACTTGGCATTTTGAAGATTTTCAATAATTTTACGAAAAATAATTGTTCCTCTTCGCCTGGCATACGGATTGGTGGTCATAGTACCTATGTTGTAATAATCAACTAAAGACTTACCATTGTGGGTAGAATGACCTTTCCTTTACCAGGAACTACTCACAAAGTCACACACATAACACCAGTAACTCGCACAAAGGAATTCCAGTAGCTTGCATACCATTGTACCATAAAAACTGATTGGTCTGATTGGTGGATAATCTGGGTATGTGCTTACTTTTGTGCAAGTTACTGGCACGTTTATTACTGGCTATATACACGTAATTGTACACCAGGAAATTATATAACAAAAAATAAATTTAATCCATCATCATTCTCACCTCTGCCTAACCCATCGGGTAAATACAAGCGAGGCGTGATGTTATGTGTTATTTTAACATCTAAAACTGAAAATAAACATCACGACATGTTTCAAGTATTCTGTACAATAATACTTAATTACGTACCAAAAATGTTATACCGCCCAAAAATAAACGTAATCAGTTTTTTGTAGCTTTGTTAATTAATGAGGGCGTGTATAATACACATAACCCTACAATGATAATTACGTGAAAATACCTTTCCAAGAATGGATTATTGCTGATTTGATCTAAATTTCGAGAATTAGGTACTGTATTTTCATACAGTACCTAATTCTCGAACTTTTTAATGGAATATATAATTTTGTGTTCTTTATTAGAATAAATTCTTTAAACCGAATTTTGCGAAAATGAATAATGCCCAATGCCTAATAGTTTGTTAAAACTTCCTTAGATATCTTTTCAAAAACTTTTGAATGGAATATCAAGTACTTAGATCTACAAATTATTTTTTATAATTCTAAGCCACATTATTTAGTACTATACATGAATATGTATGGAATAAGATATCTAAGGAATTTTTAACAAACTATTAGCCATTGGGCATTATTCAATTTCGCAAAATTCGGTTTAAAGAATTTATTCTAATAAAGAACACAAACAACTTCACTTAAGAGGGAACAGGGGCTGCGAGGAATTTGAAAAATATGTATTTGAAGACACTATTGCCGTCTTACCGCCGCCGTTTAACTCAAGTCTGCATCCGTAGAGTGCGATAGGGATAGGTACAGCTCAGACCAATTATATCACCAAAAAATTTACGAAATCGACCTTTCATATTCCACTTTTTTCTCCTCGAAAACTGAACCGATTCAATTCTTTTTTACATTCAAATTTTAAGAAAGAGTACGTCTAGATTCCTATTATTTTCATTTATGTTAAAACCTTTTCGAATTTATCTGGTAATCCTCTAATCACGGCGGTAAAAATGGAGCATTTTTGTAATTTTTGGAGGGTCATATTTTCTTTACCATATTATTTCCTTTCAGCAACTCATACCAAGATTTTATGAAAAAAAAAGATTGCTCTAGAGGCATTATTCAGGAAGAAAAAAGGAGAATACATTTGTATGGAGAATCGCACGCCCTGTTCCCTCTTAAGAGTCCAATTATTTTTTCTACGAAATTCATGATTTTTGACGTTGTAATTTTTAGCAGCAGTAAGATATTTTAATTATTTGAATATCAATAACGAAAGTGCCATTCTATTTCTTGTAAGTTGGATTTAAATTTTTCTTTTCGTGTAATTTACTTTAAATATATTACGAATTAAGTTTACAAGAAAAACCGTCGGCGATAGAACTTTGACGCTCAAATTCACATTGTTTCATTCAATTCTAATAAAAGCTAAAATTACTAAAGGATAAGTTGAATGTTTTACTTGTTTATTGGAGTTCTGGAATTTCTTTAAATTCCTTGAGTTTTCACGGATATCGGAAAATCGTAAAGAAAAGCAATAAATGTCTTGATTCAGCATCCATTATGTTCCAAATAAACACAATTTTATCAAATAAACTAATATGATATAAAACTTATATCTACAATAAATACGTTTAATCAATATAATAATACAAAATTACAATAAATAAAATTAAAGCAAGAACTAATATTCCGCGTCAATTCAGAAAATTATACGAAAAAAATATGTAACTCCAACTTACAAGAAGATCGTTATTATAATTAAAATATCTTACTGCTGCTGAAAATTACAGCGTCAAAAATCATGAATTTCCGTAAAAAAATAATATAGGACTCTTAACTTCTGAGTTTATGAGATATACAAATAAATCATGCAGTTCTTATAACTTATTGACTCAGTGAGTCGATAAAAGGAAAACAGAATATTTAAAAGTAGGCTTCTAAAGATTTAAAATTCAACTAAAAGGTTATTTATCATACAAAGGCCTTTTTTTTTGTTCTAACTACGTATTACAATGTTTGATAACATTAACTTTTAAGAGCGTTCATCCAAAAAGTTGGCAACGTCGCAAATAGCTGTCTTACCTGTTTTGATGTATTTGGCAAGATTACTGTATGGAAATAAGAAATGTGGCTAACTAATGAACTAGAATATTAATAATAAATTGCAATTATAACACTGAATTTTATGACCGTTTGAGTAACCATTTTAGGTGTAAAACAGGCATTTGGAAAGTTTCTAAATACTTTTTTTACATCTAAAACTAAATATTCGCTTTTACGATATTAATTATTGCATTTCATAATCAATATTTTAGTTCACTAGTTTGTCATATTTCTTATTTCCATACAGTAATATTGCCAAATTAATCAAAACAGCGAAATATTTGACAGTTATTTGCATCGTTGCCCACGTTCTGTATATACGCTCTTATTATTTATTTTATTTGCATTAACAATAATTATCTTGAAATTTATTGTATTGCTTCTTCGTATTAAATAGTTTTCTTCCCGTTTAGATTATATATTTGTATTCCTAAAAGTTGTGATGTTTTTATATTATTGAAATATTTTAATTTTGTTTTTTCCATAGGCAATGTTGTCATCATAATGATAGCCATTTTTTTTACTGCAATTTGTTTAGACCTATATATTAATACACTTTAATTCACCAGTATTTTAATGTCACTACTCAGGGTTCTATATAGCAACCCACATGATTTTTCAGCCTCTTGAAATATAGACAAAAATAAAATATTCAAATAAACATTTAACGATTTCTTAGGTAAATAAAAGATTTATGTTTATAGCCCTGGCAACCACTACGTCGACATCCACGGAGGTTACGACTGCTCTCGACGATGTTACTACCACACCACTTCAAACATGTGAGTTGTAATAAGAAAATATGCTTTATTTGCAAATTCTTATATTTTATATACCAATTTCAATAATTTCTTGAGTACATATTTTTATTTATATTCCAATTTTCATAGTTTTTTATTTTGTTTTGATATTCCAATTTCAATAAATAAAGATGGCCACATACTGGCCACAGGCAAAATAAGCAAATAGAAGTAAAATACATGGAAATAAGTACCTAATAGACACTGTCGACAGAAAAATAAGAATATTTTTTTTGGACTCTGTAATGAATGTAATGATGTAACGTTTCTTTTGAAAACATTGGTACAATTGGCATACTTAGTTTAGTTGAGAAGCAATTTTAGGAGGTTTACAAAGGGTTGGTTAATTTATGTCTAGGACACAACCCACTCACCAAAGTACTCGTAATATGATTACACTCAAATGATTTTATATTTAAGTGCTATGCCGCCCACGTAATTAATGATTTTATTTTCTTGCTTTTAAAACTCGCAATAAGAATCTATTAATTATTAATCTGTCAATAAAAATAATAGTCATTAGCACAAAAGTACAGTCACGAGCTTAAAAATGGATAGCTCGGCAAAAAATTCTGTCAGATTTGTATGCTGCCGAAGTGATGTCAGATATTTTCGGTCACAACGATGTAAGTATATATTCTTTTGAATTTAACTGAATAGGCAGATATTTACAATGCAAGATATTTCCGTTAATATTTCATTGACAGTTATTTTTGATACCGATGCAGTATTCTATATTTTGGCGAAGCTGGTCTCTCGTAGTTTTGGTGTTCTTTCGATGTCACATAAATATGTGCTGCCACTTGTATATGCCTTTCACAAATAATCACTTATATTTGCCATCATATTTTAATGAATGAATTATGATATGTATATTATTGCCGAGCTGTCTATAATAATATATGCTCGTGACAATACCTATGAGTCAACAGCGCATTTTTATCTTATTGCTTGCAGGTACAACGCCACGATTACGCGAGCCATAATTAAATAAATAATTTTACTTATTAGCCCCAATTAACATTTAATTTCCCCAACAGATGCAGAATTAGAAGTAAAGGAGCACGATCCTGACATGCACTTCCCGCACGAGGATCGTATCGTAGTCGTGCTGAGCCAACATCAAATGCAGAACTTAGGTAACCGACCAATCACGATGCTTATCTAACCGTTATCTGCTAATCTCCGACCGGCTTGCAAGTTTGTAGGCCAATCATTACGACTTAGCTCCAGTTGCTTCATTAACACACTAATGATCCACTGACTCTTATATTTTATCGGTTTGTTTACGAATATTAATCGGTATGTTGGGACTTGTCCGACAAAAATGTCTTCACGATAAAATAAGATAATGATGTTCACACTATCCGCAACTGTTCAGGAAAAGATAAGGTTTGTTAAGATAAGACCCCTTCACGTCCTTGTTTCTATCTTTGTCAATAGTTGAACAATATTATCCGTCATAGAGTTCCATCATTCAGAAACGATATTGAACCGTAAGCAGCATACAAATAAAGTTTAAATTAGTTGCGGTGTGCTGGTACCATATGGAACCAACCGGGCTTGTTGGTATTAAAAGCGTTTACTGGTACTTACCTCGTGGTACCAGCTGGAGCTGAGAGGTGCCTGTAACTGCCCCACTCTAGAGTAAAGGCTACCTTTACTAAAGAGAAGGAATGAAGATTAATCATCACACTAACTCATCGTTTGAAGAAATTGGTCTGAAACGCCATTCAGACTATTATCGTGAAACTGTAATTATTATTTTTAATACTAGATAGAAGCAACGTGGATTGCTTATTATTGCGTATTTGAAAGCTAAATATTGTAAACCGCTCTTCGACCGCAGTGCAAACAACCAATATTGTATAGTTCTAGATAGTAGCAGACGCATTTTCAAAATATTTTAGCAGCGTTTTCTTGCCTAATTTGCCATCATTGGATCCCGAAGTCGCTCATGCGACGGCAAATGCATCTCTTAACTGCGCATCTCAGCTAGTAAATATAGAACGTATACTGGAATCGGATGTGCGCGGTGCTATGGCTCGGCTACCCCCAAAATCCACCCAAGGACCAGACGGAATACCTCAGTTCATAGTTAAAGATGGGTGCGAAATCTTTAAACTGCCCTTAACATTTATTTTCAACCTATCTATTTCTTCCAATATCTATCCAACTGAGTGGAAAACATCTAGAGTGCTCCCAGTTCATAAAAGCGGTCCTAAAAGTGAAATAGAAAATTACAGACCAATAGCAGTGTTATCCATATTCGGAAAAATATTTGAGTCAGTCCTCTACAAAAAAATATATAAACACCTACGGCGGTGGTTCGTAGACGAGCAGCATGGATTTCTGCCAAATCGTTCAACCACGTCTAATTTGCTCAATATAACTACGCTATTGGCAGAAAATGTTTGTCACAAAAAGCAAATTGATGTAGCCTATTTTGACTTCCAGAAGGCTTTTGACCGGGTTGACAACGACATTCTTCTAAGTAAATTAGCATTGGCGGGTTTCCCCGCATCGCTGCTTAAATTTTTTGCTAATTACCTAAATGGACGCAAGCAATATGTAACATATCAAAATGCCAATTCCGAGCACTACTCGGTCACTTCTGGCATAGGACAGGGCACTAATCTCGGGCCTCTATTATTTCTAATAGCTATAAATGATCTACCTACATGTATAAAACATTCCACCGTTTTAATGTACGCTGATGACCTCAAAGTAGCTTTTCCAATAGTTAACCCTAGTGATACAGCCATACTACAGCTTGACATCGATAATATTCACGCTTGGAGTATGGTGAACAACCTCAACCTTAATATTAGTAAATGCGCTATCATGACGTTCTCAAAATCCACACAACCCATACACCACACCTACACCTTGAATAACGAGCCCTTAAAACGTGTTACTACCATACGTGACCTAGGTACAAACTTTGATCCACACCTAACCTTCAACCAGCACATACTTCAGACATGTAACAAATCCCGCAAAAACTTAGGTTTTGTATTGCGTCAGGCCAAAATTTTCAGCAATAGACAAGCTATAACACTCTTATACAACTCATACATTCGTAGTATACTTGAAACCAATAGTGTAATCTGGAACCCACATGAGAAAACCTATACATTAGTCATTGAGAAGGTCCAAAAGTCTTTTATACGCTATCTTTATTTGAAACTGTATGGGTATTATCCGTATCTGTATCCTACACCATTTGTGCTAGGTATGGTAACCTACCAATGTTTGGAAGTCAGGAGAAATCTTGCCACGGTTAAATATTTCATCCGCCTTATTCGTGGTTACCACTTCAACTCTTCGCTCTTACAGTACATTTCTTTCAATATCCCTCTACCTATCCGTCATACACTTCGTCCTCGGCAACGTCCTTTATTTTTTGTACCCCAAATATCCAAATCCCTCAAGACCAGTCCATTATACGTTGCACTCACCCTCTTAAACAACATATTATCATTTGATGACACATTAGATATCTTTGCGACTACTGAGCTGACATTCCTTAGCACTGCTACTCGTTACCTGGAGTCTATTGTTGCCTCTAGTACAATTCCTCTTTAATTAGTGTTAATTTTAATTAAGCTTGATTACAATATTTTATGTTTATTCTTTGATTTATACCTACATATAATTGATTATTGTTATTTTTTATTTTTTTATTATTTAAGTTTTAATGTGCATGCATAATAATTTCTCTATGACATAATGATTATTATTATTTCTATTGTTCTGTTTATATTTATTTTTGCTTGTCAGTATGTTTAATTTGTTCTTTTTTAAATGATTTATGTTTATTTTGTACAGACCAATAACTTGTATGTGTGGTTAAACTGTAAATTCAAGTTGGTTATTATTATAAATAAATAAAAATAAAAAAAATAAATAAAGTTCTGCTAGCTCATAATTGATTTACTTCGAGCTACTTCTATAACTAGTTGATGTACTAGAAAATTACACCTACGTAACTATTGAACTAAACATAAACTTTTAATACTGTACCTAATTTCAGAGGTCAAAAAATTGTTTGTATGTAATGGTTTTTATGTTAAAACTGATCCGATTCCAAATAATCTTTCACTAATAGGAAGCAACACTATTCCCAAGTAACTAAGAATAATTTTTATGCCAGAAAAATATATGGTTCCTTTGACAATCTCCATGCGGGTGATACCGTGGGGTTCTTGTACCTATATCTATAATAATTTAATAGCAGCAGAAATTAGGGCAATACGTCGCAACCTCTCTGTCCCCGTCCCGATTTTCTTTGTCTCAAAGACATGTTTTGATATTATGTAATACGGGCAAAAGTATCTGATCTCTGATCTAGACGCTTTTCTGGGAAATTGGTTACAACGTAGAATAGTAGTATAATAATAGGTTGGGGAAAAAGTTTCTTCGTATTTTTTAAGAAAATTCAAAACATTTTTTAACATAGTATGTTTACATTTAACTAAAGTATGTAGGTACCATTTTGTTCGATAACTTTTTGCCATCTTGTAGGTAGGGACATGATCCCATTGCTATAGAAATTTTGGGACTTCTGATCAAAATACCGCGACAAGTGGTTTTGGCAGTCCTCCCGTGATGTTAACCTGACACTGCCTAAAGAATTCTGAAGAGACCGAAACAGGTGGAAATCTGAAGGTGCAAGGTCAGGACTATACGGCGGATGCATTAACACCTCCCAGCCAAACTCTCTTAATTTTTGCTGAGTGGCTAAAGATGTGTGAGGTCTAGCGTTATCATGATGAAAAACCACACCCCTTCTGTTGATTAATTCCGGCCGCTTTCTCTCAACTTCTTGCTTTAATCTCATCAGTTGTTCGCAGTAGAGTTCAGAATCGATGGTCCTGCCTGGTGGTAACAGCTCATAATGAATAATGCCCTTCCAATCCCACCACACACACAGCATCACCTTGTTGCGAGTTAACCCGGGTTTTGCCACAGTCTGTGAAGCCTGACCGGCCTTTGACCACGACCTTTTTCGCACGTTCTTGTCGTACGTGATCCACTTTTCATCACCAGTTATCAGCTTCTTCAAAAATGGTTCGGTTTCATTACGTCGTAATAAAGAATCACAAATGAGTACACGGTTCATTAGGTTTCTTTCAGTGAGCTCGTGAGGTACCCAAATATCGAGCTTTTTTGTGTACCCAGTTTTTTTCAAATGCGCCAAAACTGTTTTGTGGTCAATTCCCAGTTCTTCAGCTACGTCGTAACTACTAATATGCCGATCTTGCTCCACTTTTTCAAAAATGGCATCCATTTTATCCGTAATAGGGCGACCAGAGCGACGTGCATCTTTGACATCAAAATTTCCGGATTGAAAACGCTTAAACCAAATTTGTGCTACTCTCACAGACACTGCACTAGGTCCATAAACATCGCAAATTTATTTCGCGGCTTGCGTTGCATTTTTACCTTTTTTGTAGTAAAATTTTAAAATGTATCGAATTTCTTCATTAGATTCACTCATCTTGACAGTACGAAAAACAAATAAAAATCACACATTTTCCTAATTTGAATTTGGAATTATGTTCTTTAAAATTTAAACTTTCAATGATACCAAAACCAGCCAGATACACATAGTATAGCCAAAGAGATTTTATTACAAGTTCATACATACTATAATGCGAAAAGACTTTTTCCCCAACCTAATATTAGTCACATTTAATAATATAATCTTTACTATCAGATATGAAAATGGAAAAGACTTTTGCCCTCCGACAATGATACATATACAATTAGAATCATCTATAGGTAAACTTTTTGAAGGTGACGATTATGTTTTTAACTTCTCCCCCTAGATGTGCAAACAAACACATTACATACAGATAAGTAATAGATATGTATAAGGGTGTCTTTCCACCAGAGATGTGCTATTCAACTACGCTGCGAGGATGTGAAAGCTAAGAAACGAAACTATGTGACCGTTTCCACAAATGCTAAGCTGTGTAGCGGAGCGAGTAAGATGTGCTATGAAGATGCGCCGCCACGAGGTTGCTGTGCGAGTAAGATGCGCAGCTCGAGCCATGCGATGCATCGATAGTAGGGAAGGCAGTGGGAGCTGCTGCGGCTGCTCTGCACATAGCTACACCACACATCCATAGCACGCATCCATAGCACGTTTCTATTTTTTTATTAGGTTCACCAACTATTGATTACACTGATACAAATTAAAGTAAAATAACAGTGCATCAGTTATTTATAGGTAAACACCACATGCATAAAACAATGAAGCAGACAAATAAGCTAATTTACTTAGTAATAAGCGCTAATATTGAAAATTTGGTAACATCGGTAAAAAGTGTCATTTATATAAAAAAAAATATTCTTCGACATTGGTAAAACTGATAAGAATTGCATAAAAATAAAATGGTAAAAAATTATAAAAACTGATAAGAATTAAAATAAAAAAATCATACATTAATAACAATAAGTAAATTCATAAAAATTATTAATATCGGCACGTGGTTCTATAGCACGTATCCATAGCACGCATCCATAGCACGCATTCATAGCACGCATCATTTCATATAAACAGTGTTGAAGCATTTAAAAGAACAATGAAAGAACATTACCTTTCCTCTTCGTCATAGTTGCATAGTTATTTTGAATTACTTTATAATTATATATATTTTAGTGATATATATTTTAGACGTATGAATGTAAATGTATTCTCATATTGTATGTTTATGAGTGAATTGTTTTTACTTCTTTCATTTATGTTTATTGTTTTCTCTTCTACTGTTGCACACGTTGTCTAGATCTCTTATATACTTTCCTATCGCAGGTATGCTGGAAGAGATTTCTTTAGAAAAAAGCATTGCCTTTGTACGTATTTTCTGTTACTTAGGTACTTCTTGTCTGTTTATATGTGTGTGCATAAATGTTTAAATAAATAAATAGCTTAGTTGAACTCATTTCGATCACTGCTATGCTATGTGGACCAATAAATATGATTGTTGGATATCAAACGCAACCAATAGCAACGTTGCATAGCACATCTCTGGTGGAAAAGCCCAAAAGGCGTACATTCCATATCGGAGCCTATTCCTTAATAAAAGCCAAATTGATTTATCACCACTGAAACTTACCCTGTCTACCTGCCCATGGAAAATTACTCTCGTAACTTTGTCCTCTTTCTCAATCGACGGAATATTCTTACGTTATGAAATCTTCAGGGGTTTTTGATTCAATATTTCTTTTATATCTTCATGGGCCAATTGTTACAAGAGGGGCTGACGGAATTGATTTGTTCTACTTCGTCAGGTTTTAATATATCATGTTTCTAATTGTTTGGAAAAGTATTGGTCCCATTAATTGAAATAAAAGTCATAAATTTTATCAAGTCGTTATAAATTACAATAGAGCGTAGTTTAGATTACTGCTATAATATTTCCTGACATAAGAGCGTGTTGCTTTTCAAAATGGCGTCGATAGCCGCGTAGACACAGCTGTTTAATGCTAGGTACACACGCAGTGACTTCAGTCGCCGACGACTTGCTGGCAATTTCAAAATCTCACAGTCACACACAGATTTTGATATCTCGACAAATCGGCTATCAAAATCTGTGTGATTTCTAAATCGTCAGCGACTTAACTGGCGGCGTGTGTTCACTGTACCTAGCATAATCAACGTTTTAGGACCAGAACCCTTGAAAAATAAAACGTAAGTTGACAATATTTCTATATTTAACTAAAATATATTTCCAGATTTTTCGCCCAGTTCGTGACCTGAGGACAGTTCAGACCAGTCTTCAATATGGTCTTCCGGATCAGCTATTAACTCAAAGACGCAGATTACATCTGTCGTCATCATTTCTGCCACTTTAATGTGGCAAAGTGTGTAAATAATATAAACAAAAGAACCGCTAAAAAAACTTTAATATAGATTACACGGAATTGTGTTCAAGAAATTACTGAAGTTTTTTATAATTAATTAAGTAAGAGCTTATTAGTTATTAGTGGATAATAAAATGAGAAATATCTGCAAGGTATCCCTTGCTTGTTTTTTTTTTTTTTTGCATTAAGAGGACGAGGCGAGAAATAATCGCGTTGTTTTCGATATTATTTTATAGGCAATTTTTTATGTGTACCCAAATAAATACTCAACGATCATGCTATCTACAACATACTGATCAATTTAATATTCAGTACAGCGAAATTAAAATAGGACACAATTGTTTTGAGTTCGTTATTTATTTTTCAAAAATCTTTCTGTAAATGTTTAATACTCCAGTTGAATTCTTTGCACTGACTTTGTAAATATAATAAAAGCTGCTTGTGTCAAGTTATCAAAGAATTTTTGTAAAATGCAATTCTTGTAAACCAACGAACACGACTATGAGGAATGCAAACTGTATGTTATACATACTCGTAAGTCAATTATTATGTAATTTTATGTTCATCGTTCTATTCAATAAATAGACATTATAAGACTAATATGAGTTTTATTATAACTCCATGTCGTGATGTTTATCGTTCAAACTGTATCTCCGAGTATCTCCGAGTATCCCCGATTTAAATATCACTATCTTCAGCATCCATCGCTTTCCATAAAGCGAGATCGAGGTCAAGAGTAACACACTTTCAACCGCAGTCTGAATGATTTTGAAGGATATTGCAAATCTATCCATTGCTTCATATGTTCGAAAAATTTGTCTGCCAACAACGTAAATACCACAATGAATGTTGTTGAACTGTCAAAATGAAAGCCATTTTTTTTTCATAAAGTCAATTTTTGCTGTAGACACGTACCTTTTTTTAAGAAACTTATTGGTAAAAAAAATATAATCCTCCAAAAATTCGAAAAGTTTTTAACATAGAAGAAAATGATAGGAACATAGGACATACTCTTTTTTAAAACTTTAATGTGAAAAGTAATTGAATGGACTCAGTTCTCGAAGAGAAAAAAGAGGAATACGAAACGTCAATCTCGTCAATTTTTTCGGTCTGGGCTGCAGATATCTCTATCGCACTCTACGGAGGCAGACTTGGGGTAAGACGAAGGCAATAGTTTCTTCAAATGCCTATTTTATTCAAATTCCTACCAGGCCCTGTTCCCTCTTAACGCGCTTAAAGAAGCTTTCATTTCAAAAATAGATTCCGGATCAAAGGACACTTTCTCTCCTCGTGGCTGCTAGTCAACCATTATCTCATTAACCAGCATATTCAAATATTATATTTCAAAACTTAAATGAGGTAGGTAGTACCTACTTAACAACCCACTTGCTATTAGGTAGTGTAAAATTCCTTTTACGAAATTAATTGAATTTAAGTTAAGCACAGTGGTGCTCAATTACATTAAGGTTACCTATAGTTATTTTGTTTCAATTATAATACGATTCATACTGTAATTAGACACAATGTTTCCAAAAGACTGATTTGTTCGAAAACAGTCGATTTTCACTTTAGAGAAATTAGTCACAATACGAAGTCATAAAAAATAAAGGAAATTTATAGCGGTCACAGGTGTCGAGCCCTAGGTAGATACCTAACATTGATTAATTTAGTCAGTTGCATACATTTCGGATTTAGGTAGGTACTGAATATTCTGGAAACGTAGGTACAACCTCATTATAATGGGAACATCCTGTGTTTGATATTACGACGACGAAGCATTGATGTAAGTTCGCGGGAACATCCGAAAGGGATACCGTGGCCCCTGGCAAGTACAGGCAACTGAAGGAACACGGGTGGGTTTTAGTCAGTAAGAGTCTGACACGCCCTCCCGCTCCACCCAGAGCGGGAGAAGTTATTTGATAATTTCCCACCCAAAAAAAAAGCTTTGATGTAAGTACTTAGTTTATATTACAAGCACTTCTAAAGAATCTTAGTAGGTAAGCCCAGAATAGAGAACTCTATTTAAAAAAAATCTTTGAATAAAAACAATATGATTTGTTTTTTATGATTTCGCCTACTCCAAGGGTTTCGCTAGATCTTTTTCGACAAAAGATGAAATATTTATGTTTCAACTGGGTGGCAGTCAAGTAGGTACTCCGCCCATCATCTGATGTTGTTCATCGCTAGGGTCAATTTAAATTAGCTGGAGAAACTGATTTTCTAAACTCGGATTTCAAGTAGTAATACATAGTAAGTACAGTAGGTACATTATCAGCAGTCATTGACCCAAAAATATTATCACCAAATCATTTATTTTGTTATTTTGTCATGTTTTGATATAGGTACCGATCACGTCTTCGGAGTTTCGCTAGATAATTTTATTTGACCTTGTACACTATCTGCTTGTTCCTTCATAGTAAGAGCGTAATGCTCTCCATTTACGAATACGAAGGGAAAGACAGTCGTCGAAGATGAAACGAGCGATATTTTCTTTAATATCCGGCCATTTTTATTTCCTCTTCAATTTGCTTTACAAAATATAATTCAATTTGTGTTATTATAGGTACCTAAATATAACGTCAAAGAAGATAGGAAAATTGCGTTATTTTCCTGTATTTAGTTATTTTGAGTTACCACACCTATATTAAGTACCTACCTACCTACTGAGTTATAATATATTCTTCTCCTTTTCGTGTGGTTAGTGACTGACTTGGCGTCAGAGTTTTAAATCCGCCCATGGGCTTCTGACTTGGCTTCACATGCCGTCGAAAAATATCTAGTAAAAATATCTCATAGTCATGCCGGCTTCCTCAAGATGTTTTCCTTCATCGTTTTTGAAGCAAGTGATAATTATACCATACGCACATGAATCCGAAAAGTCAGAGGTGCGTGCCTTGGGTTCGAAGTTGAGACCTATGACTTGGCAGTCTGACGGTCACACCACTAGGCTATAACTGCTCAGTTATAATATGAGGTCCCATTAAAATACATGGACAAACTTTTAGAAATCATTCAGACCACTAAAATAAGGTAAAACAATAATAAGAAAAACGCATTGGATACATACAAGAAAAATAAATCAGCTAACGAAAATACACTAAAAATACTCCCCCCCGACCCTTGCTCGACGATGCGCCAGCCCGCGTCGATGCTGAGCCTGTAGCTTTAAAACTCCCCGACTAATAAAAATAATATATCTTTGATCCAGCCTGTCCCCTCTTGCTGTACTCCCCCCAGCGACGCCCTAAGCCTAGGTTCGTACCCCACAGGGGGTACCCATAGCGAGCGCTCGCCTAGTTTATAATTAGAATAGTTTTTGCCCCTGGCTGGAGGCTTTGAGTGTAGAAGCTTAAGGCAGCCGGTCCGGTTAAGCAGCTACGACCCTCTTCTGAGGTCAACTGCGAGATGCTCTATAAAAAAAAAACACTAAAAATTTTGACAATCACTTTAATCAGTGTTTTTTTTGCTTGAATATCTATGGTTATACGTACTGAACGCTGTGTTAAAATTTGTCCATCTATTTTAATGAGACCTTGTATAACATACGATAGGTATATTTTCATAAATTATAAGATTATTTGACTGCCGCGTTGGTCTAGTGTTCACAAGCGCTACTGCCGAGCAAGTGGTCCTGGGTTCGAATCCCAGGTCGGGCAAAATGTTATTGGGTTTTTCAATCTCGATTTTTTTTAGTCTGAAATCTGGATTTGCACCCGGTTGATGGCAATAGGCTCGCCCCCTATTACATGGGACTGAATGGAATTTTGTGAATGTGAGGACTATTTTTTTTTTTTTTCTTTCTGATTCTGATTTAGTTTTAATGATGGTCTGGCAGTTTGAGTAGTTTATGCGGCCTACCCAAATGTCCTTTCTTTGGTATTGTTCGTCGAGTTGAGTTCCTTAAGTTCTGAGTTGAGCTCCACGATTACTGACAAATGCTTGCACTGAGAGGACAGGTCCACTCAAATCTGTGTGGGTGGTTCTTTTCTCAAAAGACCATTTCAGACACTAATCTACATGGTCCTCATATGACCTGACCAAGATTATGTCTGGACTTTAAAAGAGAGTGTGACCTCTGAGTTTGTTTCGGCCTTTCTTCTCAGAGTAGTCAGATAGGAAACGCCGAACTCATCTAGCTAATTTTAAATATTTTTTTTTAAGATGACGTGAAAAAGTGATCCAATATCCTATTTACAAAATAAACAATTTCATTTCATTTAAACATAACTGGCGAGATGTGGGTATACTATAGGTACACCTCTACCCAACACTGCAGAAAAATAAGGCGAGATGTTATGTTATGTTGCAAGATAAAATTAAATATAACTAGATATTACTCATTAAATTAAAACCCTCAATAATCTCGCTAACCAAGGACTGATTAATCTAATTAAACTTAATCCTAAAAGGGTAGTAATTTAATCCTTTACGTTTTCATTAGCTAAAAATTAGACATAATGAAGGCATCAAATTATTTCATAGAATTACGTACCTAAACAAAAGTAGATATCTATACAGTAGCGTGCCGATTTAATGGCGACATTCATTTAACACACGTATACGGTTTCGCGTTTTCGTTTTATGTATAACGTTTAATGAAATTAAAGTATATTATTTTGATTTCATTATTTATTTTCAATTTTCTAAAATAGCATCTTGGAGCAACCTGTACATAACTGTAGCGCAGATGTCATTCGCCGGGGTCACGGATCATAAAATCATCAATGAAATTAAAACGAATACCTAACGTGCAAAGAGTAGGCAAATTGATTCAAGGAAAGAGAGTGCTTTTTTTTTCTATTACGAATTATTTTATCATAATATAATTTTTCTGATCACTGGCCTCTAGCCTTACCCGTGTCCCGTATGTTAAATTATAGTCGGCCCAGCATCGATTAATGAAACTTACCTATATACTATCGTACACATGGCTACACATCAAGCTATACATTTCCAGTATAAGCTGACCTCACATTGTACGGAAATCCTATACAATGCGAGATCAGCATAAACTGGAAATGTATAGCTTGATGTGTAACCGTGTGTACATAGTAAGACGGGCATACATGGTAGATATCACAGGTAGATATCAAATTTGAAATTAGTATCCAAGCGGCAACATTGCAAGTATTAAAAAACGACTTTCCTGTGGTCAAAAAGAGATAGGTAGTGCACGATGTGGTTATGATGCACATATTAGGCCACTGACAGTATGTTGTTTGGCGGTAGTAACACGAGTCGCGTGGCGCGCCACGTGACCTCGCAGGTCTCGTGAGCCGTACGCGCCGCTGCACCGCGGCTGGGCGGCGCCGCGCGCGACACCGCTCGATGGCTCACAGACAGCACAGTACGTCATCACGCTCATAGACGCAATAGTGAAATGCAACTGCTGTACTTTTTAAATAGCAAGCGCGCGCGCAGGCGACGCGACGGTGAGGGTGGGAGCGAGACAGAACACTGATTGAATCATATTTACACACTGGATTTTTTCTTATTTCATTCATATCTAGTTACTGACTTGATGTCCGTACGTATTTTTCGGGTGACCACTGAAAATCAGCGCTGTGCTGTGGGTCCCTCATAGCACAGAATTAAGCTGAGTGGAAGCCTTCTTGTCACAGTCATGACGTGCAGCTGCCAAATATTTATGTTGTTTATATTTTTGTTATTTATAATTTTATATGCACGTGTCTCTGTGACAAATAAACCTTTTTTTCTTTCTTTCTTTCTTTCATATTCCACCGTCCAAACAACGTAACGAAAGAGTGCAACAAAACAGTGACGAAAGCAATGACTTTAGAATCGCAGCAGCCCTCATTAATGCATAGGGCACCTCTGGGTAAGGCCCAGAGGTGCCCTATGCATATTAAAAATAAATAAAAAATGTAAGTATGTAATCACTGTATTGTATTATCTCGCCTATACTAGGCATGCAGACACTATGCAAGTATGCAACAAACCAGCTAGTTTTCTAGATCATTTCTAAGTTGATAACAAATGAATGAATCTACCCGCTTTTTTGCATGTGTTTTTAACTAGGATTCTGCTAACCAACTTTATTTACACAAAGAAAGCAACAATATTATTACCAAATATAAAAAAAACACGAAGCCTATCATGGGGATAGGTAATTTTTAAGAAAGGAATTTTAATCTACATTTAATGCCCTATACTCTGGGTTTTTTGCCCATACATTTTTGAGCATTCTCCTTTTCAAACTTCTAGACCCAGTTATTTAGGTAGCGCGTTGTCTATCAGCGAATGAATTTAAGATTTTTATTAAGTAGAAGATACATTTTTTTTTTTCGACTAGGGCATCTCGCAGTTGACCTCAGAAGAGGGTCGTAGCTGCTTAACCGGACTTTCCTGTGGCTGCCTTAAGCCTCCAGCCAGGGGCAAACATTATTCTAATTATAAATTAGGCGAGCGCACGCTATGGGTACCCCCTGTGGGGTACGAACCTCGGCTTAGGGCGTTGCTGGTGGGAGGACAGCAAGATAGGACATTCTGGATCAAAGATATATTATTATTTTAGTCGGGGAGTTTAAAGCTACTGTCTCAGCATCGACGCGGGCTGGCGCATCGTCGAGCAAGGGTCGGGGGGGAGTATTATTTACTCGGGAGGGTCGCGATGGCGGGGGACCTCGCCGGCAAGGTCGGAATGCGGGTCGTCGTTTGTGCTTGTATACTGTACTGGTGGCCCCACTGCTCTCCTGGAGGAGGGTTATGGGGTCATCAGGGTCGGTCAGAACATGCCTTGGGCGGCGGATCTTACTAATTCTAGAGGGAACATCTGGCTGCCTCGACAACCAGAGGGTTGCGATGTTTGGCGGCTGTATCGAAGAAACGCTTTGAATTGCGTTAAAGAAATTGGGCTATAGTGGGGATTTTGAGGTCGAGATGGAGGATCTCGTTCCTAACAAACCAGGGGGAACCCGTTGCCATTCGAAGGAAACGGTTTTGGAGAAGATACATTTCATGTTCAACACATTATATATATTCTCTCAAAGTCTTGAAGCACGTTCGTTCTAAAAGTTGGCAACGTCACAAATAGCTGTCAAATATTTACCTGTTTTGATTAATTTGGTAATATTACTGTATGGAAATATGAAATATCGCTAACTAGTGAACTAGAATATAATTGCAACTATAACACTGAATTCGACGTTGTAACCGTTCTAGGTGCAAAGGCATTTGGGAAGTTTCCAAATACTTTTTTTACATCTAAAACTAAATATTCGGTCTTTCGACATTAATTATTGCATTTCATAATCAATATTTTAGTTCACTAGTTAGCCATATTTCATATTACCATGCAGTAATATTGCCAAATTAATCAAAACAGCGAAATAATTGTCATCTATTTGCCACGTTGCCCACTTTCAGAATGCACGCTCTTAAAGCAATCACAAAGTCTGCTGTACAAAAAGGCAATATACAATTAACCGTTTACCGAACAACTTGAGTTTCCATAAACACAAGCGCATAGTCATTTCGCCAACTTCTTTACCCGGTATTGAATCCATGGAGTGCTAGCTCACTGCTCGATTCCTCCACAATGCAATATCGGCGCGGCGAATTGCTCCAATGCATATATGGGGAATATTTAAATGTTCTCGGGTAAAGTGTGATTGAGTTTTTAAGTTAGAAAATAATTTTTAAGTTAGGAATTGGATTTATACTCAGAATTAGAACAGTCTTCTGTTAGTACAATTAAGACATAACTGGCGAAATGTAGGAGTACTAAACGTACACACAACTGCCTTCAATTTCGCGGTATTATGTTTGAAAATTTCGGGGAATATTTAAATGTTCGCTTCCCCATGTTTGCTATCATCGTTAAGTTTATGAGGTCGTTACGGTTATTGGTTCCATGTTCCATATAAAAATTGTAATCAACATTTAAATTATGTGAAGGTAATTTAAGGCAATATCAGGGAAGCGTTTTATCGGGGGTTGTTGGGTTTAATTTTATTGCCCTGGAATAGCCTTTTGGGAGACACAGGAGGATGCCCGGGCTAGTTGGAGCGACGATCCTGGCAGGGTGGCTATGAACAGTTGGATGAGAATGGTCAAATGAAATGTGAATGGAGAGGCTTTTTTTTTTTTGGGCGGGATATTATCAAATAACTTCTCCCGCTCTGGGTGAAGCGGAAGGGCGTGTCAGACTCTTACTGACTAAAACCCACCCGTGTTCCTTCCATTGCCTGTACGTTGCCAGGGGCCACGGTATCCCTTTCGGACTTTCCCGCAACCGACGATTCCCGACGCCCAGGGCGTCTCCTGCGGCGGCTAGGGGCGTGAGGGCGCGAAATTTGCCTCTCCCTCACGCGTTCTGCCTCCTAATTCGCGAGCATGACTGCTTCGCAGAAGGAGGTGACGGCCTCCCATGCACTCTCGCTCCGTACCATGGCCTGGACCAGGGCCGGACGCGAGAGATCCCCGCCACTGATCGCCTCCACGAGGACACGGTGATGCTCTGCCCAAGAATGGAGAGGCTTATCTCCGTGACAACACGCATCTTGTGACACCGACTGCAGAAAATCCAAATAAAACAAGTTGTATACAGCATGCCGCGAGTTACCGCGACGCAATTTGCGGAGCGATAGTCGGAAACATGTGACGCGTGCGCAAGTCACTTGACGCAAGTCGCATCACTCGAGGCCGTGAAGTCCAGCAGTGGACGGCTTCGGCGTCGACGATAATGATAATGATGGTCAGGCTTCCAAGCAACATTTTAGTGCACCTTATAACTTTTTAACAAAATACTTTTAAAGTATTTAATTTATGGAGGTAGTTACTTAGGTCCTATTAATTACGCCATTTCAAACGGCTTTATACAAAGTACCAACTTTTAAACTGCGATACCAGCCTTAGAGTTTCAGTGAGATGTCCTTTCTTTGGTATTGTTCGTCGAGTTGAGCTCTATAAGTTCTGGGTTGAGCTCCACGATTACTGACAAATGCTTGCACTGACAGGACAGGTCCACTCAAATCTGTGTGGTTCTTTTCTCAAAAGACCATTTCAGACACTAATCTACATGGTCCTCATATGGCCTGACCAAGATTATGTCTGGACTTTAAAAGAGACTGTGACCTCTGAGTTTCTTCTCAGAGTAGTCAGATAGGAAACGCCGAACTCATCTAGCTAATTTTTAATTATTTTTTTAAGATGACGTGTAAAAGTGATTCCAATATCCTATTTACAGAATAAACAATTTCATTTCATTTAATTTCAGTGTAATCCTAGTTTAAGGACATAACAGTTTATGTCACCAATTACTGAACACTAACTTAGATAAAGTTCGAGGTAGTCTGTGGTCCCACTATGTAGTACTATAAATAACGGCTTTTCTCGCTCTCTACGTAATTAATTTATTTTAAGTAATTTCTGTATTTATGATGAATTGTTTGAACTTTTATTTATAAATTACATAAAGTTGTAGGTAATGTAATTTCATGACTACTAGCAAAATGAAATGAATCTAATCTAAGTAGATTCAATTTCTTGTTTTTAATTCGACTAGCGCAAATCCAAAAGGAAGGGTTATGATTTTAGCAGTCTATGTATGTATGTAAGTATGTGTGTTCCACCGTATTGCCTAAATTACTTTTTTTTATATATCTTCTGTTTAATGCAATTTGTCCTGGGACATTCAGAAATAGGTCTAGAATAGATGATGGTTCCTGGTCTTGCACGGTATGAGCCAAGGCATTGCCTCATCCGATCGATGCTGGTTATAAATCTTGGGGGAGCCTAAACTACTGAAATGATTTCGATGAATGAGGTATCAATATATTCGTAATAATACCAGAGTCACACGTGTTAGGGATAAATCGAACAGTGTGACTCCGGATTTTTAATTTGTCTGTCTGTGATGTCTTGTTTATTTTAGTTATTTTCATAGTCTTATGTCATATGGAATTCTTCTCTGGGGAACTTGTTCGGAAATTAATACTATCTTTGTTCTACAGAAAAGGGCTGTTCGAGCCATTTACAACCTTGGTCCGAGAGATTCCCTTCGAGAAAAATTCAAAGAAATAAATATTCTGACTGTAGCGTCACAATATATTTTTGAAAACCTATTGTATGTACACAAAAATATATCTAATTTTAAAAAGATTTCCAATATTCATAGTTTAAATACGAGGAATAAACACAACCTCGCTGTACACCGCACTCGTCTCCACAGAGTAGGCAACTCGTTCATGGGTCAATGTATACGCTTTTACCACAAACTTCCCATCGACATTCGAAACTTACCCATTAAACGATTTAAAAGCTGTATTAAAACCAAACTTTGTAAAAAAGGGTACTATAGAATTTTAGATTATTTAGATGATAAAAAAGCTTGGGATTGAGCTTCTCGCTCTGCTAAGCCTTGTGCTAAAATCATAAAATCAATACCAGTATTATATAAACATTACATACAAAATTACATTATTACTTTGTAAAGTATTTGTTTTTTTTTTTTTTTTTAATTTTTGTGAATGTGAGGACTATATGGATTTTTTAATTATTATTATTTTTTCTTTCTTATTTAGTTTTAATGATGGTCTGGCAGTTTGAGTAGTTTATGAGGCCTACCCAAATGTCCTTTCTTTGGTATTGTTCGTCGAGTTGAGCTCCTTAAGTTCTGGGTTGAGCTCCACGATTACTGACAAATGCTTGCACTGACAGGACAGGTCCACTCAAATCTGTGTGGTTCTTTTCTCAAAAGACCATTTCAGACACTAATCTACATGGTCCTCATATGGCCTGACCAAGATTATGTCTGGACTTTAAAAGAGAGTGTGACTTCTGAGTTTGTTTCGGCCTTTCTTCTCAGAGTAGTCAGATAGGAAACGCCGAACTCATCTAGCTAATTTATAATTATTTTTTTAAGATGACGTGTAAAAGTGATTCCAATATCCTATTTACAGAATAAACAATTTCATTTCATTTCATTTCATACCTTTTTAGTTGATTTTTTTGTCGTAGTTGGGTTTTAGTTTATATAACTTTTATTTTAATTTTAATTATCTTGGGGTTATATATATTATATTCTGAAATATTTCCCTTTCATCATTATTTTTTAATTTTTTTGTGCGTGACTTTATGTCCTCTACAGGGCGCCATATTCAATTTAATGTGATGTCACATAACCTACCTTTAACCTATAACGGACGATCAAGATGCTTCGAACAATACCTTATTTGTCCAATTAAGGTACCATTCCGTAGCCGACCGCAGGAGGCAATTGCAGGCGACCGACGTGTCAGCGCGACACGACTGGTTTCTATGAATTTCTATGAACCTTCCGAAGCTAGCGACACGTCGTCGCCTTCATAGAAATACATAAGAATACATAGAATGCAATCGTGTACGTGTCGGAACAGATAAACATACATCATATATACCAGTCAATATCACACCCGTCCTTTTTGCTTCGCCGTAGTCGGGTAGTATTATAACTGCTCTGCATTCCTATAATCCGCCATCTACATTTATACATATAATAAAGCTGAAGAGTTATTTTTGTTTTTTTTTTTGTTTGAACGCTAATCTATGATACTACCGGTCGGATATGAAAAAAATATTTTTGGTTTTGATAGTCCAATTCTTGAGGAAGGCTATTTAACATCACGCTACGACCCTTAGGAGCCGAGGAGTCAGCAAGAAAGCTAAGTGAAAACGAAGTAAGCCCAGGTACGCACGGGCGCATTTTCATCGCGGCGATTTTTTTACGCGTTTTGGATTTTCGACGCTCTGCTTAGCGCCGAGAGTTGAATATCCAACAGTGTCTTGACGCGCTGGATGCGCTCTATTGGATTCTTAATGCTCGGCTCAATACCGAGAGTTGAAAATCCAGTGTACGAAAAAAATCGCCGCGATAAAAATACGTCCGCGCGAACCTGGGCTAATAGCACGGGCGGGCGACGCGGTGGGTCGGGGGAACAAGAATTTCCACGCAGACGATAGCGGGCAGAAGCTAGTCTTCTTTAAAATAAAACTGCTCTTCATTTCTTTAATCCGCCATTCTTACCGGCCATATTTAAAAATACGTAGTTACTAGTTAGGTGCCTAAAGCAAGCAGGTTTTATACCAACATATTTATCAATATTGATATTCCCTATTCAAACATTGCTTGTTTTGCCTCCGTCCAGAATATAACAATAGCCTGCCTTTATTCTTGTTGTTATTCCTCTGATTTGTATTCCCCTACCTCGCAGATTGGAAATTAAAAAAACAACCAAATGCGAGTGGGACGCGCACACGAAGAGTTCCGTACCGTACTACAGTCCCATTGTGCGACTCCTAACACAGCAAACTATTATAGATCAAACAACAAAAAATGCCGAAAATGGTGACCCCCTTTCATTTTATTTTTTTATTATTTGTTGTTATAGCGGCAATAGTAATACACAATCTGTGAAAATATCAACTGTCTATAAGTTACGGTTCATGAGATACAGCTTGCTGACAGACAGATGGACGGACAGCGGAGGTTTAGTAATAGGGTTCTGTTTGACACCCTTCGACTACGGAACCCTAAAAAACAGCTAAAAGCGAGTCGGACTCGCACACGGAGGTTTCCGTATCACCGTACAATATTTAAAAATACACTAAAATAAAACTGTAGTACTTAAAAAAACACGTTTCTACCAAAAAAACACGTTTCTACCAAAAAAAACACGTTTCGCCCTCTTACATTTTTAACCTTATTTTATTTTAATTTTTTGTTGTTATAACGGCCACACACTGAAAATTTCAATTGTCTACCTATCACAAACATCGACATTTGACTTACAAATAGTTACAAATGTTCTACAAAACGAATTAGAAAAGTTGTACAAATCAAAACGTTTCCTTTCACAAAATTTCTTCTAAAGTATGTATGTATTAATGTAACTACAAATTATTATCATGATTATAAAAGTATTATGTATCATTGTAGTAATTTACATTTTTGTAATATAGGTTAAGTGTTTTAGAAATAAATCTCGTGGTTAAGTAATAACAGCCGCACGGGTCGATCCATCATGTTAAGCTACGCTTGCCGGGGTTGGTCCATATATGGGTGACCATCTTTACATGCCGAGACTCCTTCGTGCCTCGGATTGGTCCCGGCTGTCTTTCGTGAATCTTTGACAGTCGTTACGGGTCGTCAGAAACCTAAAAGTCTGACAACCAGTCTTACCAAGGGGTATCGTATTACCCAGTTACTGGGTTGAGGAGGTCAGATCGGCAGGCGCTCCATGTAAAATACTGGCATTTAGCTGCATCCAGCTAGACTGGAAGCCGACCCCAACATAGTTGGAAAAAGGCTAGGTAGATTTATATATTTTTGTTATAGAAATAAATAAATAATAATTACGGTTCAAAAGACACAGCCCTGTCACAGACGGACGGACGGACACCGGAGCCTTATTAATAGGGTCCCGTTGGTACCCTTTAGGTACGGAACCCTAAAAACGTAAAATGTACACAAATTTACATCGGCATTGAAATCCTTGTTTTTTTCATTACCTAAATATTTATTTTGTGATTTAAAATGATGTATAAGTGTAACCAAAATATTTTCTCAGTCATTTATTCTATAAAATATACAATAATTTATGTGGACTGGTTACGTATCTATCTTACATATACATTGTATTTATATGAAGTGATTTTTTTTGGGCGCATTCAGAATGAAATGAAAACCTTGTCGCAATAAACTCAAAATGACTGTAACCAATTTGAGCTTTGCGCACTTCAGTTCCAAAAGGTACAATCTCATTCTGATTGCACATCGTATAAGGCTGTTTTTCGTCTAGCAATAGTTAAGGATGACGTCGGTGGTGCAGGGTTTGAGGCAGCATTCGTCGACCAAGCCGTCCCTCTTATATCGGGACCAGTTGGCAGTCAGGGACCCGCGACGTCCAGTCCAGGGCCAGTCGATCTCGTTCGTCTTGTCTCCGGGCAAGAAGTCTGCTGCTTTGGGAAATTGAATGTTAGTAACTAAGAATTATATTCAATTTTGAACAAAAGCATGCAAAGTACAAAAGTTGGGTACAAGGTAAAATCTACCAAAGAATCTTTTTTGCAGTTTACTAAGATAACTCTGACGCCTGACTTACACAGTTCAATTTAATGGCCTGTGGGTGTGATAACATGAAGAAACAATAAAAGTTGCACCTTCTAAACAGTGTTTAAACTATGCAAGCCATTTGTTGCTTCAATTTTATTGTAGGTTTGCCACGGGCAAGAAACTTGCATCGTGTAAATGGGCATTAAGTTCTAATGCACTAATGCACGTCTATTGCACATTGCAGAAGTCAATTTGCATGAAATTAACTTGCTAGTGTACAACTTGGCAAAAAGAGTTAAGAAAAAATGAGGGCACCACTATCGAACTTAGGTCACTTCGAATGGGAAATAAATTATTAAAATGAATGTGCAAAAAAAAACGCTACTTGTGGGTGACTCAAACCAAAACCTACTAGCACATGTCAGCGAAGTAGTGCCATCATCATAGAGTTGCATTAAGTAAAATATCCAAATTTCACCACGTCAGACTCTTTTATGTCGACCTGTACACCTTTTTGACTGTACACTTTTTTAACCACACACTGGTTGTATTTTATTTATTTGGATTCACAAAGTTATGGTAAATTTAATATCAAGTACCTAGCATGCATCTTAACAAAGAAAGAACTTGCTGTTTTCGTGACGATGAATATTCTGACTCTATGATGTTATGCATCTGGTTGAATAAACATGGCCTACCAAAAATTACAAAGTACAATGCATTGTGTTCTGCATGACCACTAGGGTAACTTCTTGACAATCAAATTAGTAGGTACTTGGAAGAAAATACGTAAATGTCACAGATATGCCTAGCGTTTCACTTCAGCTTATAAGTTCACCAACCAACCTATAAGGTGAAGTGGCGATGAAAACTTCAAGAATGGCATTTTTTAATTGCTTGAAAAACAACATTTAGTAGGTACTATGTTCGGAAAAGTATTATTATCATCATTTCAGCCGAAAGACGTCCACTGCTGGACATATGCCTCCCCCAAGCACCGCCACCTGGACCGGTTCTGTGCTTCTCGCAACCAGCGTATTCCTGCGGCCTTCACAAGGTCCACCTTGTAGGAAGGAGGATTCTTCGGGCTATGTCGGTAACCTTGGTTCTCCTGCGGATTGCTTCATTTTTGATTCGATTACGTATGGAAACTCCAAGCATAGCCCATTGCCCTTTGGGTGACTTTTAACCTTCTAATAGGGCCCATTGTGAGCGACCACGTTTCAAAAGTATACCAAAAGAAATCTTGTCAATAGATCCATCAACTAGTGCTTTCAAGCCTCTTTACTAAACTCCATAAGAATATATACAAACTTGACATAGTTCTTGATCTCTTGTTCACATATTCAGCTCCGTAGCAGAGAAGCACTCGGGCGTTGGCCAACTGTCTTCCACAGAGGATGACGGGCGTCTGGTCTGCTGCTACGTACGCCAGGGCGAGGAGACAGGACATGATGATCAGCCTCATGGTTCAGGATTCTAAAGAAGAACAAAAACTTCAAAGCACAAAGATTATTACAACAGGGATGTGAACATGAGCGTTGCAGGATGAAAAAATGAGCGAGCCTTACAGTAGTCAGATATGATGTGTTACATCTGACATCTCACCTTGGTTATAAGCAACATTAAGGTAATAAGCAACATAAAGGGGCAGGGCGACATTAAAACATCGTGAGGAATCAGGGATGCCTGAGAGATATTTCTCGACGGCATGTGAAGCCAAGTCAGAGGTCCATGGGTGGATTTAAAACTCTGACACCAGGTTAGTCTCTAACCACACGAAAAGAAGAAGAAGAAGAAAGGGGCGGGGCCTCGTCAAGGTCTTTTCCGATGGCCAACTCTAGCACTGAGAGCGCTCATTTGTCAAATCAAATAGCGCGCGCTTCCCCGGCTTCCTGTGACACACTTCCGTCAAAATCACGTCCGAAATCACTCCCACAGATTTGATTATACATTTTTCTTACATTTAGATTTTGATTGCAGGAAAGCGAGAAGAAAGATGTTACACATCAATAAGAGATGAGTGGCTTTCCATTTCTGCATTGGGAGAGAGACAGAAGAAAAACGTCAATGCCACGCAAAAACTCGCGTTGTTTGACGTTGGTCGCGTCAAACAAAGCGAGTTTTTGCGAACGAATGATCACCGCCTAAGGTTAAGTGTCTTCTTCCACCAGAACGAGTAAGACGTGTGTCGCCTTCGTTCGGAGAAAAGCCGTGTGGGATAAAGTCCAAGATACCGTCAAAAAACGTAGCTTCAATGAACACTTTTCCATCAAAGATTTCACTTAACATGTTTCTAGCTTCCTCACACAGCTATCTCAATGTGTATTGGTAAAAAGCCAGCCTTTTGTCAACGAAATCGCGGTGGTACCGCAGCGCATGAGTTCGGGAAAGAGCTTTTAGGTCACAGCGCCGTCTAATTAAATCTTAATTACTCGTTGAGCTCTTTGATTCTCTATTGTTTTATATGACAATATTATATAACGCCTTCCTGAAAGTATGGAATTAAATTCACCTGTGCACTAATGTTATTAATTACTTTTAGTGCGAAAACTTTTTAAAGGAGATTTAACTGAAGGCTTCCATTTCTGTAAGTTAATGGGAACTGAATATACTTAACTTATTCATGTGCGCTGGCCCCCCGGGAGTATAATTATTTGTCATCTTAGATAAGGCTCAAAATTAATTTTGAAATAAGTACTAAATACTTTTCTATTTCACTGCTTCATTTGATTCTCATTACTTACATTAAAAGACAGTTAATTACTTCATTTTGCCTTTTACACACTTAAATACCGTTTCCTTGGTTCAAGCTTGAGACATAAATGTGGACTTCCTCTACGTAAAAGCCCTCTGATTAAATTATGATAAAACGTTATGATATTCCAAATGACTTGGTATTAAAACGATACATTGTAGATAGATAGAATACTCTTTATGATGTTCACCATAAAAATATATCTACATATATAAAAAAATATTGCTGTGCGTTAGTCTCGAAAATGGATTGACCAATTTGTTTCTTTTTTCTTTTGTTTTGTTCGCCTCAATACTAAAGTCAGGTAAGGAAAATAGTTACGTTAGTTTTAGGAAAAAAGAAAATTTGAAAAAACCCAAAGTAACAGATAAAAAATAAAAAAAACTACATTTGATATGAGTAATTTGAAATATACTCTACGTAAATAATATAAGGATTTAGACCAGCGTCTAGTTACAGAAATAAATGTAGAAAATTTACATAGGGTGACAGAATGGGCGGTCTTATCGGTAAAAGCGATCTTTTAAAGACAACCTCTCTGGATGGATTAAGGGAGTAGGAGAGACAACACTGCAGGTAGTCTGAGGTGTACCCATGTACACATACAATTAATACATATATATATATAAAACGTATACTTATCTAATGAATGAAATATTCTTACCGCTTAAGATGTGAGGTGGTGTTTAAAGGAAAGTTTCCAGGTGTATGTAAATTCAACGAAAATTCGTCTTATATATTCACTATAGGAAATTTTAGCTGAGGTTACATTCGATAAGCGAGCGGAAGATCTATGGTAAACGCTTGTAAGTGTTAGGAATAAAACTTTCATGAGATAAGTAGTTTTTCTCTACAATAAAGTTGATCGTGGACATGATACCACCATGATATCATAGTGATGCTTAGCGATGCTTTTGCTATTATGAAAGCATTATACATTATGAAAGTGAAAGGCTCTCTTTAAATAAAACACAATAATAATAATACAAAAGGATTAAGTAGGTAAGTACTTACATTTTATCCATAAAATAAGACTTCATCTCATATTTTTCGCCTTGCACAAAAAAATCCTCCTGTGTTGTGGATGCAGATTCGCTTTCAAATCACAATCGAGAGAAGATATTGTAGACAAATATTTGCACGGTGCTACGATTGATCGGTCACTAACGCCCAGAACGCCCGGAATGAAAATCAACACACAAATTAGATATCAAATTGGCAAATCCCCGTAAAATTGTGATTGAATTTTCTTACGTACATATTATGTTGCTTTTAATTTGAGAAATAGATAATTGTCTTCCCAGAAACCGGGTGGAAGAAAGCCATAAGAGACACTTCCTATTGCTTTTCTATAATCACCATGTTCACACCTTTATTCTCATCCAAATGTTTACTTGCAGTTCAACCTGAAAGCTTTTTACCTGAATGAATTTTGATCTTAATTTGATATGTCATTAATGAATTCATTATCCTTGGATTTCGTAAATACGTAAACCATGTTACGTCACACATATCCCAGTGTTATTTTCGTCCTATTTGATTTCACACGAAGCGTGATATTAATAGATGGAGGATTAATGCATACTTTTTTTTTTAAACAATCCCGTAAAAACTGTGCTTAACGATTTTTTGTAATTAAAGATTCCCGCAAACAGGTGCGACGCGACACCGGTAATTGTTCTATCGTGAAGTTTTCTTAGAAATTGTTTTATTAGAGTCGCGTCGCGCCTGTTTACGACAGCCTTAATAAGTTCTTGCAGTAAGCCGACGCTTTGTTCGTGGAATATGGATGTTCTGCTATCGTTTGTTCCTGGAAATCGAGACGAGCTTGTTTAATTTTACTGTTTGTTTATATTGACTTTTTGTTATTTGCTGTTATTTTTAAAGTCGCTGGGTTGTATTTAATTAATATTCATTGATTATTGTGAAGTTAGAGATTCGACTAGATATCTAAGTATTTACCAAAGAATAAGAATTCAAGAAAGAGGTTTCCTATAGGTGTAAATTGTAAAATGTGAGATGAGATAAGTCTGTAAATTTGTTAAATTATAACACCTTTACAGACTCATTCAAGGCGATGTTATAAAGTCACATGACTAAACAAAATAAAACATACATTGAACTGTGAGCAAAATGCATTAACTACAACTAGCTTTTGTCAGCGGCTTTTCACGCGTGGATGTCGGAAATTATCCCACGGGAACGTACTATAAATACGTTATAAAAAGTATCCTATGTGTTAATCTAGGTTATAAACTATCTTGCCAAATTGAATGCAAATCCGTACAGCCGTGTATTCCCGTTCGTCCCACTGCTGTCCTCCCACTGGTGGGACGAACGGGAATGATTAAGTAATTTTATTTTTAATTCCCGTTGATCCCACTTTTTATAATGTAGAGGAGCACTAAGAAAGGGTTTTTGGATATTCGTCGTTTAAGGTGAAAAAGGGATTTTGTTTGTATGAAAAATCTTATTCGATTTATGACATTTATTATTAAATGTCGCAGCATCATGCTGATATAGGAGCATTTTAGCCTCGCACAGGACTTTCTGCTTTTATTTTAATTTTACTTTGTTTGTATCTTTATTGTTTTTTACTTTTAATAAGTGTGTTTTTAGTTTAATTGAGATCTCCTGTGCGTTGCATTAATTAAAGATGGTATTGCAAAGATGATATTATCCAACTAATAGGATTAAGATGAAATTTGGCACACAGATATTTTATAACTAGATATGGCTAGCGGCATGGCCCACAAAAAAAAAGCGAATGAATAAAAATAAAAAATACGAAATTAACTCTGTCTGTTACTTTTACACGCCTTAACGGCTAAACGGATTTAAATGAAAAGGACAGACCATAACCTAATGATAATACTAATGATTGAAATACTATCGTGAGTTCATGCAAGTCTAGTTCTTTATGTTAGGTTACTGCTCAGAAATTGTGCACAAAGTGTCGTGAATAGAATACCATCTTGTATGTATGCGACATACCACCGAGATAAAAAGTATCCTATGTCCTAACCCAGGTCATTAATAGTTTGTAAGTTTGGGAAGATTTTTATAAGTTTTAGATTTTTAAATGTTTATATTAGTATAAGAAGTTTATCCAGTGAATATATTTTTATGGTTATGGTCTATCCATGTGCCAAATTTCATCTAAATCCGGTCAGCCGTTTTAGAATGAAAGTGTAGTGTAGTACCAAATAATCAAACTCGCTTTCGAATTTATAATACTATTAGTTATAGGATAAATAAGTGGTTTTTACCATTGAACAACTAGACTCAAATTATTAAGTGGGACCAACGGGAATTAAAAATAAAATTACTATATTATTCCCGTTCGTCCCACTAACAAAATCAGTGGGACGGATGAGAATAAATTTAATATTATTTATTAAATTCCCGACGGGACGAACAGAAATAGACGCCTTTTTTGCGTGATTGAGTAACAAACAGATAAACCTTCACATTTATAATATTATAATATATATAATATTAGTAGGATATAACAATTATAAACATTAAGAGCGCTTATCCTAAAAGTTGGCAACGTCGCAAATAGCTTTCAAATAACCTGTTTTGATTAATTTAGCAATATTACTGTATAGACATGAAATGTGGCTAACTAGTGAACTAAAATACAGATTTTGAAATGCAATAATTAATATCGTACCACCGAATATTTAGTTTTAGAGGTAAAATAAGTATTTGGTTAAACTTACTAAATTCTTTTTTTTATACCTGAAACGGTTACAACATCAAATTCAGTGTTATAATTGCAATTCATTATTTATAAAATATTCCGGGTTGCCAGTTCAGTTAGGTGTGCCTCAAGGCTCAATACTGGGTCCATTCTTGTTCTTAGTCTATATCAATGACTTACCATTCTATTTAAAGGGTATCTGTGAAGTTGTACTGTTTGCAGATGATACGTCACTTATTTTTAAAGTAGACAGGAATAGACAAGACTTTGACGATGTAAACAGTGCACTCTCAATGGTTACGGATTGGTTTTCGTCAAATAACCTAGTTCTCAATAGCAAGAAAACCAAATGTGTAAAGTTCGCCCTTCCAAATGTTAGAAATCTAGGACCCAACATCGTCTTAGATAATGAGTCACTTGAAACTGTAAACACGGCAGTTTTTCTGGGCATAACAGTAGATGCCAAACTTCAGTGGGGCCAACATATATCGAGCCTAGCGGGAAGGCTCAGTTCGGCCGCCTACGCCGTCAGGAAAGTAAGACAATACACTGACGTTGATACAGCTCGGTTAGTCTATTTTAGTTATTTTCATAGCGTTATGTCCTACGGTATTCTGCTGTGGGGCAAAGCTGCTGATATTCAAAATATATTTGTCCTTCAAAAACGAGCTGTTCGAGCAATTTACCAGCTCGGTGCCAGAGTTTCTCTGAGAGATTTTTTCAAAGATATCGGTATCCTCACAGTGGCATCACAATTCATTTTCGCCAACATATTATATATTAGGCAAAATATACACTTATATACTAAAAACAGTGATATTCACAATGTTAACACTAGAAATAAGGACAAACTACGTACTCCCTTTCACCGGTTTCATAAGGTTCATAACTCATTTGTTGGGCTTGGTATAACCTTTTATGACAAGCTACCTTCTTCTTTGCTAGATTTGCCTTTTAATGCGTTCAAAACTAAAGTAAAATCCAACCTCTCTTCAAAGGCATACTATTCTATCAACGACTACTTAAATGATAAGAATAGTTGGTCGCTGTGATTAACTCAAGACAATGTTTAAATTTTCTTTCTCCAGAATTAGCTTACTTACTGACAGGTTATATGAGTTTATATAATTGTTTATAATTTTACTTTATTTATTGTTGACATAATCTACTCATTACAATGTTTTTTTTTTTTATGAGTTGTATTGCAATATGTGGTTAGCTAGCGACCTCGATAATTTTTTACTTTACCTCAATGGTCCTAGTTTATCAATTATAACTTCTATTTACAGCTATATGTAAGCGGGCACGCCCTTTATGTCTGGAGGCTTTTATTTAGATATTGTTTTCGTTAAGTTATTTTTATTTCTGCTTGAGTATAGTTCTCGATGTTTTTGGTTGGTATATTGGCGTGTGCTAGCTGTCATATGGCTATTAATTTTATAATTTAAATTATGTTTTGTGTTGCGTAATGTAAATATCATTTTGCATACTATTATATAGAATCTTTTTTACTGAACAGACAGCTGTGCTGCTGGGGAGTTTGTTGCGCCACTTCTTCTTCCCAGCTAAAGCACTAGGAAGTGGTGAAGGGTGGGCGTTTTGGGGGACTGTCTTATGTAATTTTGACGTTCGAAAAGTGCTGATTCTCAGCCTAGTTTGAATAAATGACTTTTGAATTTTGAATTTTGAATTTTGAATATTCTACTTAGTTCGCTAGTTAGCCACATTTCATATTTCCATACAGTCATATTGCCAAATTAATAAAAACAGCGAAATATTTGACACCTATTTGCGACGTTACCCACTTTCAGAATAATTGCTCTACAAAGTTTATAATACCAGACCTCTTTCAAATATATCTATGGAAATACCTGGTGGGTTCATAGTCATCTAGTGGGTTATTTCTCAATACAACAATCTGCCTACTAGCCTTTTTACCCAACTATTTTGGGGTCAGCTTCCAGTCTAACTGGATCCAGCTGCATATCAGTATTTAACATGAAGCGACTGCCTATCTGACATCCACAACCCAGTTACTGGGTAACACGATACCCTTTGGTAAGAATGGTTGTCAGACTTTTGGGCTTCTGACGACCCGTAACGACTGTCAAAGATCTACGAATGACAGCCGGGACCAACGGCTTAACGTGCTTTCCGAGGCACGAAGGGGACTCGATATGTACTAGATGGTCACCCATCCACGAATCGACCGCGGCAAGCTTATCTTAACCTTCGATCGACCCATGCGGCTGTTGTCATTTATCCACGAGCCCCTATTGGGTTATTTCTCAAAAGAGCTAAGATACCTACATATTAGGTCAGACTATCAAAAAAAATAACCACAGCAATAATTACCCATTAAATAGGAAAAGGATAAAATAAATGATACTTCGGAATCAGTGAAAAAGCAAGAAAACACTCAATTTGTATTCTAGAGTGGTTCCACATAAATAACGAGTAAATTAATTTCCTTCGGACCGGGACTGGCACACAGAAATGCTGACCAAAGGCTGCATTAAAAGCGAATAAGAAATATGTTTACTTTAAAAGAAACTTAAAAAGTACTACACCAATTTCCTGTTAAGGTTGAATTCTTCTTCATCATCAACTTACAGCAGTTCACTGCTGGACATAGGCCTCTTCAATTGCACGCCATTCAGCTCCATTCTCAACTCTCATCCAGCTGCTACCAGCCACTCTTCGAAGATACGTTTGCCGATGCGCGGACTTCACTCAAGAACACGTTCACCCCAACAGTCATCGGTTCTACGGCTAATATGGTCGGCCCATTGCCACTTCACTTCAGGTTGCTTATTCTAACAGCTATGTCGAATTTAGTATTTATTGTTTAGTTAATTTAGGTTCTCTGCAGGATCTACTCGTTCTGGATTCGATCCCGCAGAAAGTAGTATATTCTTTGCCTCAGAGATACTCCAAGCATAGCCAGTTCCATGTGTCACTTGCACGTCATAAAGCGACAAGATATATTTGTTGATGTGACAGTTACACCAAGTTGCACAAAGACAAACATTAATGCCCCATCACATATTGAATCATTAACGCTAAAGATTTAATTAATTTCATCAACAACCATTAAAATCGAGATTAATGTTGGTTTCTGCAAGAAGTTAAAACAGGTTAATGGAAGATTAGTATTTAAAGACAGCTTTTAAAGTTAAAGTTCGTTTATGCAACTGGCTAAATATGTAGTTTCAACCTTCAGTGCAGTTTAATTTTTTTGGGAATTGTCGTCAAAATTGAAAGAGTATGTAATTACGACGTCTACTATACTTTATTAGATTTTAGTATAGATACAGTATTTTTATCTCATGAAGCGACGCGCGCTTTACTTGTGGTAACTAAGTGTACAAAAACACTGAGACAGTATGGGTGAAGACGAGTAGCGTCAGGACATAACACACACACGCACACACTTCCGA
This sequence comes from Xanthia icteritia, assembly GCA_949128155.2. Lineage (NCBI taxonomy): Eukaryota > Metazoa > Arthropoda > Insecta > Lepidoptera > Noctuidae > Xanthia > Xanthia icteritia. The sequence goes on along the minus strand of OX421938.2, from coordinate 7,885,358 downwards.
ATTAGCCATTGTCTTGGACGGTACCGACTTATCCTGCGCTTACACACGCATTCGCAACGTGTTTTTACACTTGGTAGCCACGAGTAAAGCGCGCGTCGCTTCGTGAGATAAAAATACTATTAGATTTTCAGAAACGGGGGGTCCGTTTCTGAAAATCGAATTGAATTTATTGTCAATTATCATATCAAGTGATTTGATTGGCTATTGTTATCTCTGACAACCAATCACAGCAGTTAACATTGGATAAAAATTGCGTTTTGTTTTTTTTTATGTTCACAAAACCAACTTTTAAAGATACAAGCCTCCCAACTTTTAAAGATACCTCAAATACCTCCCAAAACCAACTTTTAAAGATACCTCAGAAGCGTGTTGGTGCTACCTTTTACCCATAAGACGCTCATAACAGATTTATGATAAAATATATTTCGGTAATTATGAAAAATAGTAATATGATTAGTAGCATGTCTCAAGAAGTGGAAGAGATTTTTTTAAACATTCACGAGGTATTAATGGACCTACGTATTAATAATAATTGTAAAGCTATGTGAATTTCATCACCTTTGTACGTATTTTTCTGTTCTTTTCTTCTTGTCTGTTTATATAAATGTGTGTACATAAATGGTTAAATAAATAAATAAATTAATTAATTAGAAAGATAGGTTAAAATTCCTTACGTGTAGTAAAGTTTAGACTGTAATTATGACATGACAGATTATTTTTACACTTATGTTATTAATTTAGCCTTTACTTTAATTTGTTTGATTATAAAAATTGGGAAATTATCAAATAACTTCTCCCGCTCTGGGTGGAGCGGGAGGGCGTGTCAGACTCTTACTGACTAAAACCCAACCGTGTTCCTTCCGTTGCCTTTACGTTGCCAGGGGCCACGGTATCCCTTTCGGACTTTCCCGCAACCCCGGCAGGCATCGGTCCTATCGGACCCCTTCCGTTGTGCTGACATCTCTTTGAGGCGCGCGTGGAACACAACGCGCCGTCGACCCGGGCCTGGTCCTTATCGAATGGCGAGCTACCCATTGCTCACCGTCCGCAAGCCCGCGCCTACGGTGGCCGGGAATCGGCCTGCGATTCCCGACGCCCAGGGCGTCTCCTGCGGCGGCTAGGGGCGTGAGGGCGCGAAATTTGCCTCTCCCTCACGCGTTCTGCCTCCTCCTTCGCGAGCATTACTGCTTCGCAGAAGGAGGTGACGGCCTCCCATGCCCTCTCGCTCCGTACCATGGCCTGGACTAGGGCCGGACGCGAGAAATCCCCGCCGCCGATCGCCTCCACGAGGACACGGCGATGCTCTGCCCAAGCCGGACAGACCTCCACCGTATGCTCAACCGTGTCCTCCGGGCGATCCACGCAGTGATGACACCCGGGCGTTTCCTCCCGCCTGATACGGAACAGGAACCTCCCGAAACAACCGTGTCCGGTGAGGACCTGCGTTAGGCGGAAGGTGAGGCCGCCGTGGCGCCTCTCTAGCCACTCCTCAAAGAGGGGACTTATCGCCGCAATAGTGGCGTGCCCAGCACTGGGTTGCGACAATCGCACTCTCCATGACGCCATGAGATCCCGCCGGAGCTCTGTCCGCTGTGCCGCGATTTCTCGCGGCAGCGGAGTTACGCCCCGGCGTTTCGCCTCCTCGCACCACTCCCAAATATGCGCGAGGACTTTTGCCTCCAGATCCCATGGCGGTAATCCGGCAAGGAGGCTCGCCGCCTCACCGGAGATCGTGCGGTATCCCCGGACCAGCCGGGTGGCCATGACCCTCTGGGACGCGTTCAACCGGTGGGCTGGCCGCCGCCTCAATGAACGCGCCCAAACCGGTGCCCCGTAAAGGGCCATACGTCCCGCGTCCCTAAGAAATAAAGACTTCGTGCGCGAAGGGGAAACTCAGCGCGCAAAGCGGCCGGACGTGGAACCACGCCTGCAGGGGCGTGCTTGCGAAGGGGCAACCCAGCGCGAAAAGCCTCTGCAGACGACCGAGTCCGCCGGGACCGACAGCCGACCCCATGACAAAGACGGATCCCACGACCGACCTCGACCTAAACACAATAGGGGCAAGCGGGGTGGTACCTCACACCAGACGTCGCCGGCAAAAAAGAACCAGCCTGGCACCTCCAAGCCGCAACCTGGACCGAGCGGTACAGGACCGGCGAAGAGGGGACGCCCTGACGACACGGCCTCACCGAGCGCGATCCAGGGGGACGCCAAACGGGTGAGAATCCACTCTGCTCAAAGGGAGCAGAGGCCCTACGCGCGAGCCACGAAGGACATCCCTGCGCGGCTGGCCGTAGCAATCTGCCTTCCCCCCCCCCTCCAGAGACCTGACAAAGGACGAGGCCGAGCTCATTAAGACTGGACTGGAAAGCCTGGTTATGGACACGGACCCGACGGCGCCACTCCCTGCTTTCCGCGGATACCCAAGGGTAGCGGAAGATACGGTGCAGATGTGGTGCGAGGATGACTATGCCCTGGACCTGGTTGACCCAGAACGTGCCCAAAATCCGACTCCCAGCTACAGACCTGACACTCACGGTACTGAGACAGACTGACGTGCCCACCCGTGTCCGAGTCTCGCTTTTTGTCCCTCGTTACAGAGGTGACGTAGCCAGACTCCAAGGTATTCTGATCCGTCAGAATACCTGGTACGACATCGCCAGGTGGTCACTGTACAGGGCGACTACAGTCGGTGGCGACAACTACGGGACTTATTTGACCCTGGGTGTGCCACCGGAGGAAGCCGTAAAGGTCCGGGCCAGGGAGCGACGTATATCATACCTGCTCGGGTCGATATACGTACGCTTCTGGCCCACGGCCGAACCCTCTGACGTCCAGACCGACAGCGACTCTAAGACCGCACAACCGACGCTGACACAGACGGACGACCCAGAGATTGACCAGCTGGAGGAGGTCATGGCCCGAGCGGTCATGGCTGATGACGCCGACACCAATCCGCCCGAATCACCTGGCTGGAGCGAGCGTCTACTCGCCTCGTCGCCGGGGTTAGAACACGACAAATACAGAGAGGAGGTAGGGGAGAGGCTGTCCGATGGATCCACCTCCGACTAACTCCTCTCCATCGCCGTCAACACCCATCAACATCATCCAGACCAACCTCCAGCACAGCCAGACTGCCACGGCTAACCTACGCAGGGCACTGGAGGTCAAGCCCTGAACCATCGCACTGATCCAAGAGCCGTGGATCAGGAACAATAGAATATGTGGCCTCGGTAACATCGGAGGTAAGCTAATTCTCAGCACACACAGCTCAGATAAGCCAAGAACCTTTTTTTTTTTTTTTTTTTTTTGTTCGGGGTGGAAAATCCTCATGGATGTCCTCCGCCCTGGGGCGGGCGAAGGGGTCTGTCAGACTCTTACTGACTAAAAACCACCCCGGTGTTCCATCTCACACCTACGCCGGGGTCGCGGGAACGTTCAAATCTTCCGCGACCCCGACTGGTGCCAGCCCGCCTCTGCGGGCTCCGTCTCGTCGAGCGGGGGGAGTGAGGTGTTTGACTCCCCCCGCGACGTCTAAGAGGGGCGCGCGTGGAACACTACGCGCCGCCACCTCGGGTCCAGATGTATGGGGGGCGACGGACTTCCCCGGGTCCGTCGCCCCTGGACCCATTTAGGGGGGCTGGAAGAGGGCGTTGTCCGCCCTCCGCCGACGCCCGGTGCGCCTGCTGCGGGCCGGGTGAGAGGATGAAATCTCTCTCTCCCGTTCCGCAGCCTCCTTCTGCGAGATTACTACTTCGCAGAAGGATACCACCGCGTCCCAGGACTCCTCGCTGCCGACCATTGCATTCACAACGGCCGACAGCGACAGGTCACTGCCTACTCCTGAGACGAGGGCACGGCGCGGCTCCTCCCAAGCGGCACACTCTGCCAGCGTATGCCGCGCCGTGTCCTCCCGGCAGTCGACGCAGTGGTGACACCGGGCGTCCGGCTCCCTGTTTATGCGACACAGGTACTTCCCGAAGCAACCATGCCCCGAGAGCACCTGTGTCACCCGAAATGACAGGGAGCCGTGCCTCCTCCCGAGCCAGAGGTCGAGCACTGGCCGGACCGCCTCGATGGTGACGAGGCCGGCGGTAGGGCGTGAAAGCCTGTCCCGCCATTCCGCCACCAGGACCTCGCGAAGCTGCGACCGACGCTGCTCCAAATGGCGCTGCATCGGTCGCTCGCCCCGCGCCCGCGCTTCCTCGCGCCACCGATACAGTGACGCGAGTACCTTCGCCTCCAGGTCCCAGGGCGGGGATCCGGCCAGTGCACAAGCCGCCTCGTGGGAGATCGTGCGGTACCCCCTGATGACTCTGACGGCCATAGCTCTCTGCGGCTTTCGCAGCACAGAGATGCTACCGGCCGTCAGGTCAGCCGCCCAGATCGGGGCCCCGTAAAGGACCATCGATCGCACGATCCCCACGTAGAGCCGCCTACAAGCGGCGCTCGGGCCCCCCAGATTGGGAAGCAGCGTTGACAGCGCCCCAGCCGCGCCCAACAACTTGGGCGCCAACCGCCGGAAGTGGGGGCCGAAATCCCATCGGCTGTCGAGCACCAGTCCCAGATACTTCATGGTGGGCTCGACAGCGATTCGGACCCCCCCGACCACGATGTGTGATCCGGGCGGTGGCGCCCGCCGGGAACCATGAAGCCAAGAACCTGCATCAACATACCCAAAGAAATTCCTATCGCACCACTCACCCAATTCTGTTCCAGAGATCTGACAGCTGTCAGGCTCCAGACCGAAGGTAGCGTTCCAGATGTTGTACTGACCTCGGTATACATGCCAGGCGAGGACTTGGACTGCCCGCCTAAAGAGATGGCCGAGCTAGTACAACACTGTGAACGCGCCGAACTAGACCTGATCATCGGCACCGACTCGAACGCTCACCACCCACTCTGGGGCAGCGACGCACCGAATTCCAGAGGAGAGGTACTATCCACCTATTTATTCTCTACTAACCTTAATATTATAAACCGCGGCTCAGAACCCACTTGGGTCACAGTCCGTGGACAAACGATTATAGACCTAACACTCGCTACGGAAAACGCGACCTGTTCTGATCACAGAAGGATCCGCTTCTCACTAACTACCAACACTAGAAAACCCGATCCGAGGCGAAACCCAAGGCGCACAAATGTTCCCGGGTACAAACGCCTCCTGGCCTCCCTTTTGGCTAAACACCTAACGCAATTTACCATAAGAGACCGAACACAATTAGAATACACCGTAACAAAACTATCTGAATATATAACCGAAGCATACCACGCATGCTGTAAACTAAGAGCGCCACAGACCGGGAAGGAGAAAAAACCCCTGGTGGAACGCTGAACTTAGTAAACTCAGAGATGCGCTACGTAAGCAATTTAACAGAGCCAAAAATACTAGACTTCCGGACGACTGGGAGATATACAAAGAAACCCAATATGTATACAAAAAGCAGATTAGAACCGCCAGAAGGACAGCATGGCGTAAGTTCTGTGAATCCATCGAGACAAACAATGAAGCCGCAAGGGTAAGGAAGATCCTGTCAACCGATCAGGACCGAACCCTCGGCGCGCTTAAAAAACCCGACAACTCATACACACTGACTGACCGTGAAACCAGTAAGGTCCTTCTCGAAACCCACTTCCCAGACTGTGCAGTCCTGGAGGACAGGACGTGGGAGGCTGAGCCAGAATGGACCCCAACGGATCAAGACTGGTCACGAGCCCGCAACATGATAACAGATGACCGAGTAAAGTGGGCTATTGACACCTTTCAGCCATACAAGTCGGCAGGACTGGATGGCATCTTCCCAGCCCTGCTGCAGTGGGGGGTGGACTATCTTACACCATGGCTGGTGGAGATATTTCGAGCCTGCATAGCACTCAGGCTCGTACCTGTCGCATGGCGCGAGGTGAAGGTCATTTTTATACCCAAACCTGGCAAAACCGACTACACGCAACCCAAGGCTTATAGGCCCATAAGCCTCACATCCTTCCTACTGAAAACCCTTGAGACACTCTGTGACAGGCACATCCGAGACGGACCTCTCCGGGTAAAACCACTACACAAACAACAGCATGCGTACTCCACAGGCAAATCAACGGAATCAGCGCTCCACAGCGTGGTTTCCAAAATTGAATGTGCAGTGGATCACAAGTGCTCGGCACTGGCTGCCTTCATTGACATCGAGGGCGCCTTTGACAAAACCACGTTCAACAGCATAAACACGGCCCTCGACAGACACAGCATAGACTCGACACTGAGTGGCTGGATCACCAACATGCTCAAACTAAGGGCTGTACAAGTCACAGTAAATGACACTACGAGAGCCATCGTTGCGAAGGGATGCCCGCAAGGGGGAGTCCTCTCGCCTCTCCTATGGAACCTGGTAGTAGACAGCCTCATCAAAACACTCAACGACAAAGGTTATTTCACCGTAGGCTACGCTGACGACATAACCATAATAATCAACGGGACCCATGAAAACACTCTATGCAACCTCATGCGTCATGCCCTGAAAATAGTAGAGGAATGGTGCAACAAGCACCAACTCTCAGTGAACCCTACAAAAACCAAACTGGTTCTCTTTACGAAGAAGAGGAAACTGACAACACTACAACTGCCACGATTCTTCGGAACAACCTTAAGCCTCTCAACTGAAACCAAATACCTGGGCATCTATCTGGACAAACAGCTGAACTGGGCAAAACACACGAACTATATTACTACAAAAGCCAGCATATCCCTGTGGCAGTGCAAACGACTGCTTGGCCGGAATTGGGGAATCAGCCCCAAGGTCACCCACTGGTTATACACCACAGTCATCCGACCGATTATCACATACGGCTCACTGGTCTGGTGGCCCAGGACAGACCGGTGCACAGCCCAAAAAGATCTCGAAAAACTACAGCGGTTTGCTTGCGTCGCAATCACTGGTAGTATGAGAACTGCACCCACCGCCGCCCTACAGGCAATGCTGGGATTGCCACCTCTGCACCTCATCGTGCGGGAGGAGGCGGCCCTGGCCACCTTTAGGCTCCATTTAACAGGAACCCTATGCAACGACTCCAGAGTTAAGCACATACGCATTAAGGAGGATGCGATCAAACGTGAGCCAATGATGGCATCACCCTGCGACAAAGCCCCGAAAACACACCACTTTCAAAGGCACTACAATATAACACTTACAGAAGAACAGTGTGACTACTCAGGCCCAAAAGAGATGAGAGTTTACACCGACGGATCAAAGACCGACTCAGGTACCGGAGTCGGAGTTTTCTCACATGACCTCAACATAAATATATCCAGATCGCTGGGAATGTTCAACACCGTCTATCAGGCGGAGTGTGTGGGCATCATACAAGCGGTCCACGCCCTAGAAGCCAGGATGGTTACGGACACCCACATACGTATACTCTCCGACAGCGCCTCAGTTCTCCAATCCTTACGGAAGAAATATACTACCTCGAAGCTAACACTAGAATGTCACGATGCACTAGAACAAATAACGGTATCTAGCCGCAACACGGTGACACTGCAATGGATAAAAGGACACAGCGGATCGCTAGGTAACGACGCGGCTGACGAACTTGCTAGACGTGGATCCAGCACGGCAGTCTGCGGACCCGAGCCTATCGTACCCATCCCCTTCAACCAAATACGCAGGTGGCTGCAGAAGTTCACCCACACACAAGCGGAACGCTGGTGGACCTCGACACCAGGTTGCAGGCAGTCAAAGGAGGCTATGCCATCTTTGGACAGCAGGCTGACCAGGCGTTTGCTACGCCTGGACAGGAACGGCCTGCGCCTGGTGACGGGGACCATCACGGGACACTGTTCGCTAAACAAGCACTTCCACACAATAGGCATAACGGACAGTCCTCTGTGCAGGGCGTGCATGGAGGCTGAGGAGACCGTTGCGCACGTGCTCTTCGAATGTACGGGCGTCACCCAGATTAGAACAGAAACCCTCGGGTCACCCAGATCATACACAGACGTTCTAAACAGACCAGGAGACCTAATCAGCTTTTGGAGGGAGGTGGGCTGGTTGGAATAACCACCAAACGGCCGCTATGGCCCACGCACAATGGTCCACCTGACGGACTAAGTGCAGTGTAGTGGTTGTGGTGGTGTAGTGGTTTTACCCGGAGAGGTCCGTCTCGGATGTGCCTGTCACTGAGTCTCTCAAGGGTTTTCAGTAGGAAGGATGTCAGGCTTATGGGCCTATAAGCCTTGGGTTGCGTGTAGTCGGTTTTGCCAGGTTTGGGTATAAAAATGACCTTCACCTCGCGCCTTGCGACAGGTACGAGCCTGAGTGCTATGCAGGCTCGAAACATAGAACATAGATAGACTTCGTGATTCATTTTTAAATAATATGTTGTTTGTATTTTATTTTTAAACCGATGGGGATTTGTGAAGTTTTTCTCCATAGATTCCCATTGATGGGGATTTGTGGACAAAATTTCACAAATCCTCATTGATGGGGATTATCAATAGGGATTAGTGGAATAACCCGTATATACAATATAATAATATTAAATATTATTTATTTATGTACCTAGTATTATTGTATATTTATTTTATTTTTATAGCTTAATTATATTTCATGATATGCTGCACCGGTCGTCATAACGTCAACGCAGGCTGAAAACCAGCGCTGGGGCTCTGTCTTGCATAGGGTCGCAGCATCATGCTGAGCGATGGCCGTTTTGCGTGAATGTGACGCATATTTTCCCTAACTTGTTTCTTTTTTTTTAATTTTGTGTTCTTTTTTTGCGTCATGTTTACCGCAAATAAACGTATTTTGTCTTTCTTTCTCTTTATTCTACTCACAACTTTAATTCTTTGATAATTGTCTGAAATGGCTATAACTCGACGTATGGTGTCAATTTGCTTATCAATAAATTTCCCTGATTGCACATACAAAACTGACAACTGTCTACTCCTCTCTGAAATCACCTCGAAAGCGACATAAATTGCCCTCACTTTATTTCTCATTTCCGTTACCTTGCTGGCTAGCGTCTGCCATAACTACCTACTTAGTTTTCGTTGGTTCACTATATCTGTATCACTTCCACAACGACTTTAAGTAGGTACCTAGTATTTGATTAAAATTGTATTTATTTATCAGCATTCTGTTAAACACACATTTACACAATAGGGCCACGGTAAACTGACCACCTGTAGCGGCACTACAGCCATTACATTTTAGTAAAATGATGTCAACTTTCAGTCCACACGCGGGTTTTTTTTTTTTTTTTTTTGGGTGGGAAATTATCAAATAACTTCTCCCGCTCTGGAGTGGAGCGGGAGGGCATGTCTCTCTAGACTCTTACTGACTACCACCCGTGTTCCTTCCGTTGCCTGTACGTTGCTTGCCAGGGGCCACGGTATCCCTTTCGGACTTTCCCGCAACCCCGGCAGACATGCGGCCATCTTACTTACGCAAATGAACTAGACTAGTGGTCGGCAAACCGTGGCTCGCGAGCCGCATGCGGCTCTGTGACCTATAGAGTGCAACTCTGTACAAAAGTCCATGAGTGCGAACGTAGATACGCGCGGGGTCGGGATTTCGGTCATTAAGCACGATATCAAGTTTTATTTAAAATTCAAACTATATTACAAAGATTAATTTCTGAAGCATTTTCACCAAAAATGAACAGGCCATCGAAAGTGATCGAAAGTGAAAGAGTATGGGAGTTTAAACGATTAAGAAAAGTGTATTGAGACAGTTTGGACATACAGTAAGGATTGCCTTTCATAAGAAATCTTAGTCGTTATAGAATTGATATTTGGCTTTGGCTCTATTGAGGTTGCTGACCAATGAACTAGACTAATCCGGAGTCCTATAGCCCAAGATTACACGACACTGACCAGGACAGCAAGCTTGGATTATTATAGCTTAACGTGATGACAGAAGATATATCACTGTTTTGTTCTCAGGTGAGTTATTGTGCGCAGTGTTCCTAGTTTAGATCAAAAATTGTGGTCTAATCTGGAATTAAAGAGCAACTTAACAAAAGTTGACTTAAAAAGTAACAAAATATACCTACACTATGAGAGAAGTCTTTCCATTTTTCATTTACCATGAAATTGAAAATACAGCCGATATTGAAAACCTCTTAAAGACGGTTTTAAACCAGAAGCTAACGGCGCCGTCATTATTATGTGATTTAAGATAGTGGGTGAGTAGCTAAACTTTTCCTAGTACCTGCACGTAATATGACAATAAATCTCGGGTGTCCACAATCAGGGACATTAGCATTTTTCAAAACTTTCGCTAATATACGGGATCGCTTGCCACCGCAGCGCCCGGTTTGTGAACTCTCTGAAATACTTACGCTCTTATGAAGAAATATTTCTACCTAAAACCTCTTGTGATGCATGAGACTTACTCAATTTAATTAAAATAATTGAAAAGGTTTGTTACACAACTATTATTTTGTTATGTATTAATATTCGATTTAGTTAGTTATAGGGATAAGTAATTAATTATGTTGGCTAGTTAAGGTTCACTGAAACGCATTTAGCTATAGACGACATGGTAAACCGCATGGCCGAAAATACCAAATATAACCCACATCATTTAGAATATCCTATTACTATCAAAATACAGAGGAAGCATTACATGCAAGGTATGTAAAATAAACTTCACACTTCATCTACATTCAAACCAGCACAAACTTTATTCCAATCCACAATTAAATTATTTATTACTGTACACTTAAACATATTTATAACTAATAATACTCTTCTATTAATTAACTAGTTTGCAGAAACATCAATCGAATATGTCTGGGTTTTCTAGTAGGAGCTTCGCATCGTTGGGACAGTACATTATAATGTCAGCTACTGTGCAGGGGTGGAGACAGCATTCCGTGGCTACTTGTCTTCGCACTCGCCTCCAGTGACCAGCATCAACTAATCTTCTTCTACTGGTTTCTTTCTGTAACTCTCTAGGCGCCATTTTTTCTGGAAGGAAGAAATAGTAGGTCTTTACGAACTGATATTATTTCACATCCTATTTTAATATTCTGGACCAATTTTTTTTGTCCGATTAATGTATAAGGGGTTTTTCCATCGTCATACCTTTTACATTTTGCGTATAAATGCGTTATTAATATATAATATTCTATATATTTTTTACTAAATAAACAATGTTTATAAAATTATTATTTCGGGCAAAAGCAAATATTGGAAAATATTAATTCTACTCCCTTTTCTATATAAGATCAAACATTATATTACAAAATGGCTATTTTCAGAGTACCTACATAAATAAATAAAAGATTATAAAATGTAACCAGAATTCTCTAAACAGTTTCGCGTGAATTCACATAAACTTATTACATTAACCCGCAGTCAATTAATGAAACAAATGCAATGAACATTCCCTAGAAATTAATAAGGCATTGCTGATATTAAATTATATAAAGTAGATGCTTAGTTTAAAAGTCATATACCCGATGACAATTTTTACCGCCTCGAAAAAAAGATATTAATAAATTAATAACACAAATGCAAAGCAGTTAAAAGTCAGTAGGTACAAAAATATCAATTTACCTATCATTGATGAAGTATCTCTCTTGACTATTTTATAAGTATTATTACAAAAGTTAAATATAATAGTAGACAGCCATCCGCTGCAGCTTAATACTTCATCGTTTATACTGTAGACTTTATCACCATAGACAAAATTTTCATTACTGGATAGTATCATTATTATGTACATCTGAAACAAGGAAATAAAATAATTAAATTCACTTTAATGAATTAAAATCGTTATGAAAAACTTACAGGATAATGGCTTTATAAATTTAAATGATTTCTCCTAAGCTTTTGACATGATAAGCTTTAGGGTGTAGCAGGTCACAAAATTGATGGGTAGTTTATTAAAGGGACATAATGAATATAAATGAGCCTTTAATCAATGACAAGTGGCAGAAACAAAAACCCATTAAAAAAAAATGCTTTCAAATCAAATAACCGTATTTGGTGTTCCCCAAGGAAGTGTTCTTGGTCCTTTATGAAATTATTAAATTATGACTTTATTTTACGACTTTCATAAATAGTAACAGGATTACTATCCATCTTGTCATAATCAATATTAACATAACGATAGACTGTGTAATTAAAATGACAATAACAATTTGCAGATAAGTGTAAAAATATTCAATGACATAATAATAATTATCAAGAAATGGGAATGGAAATACACAGAGCTATAATTAGTAAAGAGCAAACAACATTCTTTGGAATAATACTTAGGAGTTTTTGTATCTAGAAATGAAGGCACAAGAGCCTATTCCACAAAATATTTGTTCTATACCTACCCTTAATACTGTTAATAAAATCTACTAATTTTCTTTGTCACAATCATTGAATCCAAACCAACATTCAGCCCATTTTCTATTAAATTAATTTGACTAAAATCCAAGCTTTTATTAACTTATTGTATGTGTGAAATGTAATTACCAATTTATTAGTTAAAATTTAGCAAATTGACAGACTGTGAATAACATTTTAATACAAAAAAATAACTAGTTTTAGTACCAAATTGCTTGGAGTAATATAAAGTTTTTTAGCAGATAGGTAAAATATTAAACTTTTGATTAGTATGAACTACACACGATGATGAATTAATTAGTCGTAAGTTTGTACTTGTGCAAGTTATCTGTTACCTATGCTAAAGCTTATCAATTTCTTAATAAATAGGATTTATAGTCGCCTTTCTCACACAGTACCTTCCTACTAGACATTAATTTATTTCGTTAAATACAACGAAAGTACAATGTATAGAGATTTAGATAATCTAATTTAGCTTAATTAAACAAAATCTCACTGAAGCACAAAAACACACGATAAAAATACCAAAATTCCAAAAAATCACAGCTCTAAAACAAGCACTGAACACGGAAAAATATAGTTTTTCAAACAAAACAAAATTAAAGAATGAATAAAAAATAAACATACAGAATATTTAAAGTTCATCCTTGATATAAATAGTTCACAGGCACTATTCACTGTTGTTTGTTCCCTCAAACAGATACCTGATGAATGAACTAGTTATAACGCTGCAGCTCTAAAAATAACCCCCGATGGTCCATAGTACGGAATCACTTAAAACTTATTTACATCGATAAACACGTTCATGTCATATCTTATTGTCATGGCAATAAGATAAGAGGATTATTTTAGACAGCACGTTATTTATTGAACTGTTACAAAGAGACTAAAGGGTAATTTAGAATCGAAATGTTATTTGGTTCCCTTTTATAAATTAGGTACTTACGCGAGTTTCGTCTGCTCCTTTAATTTCATCTTTGTTTTATTAATTTGATTGACTTTGCAGGGATTTGTTGGTTTTGTTATAGGTTTAGCTTTTTTTTTTTTTTGCTTTTTTTTTTAGTTTAGGTTGAAATGTTTTTGCATTTTCTCTATGACTTGTATCACTTTTGAGATTAAACTTTCTGGTCTTTGCATTAATTTCGATAGTTAATTGGATTCATATTGAATACATTGTCAGAGAAGAAATATTTTATTAAAATAACATTAAAGATGTTAAATCCAATTCAATTCTTAAACTGTACTTCGACTTTCAGCAGTTTTATTGACATTTTTATCAATAAGTGCAAACTGATCAATAATAAACATTCTATTTTTATCGTTTCCGTTATTTTCATTTCTCTACTTATTATATATATCATTAAATTATTAAATTCTACAAGCTATATACCGATTTTCATGACATCGTAAATGTAGCAACAAAAATTGAAGGACCGAAAAAACTTTTTTGATCCTAAGGTACGTCCAAAAAAATTACTTTGTTGACGACTCTCAAGTCTTTAACACATTATCTAAGTACATATTCCGTTCACATAGCAACAGGGACGTTATCAGACAGATAGTGACAGGAAGCGGTACACTTACTGACAAAAAATCACGAGAGTTGGGTCACAGGTCATTGTTTACTCACAACTCTGAGGGTATCTATAATTGAGTCTATATTGATTGTAATGCCCCACATACTGACAAGGATGCTGCTTCACTTGTCTCGGTGCTTGTTCGGTTTATTTTTTATTTTTTTTCTCGACAGGTTGTAACCTGCTCGCATAATGATACCATTTTTTCCTAGTTTCTTTCGACAAGTTGCGACTTGTTCGTGAATGATGCCATCTGTCTAGTTTCTTTCGACAAGTTGCGTTCGTGGGCGATACCATTATTCGGTTAGTGTTGGTGACTGTTAGCGATTTACCTGTGTGTTCTTGTCAAGTTGGGACCTACTTTGTGAGACATTCCATTATTGTTTATGTGCAATATGTGCATGCATGTGATTTGCAAGAGGTTTACCTTAAGGATGTGTTAGGGTGCTAACTACGTTCTTAATTTTCAAATTAGTTGGTTTACAATAACTTATAACTAATTCGATAAAAGGCATAAGTATCAATCATACTTAGAACTATGGGAGATCTAAACTAACCCTATGCTTATTGGAATGCAACAATCATAGTGAACTACTTACTATGTAAAATGGTTTTTATTTGTTTAATCAAGACTCTTAATTACTAATCAGTCGTTCTTCTTGTCGTCGCCAACAGTCTCCCTCTTAGTGCGTTGCACTCCATCTCGTTGGGGTGACGTTGCAGGTACAATCAGGACTAGGCGTGATGCTGGCCGCCGTAGGATACCCGCTGCTGTTCGCACGTCGAGGATCCTGGTTCTTCCGTCTGGTCCGGGATGAGTGGCGACTATTTCGCCGTATGGCCACGAGTATCGTGGCAGGGTGTGGTTGACGATCAGGACTATGTCGCCCAATGTCGGGTCCTGGTACTGAGGACCTTGGTTGTAGCGAGGCGAGAGAATTGGGAGGTACTTTCGCAACCACCTTGAACAGAAATGATCGGCCAGGCGTTGGGATGTCTTCCAGTTGAGAGAACCGATGAGTTCTGTGTCGTCAAAGGAGCTCCGCGTGACCGCCAGATGAGAAAATGATTCGGGGTCAAAGCTTCTTCTTCTTCTGGAACGTTGCTGACGGAGAAGAGACCTCGAGTTTACGATATGCTCGGCCTCCAGAAGCGATGTGTGGAGAATTTCTTCTCTAGATTGCCGCTCGCGTAGTGTAGCTGCGAGAGCAACTTTTACAGATCGCACTATTCTTCCCCAGGCTCCGCCCGTGTATGGGTCCAGGAGAGATGAACTTCCAAACAATTATTTGATTAATAAAAATAAAAAGAATCGCATGTTTACTGTGTATTTATATCACACTAAGTTTGAACTTAATTTACGCTGCTAATCATACAAACACTCTCACGCATCCTCATTTGTAAAACACACACACTCGCTCCTCTCTACATGCTATATATCATAACAACACATTCACTTACAGTAACCTTAAACCTACCATAATGTGCCCAATCATCAAAATATTACATAAAATTCTACAACTTACTCTAAATAACCTTAACACTTATCTTAAAGAAACTTATATTCTACTTACAAATACTTTAAATGAATGATTATTAACCGTAACCGTTATAGATAATATCGAAATTGCCCGTACAGTCGAATGCGGGATCTCAGAGCTTGGTAGACACATACAAATTAACAAGAATGACCTCACTGTTATTTACCAAAACATAAGGAGTGTTTATTGTAATTTTGATGATTTCGTGCTCAACTTATCAACTTTATCAGAAACAGATATTATTATAAATATTAAACCTAAAGAAATAGAATCGTCCCATGAGCTCAAAAATAGGAACACTTATCTTAATAATATGTTGTCATTGTATGGAATACTGCCTGGACATACGCTACCCACTAGAGAAAGAAACTGTCTAGATCATTTCATGTTAAAAATTAATAAAAAGAAG
Organism: Xanthia icteritia; assembly: GCA_949128155.2. NCBI lineage: Eukaryota > Metazoa > Arthropoda > Insecta > Lepidoptera > Noctuidae > Xanthia > Xanthia icteritia. The sequence continues at coordinate 7,869,494 of OX421938.2, read as the reverse complement.
GTATCAGCATTTATTGCCATACTTCATACCTCTATCACTGACCATTTTACAAAATTTTTGTCCCTGTCTAAACTAAAAAACACTCGCATTCCAAAAAAAAACTGTTACTATTATCGACTTTGAAGAAGCTATGAAAGACTTACAGGAAAATAATCTAGCCGAACTATTGTTTTGTAATGATCCAAATCTACTCATCAAACTTCTCCTAGATAAACTTACTAATACTTACTTTAAAAGCAATAGTACCACTCACACCATATCAAACAGTAAACAGATTATTAAACCATGGATTACAAACGGCATACTACGTTGTATAAGAAACCGTAATACATTACAAAAACATTACAAATCTGATCCATACAATGATATTATAAAGATAACTTACAGTAGGTACAGGAATTACTGTAACTATTTGATAAAAAAACTAAAATGTAAATATGAAAGGGATCTGCTAGCAAAATCAAATAGTAAGCTACTCTGGAAAAATATTAAAGATATCAGTTATTCCACCAAATTAAACAACAACACAACTCTGAACTACTAAATCTTAAGTCTCTCCTCTTGAATCAGTAAATTTTACCAACGATCATTTCGCCAACGTTGGTTAATAGTTGGCTCAGCAAATTCTGCCTGGTAATAATTACCCTATAAATCAACATACCCAACTACCTATACAAGGTAATTCTTTTGTCCTCCTGGATACTGATCCCAATGAAGTTGATCGAATCTTGATGGGCCTTAAGTCTGATAGTGCCCCGGTTGGGATAATGTCTCGACTAAATTTCTAAAGCACATAAGAAAGAAAGTTGTTCCAGTAATAACTCACCTTGCAAACCTCTGCTTCCAAAGCGACACCTTCCCTGACGTACTGAAACATTCCATTATTACTCCCGTTCATAAGGGGGGGGGGGGGGGAGAGATGATGTCAACAACGACAGGCCTATATCTGTTTTGCCATCTATTTCTAAAATACTGAAAAAATAATTAATAATAGACTAATATTTTCTAAACTTAATTTATTATCCCTTTCCCAATTTGGCTTTAGACAAGGCTTACCCACTGAGGATGCAATATGTTGCGTAGTTACTAGAGAACTCAGTACTGTAAGCACTGAGTTCTCTAGTAACTGAACATAATGATACTGGCAATAAATGCTAGACTGTTTTTCTGGACCTAAAAAAAACCTTTGACACCGTCTCTCTGTCCCTGTCCTTGTGACTACTGTCCCTGTCCTTGTAAACTGGTAAAAGCTGGAATAAGAGAAACCCCTCTGAAGTTGCTCAAATCTCTCGTCTAGGAAGCAAAAGGTTAAGGTGGGTGAACTAACCAATAGTGACGCTGAGGTTACATACGGCGTTCTTCAGGGCAGCGTACTGGGCCCTACACTATTCCTGGTATATTTAAATGATCTCTGCAACATGCATATCAATAACGCAAAAGTTTTTTCATACGCCGATGATACCACTATCGTTTTCTCTGGGAACTCCTGGCAAGATGTGAAACTCATAGCTGAGATGGGTATAAGGCACAAGTAGCCAATTGGCTAAATAATAACCTGCTCACCTTAAATACATAAAAAACCAATTACATTTGCTTTAGTATTAACAAAAGTAGTCAACCAAGTGAAGGTCTCAATCTAAGAATACACGCATGTGAAGATACCAATAAGAAATACTGTCATTGTTCATGCATTAAACAAGTAAGTCAGATTAAATATCTAGGCGTAATAGTCGATCAGCGGTTATCCTGGTATACACATCTTGAACAGGTCTCAAATAGGGTTAGGAGATTAAGTTGGATCTTTAAAACACTTCGACATAATTATTTCAAAAAATATTACCAGTAAACGTGACCTTCCAAGAAATGTTCTTCATGAGATCTACATGGCTTTGGTGCAGTCTGTCTTTTTATATTGCATCCCTATTTGGGCAGGTGCTGCGAAAACTAATTTTAGAGATGTCGAGCGATCCCATCGAGCTCTGATAAAGTTAATGTCCTTTAAAAATAAAAGATATCCTACTGATATCTTATATAAAATTAATGATCTACTTTCCGTAAGAAAACTTTACATTATCCAAATAGTCTTAAAAAAGCATAAAACCCTGCCATATGATCCAAACTTATTACGTAAAGGAAATTCCAAAGACTAAAACCATGTTTGATTGTTGGCAATTTAATAAACAGTATGCTCAACTATACAACAAAATAAACAAAAATATTTACTTATACACAAAACAAAGTTATGAATGTAAGAAAACAAAAACCAATTGGATAAAGACACTTACATATGATGAAACGGAGGCACTTTTGGAGTACATAAAGGAGCACTCTCGCGTACACTCTCACTTACACTCTTGCATACACTCTCACATACAGACACACTACGCACTGGTATTCACACTAGAATCACACTCTCACTAACATACTTATTCTTATTTTTATTTGATATTTTGAGTACCTACGGAATTGTTTTAATAAATTAAGTAATTATGCTGTACTATGGAAGAGCGGAGTCTCTTAACACAGGCATTGTTTGCTTAAAAGGAGGCTCCAAACACGAAACCCTTTTTGTAAACTGAAGCAAAAATAAAAATATTTTTAATTTTATTTTATTTTATGCTTCACCGATCTCTTTGTTGGCACCGATGAAGTTGGTTCCGTTGTCGCTTAGGATGATCTTCGGCGTTCCTCTTCTGGGCAATCATTCTTCGTGGTGCGAGGATCATGGAGTCGGTTGATAGGAAGTTAGCCAGCTCTAGCTGGATTGTAAATAATGCTCTCCATCGTTTCTCTGTATGTCTTCCAATGGTGACGAGCATAGGTCCGAAGTAGTCTACTCCTAGGCAAGTAAAAGAAGGGCCGATCTTCGACAGAAGTTCAGGTGGCAGATCTCCTTGAGGTGTGATCTGCGGCGTCTTCTTCCGAATTCCACACTATCCGCATTCTCGTGCTACTTTCACCAAGGTAGCATCAGCTTCCTCGACCACGGTTGTTTCTTCAGCATGCGCGCTGTTATCCGTTACCACTTCGGAGGTAACGGATAGCGGCTGACGTCTCCGTAGTCTCATCTTCCGTGGTCAAGCGCGTGCTATCTTCTTTACGGCTTCGCGTCATCATTATTTATTCACTTTCACAGCACTTATTGTCAATATTGTTCAGTGACTTACCAGTGTGTATATGTTACAATCCTTCAGCAGAGGATGTGTCTTAGTGTAAGGCTTCGAGGCTTGTAGTCACAAGCCACGCCGCGCCCTCTCGAAGCCTTACACTGCTAAGTGAAGAATATAGCTGGGAAGGCTGACTAGCCTTCCCAGCTATATTCTTCACTCAGCAGGTCGTGTTTCCATCAACAGGTCTTCCGCAGAGAGCCTAGCTTCGAGAATAAGCGATCTTCCAGTCGCCTATTCTCAGCAATAATCTTCAGGCACACGTAGAGCATCAAGTGATGAGTTCTTAGTGCGCGGCTCGTAAAAATATTCTTCACGTAACATAAGTAGCTTTCGCGAAATACATAACCTCTTAGAACCTGCATAAAATATAAGTAAATGGCCCTGATGTCCCTGTACATATCAGAATATCTCAGTTACAGGGCTAAACGAATGAACTTTTTAGGTCGATATTTCTCAAGAACCTAGGCTACCCCTTCTGCTGGACTGCTAAAGTAAAGAGAATCTGCACACTGCATTAACAACGAATCGGACTTAAAGTCTTCAAATATTGAAGACATTCTTTAGTAATAATCACGATCTTCCACTTGTTTTAATTATAATCACAAGTATGAAATGTTATTTTATATATTTTTATGGAAATACACATCTAGCGCTCTTGTCACTCTAACACACACAGCTTATACATAGGTTATGGTTTCTGTAGAATCCCTAAATGTATCTGAATCCTTCGTGTGCTCGCCGGGTCAATGCATACCAAGCAAACGCTAAATACTTTGCACGTAAACATTCGAGTCTTGAACCGGAACTTTGATGAACTTCGATGGCCTAAATGTCCTCATACACTCCTGGATGTTAAGTGTGATATAATTATTATTTCGGAGTGCTGGTTGAGTCGTTTCTGGCATCCCTGTTTTGGACGGTTTTGCCTCAGCTAGGTCTACGTTTAGTAACTAAAACGACGGTGTTTTAGTCTATATTCGTTCCGAGTTAAAGTATGAGATTACTGAACCGTTGTTCCGGGATGCTTACTGTCTTATTTTAAGGTCAGATGTTGCGATTGTGGCAATATAAGATCATCTTCAGTCAGAAATATTGAATATTTCGTTAGCTTCTTATATGACACATTGACTTCCCTTTCATCTATGAGAACAGTAGCAGTGATTGATGATATAAACATTAATATTCGTCCAGAAAATAGTGATCCAAACTCTGAAGAGTATTAAATATAATGGCATTCCATGGGCTTCTGCCAGCCCACCTCTTCCTGACTCATATTGATAGCTGTCTGGACCACGTCTTTCTTAAATCAGATAAGTGTTCGACTGCACTGGTTCTAGACTCGTTCCTTACCGACCACGCACCTCTTTTATTTTGCCTTGACTCTGTCTCCTTTGTTGAGAAATCTAAAAGCATGAGCCGCCAGATTAATCTTCCGGTTGTCATTAGTTACTTAGAAAACTATGACTTCTCGAGCACTTTGGATAACACATACCCCAATCAAAGTGCGGAGGTACTTATCTCCATTTTAACAGATTCAGTAAATGAACACAGCAAATTAAAGAAAGTACCGCACACATTAAGCCATTGATCACTCCTGGTCTTTTGAGATGCATACGTAATCGTGACAAACTACATTTAAAGTCAATGCAGGATCCTGAAAATCTCAGAGATAAACTAACATATTCAAGATATCAAAATTATTGCAATAACATGCTAAAGACGATTAGGTGCCAATATGAACAGAATGAGCTCCAAAAAGCCAGAGGAAATCCCAAGGCAACTTGGGACATTATAAAGTCCATAAGTTATAAAATATTACCCCGCGTAAATCAGGGGATCTCCTTAATATATGCAGTGATCCTGATGCCTCTGTACACTCTATAAACAATTACTTCGCAGATTTTGGAGGTAATCTTGCTCAGAAGATACAGCAGGCTCAACATACATGCAATTAATTCAAACTTTGATTTTAACTCTTTCCAAACCGCAGGGCAGCTCATTAGTTTTGCTTGAGACTGACTTTGCTGAAGTAAAGAGTATAATCACGGAATTAAAGCATAACTGTGCTGTTGGCTACGACAGTTTACCTGGTTCAGTTATTAAATCTGCTAGGCATGTCCTCATCCCCTCAATCACTCATGTATGCAATATGTGCTTGTCAAAGGGCATCTTCCAAAACGCCTTCAAAAAGGCTTTAGTTTCACCTATATTTAATGGTGGGGAAACTAATACGGTTTCAGGAAAGGCAAATCAACAGAGGATGCTGTGCTTGAGCTATCAAATCATATCACTAAGAATCTAGACACCAGGTCTGAACGATATGTATATTCTTAGATTTAGCCGAGGCTTTTAACACGGTCTCTACTCCCATTCTTTTACATGGATTAGAGGCTCTAGGAATACGAGATGCCACTCTAAGGATCTTCTGGAACTACCTCACTGATCTTGTCAGCGAGTTAAGGTTCAAAACTACACTAGCGACTATGAGTATTTATCTTTCGGAGTCCCGCAGGGTAGTGTGCTGGGCCCTACGCTCTTTCTTGTATACGTAAACAGACTATGCCAACTCACCATGCCAGACTGCAATATCCTTGTTTATGCTGATGACACTGCATTTATTATAAGTGGAGATACCTGGGCTTCTGCTCACCGCTTGGCTGAAAATGCTCTTGGTATAGTGATGGACTGCCTTTCCTGTAATCTACTAACATTACATGTTTCCAAAACCCACTATCTTGCTTTCTCGGCGAACTCTTCTATACAACCTAGCATTCCGGATATAAAGGTTCATAGATGGTCCCATCCTGCGCTTAATACCTGTAATTGCCCTCCTATTCAATGAACATCTTTCGTCAAGTATCTGGGGGTGCACATTGAGTACACACTGAGTTGGAATAAACATTTTCATTGGGAAAGCTTATGTTCCCAATGAAAAAGCTCAGAAATGTAGTTGCTTCCCCACTGTTGAAAACTATTTATTATGCTTTAGCTCAGTCACTACTAACCAATTGTATCTCAGTTTGGGGTGGCACTTTTAAGATTTTTATGCTTCGCCTTGAGAGGGCACAGAAGGCCGTTTTGAAGGCCGTTTCACAAACCGTATCGCTACTCTACAATCCAATTATATAAGGACATGTCTGTACTCACTTGCAGACAACTCTGTGCACTCAATATAATCCTATACCTTTAATTATGACTCAAAATTGCTTATAAATAAACGACGTAAAGACCTGGTTTGCCCTCCTGTTAGAATCAAATCTGCCCTGGCAAGTCAAAACTATTTGAGTCTGAGTGACCGACTATATGTATAATGCAATTAACAAAACATGTAACATCTATTCCCTTCCAAAATACAATTGTAAGATCGTAGTAAGCGAATACCTTCAGGGTCTTACTTACGTCGACACTGAAAGACTGTTCGCCAGGGAATCATCTTTACATGCCTTAAAATAAAAGTAAATAAATTATTTTCAATCTAATAATGTTCAATTCAAGTAAATTTTTATTAAACTTAAAATGAGCGTAATTTAATTTATAGGAGAACTATTTGTATTACTATGTCATTTTATTACTATAAGCAAATCATGGTAGTAGGAGGAAGGCGCCGGTGTCTGTAACACAGTTAATACTAGCACAGATATCGTCGTTAACTCTAATCTTTAAAATGCTCAAAACTCTGACATTGATTGTTTAGGATATATGAGTTTGTTGTACCAACAATATAGTTAATAAAAAATAAAAAATATTATTTCGAGTTCTTTAAATTTCTTCTCTTAAAAGAGACTACAAAGACCTTGCACACGGGCCGGAACCAAGTATATAGTAAGGAGGAATTTAAATAGAAAACGTTGATGATATTGTGGAAGAAGTAAGGAACTTCCGGGTGATGCGACAGGTGTTGAGAATTGTGGCTTTTTGTATCAGGTGGAGGGTATGGGTAGAGTGTTAAGGCTTTGTGTAAGAAATTTTGGTACTATACCAGTGGATGAAAGTACTATAGGGATGATGTGAACGGTTTGTGCTTTCCACTGGGTTTTTATTTCTATGGCGAGGTCTTGATATTTACTTAGCTTTTCAGATATTGTGGTTTGAATGTTGTGTGCGTTAGGGATAGCTATATTTATAAGGTAAACTGCTTTATTAGTTTTGTCGTGAACGGGTATATCTGGTCTATTGAAATGTATAGTTTTATCTGTCATCGTCGTCCGATCCCCATAGATTTTCTGATTCCTATTTTCTAGTATGGTTTCGGGTTTATATTTATAGTACGGTATTATCTCCAAACAGTAATAACATCACATCATCGTAAACATGGAAAGAATCGTAACAAATCTGGATATGTTCGTTATTTTAAAAAGTTCAGCCAAATAAAACGATTATCAGTTCTTATTTGAGAAAGTGTTATCTTGATTGAGATGCACACGGTGCTATTCTAAGTTATTTTTATTTTTTTGTTTTGTGTAAATATTATGTGCCTTGACCTGAGTCAAATAAATGTATTTTCTTTCTATCTTTTGACGTGACAACGTCTTATAAATTGGTTTGCCGGGTGACACTTCAAGAAACTGCGTTACGCTCCGCTCACGTTATGCGCTCACAATGAGAGCGAGTGAGAGGCACGCGTCCCTTCCACTCGGGCATGGTTAGCCCGCCTAAGAGCGAGAGAGACAGACATAAAAAGTGAAAGGCACGCAAAGTCGTTGTCACGTAAAACTTTCGCCCGTATACCGACTTTACAGGCAACCAATTTTTTTTTTTCTTTTTAGATGTAGTTTATCTGTGGAAGATCTGTGACTTTTAAAGGATTTTGCCGTTGAATTAACGAGAGTAGTAGAGAAGCGTTGGCATTCTGCAAGCCGAAAAATAGAGTTATTCCGAAAGGAATATAGGATACTAGGATACTGGCTTGAGAAAAATGTCGACTGGCCTAGCTGCATCAAAGAAAATGTTCAGGAAGCTTCGACATCTGTCGCTCATGGGGAATAAGAGCCATCAACATCATCAGTTGGTACTATGATCAAAAGGAAACTCCCTAGAAAACCTTTTGAAGAGTTGGGAACGAAGCAAAAGAAGAGACGGAGTGGTGATCATTTGAACAGTGATCGCAGTGAACTTGTTTATGCAGTATGTACCAAGTTGAATAAAGATGGAAGAGATAATATTGCTTCTGTAATTGAATACATAATGAAAAATCTAGAAACAGTTACCTGAACCTGAACCTGAAAATTCCATCACGGTTACAGATAGCCAGAATTTCTCTGCAGGCTTCCTTGGACTTAGCAATGAATAGAATATTTTAATCTTTACCAGAAGATTCAAAGCAAAAAGAATTGATTTTAATTTCTAAATGGGGTTTTGATGGAGCATCTAGCCAGAGTAAATATTAACAAAAATTTGATTCTATTCAAGATGACTCCAGTATTTTTATGACATAATTTTTTATTCATCACAAACGTTACACGATTTTCCTCAGATAAACTACATGTCAATCGAGATAACACTGTCTCAAATAAAAACTGATAATCGTTTTTTTTGCTGAACCTTTTAAAATAACGAACATATCCAGATTTGTTACGATGCTTTCCATGTTTACAGTGATGTGATGTTATTACTGTTTGTACAGACGCCAGCAGGTCAACCTATCCGAAACTGTCAAATTTTTCCAATCAGCTTTGAACCTTAGACTTTAGAGATAAAGTTGAAAATCTATCAAAGAAATTTGACAGATTGTAGTAGGTTGATGTGCTGGCGTCTGTACTTTCAATGCGTAAAGGGAAATTAATTGATTTTATTTTGAGTTCTCCTATTTATTGCAACGATGTTAATTAGTGTGATCATTAAACTCATTTACTCACTACCCTCATTAGCTTACTCATAGAATAGATATGAATAACAATATTACTTAAACTCATAAAATAATGACGATAATTAAGATCGTTACATAAATAGGTGTTTGAAACTTATTTTTGTATGATCATGTGGCGTGTTAATACAAAGTAGTGGTTGGGTTCATCGTTTAAGAGGGAGACAAACCACGCTCGAAACTGCATATCGAGACGCGCGCGAAATTCGTTCGAAATATTGCTATCTCTGTTTGAGAAAAGATGACGAGCGGGGGATGCGGTGCGGAGCCGTGTATGAGTGGGTAGATATCTATTATTAGCTGTACCTACTTGGCATTCATTCATAACGAATCGACGGCATTTATATTTATTAGTAATTAGGTATGTTCAATATTTGCTATATATAAATATACAGTAATGCGTTTTTGGAAATATCTTTATCATGCCGATATTTCAACATATTGGGTTATCTCGAGATCTAGGCCTTGTAGAGAAAATTTAGTAGATAGGTCCGTCATACAAATAAGGTAGGTACTAACCTTTTTTTTTAACCGACGAAACAAAAAGGAGGAGGTTCTCAAGTAGACGTATATATATATATTATTTTTTTTATGTATGACCACGCCTAACTTTTTACTGAGTAGTCCGATTTGAACGATTCTTGTTTTATTGTTATAGGGTATATTTCGAAGTGGGTTCCATGTAAAATTGAAAACTAAAATCCACCCGTAAAAGTAAAAAATAAAATTGGGACTCGAGGTGGCCCTGCACAAGTCCGAGGTCATGTGTTTTCATGGTCCTCGGAACGCGCCACCGTCGGGCTCCCAAATAACGGTAGGAGGAGTTCACATTCAGACTCGTCCTCGACAGCCGATGGAACTTCGTGGAGCATTTCCGACGTTTGGCCCCCAGACTCGAGCCGGCCGGGGCTGCCTTGAAGCGGCTCCTGCCCAATCTAGGGGGTCCTAACGCCTCCTGCTGGAGGCTCTACCCGGGGGTCGTGCGGTCCATGGCCCTTTACGGGGCACCGGTGTAGGTGCGTTCATTAAGGCGGCGGCTAGCCCACCGGTTGAACGCGTCCCAGAGGGTCATGGCCATCTGGCTGGTCCGGGGATACCACACGGTCTCTGGTGAGGCGGCGGGCCTCCTTGCCGGATTGCCGCAAAAGTCCTCGTGCACATTTAGGAGTGGCGCGAGGAGGCGAAACTCAGGGGAAAAAAACAGGGGTATAATAATTGAGGTTGATTGATTTTTCACCTACTAAATATTCAATTGCGAACCGATTCTGTTGTAATTTCGCGCACATAGTGTAGTTCTGATGACACATTGACATAATAAATAACTGTTGATCTGATCATGGAGACGAAAGACAGTCGCGATAGCTCCTTAGCAGTTTGATGAGAACTTACACCTAGCTGGGTACTACTGTTATCGAGGGTCTGTCGATTGAGACGGAAGGCTGTTGAGGAAATTCCTTACTTGAGGAAAACAATCAAATGAAATGGTAACTCAAAAGCGAAAATTAAAAAACTATTTACTAAAAATTTAACCGACGAAAACCAACAGTTTTTTCGTCGCTTATTTTTTGTTTTTTTAAGTTTTTTGTTTTTTTTATTTATTAACTACGGCGGCTTGGTATATAAACATTCCGTGTCCGTGCGTATCTGCCGTGCATTCGAGACTGTTGCGTACTACTGGTATAAGTACACTGAGATTTTGAAACGCGTCGTTTCGCCCTTTCCTATGAAGACATAATACTGTTACTTATTTATACTGTGCTGGAGCTGTCACACGCACGTCGTGTGAATATAAATTATTGGGATATTTATTATTATTGTCTTTATTTTTGCCTGTTTATGTTTATTAATTTCCTTTAGGGTGGTCTCAACTCTCAACTTTAATAACCCTACTTTTTGCTTTGCCATAGTCGAGTAAAAAACAAAGGCGTCTTCTGTCTTATTTCAGTACTTATTCCTAAACTTTAAATATTGTTATTACTAAAAAAGACTCAAGTGTTATGCAAAGTATTAGTTGTGGTATTAGTAAAAGACAAATATTCCAACAATTTTATATTTACACGATGTCCGTACATTCAGATAAATAAAAGCTTTCCGAGCTAAGAATAATAAAATTAATAAATAAAGATTTTGAATACCCATTTACATATTTATTTATGTTCTTACTTCAGAGATTATGATGTATTCATAATTTAAAAAACTATAGAGTCGAAACGTGATAAAGTCGTGTACGGTGACCATATATTATCAACTGTATACAAATGAAAAAAAAATACAATTATGGGAATTAGAATCACGCCTGTATACCCCGAAGGGTTAGGCAGAGGTCTCCCTATAGTACACCTACATTTAGCCAGTTATGTTTAAGTCCCATGTAATGGGGACGAGCTTATTGACATCGACCGGGCACAAATCCAGGCTCCCGGCTGGTACAGAGAAATTCCAGATGGAAAATCCCAATAACACTACCCGACGCGGGAATCAATCAGGACCTCATGCCCAGCAGTAGTGCTTGCGACCACTAGACCAACGAGGCAGTCAGACCAAATCGTAAATAAATATATTCAAGTCCGTAAACAAAACCAGACCTTTGTTTTGTTTACGGATCTGGATATATTTATTTACGATTTTTTTTGTAAGAATGTAGGTTACTCGATACCAAATCACAAGACACCCAAATCCAAGTTCATAGCATAGGTTGAGATTCCTGAAAACTGCAGCTACCCGATATCTGGAGTCCATTGCCACTCCCAGTACTTTTTATTAATCATTTTATTCCAATTCTATATAATTATATCTAATTTTGTTTAATTTAATTTAATTTCAACTAATTATGTGTAGTTTTATGTAATACTCGTATAACCTAATTTTATGATTGTATGTACAAGTATTGACCGATAACTTGTATGTGTGGTACAAACTGTAAGTATAATTTGGTTATTAATAAAAAAACGTTTGCGGTCTGAGGACCCTCGTCAAAAACGAAGTTCTTTTTTACGAACATTTTTAAAATGGTGACAACCGCCATTTTGTATTTTCATTTTGACTTCACTATCGGTTTTAGCACCATCGAAAACTACGAAAACGACACCCATGAAGAAATTTTTTTAAATGTTCGCACCCGCCATTTTGGATTTAAATTGTATCGCCAGTATCGGCTTTAGCACCTTCAAATACCTTGAATGCGATACCCATGATGAAAAACTTGAAAATATTCGCAGCCGCCATCTTGGATTTTAATTTTGACCAAATTCACACTTTCTCGGAGAAAAGCCGCATGGACCATTATGCTTTTTTCGTTACGTGACGATTTCTACCAATTTACTCCGGTTCCAATAAAAATAAAATAGATCAATAGTGTCAGAAATATTACAATACAATTTAGCAAACAAATAAGTACGCACGTACAGCACAGTAAAGTACCTAATCGTCTAATACTGACAAAAAACACCCGAACGAACTCCAACCTTGCACGTTGCGCACGTTGCCACGCACACATTAAGAACTATTGCTTGACGTGATAGCACTACTAGCTATCGAAAATTAATGATAAGTTTGTATGTGTTCCGTAATACCAAAAATGATGAATGAAAACTTAATGTTTTTCCTTTTTTTTTTCAATAATTTGTAACTTGATAATATAAGCTATGCTTCTACTGAAACAGTATTACAAAATAATATTGTTGTTGATAATACAGAAAAAAACAATATGAAAACCATAGACGTATAAAAAAGGTCGGACGGATTCTCGCTAACAAAAAACTGTGTCACTCAAGTCAGCCAGTTCGCTGTACGTACAGCACACATTCACACAATAGTCAGCCATTTACGCGCAAACGTCAACACAGGCGATACGTCTATGCGGCGATATTATTTTTTAAGATAGTTACAGCATTTCTTGTGTGGTGAAATGGTGTAAAAACCATAGTAAAAATCCAGGAATCACGTTTCATGGGTAAATGAATAATTCAATCATTTAATTCCCGATTTTATACATCAAAATCAATCTTCATTCGATAAAATTCGTCACAAGGCCAGTGTTGCCAATATTCACGTGTGCAAATTACCCGAAATATGGGAAATTTATATGAACTATAAAGTGTGGAAGATGTATATGATGATGTGTTTGCTATATTGTATTGTAATATTTGTGAATTATTTTATTAGAACGGGAGTAAACTGGTAGAGATCGCGGTGGCGTCGCGGCGACGGGCGTCGTGTCCCTGAGCACTTATGGCCCTCTATGCGACATTCTCTATGAGAAAGTGTGAATTTGGTCAAAATGAAAATGCAAGATGGCTGCTGCGAGCCGTGCTCCCCGGCTCCTTAGCCCAGGTTCGCACAGATGTATTTTTATCGCGGCCATCTTCTTTTGTACACTGGATTTTCAACTCTCGGTATTGAGCCGAGCATTGAGAATCCAACAGAGCGCATCCAGCGCGTATCCTAGCGCGTCAAGAAAACACACTGTTGGATATTCAACTCTCGTCGCTAAACACAGCGTCGAAAATCCAATTCGCGAAAAAAAATCGCCGCAATAAAAATACGCCCGTGCGAAAACCTTAGGTTAAAAAGTAAAATTTTAAACATTTAAAATATTTTCAATTAACTGTTTTATTATCTTTTTTTTTTCTTTTATATTTTCATAATAATTGGTTCTTACCATTAACCTTTTGAAATGGCACGGTACAATTCTGCCTACTTACGACTTTTTGTCTTAATAAAACAAAGCAATAATTAATGGGTAAATTTGGCTTACATGGCATCCCTAAATCACTCATACATAAATAAGTCGCCGCCATTATAGGACACAGTTTTGTCTTAGCGGGAGTTCCGTCCGACCTTTTTTATACGTCTATGATGAAAACATGTTATTTACGCTGTAAAATGTGTGAAATTCAATTCACTTAAACTTCTTTTTAGGTAAGTTTTTTCCATAAATACTGTCTAAAACCGAATATCAACATAATATGGTGAAAATATGCCCAAATTGCTAATGATTTAGGTACTTATTACGTTTGTATGGACAATTCATCCGTCGCCGCATTCTTATCTGTGGCAGCGCAGCTACCACACCTCTTTGCATTGGGCGATCGAGTCGTAAGCCGTGCTATGCGATTATCGCCTTAAAGGTGAGCATGCGGAAGATTACTTGATTGTACATTAGAGTACACCCACATTTCGCCAGTTATGTTGTCCCATGTGATAGGGGGTGAGCCTATTGCCCTCAACAGGGCACAAATCCAGACTCTGGACTGCTACTAGGAAATTCGGGAAGGAAAAACCCAATACAACTTTGGCCGACCCGGGAATCGATCAGAACCTCATGCTCATCAGAAGCGCGGCAGTCGCTAAACTAATAAAGACCTTTAACCATAAAACATCAGGTAATGTGATGATCAAGCAGCCTTGTGACTGGTGATCACAGTGAGTACAGGCATTTGCTACTGGCAAGTTTTTGTCCTCTATCTAACGATATCCTCCCACACTCTTTGATCCCTTCCCTTTAACACAAACAAGGTGCTTAGATAGTCCGCGTGGGCGGCAGAGTTCAACGTCGGGTTAGCTTGTTATTCGAACTTATTTTTATACAAAAGAATTAATAATATGTTGCTTATGGTTCTTCCTATTGTCATTTTTACGCAAAGGTTGCCTAGTTGTAACTTATCTTAAAAATTCTCGGTATAAGCTGAGTATTGCATTCACTGTTCCATTTGCTACGAGAAAATAAAATAAGTAAATAAGACGTACTGGCGACTTATATTATAAGCTGGAGATATTAAAATATGTAAATGTGTGACGTGCTTATGTCGTATGAATCTTAATTTTAATCTGCATAACAAGGGTGAAGGAATGACGTAAATGTACGATGTAGTTGGTGTAAATTTATTTGCAGTTGACACTTATTTGGAAGAGGTAATCGAGTTACTTTACAGTTAGCAAAACTTTTTTTTTAATTTTCTTATTTTTCCCCCAAAAGTGACCCCCATCTCCAAAATGTATTTATTAACGTGTAACGTTCATGTTTGGGTCACAGAAATACAAATGTGGACCAAAATTATTTAATACGACGATGCTTGGAGAGGCCAGAGAGGCCAAAGGTTTCGTGCTGCGCAGCGCGGCGCCACGAGACGACGTACGCATCGTGAAGTCGCTGACAGCCCCACGCCTCGCTGCTTCGTGATGCGTCGCGCCACGCCGTGAGGCATTTTCGAATTAAGTATCTCAATTAATGATAGATCACCCGATGACTTGTTCTGCTGGAAGCTCTTCCAGAAGGACGGCTTTGTGTCCTGCTGGTAGACTTCCGTGAGTCCTGCTAGCAGTACGTAGTTTGTATGAAATTTTGTCTGGTCTTTCCAGCAGTACGGTGACCTTGATTTTGAACTTACGCTCGTCAGAAGTTTTAAACATTTGCCTAGTGCGTATTAAAATAAAACTCATTTGTTTAACCACTTTCATATTTTTTATAATAATAGTAGATGTATTCGTACTTGACAAATAACCAATTAATCTTTCTGAAATAATATTAGATAAATGCTGGAGTGCATTTATCAAATATAATTTATAGGAAAGAACCTATTTAAGGAACTATGTATAAATCTGACACGCTTTTGCGTAAACTGCGTCATTATGGTGTGTAAAACGAAGCTCTCAACGTTATACATTCTTATTGACATAACAGGTCCCAATGTGTAGATGTTGATGGTGTGAAATATTCCGGCCTACCAGTTCAGTAAGGTGTACCTCAAGGCTCAATACTGGGTCCATTTTTGTTCTTAGTTTATATAAATGACTTGCCATTATATTTAAAGGGTATCTGTGAAGTTGTACTGTTTGCAGATGATACTTGTCTTATTTTTAAAGTAGACAGGAATAGACAAGACATACACACGTCTTACATAAAGAGGTGCTTGAAACTGTAAGCTCGGCAGTTTTTCTGGGCATAACAGTAGATGCCAAACTTCAGTGGGGCCAACATATATCTAGCCTAGTGGGAAAGCACAGTTCTGCCGCCTACGCCGTCAGGAAAGCAAGACAATACACTGACGTTTATACAGCTCGGTTAGTCTTTTTTAGTTATTTTCATAGCGTTATGTCCTACGGTATTCTGCTGTGGGGCAAAGCTGCTGATATTCAAAATATATTTGTCCTTCAAAAACGAACTGTTCGAGCAATTTACCAGCTAGGTGTCAGAGTTTCTCTGAGAGATTTTTTCAAAGATATTGGTATCCTCACAGTGGCATCACAATTCATCTTCGCCATCATCTTATATATTAGGCAAATATATACACTAAAAACAGTGATATTCACAATGTTAACACTAGAACCAAGGACAAACTACGAGCTCCCTTTCACCTGCTTCATAAGGTTCATAACTCATTTGTCGGGCTTGGTATAATCTTTTACAACAAGCTACCCTCTTCTTTGCTAGATTTGCCTTTTAATGCGTTTAAAACTAAAGTAAAATCCAACCTTTGTTCAAAGGCATATTATTCTATCAACGACAACTTAAATGATAAGAATAGTTGGTCGCTGTGATTAAATCAAGATAATGTTTATGTTCTATCTCCAGAATTGGCTTACCTACTGGCAGTTTATATGAGTTTATATTATTGTTTATTTTATTTGACTTTATAAGTCAATTTTTTTAAATTTATTGTTGACATAATCTACTCATTACAATGTTTTTTTATGAGTTGTATTGCAATATGTGGTTAGCTAACGACCTCGACAGTTGATCATATTATTTTTTGTCTGAACAACCGACAGCAAGTTCGTCATACTCCCTAAGATGTCACTGCTTGCGGTAGCGTCGGGGGTCGGGTTGCCTCATTCCCTCAAATATGGCGAGGGAGGTAGTGGCTGATCTTTGCGTTATGCTCGTGAATGGGTGCTGCTTGTGGTGACCGGTCATTTTGCTGGTTTTGTTATTGTTATTAGTAATTAACTGTTTATTAATTTTACCTCGACGGCCTAGTTTATCGTTTATAACTTCCAGTTACAGCTAAATATAAGCAGGCATGCCCTTTATGACTGGAGGCTTTTATTTAGATATTGTTTACGTTTAGTCTTTATTTTTTTATTTCTGCCTGAGTACATATCTCGATATTTTTGATTGGTGTATCGGCGTAATTTAAATTATGTTTTGTGTAACGTAATGTAAATTATTTTGCATACTATTATATAGAATCAATTTATTCTAACTGAACAGACAGCTGTGCTGCTGGGGAGTTTTTTGCGCCAATTCTTCTTCCCAGCTAAAGCACTAAGAAGTGGTGAACGGTAACTTTGATGCTCGAAAAATGCTGATTCTCAGCCTAGTTCGAATAAATGAATTTTGAATTTTATTGAAATGTTGACGACTCCTTGCGTTTTCGGTACCCGAACGTCGAAATAAGTCGCGCGAACGGGAACGCGACTTATTTCGACGCTCGGGTACCGAAAAGTCATTTTTTTTACTTTCCTGACTTTCATTATTTTTTAGTACATCGTCACTCGCTCCTTTTTTATTAATTGTTAACTATGCAAGCACAATTTTTAAGTGCTTAATAAAACCAAAGTGACAGATTTATAGTTCCTTAAATAGATTCTTTCCATAATAATAATATTAGATAAATGCGCTCCAACAATATTAATTGGTTATTTAATAAGTACGAATACATCTACTATTATTATAAAAAATATGAAAGTAGTTAAACAAATGAGTTTTATTTTAATACGCACTAGGCAAATGCTTAAAACTTCTGACGAGCGCAAGTTCAAAATCAAGGTCACCGTACTGCTGGAAAGACCAGACAAAATTTCATACAAACTGCGTGCTGCTAGCAGGACTCACGGAAGTCTTCCAGCAGGACACAAAGCCGTCCTTCCGGAAGAGTTTCCAGCAAGACATTTCATCGGGCGATCTATCATTAATTGAGATAATTCGAAAATGCTTCACGGCGTGGCGCGACGCATCATGAATCAGCGAGGCGTGGGGCTGCCAGCGACTTCACGATGCGTCTCGCGACGTTGCGCTGCGTCTCGTGGCGCCGCGCTGCGCAGCACGAAACCTTTGGCCTCTCTGGTCTCTTCAAGCATCGTCGCGTCACGTCACGGTGTGAACTGACCCTAATGCTTAAAGCTCGCTTCTACACTTAAACGCTTTTGATGTGTAACATCTTTCATCTCCCTTTCCTGCAATCAAAACCAAAATCGAAATCTAAAAAAGTCTAAATAATCAAATCTATGGGAGTGATTTCGTGAAAAGGGACGGAAGTGTGTCACAGGCAGAGCACGCGCTATTTGATTTGACCAATGAGCGCGTGCCGTGCTAGAGGTGGCTGTCAGAAACGACCTTGACGAGGCCCCTTTAATGTTGCTTATTACCAAGGTGAGATGTCAGATGTTACTGTATATCATATGCGACTACTGTAATACTCGTTTGTTTTAGGGTTCCGTACCTCAGAAGGAAAAAACATAAGATAAAGATAAGATAAAGATTTATTGTTCAATTAAGACTAGATTACATGACAAAGTAATACACTAAAAAGCACAAGCATAGTTCTTTATCTAGTTAGTGGGTGCCGTAATGCTCTCCTAGATAGGTTACAAAATAACCTGTGTTTAGGAGAAACAGTTCCGATCCCCGTCATAAATGGTTGACTTATAACAGCACGTGTTAAAAATATATATTAGAAATATGTGCATAGTAATCATTTCAGCAAGCTATAAAATGAGAGACCAAAGTAGGTTATTAAACAACCAAAAAAAGAAAAAATTACTTAGAATCTAAAAATAGCAATTTTGGAAAAGACAATTTATAAATAAAACAGAAAAAAAAAATATGTTCAGTGATTTGGTGTGGTGTGTATATTGTTAGAGTGTGGTGAGTGTTCGCTAATTTATGTAGTGTGTGATGCATGCATGTATTAGAACGATCACTTTTTTAGGAACTCTTCAGTTTCGTCGTAGTTTAGGTTTAGAAGGAAGGTGCGAACAGTATTTTTGCAATTAATGTTAGCTAAGCCTAAGAATTTTTGCGTTAATTTTATTGTAGAGTGATGGGCCAAGATAGAGAGCAAACTTTATTATAAAAGCTGAGCGTGTAGGTGGAATTGAGCAGATAAGGTCTTTGCGGCGTTTGGAGATTATTTGTATGGTGTTCGACGGTGTTGCAGAAGGACTGTATGTAAAATATATTGTTGCCTTACATTAAGTACGCTACATGATTGATATAGTTCGATAGTTGGGGAGAGCATCGGTCTGAACGTAGCCACTTTTAGAATAGCTCTGTGTGCGACCTCCAGAGGCTTAAGTATGGTCTTAGCAGCACCACCCCAGCATGAAATACAATAGATTAGGATGGACTGGCAAAGAGCAAAGTAAACGTTTCGGATGATAAACGGGTTGGCTACATGGCGCAGGGTTTTAAAAATGTAAATTAACTTTCGTAGGCGACCAGTGAGCGTGTTAATATGGAATTTGAAATTAAGGTTTTGGTCCAAAACTATACCAAGATATTTAACCTGCTCTACTGAGGTTAAGGTGTGACAATTAAGTTGATTAAATGTGGGACAAGAATGAGCTTTTATAGAGATTGGGGTTTTAGGCTGAGAAGTATTGGTCATTGAAAAAGTGATAAAGTTAGTTTTGTTGGCATTGAGAGTAAGGGTATGAGAGGAAAGCCACTTCATGGCGGAATTAAAGCCGTCTTGTGCAGTAACTTCGAGATCCGATCAAGAATTTGCGGTGAAGGTGATGGCAGTATCGTCTGCAAAAGAGACTATTGTGGCATTTGGAATTTGAAGATTGCAAAGGTCGTTAATGAACACAAGAAAAAGTGTGGGCCCTAAAATGCTACCTTGTGGTACACCATACTGAATGGGTAGTTCTTCACTCTTGTAATTCTCTATAGTGACTAACTGAGTGCGGTCAGTTAGATAACTCTTGAAGAGGTCAAGTGGAGACCCTCTGACACCCAAACTTTCAAGCTTGAGTAGAAGAGTGGAGACGGAGACGGTGTCAAATGCTTTCGCAAGATCTAAAAATATGGTGAGGACCTTCTTGTTAGTATTTAAGTGATGGACTATATTACCAATTAACATATGGACTGCTTCACAAGTTGATTTGTTCTTGCGAAAGCCAAACTGCTGGGGTGATAACAGTTTGAAATGTTCGAGGTATTGGACTAATCGCTTGTTTAAGAGGCGTTCTTGGATAGTGCACTAAGAATAGCTATGGGGCGATAGTTGTTGTAGTTGTAGTACATATATACGAAATAACCCATAGGACCACTCGTTTGTCTGTCTGTCTCTGTGTCCGTCTGTCATAGCCTATTTGCTCCGAATCTAATGGACCTATTAAGTAATTTTGGTCCACATATGTATTTCTGTGACCCAAACATGAACGTTACAAGTTAATAAATACATTTTGGACATGGGGGTAAGTGACCTCCATGTCCAAATAAGAAACTTAAAAAAAAAGTTTTGCTGTAAAGTAACTCGATTACCTCTTCCAAATAAGTATCAACTGCAAATAAATTTACACCAACTAAATCGTACATTTACGTCATTCATTCACCCTTGTTATGCAGATTAAAATTAAGATTCATACGACATAAGCACGTCACACATTTACATATTTTAATATCTCCAGCTTATAATATAAGTCGCCAGTACGTCTTACCTCAAATTGTCTTGATTAAAAAATAACAAACTCCGACGAAAATATACCTACATCTTTATAAAAATAAAGAGCCTTTTTGTTCGAATAGAATGCAGAAGTAGAGCCCGAAGTTCATTTACTTATTTTATTTTCTCGTAGCAAATGAAACAGTGAATGCTATACTCAGCTTATACCGAGAATTTTTAAGATAAGTTACAACTAGGCAACCTTTGCGTAAAAATGACAATAGGAAGAACCATAAGCAACATATTATTATTTTTTTTGTATAAAAATAAGTTCGAATAACAAGCTAACCCGACGTTGAACTCTGCCGCCCACGCGGACTATTGAAACACCTTGTTTGTGTTAGAGGGAAGGGATCAAAGAGTGTGGGAGGATATCGTTAGATAGAGGAAAAAAACTTGCCAGTAGCAAATGCCTGTAGGTACTCACTGTGATCACCAGTCACAAGGCTGCTTGATCATCACATTACCTGATGTTTTATGGTTAAAGGTCTTTATTAGTTTAGCGACTGCCGCGCTTCTGATGAGCATGAGGTCCTGATCGATTCCCGTGTCGGCCAAAGTTGTATTGGGGTTTTCATTCCCGAATTTCTCAGTAGCAGTCCACAGTCTCGATTTGTGCCCTGTTGAGGGCTCACCCCGTTTTACATGGGACAACATAACCGGCGAAATGTGGGTGTACTCCCATATTTTCACCATATTATGTTGATATTCGGATTCAGACAATATTTATCTAGGCTTGTACATCTTTTTTTTCCAAAAAGTATACCTAAAAAGAAGTTCAAGTGAATTGAATTTCGCACATTTTTAGTTTTTTCTATATTATCAACAACAATATTTGTAATATTGTTTTAGCAGAAGCATAGCTTATTTTATCAAGTTACAAATTATCGAAAAAAGAAATGGAAAAATATTAAGTTTTCATTCATCATTTTTGGTATTACGGAACACATCCAAATTTATCATAATTTTTCGATAGCTAGTAGTGCTATCACGTCAAGCAATAGTTCTCAATGTGTGCGTGGTCGTACTGCTCACTGTAGGTGTATATATCGCTCCGACAGGAACACGCTAGCGGAACGTACTAGATTGGAATTCGTTCGGGGTATTTTTGTCAGTATAGATAGACGATTAAGTACTTTACTTTACTGTGTTGTGCTGTAGGTACTGCATATGCGTACTTATTTGTTTGTTAAATTTTATTGTAATATTTCTGACACTGTTGACCTATTTTATTATATTATTATTGGAACAGGGGTAAACTGGTAGAAATCGTCTCGGAACTAAAAGGCGAACTCCGCTGCCGCAGCACCGCCGCGGATTGTAGAGTGATATGGCAAAATCAAGTGGCAACGGCGCGGCAGTGGCGCAGTGGAGGCTCAGTCTACATACATGTTTACGCGGCGCAGCGACGGCGGATGCGGCGGCGGATCAAAAATAATGAAAATCAGGAAAGTAAAAAAAAACTTAATTACGCTGGAATACCGAAATGTTGACGACTCCATGCGGCTTCGGTACCCGAGCGTCGAAATAAGTCGCGCGAGCAGGAACGCGCTGTCCCCGTGAATACTTATGCGCTATCACGTACTGATATGGAAGGTCAGCTAACGTACGAGCTACGCTGTACATGCAACAAGCTTGCCCTACTTACAGTGAATCGTTGCAGTTTGTTAAATCCAACATTAATTGTACATACTTTTTAACAAGTTATTTTTAGCAGCAATAAAACCTTTATACCGATCGGTTGTTTACTCGTTCAACATAACATCCTAATACACAACATCAACATAAAATTTTCAGTGTTGGGAGTTACGCCCTAACAGTTGCGTTTAGAAACCGTTTCTTGGACAATGTGAAAGTGATAAAAAAAATCGATATTTTCGTGTCTATTTGAATTTTTTACTGTATCGCATAGCGCGACGCGACAGCGCGACGCGACACCGGTTATTGTTATACCGTGAAGTTTTTTTAGAAATTGTATTGTTCGAGTCGCGTCGCGCCGTCGCGTCGCGCTGGTCTGTACGAGCCTTTACGGTACAGTGACCGAAAAAAGTTGCGTCCTTCCGGAAGTACTTAAAGTCCTGCTGGCAGGACTCTGGGCGATCTATCATTAAATGTGTATCTTTTCGAGGAGTGAATAAAGTTATATTTTGTATAACTATCTTAAAAAGTGCGCGCAGCGTCGCTTCGCATCACGTCTTGGTGTGAATTGACCCTTGGAATAAAGGACCTAAAAACATTTTACCGAGGGCTGGTTTTTCACTGAGAACACTCTATAACAGTCAGACAAATTTTCAATACAAGAGCTTAGCAGAGCTGTCAACCTACTAGCGCAGCCAGGCTGTGAGGCACAATACTGCTAAAACTAAGTTTTTATTTTAGTTTATTTTGCTGAACCTGGGTCAAATAAATTTATTTTCTTTCTTTTTTTCAATATTCATTCTTCAGAATTATTCTCCCACAAGGTGGACCGATGTGAAGGCCGCCGTAGGAATCACCTGGATGCGGGAAGTACAGAACCGGTCGAAGTGGCGGAGCTTCGGGGAGGCCTATGTCCAGTGGACGTCTTTCAGCTGAAATATTGATGATAATTCTTAAGAAAAAAGTTATATCTGTCTATTGAAAAATCTGCTCTAAGTAAAGTAATGGAATTAATTGCCATTTTTGCTGTTGATACAACAGTTCCTAGTAGACCAGCGAGTGAGTGCCCAGTCAGTCACACAACATACCAGTAAGGAATTTGCAATGAAACACCATTTTGATAAACCTATTGAGGTATATTGAGTCGCGCACTAGAAAACTGACCTTTTTACATTTTGGGGTTGCTTAAGTACTACTTTACTATGGTACCTACAAGTAGCGAGTGGTTCTAGGACTAAAAATAAATGTTTTACAGTTTTTAACCAATGATAGGTAAGTACTTATATTTCGGTCAAGTATGAGCTGGATTCTCGACAGGTTGTAACCTGCTCTCTGAATGACACCATTTTTCCCTAGTTTCTTTCGACAAGTTACGACTTAATCGTAAATGATGCCATCTGCTTGGTTTCTTTCGACAAGCTGCGACTTGTTCGTAAATGATGCTATTTACTTGGTTTCTTTCGACAAGTTGCGACTTTTCTGAAATGATGCCATTCTGCTTGGTTTCTTTCCACAAGTTGCGACTTGTTCGTGGGCGATACCATTTTGTGTGTATGCATGTGATTAGCAAGCAGTTTACTTTTAGGATGTGTTAGGGTGCTAACTACGTTCTTAACTTTCTTATTAATCGGTTTACAATAACTTATTCGACAAAAGGCATAGGTATCAATCAGACTTAGAAATATGGGAGATCAAAACTAACCCTGTACTTATGCAACACATGTTTTTATTTGTTTAATCAAAACTTAATTTCTAATCAATCGTTCTTGTCGTCGTCGTCAACAATACCTACACTATTTTCCTTATACTTGTACCTACCTAACGTCTTCTTCGACGTATCAATGATGACATTTGACATTAGGTACCTATGGTTTAAATAAGTTTCGACTAGAATTCGGCCACTTTGACAGCGTAACACTGTTTGTCCACTGCACCGAGAACGGGACGTCAACGAGAACGAAATGACGCCGACCGCGACGCCGCACGTTGGGCTGAAAATCGGCTTTCATAGACTTAGGGATTTCAATTTGCAAGTGCCGGATTTTTTGCCGGATATCGCTTCTATTAGTTATTACTATATTCAAAAATGACACCCGAGTTAATTCTGCACAAAAACGAAGGAATTATATTTTTTTCTACGAAACATTTGTATGAAGCTAGTATGAAAAAGCTAATTATCTCTGAAACGGAAAGGAAAACCGTAATACCCTTACAGGTGGTTATAGTAGGTACTAATCATTTATATTTTTTTGACATACGTCACTTAACGGTTATCGCAGCAATTTTTTTTTTTTATCGTCAAAATATTTTTATTTATTTTTACATATGAAACGGTTCCTTTTAGTATCTAAGTTAAGAACATCGATAATTATGAAGAATATTAATAATTATAAATAAAAAGAGTATAAAAAACAAAAAAAAATAGAAAAAATAAGGATAAGGGAAATGTTTAAATCAAATATTAAACATTTTCCTTAACACTGTCGTTGTAGGACTCCAATTCTGAGTCAGAATACAGATTGGATATATCTAAAAACTCGAACTCGCTTTCCTGAAACTGAATTAAGTCGAGAGTTTCAGCAAAAAAGCTCTGCTTTCTCTTGGCGTCTACCTTAGGCCTTTGTGCACTTAGGAAAGGATCCGAAGAAACAATATCTTGATTAGACCTTGATCTTGCCTGCTTCTTTTCCGCGATTGATGTTCCCGGAACCTCTTAAAATCTCTGTTTCGAGACTCTGAGGCTTCTTCCGAGAGAGTCCCAATCGGCACAATTTTTCTCGATTATGTCAGCCCCGTGTATTATTAATGTATGTACAGTTGACGACATGTAGTACCAGACGTACAATCCCACGTAAAATCTTTAAATTTTATAACGTCGATTTTCTCGCCAGATGTTATCGTTTGCAAAATCACAGCAAATCTTATAATAAGATCTTCGTCCAACCCGGTAATAGCTGCAGTTTTATTGGGAAACTCGAAAAACTTTCTTGCGGTATTCCCGTCATTGGTAGTTCCCAAGCCTTGTTTCACAATGGTGCCGATTCTCTTGTACACCGAACTAAACTAACTAAACTATCACTAAAATTCCTTACTTTTGACTATGAGAATCTTAACGCTATTCTGCAATAAGAAGTCTAAACTTAAAAATTATTTTGACACAACTAAACCGAATTTGACAATCGCGACTCCACGTGGTACATACTTGTTTGCCCTACCCCGTGAATTTTTTTACAGGCAGCCTGGACGTGTTTTGTATGGAATTTTTCACGTTTTGCATGGAAAATAAGAAAAATTATTACCTACGTGTTGATAATTGGGGGTATAAGAGTTTCATAAAGGGGATCGAAATTTTCATTATTTTTGCGGTAGGACACACCATTATCGAGATATAAGCAAAAGAAAAGAAAAAAATATATATACAGTACTGTTTTTGCACCTGCGTGTGAATTTTTGTCCATGACAACTAATAGTGATAATCGTGATCAAAAATGGTGTGGAATACACCATTTTTGATCACGATTAAAAATGGTCAGATTTAGTTAGACAATTAAAATTTTAGGTGAAAAACGTCAAATTCAGAATAGCAAAATTTTCATTTTCACTAAATTAAAATCTCAGAGCCATCTTAGTGCTGTCAAACTAAAATATAGTTAAGTTGTGTCACTTTAGTCTATTTCAGAATGGGAAATCATCGTTTGACAGGAATAAACCAAATTTTGGTGATTTTTAGTCTAGTTTAGAGGCATTTGTGACAAGAGAATCGGCACCAATATCAATCAACAGATTGAGCTGATCTTTGAATTTATTTTGAATATTATTTTTTCTGTTCTGCAACATTTCTTTGTGCTCATTACTTCTCGCTGCCCACCGTTTGAAGTCCAGCCTGTACGCAATGTGTAACATACACTCCATACAATTTATACATGCGTGTAGGGATGACAAGCCAAATACGTATATGTCAGCACACACAGTCTTTGATGTTACAACATCTAAGTGGTTAATTTCCGTAGGTTTTGCTAAGCACAGGTAGCACGATGCATTTGATCTGGCCTCAGAAAGGTACGTATAGACTTTGGCGTCGATCATTGTCAACATTAGTTGATGAGTCACCCTGTTACTATTACTGCACTCTGTGGGGATAAGGGCCTGAATTTCATCATCCATTTGTCTTTTGAGACCAATGACAACTGTTTCGCTCTCCTTTACAAAAGTAAACTGAACTGGACGATAATACAAAGCTGAGCATGGTTTTGGGTTCGTCCATACAGTTTACTGGCACCAAGTAGGTCATGAAAATATTTGAATCATCTTGCTCACCCTCCGTTTTCTGCTTGTATCGGTTTTGGTTGGAAGCACCATCAAATCCCCACTCTGTGTTCCTCAACTTAAACAATAAAGGAAATAATTAGTACTATAACCACCTGTAAGGATATTACGGTTTTCCTTTCCCGTTTCTCGTTGACGACCCGTTTTCGATACGATGGATAAACGGATGTTAGCGTTGGCCTCGCAAAAGTAGCACGACAAGAGGTTAGGCATCGTCTGTGATGTGGCTGCTCAGTCGCACTGTGGCTTATCGGACTATCTCCACCTGACTAAGTTGTACCTGCAGCGGCCCACCTGGCTTCTTAGTCGGTTAAGGGATTAACTACATAGATAGTAGTTTAGTGAACATAAATCTAATCACTTGATTGACTGATCCATTCACAAGTTGTGTCACCTCGGTACCGGATTACCCCGTCCAACCACTAAGATGTCGCATAGATCTATCAGAGTAGGTAGGTATGTAGGTACATATCCCTACAATATTACCTCCCCTTGTTAACCATGATGGAAATAGAGATGTTTGGTACGGTCAGCGACAAAAGTCGATTACCACTGCTCGTTTTACATATCATCTCATTCATTTATCAGAAATTGACACATAATTATTTGATAAGTACTTTGTTTTGTATTTAGGTGCATTTTATTATAAAAGCTAAGAGTTAATATTCTTTCAATTTCACTTGTTCCGAATTTAACTCAATAATCATGATGAAAAAAACTGAAGTGTAAATCGTCTTTTGTCCCTGACCGAACCAAACATAAATCTATTCTGGAAAGAATTCTATGACTGAGCATCGAAAACTATTTTATCTACTCTGATTTCGTAATATTCTAATTATAAACTTCAAAATGAGTTTATATTGACATACTTTTTATAATTGAATCATTATTACAACACTTTTTCAAAATAATGCAATAAAACTTATTTTTACGATTACGATACAGGGAAAATCCAAGAAGTAAATATCACCAAGAAGTTTCCATCAACTTTTGTAATGGAACGTTACGGGAGACAGCAGCACCGCTCTAGCGCATGCGCGGTGATGTGCTGGGTGCAGGCGCCATTCATTCGTTGGAATTTCGTGGGATTTTTTTATTCTTGACCTTTAACTTTGATATTTTCTTTAGTAGTTTCAATACCAATGTATTAGAGTAGATAAAGTAGTGTATGAAACTGCACATAACTAGGTATTAAAACACTCGTCTGATACTATTAAAAACCTCGCCTGCGGCTCGGGTTTTAAACACATACTCGTGTTTTAATACCCCTCATTATGCAACAGTTTCATAAACTACTATTATGGCTAGAGTACTACCGAGGGATAATGTTTCGTGGCATTTCGTCGTATTTATATTTTTCTTTAAAATAACATAATTATTATGGCAAAAATATGTTATTATTCCAGCGGTTAGGTGGTTTAAAATTTCAGTATAAGCGTATAAATTCGCAATATTTAGTAATAAGCTTCCTCTCTCCTACTTATTTAAAATTTTGCTGTGCCCGTCCATAATTGTTTATATCTATTTATTCTTACCACTTGTAAGTGTACATTATGGATTGCAATAAATATAAATTGAAATTGATACCACCTTTTAAAAGAAAAAAAAGTGGAACACTCAGGCTTTTCCCTGTAATATAAAAACAAGGTCTGCCGAGTTTTTTTTTTAACTAAAAAGGAATGAAAAAAAGAAGTTCTAAAAATAAGTATATTCCCAAATGATTTTACCTTTTTAAAAGAAGTAGATATGAAAGTATTTAGGAATGTCTGATAAAATTTTATCATTCTATACTACTTTCGATATTTTTTCCCGACAGCAGCAAAGACTAAAAAGATTAACTAAAATTTCCTTTAAAAAACAATAAGCTCATCAAATTGTTCGTGAAATTATTTTTGAGTCATGTAAGTCAAGTACGCCTACTGTGTACAAATACATCCTTAATCCTTAATCTCTAATCTCTAAAATCTTCGCAGATACCCCCTGAATATAAAAAAAAACCAATAACCATGGAAATCCATCTAAAAGTTAGAAAATTCGATGTGGTACGTAAAACAAACGTTTTAAAACCGCATCGAGATTGTAATACAATATCCATTGTTGAGACGATCGGTCTCTTTTAACGATTTTTTAAAGCTTGCTGTTTGGTTTTAAGCACCCGACATGTCGGGTAATGTAGGGTGTTAAAGATCTTCGAACCATTTGTACAAACACTTGACAGTAAATTGGATCATACTATAATGATCACAGTAGATATATAAGTATTAACATACAGTATTTCAACTAGAAACAAATGGTCAGGATCGGCTCACATAAACATACAATTCAGCAATTCGATAACACGAAATATAAGCATGCTCAGGCCTACTTTATTTAATTTTGAAAACAGATTTGATTTTGGAAATTGGTGTACGCGCGGCTATTCAAAAATCGATCTTAAAAGCATCAGGTTTAGCATCTAAAAAGTTCAAAATCGCGGCTATGCGGGTAAAGCTGTGGGCAAGTACCTAGATAAGATAAGATAAGATAATATTTATTTGCCAAAAACAGTGTTTACGATTCCTTATAGTCTACTAGTGCATTTACTGTTAGCAACTCATTTAATAGTAAGATTTCGTATGTTTGGTTGACTACCCTAGCACCCGTTGGAGCCGTAGCGCTTGATTTCACAAAAAGCGCCTAGTTGAGCTACTGGTCATATTTATACTGTGTCTACGACCTTCTGCGACGTTATATCAGTTTTTTACAAGAGATGAATATTTATTTTATTTTAAAAATTTTACTTTGTTCATAACCGTACGTACCTACGGCTCTCTATTTCCCCTCCGTTGAGACGTAAAGACGGTAATTAGGTACTCCAAGAGGCTAAAATATGTTCTCATGTGTTACGTATTATTAAACGACCTTTTAATGAGAGATTCTAGAGACCCTAGCACAAACGCGCGACGTAAACGCAACGTAAATTCAAATGATTATTCAATAGAAAACACAACGATCCTATAACATTTTGGTACACATTTTTGCGACAGGTATATCAATAAATATCACCCATAGATATAATATGAATAAAGTAAAATACGTGACATAACAAAATACTTATTTCAGCCTCTTGAAGTACCTAATTACCGTCCAGCACGCGTAGCATGACAATAATAGAATAATAGAAGAATAGACAAAATGACAGATAAACAATCATAATCTGTCATTTTGTCTATTCTTCCATCGACAAAACCCGTTTCTTTTGTGGTCATGCTAAGCGTGCTGACGTCTGAACGTAGGGGAAACGGAGAGCCGTTTATGAACCAGGTTAAAGTTTTAAAATAAATATTCATCTTCTGTATAATAACTGATATCATTAGTTTATCATAACTGTTGATCTAACAGTGCCATGACTGATAAATACAGCCTGAACCATAGAAGATAGACACAGTAATAATAGGAGATACCAATTATTCCCGTAGGTGTTAAATGGAGGCTTGGATTTGAATACGATCAAAGTTACGAGCAATACCTAGTTTCCTATAAAATAATATTCTTTTAAAGCCATATTGACTGATGAACAATGGAACGCCGACGCGAACCCGACGCGCCAGCGAAAATGAAAAACGAAACAGGTCATTCAAATGAAACAGACCGAATGGAACTTAGGTATTGTTATCCATTTTGCTGAAATCGTCAATCAAAGTCGAATGTGAAAGACCTTTACTTATAAAAATTGTAACGTAAATCTAGAGGCAACGTCTGAAAGTCAGGGTAGGGTAGATTTAGATTAGGGTAGTTTTCATCTGTTTCAAGGTAAAGTGAGTAATCATCAGCCTACCCTTATCCCAGCTATGTTGGGGTCAGCTTTCAGTCTAACCGGAAGCACCTGGATACCAGTATTTAACATGGAGCGACTGCTTTTCTGACCTCCACAACTGAATTACTGGATAACACGATACCCCTAGGTTAGGAAAGTGAGTGTTGATGAGAAAAAAATAGGATTACAAGTACCACAACCTATTTTTGGTAATGTAGAAATAGTACCAACGTATGTAACATCTTTTAGTGAAGCTGTACCTACATAGGTACCTACCAGTACCGTGTAAATTGAACCTTGCGACCCAAGATAGGTACACTGCCTAGATTGCGGTACCTCGTATTGTACCAATTTCATTACTCTACTTAATTCTCGTCTCGTCATATCGTCCTTGACATTAATCTTATTAAAACTAGGTTATCTACTTTGAGCAATGGAACATGTTTATCGTTACTTGCGAGTTTTTAAATAAATTGTTGATTCTAATTTTCATAGTGACCCAGATCAGTTACAGTTTCTCAATTTTTTGTCAACATGATACGTTGTAGGAACATCAAATTAAAGTCTAATGATCGCTGTGGGTATTATTAGGTGCCTAAGATCTTCCTCCTCCTCGATTAGCTTTACCTTCTCGTCGTTTCAGCTTTACCTACGTAACAAAACGATGGACCGACAGAATAATATTAGTATTGACACCTTCCCTTTGAAAGCTACCTGGAAGGAATTACGCTAATAAAAGCTTTAATGCAACGTGGCTTGCGATTGCAAAATATATTCAGTAATTAGCTGCCCGCCCCGGCT
This sequence comes from Xanthia icteritia, assembly GCA_949128155.2. Classification (NCBI taxonomy): domain Eukaryota; kingdom Metazoa; phylum Arthropoda; class Insecta; order Lepidoptera; family Noctuidae; genus Xanthia; species Xanthia icteritia. The sequence goes on along the minus strand of OX421938.2, from coordinate 7,838,228 downwards.
TCGCACAGGTAGCACTAAGTACTAATCTATGGCGCACCTACCTACCCACCTACCTACCCTACCTACTTACCTACCTACTTATTTACCTCCCTACCTACCTACCGACATACTCGTACCTACCTACCTACATAACTACCTACCAACCTACCTACCTTTTATACAAACATTGTCCTGAGAATAACAAACACAACAACAAAAAAAGAATAATCCAACTTGGTGCAACCGTTCTCGAGTTTTGTTCTTAGCAACAGATTGAATTGACAACAGAGTGATTCATTTTTATTATATAGAACATGATTGTGTTAATCTACTTCTAATATAAAGACCCGAACCATCTGCACCACACATCACACATTTATAAAAATGGTAACTTTAATTTTCTTGGAGTTTAGTAAGGGTGAATTTACTGCCCAAAGTTCAGCTATAAGACGAAGAAGTGGAACGATAATTATCGTCTAATTTTAATCCAGTTTATACATATTTCCGTTTTCAAGTAACAACCCAAAAAGCCCGACAGTTTCCAAAAATAGTGATACGATTAAAGTAAGGCTCCATTCGTTTTCAGTATTATCGGTGACTAATTAGTTTAAGAAACGCGGATACTCGAATACGCTAAAGTTAATCGTCCAAGACGGTTCGAGAGTATATCTTGACATCTCACATTAATCTCTGACGAATAGTAGGCACTGACGACCAAGCGAACGAAAATATTCGGCGGATTCTGGATACACGTTTTTTGGCCTTAATAATAATGATACTGAATCTGGCAAATCCAAAGATTTTTTTCTGTGAGCCTAAGATCTACGAAGGTAACAGAGGAAAAATGTGGTACACATTTTATAAATATGTTTTCAATAAAATAGACTTTTCCTGTTAGACCGTAGGCATATCGAAATATTGTTATATTATAAATATGATTTTATTCATTCAAAATCGTTTTAATGTTTGTTTGTCATTGTTTAGGCCAATCTGTGCTTTAAATAAACATGACTCCCGGATATAGCTTTTCTTTCTTTTTCGTGTGGTTACTGACTAACCTGCGTCCATTGCTTCAGAAGTTAAAAAAAAAATCTGCTCAACAACGTAAATAACACAATGAATGTTGTTGAACTGTCTAAATGAAACAGATTAAGTCTTAATCATTCACCGAAAATATTTACGCAATTACAATTATTAATGATTGATTTGCTTATTTTTGTTTGACATTGTATTTATTGATGACATTGTCTTTATTTTTATATTGTGATTTGTATTTATCTCGTGTTTCGTTGTGATTGTAATATAGGAGAACCCGAAATAAATGGATTTTATTTATTTATTAAATAGTTGGTGCCAGAGCTTTTATGCTGCCCATGGGCCTCTGACTTGGCTTCACATGCCGTCGAGAAATATCTCTCAGGCATGCTGGTTTCCTCACGATATTTTCCTTCACCGTTTTTTAAACAAGTGATAATTATGAATCCGAAAAGAGGTGCGTGCCTTGGGTTCGAACTCGAAACCTATGACTGGCAGTCCGACGGCTTTACAGTTCTCTATAATAACGATAGTACCATTTTCTAATTAAAATACTAGCGTTAACCTACTAAAATCCTTCGACGTTTGTAACGATTTCAAACTAATTTAAATTCATATGGTAAGATTGTATTATTTTTCAGATAGATGTTAGGGTGAAACTGAAAGAAACAAAAATCCAACAGCCACAGGCAGAATAAATTAAAACTCCTCCGACCAGAAAGAGCAAAAAGAGCAAAACAATTTGTGTACAATCGTGAAGTGGCTAGATTCATTTCTTTGTAGTACAGTGTAATTGCACCCTAATTGCTTAACACACTTCAGTCACAATCTGAATGATTTTGAAGAATTTTTCTAATCCATTGCTTCATATGCTCGAAAAATTGTCTGCTCCACAAAGTAAATAACGCAATTAATGTTGTAGAACTGACAAAATTAAAGCCATTGCTACTGTAAGTGTTTTACGCAATTACCCGGCCGCTGCTGGTTAAGTGGGCCCTGGATATATGTGAGAAACTTCAAGTACTGATAATTACAATGAGGTCCCGACACTTTTGCTTTGAAAGGCCTCTGTTACTGGGAATAATTAAGCCTTTTTAACTAAGAACGCAAGATTTTTTCGATTTTACCTCTGTAATTTGGACTCTGTAGTTCAAAAGCCTGTATAAGTAAGGAAACCAATAATAATTTATCATTTTGAGTATTGGTCTGGACAGGAAAATATGCATTCCGGCTGTCGCTGAAAATCTGCGCTGGGGCATCCGGATCGGGTCGCAGCATTATGCTGAGCGATGGCTGTTTTGGGTGGATTTGACGCATATTTTCCTCCAAATTGTTATTTTCGTGTTTTGTTTCCTTGCGTCATGTGTACCGCAAATAAAGGCATTTTCTTTCTTTTTTTTAATTCTTAATGAAAATTTTTACCTCTATAAAAGGAAAACGACACATTTCGACCTGCCTTAGCAGGGGCCTCTGTCAATAAGACAACTGTAGTTTTAAACCCGACTATTTGGGAAACTGGGTAAATGATAATCTTCTTTAAGTGATAAATAATCCTAGGTCCCTTGAGATCCCACTTATCCAGTTAACACTGCATTTATTCACAAAATACAATGTTAACAACACAACAGTAATTTATTTATTATTTTAATTAAATAATAACTGCGTATATTAATAAATCTGTCTTACATACGATGTTGTAACTTGATGAAATTTTAATGTCTGCCTCCTATAAAACAGTGAATCATCGAGTGTGAGTGCTGGCTTACTGTAAGGACACAAATTGTGAATTTTCCCTTATAAAAGACCAGTACCCTAATTACGCAATACACGATCATTCGGAATTTGAACCGTTGTGAAACCAATTGCTAATACATTGCTTCATAAGTTTGAAAAGATCTGCTCAATAACGTAAATAACGCAATGTTGAACAAATTCTTGAACTGTCAAAATGATGTTTACGAAAATGAGTTGCGTAATTAGATTGCTGGATGATATTAGAGTGAACCCTTTCCTAGTTAAGATATCTAAAGAGGCTGGGTTTTTAAAATGTAGCTGTAGTTATTTTATGTAATATATGTTATGCGGAGAAAAGTTTCGACGCCATATTTTAGTTTGATAAATTGTTTTAGTTAGGTTAGGTTCATGTATTTTGACATGTGACATCTGCCAATCCGCACTGGGCCCACGTGGTAGATTATAGCTCACTCCCTCTCGAAGAGACGACGTTTGTGTCTCAAGAGAGGGAACATTATAGGCTGATTATGCTAAAGCCGGGTAGATTACATTAAATAATAAAATATTGTCTATGCCTGGGATTCCCCGATTCAAAACAAGCGCCGAATATAGTACCTACATAGAATATTAACGCTTATAGTTATTTCAAAGTGGTAAGAATGTGCTTCATACCACTTTTTAATACGTCATACCTACATGAAAATATTAAATAAATTTTCATCCAACTAAATCTTACCAAGGGTCCAAATTAAAAGCACCTCACTTAATTAATGGACGCCCCCTTATCGCAGATTATACCTACTCAGCACACTTGGCGAATGACTTGGCTAGAGCGTTAAAAGTGTAACATTTTGACCGTCACGACGCTTTTGATTTTTCATTTAGTTACTCTCAACCGTTGTTATTTTATTACATTGTGCCTGTTAATTAAAACATAATTAGAGATGGACGTCGGGTAATTACCCAAAGGGAAAATACCTAAGCCTTGGGTAAATATATTTAATGACAGTAATGTTAATTTAAGATGTGTGCACGTGTGTACGTAAGTACTTCTATCTCCCGAACTTTGACTTTATTAAATTGACTTTATATTAAAGTGAAATAAAAAAATCTGAAATTATATGTAATCTACTTTTAATAAAAATCTTAAATTCACTGACAGAAAACGCACAGCCTTTTGCTCAAGATTTATTTAACGAAAGTGGGCGCTAAGGAAGGTTTTTTTTTAAATAATCCTATCAAAGGTTTAAATAAGGCATGAAAGATAGTATGGAAGTTCGACATTTTGCCGAAGGGAAATCTCATCGGGCGCACGGTTGTAATTATAATAAAACATAAGGTGATGAATAAACATTTTACAGGGTTTTATCATTATGTCTTCATTATCAAAAAAAAAATTCAAAAATTCAAAATTTTAAAGTCATTTATTCAAACTAGGCTGAGAATCAGCACTTTTCGAACGTCAAAATTACATAAGACAGTCCCCCAAAACGCCCACCCTTCACCACTTCCTAGTGCTTTAGCTGGGAAGAAGAAGTGGCGCAACAAACTCCCCAGCAGCACAGCTGTCTGTTCAGTAAAAAAGATTCTATATAATAGTATGCAAAATGATATTTACATTACGCAACACAAAACATAATTTTAATTATAAAATTAATAGCCATATGACAGCTAGCACACGCCAATATACCAACCAAAAACATCGAGAACTATACTCAAGCAGAAATAAAAATAACTCAACGAAAACAATATCTAAATAAAAGCCTCCAGACATAAAGGGCGTGCCCGCTTACATATAGCTGTAACTAGAAGTTATAATTGATAAACTAGGACCATTGAGGTAAAGTAAAAAATTATCGAGGTCGCTAGCTAACCACATATTGCAATACAACTCATAAAAAAAAACATTGTAATGAGTAGATTATGTCAACAATAATTAAAGTAAAATTGGTAAAATTATAAACAATTATATAAACTCATATAACCTGTCAGTAAGTACCTAAGCTAATTCTGGAGAAAGAACATTTAAACATTGTCTTGAGTTAATCACAGCGACCAACTATTCTTATCATTTAAGTAGTCGTTGATAGAATAGTATGCCTTTGAAGAGAGGTTGGATTTTACTTTAGTTTTGAACGCATTAAAAGGCAAATCTAGCAAAGAAGAAGGTAGCTTGTTATAAAAGGTTATACCAAGCCCAACAAATGAGTTATGAACCTTATGAAGTCGGTGAAAGGGAGTACGTAGTTTGTCCTTACTTCTAGTGTTAACATTGTGAATATCACTGTTTTTAGTATATAAGTGTATATCTACTCAGCCTATCGCAATGGACTGGACAGTGTACAATTTACCAGCTCGGTGCCAGAGTTTCTCTAAGAGATTTTTTCAAAAATATCGGTATCCTCACAGTGGCATCACAATTCATTTTCGCCAACATATTATATATTAGGCAAAATATACACTTATATACTAAAAACAGTGATATTTACAATGTTAACACTAGAAATAAGGATGACTACGTACTCCCTTTCACCGGCTTCATAAGGTTCATAACTCATTTGTTGGGCTTGGTATAACCTTTTATAACAAGCTACCTTTGCTAGATTTGCCTTTTAATGCGTTCAAAACTAAAGTAAAATCCAACCTCTGTTCAAAGGCATACTATTCTATCAACGACTATTTAAATGATAAGAATAGTTGGTCGCTGTGATTAACTTAAGACAATGTTTAAATGTTCTTTCTCCAGAATTAGCTTACTTACTGACAGGTTATATGAGTTTATATAATTGTTTATAATTTTACTATATAAGTCAATTTATTTTATTTTAATTTATTGTTGACATAATCTACTCATTACAATGTTTTTTTTAATGAGTTGTATTGCAATATGTGGTTAGCTAGCGACCTCGATAATTTTTTAATTTACCTCGATGGTCCTAGTTTATCAATTATAACTTCTAGTTACAGCTATATGTAAGCGGGCACGCCCTTTATGCCTGGAGGCTTTTATTTAGATATTGTTTTCGTTAAGTTATTTTTATTTCTGCGTGAGTATAGCTCTCGATGTTTTTGGTTGGTATATTGGCGTGTGCTAGCTGTCACATGGCAATTAATTTTATAATTTAAATTATGTTTTGTGTTGCGTAATGTAAATATCATTTTGCATACTATTATATAGAATTTTTTTTTCTAACTGAACAAACAGCTGTGCTGCTGGGGAGTTTGTGGCGCCACTTCTTCTTCCCAGCTAAAGCACTAGGAAGTGGTGACGGGTGGGCGTTATGGGGGACCGTCTTATGTAAATTTGACGTTCGAAAAGTGCTGATTCTCAGCCTAGTTTGAATAAATGACTTTTGAATTTGAATTTTTGTCAAACAACACACTGTCCACCATAACGAGAAGACTTGACGAAGTTTTCCAAACGCTGCCCAACCCAACTGGACCCTTCTGTCGGGTTCTTTCTCAAAGTTATGTCTACCGAGCTGGATGAATTGTCCCACGGTAGACATACTCGTTCACAACTTCGAAGTGACGCTTCCGTATTGATTGGACTCGGCAAGACGTATGAATTATATACAGACTCGTCTTGTCCAAATTCATGACGAGGCCAACTCGCCGAGAGGAACAATTTAGACTTTGCAGCATCTGCAGGCCTAACATGACACACGCGACAATTACTCACTCTCGCGTGAGTCGCGCGTCTATTTATGTCACTTTTCTCGTTTTCTGACAGCGTTTCCATACAAAGTAGTCTACTCCTTCCGTCAAACTTGATGTTTTTTCAACAAACCATAGCACCTTAGTTACCTCGATTTTTGACAATTTAACACGAGATAATCTCCGATTCTTCTGTCATTTAGTCGTATTTACTCGTCCTCGATTTTGACGACGAGAAGAGTAGACAAAATTATGATACAAAAAAAAACTCCAAAATAACATGGCAATTTCAGAATTGTACTTATTTTAGTCATCATTTTATTTTAAAATATATTAATAATGAAAATACTTAGTTTCAATTTACTATTTATATTGGAACGACGTATTTTATATGGAAATTTTCACTTTTTGTATGGAAAATATGAAAAATAGAAAACAAAATGATATTAATTATTGTAACTACTAAAATTAACCGTACTCGTGCGGTCTGCTTGTGATTTATGTCGCGCATTGGATCGCTATACCCACTGCGCGAATTGTTGTTTACGACTGTCACGCGCTATATGTATGGGCCGGACCTCCTGGTTGCGCGGCGCTACTGTGTGCCTTACGTGATCGCGCCATGACTGATAACGTAAGCGCTTCACCGTGCTGTGATTCGCCCGTATTCCATAATGATATAATGTAATGTATTGTAAGTTCATTTATTATTTTAGTAGATAATTGTATTACAAATATTAGTCGATTGATGTGTCAGGAAATTATGCACTCATGAATTTATTAGTTTTCAATGTTTTTAATGACTTATTCGTTAATGATCTTTTAATATGAATTTATCAGTAATTAGTTTTTTAAAGTACTTTAGTTGATTTATTTATTCTTGTTGGTCAGCTATTTCATTAAAACCTCCCGCAATGGCAGTGGTGGGCTAATATTAAATTGACATCTGGACGTATTATTGTCATCCGGCTGACGTTATGGTTATTCGATACGAGGCGCATAGATACGTAGTATCTCTATGTAGTCTGTAGATTAATATTAGGTCTTTACCTATGAAATTGCCGTTCTGCAGTACTGGCCATTTCAAATCAAAATAATTTTGGTTTGGCTAAGAATTCTAATTTCAAATTAATTTTATTTTAAAAACATGTTTTTTTTTTCCAAAAGTAGTCATTTGTTTCTTGATTAGTGTTACATTTTCATCGCAATTCAATATTTTTCGTCATTATGGATACGTTAAAAATTCGAGTAATTATGGAATATGAGTACCGTCGTGGCAGCAACGCGGCACAAGCGGCACGCAACATCAACGACGTTTAAGGAGCTAACACTACAAACCAACGCACCACCTGTTATTGGTTTGCTCGCTTCTGTTCTGGAAATTTCGACCTGAAAAATGAACCTCGCAGTCGTCCGAAGACTTTGGTCGACAATGACGAATTAAAGGCGATTGTGGAAGCTGATGATACACAATCTACGGCTGAATTAGCAGCAGCTTTTGACGTTAGCGTCAAAACAATATTGGTCCATTTGCGTCAAATTGGCAAGGTAAAAAAGCTTGACAAATGGGTGCCCCACGAACTCAATGATCGCCAGCGCGAAGTACGCGTCGAGACGTTCCTTGCACTGCTCAACAGACACACAAATGAAGGAATTTTGAACCGCATTGTTACCTGCGATGAAAAATGGATTCTGTTTGATAACCGCAAGCGCTCAGCAAGTTGGTTAGATCCTGGTTCAGCACCTAAACAATGCCCTAAACGAAAACTTACCCCTAGAAAAGTGATGGTCACTGTTTGGTGGTCTAGTGCGTGTTATTCATCACAGCTTCTTACCAAACGGGGTGAACATTACTGCAGATGTGTACTGTGAAGAACTGAACACAATGATGGAGAAGCTGGCACATCTCCAACCAGCATTGGTCAATCGCTCGTCTCCGCTGCTCCTGCACGACAACGCGCGACCTCATACTGCACAGCAGACGGTCTCCATGTTGCAAGAACTGGGGTTGGAAGCTCTCCGTCATCCGCCCTACTCACCAGACCTTGCGCCTACAGACTACTACTTTTTCCAGAATTTGGATAACTTCTTGGCGGGAAAAAAATTCAATACCCGAGAGGCAGTACAAAATGCCTTTGAAGAATTTGTTGCCTCCCGTCCAGCTGATTTCTTTAAGAAGGGCATCAATAAACTGCCACTGCGTTGGCAAAGATGCATTGATTGCATGGGTAAATACTTCGATTAATACAAATAAAAAATACTTACATGAAAAAAAATCATACAATTTCAAACAAAACGGCAATTTCATAGGTAAAGACCTATTATAAAAATGTAACAAGTGTAAATTGTACGAGTACTGTGATGAACAAAAGAATAATATAAGTATATTGTTACGTAACGCGTTTTATTCCTGGTTTTTGTCAGTGCCCAGTGAGCAATAGGTCCACCCTATTACATGGAAATTAAACATAACATTGGTGATATGTGGGTCTACCACACGTCTACTACAATCACTTTGCGTAATAGGCGTGATAATATGTCATGATTACGCATGTCTAATTATAGGTAGCACCTTGAGATGGATGGACATGAAGGAAATGCCCGATGTAAAGGGCTTTTTATAAAGGGAACCCGATGTAAGGGCCCTGTTGCAAATCAAACCCGAGGTAAAGGGTTAAGGAATTCTTGTGATGTGACCAGTCGAGGGGAAGGACTGGCACATACGCAGGAAGTAGAACCCGAGGTAACGGGTCAAAATCTGAACTTGGAAAGGAACGCACACGGCTTGAGGCAAGAGCAAACAAATTCGGATGGAAACCAAAGCGTTATATTAGGGACAACGGATCAGAAGGAATATGAAGACTGGAACGAAAGAAGAGAAAGACGCAAAACGGAAGTTGCAAAACGATCATCACGACTAAGGCGATACTACTCTACAACTTCGGAGTCGGCAAGCGAATCGCCATCACCAAAAAAAAACAAGGAAATCGAAGGGAAAAGTATCTGATAATAGGTTAATGGACAAATTTCTGGCTGTTTTAGAAACATTTAAGGGTTCTGATAAACATAAGATGTCTTCTAACACTAATGTTATACCGGAGTTCGACCCTTTATCTAAAGAACAAACCATATTGACTAGCTTGACCAAAATTGAGTAATGTGCCGAAATTTACGGCTGGGAAGAAAAAGAAATCATTCACTACTCTCTACCTAAGCTAACCGGTGTAGCAAAGACATGGTATCAGGGTCTAACTTCGATATTGCATACATAGTCAGAATGGAAAAGGAAACTAATTGAATCTTTCCCGTGTAAACTAAATGAGCGACGTTCGGGAAGCAACTCAAATAGACCAGGCCCATCTAAACCAGTTACGAACACTAATTTAAATATAAAATGTTTTAACTGTAACGAGATTGGTCACCCAAGCTTTAAATGCGAAAAAGCTCTTGTAAAATGCACCAGTTAATGACCAGACGCAAAAACAAATTTCAAAAGTCACAGTAGAAAATTCCGGCTTAAGCAAGTACGTGTTGGTTATCAAGGTGAACGAATTGACGATCTTGTGCCACATTGATCTGGGGAGTCAACGTTCCCTCATCAAGCTAAGCGACGCAAAGTCCTTAAATCTTCAGATTATTAATCATCCGAATCTACCGATACTCGAGAGGCATAGGTGGTAACTTGATACGTCCGCTTTGAGTTGCAGTGACTTCCGTTGAAGTCCAAGGACTACGAGAAAAAATAGATTTATACGTTGTAGAGGATTATGTGCTGGTACATCCTGTTTTGTTAGGTCATTCATTTACAGAAAGGCCTAACATATTAATTATTAAAACTCCAGATGAAATCAAATATCAGAGACTACCGCCAAATAAATTAGATATTATGATGTCTACTGTTATTGAAATCCCTGGCAATAAATTACAAGCAATAAAAATCTGTACGCATACGCAGTTAGATTGTGATGTTTATATAAATGGTACTTTACGAGGTACTGAAGGTCATGAACATTATTTACTTCCCGGACAGTACGAGATCAAGAACGGAAGGGGTGCAGTCTTGATTTATAATATATCAGCGACCCCTATGCACATCACTAAAGGTACCCTTCTGACTCGCTCTCTCCAAAGAAACTCTATCTCATCGAGTAATACACTAAATACGTTCTGCGTAACGTTCGGAGATACTGAAATGGAGACCTCGGTAAACTGTAACCCTCGTTTTGATGAAGACCAGTCCAAGGAACTACAAGGTGTGCTTGCAAGGTATAGTGATTGCTTTTCTAGTGGACTGCATGACTTGGGTTACACGCCACTTACCGAGATGACCATCGAACTCAACGATGCCGATCTCGTGGTTTACCGCCCGTATCGTTTGCTGAAAGCTCAATGGTAAGAAACATGATACAGGAGATGTTAGACAGTGATATAATCAGGGAATCATCGTCGCCTTACGCGAGCCCGATCGTCATGGTTCAGAAAAAAACAGGCTATTGATTGTGCGTCAATTACAGGGCACTCAACAGAAAGACCAAGAAGGATCACTACCCGCTACTCAGGGTGGAAGACCAACTGGATCTACTCGCAGGTAACCATTTGTTCACGTCCTTAGATCTAGCATCTGGCTATTATCAGATCTATATCTGAAGAATCCCGTCCTAAAACTGCCTTTGTGACACCTGACGAGAAATATGAATATAATCGCATGCCCTTCGGGCTAGTCAATGCACCATCGCTTTTTCAGCGCACCATCAACAAAATATTAATGGAATTAAAATATGTAATTATATATATGGACGACATCCTCATTTCGTCAAAAGATCAGATAAATGTGTTTATTTTTATTTTATTTTCATATTCTGTATGGACCATGTCTGAAATAAATGAATTATTATTAAATGTTCTGGAAGAATGCCGAATGAAGAGGCAGTCCAGCCTTCCCGCAATCATCGCCAGTACGATGTTGGGGCTAACCCGTACCAGCGCACCGAGGTAGCGGCGCGCTTACGCATGGTCGAGTGAAAGCAATCGGTGTGTGCCTCTGCGAACATACCCGAGACGCTGCAGTGTCGGGGTAGTCCCATCACCGCCCTGAACGCGTTATTGTACTGGACGCGGATGGCGCTGTAATTTCTGTTAGAGTAGTGAGCCCACAGACTGAGTACAGAGAAGTACAGTACGCTCTAAACAGCAGCCTTAACCTCATTAGAGCACCCCGCAAATCTGCGGGCGATCATGTTAGCTCTAACAGACAATGCCCTCCGCTCCCGTTCCATGTTTGCGTGATCTTTGAGGTCGACAGTCAAAACATGCCCCAAGTATGTAAACTGGTCAACCCTTTTCAAAGGACCCCATTGAGTCTGACCGGAGGTATGCTTCCCGGACATTTTGCACTGGCGGTCTCAAAGATCATACACTGTCTCTTTTTTACATTATACAATAAGCCGTGACCACAAGCATATTCCTCGTATCTGTAACAGCTTCCTCAAGCCGCAGACCGAAGCACTCATCAGCATCATGTCGTCAGCATAACTTAAATTATTGACACATGTACAAATTAAACAGGGTAGGAGATGTTAAGCCACCCTGCCTGACTCCGCATTCGAGCTGATACGGATCCGACATTGCCCCCGCCCACCTGACACTATTAGACTGATACGCATACCAGTACTGAAACACGAGTTCCGGCGGCAAATCTATGCTCCTCAGCTTGTTCCACAGCAGGTCATACACTACAAAGTCGAAAGCCTAAGACAGATCAAGAAAGCACGCATACACGGGTGTTTTACGGTCTGTATTTGACGGTATGCTTAAGACGCAGTATTGCACAGTTTTCAGTGGACAGCCGGGGGCGAAACCCGAACTGATTATCGTGTAGTGTTCCCGATCTATGTAACTATGCATTAAGCAAACCGTCAAACACTTTAGCAGTTACAGTGGCAAGAGAAATAGGCCTGTGGTTACTCTTATCAGTAAGGTCACCAGTTTTATTCTTCACTACAGGTACTACCACTGTTTTCATGAAGTCTGTTGGCAAGTAGGAATGGCTCACGCACTGCGAGTAAAACATAGCCAGTACCCTGGCAATGAGTGGCGTGTTGTAGGTGCTCAATGCTGAGACCATCATGACCCGGAGACTTACCTCTCGAGATAAGCATTATGGCTTTAGCTACGTCCTTAGCCCGGATGGCAGTCAGAAAAGATTCGCAATTTCCGTCGGGTCATTAATACCATCGATGCTCGTAGGAATGCCGGGGCGCAAGTTTTCTTTTTTGGTGCCCTTCCAGAAACCGCAGAATTATCCCCTTTACAATGTTTCACAGCTAGAGCGTCCATTCTTATTTGGTCCTGATGATTTTGGCACCATTTTAATCGAGACTTGAACACTCTTCTGCTATCGCACATTTCTTTATATAAAAATCCTGACTTAAGCCTACCATACAACACCCAATCGAGGAACTTAGATTTGGCCACCCTGTGAGCCTCGCTGACATGTTTGTTCCATCCGGCTATGCGTGGGCCACTCCCGCCCTTCCCCGTGCTTCCCCGTGCTTCCCCGACTCGCCACAGCACGGAGGGCAGTCACAATGTCGGAGTAAAGCGTATCCAAAACAAGCCTGTGGCCACGGTCATTAAAAAAACAATCAGCACAGCTGACACACTCAGGAGTCAATTATTTTAAGTCACTTATGACACTCTTTGACATACATGGACATTTGTTCCTCTGTTTTTATTCCCCAGACCACATCTTTATTTACATTAATAGTAACTTGAGAAGTAATCTTAGTAAAAATCACGGGACTAGCCAGCTGCTAGTCCCGTGATTTTTATTCACCCAATTATTCGACGGCTAAATTCAAAATTTTACGTTTGGTATCTTGATGATGGAACCTTGGGAGGCAATGTAGAAACTGTTTGAAATGACATAAAATTCTTAAAAAATTAACTTCATTCCATTGGCCTTGATCTCAACCTTTCGAAATGTGTACTTAGCGGACAGTACCGACAGACAACTGACACTTCCTAAATTTAACGCCGTAGCTCCAGAAATTAAAATTATTGAAAAAAGCTCGCTCTTCCCGTTTTTATTGTTGAAACAATACAAAATTTCAACAACGTTTCGAAAATATTGTTACAAATTAAATTAATATGCATTCGGCCATCACCCTAATTCGCTACTGCTGTTTCAGCCCTAAATTAACATATTTTCTTCGCGCTTCCCATTTATGGAAACACTTCCTTTTAGAAAAAATGGACCAAATTATCAGACACACATTAACTTCAATTTTAAATGTGGCCATGGACGACCGAGCTTGGGCGCAAGCTACTCTTCCCATTCGTATGGGAGGCCTCGGCGTCCGCAAAATTTCTAGTATTAGTTTACCGGCTTTCATATCCTCGGTCCACGGCATTGAGAAGCTAGAATTTTCCTGATTAATTAATCAGGAAAATTCTAGCTTCCACACTGATTGATTTTTGTGTGCCGTGCTTCACCGAAGCTATGGATGCCTGGAGACTCGTTTGTCCGAACTCAGATCTACCCGATTATCCATCTTCCCAAAGACGGTGGGATGAGCCGCTTTGCAGAGTAGTACAGAACAATTTACTTAACACGTCTGCTACCACTGCGGAGCGTGCGCGCCTACTGCCTGTGGGTAAATGAGAATCGGGTCTGTGGCTTCATGCACTACCGTCGTCGAACATAGGCACTTTGTTCGACAACACTACCTTCCGCCTCGCTGCTTCCCTACGACTATGAGCTCCTTGTTATTCTCCTCATCGCTGTCACTGTGGCGAAGTTGTTAACAGCCTCGGACATCACGGCCTGTCTTGCAGCCGAAGTGCGGGTCGCTTAGCGCGGCACGCGAACATTAACGACATCATCCGACGAGCTCTTGTCACCTTTCCCGGCTTTCCAGCCGGCTTTCCAGCTATATTAGAACCCAATGGCTTGGCACGCGACGATGGCAAGAGACCGGACGGCATGTCTTAGGGTGGCATGGCAAGGTGGGTACGCCTTTAGTGTGGGACGCAACCTGTGTCGACACTCTTGCGCCATCCTATTTTCCTGGCTCGGCGTGCTGTGCTGGTGCTGCTGCTGCGGCTGCAGAAAACCTCAAGCGGCGTAAGTATAATAACCTTACAGGTAATTATATTTTCGAGCCGTTTGGGGTTGAAACCCTCGGGCCGTGGGGTCCGAGTGCTCACGGCCTCTTCAATGAAATATCAAAACGGCTATTTAACACTTCCCGTGACCCAAGGGCTGGTTTTTACCTTGGGCGGCCAGTCCCTTGGGATGATTACCAGTCGACAGCGATGCAGATGAATTTTTCGATGCTATATTTTAGTTTTTCAATAGTTTTAGTTAAGTTTGTAAATAATTTTGCTATTTTTATTAATTAATTTGAATGTGTCAGTAAATACATTAATCAAAGATGTCAAACTATAATTTTAATGTCAGAGTATCAAAGAGTAAGATGTCAAAGTGTAAAAGATTAACAATTCAATTGGGATGTCAAAGTATCATTAAAATAGTCGTTTAAATTATAATAACATTTAATGTATATAATGACGCTTCTGAAATTAAGCGACACCAAAACTGCCTTTCTTCTTTACTTGCCAGTGATCAATAGTATTTCTTTTAATACTTTTTTCTTTTTTTTTAAAACGTTGCCCCATACTAGGAATTTCTCCTGTATCGTGGGTGCGTTTACAAACATTTATACTCACATACACAAACAGCCAGACCCGGAACAACTACCTGCAGGTCATACAAATATTTGTTCCGTGCGGGAATCGAACCCGCGACACGCAGCGCAGCAGTCAATCGCTTAACCACTGCGCCAACCGTGCCGTCAAATACTCTTAGTAAAGTAACACAACAGCGGTTCACTATTAAATATAATAAACATTTTTTATGAAGACTCGCAAGTAACGATAAAAAGGTTTCACTACTCAAAGTAGATACCTAATGTTTTTCATAAGATTAATGTGAAGGACGAAATGACGAGACGAAAATGAGGTAGAGTAAAGAGATCGGTACACTTTGGTAACCGAAGTGCTCCAATCTACATACACCGGCTGTAACCTACCTTGGGTCTCACTCAGCCCTTGTATCCACGAGCGATTTTGTAACGCGGCGATTTTTTATCGTGCACTAGATTTTCAACGCACTGCTTAGCGCCGAGAGTTAAATATAAAACAATTTCTTTTTTTGAGGCGCTGGGATGCACTCGGTTGGATTCTCAATGCTCGGCTCTACACTGAGAGTTGAAAATAAAGTGCGCGATAGAAATAGTCGCGTTAAAAAGCGCCCGTGCTTACCTGGGCTCAAAGTTCAATTATAGTTAGCCCAGGTTCGCACGGGTGATTTTATCCCGCGGCGATTTTTTTTCGTGCCCTTGATTTTCAACGCTCTGCTAAGCGCCGAGAGTTGAAACTCCAACAATGTGTTTTTTCTAAATTCTGGGACGAGACTGCTTCCTAGCGCGTTGGATTCTCAACGCTCGGCTCAACACCGAAAGCTAAGAAATCCAGTGTTCGATAAAATCCCGCCGCGATATTTTTACGTCCGTGCGAATGTGGGCTTAGTAAGTAACTCCAACAAACAGATGTCACGTAGGTAATCCATATCTATTCTTTCATACTAATATTATAAAAATGCGAAAGTAACTCTGCTTGTTTGTCTGTAACCTTTAACGCCTAAACCACTGAACCGATCGTTATGAAAGACAAATACTTACCTACCTAAGCTGTATGTATATATGTATGTATGTATTTAAGCTCTTTTGGCTCTCGGATCACGTTATCAGAGCGGCGCTGTTGTTACATTTGTGCAATTGTTTTGTAAAATGTCACTTGAAATGTATTTAAAAAAAACAAGATGGCGGCAATAGTTCCGATTTTGCCACGCGCCAAAATAACCTTGTAGCGCTAAACCTGCAGAAAGACATAGGAGTAAGTATATTCATAAATAATGTAGACAACAGTAAAACACTGCGCAAACAGGCAGATACATTTTCTGCCTAAAAGTCTAGTCTTTTGTGGAACAGACTTTTGGTAAAATATCGCAACTTGCTATCGCCGTTCGTTAAACATTCAGGATTTCATTTAGTGTTTCCAGTCTATTGAAAACAAAAAAAAAAGAAATAATTCATCAATTATTGATAACTGGTTTAGAAGATTATTTGCCAGGATTGTTTAAATAAAATCCTCGTTTTGTTTGTTATATTGTCAACATTGAAAGAATGTTACTATACCAACGGTATGCGTGTTTTTTTTCAAAACCTCACTGAAATGAAATGAAATTGTTTATTCTGTAAATAGGATATTGGAATCACTTTTACACGTCATCTTAAAAAAATAATTAATAATTAGCTAGATGAGTTCGGCGTTTCCTATCTGACTACTCTGAGAAGAAAGACCGAAACAAACTCAGAGGTCACAGTCTCTTTTAAAGTCCAGACATAATCTTGGTCAGGCCATACGAGGACCATGTAGATTAGTGTCTGAAATGGTCTTTTGAAAAGAACCACACAGATTTGAGTGGACCTGTCCTGTGAGTGCAAGCATTTGTCAGTAATCGTAGAGCTCAATCCAGAACTTAAGGAGCTCAACTCGACGAACAATACCAAAGAAAGGACATTCGGGTAGGCCGCATAAACTACTCAAACTGCCAGACCATCATTAAAACTAAATAAGAAAGAAAAAAAAAGAAAAAATAATAATAAAAAAATCCACATAGTCCTCACATTTACAAAAAATATATACATATATAATACTTTACAAATTAATAATGTAATTTTGTATGACGTAATGTTTATAAGTACAATACTGGTATTAATTTAATTATTTTAGCACAAGGCTTGTGCTAAAATAAATCAATCCCAAGCTTTTTTATCTTCTAAATAATCAAAAATTTTATAGTACCCTTTTTTACAAAGTTTGGTTTTAATACAGCATTTAAATCGTTTAATGGGTAAGTTTCACTGCTTCATATGCATTTTTTCACAGAACATAAAATAAAATAAAGCAATTCGAATGGACGTTTAAAACACTTTTTCAAGTGCCGAATCCGAAAAACGGACGAGTCAGTGGGGGACACAAAGCTAGAGAAAACACTAGACAGTTTTGTTTTTTAATTTTTATCTATTGTAGAGCTATTTTTGATCGAGCTCCCCAGCAGGGAGTATCGGTGCGGTGGCGGTGGCGGCGGCGCGGCGTCGGTCTGGCAACGTTGTATATACATAGCTTAGAGGTGCGGTAAGTGCTCAGCGATACGACGCCGGTCGCCGCACCGCCACGGCACTGTTGCCGCGCCGCTTAACCATGTAGACTGAGCCACCACTGCGCCGCCGCACAGTGGATCGAAAATCGGCTGTAGAAGACATAGGATCTCGATTTCTTAAATGTTTTTTTTTTTGCTGGAAATGACTTCTGCTGATCATTACTGTTCTATAAAATGTCATATGAAGTAATTGTGTGCACAAATGGAAGAGTTATAATTTTTATAAGAAAAAAATGTATGGAGCTGACATGAAAAATGAGGATATCTCTGGAATCGAAAGGTTGGCCATTATATCCTTGCACACTGTTATAGTACTATTTATTTGTGAATTTTTGACATACTTAATATTGCGAAATCACTTGCGATTTTTTTTTTAAAAATCCTCAAATTTAAAAAAAATTTAATGTTTATGATATATACATTTGAATGCTTAAATATGGCTATGCCAAGTGTAACTTACAATATTTTTTATGCTTAGACCAAAACATTCTAAGAAATCACAAAGTCGTATTACCTACTTTGTGATTTTCATTTGAAATGACATGGTAATTATGAATTACGTAATACGTAATCTTGTCTAATGCCTCAAGTCCACATTAGCTAATGATTAATAAAACTTAATACCTATATACCTACTTAAAAGGATAAGTACCAAAATAATTTGGGGTACTCGCTAATTTAGCAATTAGTGCAGGATTAACTTAATGAAAGTAATTAGATAAATGTGATACCATCATTAGTCAATAACAATAAATAGTCAAACATTGGATTCACAACTTCAGTTCATTTAGAGCATTTCTAATACTAACATCTATCCTAATCCTACCGTGTCTTTTTACTCAGTGATCGTGAATAATGGAAAGCATCGTTACAAATTTTTATTTGTTTGTTATTCTGAGCAATCAGGATGCTTCGTCTTTCGATCATGAAATATTGTTCAACACACTTGTTATTCGACTGGGGTCTAGCCTTTCAGATGAAGACAGTGTTACCGTGAAAGAAATTTGTCGAAGATTTACACGGGCATTTCAAAAGAGATGGTTACGATCTCACAGGAAAAGTGAAGTTTTTAGAGGTGATTACAGTAATTGGCTTGAGGCAAATATTGACTGGCCAAACTGCGTGCAAACCAATTTGCTCATTCAAGAATCAACAAGTGAAAATATTTCTACAGAACCTGTACCTGAACCTGTACCATCAACTTCAACAATGAAATCAACTTCAACGATGACAAAAAGATCTCGAAAACCGTTTGAAGATCTAAGTAACAAGCAGAAGAAGAGACGATCTGATGAACATAATTATAGGCAATGACCCTAATGAAGTAGCTTATTCAGCTGCAGCACTTTTGAAAGGAGATGGTCATGAGGATATTGCATCTGTTATTGTACATATGCTCCAAAATCCAGAAGCAGCAGGAAAAATCAAGGAAATGTTGAACAAACCAGCTCCTTCAATAATAGTTTCACCAGAAAAAGCACTGGGTTTGCTACTTTCATTAAAACTATCGAAATGGCAATATATCACATTAAGGGAAACGACTATTCGAGAAGGTTCAAAGGAGATATATCCGTCTTACTATAAAGTGCAAAAAGCTAAGCTACAGTGCTACCCTCCGAAGACATTTGTGACTGTAACGGATTCATTTGCTAAGATTGCACTACAAGCGTTACTAGATTTAACAGTGAACAGAATTTTTGAAACTATTCGTAGTCCTGATGCGATACAAGATAAACAATTGATATTAATATCAAAGTGGGGATTTGACGGTGCATCTAACCAAAGTAGATATAAGCAAAACATAGTGGTCAAGATGATTCCAGCATATTTATGACCTCTTTGGTTCCATTAAAGTTGACAGCTGACGGTGATACCGTATGGGTGAATCCAAAACCCTGCTCACCTAGGTATTGCCGTCCAGTCCAGTTTAGTTTTGTGAAAGAAACCAAAGACGTTGTCATAAATGAAAAAACTGCAATGGATAACGAAATTGAAGCTCTCGTTCCCTCAAAATGTCAAGGACATGAAATTAGTCACAAATTAATGATGACGATGATTGACGGCAAAATTTGTACATATCTGTCTGAAGCTAATTCAAATGCGGCCTGCTACCTGTGTTTGGCTAAGCCTACAGAAATGAATAAGTTAGATGTCATTGCGTCAAAAACCATTTCTTCTGGTGTGTATGAGTTCGGATTATCATCACTTCATGCCCGCATTAATGTGATGGAATGTCTTCTACACATAGCGTATCGTCTCGACTTCAAAAAGTGGTCTGCAAGAGGAGAAGGTCATCAAGAGTTATTGCATTCACGAAAAAAACTCATTCAAGATCGATTCAAAGATGATCTCAACCTTTTGATTGACATCGTTAAGCAAGGATCAGGCACAACTAACGACGGGAACACAGCAAGGCGGTTTTTTGAATTTCCTGATAAAACTGCAGCGATCACTGGATTAGATGAAGAACTAATACGCAGATTTGCTGTGATTCTGCAAGCTATCACATCTGGAGAGATTGTAGACGTGCCGAAATTTAAAGAATACGCTAGAACAACCGCTGAAAAATACGTGGAACTGTACGATTGGTACTACATGTCATCAACCGTCCACAAATTGTTGATTCACGGAGGGGACATAATTGCAGAAAATGCTATTGTACCAATTGGAAGTCTTTCGGAAGAAGCTTCAGAGGCCCGAAACAAAGACTTTAGGAGGTTCAGAGAACACCATTCGAGGAAAAAGAATAGACAAGCATCAAACGAGGATATCCTCAATATGCTTATCGTCTCTTCTGATCCTCTAATTTCGTCCACAAGACCAAAATTAAATGCCCACAAGAGGCAGACATACTTTAAGGAAACAGTAGAACTACTGAAACTTCAGGATCAGGAAGCTCCGACAGAAGTCTTAGAAGTTATATCTATTGTAGAGCCTGATTCTCAAGTGGATTCTGATGGTGACGAAGTATAAAATAAGTTAACTTTTATTGTTTATGTTAGGTTAGGTTAAGTTATTTTTTTTTTTAATAATTTGCTTTTATTTTTAATCATACAATAGTTTACCATTTATTGTTATTGACTAATGATCACGTTTATCTAATTACCCTCATTATGGTACGTATCCTTTTAACAGGTATATAGGTATTAAGTTTTATTAATCATTAGCTAATGCGGACTTGAGGCATTAGATAAGATTACGTATTACGTAATTCATAATTACCATGTCATTTCAAATGAAAATCACAAAGTAGGTAATACGACTTTGTGATTTCTTAGAATGTTTTGGTCTAAGCATAAAAAATATTGTAAGTTACACTTGGCATAGCCATATTTAAGCATTAAAATGTACATATCATAAACATTTTTAATTTTTTAATTTTGAGGATTTTTAAAAAAAAAATCGCAAGTGATTTCGCAATATTAAGTATGTCAAAAATTCACAAATAAATAGTACTATAACAGTGTGCAAGGATATAATGGCCAACCTTTCGATTCCAGAGATATCCTCATTTTTCATGTCAGCTCCATACATTTTTTTCTTATAAAAATTATAACTCTTCCATTTGTGCACACAATTACTTCATATGACATTTTATAGAACAGTAATGATCAGCAGAAGTCATTTCCAGCAAAAAAAATAACATTTAAGAAATCGAGATCCTATGTCTTCTACAGCCGATTTTCGATCCACCGTGCGCCGTCGCCGATTAAGTTTGCCATACCGCGAGCCCTAGCGCAGCGCCGCCGCCGCGCCGCGCCGCCGCGCCGCTGTCGCGGATTGTAGAGTGATATGGCAAAATCAAGTGGCAGCGGTGCGGCGGCAGCGCGGCGACGAGCGTCCTGTCCCTGAGCACTTATGGCCCTCCATGCGATATTCTCTATGAGAAAGTGTGAATTTGGTTAAAATGTAAATCCAAGATGGCGGCTGCGAACATTTTCAAATTTTGCACCATGTGTATCGTTTTCATGGACTCCGAACGTTGGGGATGTATCTCACAGCAAGTTACCAAGTTAAGTTAGGTACCTACTTACCTCCTTAGTTTCTAAGTATTGTTTATATATTAAACACAGCCCACGAAAATAAAGTTTTTTTTGTTCATGGTCTGCTTTTTATACTAGACGTAAGGTACCTAAGTATATTTTGTATAAATTAATATTTACCTAAGTACCTATCTTTAGGTAACATTAGACCTAACTAAATTTAAATGTGTTTACA
Source organism: Xanthia icteritia (assembly GCA_949128155.2). NCBI lineage: Eukaryota > Metazoa > Arthropoda > Insecta > Lepidoptera > Noctuidae > Xanthia > Xanthia icteritia. The sequence continues at coordinate 7,816,318 of OX421938.2, read as the reverse complement.
TCCGTATCCAGGCAAATGACTATCCGTTTCATCTCTAATATTAATCGGTAGGTACCTACTTTTATGCGTGTAAAGATCCTCAGCAAGCGATGGCTGATGATAATACAGTACTTACATGTAAAGAGGAGCAATAAAACCTCAAATTATACCTTCGATATATGCAAAGGTATCTTGAGATATTATTTGCGTTGCACATACCTACATAAACATTCTGCATCAAGCTCAATACATTTCGTCTTTTGTTGCATTTACTTTGCTTGATGGGATTTTATTATTATTTATATAATAAAACTTCTTGCCGCTTAATTACGGTTGATTATTATTCTGTAGATAACCTATGGTACTGCAGATAACCTATGGTAGTTTAGAGTGGATCTTTGACACTGTGTATTCTGATTACCATAATTGTATTTTTTGTTATTTGAACGAGCTCGATAATATTATGGTCACCTTATACGACTTTATCACGTTTCGACTCATATTTTTTAAATGATGAATATCTTGATATCTCTGAAGTAAGAACATAACTAAATAAATGGTTATTCAAAATCCTTGTTTTTTTTATTATTCTTAGCTCGGTACGCTGTTATTAATCTGAATTTACGGACATCGCGTTAATATAAATTATTGGAATATTTTTGTCTTTTACTAATAGGTACTTTGCATAACAGTTTTATTATTTGACTTGTATTCATTATTTAGTAATAACAATATTTGAAGTTTAGTAAAAGGAATAGGTATTGCAGTAAGACAGCACAAGCCTTAGTTTTTTTAAATTTAAGACCACCCTAAAGGAAATAAATAAACATAAACAGGCTTAAAATAAATTAAGACAATAATAATAAATATCTCAATAACTTATATTTACGCGATATTTATTTATTTATTTTAATACTTCAAGCACACAAATGTACAGAGGCGGACTCATGCCATAGGCATTTTCTACCAGTCAACCTTCGGGTGATGCAGAGACAAACAGTGGTAGGTGCAATAGCGAGAAAAGAAGATTTTTTACATTTATAAATATAAAGATAAGTGCCGTTCTTCGGCCGATTTGCCCGCAAGGATAAGCTCGATAACAATGAATAGGTACATAGGTAGGGTAGGGTTTCTCTACAAGGCCTTGACCTCGAGATTAGTCGAGATATCCTAATATGTTGAGATATCGGCATGGTAAAGAAATTCGCATTACTAGTCTGTACATTCACTAACGATTCCCCAAAGTAGTCAACAATAATACAGCAAATAATGAACATACCTAATTAGTTTACTAATAAAAAATATAAATGCCGTCGCAAGTACAGCTAATAATAGCTATCTATCCATTTACACACACGCGGCTGCCTACTTTTGTCAAACTGAGATAGCAATAATCCAAACGAATTTTGCACACATCTCACCTTGTAGTTGCAAGCCGTACTCCCCGGCCCCTTAACTGAGCATGCGTAAAGTTTGTTGACTTTACTATAGGTGCACCTCTGCCTCACCTGATGTTATGTATGTAGTTCAGCGACACATTTAAATACGGAAAATTACACGAATGATACTATTGTTTAACGTAGATGGCTATGATGACTGACGTACTGAATTGCATGAAAGACAAAGCTGAAATACCCAGCATTAGCATTTATTTTATTTATATGGTCTTTGGGGCAGCGACGCACCGAACTCCAGAGGAGAGGTACTATCCACCTATTTATTCTCTACTAACCTTAATATTATAAACCGCGGCTCAGAACCCACTTGGGTCACAGTCCGTGGACAAACGATTATAGACCTAACACTTGCTACGGAAAACGCGACAAACCTTATTACAAACTGGCACGTATCGGACGAACCTTCCTGTTCTGATCACAGAAGAATCCGCTTCTCACTAACTACCAACACTAGAAAACCCGATCCGAGGCGAAACCCAAGGCGCACCAATGTTCCCGGGTACAAACGCCTCCTGGCCTCCCTATTGGCTAAACACCTAATGCAATTTACCATAAGAGACCGAACACAATTAGAATACACCGTAACAAAACTATCTGAATATATAACCGAAGCATACCACGCATGCTGTAAACTAAGAGCGCCACAGACCAAGAAGGAGAGAAACCCCTGGTGGAACGCTGAACTTAGTAAACTCAGAGATGCGCTACGTAAGCAATTTAACAGAGCCAAAAATACTAGACTCCCGGACGACTGGGAGTTATACAAAGAAACCCAATATATATACAAAAAGCAGATTAGAACCGCCAGAAGGACAGCATGGCGTAAGTTCTGCGAATCCATCGAGACAAACAATGAAGCCGCAAGGGTAAGGAAGATCCTGTCAACCGATCAGGACCGAACCCTCGGCGCGCTTAAAAAACCCGACGACTCATACACACTGACTGACCGTGAAACCAGTAAGGTCCTTCTCGAAACCCACTTCCCAGACTGTGCAGTCCTGGAGGACAGGACATGGGAGGCTGAGCCAGAATGGACCCCAACGGATCAAGACTGGTCACGAGCCCGCAACATTATAACAGATGACCGAGTAAAGTGGGCTATTAACACCTTTCAGCCATACAAGTCGGCAGGTCTGGATGGCATCTTCCCAGCCCTGTTGCAGTGGGGGGCGGACTATCTCACACCATGGCTGGTGGAGATATTTCGAGCCTGCATAGCACTCAGGCTCGTACCTGTCGCATGGCGCGAGGTGAAGGTCATTTTTATACCCAAACCTGGCAAAACCGACTACACGCAACCCAAGGCTTATAGGCCCATAAGCCTCACATCCTTCCTACTGAAAACCCTTGAGAGACTCTGTGACAGGCATATCCGAGACGGACCTCTCCGGGTAAAACCACTACACAAACAACAGCATGCGTACTCCACAGGCAAATCAACGGAATCAGCGCTCCACAGCGTGGTTTCCAAAATTGAATGTGCAGTGGATCACAAGTGCTCGGCACTGGCTGCCTTCATTGACATCGAGGGCGCCTTTGACAAAACCACGTTCAACAGTATAAACACGGCCCTCGACAGACACGGCATAGACTCGACACTGAGTGGCTGGATCACCAACATGCTCAAACTAAGGGCTGTACAAGTCACAGTAAATGACACTACGAGAGCCATCGTTGCGAAGGGATGCCCGCAAGGGGGAGTCCTCTCGCCTCTCCTATGGAACCTGGTAGTAGACAGCCTCATCAAAACACTCAACGACAATGGTTATTTCACCGTAGGCTACGCTGACGACATAACCATAATAATTAACGGCACCCACGAAAACACTCTATGCAACCTCATGCGTCATGCCCTGAAAATAGTAGAGGAATGGTGCAACAACCACCAACTCTCAGTAAACCCTACAAAAACCGAACTGGTTCTCTTTACGAAGAAGAGGAAACTGACAACACTACAACTGCCACGATTCTTCGGAACAACCCTAAGCCTCTCAGCTGAAACCAAATACCTGGGCATCTATCTGGACAAACAACTTAACTGGGCAAAACACACGAACTATATCACCACAAAAGCCAGCATATCCCTGTGGCAGTGCAAACGACTGCTTGGTCGGAATTGGGGAATCAGCCCCAAGGTCACCCACTGGCTATACACCACAGTCATCCGACCGATTATCACATACGGCTCACTGGTCTGGTGGCCCAGGACAGACCGGTGCACAGCCCAAAAAGATCTCGAAAAACTACAGCGGTTTGCTTGCGTCGCAATCACTGGTAGTATGAGAACTGCACCCACCGCCGCCCTACAGGCAATGCTGGGACTGCCACCTCTGCACCTCATCGTGCGGGAGGAGGCGGCCCTGGCCACCTTTAGGCTCCATTTAACAGGAACCCTATGCAACGACTCCAGAGTTAAGCACATACGCATTAAGGAGGATGCGATCAAACGTGAGCCAATGATGGCATCACCCTGCGACAAAGCCCCGAAAACACACCACTTTCAAAGGCACTACAATATAACACTTACAGAAGAACAGTGTGACTACTCAGGCCCAAAAGAGATGAGAGTTTACACCGACGGATCAAAGACCGACTCAGGTACCGGAGTCGGAGTTTTCTCACATGACCTCAACATAAATATATCCAGACCGCTGGGAATGTTCAACACCGTCTATCAGGCGGAGTGTGTGGGCATCATACAAGCGGTCCACGCCCTAGAAGCCAGGAGGGTTACGGACAGCCACATACGCATACTCTCCGACAGCGCCTCAGTTCTCCAATCCTTACGGAAGAAATATACTACCTCGAAGCTAATACTAGAATGTCACGATGCACTAGAACAAATAACGATATCTAGCCGCAACACGGTGACACTGCAATGGATAAAAGGACACAGCGGATCGCTAGGTAACGACGCGGCTGACGAACTTGCCAGACGTGGATCCAGCACGGCAGTCTGCGGACCCGAGCCTGTCGTACCCATACCCTTCAACCAAATACGCAGGTGGCTGCAGAAGTTCACCCACACACAAGCGGAACGTTGGTGGACCTCGACACCAGGTTGCAGACAGTCAAAGGAGGCTATGCCATCTTTGGACGGCAGGCTGACCAGGCGTTTGCTACGCCTGGACAGGAACGGCCTGCGCCTGGTGACGGGGACCATCACGGGACACTGTTCGCTAAACAAGCACTTCCACACAATAGGCATAACGGACAGTCCTCTGTGCAGGGCGTGCATGGAGGCTGAGGAGACCGTTGCGCACGTACTCTTCGAATGTACGGGCGTCACCCAGATTAGAACAGAAACCCTCGGGTCACCCAGATCATACACAGACGTTCTAAACAGACCAGGAGACCTAATCAGCTTCTGGAGGGAGGTGGGCTGGTTGGAATAACCACCGAACGGCCGCTATGGCCCACGCACAATGGTCCACCTGACGGACTAAGTGCGGAAACCAAACCCCCTAACATAGAACATAGAACATGGTCTTTACAAAAAATAAAAATAAATTAAACGAATTTTTTTCATGTATTTTTTATTTGTATTAATCGAAGTAATCACCCATGCAATCAATGCATCTTTGCATTTTAAAATAGTTCCTTTTCGCATGTTAGAGTTTAATTTTGTTTTCTTTTTATGTTAGTAGTATTATTATTTTATGATTTTTGTTTTACTTCAATATTTGTACGCCTTCACGGCAAAACATAGCGCACATGTAATAATCTAAGATCTTTATGTAAATACCTATGTTTCACAAATAAACACTCTGATTCTGATTCTGATTCCAACGCAGTGGCAGTTTATTGATGCCCTTCTTAAAGAAATCAGCTGGACGGGAGGCAACAAATTCTTCAAAGGCATTTTGTACAACCTCTCGGGTATTGATTTTTTTTCCCGCCAAGAAGTTATCTAAATTCTGGAAAAAGTAGTAGTCTGTAGGAGCAAGGTCTGGTGAGTAGGGCGGATGACGGAGAGCTTCCAACCCCAGTTCTTGCAACTTGGAGACCGTCTGCTGTGCAGTATGAGGTCGCGCATTGTCGTGCAGGAGCAGCGGAGACGAGCGATTGACCAATGCTGGTTGGAGATGTGCCAGCTTCTCCATCATTGTGTTCAGTTCTTCACAGTACACATCTGCAGTAATGCTCACCCCGTTTGGTAAGAAGCTGTGATGAATCACACCGGCGCTAGACCACCAAACAGTGACCATCACTTTTCTAGGGGTAAGTTTTCGTTTAGGGCATTGTTTAGGTGCTGAACCAGGATCCAACCAACTTGCTGAGCGCTTGCGGTTATCAAACAGAATCCATTTTTCATCGCAGGTAACAATGCGGTTCAAAATTCCTTCATTTGTGTGTCTGTTGAGCAGTGCAAGGCACGTCTCGACGCGTACTTCGCGCTGGCGATTATTGAGTTCGTGGGGCACCCATTTGTCAAGCTTTTTTACCTTGCCAATTTGACGCAAATGGACCAATATTGTTTTGACGCTAACGTCAAAAGCTGCTGCTAATTCAGCCTTAGATTGTGTATCATCAGCTTCCACAATCGCCTTTAATTCGTCAGTCGACCAAAGTCCTCGGACGACTGCGAGGTTCATTTTTCAGATCGAAATTTCCAGAACGGAAGCGAGCAAACCAATAACAGGCTTGCGTTGGTTTGTAGTGTTAGCTCCGTAAACGTCGTTGATGTTGCGTGCCCCTTGTGCCGCGTTGCTGCCACGACGGTACTCATATTCCATAATTACTCGAATTTTTAACGTATCCATGATGACGAAAAAGATTGAAATGCGATGAAAATGTAACACTAATCAATAAACAAATGACTACTTTTGGAAAAAAAGTTCCATGTTTTTAAAATAAAATAAATTTGAAAAATCAATGCTGGGATGTTTCTGCCAACTTCTTAAGTATTGTTCACGTGCCTTCACTTTAACATTTTAGTTTTTATAGAACTCATACACCATGCTTTTTTTTGGGTGGTAAATTATCAAATAACTTCTCCCGCTCTGGGCGGAGCGGGAGGGCGTATCAGACTCTTACTGACTAAAACCCACCCGTGTTCCTTCAGTTGCCTGTACGTTGCCAGGAGCCACGGTATCCCTTTCGGACTTTCCTGCAACCCCGGCAGGCAGCAGTCCTATCGGACCCCTTCAGTTGTTGGCATCTCTTTGAGGCGCGCGAGGAACACAACGCGCTGTCGACCCGGGCCTGGTCCTTATCGGGCGGCGAGCTACCCATTGCTCACCGTCGGCAAGCCCGCGCCTACAGTGGTCGGGAATCGGCCTGCGATTCCCGACGCCCAGGGCGCCTCCGGCCCGGAATACATACTAGAAGCCTCTCATACGCCATGATGCCATAACTCTCATGCGCCATGCTGCCATACATATTGGAAGTGAAATCTCCGGTAGGGTTTCCGGCATTACGTTTGCGCTAAAGTTAACCATCGCGGACCTTCAGCGGGATTAGGTTTGTTTTCAGGGGGTCTTGTCGCTATAATGTAGTTTCTAACTTTTTAATTTTTTTGTGTATATTTGTTACAATGAACAAAACATTTAAAAAATGCTTGGATTTAAAACCAACGCATATACTAATAAATCTTGTTAAAATATTAGTACATCAGATTTTATTTTCACAGTTTATATGCTGTATTCGCTGAGAAAAAGCTATATTTAAAATGAGCCTATAGGAATAGCCATATGCAATTAGGGGAACCCTCCAGGAGGGCTCCCGGTACTGAACCTGTTAAAAGACACACGACTGGTAGGCGTCCTGATGTTCAGAGGGAGCGCATTCCAAAGAAAGACCGCCTGGACGTTAACATTGAGTTTTAAGACTTTTTGTTGTAAAAATACAATAGAATTGTTACATGATAAGTATTGCGTAATGAGCGGTCCATTCAATTCCTGAATCTTTTATGGACAACCTTTAGGATGGAAATAATTAAATTCTTATAAGGTAGGTCTAGGTACCTACTAAATTGAATTTACCTTGCTATTAATATGGGTAATGAATGATAATAAGGGAAAGGATTTTACAGGTTAACAATCATTATTGAATGAAAACCCACATATCGCCGGTAACGCGATAGAATCCCTCTTTTATTAGAGGGTGGGAACTATTACCTACCTACCATTACTACAGGCAGACTTACCAATTCCGAGAGTTTCATCATTCCAGAGAACTTATAAACTTTACACGAATACAGGCTTAAATCCAGGAATTTAAACTGGAAAGCCGCAGCAGCTAGGCACTTTAAATGCTTAAAGATACAACAAAGGCCTGACAGCACGGAAAGTGGCGCCATCTATTTTTTTTGTTATGAAGTTACTGGAATCAACAAAAAGATCGGATAAGAGTGACACTGGCTGGTGACAGTCACTCTAGCAGAACGTCATCGTCGCGTCGATGGTTACGTGGCGGCTGTCTTGTGATGAAAGAGATCATGTTCTATTACTATACTCTATGGATCATGTCATGGGAGCGTAGTATCTCTATGTAGTCTGTGCATGGGAGCCCATTAGATAATTTAAATAGTACATGTGGGAGCCGCTGTCGTATCATGTCCACGACGAACTCCTATATTCCGGCACAATCCTGATGATATTGAACCTGCTGAACCACTAATACGATTACCACTTCTGGGAAAAGGCTATCCAGAGCCTATATTCTAGAATCCTAACTAATATTATAAATGAGAAAGTGAGTTTGTTTGTTTATTACGCTTTCACGCTAAAACGGCTGAACAGATTTGGATGAAATTTGGCCCACGGGGAGACCATGACCTGGATTAGGACATAGGGTACTTTTATCTCGATATTCCCACTATTCTCGAAACCGCGGGGTGCAGCTAGTTTATCATAATAAGCAAAATCAGTCAAATGATGTGCACTGCTGGACCAGCCACAGTAATGGCCACAACGACCATTCATTCATATTTTGTTCAATTGACAAAGACATAATGCATCCACTTTAAGACACAATGAATCCACAAAAACGAAATAATAATCTCTTTGATTTCAATAATACTATTCCATTTGAGAAACAAAAAGATATTTGGCAAGGATTCAGAAAAATGTTATTTGCCGCTCTCGTCCCCTGTGTAATTTGAAATAAGCAAGACTTGCTGAAAGCGAGCTTCAGGTAAAAAAATCACTTTATATAAAAGGATCTGCACGAACCTTCTTTGCTAACCCAGATATGATTATTGGATCATGATTATATGATAATCTGAATACTTTTTGTCTTTTTGCGCAGACTGCGAATATGTGAGGCTCGGCGAGTGTTTTTCGGTACAAGCAGATTACATAACCGGTACTTAAATGATAATTTAATTAGAAATTATTCCACTATCCGTACAGAATTCGTATATAAGAGTACTAATTCTACCTATATAGGTACGCACTTGAAACACTTTTCTTTTTATTTCCCCTCTTGTTTATTATACTTGTACATAAAATTAGTATAATTATTTTAAGTCTGTAAGTTTTTAAATTATGTAAATATTATAATGTAAAAAACTGAAAAGATATTCAAGGCGTTCAAAATCACAGTAATCATATCTTTGCATAATCGACAACCTATATTTTTCTATCAAATAACATCGATTTCTATTATAGCTTTGATGTTCGACGAATAAAGAAATTATACCAATATATGTATTTCTATAATTCCCGAAATTATTCTTACAAAAATATTCTAAGAGATTGGAATTGTCCACTTAAAGGCTGAAGACAATGAAAATATTATTAGAAACGTCAGAAGGATATAAGTTATTCTCATAAAGAAAATCTATCACGACGCCACGCGCATAGGCACTCTCCAAATTGCTTGTTCTCATAACACATATTTCTTTACCTAACACATTCTTGTACAACATACATAACTAAAGCAAAGCCATAAAAGGTTAGGCCAACAAGGACCTTAACGTAATACTGATTTTAGGGGTCATCGAACGTGTAGACAGTTTAAAAGTTTTTTTCCTTTTTGTATAATATTCACAGACGTGAACATCAAAACACGACAAAACAAAAAAAAACAACTGATTTTCTTAACTCATACTTCAAGTCACAACACTAACAAAGGTTGTTAACCCCAAAAAACAACATCAAATATATTTTTGGTTTATTTTTTTTTTAGTTTGGGTGGTTTTATTTGACCCTTTATGTTTTAATTAGTAGATAATGGTGTCGATTCTCTTGTACACCGAACTAAACTAACTAAACTACCGCTAAAATTCCTTACTTTTGGGTATGAGAATCTTAATGCTATTCTGCAATAAATGGTCTCTAAATTTTAAAAAATATTTTGACACAACTTAATCGAATTTGACAATCGCGACTCCACGTGTTACATACTTGTTTGCCCTACCCCGTAAATATTTTTAGAGCCGGAGGCGCGCACGGGGGGCAGCCTCGACGTGTTTTATATGGAATTTTTCACGTTTTGTATGGCAAATATGAAAAATTATTACCTACGTGTGGATTATTAGGAGTATAAGGGTTTCGAGTGTGTCAAAGTGGGACGAAATTTTCATTATTTTTGAGATAGGACACACCATTTTCGAGATATAAGCAAAAGAAAAGAAAAAAATATATATACAGTACTGTTTTTGCACCTGAAGTCGAGGTGTTTGTGTGAATTTTAGTTCATGACAACTAATCGTATTCCACATATTAGTATACACCATTTTTATTCGCGATTAAAAATAGTCAGTTTTAGTTAGACATTTAAAATTTTAGGCGAAGACGTCAAATTCAGAATAGAAAAATTGTCATTCTCACTAAATTAAAATCTCAGTGCCATCTTAGTGCTGTCAAACTAAAATATAGTTAAGTTGTGTCACTTTAGTCTATTTTAGAATGGGAAATCATCGTTTGACAGGAATAAACTACATTTTGGTGATTTTTAGTCTGGTTTAGAGGCATTTGTGACAAGAGAATCGGCACCAATGTCCAACGCACGTTACTAGAACTCTTTGAAAATGATGTAGGTATATAATACATGACGGTCAGAATAAAAAAACAAAATATTGTCTTGATTACGTAATGAGGCTCATTAACAGCCAGTCGAACCCCTATTACAGTAATAGCGACGAGTACACAACTTAGTTCACTAAGTATTCAGATTATCTTCCCAATGAGTTTATCATACATAAGTACCCGAAGTCAAACTCATGATTCGTCGGAATCGACTCTTATTATGCAAACGAGATCTAATCCAGCTTTGTAAAAGGCGTCGAAGTCAAATGGCATTGTATAAATGTCCATCTACGACTTCTACGAGATATTTTAGACTTCGGCTCGATGAGAGTGGGTAGAAAAAAGATTAGATTTTCTCTCATTTGGACGCGAACGTGACCCGCTTGGGTAAGTGATGAAGATATTGTTACAGTGGAAGAGGTTCTGAGGTGTAATGTTCGTTATCCCGGCACGTGTTTCGAGCAATTTGCTCTATTGTATCTTTATGAAATTACTATGCAATAAGGAACCCTTTTAATCATGGTACTGATTGCGCCGTTTTCAAGCATCTTTAAGCAGTTTGGGACTGAACTGAAAACCTGTACATAACAAAATATACGTGTATTTAACATCTGAACATAGTCTAGGTTTTACTGGTAAGTAGCGTTGTGAAAATTAATCTGACACCATATAAGACGTTAAATTAAAATCGATCTCTAATCAACCTCTAATCGACATATAAAATTACTTACATATAATACCTATACATACCTACAATAAATTGAAACCATAACATTAACAATCATTCTTAAATAATAAAAATCATCTTGAACGTATTTATCATAACAAAGTCGTACTAGTGGAAACAAGAGACTGTAAAATTCATTAAAATTATCATAATAAACTGATTGTCACCCTCTTACTAAAATGCTTGTACAGATCCGGAAAACTGAAAGATGTAAAATTAATAAACCGCGTGTTGATGTAGTTTAAACAAATACTATATGCAAAAAAACTCATAGGCAAAAAAGGCATAGGGATAGAGTACAGCTAGCGGCAACCTATACACCCCTAGTGGATAAAAAGCCGGGCCGAGGCAGCGCCACTATTATGCCCTAGCGACATAATAGTGGCGCTGCCTCGGCCCGGCTAAAGTGCCGTAAGCATTGCATTGTCATTGTCACTGTCACTTATTTTGTTTGATTGTTGAGCTTAGTTTGCTATAAAACACCACAATCCCAAAATTGTACATCCTCTACTGCCAAAACGGACCCTAGCGTTGTGTTGTCACAGTTCTAACCTAACCTTACCTACCATTCAGCAATTTTCATTTGCTACTGAATTTTTCGTAAATTCAGTCATTGTAGTGACTTTTTATATAATTATCTAAAACAAATACGATCAATCAGTACAAAGAGCGGCGAACTAACCACAGGTGACAGTGACAATGACAATGCAATGCTTACGGCACTTTAGCCGGACCGAGGCAGCGCCACTATTAAACTGCAAATAGCGGCACTTTATCCGATATCGGGATTGATCCGGCTGGATTCGGCCGGATCCGACCGGATTGATCAAAGCAGTATAATTTACCCTTTTCGTTCCAAGATGGACTTTTAATGAGATAATCGAGTAAGTGTAATAAATAGGTTGTTCACGAAAAAAAATAACATTTATGAAATCAACTTTTATTTTCATGTTGGAACTTAAAATTATACTTAGCTTTATAAAATCTAATATAATTTAACCTTGCGTCATTACTATTTACTGACATCACAATAATTTGAGAATGCTAACAATGATTACATAATGAGTTTGTATTATAAAATATAACTCTTTGGTTTAATCAACTTACGATAAATAAGTAATTATATTAAGTACATACTTACATGTACAGTATCAAAAAATCACTTTTGATTTTGAAAAAAGGGTCGTAGAAAAGAAATTGTGTCATCTGGCTATCGACTTCTAATAGAGCTAAAACTAAAACTTGCGGCCGAAAAGGCCAGTTCAGCTCCTACAGTTTCAGTTCAGCTCCTACACTTGCTTTGTAGTCAGAAAATAATCATGCAGCGACAAACAAAACAAAACACATTTGTGATCTGTGCCCGAGCGGGGAGTGGAATAATACTGAGCATGTGGCCCAACTCGGCGGCGGCGGCGCGGCGTGTTGGGACAGGGGCCCCGCGGGGCTCAGCGACGAACGACTCGCACGCACTCGCACCACACATTTAAAGTAACAACTCGTGCAACATCGCGATTATTTTGCCAAAAATTGATATCACCACCGGTACAAATATACCGGATCTGGTAAACGTTCAGTGAAGCCGGATCCGTCGGTTTAACGGGTCCGGGTTTCCGGATTGCAATCCCTACACTAGGCCCGCGTGGTGGATTACGGCCCACTCCCTCTGATCGAGAGGAGGTCTGCGTCCCAGGAGTGGGAACATTACAGGCTGATTATGCTATAATATTTTGTTAGTAAGATTTATGGCTAAATATAGCTACGGCTATTAATTCAAATGTAATCATGCAATTATTAAAATGCACGAGCTTAAAGCATCACAAAAACAATTTTAAGAAAGTATACTGTAATACTAATATTAATGATATTGAATTGAAAGTAATTAACCATAATTATTATTAGGAAGAAAAAAAACAGTGGGGGCCCAGTGCTAACGGCCCCGATTTACGACTCGTGGGTGTAAATTATTTCATACCACTGCTCTCAAAACGGTGAAGGAAAACATCGTAAGAAATGTCCTAGAATCAAAAATTCGAAGACATGTGAAATCTACCAACCCGCGCTGGACCCACTCCCTTTCGAAGAGAGGACATTATAGACTGATTATGCTTATGCTATTAATATTCATAATATTAGCACGTTATAGTATGTAGCAAAAATGTCTGAAACTTTATTTTTTATATTAATTTACATGCATTTTAATCAGTGTACCCACACATGTTTGAGCAAAGAAATATGTCTATTAATATAATATAATATCTTTATCCAGCACGCGTAGCATGACAACCATAGAAACGGGTTTTCTACGGGTTTTGTCGACATAAGAATAGAAAAAATGACAGATAAACAATCACAATCTGTCATTTTGTCTATTCTTCCGTCGACAAAACTCGTTTCTATTGTGATCATGCTAAGCGTGCTGGAAATGAACATAAACGTTAACGTTCAACAGTAACTGTAACCACCAATCTTAATGAAACATTGGTTTGTTTACGAATGTTCATAAAGGGTCGCAGAGGGAGGTCCTCTTAAATAATATTCAAACACCGCAACATAGCCGTTGATAAGTTATAGTAGCTTAGCCGAGGATTTGCATAAATTCAGGTGGCATCTGCAAGTACAATTTGGGTATGATCTCACGGCTCGAGAAACTTTGGATCCTACCTTCCTCTCTCGAATTGATACCAACCATATACCAACATCGAACGTTACTGGTTGTGATAGGAACAAACAATTATTTTCGTCGTAACATTGTAATAATGAATAATGTTAATTCTGGAATGGACAAAGTTTGGATGTATATAAATCATTAATCTTTATTTTTTAAGAACCAATTTTGCGTTCTTGAAAGTAATTAATCATCAGCTCCATTTATGGCACTATATTATTGTATTGTCTTAAGAACAACAGCGTGTGTACGCAAATTCAATCGGGTATATGGGGAAGTAGGAGAAAAATCAGCCACAAAATTTAATTTGGTAGTATATGGCTGAAAAACTAAATTTGTCAAAAGTCAGAGAACTTACATCTGAAGAATAAATAATGCGGCTTGACTTTTAAGCAAAAAGCTGTCCAACTGCCATTTTTATTCCTTAGATGAAAATTATCTCCCGACTAGAAGACCCGGTGAAATTAGTACCACGTGGGACAACATTTATTTTTTTCGATTTATAGTTTGGTTTTTTCCTAATTACCTCTTTTTAAACCACCCCGTTACTCATACCGGGATGGTTTAAAAAGAGGAAATTGGGTCTCAAACCCAGAGGAGAGCAAAAAAAAAAACGACGTGTTGCACTCCGGGAGTGCCGGCAGAAGTGAAAACTTGAATATTAACGTTGAGGTCTACTCTCCCTCAGTCTTACGAATTTTCGATCAGGTCACGTGTCCTGACGCGAGTTTAACATTTTTTACCCATCACTAAAAAAGTGCACAACGCCGCTAAAGAAGTTTTCACTTCAAAAACGAGCGAGCCTTACGCATAATTTATGACATCTGATGTCTCACCTTGGTAATAAGCAACATTCAAGGGCCTCGTCAAGGTCGTTTCTGATGGCCAACTCTAGCACCGCAAGCGCTCATTACTCAAATCAAATAGCGCGCGCTTCCCCGGCTTCCTGTTACACACTTCCGTCGCTTTTCATGAAATCACACAGATTTGATTATTTTGATTTTTTGAGATTTATATTTTGATAGCAGAAAAGCGAGAGGAAAGATGTTACACATAAAAAAATATAACGCACTGTAAATGATTTTTAAATATATAGTAAAGTAGCCATATTCGTTTCTGGGTCCTAAAATTTCCAATCACGAAGATCGGTCGAGACGAAAAAACAGGATAAAATAAAAATAACTTCACCATCGACCTTATAAAAAGTCTTTCCAATACAGAATTTTAATAAGCACGAAGTCTTTACCTTGCCTGACTTTTGATAAGATAACTTTCTTCTCGGAAAACCTGAAAGCTGAAGCCATTAAAGTATTATTAAATTTAAAAACGAGACAAGTGCAAGTCGTACTTACTTGCGGAATTAGTTCCGTTCCGTATTTAAATTTGCTGGAACATCTGTTATGTAGGTGAATAACAACCGCAAAATAAAACAAAGTGCCACAGATTTTTTTTATTAATACTATAATTAATATTTTTCATATTCTAATTTGTCATAGTTAAAAATATTAAGCCATCACACTATTTCAGTGATAAACAAAGGCCAACTTCGATTAGTTTTAAAGAATGTCCCGTGTGACAGACGGATGAATATCAAAGTAATTCCATAAATGTTTCGTGTTTTATCAATAGAAAATAGAAATGTACAGACAGTAATATAAACCCAAGAAAAGTATTAAAAGATAAATTCAAAGAATAGATTTTTATTCACATAGTTTTTTACGTCACTTCCGTCATTTTTTAAGGTGACGCATTGCGTTTCGTTCCACCAATTAATTGTAAAGTAAGTATAATGCGTTATAAAATGTTAAAAAAATAGGAATTGTTTCTCGACTCTATTATGTATATTTAAATAATGATTATGTTTTGAATTACGTGCATATTCCCTATTTTGGCACGGAACCCTACAAAGGATTTAAGTACCAGTACTGCTATTTTCTACTTTATATTTAGATGTAAACTGAAGTAATGGTAAATAAAATTCACACAGTTTCCCGTACTAAACTATTCATGGTACGTATTACTATTACTGGGTATAATCTGATTCTCAGCAGGAGTAAGGATAAGCCTACTGAGCGTGCTTTAAATTAAGCTTAAGGCCGAAGTTGGGGGCACACCTGTGTACACTGGCCTAATCTCTCACTTATTGTAGCCTGCCAGCCCCCTGCTAATTATAAATGCCTCCTTCAGACTACCGGCGGTCATTATTCTTTTTCATAAACCGGGGTTCGTAGAAAAACATTGCTTACCTGCAAATGGATAATTATTTTAAATATTGTTTTTATTGTCCCCGAAACGGATTGTTTACGGGTTTTGAATTTTTGTGGAAGGTAGGTAATATTAATGTAAGCAGTCTTCAGTAGTAGGTTTTCGTAATGTTGTATAAGGTATTTGATGAATTATAGGGTCATTAAGAGGGAACACAGGGCCTGCGAATCACCATATAAATGTATTCCCATTTTTTCTTCCTGAATAATGCCTCTAGAGCATTATTTTTTTTTCCCAATAATCAGGGTCTGCTGTAGTAAGTTGCTGAAAAAAACGAAAAATAACAGGGACGTGTCTACACACGTCCCTGTTATTTTTCGTTTTTTTCAGCAACTTATTGGTAAAGGAAATAAGACCCTCCAAAAATTACAAAAAATGCCTCATTTTTACCGCCGTGATTAGAGGACTACTTAGACAAATTCGAAAAGTTTTTGACATAAAAGAAAATGATAGGAATATAGACATGCTCTTTCTTAAAAAAAATATGTAAAAAATCATTGAATCGGCTCTGTTTTCGAGGAGAAAAAAGAAGAATACTTAACGTCGATCTCGTCAATTTTTTTTTTTGTGAAATAGAGGTCTGACCTGCAGCTGTCCCTATCGCACTCTACGGAGGCAGACTTGAGGTAAGATGATGGAAATAGTTTCTTCAAATACTTATTTATCAAATTCCTCGCAGCCCCTGTTCCCTATTTAACCGTTTAGGTGTTAGGTTAGTTTCTGTTTACGATTACGTATAAAATTCGTGATGGCAGCAGTGATGGCCCAGTGGTAACAGCCGCGACTTACGAGTTGTATGTCGTAGGTTCGAACCCAGGCAGGCGCTTTACTTTGTGTAAATTATTTCATCACCACTGCTCTCAAAACGGTGAAGGAAAACATCGTGAGGAAACCGGCATGTCCTAGAATCAAAAATTCGAAGACATGTGCCATCCACCAACCCGCACTGGGCCCGCGTGGTGGATTACGGCCCACTCCCTCGCACCGAGAGGAGGGCTGTATCCCAGCAGTGGGGACATTATAGGCTGATTATGATAAAATTCGTAGTTTCCTACACATTTTAGTTTAGAAACACTTATTCAGAATTGTTTTATCAACATAAATGGTTTTGAAATACCAACCGTCCACAGTTTGATATAAAAACAGGTCAAGTACGTATCGAACAAGGTTAAGGGTCCCGTATACCCATTTTAAAGCAACGCTGTTGTTGTTTATTTGGTAAAATCGTTTATCGTAAAACGGAATTGCTTGGCTATTGGCTTATATATTTGTTTCTCTGGTTATACAGAAAATAGACGTTTTTTAAGTTAAATCATTTTTTAGGCTCGTTGAGCGATTTTTGGTGAGGGAAAAACTTATAAATTCGTGTAGTGCTGGGCTATAGAATAAAGATGGCGCTAATACCAGTCTTAAGTTTTTTTAAAGAAAAGGTAAATCTGAAACCGATTGTTCATTTTGTTCATTTTACTGATTTAAAAGTATTATTGACTTATGCTCGTGGCTATCGATAACAGCCGCACGGGTCGATCGAAGGTTAAGCTACGCTTGCCGCGGTCAGTTCGTGGATGGGTGACCATCCAAAACCTATCGAGACACCTCTGTCATTCGTAGATCTTTGACAGTCGTTACAGGTAGTCAGAAGTCCAGATTTCTGACAACAAGTCCTACCAAGAGGTATCGTGTTGCGCATTGTTGTGGAGGCAGTAGCGTAGCTAGTCAACCAAAGGCTGGTGCAAAAAAATACTGGGACCCTTTAAACTGTTTAGGTTTTATCAAGTCAAAACAAAAAAAAAAAAATGTAGGATAGATTAATTTCATCTCAACATTGGCAGGCAACTTAAAAAAAAAACTGTCGGCTAAGCCACTATTAAATACTTAAGTATTCTATGTCATTTAGATATACATAGTTAATAAATACAGCCATGATTAAAAATAATATAGAAACTAGGCGCCATTTGGTTATTACAGAAAATAAAGAAGCGAATAATAATACCTTTTGATAAGTAAACGCAATTTTCAACATACGTCACTTTGCTCTCATATATTTAACAGGCTCAGCTTTTAAACTCTTACTCTTACTATTACAGGGTCTAGGCCTATAAATGATGAAATAAACAATTGATAGGCAATCTTTGGTCCATGAAAATTTCAGTAATTCCACATAGTTACTGCTCTAAAGAGATTGACCAGTCATTCTGACATCAGAATGGTTGGTTAATCTTAAATGTTTTAATTCTTTTAACTTCTGAAATAAGCAATTCTCTCATCATGGTAAGCAAATATAAGTAGTTTTTAGGCACCATTTCAAAGCTAAATACGACTGGTGCCCGGCGATTCTGTCGTTCAGCAGGGCTAACATGACAAGCGCGAGAACGCTCTTTTTCTCATTTTGTCGAAATTTGTCTACAATTCTGACGTCATTCTAATCCCTAACATGACCGTAAACGACGAGTAAACTCGAAAAAGGCATTTTGACACTTCTATATCTCGCCACGAGAGACCGATGTTGCAAGTTATTAAAAACAAATGATTTTTATGATAGCAACATCGGCTTGAGATTTCGTTTCATTCATTCAATGGTGCCGATTTCCTTGTCACAAATACCTCTAAACTAGACTAAAAATTACCAAAATTTGGATTATTCCTGTCAACCGACGATTTCCCATTCTGAAATAGACTAAAGTGACACAACTTAACTATGTTTTAGTTTGACGGCACTAAGATGGCATTGAGTTATTAATTTAGTGAAAATGGCAATTGTGCTATTCTGAATTTTACGTTTTTCATCTAAAATTCTGATTGTCTAAGTATTTAATCGCGATTAAAAAGGTGTGGAAATGAATTTTCATGAACTAAAATTCACACCAACACCTCGACTTTTATTTCTTTCCTTATTCTCGAAAATGGTGTGTCCTATCGCAATTTCAACCCCCTTATGAAGCCCATAAACCCCTAATACCCAACATGTAGGTAATATTTTTTCATATTTTCCATACAAAAAACGAAAAAATCGATATAAAACACGTCGTTCCAATATGAATAGTAGTTTAAAACTAAGTATTTTCATTATTAATATATTGTAAAATAAAATTATGACTAAATAATTACAGTTATGAAACTGCCATGTTATTTTGGAGATATTTTTTGTAACATAATTTTGTCTACTCTTCTCGTCGATCTCGTCGTCAAAATCGAGGACGAGTAAATACGACTTAATGACAGAAGAATCGGAGATTATCTCGTGTTGAATTGTCAAAAATCGAGATAACTAAGGTGCCATGTTAGGGTTTGTCGAAAAAACATAAAGTTTGACAGAAAGAGTCGACTATTTTGTATGGAAGCGCTGTCAGAAAACGAGAAAAGTGACAAAATAGACAAAAATTACTCACGTGAGAGCGAGTAATTGTCGCGTGCGTCATGCTAGGGCTGCAGGAGTCTTTCAAGTTGGCTGCACACACTGCACAAAAAAGAGAAAGAATACAGGGGAATTCCCCCAAGTTTCGAACAGAGGTCGAAACTTGTTGCGAATTCCCCTGTATATTTTCAAATGAGTTGCTATGATTAAAGTCGTGTTGCTAACTACTTTATTTACATTCCAAAGATGGGAGAATTTTTAGCTAAGTAGTTCAATACGCGGTTTACTGGTCAGGGTTTGAGGGCCCCCTGATCTTGGGGGCCTCGGGGCACTGCCCCGTCTAGCCCTTTGGTAGCTACGACACTGTGTGGACGTCAGATAGGCAGTCGCTCCATGTAAAATACTGGTATTGTAAGGGATTTGCAATGAAAACACCACTTTGATTAATACTATTGAGATATATTGAGTCGCGCACTAGAAAACTAAACTGTTTACATTTTGGGATTGCTTAAGTACTATTTCACTATGGTACAAGTAGCGGGTGGTCCTGAGACTAAAATAAATGTTTTACAGTTTTCATCCAATGATAGGTAAGTAAGACTTTCATATTTCGGTCAAGTATGAGCTTGATTCTCGACAGGTTGTAACCTGCTCTCTGAATGATACCATTTTTGCCTAGATTCTTTCGACAAGTTGAGACTTGTTCGTGAATTATGCCATCTGCTTGGTTTATTTTACGACAAGTTGCGACTTGTTCGTAAATGATGCTATTTGCGTAGTTTCTTTCGACAAGTTACTGTTTGTTCGTGGGTGATACCATGTCATGTGTAGGTATGTGTGTGATTACCTTTGGGATGTGTTAGGGTGCTAACTACGTTCTTTATTAATAGGTTTATGATAACTTATAACTAACGATTTTGATAAAAGGCATAGGTATCAATCAGACTTACAAACTATGGGAGATTAAAACCAACCCTATGCTTATGCAACAATCATTCTTATTTACGTACTATAAAAAAATGGTTTTTATTTGTTTAATCAAACTTAATTTCTAATCAATTCTTATTGTCGTCGCCAACAGTCTCCCCCTCAGTGCGTTGCACTCCATCTCGTTGGGGCGACGTTGCAGGTACTATCAGGACTAGGCGTGATGCTGGCCGCCGTAGGGTACCCGCTGCTGTTCGTACGTCGACGATCCTGGTTCTTCCGTCTGGTCCGGGATGAATGGCGACTATTTCGCCGCGTGGCCACGAGTATCGTGGCAGGGTGTGGTCGACAATCAGGACTATGTCGCCCAATGTCGGGTCCCGATAGTGAGGACCTTGGTTGTAGCGAGGCGAGAGAGTTGGGAGGTACTCTCGCAACCACCTTGACCAAAAATGATCGGCCAGGCGTTGGGATGTCTTCCAGTTGGGAGAACCGATGAGCTCTGTGTCGTCGAAGGAGCCAAAGAGGGTGGCTCCGCATGACCGCCCGATGAGAAAATGATTCGGGGTCAAAGCTTCTTCTTCTTCTGGATCGGTGCTGACGGAGAAGAGGGGCCTCGAGTTTACGATATGCTCGGCTTCTAGAAGCAATGTATGGAGAATTTCTTCTCTAGGTTGCCGCTCGCGTAGTGTAGCTGAGAGAGCGACTTTTACAGATCGCACCATTCTTTCCCAGGCTCCACCCATGTGGGGGGCTCCAGGAGGGATGAACTTCCAAACGATGCCCATCTTGTTCATTTCTTCTCCTAGGCTCGCGATGGCTTCAGTGATCTCTCTGTTGGCACCGATGAAGTTGGTTCCATTGTCGCTCAGGATGATCTTCGGAGTTCCTCTTCTGGCGATCATTCTTCGCAGTGCGAGGATCATGGAATCGGTTGATAGGGAGTTAGCCAGCTCAAGATGGATGGCTCTCGTGGTGAGGCATGTAAATAACGCTCCCCATCGTTTCTCCGTGCGTCTTCCAATGGTGACAAGCATGGGCCCGAAGTAGTCTACTCCTAGGCAGGTAAAAGGAGGGCTGGTCTTCGTTAGACGTTCAGGTGGCAGATCTCCTTGAGGTGTGATTTGTGGCGTCTTTTTCCGAATTCCACACCATCCGCAGTCCCGTGCTACTTTCTTTACCATGTTCCGAAGCGATGGTATCCAGTATTTCTGCCGGACCTCGTTCATCACGGTGTTGTGGTTCCCGTGATTGAAGGCTTCATGGATGTACTTCACTAGAAGCTGGGTTATTCGGTGATGTTTATCCAGCAGGATCGGATTCTTGTATGAAGCTATCAGGTACTTGGCTGCTCCGATGCGGGTGGATAATCTAATGAGCCCGTCTTCTAATTTGATTGTGAAGTTCTTCAGATTGGAGGTCGGATTGAGGTCTTCTTTCTTTCGTAAGGTAGCAAGTTCGTCCGAGAAGCTGTCTTCTTGCACTCTTCTTATTAGCAGCTGTTCCGCCTTTTCTACGTAGAGTGCAGACTTTGGTAAGAAGGCCACTTCTTCTCTGCTTGGTCTCTTTTCCGATGGTTGTGTCTTCCGTTTATGTGTCTTCTTCCAAGCTGGGTCTTGTGTTTTTCTGGTGATAAGCTTCGTGATGTTCACCTTTTTCTTAATTTTTCGCTTGAAGACATCTATGGCTTGCAAATATCTCGCTGTCGCGTGAAGTAGGCGCGTCCAACTGGAGAACCTTGTTGGGTCGGGCACGATGACAGGGATAACTTTTCTAACGCTTAGAGTGACGGCGTTAGGTTTTTCTTCACCTGTGTTGGTAATGGAGACTTTCTTCTCCTCTGTAGGCCAGTTTCTGGGATCTTCATGCAAGAAGGCTGGACCCTTGAACCATCGGTGTGTTATGTCGAAATTCGATGGAGTCTCTCTGGTAGCGTCGTCGGCTACGTTGTGTTTCGTTGGAACCCAGTGCCATTCCTTATGTTTTGTCAGCTCTTCTATTTCGGCGAGACGATGTGCGACAAAAGGCTTGAATCTCCTAGGATCCGATTTGATCCATGTCAATGCTGTTCTGGAGTCGGTCCAGAAGTATCTTCGGGTTGCAGTCAGGTCCATTTCTTGACTCGCGCTATTGGCTAAGCGACTTCCCAGTAGACACGCTTGTAGTTCAAGTCGAGGTATTGAAGTTGGCTTGAGAGGCGACACTCTTGCTTTCGCTGCCAATAACTTTACTTCTACTCGATCGTCTGGATGTTGGGAGCGCCAGTACACCGCGCAGGCGTACGCCTTCTCGCTTGCATCGCAGAATGTGTGCAGCTCCCCCTCAGTCGCGTCATATGTGAGGCAGCGAGGGATTCGAAGATCTTCAAGTTTTCTTAGATCTTCTAGCCATTTTTTCCATTCTTCTTCTCTGGGTGGAGGCAATCTTTCGTCCCATTCTAGGCCGGACCTCCACAAGTTCTGAAGCATTACTTTTCCCTGTATGGTTATGGGTGATGCCAATCCTAAGGGGTCGAAGACCGACATCACTGCACTTGTCGCTTCTCTCTTTGTTGGTGCGCGTCTTCCTTCTTTGGCTTCGTCGGGAGTGTTGCGCAGACTCAGAGTGAAATGAAGGCTGTCTTCATGGACGTTCCAATTGAGTCCCAGGGTTTTCTCGACTTGATCCTTTGGTTCTCCTAGTACGATGGAGTTTGTCTTGCATCCTGTGTCGGTGAACTCTTCGATCGTTGATGGGTCGTTGCTCGCCCAGCCTCTCAGGAAGAAACCTCCTTTCTTGTGGATCTCGTTCACATCTCTTGACACTTTGGTAGCTGTTGTCACATCGGAGAAACTTGCAATATAGTCATCCATGTAATGATTTCGGTTTATTGCTCTGACGGCTTCTGGACACTGATCGACGAAGTCTTCTGCATTTCTGTTCTTTACGTATATGGCGGTACATGGCGAACAGGCGGCTCCGAATATTAAGGAAGTCATTCTGTATTCCTTGTTCTTCCAGAGAAATCGGAGGCTATCCCTGTCTTCTTCGTTGATTTTAATCCTCAGGAACATTTCTTTGATGTCTGCGACGACGGCTATTGCTTCTTGGCGGAAGCGGAGCAGAACACCGAACAGTGATTGTAGCAAATCGGGTCCAGCTATCAATGCGTCGTTCAGCGATTTTCCATTTGATTTAGCTGCGGCGTCGAAGACTAGTCTCATTTTCTTCTTCTGGGGGTGGACAACAGCGAAGTGGGGCAGGTACCATGTTCTTGAGGAAGTGGGTTCGTCTGTTACTTCCTCTGCATAATCGCTGTTGATCAGGTTTTCGATTTGTTCTACATATTTTTGTTCAAATTCTTCGTCCTTCGAGAACTTCTTCTCCATTCCCCTTAGTCGTCGTGCTGCAGCTGCTTTGCTTTCAGGTAGACTTTCATCATCCGTCTTCCAGATCAAGCCTGTGCTGAATCTTCCGTCAGGTAATCTTTTCGACGTGGAATGCAGGACGTCGAGAGCCCGCTGGTCGATGTCGCTGGATGGTCTCTTTGCGGCAACTCCTAGGGCTTCGATGTCGAAGTGGTCTCTGATCATCTTCTCGAGGTAATCATCTTTTCCTTTAGGCTGCGTCACAAGATGATTCACTATTCGTACCGGAGTATTGTTGCTTGATTTGGTTCCGTGTAAGACCCATCCCAATTGGGTTCTAGAGGCTACTGGTTTGCTTCGGTCGCCAGTTTTCACTTCTTGAGACACGATGAGATGCCAATTGTCCTGCCCGATGAGTACAGTAGGACGAGCATTAGGGTATTTCAGTTGCTCAGCTATCTCTTCTAGGTGTTGGCAATCTTCCAGATCCTTGTTGCTGACTTCTTGGGGGGATAGGTTCAGGGTCTTCACGGTATATCCTGACATCTTTTCTAAGTTTCGCTCGAACTTTCCTCTGATCTTAATGTCGATCTTCTTTGACTTCTGATCCATTCGATGACCTCCTACGCCCTCAATTCTTAGGTCTTCCTCGGGACCTTGGGCTCCAATCATGTTCACGATGTCATCTTCTATTAGGGTCACTGTTGATCCTTCGTCCATGAGGGCGTAGACTTCGGCTTTGCCATCTGGTCCCCATAATTCTACTGGCACGATTTTCAAGTAAGCTCTCGATATTGTCCGTGTTGCGTTCACTGTCGAGGCTACAGCTGGGGTTTCTTGCATGGTTGACTTCGTTCTTTCTTCTTGGTGCAACATCACATGATGACCTCTCTTGCATTTTCCACATGGCTTTGCTTTGCAACTGAATCTTCTGTGTCGTCCTAGTAAACATTTGAAACATATGAAGGCTCGCTTGGCTTGTTCCCATCTTTCATCTATGGAAGAGTCAATGAACTTCTTGCACTTCAACAGTGCATGTTCCCCTGCACATTCAGGACAAACAGTCTTCTCTGGCATCTTTGTGTTGTCCTTGCATGAACAAACTGTTGCTGTTTGTAATTCGGCTTGCTCTTCATCTGAATCCTCTTCGCTCGATGAAAGTTCATCTTCATCGTGCTGTGTGATTCTAGTGGCGTTCACGCCGCGGGAACCTGAAGATCGCATGCGGCTTCTCATTATTTCTTTCTTCACCTTGGTCCCCATGAACTCGTGCATCTCGAACTTATCCACCATCTGGTTGAAGAAGTTCATAAGGCTGATGAGGATTGGTTCATCATCTTCTTCTTTGGATGCTCTGTAGTCGTACCACCTGAATCGCACCAGGATACACATCTTCTCAATTATTCGATTCGATATATCACTTGAGTGTAGATAACTTTGTTTCTTCATTTGTTTCACAACGCTGACTGTATTGGCCACGGCTCCAGCGTATCGCACCAACTCTCTTGCATCTTCAGACATAGGAGGTAGCTTCTCTATGTTTTCTATCTCGCTTCTTATTAGGTAAGTGGGTCTGCCGTATCGACGTTCTAATGCGGTTATTACTTCTTCTGGATCCACTTGTGTATAGAGGAGGGACTTCACTGCTTCCTTGGCTTTTCCTTTGATTGCTCTTCTTAATCTTCCCATATTTTCGATACCACTGAAGAGAGTCTGTGAGTCTTTGTATGTTGCTTTAAAGGCCATCCAGTCTCTTGCATCGCCGTCAAACTGATGTAACTCGCTGACATACTTCGGCGCACGTTGCATAATTGCTGTTGCCTTGCTGTCTGTGGCGGACTTGACTGCTTCCAATATTGCTTCAGCCAGCTGATTGGTTGTAGATGGCATCGTTTCTGCAGTGTGCGTCGTTACCTTACTGGTCTCTACTTCGACGCGCTCTGCTTCCTTTGACTTTGATACCCAAGCTTCAGTGGCCTTTTCAGCAGCGTCTTTGGTTGCAGCATCCTCTTCATCGTCACTCAAGTCAGTATCATCTTCGTTGGCGCGTGTTAATTCCAACTTGGTACTTGCTAGCTTGGCTTTTATCTTAATCTCTTCTAATTGTAATTTCTCTAATTCCAATCTGGCTTCTAGTTCTTTCTTCTTATTGTTTGCCTTATTCGAAGTTGACTTTGCCTTCTTCTTTTTCTTTTCTACCAAGGTAGCATCCGCTTCCTCGACCACGGTTGTGTCTTCAGTACGCGCGCTGCTATCCGTCACCTCCTCGGAGGTGGTAGCGGACGTCTCCGTGGTTTCTTCTTCCGTGGTCGAGCGTGTGCTATCTCCTTTACGGCTTCGCGTCATCATTATTTATTCACTTTCACAGCACTTATAGTCAATATTGTTCAGTGACTTACCAGCGTTTATGTTACAATCCTTCAGCAGAGGGTGCGTCGAGGTGTAAGCGTACACACCCTTTGACACACACAGATAATACTTCACTTAACAACGCTCAATGTTCCTTATGTACTCACTATACACGTTAAACGTTCCTTGTGTACTCACTAAACAACGTTCAATGTTCCTTATGTACTCACTATACACGTTAAATGTTCCTTGTGTACTCACTAAACAACGTCCAATGTTCCTTATGTACTCACTATACACGTTAAACGTTCCTTGTGTACTCACTAAACAACGTTCAATGTTCCTTATGTACTCACTATACACGTTAAACGTTCCTTGTGTACTCACTAAACAACGTTCAATGTTCCTTATGTACTCACTATACACGTTAACGTAACACTGGAGCACGCAGGGCTTCGAGTGACACCGGGCTTCAAGAGGGCACGGCTTGGCTTGTAGTCGACCCTCTCAGCAATTCTTCACTCAGCAGGTCGTGTGCCCACCAACAGGTCTTCCGTAGAGGGCCTAGCTTCGAGAATAAGCGATCTTCCAAGTCGCCTATTCCCAGCAATATTCTTCAGGCACACGTAGGGCTTCAAGTGATACCGGGCTTCAAGAGGGCGCGGCTTGGCTTCTAGTCGACCCTCCCAGCAATATTCTTCACTCAGCAGGTCGTGTGCTCACCAACAGGCCTTCCGTAGAGGGCCTAGCTTCGAGAATAAGCGATCTTCCAAGTCGCCTATTCCCAGCAATATTCTTCAGGCACACGTAGGGCTTCAAGTGATACCGGGCTTCAAGAGGGCGCGGCTTGGCTTCTAGTCGACCCTCCCAGCAATATTCTTCACTCAGCAGGTCGTGTGCTCACCAACAGGCCTTCCGTAGAGGGCCTAGCTTCGAGAATAAGCGATCTTCCAAGTCGTCTATTCCCAGCAATATTCTTCAGGCACACGTAGGGCTTCAAGTGATGAGTAGTTAGTGTGCGGCTCGTAGAGATATTCTTCTCGTAACTTATGTAGTCTTCATGAAATACATAAGCTTCTCGTAAACACTGCTTGAAATATCGATGTATATTCACGTAGCTTATGTATTCTTCACGTATCTTCAGACTCAGGCTTCAGTTCTTCAAATCCGGCTGCAGAAGGACCAATTCTTGTAAGGGATTTGCAATGAAAACACCACTTTGATTAATACTATTGAGATATATTGAGTCGCGCACTAGAAAACTAAACTGTTTACATTTTGGGATTGCTTAAGTACTATTTCACTATGGTACAAGTAGCGGGTGGTCCTGAGACTAAAATAAATGTTTTACAGTTTTCATCCAATGATAGGTAAGTAAGACTTGGATATTTCGGTCAAGTATGAGCTTGATTCTCGACAGGTTGTAACCTGCTCTCTGAATGATACCATTTTTGCCTAGATTCTTTCGACAAGTTGAGACTTGTTCGTGAATTATGCCATCTGCTTGGTTTATTTTACGACAAGTTGCGACTTGTTCGTAAATGATGCTATTTGCGTAGTTTCTTTCGACAAGTTACTGTTTGTTCGTGGGTGATACCATGTCATGTGTAGGTATGTGTGTGATTACCTTTGGGATGTGTTAGGGTGCTAACTACGTTCTTTATTAATAGGTTTATGATAACTTATAACTAACGATTTTGATAAAAGGCATAGGTATCAATCAGACTTACAAACTATGGGAGATTAAAACCAACCCTATGCTTATGCAACAATCATTCTTATTTACGTACTATAAAAAAATGGTTTTTATTTGTTTAATCAAACTTAATTTCTAATCAATTCTTATTGTCGTCGCCAACAGGTATTTAGCTGCATCCGGTTAGACTGGAAGCCAACCCTAACATAGTTGGGAAGACCGCGAGATAACGCTGGATGCGAAGAGCACAGGACTGGTCGTTGTGGCTATCCTAAAGCCTCAGTACACGTTGGGCGAGCGCAAAATACACGCAAATTAAACGGCAAATCACGCAAAAAGGCCCAGTATAAATACGTTGGCCGAGCGACGGACTTGCCCAACGTGTACTAAGAGTTTAAGGTTTTGCTGCACCCGTGCTTCTTCGATGAAAAGTCTCAAGCTCCCAGTTCACGTTGGGCGAGCCCGTCGCTTGGCCAACGCAAATAAATATCTACATCGTATACAGCTACGTATCAGGTAATACCAACCGCAATGAAACGTTACCAAGAGATTTCTCGGATCCTTTACCTCTTCAGGGATACCATGAATGATTCCCAATACTTCACTAGACAATCTCATCTTACTGGTCATCAGCATCACTCATTACAACCGCACCCCTCCAGCGCAGTAACGGGCCACGGCACCGCCTCGAAAAAATCCACCCGCTTGTCGCTAACGCGCCGGACGGCAAGACGGTCACTCGCTGCTGGCACGCCATCGGAGAAGTGAAAGCTAGCTGTTCTCGCGCCGTTTTCTAGTTGGTAGCTCACCGTCCACGCACAAACGGCTAGTTGTCAGCTTATAGAATGAATGGGATCACGCGCGGGTGGCGAGGCGCCGAGCCGCGAGCTGTCCACTATTCCGTATAACCATCGTAAAATAGACTTTAATGCATTTGATTTAAAATCCTAACTTGAATGACAAGTTATTTGCCGTGTCGGAGCTCGGAGCGGTACTGTTATAATGAGCGATGACCTTTATTCTACAATCTAGAAAAAAAATCTTTATACTCGTATTTTCATAGAGTTTATTGAAGTTTATGTATTCCCAACTTTCTAATTAATTAAGACACCTGGCTTTGAATATGGCACATCGAATAAAAAAACACAAAAACAAAAAAAAAAAAAACGGAAAATTTCGGCTTTCGGAGAGGTTCGTCTTTGTCACTCTAACTTGTGCGACAGCCTCTTTCTAAAACTTGATTTACCTTTTAGGGCCCGGGCACTGTACCTAAGGGTACCTACCTGAGAGTAGTGGTGGCCCAGTGGTATCTACCGCGACTTACGTGTTGTGTAGTTGTGTTCGAACACTGACAGGCTTACTTTGCATGATTACTTTGTATAGGTACTTTAATTATTTCACTGCCACTGGTCTCAAACGATGCAGGAAAACATCGTGAGGAAACCGGCATGTCCTAGAATCAAAAATTCGAAGACAACCCGCACTGGGCCCGCGTGGTGGATTACGGCCCACTTCCTCTCACAGAGAGGAGGCCTTTGTCCCAGTAGTTGGAACATTATAGGCTGCAGCGAGAGTACCTAAAGACATAAGTATTCATTAAAATTGGCACCGGCTAGTCAAACACAAAACCGAAAATTCTGGACTGAATACGCCAAACTCACTCGCAAAGTTCGTTTGCGAGATGTAACTTTCGAACTAATTCAATTTCGCATTACGTAAGACTAAATAAGATACACCTATGTTACTTACCTCCATAACGGGTGTACAAAGACGTACTATTTAGTACCTAAGTTTAATAATATTGTACCTCTTTCAGAACGTAGTTGTATCACCCGCCATATTGACGTCAGAATGACGGGTGTATTTTTGTGAATATTACTGAGAAGTTAGATATAAAACATCCATGGTTATTTTGTACCTAACTGGTACCTCTCTATATATACCTTAATTAAGTCAGTGAAATGTCATCGGAATTCGAAAGAAACTGAAAAAATAATCAACAGCCATTCCTTTATACAATATGTTGTTTGTTTGGCACAAGTAGAGGAAACCGGGGATACTTGACATCAGGTGGAATGACAGCTCACTTCACCTACGATTTCAAAGAATAGTCCGCGGCCGGTCGATCATTTACTCCACCGGCCGGTCGGCATGTCGTTTTACTTGCCTGAAAACACATGACATAAAAATTTATTTAAAAAAGGTGTAGGTATATTCGCAGATGTACTTTATTTAAATAAAATATTCTGCTTTTAGTTTATAATAGAGTTTTGAATTCTTTGATATATTCAGTCAAGTACGTAATAAGTATGCAAAGTTTTTATTCAATAATAACAGAACCCTAGAAATATTCAGCTTACAGCTTTACATATAACCACTATGCAAACTGAACCAATAAACTTGTTGTCTTTTCACTTTAAAAACCATATTGTAAAACTGCAAGTGGCATAGAAATGCACATTCATCATTCATAAATCGATGAGAGTACCGTAGTCGTAAAGGATTCGTCATAGTTTCGTCATGGCCGTCTGTCTATGTGCCTGTCGGTCTGCATCTCTGTCCGTTTGTCACAAACTTGGAAAATCTAGATTTTCACCAATTTACGAAGCATCATCAGCATCATCATTTGCCGGCTGAAATGATTTGGATGATGAACCAATTTGCACAGTCTAGTCTTCCTTACAGTGGGGCAACGCGGGCATTCGTGCAGGACCATGTTGTGGGACGAAGTAGGCACTGCTTATGTTCCAAGTTGCAGAACGGCAGCAAACGGCAAACGGCAACGGCATATAATTTTAGGAGTATTTTGACTCTCAAAACCTTCTTTGAATTCTCGTCTCGATCTTTTATTCTCGTAGGTGAAGTGAGCTGTCATTCTACTTGAATGATGCTAAGTATCCCTATAGTCAAGTATCCCCGGTTTCCTCTACTGATGCGAGAGCCCATGACTAAAATTTTTACCTTATCGTTTTATGACCGTATAAAATCGATAGATTTGGTTATTCTGAATCAATAACCCCTATTTTCAGAAATCTTCCGCGTCACATCTAACCTGACCGCATTTTCAAATATGTCAAAAATAAAACTGAACTGTTTGATAGCAATCTGCCTTTTTAGTTTATATTAATAATTTACCCCAATTATTTCAAAATCAACTGAAGATGGTGTTATTTGCTCATGATACATCATTGATCTTTAAAATAAACCGACGGTCACAAAATCTTGACGACGTGAATAGCTTTATTGTTCAGGTCCAAAATTGGTTTACGGTAAATAATTTGGTACTAAATAAAAAAAAAACCAAATGCAGTAGATTTAAATTACCAAATGTTAGAAGTAGCGAATGTGACATCATATTGAATGGAGAAAAACTGGAATTTATTAATCAAACAGTTTTCCTAAGAATCACGCTAGACGAGAAGTTACAATGGGGACCCCATATATGTAACATCTCTCGCGGGGCGGCTAAGTTCAGCCGCTTATGCTGTTAGAAAGATAAGACAGTTAACAGATGAAGAAACTGGGCGTTTGGTCTATTTTAGTTACTTCCACAGTATTATGTCGTATGGCATTTTACTGTGGGGTCGGGCTGCTGACATTGAATCTCTTTATTTTACAAAAGAGAGCTGTCAGAGCTATTTATAATCTACGTCGTCGCGAATCTCTCAGGGAACTATTTAAAAGGATTAATATTATGACGGTACCTTGCCAATTCATTTATGAAAATATTATGTATGTGAGAAAAAATCTACATCTTTTTAACAAAATAAGTGATAGACATAAAATAAACAAAGATAAAATAGATCAACCATTTTTCAGACTATCTAAAGTACATACATCTTTTATGGGGTACTGTGTTAAATGTTACAACAGAATACCTTGAGATATATTAGAATTAAATGAAAGAAAATTTAAAACTCATATAAAAAATACAATGCTGCCCGCTCAGCGATTTTTCACACCAAAATAAAAGTCGTTTCTCAGCAATAATTGTTTCTCAGTGTTACTTAAGGTACCATTCCGTACCCGACCGCAGGAGACAACTGCAGGCGACGTTTCACCGCGATACGACTGGTTTCTATGAATTTCTCTGAAACACCTTCCGTACCTAGCGACACGTCGTTGTCAGTTACGGGCGATAACAGGCGACACGTGGAGCCCGACCGCAGACCAGTAGTGCCGCCAACGCTCGAGCGATAGTCACGTTTTTCTGCTTTCTATCTATCGACTGGAATACGGTCAGTTGCCGCCTGCGGTCGGGTTCGGAATCATAACTGCAGCGACATGACGCCGCGACACGACAGTTGCCTCCTGCGGTCGGGTGCAGAATGGTACCTTTAGTTTGATATGCACAATACGTAGATAACCTTGTGATATTTTGCAATTAAATGAAAGAAAATTTAAAGCTCATATTAAAAGTACACTTTGTAAACAAGCATATTACAAATTAGAGGATTATATCCAAGATAAGAATGCTTGGAAACATGCTGGTCCTGCTCCATAGGATAATTTAGAATCAAGACAAAATCAAACTGGTTGCAAATTTAAGTGTATATTTTATTATTATTTTTTATTATATGACATTGATTTTACTTTCTATGACCAATTCCTCGCACACTGACTTATTAATTGTGGAATCTTAGGAGGATCGTCTACTTTTACAATGTTTGTAAATATGTGAGCACCATGTATCTATCCCATAATTAGTTTATCTGTTGTTGCTTCATTTTTAATTCTTAATTCTTTTTACCTATTGTTGTATAATAATTTTATTCTAGGTGCATCGTCCTCACATATAATTATATAACTAATGTACTTATACAAAATATTGTAAAACATTTTAAAAGAGTAACGGTGGAGTTTCTTGCCCATTCTTCTCCATACGAAAACTACCTTTTGGAAGGGGCAACTAGAATCAATTAATTTTTTTTGTAAATTTTTGACGTTCAAAAGTGCCTTATACTACTTGAAATAAATGATTTGACTTTGACTTTGACTTTAACGGCTATCATGGGTCTTCTTACACCCTGTAGAAGTAGGTAGATACCTACTCCTAAACCTACTCCTACAGGGTGTAAAAGGACCCAAGAAAAAAGACCCAAAAGACCCTTCGACATCGAAAGGATCACACAGCTAAGTCCAATGAAGATACCTACAAGTCCCTAAACAAACTTTAAGTCCCTTCAATCGTCCACTAACTTTTTAAGGTCCCGTACCCAAGTTGTTCCAAATAGAACCGTATTAATCCCGTATTAATTAAGTCCGTCTGTCTGTCAGCGGGGTGTATCTCATGAACCGATTGTGTATTTCTATTGCCGCTATATCAATAATAAAAATGAAATTAAATTAAAGTGGATACACGAAACGTGCTTTTTAAGATGAAGTTTAAAAAAAAATGTAGGGTTAAATATTGTACCGTGGTACGGAACCCTTCGTGCGCGAGTCCGACTTGCATTTGCCCGGTTTTTGTTTTACGTATTTTGTATTTGCGAACCCGTATCTTAAATTATCCCATCCCAAACGTGCCAAACTAACGTGATTAGAGACACTTCCCTTTCAAAGGATGACACTCTGCTGAATTTGAAATATACACGTGCAGATTTCTTTATTGGCTAATTCCATAATGCAGTAGTTCCCAAACTATGGGTAGCGACCCACTGATAAGTCGCGAGCGAATATTGGGTGGGCCTTGTAAAATTTATTTTCAGCTATGATTAATATTAAAACTAAATACCTAAATAATTTGGACGTATCAAACTCATTGTGATTAAAGTTAAAGTTGATGCTAAAGCTATAACGTTAAAAAACAGGAAACAAATACACCTTACTCATTGAAATAGCACTCCTTGTATTTAATTAAGTATTACATTTTACGATTATACCTGAATGTTTTTTTCTTATTTGATTCATATATAATATTAAGTATGCCCCTTTTTTACCATGACAGCCAAGAGGTCAGTCATTTGGAAGTTTTTGTTAGGTGGGTCACGATCCAGTCAACTTTGGGAACCACTGACTTATTGTTATGTCAAAGTATCATGTTAGTATGGGGAAACCAGTAAAAATATCTTTAAGCCACCTGTCCCACCGCCGGCGATTAACGAGAAGCGAGTAGAGCTAGCAACGAGAAGCGAGTAGAGCTAGCAACGAGAAGCGAGTAGAGCTAGCAACGATTATCGAGTAGAGCTAGCAACGAGAAGCGAGTAGAGCTAGCAACGAGAAGCGAGTAGAGCTAGCAACGAGAAGCGAGTAGAGCTAGCAACGAGAAGCGAGTAGAGCTAGCAACGAGAAGCGAGTAGAGCTAGCAACGAGAAGCGAGTAGAGCTAGCAACGATTATCGAGTAGAGCTAGCAACGAGAAGCGAGTAGAGCTAGCAACGAGAAGCGAGTAGAGCTAGCAACGAGAAGCGAGTAGAGCTAGCAACGAGAAGCGAGTAGAGCTAGCAACGAGAAGCGAGTAGAGCTAGCAACGAGAAGCGAGTAGAGCTAGCAACGAGAAGCGAGTAGAGCTAGCAACGAGAAGCGAGTAGAGCTAGCAACGAGAAGCGAGTAGAGCTAGCAACGAGAAGCGAGTAGAGCTAGCAACGAGAAGCGAGTAGAGCTAGCAACGAGAAGCGAGTAGAGCTAGCAACGAGAAGCGAATAGAGCTAGCAACGAGAAGCGAGTAGAGCTAGCAACGAGAAGCGAGTAGAGCTAGCAACGAGAAGCGAGTAGAGCTAGCAACGAGAAGCGAGTAGAGCTAGCAACGAGAAGCGAGTAGAGCTAGCAACGAGAAGCGAGTAGAGCTAGCAACGAGAAGCGAGTAGAGCTAGCAACGAGAAGCGAGTAGAGCTAGCAACGAGAAGCGAGTAGAGCTAGCAACGAGAAGCGAGTAGAGCTAGCAACGAGAAGCGAGTAGAGCTAGCAACGAGAAGCGAATAGAGCTAGCAACGAGAAGCGAATAGAGCTAGCAACGAGAAGCGAGTAGAGCTAGCAACGAGAAGCGAGTAGAGCTAGCAACGAGAAGCGAGTAGAGCTAGCAACTGAAAACAAGTTGGCGATTAGCGAGTGCGTGACTGCTACGACCGATTACTCGCTGGTATCCACATGTCGTGAGTCTCTCTGCGAGTGTACCGACCGCCAAGCGAACATCGCTGAGCGACTACTCTCTTTGATAACACTTGTCGCTGCCACAAAAGAGTACTCGTCGGCAGCGTGGACAGTCAGCGTCCAACTACATATACACATATATATCTGTTTTACTTACACGGGATCGCTCAAGAAACGTACAAAAGATTGTAATCTTTTGTACGTTTCTTGAGCGAGAAAATCATTGATAGCTGATCGCTACATCGTCGGCGGTGGGACGGTGCCTTCTGGTTGGTTCGTTGCAAGCACGACTACTGAAAGTGAGGTCCTGGGTTCAGGTTGGCCTGTGTTATTGGTCTTTTCGATTACGGAATTCTGTAGGATCTCTAAGAGCGTGGAATCTGGATCTGTGCCAAACCTAACTTGTAGCAATGGGCTCGCCGTCTTTGATAGCGGACTTAACTGGTGGAACTTTCTACCTACCTTTGCGTACTCCTAGTTAAATATAGACTTCATTTTTTAAATCTTTTTTATACTGAAATGTCTAGCCTTTAAATAAGCCATCTGAGATGTGTGACTGTTTCTTCTCTATTAACGCTTACGGTAAGTTTTCGTATGAACTAGTGTGATGGAGGGTTTACGTAAGGCTTATAAACTGTAGTCGAAGTCTTTATGCCTTCCCTTTGATTTTAAAATAAAAAAAATCTGTTTATTTCATCTCCACAAATTACATCAAGGTATAAAGTTGACAAGATAAATTGTCGAAAAATTAGTAATTTGTGGGAGATCTGGAGTCTAAACTAAGCCGAGGCCTGTACTATAGATCTCCAGGCCCCCCATTTCATAACATTTGTATATATTGTCAACAAGTGAAAGACGGAAAGAGTGGGAATGATTGAGAAAAACGTGGAATGATGTGCGTGTGTGTGTGTGTGGTATGATGTGTGTGTGTGTGCGTGTGTGTGTGGGGTAATGTGCGTGGTGAGTCTATGTGTGGGGGTGTGAGTGTGTGTGTGTGGGTATAAATGAAGGTGTGCTTGGGATCGGGTTTGTGTATGACTGTGTCAAAGGGCTTTTAGTTTTGTTAAAAATTTGTTTTTGTTTTTGCGTGTTTATACACATTTATTTAGTTTTATGGCGCATTATGTTAAATAACATTTTGGTAAGTGTAGAATAGTGATATATAAATGATTAATGTATATAAAAACGCAAGTAGGTTTGAAGTTTATGTAAGGTTTGCTATCATATTATTTTGTTTGTTATAATATGTAATGAAATAATAATATAATAATGCAATAAACACTTCAGTTTATATTTGTACCTCTAAGATTTTTTCTGTTTCGGAGTAATTAAGAGTCAGTAACCATTTATAAATTATTTTTTTACTTTCTATTTTCGAATTATTGGAGAACGGAACTATTTTATTTACTTTGTTTAGCAACATAGCACCTCGGAATGGAAAAAATCTTTGTGCAAATGAGGTGTTCACAGCAGCCGTCTCACATACCGCGTGCTTTCTTCTAGTCTGAGCTATGTGTTTTCTTCTATCTTCTGGTAAGTCACTCAGTTTGTGGAGGATAGATTGCATTATGTAAAGCTGGCGCACAGTGAGGACTTGCGCTTCTTCGTAAAGCTCAGAGGTAGGGAATAGCCGAGGCTTAGATAGGCTTACTTTCAGTATCATCCTTTGCGCTCTTTCCAGGGTAATAATTTTAGTTTTGCATGCTCCTCCCCAGGTAGTGATGCAATAGGATATAACTGACTGCGCCAAG
Organism: Xanthia icteritia; assembly: GCA_949128155.2. NCBI lineage: Eukaryota > Metazoa > Arthropoda > Insecta > Lepidoptera > Noctuidae > Xanthia > Xanthia icteritia. The sequence goes on along the minus strand of OX421938.2, from coordinate 7,779,737 downwards.
GCCTCGTATACCAACTTTATGGTCTGTCTGTCTGCTACGTCACGCAGAGCTTTAAAAATATATGTTAATTTTCTGATTCTATTGGATATCGAATGTATATGGTTATCAAAATTTAAATTAGCATCAATTTCGACTCCGAGATATTTAATGCATTTAGTAGGTATAATTTTGGGACAGGTACAGCTAGGGATAGGAGGAAAATTACATTTGTGGGCATATATGTTATAGGTAAGGTCAGCTATTTCTCTTCGATTTTGAATAGAGAACACAATGAATTTTGTCTTGTCATCATTTAAAGTGAGGTAGTGTGATGTTAGCCAATGACAGATCTTGTTGAAACCCTCTTGCGCATAATTAAAAAGTTCCTTATACGAATCAGCGTAGAAGGTTACAGATGTATCATCTGCATAAGCTGAAATGCGGCAATTTTTAATATTAAGTGCGCAGAGCTCATTTATGTAGCAGAGGAAGAGCGTCGGTCCAAGTATACTGCCTTGAGGCACCCCAAATGCAATTGGGAGTTCGTCACTGATGTTGTCACCTATTTTTACGCATTGTGTTCTTTGTGCAGATAATCAGAAAAAAGTGCCAGTGTGATGCCTCTTATACCATGAGCTTCCAACGTCTCTCGTCGTTTTGCCGAAATGATTATTGTAATTGGCGTAGCAACGGCGTAGCACCCGCTACGAAAAATTAAAGTCGTAGGAGGAAACAAAGCGGTTCATACAGGTATAACCGCAACTGCAATTCTTTTTACAGTTTATTAAAGAAGTAGTGCAGAAAACTAATATTTTTATGTAATATGCATCAAAAATAAATTAAATTCCTTTAATAGTAGATTGTTTGCCTAGAGAGCAAACAACTATTTTAAGGCGAGTGTTTCTTTGAATCCAGAGTGGAGCGAAGGATTCTAGAGTAGAATCCTGACCGCAGCGAGGGATTCAAAGTACGTCACTCGAGCTTAAAATAGTGTTGCTCCCGAGGTGAACACTCTACTTTCTATCATCCTCTATGAGACAAAAATACGTGTGCGGTCTGACCCCCGTCAGGAACGAACTTCCTTCTCACGAATGATTTAAGAAAACAAAAACAACGTTTTCGCAGCGGCCATCTTGGATTTACATTTTACTCACTATCGGCTTTAGCACCCTCAAAAACTATGAAAATGACAACAAATTTGAAAATTTTCGCAGCCGCTATCTTGGATTTTCATTTTGACCAAATTCACACTTTCTCTCTCTCTTGCCAACCTGTTACTTGTTCATATAATGTTCGTGATTGATCTCTTTGGTGATTGGAACTTTTAATAAAAATATCCACATTCCAAATTCAAATCACTTTTAGTCCCTAGGGATTAAAAAGCTATTTTAGTCCCTGTTTACGAAGAGTTTATTCTTCGTAAACAGGGACTAAAATAGCTTTTTAATAATTAGCCCTTTTTGAATAGAGGTGATAAAAAAAAAACAATAGCTAGTTAAGTTGTTATGCACGCATGTGGGTTTTGTCACCTTGTGCCTCTTCCCACTCCATCTGATCTATCAAATTACCTGTGTCCGATAATTTCCCGCAGAAACAAGAAATAAAAAATGCTAGAACTTTAATTTCATGGTTACAACTCCCAAACAAATGTTTTTTTTTATGATTTTTCTGTTTTCTTCAGATTTACCGCAAGAATTCACGATAGCACAAGAGGCCCTGGGTTCGATTCCCAGGTCGGGCAAAATTTATTGGGTGTTTCTATCTGAAATTTCTCAGTAGCAGCCCGGAGTCTAGATTTGTGCCCGGTTGATGGCAATAGGCTCGCCCCCTATTACATTATGGGACTTAAACATAACTGGCGAAATATTGGTATACTATAGTTTCACCTCTGCCATACCCTACGGTGAAACAAGGAGTGATGTTATGAACAACCTTGAAATAAAGCTGAAACCTAATTATTTATAAAAGGAATAGCATTCTGTGAACCCCTAGCAAAATTTTACTGAAATATTTTCATTTCAGTGTGCGCCCGTCACTTAATATAGTCTCAAAATGAAACTTGCTTCACAAAATTAAGCATATTTCTTTGTACACTTAGGGGTTTATTTATAAACGTAGCGTAAAGTAAAGTGACATCCAAATGTCAAAAATGTAATGTGGCTAATCATTACTTAACTTTAAGCAACGTTTATAAATAAACCCCTTGATAACCTTCCTTTTTTTGAAGTCGGTAAAAATTGCGACAGAATTCTATACAAAATTATTTGAGTATCCTACCTCTCACCAAGACTCACTAAAAGATATGGAGCCACTTGATTCAGACACTGTACCGGAATTTCTGGAGTATGAAATAAGCCACTCCATCAATCAACTGAAAATTAAGAAAAGCCCCGGAGAAGATCACATAACAAATGACCTATTAAAAGCAATCAGAGAGCCAAAAACACCTACTTTAACCACAATATTCAACGAAATTTTGAAACAAGAGTCGATACCACCTGACTGGAATCTAATCGACCTGGAGCCTAATATTAAAAAGGATCTGAGAGACTTTAGACGAAAACCAACCAAGAGAGCAGGCACGATTCAGATCGGGCTTCTCTACAAACAACCACATTTTCACGCTAACACAATTAATCGAGAAGTACAATACTCTACACTCTTTATTGTGTAGCCTTTGTAGACTACTCCAAATCATTTGACTCTATCTCCCATGAATCTCTATGGTGCTCTCTTCGTGAACAAGGAGTCCACACAAACTACTCGTATATAAAATTTATAGAAAGAAATGTACAAGAACTGTAGAGCAATAATTAAATTAGAGAAAAAGGGAGAAACATTTAACATCCAAAAAGGAGTTCGGCAAGGTGATCCCATATCACCAAATCTATTCAACGCAGTTTTGGAGCATATCTTCAGACAGCTAAATTGGCGCAATGTTGGTATCAAAATAAACGGCGAATTTCTCAACCATCTCCACTTCGCAGACCACATTGTTTTGATAAGCGAAACACATGCAGATCTTGAGCGCATGCTGAAAATGTGGTCTTCACATGAACGCTGAAAAAACATGCCTGTGGGTCTGAGCAGAACGTTGAAAATCCAGTGCACGAAAAAAATTGCCGCGGGAAGAAGTCGCCCGTGCGAACCTGGGCTAAGAGTACCAACGGTGATACAAAGCACGCCAATCGCGTACGCAGACAACTGTGTTTATCTTGGGCAAAGCATTTCATTTAACAAACCGACAGAAAAAGTAGATTGCAGAATAAAGAGCGCATGGCGAAGATATTGGTCATTGAAAGAAGTATTTAAATCACGTATCCCGATTCGCTTGAAAAAGAAAGCTATGGACGCCATTATATTACCTACTCTACTCTACGGTTGTCAAAGTTGGACACTAACAAAGGCCTTCCAACGAGCAATGGAGAGGAGTATGTTAGGAATCAAACTCCGAGGCCGAAAAAAAAGCAAAGACATACGCCAGTGCCCTAAAATAATAGATGCTGTGGAATTAGCTTGCAAGTTGAAATAGCGATGGCACATAGCCAGAGCTACAGATGGACGCTGGAGTGAGAGGGTTCTCCATTGGTACCCCCGCGACGCACCACGCAACCGAGGCAGACCCAGGCGCCGGTGGTGCGAGGATATTGTGGCTGTAACCGGTCACACCTGGACTACGAGTAGAATAGCCCAAGACAGAGACGAATAGCGAAAGATAGAGGAGGCCTTCGCCCTTAAATGGGCACCCAATAATAATAATTGAACAGAGATTATTTTATTTTATTCAATCTATGAAATCAATCTAGGTATTAATTAAAAAATAAATTTTTGTCTATAAAATTATTGTTAAAATGCATGCTTAAATTATGTATAGTGAATGAATTAACTAGTTTTTAATTAGAAACAAATGAATATTTTATGATACTATGTAATGAATTTTAAATGTAATTTTTGGGAAATAATTTTTTTGGCTTAAATAATAATAAAATATAATAAATTATGTTACTTAATTAAATATTTATCAACTTAATAAGGTAATCAACGAAACTAAACCTGAAAACCACATTGTTCATTGTTGAATTATTTTAATACAAGAAAACCGATTTATAACAATACTGCTTAATTGAAATCTAATAACATTCAATGTCTAAAGGCTTGTGCAGACCAGCGCGACGCGACGGCGCGACGCGACACGAACAATACAATTTCTAAGAAAACTTCACGGTATAACAATAACCGGTGTCGCGTCGCGCTGTCGCGTCGCGCTAGTCTGCACGAAGCTTAATAGTGCATGTTTTTACGAAAAAAAATTAATGATAGGTATGCAGAACAGCTTTGGCTTTGGGAAAACTACTTGTAATATTTTATTAGTAAACAATTAAATATTCACCTAACATATCTACCCATTTCGAAAGGTTTCGGATCTTGAAATTAAATTATGAAGTTTTAATTCGAATCCGGACTCCCAAATCGAGCCCCCGTGCATTTATATGTTTATAAGCCTAAAATATCAAAACAATGATTATTGAGAGAAATTGTTTTTATGCTGTTTTGAAGCTGACACACTGGCCACCATTTCGGCATCACCAATGTTCCAAATTTGAAAAACGGTAGAAAATCAAAGTTTGGTCGTCTTAAAGAAGCAACAAACTTTGATTAGAGCATCTATAAGTAAATAGTTATGTCCTTATTTGTTTTGTTTTGCATAAAAAGAGTATCGAAATTGTTTTTCTTTATTTTTAATTCATTCCGACGTTCAAAGTATGGATGCTGCACCAGCAGTGCTATTCTCTAAAAATCACACGGTGAAAACCTAGGTGAAGTGGGCTGTCAATAGTGTCCATCCCTAGCATCAGTGGGATGACAGCTCACTTCACCCAAGTTTTCACGGTGAGATTTTTACAGAATAGCACTGCTGAAGTAGCCGCGTAAGTTGTGGCACTTATTCAGTCTGGGCTTAGTCAGCGAAACTTAAGTGCACAACTTCATATAAGTCGTACTGCCGTTCAAAGAATTTACCATCGATAACTGGGGACTGGCGGCATGGCGCGCCGTCCAAGAGGACCACGAAACCGGGTCACTACAGCACGACAAGATCTTTACCACCAGCCTGCGCAATCGTCACCTGACCTCAGTACAGGTCCAAGAACAGCCTCGAGTCTTTCATGGAATGACTGTTTGCGCTCGAACTGTTAGAAGAAAACTCGTAGAACGTGGCCTGAAACCTCATAAGTCAGCCAATGGTCCCAAACTTACTCGAGCTCACAGAATGGCCCGCCTACAGTTTGCACGCTAACATTCACATTAGACTCAACGTCAATGGACCCTCCATTGTCGTTCAGACATTCAGGTGTCCGGGAGTGTAGCTAGCGGAGGGAACGTTAGCTTCAAATAATACAGTTATAAATAACTAGCTTTTTGCCGAAATGAAGTATAGAGTATCTCAAGAGGCGAAATAACAAGTGAACATACAGATGTGAGACGAAACGTCATCGTTACAATTTCAATTGTTCAGGCTAGTAACTAAACAAAAGAAACCGTTATAAGATAATGAACTCGCATTCACCCCTCGTATCGAGAAACTCATACATAAACTCAGGCCTTGTTCCCATGGGGTAGGCAGAAACACTAAAGGACGTCACCTGCTGCGATACTTACATACTCCTTTTGCTTCTTTTACGTTCATAAATCGGAACAATGAAAAAAAAACGTCAATAAATATTCACTAAATATAATCGTGAAAACCGCGAAGCGTCTGGATTCTAGTAGGCGATCGCTTCTGGCTGCCCAAGGTGCGCTGCCGCCGGCTGCGCATTTAAAACTGGCCATTCAATGAAACCATTTTAATTAACAACAAAAAACAGAGCAAGATAAGTGAGTGACGGGATCATTCTAAATTCACGGAAATAGCTCCTGGCTGGAGGCTCTTTGTGTAGAAGCTAAAGGCAGCCACAGGAAAGTCCGGTTAAGCAGCCACGACCTTAGTAGTCACCTGCGAGATGCCATACTTAAAAAAAAAACATTGTTTGGCATTTTTGCAAATGGGTTTACCCTGAATAGGTACTCGTTGGAATCCATTCATTAAAATAAATAATTTACAATGATGTTGATGTAATTCTAGCATACACTGTTCAGTGTTCACACATACCTACCTATATTAAAGGATTTCGACTTTTCCAGATGCACCGGAACTTTTATGACCAGGCAAATATGAGCCACCATTTTAATATTTGTGGGTTCGGTAAAATACTTCAGGAAGATGGCCCACCAAAACAGCGTACTCTATTTCTTCTATTTTGTTAGTTATTGGTTAAATAAAAATAATAAAAGTGGTTTTAATATCAAATAGCTAAATAATAATTCCCATAATTACTTCGTAATAAATCTTTTGTATTTTTTTTCATTTTTACGCAGATATCATTCACGCTCTTCACGCTGGGCGCGTCCTGAATGCAAATGAGTTCTGTAATAGAATTTGATAAAACTTTCTTTTAAACAAAAAGTACCAAGTTGGCCTTCCTATAATATGATGAAAAAATAAGTTGTTAACGAGGCCAGCGGTAATATTATGGTAATAACGGAAATTTTCTGAAACCAGAAGGCTTTCGTTTCCTCCGGGTCATTTAATTCATTTGGAAGGTTGGTCGGGAAATAATACTTATCCAAAACCGATTATACGTCGAATGTATTCGACGGTTTTTTACCCGCTGAAAGCATTTCTCTAAAAACTTTCCTACTTAAGGGTACACTAGTTGACGACTCGAACTCGTAAGTGGGCGTGACTATTATATATGCTAATTAGTCCAATTATGTATTAATTTATTTAGTTTTTATTTATCTACGTTATTTATTAATTTATTTAGTGAAATAGACGATGATTTATAACGAAAACGAGCGCGTAAAATTTTATGAACAGACTTTTGGGCGTATAGATATTATGGAAAAACTTCTGGATGTATTTACTCAAAATAAAATTATTTGAACTTTTGAATAAATTATCTATCCCTGTATGGTTTCTATTTTGCCATTTTTTTACTACATGAGTTATTTATTTACGCCCAAAGATGAGTTAAAATTAGTGTTGAAATATGGAAGTTTCGACGCTCATAACTTCCAAACCAATATTTTTTTTCCAATTCTGCTTCCAGGGCTAGATAATCACAGGAAAACTGGATATAATTTTTAATATTGAACGTACACCGTCAAACAGACGAGTAATCACCATACTACGTTTGTATGGAAGAATGACCGACTAGCGTACCCTTAAGTCATTTATATCTAGGTATATCAGGTACCCTTCACCCATTTGCCACATGCTTTCTCTTTCCAACTCCATTCGTGGTGAAATCAGTTAAGGTCAGTCAACTTAGAGTCTTAATTGTATAATATTTTATTTGTTTTTTTTTATATTTGATTTTTCTTTCCCAAAACTTTTTCATTATTTATGGAAAGTTAAAATTTTTGTTTAAATTATTTTTATATAATAGTAGGTAAGTGACATAAAAGTAAAGTAACATAATAAATGCATGCAGGATTCACATCATGTAGATGTCAATCAGAAATATTGTGTTGTAACCTTTTTATTGAATTTGTGATTGTACAGACGCCAGCACATCAACCTACTACAAACTGTCAAATTTCTTTAATAGATTTTCAACTTTATCACTATAGTATAAGGTTCAAAGTTGATTGGGAAAATTTGACAGTTTCGGGTAGGTTGACCTGCTGGCGTCTGTACATCAGTTTTGTGAATTTTTTTTTTTTTTAAAAGATCTGGCAACATATTTAAGAATTATTAAGCCTAGGTACACCAATACCTAATTCTTAAATCTAGAAAACATGTATCTCAATCATTTGGGTCGCAGATAACTCTTATCTTACCTAAAACAAAGTTTATCTGGGTATTTACTAGAGCCACTAGCAAAATCCCAATGTTCAAGGAAAAAGACACTAAAAACCTGCATGGGAACATACAGAATTGTGTTTGTGTACACATTCATCACACCAGCAAAGTTGTTTCGTTTTATCTACGCTGTTGGAGAGTTGTTCAACCCCTTAGCCATTATTCTCAAAACAATCATAACAATACAAAACTACGGTGTATTAGAGAACAGGAACTGTCAACTTAATACATACAAACGAGCGGCCTAAGCGATATCTATTCGAGCTGCGTTTTCCCGCAACTTTTGTCTACCTCTGGCAAAGTGGTGACTAAAGAAGTTATTATGTGCGACTTCTAAGTAGTCATGAAAATAGTAAAAGCTTACAGTGTAATAACAGCTCTTCTCATACTGAGAAGGCATGAGCATTGATCACCTCGCTTGCGCAAGGCAGGTCGATTTCATACTTACATTAATTCTAATTCTAGGTTTCCTTACGATATTTTCCTTCACCTATAATATGACAGTGATGTCCAAGATAAACTCAGAAAGTATATATGCATTGAAAAAGACATATTGTTACTAAAGATACGAGAGGTGAGGCCTTAACCACTGGGCCATCGAGACATTCACAAAAGCTAACAAGTGTATCAAATTTTTATAACAAAATTCTCAGTTCTTCTTAAACATAAAACGACGAACACTTTCAGATGGAGCTGGTTCTCCGTCACTTACATTTAGGTTTAAGTTAATGAAATGAAATAATTATTCTATAAATAGGATTTAGGAATCATTTGTACAAGTCTTAAAAAGACCGGCCTAGTGGGTGTCGGACCACGCACAATGAAGGGTTCCGTAGTTATACGGTGGAGGTCTGCCCGGCATGGGCAGAGCATCGCCGTGTCCTCGTGGAGGCGATCGGTGGCGAGGATCTCTCGCGTCCGGCCCTGGTCCAGGCCATGGTATGGAGCGAGAGGGCATGGGAGGCCGTCACCTCCTTCTGCGAAGCAGTAACGCTCGCGAAGGAGGAGGCAGAACGCGTGATGGAGAGGCAAATTTCGCCCTCTCACGCCCCTAGCCGCCGCAGGAGACGTTCTGGGCGTCGGGAATCGCAGGCCGATTCCCGGCCACCGTAGGCGTGGGCTTGCGGACGGTGAGCAATGGGTAGCTCGCCGTCTGATAAGGACCAGGCCCGGGTCGACGGCGCGTTGCCACAAAGAGATGTCAGCAATTGAAAGGGTCCGATAGGACCGATGCCTGCCGGGGTTGCGGGAAAGTCCGAAAGGGATACCGTGGCCCCTGGCAACGTACAGGCAACTGAAGGAACACGGGTGGGTTTTAGTCAGTGAGAGTCTGACATCCCGCTCCGCCCAGAGCGGGAGAAGTTATTTGATAATTTACCAAACCCCTTGACAACTCAAAAGTGCCTGTAAATGGTTTGAAATAAATGCTTTGAGTTTGAGTTTAAAAAAAAAGGGTTCCGTAGTTGGGATGAATTTATCTCAAATATAAACTTAACATTTTAGTTGAAAAACATGCTCTCCCATACATCGGTATACGTCAACGGGAAGTACCCTATAGGTTTTGATTTATTTGCAAGTATCAAAATATCTCTGTCTCATTGCGTATGTGTATTTTTTATCACGTTGAGCTTGATTTTTTAGAGCTCCAAGGGACCGTAAACCGACGTATTTGATATTAATTTCAACTTGATACTTCCACGCGTTCAAAAAGGGTCTTGACAGTTTGACAGACATACAGACAGACAACGAAGTGATCGTATATGGGTTCTGTTTATTTCTTTTTGAGGTACAGAACCCTAAAAATAAGCCAGATGGAGTCGACATTCTCTTTCTGACTAGAAGAAATAGCGAAACAAACTGACGGGTCAGTGTCCTTCACAGTTCAGACATAATCTTGATCAGATCATGTGATGACCATGTAGATTCGTGTCTAAAATGGTCTTTAGAGGAAAGAATCACACAGATTTGAGTAGACCTGTTCAGTCATTACAAGCATTTGTAAGTAATCGTGTAGCTCAACTGAGAACTTAGCTCCGCGCAAACGGGCCACCGACGACAGCCACCGGTGGCTGTCGCCTCCTGCTGCGGTGCGGAGTATTGCGGCCACACGTGTGCGACGAATCCACACACAACCTATAATGAAAAAGCATGTGAAGTGGCTGTGGTCGGTGGCCCGTTTGCGCGGATCATTAATGAGCTCAACGACTCGACGAATAATAACAAAGGAAGGACATTTGGGTAGGCAAAAAAATTACCCTCATATTCCTCACATTCACAGTCATCATCATCTGCGTAGCCTTTTCCCAACTACCTGCTTCGGATGCAGCTAAATACCAGTATTTTACATGGAGCGACTCTCATTCACAATAAAAGGCAGGAATATTTTTTAAACATATTTTTAAGGTTGTCTGGGATTCGCCTTTTTAACTTTAACTAACGAGATGGCGGCGAGCATTTTTAACAAGGAGCCTTATTTGTAAAATTCTTACACGTTTTTCTAAAGGTATAATTACAGCAAACACAACGCCCTCAGGATAAAAACGATCTTCGCAAGGTGGCTGGATGTGAGTGCCCGGGGATCGAGTAAAAAGATGTACAATTGTAGAGACCTAAAGTAGTGGACTGCCATTTTACGCTGATGATGATGATACAGAGCAGAAAGATCCTTTGCAGATGTACATTATATATGTACAGTCTACCTCAAAAAGATGTTATACGTCGACAAAAACAATTTACCTAGCTTTTTCCCAACTCCGTTGGGTCGGCTTCCAGTCTGATCGGATGCAGGTGAATACTAGTATTTTTAAATGGAGCGACTGCCAATTTGACCTCCACAACCCAGTAACTGGGTAACACGATATGTATACATCGACTAATAATTCATTTGATTTTCTTAAATCTTTGTTCCATAATATAAAGTATTAAATGTGTAGGTAGGCACAAAACATATTACTCATTGGGTACTTACATTGATACAGTAATATGGAACACAAATTGTAGACGATCAAATTCATTAATGGCTCGTAGCTAAACGATTACAGCCTTACGGATCGATCGAATGTTTTGCCGCGGTTGGTTCGTGGATGGGTGACCATCCATTCAAAATTCAAAATATTTTATTTCATATAAACCTACAAAGGCACTTATGAAACGTCAGAAGCTAGGTGCACGGTTCCAATTGGTCGTTTCCTATGGAGAAGAGCCGGCAAGAACACGGTTACTCTTTTAAAAGTAAATGTTTTTTACAATGTTTTCAAATTACAGTGTTAATTCGAATTCAAAAATTCAAATTCAAAAGTGTTGTATTCAAACTGGGCTGAGAATCAGCACTTTTCGAACGTCAAAATAGGTATGAGAGGACAGTGTAATCAACAAGTACCAGGTACTTAGCAAGATAGAAAATGGTCGACAGATCTAGTCTGTTAAGCCTACAACGTTCTCACATTCAAAAAATCTAATAGAAAACAATCTGTATAAAATATAAATAAAATTATAAAAATAATGACACGATTGCCAAATTACATATCGAGACCCCTCCGTGGCTCGGAAAGCTCATTAAGCCTTAGTAGATCTTTGACAGTCAGTAGTCAGTCTGACAACCAGTCTTCCCAAGGGCTATCGTACTGGGTTTTGGAGGTCAGAAAGGCGGTCGCTCCATGTAACATACTGGTGTTCAGCTGCATCCAGTTAGACTGGAGGTCGACCCCAAAACATTTAGGAAAAGGCTAGGTAAATTGGTATATTTCTTTTTCAGGCTGACTGTATTTACCTACACACATACCTACATAGGTTGGCCCTGAAACAGCCATTAGGAAGCTCCTATCCAAAACATTACGGTAAATCTAAGTAGGTACCTACTTACGGTCTTGTAATTTACACCGGTAGTTACATAAAGACTAAAATACACTGAGGTGATTTCATAAAGGCTCGTTTTTGTGTACCAAAGTAGTATATATAAACTAATTAACTTTGTCGACCTTGCTAGGTTTTTACGACTTTAATAATGTGATCAACGAAAAAATATGACCGTGAAATGTTACACTGTAAATTGTAAAGCGTAGTACATGCCTTCGTAGGTAGGTCGGCTTTACAATTTTTTTAAGCGGCATTTGCCTCTAGAACAGTGTTTCCCAAAGTTGAATTGAGCGCGACCCACCTAACAAAAACCTTCAAATTCGGGATTCACCCCTTGGATGTCATGGTGAATAAAGGGCATACATAACTACATATATGAAAGGATAATTGTAAATTTAGGAAAGGAAATTTTCGATTGTAACTGAATGATTTTTTCTTATATAACAGTATAAGAAAAAATCATTCAGTTACAATCAAAAATTTTAATACTTAATTAAATACAAGGAGTGCTGTTTCAATAAGAAGGATGTATTTGTTTCCAATTTTTTTACAGACTTCAAAAAGGAGTAGGTTCTCAATTCAACTGTAAGTAGTTTTAAAAAAGAAATTATATGTTGGTTACGCGATTACTCCGCCAATTATGAATTGATTAGGGTGATTTTTTTTTTGTTTGGTAGGTCATACTTCAGAGGTGGTCCCATATAAATATTATTAACTTTGCTTGGGTAGTTTTTGAGTTAGCTTCAATAATAGATACTAAGAACTATACTAGAATAATAGATTCGCAGTGCGCCCGCGTCCCTTCGCTTGTCACCATAGATAATAGTCTATACCATGAACAAGTGATGTTGGAACGTCGAGCGTCATAGGATTCTTAAATTATTTATTGTACGAGTACATAGTTTCGGTTTTTATTTATGTATTTTTTTTAAATTGTATTATTATTTTTGTTTTAAGTTTTTTGTAATCCCCTAATGGGAAGTCCGTAGATGTGTCCGTGGCATCACAGCGGGCCCCTATCAGAATACCAGCGCGGTGGTATTTAATATCGCCGTATTATGCTGAGATAGGGGCCTTTTTGGCCTCGCACAGGTCGTTATTATTTTGTTAGTTTTTTTTTTTATACTTATGCTCCCTTTTTATTTTATTTTTTATATAATTTTGTTTTTATTTTTATTTTTTTACTGTTTGTATTTCCTGTGCGTGTCCCAAATAAAATATTTTTCTTTCTTTCTTTCTTTCTAATATACGTATTTTTCCCACTTAACCTACGTGGATGATATGATGATAACTTCCTGTCACTGTTATTTACATAGCAATTTGTGTGGGGTAGAACTACAACTAAAAAGTGAAAAATAAAATATATTAAATACATTTAAACTTTAATTTCGGAAGTCGGTGCCTTTGGTTTTGAATTTTCGTCATTTCACACCGACTTCCGAAATTAAAGTTATCGTTCACTTTGTAGTTTCTTTGGAAGTCGGTAGTATTTTTTGTAAAATGTTTTTTGTCATTATACATATAGTTAGTTTTATTTAATTGCAATGAGTTTGATACATCCAAATTATTTTGGTATTGTTTTAATATTAATCACAGCTGAAAATCAACTTTTCATGGCTCACCCAATATTCGGTTGCGACCAACCAGTGGTCGCGACCCATACTTTGGGAGCCACTGCTCTAGAAAGTTGAAGTTAAAATCTTTAATTATACACAGCCAAGTAAAGGGTTATGCCTTATGGCGCGAGGTTTTATCAAAATGGGCAAAGATTCTTCTACACCACGTTCACCACGTATAGATAAAATACGTAAAATTCTTAAGATAAAACGAACTTCAGCAGATTCGTATCTACATGTACCTTAAAATAGATGTGTGCTATCAAAAAAGATTAGGTGACATTTAAATGAATGATACGTTAAGTACCTACTTACCTTATACAGAAGAAAAAAGCACCTACCTTATTCCCGTCAACTATTGCGATTCAAAAAAAAAAAAAGGTTTTGATAAGGATAATGGGTAATGTTGCAAGGGACACGTAACCAAAAAAAATATTTTCTGTAGCATTATGAACGGTGTCTGTATTTTATGTCCTCAGGGAGTACGTACTAAGTTTAATTAATCCTCATGACTGAATACACTTGGAGAAAAAAATATGTGTGGAAGTTAAATTGATTCAATAAAGGGAAATATTTAACTTATCCTCTAAAAAATCTTATTGACCTTCTAATTATGGACACTTCTTGAATTTAATGAACCTCTAAAAAGTCTTTGCTGTTCTAATGATCCACTTATTTTTTATTAAGCCTCTTTTTTATTTTTCTGGCCTTTTGTCACAGTTGGTGCCAGTTACTAAGCTAGGGTACCCCGACCAAACGGGTTAGGTTATGTTGGAAGTGTGACCAAACGAGCAAGCCGAGCGAGCGACGCGAGCGGCGTCTCGCCAGCGGCCGGCGAGCGCTAGTTCCAAATTGGTCACAGTTATTTGGCTTTTTAGTATTTTTAGGACCCCAAAATAGGAATTATTTGAGGTTCACAAAACTCAAACTCAAACTCAAACTCAAACTCAAAGCATTTATTTCAATTAAACCATTTACAGGCACTTTTGAATTGTCAAGAAGTCGGTCAGTCAGAAATATGAAGCTAGTTCCCCATTCCAAAGCGTAGTAGGTACCTATGGAGAAGAACGGGCAAGAAACTCCACGGACACTCTTTTAAATCATTTTTTTTTTACAAAATATTGGTTACATCATTAACGTTGAAATTATACATGTGAGAACAATGTAGAAAGACGTGCACGTTAAAAGCGTCCGTAATAAAAATATAAAAAAGAAAGAACAATTCAAAAATTAAAATAAGCCATGGCAGCTAAGAGATGACCAGTCTCTTCTGACGGCGCCCGTTCACGAACATGACGCATGGATTAGCACCATTCAGCTCAACCATTTTGAAGGGAGCTAAATGATCCAACACACGCGCCACCGCCAGCGAGACATTAGAGTGAGCATGACATAATCTCAGCCGCCAGGGCACATTCAAGTCAATGAAAGACATACCCAGTACCTAAATGGTAGCTTTACAGTCGGTACATAGTACTCACACATGTGCTATGCAATTATACAATGCTAAGACATTGAATTTATACAATGCAAATATAGTTTTTAAAATCTTCAGCAGCTCCAACGGTATTTTCAAATGCTAATCAATTAGTTTATGCTTGTGGAGCAGGACCAGCAATGAGCCAAGCATTTTTATCAATTATGTAATCCCCCAACTTATAATATGCCTGCCTACATAGTGTGCGTTTTATACAAGATTTGAATTTCGTCTCATTCAGTTGAAGTATGTGGGGAGGAATTTTATTGTAACATTTTAAACAGTACCCCATGAAAGATGAGTCTACTTTAGCCAGTCTGAAACCTGGTTGAACAAAAAAAGGCATGTATTTAATCGAACCTCTAATAATTCTCATTTTGCGCAACTAAAAGTATTATTTAACACTAATATAATGATTGCACCTAATACATAAGAAAGTGAATTAGTTAAGCGTAAAAAGTTTTTAGAGGTTCTTTAATTTCAAAAAGTGTTCATCATTAGCAGGTCAGTAAAATTTTAGAGGATAAGTTAAATATTTCCTTTTACTTCTTTTTATTCAAATCAGTTTAACTTCCTGGAATATATTTTTTCTCCAAGTGAATTTTAGACATGCTATCTGAAGATTATTTAAACTACTCCGTGAGGGCAACAAGATCAGCATAGTTCATAATGCTACTAACTTTGTGTCTGGGATACGCTCTTACCGAATGTTAATCAAAATCAAAGTCAAATAATCTATTTCAAGTACCACCACTTTTGATCGTCAAAATTTACAAGAAAATATAATTAATTCTAGTTGCCTCTTCCAAAAGGTAAACTCAAACTCAAACTAAAAGCATTTATTTCAATTAAACCATTTACAGGCACTTTTGAATTGTCAAAGAGTCCTATTCAGTCAGTTAGTCAGAAAGTTGAAGCTAGTGGCCCATTCCAAAACATAAATCTCTATGGTGAAGAACGGGCAAGAAACTCCAAAGACACTCTTTTAAATATAGATATTACAAAATCCTGGGTAGTTTAGTATGGAGAAGAATAGGCTTCTGTTCTATTCGATTTGCATTTAAAAAGTTTGAAGAAAAACATCGTGAGGAAACCGGCATGCCTGAGAGATATTTCTCGACGGCATGTGAAGCCAAGTCAGAGGCCCACGGGCGGCTTTAAAACTCTGACACCAGGTTAATCACCAACCACACGAAAAGAAGAAGAAGTAGGTATTTTCCAAGAAAACTGCATCTCAAATTAAAATAAATACCTACAAAGCAAACTCAGAGGTGACTTACCAAAGTAAGTATTTTTAACTAACATTGTACCATCTGAAAAGCTGAAAACGTAAGTACCATCGTTATATCGTGCCATCATTAATCAACCAGTCAAGAAATTAACAACTCATGACAGAAAATAAATATCTACCTGTCATTACTCATAACTTTCTTGTAAATGATAAATCTTTGAAGCAATAATTCTTTGTTAGATATTATATATAAGGACCCATTAAAATAGATGACAAACTTTTAGAAATCATTCAGACCACTAAAATAAGGACAATGGTAAAAAGAAATAAGAAAATCGCATTACATACTTACGTGAAAAATAAATCTGCTAACGAAAATACACTAAAAATGTTGGTTACCCAATGCCATTTATTATTTTAGGTTAAAATTAAATCACTTTAACCAGTGTTTTTTTTTGCTTGGGTATCTTTGGTTAGACGTACTGAACGCTGTGTTAAAATTTGTCCATCTATTTTAATGGGACCTTGTATATTTTGTAAAACTGGTTGTAGGTACTTTACATGTCTTATTTGGTACAAGAAAACGGTCAAAAAAAGCACCAGTGTTAATTCACGTTTGACTAATAAGGTAGTGAACCTTTAGTTTGGCATTGCTTGTTGACTCGTTGAGCTCCTTATGTTTTGAGTTGAGCTACACGACTACTGATAAATGCATGTAATAACTGGGCCGGCCCACTCAAATCTGTGTGGTTATTTATTTACGCAAAAGACCTCGGACACTAAACTATATGTTTATCGATGAATAGTATAAACTTACTACTACTAACTAAACAACAAAAAAATTGTGTCTTTTTATTACGGGAGGACACTGGCTCTTGCAACACTGTTATAACTCGCTAGTTATAACAGTGTCAGTTATAACAGGAGTCAGAGAATTCTTACCTTTGGCTGTAAAAATTGTTTTATGTCAATAAAATATTTTTCTTTTCTTTTTTCTTTTTATTAATTAATCTGTATGATCCTCATATGGTTTGACCAAGCTAATGTCTGAATTTTAAAAGAGACTGACCTCTGAATTTGTTTCGGTGTTTCTTCTCAGAATAGTCGGCTAGGAAACACTCATCTAGTTTTAAAGCATAATTTATTTTTGACGTGTAAAAAGGTTTTTTGAGCCAGATTACAGAAATACATATAATTTATCATCGTCTAACATTAACTCTGTAAGAAACTAAAAATGCTTTAGATATCAAATAATTGAGTGGCTGTGTTAAATAATTTTATTTCTGAAAGTAGTTTTGTACAAATACTTTTATACGTCAATCATATTTAAAAAACTAGATGAGGTCGCGGCGGTGTTTCTTATCCAACTACTCTGAGAAAAAAGGCCGAAACAAACTCAGTGGTCACAGTCTCTTTTAAATTCTAGGCTCTTGGTCAGATCATATAAGGACCATGTATGTAGATTAGTGTCTGAAATGGTCTCTCGAGGAAAGAACCACACAGATTTGACTGGACCTGTCCAGTGAGTGCAAGCATTTGGCAGTAATCGTGTAGCTCAACTCATAACTTATAGAACTCAAATTTGAAAATGCACTCAAGCAAACCAGTTAAGCGCGTATCAGACCACGAATGAAGGGTTCCGTAGTTGAGATGAATTTATCCCAAGAACAAACTTAGCATTGTAGTTGAAATACATCATGTTATCCCATACATGCCAACAAAAAAGTAATTTATATATGTCATGGCCAGGTCTTAGAAATGGCCAGCTAAAATTGCCCATATCGTTTAAAAGTCGAACGTTTAATGAAATGTCAGTCGACGTTTGGAAATATCCTTAATGTAGGGTATCCATGGTGTAAGGTGTAGTAAAAATAGCCAAGCAACTGCGACCAATTTGGAAGTAGCACTCGCCGGCCGCTGCCGCGGCACCTATTATGATATGATCACTAATGTTTGGCCATATCATGAAGTAGTCGTGCATTTAACTGTTCATATAGTCAACCGTTGAGTATTCAATGATCTGGCCAGACCACATCATGATGTGACCAGCGGTCGTTTTCTAAGATCTGGCCTCGACATATACATATATACCCATGCCAAATTACAGCTTCCGAGTACTAAGAGATTCTGAGCTAAGCCGAGGACAGACAGACAGACGAACACGGCGAAACTATAAGGTTTCCTTGTTGACTACTGAAACCTAAATAGGATTCAATAAAACCATTTCTTCCATCGTCTTGAATTTTGCTTACGATCATTATGTAGGTACCTATTGATTTTCAATTGGAATTTGTTTTCAATAAACGTGTGTTACATATCCACCATCAGTAGGTAGTTAACCATTCTGAAATAAATGTGTTCAAGTACCTAACTATACTTACTCAAAACTACCTACATTATTATGATTATGTTGAAAGAAAATAGCAAATAAAATGGCTGGATTAGGTATAAAAGTGAGGAGATTCTGCATAAATAAAACACAATGTTTAATGTTGTTGGTACATTTCTATTTATAACAAGTAAGATAACTCATTTATAAGATAAAGATAAGAACGAAACGGTGACTTCAACAGATTTTTCACTAATTGATTTATAGTCCCAAACCACTGAAAGTAATGAGCACAAGTGTTTAATGAACAGCAATCTATCTATATTCCACATTTTACTGATCTTAGAAGTCAGAACAGTCCCAAACCACTGAAAGTAATGAGCACAAGTGTCTGAACAGCAATCTATATTCCATATTTCATTAATCTTAGAAGTCAGAACAGAAACTAGTTAAAAAATTATCTACATGCCATACAGGAAATTACCGACCTAATAAATATCACGTGATAAAAAATCCGCGTTACATAAAATAATGCGAGTTCTGAAGTCTTTGTCCATCAAATGTCTATAAGTCGTCAAAGACGTCTTTATGTAGTGAGACAGCATCAGGGCTGGCTATTGTCTCCTCGACTAAATAACAAGGTTAAATGTAAATCACCGATGTCGTGTTTCGCACCACTACTCGATGTAATGAGTGACGCGTTCGCGATAAGCATAATATCATACAAGTGCAGATCTCAGATAACTTATCACCGTACTTTATTTTAATGTATCAAAAATGTTCACAATATTCAGCTCGTGGTTGTGTTGAGTGCGTTCAAATCGGAATTGTTTTTTTATAACTGCGGTTATAATATTGTAAAAATGGTTGTATTGTAAGGTTATAAAAATGTGGAATCGCATCGTTTTTTGTTGTTTATTTTTTGTGTTAGTGTGTGCTGATATCAGTGATGACCAAGGTAACGTTTTTATATTGATATTTTCCTAAACATAAGTAGCTAAATACAAGATTAATGCCTAGACTAGATATATACAACAAAGTAAATAGTTCAAAGCAAGACTTTTAAACAATCATGTCGATTCATGTCCTGCCTGCCTCGATACCTACACGGTACAGGAATGGCTAAATTTGTAAAAACACAATCAGATTGCCATCGAGTAATTACGAAAAAAAGAACTATGGCAGTTCTAAAACGTAAAATAGAAGGTAGGTAAGTACAGATAGAAGGTGAAGTGAGTGTAATATAAAAACAAAAGAAACTAGCAATTTTGACGCAAATATTTTATCCTATTACCTAATTCTTAGATAGCATTATCATAAATAAACAAAAACATATAGTGTATGAATGTAAACACTGCACATATGTATAACCGCATTTATTTTCATTGGACCAGTGAAACATTTATTTACACAAATTAATCTAAGCAGGTAGATTGCGGGTAAATATTCAGGGCGTAGGCACTTGAAATTTCAGTGTATTATGATTTCTATAATGATTACCTATATCATCACTTCACGGTAAAGAGCCCTCGTATCTTGAGTCGGTAACTTATTTCCTGTTCCTACATCGTCACTGAAATATATTTTGACTTTTCTTTGCTTCTCGTTTGTATCCATTTCTTCAAATTGTATTACCCAATTGGCCCGGAAAAACAGAATGAAAGGTTCAGGAAACTCTATATACCTACTTACCGAATTTCTAAAAGAGTAACCGTGGAGTTTCTTGCCGGCTCTTCTCCATAGGAAACGACCAATGGGAACCGTGCACCTAGCTTCTGACGTTTCATAAGTGACCTTGTAGGTTTATGTGAAATAAAAAATTTTTTTTTTTTTAGAATTCTCTAAAAAAAATATCGTTTTTTATTATTTTTAACGTTTACAAATATTATGAACAGTCACAGTCATTAGCTTCTGCAATACGGATCATTGGTTCGATTTCCACATGGATCACATAGCAGATCAAGAACTAGTTTTGGGTATAAGCTTTTCTTCTTTTAAATCGGTGCACCAATATGGCCTGCGCACACTGGCGGACGGCAGGGGAGACGATTTGGATCAATCGAATTTATTACTTATCCAATGGAAATAAGGTATATATTGCAATGCTCGCCGCTTCAGAGAAAACTACGCTGCGATGCTCCGCGATGCTCCAAGCTCGATCACCGAGCATTGAAATATATACCTTATTTCCATTGGATAAGTATTAAATTCAATAGATAAATTTAAAATCCTCTGCCGTCCCGTCCACCAGTTTGCGCAGGCCCTTATGCTACGCCAAACATAGACTAAAACTAGGGTTTCTCTATACTAACTCGACCATGCTTAGATTCGGCCACGTTTTTAAATAAAATGATGCTTCCATAAGAGAATACGTAATCTTTTAAAATTCAGAATCAAAAGTCATTTATTCAAACTAGCTGAGAATCAGCACTTTTCGAACGTCAAAATTACATAAGACAGCCCCCTAAAACGCCCACCCTTCAACCACTTCCTAGTGCTTTAGCTGGGAAGAAGAAGTGGCGAAACAAACTCCCAAGCTGCACAGCTGTCTGTTCAGTTAGAAAAAAATGATTCTATAAAATAGTCTGCAAAATAATTTACATTACGCAACACAAAACATAATTTAAATAAAGTATAAATTAATAGCCATATGACACCATATGACACCATATTTTCAGCCATATTTTATATTTCAGACAAATGTTTGGAGATAAACTGCTACGGAGAAGAATATGAATGCATTGATGGCACGTGCTATTGTGCAAAAGGTTACATACCAAACCACTTCCAGAATCGATGCATGAGATGTCCGGGTAAGCTACCAATTACCATTTTTATAGCATCAACTACCAATCACCTTTTTGCAGTCCACTGCTAGACATAAGTCTCTCTAGTTGCACGTCACTGAGCTCGATCCTAAACTACATGCTTTATATGTGTCCCAGGATCCCAATCCTACGATTTTTGCAAAAAAACCCTGTCTGTCTAGGAAGATTGGAAACTGCAACGCTGATTGGCTAATCCAAGAGTCAATACATAAAATATTTATTCTAATTGGTCAGAACATGGCTCGAATGTAGCTGTTAACCAATCAGCACATCCGTCAGTGAAAAACGTTCATATCATCCACTGATGCAAAAAACCAGCTTATCTTAGGAGAATCGAAAACCGTCGTTGTTTTCGACTATCCTAAGATAAGCTCGTTTTTTGCAGAAATCCTATAATTTTCGCAAAGGTTAGATTTTTTCAATTATCCTGTAACATATGCAGAGATAGAAGTACCTACTTACATACCTAAATGTTCTACTCGTATGTTTATATTTAAATGTTGTTCGGTCGATTGCTGCACGTGTTCGACTGTTGATACGGTAAAAGTATGTCAATAATAATTGAGCCTTTTAATAACCGTAATTTCCCAACCAATTCAGGCCAGCGTTAGTTATGAAAGCAAGAACCCAATTATAATACAGTTTTGAAGCCTGGAATTCAATTTAGAGCCTCAATTCTGACCCTTGAAACCACTAGAATAAATCAATGTTACCAGTAAAAAAAATGTAAAGAATAGTGCCAACCTCAGATCAAAGATAATCTGAGGTGTCAACACTATTAAGAATATGCCAAGTTTTTTCTCTTCGAGGGTGTTGTCTAGGCGACTAAGGGATATTACGATGAGGAAACTAACCGGTATTCTAAGTTCACAGAATAATGCTCAAACTTATCAAGTTTTTACTAAGAGACTCGCTCATATATTGTTGCGAGACTCCCGGCAAACTTACATCGCTCTTTGAATTAATAGCCCATAGCAGATGTAAATAATATACGCAGGCTAAAGGCCACTACATTATGAACTTCAATGGGTTTTTGTACCTACTGATAAAGCCTACGTACGTTATCAGTACTTAACCATTATCTAGTAAAGCTTAAACACACGATCGATTTTTGATGGAACTGCCATCCCATATATTCAGAGGTTTTTAAGGTTAGGTTAGATTTTACTCTAATTCACACAACCCCGAAGGGTAGGCAGAGGTGTACCTATAGTACACCCACATTTCGCCAATTATGTTTAAGACCCATGTAATAGGTAGGTATTAGGGGCGAGTCTATTGCCATAAACCGGACACAAATCCAGACTCTGGGCTGCTACTGAGAATTTTCTAATGGAAAAACCCAATAAAATTTTACCCGACCTGGATATCGAACCCAGGACCTCATGCTCAACAGTAGCGCTTGTGACCACTAGACCAACGAGGCAGTTAACCTCTAGCAAATCTCAGTACAATTCTCCATTTAGAAGGTTGTACCTCTAAATGTGTGTTTATAATATGTGTTTTAGAGGAAACCATTTATCAGATATAGGAAGTCGTTATTCTTTACTCATAAGTATATCGAGGGAGCCCTATACTCAACTTTGTACTGCTCCTAAAATTTTCCTGAAGAGAAAGCCCAATATGACTAATGTACAATATCAGTTTGCTTAGTCCACATAAGATCACATCTATGTATTTGCTGGTAAATAATGTCCTGCATATCATGCTGACTTTCCACTGAAATGTTTATTTAACCCTGACACAATTTTTGTGTTGCGTCTATTTACTTACAAAAGGGACATGTCAAGAATGAAATGAGATATCTGATGAGTTTAACTAAATTTTAAGAAGATGCGTATGAGTTTTGTTTAGGTATGTGTTTACGTTTTACAGAGCAGTGCTGTACCAGTCGTAACGGCCGCGACTTACTAGTTGTAGGCCGTAGGTTCGAACCCTGACAGGCGCTTTACTTTGTGTAAATTATTTTATTACCACTGCTCTCAAAACGGTGAAGGAAAACATCGGAAGGAAACCGGCATGTCCTAGAACCAAAAATTCAAAGACATGTGACATCTACCAACCCCCACTGGGCCCGCGTGGTGGATTACGGCCCACTCCCTCCCACTGACAGGAGGTCTGTTTCCCAACAGTGGGAACATTATAGGCTGATTATGGTATTATGGTTATATGTTTACGTAATATCGTGCACAAAAGCCTTTAGAGTTTTTACTTCCCTCTGTAACTCAACCAAAAGTCAACTATACCAAAAGAACGCTATATGACCTACGCGTACAATATAATAATATTTTTAGGATGCTGTTGGTACTGCAACGATGGTGCAGCGCGTCTGCTATGTTTGCACAAAACCGAGCTGACGGTTTCCATGCCGTCATTCGCAAGAGAACCGCGTCGCTGTTGTCAAGGTTGCGGGCGAGTGACAACAGCATTCTAAAAACTATGGCAGAGAGTATCGACTCTCCGATTATTAACAGTTTTGTGAGAAGGATAATCACCGAGCATTAATTTGGGGATGTCCTTTTCACAATACTTACTATTTATTTTGTATTTTAACTACTAACACTAGTCATAAGTTATAGAATAATAGTTATAGTTTACTAACTCGATGGATCATTGTTATCTGAGAAATAAATAAATAATTGTAAATAATTGTAATTGTAACTAAAGCTTCGTATATAGATGTACGAACAGCGGTCGTAGAGGTTGGCTTGGCTGCCAAATCTGGCGCATTTCTGACTTATATTGGTGTTTACTATCACTGTGTTACTAAACTGCGCCTATTGGAGTTAAAGCCTAGTTTAAATTAAGTATAATTACCATTCTACTGAGTGTCTCCATTTTGCTATGTAAGGTATCAGATCAAGTGGTTTGAAAACATAAGACTTACTTATCAAATGACCAAATATGTCGAGGCGTATTATAGTCAACATCCAGTCTACCCAATAATACCGGCCTATTACTGTCCCACGGCAGGGCAAAGGCTTCTTCTCATACAGAGAAGGCACGAGCACTAATCACCACGCTTGCTCAAGACAGGTTGGTGATTTCAGACTTATATTAACTATGTTTCCTCACGATGTTTTCCTTCACCGATGTCAATAAGGTCCAAAATAAACTCAGAAAGTACATATACATCCCAAATAAACTCCTAACTACCCGAAAAACTGAGCTCAAAAGTTAAAATTAACTTATAATCGTAATTAACTATCATAATTAAAACTCTGAACATATTTCAGGCTTAGGAGAGAAGTGCTTGGGGCCGTGTTGCAACGTATACGGGAACGGAAGCCTCCAGTGTTGGCAGGGGATTTGCCAGCCGTGTTACGATAACCTCGGTAAATGGACTTGCAGGTTCGCAAACACGTTTATAAGCAGGATAACGACAGCGGCAGCAGGATAGCGGACTATGAAAGTGAGGGAAGAGTGAGTGCACCTGTCTGCGCACGCACTAGTTCACGATAATATCTCCCGCACAGATGTCCAGTCTCCTCTGAGATTGGCCACCAGGGCTGAAATTCGGCCTGGATGAGATAAAACGAGAAAGTCGTGGCGGGAATGGAAAGGCTGTATCCGAGATTTTTTTGGAACTGCATGTGCTTTAGTGGATTGGTTAGTGTAGCAGTGTGAAATTAGCTGTGAATTGCATAGCAATAAGATACGGTAAATGCTACAGGGCTATGTAAAGTAGATAAGGCTACTTTTAGCCACTAGCTAGCAACAGTAGGTAGGTAATAATGTAGCTTTAACACGTTGTATGAAATGCGTAAGTACAACTCACGAGTATGAATAGTCAAAAACAAATTTTGAAGAAGTATAACCAAAACTCGTATATTTGTTTTGAAAGCAGTTCCGTGACTTACTGATTGACAGACTGATCTCCAGATCTGCCTCCCTACAACATCAGTGGATGTCCGTTGTCTGTCAGTGACAGACAATGCACAGCCATCGTTGAAGTTAGAAACATTATTATAATAAATAATAATAGAGAGTTTGGCGGCTGACGCAGATTTTGCCGGGCCACATAGCATTGTAAAAATTCTACATCACTTTTCTACATTTTGTATTGAACCAGCGCACGCTACATGCACCACATTTTTTGCTGCGGCTATAATGTGCGCTTAGCTATATAGGTGAACGAAGAAACGATTTTTCAAAAACAATTTCGCGTTGTTGAAACGCTGCAAAGAATTAAATTCCTTGTAAGGTACTTACGTTACGGGATTCACATAGACAAAGTGGCGTAAATAATATCCAGTATTTTAAAACAATGGCAAACGCAGAGCAAATCAATTTCGTTTCGGCTGCAGGCATTCCTTAGATATTTATAGCACAGTTATGAAAACACGTCTTTATTGTACAACTTCATATTCCACATTGCTATGATGTCAAAGGACAATGGGTAATGTTGTGAGCGCCCCGTATCTACCCAAAAAAATAGTTGTCTGTAGCATTATAATAATAATAATAATGGCCCCACCGCCATAACTCTACGTTGACGTCGTGGTGGGGCTTGCGCGCTCTGAACTCCAGGTCTATGCTGGTAGTTTTTTTTTTTACCGGAACCAGTCTGAGATGAGGTGCCAGACCAAGAGAGATACAGAAACCCGCAGAGCAGCATGTGGCGAGCTGTTGGGAAGTAGCGACCCCACGGACCCTATCCCCCGGGAGAAATCTTGTTCCTCATCTCTGGCTTGCCTTTATTGGCCGGCTGGAGTGAACACAGATGGGGAATAGAGCTCCCACCTCTTTCTTGCCCTTATTGGCCGGCTTGCGTGGAGATTCGCAAGAGCAAAGGTGCTCGGAGGAAGGAAGTATTCCAGTAAGATGCTGGTAGGGATCTTGACCGTACTTCCGGGATTGTCCTGATAGCCGTGGAATACCGCTCCACTCCTTATATGGAAGCACTTCAGGACATGTTTCCCCCTTGTCGCTACGACACTTTGTGCTAGTGACCGTTTTCGGAGGCCCATTATTGAGTATGCAAGTCACCCACTGCCATTTTACCTGTGTATTTTATATAAAATATTGGTCAGGCAGGGGCCACAGTCTTTCCATAGTTCTAGATAACCAGTTCACTTAGCCACCCAAACCCATAATCCAGTATCTTTTTTTCCATATCTTGCAATAGTCCTGCACCAACCGGGGGTTGTCCTTGGGTGCACTAGCATAGTGCGTACAGGGATAATCGTCGGTTGGTGCCTCGTTTCATTAAACACGTCTAACGGGCCTCTGCGAGTTGGCTTCGGCCCGTCGTACGCCTTCCAACCTTTGGAAGGCGAGAAATGTCAAATAATAATAATAAAGAAGAAATCATTTATTTGCATAAAACAAATAAACTATATTTGTCTTTTATACCCTCATTGAGTAGTTCAAGTTTTTTTAATTTCATAACATACAGAACAATACAAAAAATAAAATAACACAAATGACAGTGGAAAATAAGATTTTTTGGGACAAAATAAGATAAGATAAGATAAAGATTTATTGTTCAATTAAGACTAGATTAGGTACATGACAAAGTAATAAACACTAAAAAGCACAAGCATAGTTCTTAATCTAGTTAGTGGGTGCCGTAATGCTCTCCTAGATAGGTTACAAAATAACCTGTGTTTAGGAGAAACAGTTCCGATCCCCGTCATAAATGGTTGACTTATAACAGCACGTGTTAAAAATAAAATAAAATTTGAGTAAATATTGAGTAGTTCGATTAATCCTAAGACAGTATGTCTGAATTCACTTGGAGAAAAAAGATATGTGAAGAAGTTCATTCTCCTTTACATCTTAAAATTTGAAATAGAGCCATACCGTGTTGCGGGAAAGTCCGAAAGGGATACCGTGGCCCCTTGCAACGTACAGGCAACTGAAGGTACACGGGTGGGTTTTAGCCAATAAGGGTCTGACACGCCCTCCCGCTCCGCTCAGAGCGGGAGAAGTTATTTGATTATTTCCCAACAAAAAAAAAAAAACATACCGTGATTCTTATATTACCCATATGAGTAAAAAAGTCACTTTGTTCCGTCGCCACTGCAGCCTTAAGTATAACCTTCGATCTTGTGTATCAGTGGAAAATCTATCTTAATCGGTACCTGCATTGTTACTTAGTAGAACTAGTAGGTATTCATCGTGTATATAATTACTAGCTGCGCCCCGCGGTTTCACTCGCATAAGTCTCGATCGCGTGGGAATATCGGGATAAAAAGGATCCTATGTCCTAATTCAGGTCATGGTCTACCCAGGTGCCAAATTTCATCCAAATCTGTTCCGCCGTTTTAGCGTGAAAGCGTAACAAACAAACATACTCACTTTCGCATTTATAATATTATTATACTAGCTGTTGCCCGCGACTTCGTCTGCGATCCAGGATTAAAAGTAGGTAGCAATCTCCTTGTCCAGGTCATGGTCTACCCATGTGCCAAATTTCATCCAAATCCGTTAAGCCGTTTTTGCGTGAAAGCCTAACAAACAAACCAACAAACAACAAACTCACTTTCGCATTTATAATATTAGTTAGGAAGTTAGGATTTCGCACAAAAGCCTGACTCCTAATCATACTACGTACCAACATTACTTTACTAGCTATTAATTACTAGCTTCTGCCCGAAATTTTGTTCGCATGGAAGTCGTAAGACACCAAAATACACTAAAATAACAGCCACATTTTCAACTTCTCGTTCGTAATCTCAGCAGCCAAAATATAAAGAGAGTCAGGCCTGGGGCGCTAGTCTCGACATAGATAACGATCGCTATACGACCGAATTCGGTTGCAAAGTCTTAATGACGTCCCTAGACGGTCAAAATTACTTGACAAGCACGAAAAAACCCCGTGCTTGTGAAGCACGTCACGCACGTCTAGGGACGCCATTACGACTTCGCGACCGAATTCGGTCGTATAGCGATGGCTATTTATGTCTAGACTGCAGGGCCTGGTGACGCGGGAGCAAGCAACGTAGGTAACTGTACCTACGTTGCTTGCTCCCGCGTCACCAGGACTGCTTTTCACATGGACTACTGAGTCCATGTGAAAAGCAGTCCTCAGGTCACGCAGACTTCATTAGCTATTTCGCATTGCTTGCAAAGTTTTTCGTTTTTTGTCAATTAATAAACGCCTGCCATCCTACATATACATACTACCTAATGGCACAACACCGATACACTGTTGCATTCTTACAGATTATTCCTAACGAACAACTATCACTCAAACAATAATTATAACAGTAGATTGAAAATAGACGGCATTTCTCATTAGCAGTCACCCAACCATAGACTTTATTATAACCATAGATGACAAAAGAGGAATAAACTTAATGTTTTTCTGTGTACATACGGCTACACATCAAGCTGTAGGGAAATCCTATTCAATGCGAGATCAGCATAAACTGCTACGTAAACGGTAGTACTTATTTGCGTGAAGCTGGAACGTAGATTCAGACACAGACAAAAAATCTTAAAATGGCTTAAGAATCGTTCCCAGACCTCGTCAAAATTACATTAAAAAAACAATGTACAGTTTTCACTCAGCAAAGCAGATTACAAACGCTCCATTTAAAATATGAGATTTAGCCGCGTCTAGAAACTTGAAGCCGTTTCTAATCTAATTGGAAAAAGGCTGGGCGAGAAATATGTAATACTAATTACCAGTGATCAGAGTAGGTAGATTGATTTTTGGTACTTGTATCATAAATGCACTCAGAAAGAATAACATGGATAAGCCCTTTTTCCGGAAAGCAATTCCGGTATTTCCGGATTCAATTAAATATTATTAATGTTGGTAGTATATTATTACTACTCAATTCAAAATTGGTGATAGTATGTTCAACAGCTTAAGCAAACAAACACAATACTAAACATATTCTAATAGTACATCCAAACATGCTTTAAACTCCTTGTAACAAGTAAAATATTACTTACCAAAGCTTGGAATCGTGACTGTGTGCCGTTAAAAAAAATTATGAAGAATATAATATTGCTCATTTTAATTCAATTCCTACCTAAGTTCCGTTATTTTTAAATAATCAACAAATTCCGGAGGAATGTCCATATTAATATATACGTTTCGGATCAATGACCCCAATTCAATCTACCTACTCCGATCACTGCTAATTACATAGCTAAGTAGGTAAAGGACCGACATAGTTTGTCAAAAGTTTCCATCCTTTTCATTAGCCTTTAAACCCAGCCAGCTAGTTTCGTAAGCTGGGGATTACGTAGACTGCGGCCTACGCCGTAGCAAGATACGTCGTAGCAGGATCTACACTATATAGCAGAAATTTTTACGTCATAATATTATTTTGCATAACAGCGGATAGAATAAACTTCATTTCGCAGAAAATCGTTTGGCGTACACTCATAATTTTGTAAGCCAGCATCATCTTAAGGCATAAATTTCATATCATTAAAAAGTAGAACCATCATATTGCACAAAGTTCACACAAACATACAAACATGCAAAAAGCATACACCATGCATGCAGCAAGCATGTAGCATGCAAGCGAGCATGCAACATGCAGCAGGCATGGTTTCTGTCACGGCTCCGGCGCCGGAGGGCTCTAGCGGTGCCACGCGAGCTTATCGTCGCAGATAGTTTTAACGAACCTGGGGGTCTACTCCCTAAACTAAATCCGTAGTTTCGGCCAAAGTTACGGGCGCTTCGATCACCGTCTCTTACAAACATACCGTGGGTGAGACGGAGAGGGAATCGCCTGTAACTTCGACCGAAACTACGGATTTCGCTTAGTGAGTAGACCCCTGCTCCTCAGCTTGCGGGCCGCCTCGCCCCTCCGCGCCTACGCATGCTTAAATTACACTCTATTGGTAGGACAGACAAGACTGCGTGGAGTCGGTTTTGCAACGATTCGTTTCTGTCAGTAACTTTTGTAGCAAAACAAATTGACATTTTAATATAAGATTAAAAATGCTATTTTATAGAAATGGCAATATGCCTCTTCAAAATTCGGACATATAAACATTCTGCCAAACAATAATTATATTTTTATAAATTTTGCCTTTAAAATATTAATTTAAAGAAGATTATGCCAAATAAATTTCGGAGCATCAAGATTCTGCCAGATAGAGGGAACCCGTCGTAGCAAAAAACTATATACCTTTGTCGTAGTCCAACGACAAAGCTGATGCTCTTAATAATATTTGCCTTCTTATTCGTTCACGTTTCTGCAGTCTGTAATAAATATTCGTAGGCTAAATACATATTTTTCAATCAATATGGCATTTGATGTTACGTTCCAGGGAATCCCTAGAACAAATTCTTCTGATTTCCAGTACCCAGGTGATTATGGGCGCGGCGCTAATCCTGGGGATTATTGGCACGTTTATACTTCTCTACAAGCTTTGTGCTACCACTGATATAAGGTAACGTCGACCATTCATACAAATACATACTAGGCAGATATAGTATTGAATATTCCTTTTTTAATACCTTCTTTCTGCCCTAGTCATTGGAATCGAGCCAGAATGTTTTTCTCTTTCTCCATTACAGTGCTATAAATACCTAAATTTTTTTTTCGAGTCCCACTCTTGGGCAAAGGCCTCCTTTCCGTTTTCCACTGTCTGTCCTTTGCCATTGTGGGCCAATACCTTCCAGCATCAATACCTGTATGAGGCACCTTTTTTAGTCATTTTGCGGCTGTTTTTCTTACTAATTAATGACGAAGCTTAATTATTGTTAACTTACAGAGCTTTCGGGTCGTCCAACAGTGATGGCCGACTGTCAATCGGAAGTCTGCAGTTGTATGTTGACGAAAGATTACGAGACGCCCCGCCAAGGTAATAATTAACTACTTTAAAGATTCTGGATCGCAAACATTACTGTTGAGCATGAGGTCCTGATTTCGAATCCCAGGCCTGGCAGTGTGATGGAATTTCTTCATCAGTAAATTCCTAGGAGCAGCCCGGAGTCTGGATTGTACCCGGAAGATGTCAATAGGCTCGCCCAATATTACCTACATGAGACTTGACTTGACTGGCGAAATTTTGGCGTTATATATATAGGTAAGTATACCTATGTAGTACACGACTACCTACTTAACACATGGCGTGGTGTTGTGTGTTTGAATATTGAATGAATTGACTAATTAAAGGACCTAGGATATTAGGTACCTGTCTAGGTAGGTACCTAATATCCTACACATAATACGCAACACATTTTCGTAAAAGATTACGACAAATTTGTTTCATTTTGACAGTTCAACAACATTCATTGCGTTATTTTTACGTTGTTGAGCAGATGTTTTTTTCGAACTTTTGAAGCAATTGTTTAGCAATTTGTTTCAAAACGATTAAAATTCCTATTGATCGTGTATTACGTAATTCGGGTACAGGTAGTCCAGCTAGAGCTATAAAGTTCCGAGATCTGAGTTAGAAGGAAGTTACAGGAATAAAAGCGTTTCTACGAAATAAATAAACGAACATACATAATGTACTTTAGGTACCCTACTTCAAAGATTTAATCCACTACCCCGAGGGCATCTAATAAAGAGGACGGGTTCCTAGCATGTAGATTAAATAATAATTACAGCCGGTCCACATTAAACGCTTTGGGATTAGGTATTTAACCTCTACATGATTGCAAGTTATTCCTATTATAAGTAACAAGATATTTCCTAGAGGATATAATCCTTTTAACTTTTTTACTGTTAATTGATCGCGATCGTGTCAATGGTGGAGGTCACACCTCGTTATAACAATAGAACAATTAATCAATCTATTGTTCACACACATTATAGTGTGGTAGTATCAGTTTAGAAAGTAGATAGTTAGGTACCTACACAGTTGCTTTCTTGCATGACCTGTCCATCTCAATCTGCCTAGCCTTTTCCCAACTAAGTATAATTCGGTCGGCTTCCAGTCTAACGGATGCAGCTGAATACCGTATTTGACATGGAGCGACTGCCTATCTGACGTCCACAACCCGGTAACTGGGTAATACGATATCCCTTGGTAAGGGTGGTTGTCAGACTGTCGGGCTTCTGATGACCCGTAATGACTGTCAAAGATCCACGAATGACAGCCGGGACCAACGGTTTAACGTGCTTTACGACCTGTCCATCTATTTTTTTATTCTAAGGAAAACTAAGGTGAAGTAAGATGTTGATAGATAGCGACAATCCCAATAATCAGCACACTTCAAGGAGTTTTCACAATGAGAATTTACCAGAATAGATCGGCAGATCTTTTTAACCGACTTCAAAAAAGGAGGAGGAATTTGGATGTTTAGGTATATATATTTTTTAATCCATGTTCGGGCATAACTCCGTCATATATAAACGGATTTGCAAAATTTTGTTTGAAAGGGTCTCTCGAAGTGGTCCCATATAAATTTTATTAACTTTGCTTGGGTACCTACTTTTTGAGTTAGCTTCAGTATTAAGTACGTATTTTTCTCACTTAGTCTATATGAATGATATATGTATAATAACTTCCTGTCACTGTTATTTATATAGCAGGTAGTGGTTTTCGAATTTATGTGGGGTTACCACAGCTAAAAAGGGAAAAAAAAAGTAACTTAAAAACTAAACTTTTTTTATTTGCAAGATACAATTCGATTCAAACATTATGGCGTCTCTGAAGTCCGCTACTGGCTGCGCAGTACTCCACCCCTCACCCTCGCTGACCCATGAATTCGTTACTGCGCAGCGACTCGCCTCATGCTCCGAGCCGCCATTACGTTTGAATCGGCGTGTACTTACCTATGTAATTCAATCTTTGGTTCTGTATTTTTCTAGAGTAGGTAGATATACATATTTGACTAAATCCTGACCTGCTACTGACAGTTAAACCTTGGCCGACGTGATAATCTTACTCAGTCATACTCAGTGTGCTCTGCGGAGCCCTAGGGTTCAGCAAAGGCTCTGTGGGGGCTCCGCGAAAATATTTGCCTATGGCCTATGTCCAGCAGTGGACGTCATTGCTTTGCGGTATTTTAGCTGCTTCAGAATAATCCTAATTTCGTACGAACAGTTTCAAATTTTTATTATTAAAACTGTTTTTATTTTCGCCATAATATTTTATTAAATTCAACAGGGCCAGCACTAGTGGGAAAAGTAAACTCAGAGTTAATGCGATTGTTGTTATGTGCCGCACCAAAATCAATTAGTGGGACACAGTGGACGACAAAACTGTACAAAATCCACTTTGTCCCACATGGTTAGACAGAATGGTCGAGCAAAGTGGAATAATCCATAAAACGCAGTTTTTGATTATTTTAGGGCTCCGTCAAATATTTCTCTTTGAAAAAGGGTTCTTTACTTCTGTCGCCAAAAAAGTTTTAGAACCGCTGATCTAACTCTCTTCTTCTTTTTGAGTCCATGGAATCAGGTACCTAACTACCTGAATTAAATTGTGTTTAGCTTATCGAAACCGTAGTCACAGCATGTAGGTAGAATACTTATCATGTTTTATACCTTGGCGTAAACACGAACTATGGCCAATGGATATTTTGAAAGAAGCAAATTGTGGTCTTGCTAACACAAATAAATGTTTCTTTATTTCCAGATATTCACGAGCACCGGCAGCTGGATCTGCAACGTATCCTGCCATAGCATTTCTCAACGCTGGATTTGTAAGTACTTGTCAACTCATACCTCATACTTATCGCATCCACTACTGGCCCACTATTTCCAATTAGAACATTATGTTAATAACAAAACCGGAGATAATGCCCTGAGATGCTTGCAAAACAAATGACTGTTGTAATTTTCCAATTAGCAACGATGCACAATAGTGCATAACATTAAGAACGTCTTATTTCTAAGCAGAACTTGGTTGTTTTTTTATTTACAACTCATTTTTGAGTACTTAAATAGATTGCTTCATATTTTACAAGCGTTGTGTCATCGCGGTTCTCCTTCTTTTGTAGGCAGTCCGACAGAGACCGCGCTTTAGCTCTTATCAGCGTCATAATCAAATGAATAACATAAAAATTCATTATTTCAGATTCACGATAGCAGTATTCCGCCTCCCCCATACACAGCCGAAGACAAAACCGAAGAAAACCAAAATACGATAAACAATAACACAAACCACAATACGATAAACCAGAACATAGTAAACCACATATGAACACCATTCAGTATTGTTTTTAAAATAAACCTTAGCTTACTGTAATTTAGGTAGATAATTCTTCAACAAGTGATAATAATAAAGTTACTGTTCTTATTTATATTTTTATTATCTAATTTATGTGCGTATTATTTATTTTTAGCTCCTGAATAATCTTTCAACCTGACTGCGGACGAAATATTTTTAGCCTTTACGTTAAAATATGAACATTACAACAGTATTCAAAAATGATTCAATGAACAAAATAACTTTTAATAATTTCACCACACAAATTGAGCCTTTTTTGGAGTCGAAAACCGACTTTTAAAAAGGAGGCGGCTATAGCAATAGATATTTTTCGATAATATACCTTTAACTAAGCTAAGACTCACAAAATACCTACATAATATGTCAAATACCATCATTTTTGTTACCAGAACGAACTAAATTACGAAAAAAGGCCAAGGCTATATAATAATACAACCAGTGGACCTTATAATTAACGAAATCTAGCCAATATTATGTGTAAAACTTTATACAAATGATCTGTCGAACTAGAAGCAAGCGCGGATCCACTGTTGTGTGCACTATGGGCATGCCCACAACCCTAATAGACTTGTGACGGCACCCTTTCGCGGTCTATTGAGGTCAATAGGTTGATGATACTGTATCCAATCCCTTAATAAAATAAAATAAATGTGACACTGTGATGTGCAAACAAACACACATTTACTTTTGTAATTTTCGTGAGTAAACAAACTAACATTTTACAGATTTATTAATTTACTAGTGTTCGCCCCACGGCTTTGCGCACGTGGAACTACTATACAATGTACAAAATCTTGGTGAGGGCGTCATACATTTTATAAATTTCTCCTTTTTTGGAATGCACTATATCGATCATGAACAAGTGCATACTCCGACTCGCATTTGGCCAATTTTCAGGTGGCTGTGACCACAACCTTTTTGGAGGGCTGGATCCGCGCCTGACTACAAGTGTACCTCACCTGACTCACCCCTGTGCAAATATTGAAAAACAAACATCAACAATGCTATTCATAGAGAACTCGAACATCTACATTGTACTAACTACATTGGCACTAAACAAACCAATGTTATACACCGATTGTATAAGACATTGAGAGAAAAATACCATGTAGGTTAGTTAGGCACACAGTCTGAACCACTGAAGATAACTAGAAGCATAAAATTTGGAATAGATGTCCCTTATAGTATTGGTGTACTAAGGCGCCATCTACACGGGCGATAGTATCGCTGCGATAGCGCGCCAATGTGGCATCAAATTCAATAGAAACCGTATGGAGCAATCTCCACACGGCAATACCATCGCGGCGAGAATTTGATTGCACGGATAATATCGCGCGATTCTCTCGCCCGTGGAAATGGCGCTTTAAAAAGCATTAGGTGATCCCACAGAGTACAGAAACGACTTAGGCCTCGGCGGCCACTGCTAGAGATGGCATAGTTGACACTTTCCTCACAAAGAAGACGTGTTACACTACAACACAAATTAATTACATATAGACACTGACAGCTTTGAAGGCGGTCCATGACAGAAATGGTGCATTGAACACTCTTTTGGCACCACAAAATTTCACTAGTCTACAACTTAGCACTACACATACTACGTTTTAATATTTTAGTAGTTTCTCTGTAGTTTTCCATGTGCCGCCCTCGGTGGCCTTACTGGTTTCAGTTTATATGCAAACCAAGTCAGTTTCCAATTAATAAAAAATATATTTCTTTGGATAGAAAAAATCTATTCACTTAAGGTCTGACAATTTGTTTGTGAACATAGCTTATAACTTAATATAATTTATGTTAGTTCGTAAGAGTAGTCAATGCTGCCACCACATCTCCCCGGTGCTCTCTTAAAGTTCTTTCGGCTAATGTTCTGGATATCTCCAACTCTTTAACCTGGAAATTGATAAAAATACATTTTGTTTTTATAACATTAAGGTTTATTTTGCTTTTAGCATTACAATGTCGTCTCTATGTAGCCCTGAGATGTGAGCATGCAGCTAACTTAGCAACGAGTCATGTACAAAGTAAATGTTTTTAAGTTGAGGGATTCTTCATAACATATACGCACTGGCAGAGTAGAAATCAGAACACTTCTTCACAAGACATTAGCCAAACAAATCATGTAGTAGTAGTATTATGTAGCCCTTGCAATCTCTATGACAACCCAATTAAAATGAAAATAAATGCTGTATGAATGCCAGTTAAACTTTAATGTTGCTATACAGTAGCGAATCCAGGAGGGGGGCTAACGGGCTCAAGCCCCCCTAAAAGCGTATGAGATTGTCTGTGACAAATCTTAAAGTGAACTTGATATTATTCTAATTCAATTTTACCACTACCTAATTTATAATTGGCATCAATTATCCTTAACTTATTAAGTACCTATTACATTTTAAAATTTTTTTTCTATAAGATGTTTGTTTACGTAACGAATTTTAGCCTCACGCTGCCCGGTTTGGCCACCATGTATATTCAGTGAGATATCTCTGTAGTCTACAAACCTAATTTATAATTGGCATCAATTATCCTTAACTTATTAAGTACCTATTACATTTTAAAGTTTTTTTTCTATAAGATGTTTTGTTTATATAACGAATTTTAGCCTCACGCTGCCCGGTTTGGCCACCATGTATATTCAGTGAGATATCTCTGTAGTCTACAACCTAACGAAGTCATTGAGGAATTTGTGAAAAGTAATCCAAAGAGCCTTATAAAATGTTGTCTGCTTTTTTAGTGTTTACTTTGCTAAAACCAACCCTCAGCGGGGTCAGGCCCCTCCCAAACGACAATCCTGGATCCGCCACTGTTGCTATAGGTTTCTGACTAATTTTAGTTCTAAATACTTACAATTAATTCTATATCATCCTTTTTCACTGAAACTTTTTGTAGTTCCTTTTCCTTTTCAAGACGCTCAGCAGCCTCCTTGTTTCTCCTGTCACCGATTAGCGACAGCGCCTGGAATTATTTGATAAAAATTTTGTATGAAATTCGTAAATAAAACAAATAGACATGATAACTCTCTAAGGGTCAAAGTAGCATCAAGTTTAAAAAAAAAATGCGTACTGTATTGTTTCTGCTTGAAAAAGGCAATCATTTATTAAAGAGATCGCCTATTCAGTTTTCCAATGCATTGAGAGCAACAACATGAAAAGATAACCTATTGAGACATATTTCAACAAGTAGTTCGATATAAATAATATAGTGCTTACCCCAGATATATCCTGAGAGGATATCTCTTTCTCTTCTGCATAGTCTGTAACCTTCTCCAAGTCTGCTACTCCACTATCATGTTTTGCAGTTTTCTTCTGAGTTTTGTCTTTATCGTGCTGGATATCGTCGGTATCACCATTAATTTCTTCGTCAGCCATTCTGTTCGATATAATATTATTATTATATCTTGAGGCTACTATTGGAAATTATTTCTACGCAAATTCCAACTATATAAGCATTTTATAGACAAACAAAATTGTAATGTCAATCGAAAACTACAAATTACCACAAAATGAGATCGTTCATTTGAGGTTATTTTTACGTTTCGTTTGGAAATTCGTTTACCGATTTCTGGGCACAGAGCATGTAACTTTTTTCTGGGTTCGATTACTCCAGAAACCCACAGCACGCTTAGTATATTTAATATTTTAGCCATGACAATTTTTATTCTATTGCTTTTACAGCGTATCTAATTAATAAATCCATCTGAACTGGTTCGATCTCACTTCAAATAAATATACATAATTATATACATTATGACAATAGTATACAAGGTGTTCCTTTTGAGGTCCCATAACTCTCATGAGAAGCCCGAATGTTTTACAACCAGTCTTACCAAGGGGTATCTAATCGTACTACCTACCCATTTAATAGGTTGTGGAGGTCTGATAAAAGTCGCTTTATGTAAAATATTGGTATTCAGCTGTAACTACAGGATATACAGGAAGCCAACCCCAACATAGTTGTCAAAAGGTTGGCAGGCAGATGATGACGTAGAATGCTAAACCTGTGTTATGCAAATAAATAAATTTGAATTTAGCTTTGCCGTAGTCGGATAAAAATGGGGCGCTGCTGTTGGCAGTAGGTAAATCACTAAAGTGAATTGATTGATTTGCCGGGCAGTCAGGCTAATGAGTGTCACGTTCGTGTTTTTTTGCGAATGGTATCACGCAGGTCAACCTAGGAGGTGGTCGGCTGCATAACCGGGCTATCCTGTGGATACCTTAATGAATGATTTAAGGCCTTCAGCCAGGGCATAAAACTTATAAACTAAGCGACTACATGCTACGGGCATCCCCTGTGGGATACAGATCTCGACTTAGGTCCTCGCTAGGAGAGAGTAGCCAGGGCCTGTCTCTTGCTGCCCTCTCTATATCAGATCTAAGGTCGCGAGCGTGTGCGTTTATCACATTTATATCCTCTTCTCGGTATCCAAAATAAAGCGTGGAAAATAACTCTTTGTAAAATTTCAGAACGACTAACCAAAGAGAAAAATAATCACTACGTTTAGTTATTCCATCCGTCCTGTTTTTTTGGCCAACATCAAACAGTTTCAGTTTTCAGTCAGATTTTCAAGAAGATTGTTGGAATAACTAATTTTTGTTAGTAACAATAGTACTATAAAATCAACAAAACACTTTCAATGATCACAATCAACGAAACTTTAAAAAAAATACATTTTGATAATGCTACTTTTATACTTCCTTTTTTTATTATTTCCATCATTGACTTGACTGACACCTTGACACTCTTGACAGCGTAGGCTTTGCATTACCCCTTCCATACTACTGTATATTTCTTCTTCTTTTGTTTTTAATTCCTTAATTTTAAGGTAGAACGTAATTAATACACTATTTTTCTTTTGAGTTTATCATTTCAAGTGTTTGGTGATCGTCAAAAGTGCGGTGAAAACGGCAGAAATTGGTAAGTGGGTAATTTTAGAATTCACGAATTGTCAAACTAATAATGGTATTTCGCCCTTGACGTTTGATTTTTAGTACATTTTTACACATGTATGAGCTTATTTTGTATTATTTGGTACAAAATTAAATACATAAACTGTGATTCGTTTCATACATCATTGTTTGGTATTTCAATGTGACGTCAAGGCAATATGGAGAACGTTTTTCTTTGCTCGCGATAGCTCGTGTTTGTTTCACGCACCTTTGCCTTTCTAGTAATTTCACTAGAGGTTCCATCGTGAAGTTAGTGAAATAGATGTATAAAATAATGCGACTGCTTTATTTTGGGTTAAAAATATTTTAAAAAGTGGTAAGTGACCTTGAACAATGGTGTTTTGAGTGTTGGCTTTGCCATGTGTTAGCTAGAAAGAGTACCATACCAGGTAACTATGTCTTATTTTGTTAAAAACTCACTCATATTTATAAAGTATTGAATACTTTTGTAAACAATGTAATTTCAAATTGATACTCAGTACTTTACTTGCATTCCACAATGCAATGCCATAGAATATAGTGTTTCTATTTTAATTATTTACCTACATAACCATGAGTTGTATACTTTACTTTCAAAATATCAGTAAAAAAAATATGCCAGCGTTTATTCATTGATACAAATAAACATATTATTTACTCACCTAATTTGTAATTAATTGTAAAACAAATTAAACTAACCCATTCAGTTTAGCTGCAACAAAATTATTCTGCATTCAAATGATCACAGAATTAATATAATGTTTCTTACAAAAACTACAAGCATTTTAATATCAAGACAAAATGTATTATAACAAATATGAAAATAATACTGAACATGAGAAAAATATGACAAAAAAAAACTAAATCGGTTCTGCCGTTTGGGAGTTACAATGCCACAGAAAGATATACATGTTAAACATAACACCCCTCTGTTTTCGTCGGGGCTTAATAATAATTCTGAATACAGACAATAAGGTAATAATGCAACACTATAGCGTTGTCAGTATTTTTGTTCCATGTTCTATTTCCTTTCAAACTACACCAAAATATAACATCAATCATTCAACAATTTATTTATTACTTAGCTGTTATTTCACCATATTTCATTATTAAAATCTCTTATGCTAAGTTTTATGAAAACAAGATAATGTGTAATTTAAAGTTACTTTTAAAATGCTGTTATTCTTATTCTTAAGTTGCACAATATCTCATTTGTGGCGCCCTCTACTGAGGACATAATGGGTTTTAAACATGTCTGCATATGTCAGACTATTGATTGCTCCACACACTCTAATTTTGATGTGTACTTTATCATGTGTGTTTATTACTCTAGAAGTCTTGACACTATTCCACACTATCCTTGACCCAGCTCCTGTTGCTGTCATATATACATTTTAATAATGGCTGCACTGCATCTGATTGTATTCAATGAATGTTTTAACCCTTTTACCCTGTCCTATATTGAATTGGAATTATTCTTCTGCAAAATGTTTTGTTGGCACTGATTTTGAGTTGTGAGAGAAAAACGATTATTCAAATTGATTACATTTAGTTTATTTTGACCACCTTTTTTTTTGTGTTTGGGTAATTATCAAATAACTTCTCCTGCTCTGGGCGGAGCGGGAGGGCGTGTCAGACTCTTGCTGACTAAAACCCACCCGTGTTCCTTCCGTTGCCTGTACGTTGCCAGGGGCCACAGTATCCCTTACGGACTTTCCCGCAACCCGGGCAGTATTATGACCACCTTTGATTTAGTTTGGTAACTTTCCTATTGCAAGGCAGCAGAAAGATATACACTAAGACAGACAAAGAAAAAAGATAAAGAAAGATATCATAAGGCAGATGCCTAATGATAACTTTCTGTCTAGGACCATAATTTATTTATTTTAACTCATCTCATCTCTCTCAAGGGCTGATTTCGCGATCAGCATTAATAAAATGCATTCAGCTGTCAGTGTCAAAATTGTTATGGAATATTTGTACACTGACACATCTAAACGCATTTTCATTGGTGAAATCCAAACTAAAAAGGTATAAACAATACATCACAGACAGACAAATTAATCGTAGTTGGATTTTATTTTTTTTTACTTTTATTTTTTTACTTATTGTAATTAAGCAGACTCAAGGGAGTTCCAAAATAATTAAATTATAATTTGTGTAGTAGAACTAGCCAGGTTAATAGATCTGTTTTGTTTGGGGCTGACAACGGGCATTTGATAGGGATTGATGTTATAAAGCCAGATAAAATATTTTGCCTTGCTTATAGGTCGTCATTATAATAGCAGTGGAATAAAGTAGACTGCATAATTCTAGTAATAATAGTGACCGCTCGCAAAACAATAATATAGTTTCATTGCAAGTTTAATTATTTGCAGATGCAGCTGCATTTTTTCGTTTCCGTCGTCGTCACCTGAAGCAGATAGTTTTTTTTGGGCCCCCTGTATCGTCTATTAAACGTATTAAAACTAAAAAAAGTAACCAATTTGTCATTTAATACGGTAGATTTTTTTAATAAAGTCTAACTGGAATCACGAAATCGTCATAAAAGGAAAATGTTTTGATAGTGCACTCAATTGATTTAACTCCAATTATGGTAGTCAATGTCATTAATGCATGTATAAAAAAATACAAATTATACCTATACCTAATTACATTTCGGGGTGGAACCAAATCTGTTTTTATTAAGTAAACAAATGTACCATTGACGCTGCAGCAGGTCCTATGTTTAATCCCATTTTTAAGTTTGCTTACTCTCGCGTAAAGTGGTTTAATAAAAATCAACGTGA
Organism: Xanthia icteritia; assembly: GCA_949128155.2. NCBI lineage: Eukaryota > Metazoa > Arthropoda > Insecta > Lepidoptera > Noctuidae > Xanthia > Xanthia icteritia. The sequence continues at coordinate 7,737,707 of OX421938.2, read as the reverse complement.
AACGGATTTTAGTTATTCTATTCTATTTTTATAGGTCTGGCTCCATCGATAACGTTCGATGATTTTGCCAATGTCAAGGTATGAGAAATTAATGGTCGTAAACTGTTGCACAACTATTGATCAATGTTTGTAGTGGTGATATCCATGGATCTCCATGCTAAAAAAGGACAAAACATTTTTGGTTAGTACATGTAAAACGTCACAATATAAATGTTAGAACATTCAGTAGGTTTAAAATAAATAAATAGAACATATCAACTACAACTGGATTTTATTAATACTAATGAATTTGTAAAGGATTTTAACTGCAGGGGTATGGGCTAAAGATAATAGGAAAGGAATGTTAATTGGGCGGGGAATATCAGAAGGGAGTATGTCGTAAAGGGGAGTGGTTAAACGAGGACAGGAAAAAAACAAGTGTTCCAGAGTTCCCTCGTCCAGACCGCATTCACATAAAGAAGAGTCCCTCACGCGTATTTTGGCCAAAAAAACTGGTGTGCAAACGAACCCAAGTCGGAGTCTAATTATGACAGAGGTGGCTATTTTACTAGAAAATTTTAGTTTGCTGAACCAACATTTAGATGGAATGAATGGTTGGATAGAGCCATAAAATTTTCCCTTTAGTGTTCGTGTTTTTTGCCAGTGATCATTCCAATTCTTCATCATCTCGGGTTTAACAAGACATTGCAGATCTCGGGGATAACAAGACGGATGAGATTCGATCCCATTCCGAGTAGCCAGCTTGGCAATCGTATCCACATTTTCATTATCAACAATTCCAGAGTGGCTGGGGATCCAAGCCAGTGCAATCTCTATGTCTAAGCAGTGGCATCTATACAGGAGTTGTTTTATCTTTAGGATAAGGGGGAAATTGTGACGGGAGCGAAAAGGCGATTTCATTAAGTCCTGTAGACAGCTAAGAGAATCCGAGAGAATAAGGCTTTTGTTGAGTCCATGTGATTCAATGTAAGAGACTGCTTCCAAAAGTGCTATAGCTTCCCCTGTGTAAATAGTGCCAAAAGCAGGACTACGAAAATGAAGAATAATTTTGTATTTTGGGATCCACACAGCTGATCCAACATTACTATTATCGGACAGCTTAGAAGCATCTGTAAATATCGTCAGCCAATCGTGCCAGTCTTCTGCCAGAATCCTATTGAATTTGGCATTAGCAACAGGGTCATGTTTGGATATACCTAAGTTAAAAATAATTTTTGGTTGGAAGAGCAAGGAATCAAAATTTACTTCAAATAGGGGGTTTTTATTTAACTGGACTAAGGAAATGTGCAAACTATTGAACTTACTGGAGCTGTTAACAAGGAGTGGAGAATTTTTATGAGACCAATAGCGAGATGTTGGGATTAAGTGAGAAAGTGTACGAAGAAGAGGGAGAAGAGGATGACATTTATTCTGGATGACTTTATAAAAAAATCTGTCACAGAGATATTGTCTACGAAAGTGAAGAGGGGGCTCTAAACATTCTACCTGAAGGGCATTAATAGGTGAGCATTTCATAGCACCCGTGATAATACGCAAGCATTTAGATTGGATCCTTTCCAGTTTGGCCAGGGCTATTTTGTTGCATGGTTCTAACAGAAAGGTTCCATAGTCAAAGTGACTACGAACTATGGCGTTATATAGGATTTTCTGGGAAGTTGGATGAGCTCCCCAGCGTACTCCAGAAAGGGCACGTAAGACATTAACGCCTCTTTCGCATTTCTTTGAGATGTAGTCCAGATGATAGAGACCAGATAATTTTGAGTCAAGAATGAGGCCAAGAAATTTTACTTTGTCACGGATCAAAATGGGTTCATTTTCAACATAAAGGTTAATAAGGGGAATATTACGCTTGCGAGAAAAGACAACTGCATTGCATTTGGAGACTGATAAACTTAAGCCGTGATCGGTCAGCCACTGGTTTAAGTAGTAGAGGGCAGAATTTAAGCGAGATGCGGCATCTGAAAGGGAGGCTGAACTAAAGTATAGAGCAATGTCGTCGGCATATTGAAGGATTTTGCAGAAACAACTCACCGAAGACTCCAAATCATGCGTGTATATATTATAAAGGATGGGGCTTAGGACCGACCCCTGGGGTAGGCCCTTCCACACTAGACGGGATGAGGAGACGAAGTTTTGATGACGGACAGAGATAGATCGGGACATAAGGAGACTACAAATGATGTTGACCATCCTCACAGGGATACTCAGCTGTAGCAGCTTTTGCCTGAGTATAGGAAGTTGGACATTATCATAGGCTGAAGCTATGTCTAGGAAAACACCGAGAACACTTTCATTATTGGAAAAGCCAATGCGAACATCAGACATGAAGACACTTAGGCTATCTAGAGTTCCCATCCCTCTTCGAAAACCAAACTGAGAACTGGATAATATGCCTTTAGTTTCTAAGATCCATTCTAGTCGGTTCTTAATAAGATTCTCCATAATTTTAGCCAAGACAGAAGAAAGGGCGATAGGGCGATAGGAAGCAGAATCTTTTGGGTCTTTTCCGGGTTTCAAAATTGGGATGATTATTTGGGATTTCCAAGACTCTGGGATTTTGCCAGTATCGAAAAAGGAATTGATTAGGTTCAGAAATATTAGTTTACAGTTAGAAGAAGATTTGGAAATAAAGGAGTAGGGTATTCCGTCGACCCCCGGAGCAGAATCCCGGAGATGATCTAAGGCACAAATAAGTTCTGAATAAGAGAAAAGGTCATCAAATCTATCAGAGGAAGTGGGAGGAGGAGGATCTATAGTGAGGAGGCATTCGTAGCTAGGAACAAAGGGGGGGGCTAATTTGGATATAAAGTCTTCCAACCAGGAACTGTGGTCATTGGTAGAAACTTCGGGAGACTGGCTGTCACAAGCTCTGCGGTAGATTTTAATTTTTTTCCAAACAAGGGAAACTGGAGAACGTGGAGACAGTGACTCGCAAAACTTAAGCCAGCCACATCTTTTCTTTCTTGCCAATAACCTACAAGTAGTTGCAGAAGTCTTTTTAAAATTTAAATAGTCGGGCATATTTATGCTAAAGGAGAAGGTGTTTTCTGCATCTTTACGTTTACGGACACCATCAGTGCATTCAGCATCCCACCAAGGAGGAGAAGGTATTAGGTGACGGGCAGAGTTTTTTAAGGGGATTGAAGAATTGGCCGCTCTCAACAGACATTCAACAAAACTGCTGTAATGAGTTAGGGAGTTGGATGGATTTATTTGGGGGAAATTTTGAAGTTCTGCCTCCAAATTGGACGAGAACTTAGACCAGTCAGCTTGGGGTAGGCGATATTTTTGTAGGGGTTGGATGGGAGGAGAACGTGGATGAGTACTTGGAAGAGAGATTAGGATAGGAAAATGATCACTCCCATATGAATTAGGGAGAACAGACCAGGAAAGAGTTGATACTAAGGAAGGGGAAGAGAAAGTAAGGTCAGGAACACTAATATTTTGATTAGGTGAAACCCGACGGGTAGCAGATCCATCATTAAGAACACAAAGGTTGCGATCATCTAAAAGGTCAAGCAAAAAGCTGGAGGAGGGGTCATTACAGTGAGAGCCCCAAAGGGTGTGACGGCAATTAAAGTCACCTAACACAATCAAAGCGCCAGGAATGGAAGAAAGGATAGAGTTAAATTCAGACAAAATATTAGCATTGGGATGGGGAATGTAGGCAGAAACAAAGGATATGTCCATGGCTCTAATGGCCACTACATGTAAACCAGGATCGTGATGGGGAAGAGGAATCTGGGAAAAAGTGATAGATCTGTTAACCAATAGGGCGCAACCCGCCCATCCGTCATCTCTATCGTCCCGAAGACATGAATAACCAGGAACCCTAAAGAGAGATCCAGGCTTGAGCCACGTCTCCGACACAGCAAAGACAACGGGTTTATATCTATTTAAAAGATAGATTATATCATGTTTTTTCCTGCGAATGGATCTACTGTTCCACTGAAGGATTTTTTCCATTTTGGCGAGTCCAAGATTCGAGGAGTTGTTGAACTAATACAACGACATTGTCCGGTATTGCGTCACTAAATTTGGATAGCATGTTTATAAGGGAGCAAGCCAGGAGCTCTATCAAATTGTCATTAGGAGTGGGAAGGGGAGTGGTTTCAATGTAAGGGGAATTCAGAGCACAACCATTAGGCTGAGAAGAATTAGGGGTATAGACCATTGACTTATGGGCTTGGGTATCATATGACTTGCCCAATTCTGGCCTAGGTTTTGGGGAACGATAAACCGTCTTGGTATAGGAGGTTTTAACAGGGGATGCATATGGAGAAGAAGTAGGAGTGTTAAGAGGGGGTGAGAAGAGAAGGGGTTGAGAAGGATAAGCTTGAGGTAGTTTAGGTTGGGAAGGACCTGCTGTAACGTTAGAGTATGGCAATTTACGGGGGCGGGGAAACCTTACTGAGGCCTCTCGGTAGCTTAAGTTTTCTTGAGACATTACCATTTTAATTGACTTCTGTCTTGAGTGTTCAGGGCACTTATTATCAGTGGCCTTATGGCTTCCACCGTCACACAAAAGACATGAGGCCTGTGAGTCGGGAACATTACAGCTATCTCCGGGATGAGGTTGAGCACAACGGTAACAGCGGGGCTGAGATCTGCACTGAGAGCTTATATGGCCAAATCGTAAGCAGTTGCGGCACTGTATAGTGGGGAGATGATAGATGGAGACAGGAAGAGAAACATTGTAGCAGAAGACTCTCTCTGGGAGAATTTGACCAGAGAAAGTAAGCACCACAGTAGATGATGGGGACCAAGTTACGGAGTCCTCTTTTCTATTTTTAAAATTAAGCCTTCTTGCCCTAATGACTTCTCCACAATTGTGAGGTGTTTCTATACCAAGGACTAACTCCTCTAGTGTCCAGTCAGTAGGAATATCCCTCACAACTCCCATGCGACTTATATGAAAGCGTGGGATAACTGCCGAGTATTTGTTTTCAGTTAAAATGGGATTGCTGACAAAGTTGTTGGCATCACTGAATGTCATGAATTCAATAGACATCCTGTTACGGCCCATAGATCTGACACTGCCTTGAACAACACCTTTAAAACCTTTATTGAAAATAAATTGGGCAAACTTGAGTGAATTTAAGGTTAGGCCCTGCTTAGGGTCTGTTTCCACCCTAGAGACAAATACAGTGAAGGGAGCTCTGTCACACTCATTATAGAGGATTTTGGAGTCGTTCTCAAAACCTGACTTAGTATATACGGACTGAATTGAGTCCGACGGCGGCTTATTTCTTTTCGCGTCAACAAAAATCTCAGTACCTCCGGGGCGCTTTCTAATCTCGGGTCTTACGCGATCAGTGTTTTGGGAACACTCCACAATCTCCATAATATCTGGAGGAATCCCTCCACCCCCATCCGGGGGTTCCTCGGCACTCATTTCCTTAGAAAATGAGTGCCAAAAAGCTTAAAATACAAACCTTGTACCCAAACCAGACCACACAAAACAATCACAACACTACAAACAGATTTTGTTATCAAAATAAAGTGTGAGGTTAAGAAACGCGTGCTTAATCTCACCAAGACAATAGCAAAATCCGGATTTTAGTTATATTGATTGCTTGTCAGTTTGACTTTAGTGATGTTACTCGGTCATTAACGGTCAGGCACTCGATTGTCCCGATTATGTATGTAATTCGAAAACTCAATTCAAATTGTATTATTAGGGACTAGAGGGAGGTTCCCCAGCTTCATACGTTTGAAACGCACACAAAATAAACTTATAGAAAAGAATCATAGGAAGATCCAAAATACAGCAAGCTAGGGCAACCGTTCAACATTGATTTAGGGTTTCAGTCAGTGACATTCTGCTAAGATCGACTTTGTAATGAGCGTTTTTTCCTATTCTCATTTCATTGTCAATAACTGATAATCAATAACGATACGATGACTATTTTAATGACAAATTACACGTTACCAACTGAAAACACTAACCACATAACAAAGACCTGGAGTTGACCTGATGATGGAAATGGAAAACAGTCGCATGAACTCTTCAGCAGTTTACAGCAGCTAGATCGTGTTTGGGCTTATTTCATTCACCTTGATGAGAACTTTAGACCTAGCTGGGGTATGACTGTCATCGAGGGTCTGACGATGGAGTCGGAAGGCTGTTGAGGGAATTTCTTACTTGAGGAAAACAATGAATGGTAACTAAAAGAAAAAAATACATTTTAGTGTAACTTATATTTTATACTACCACTGTAATCTAGAGATCATAAGGCACAAATCAACATGCGTTTCATTCATAGTTTTTGGTGGGCCTAATCGCCGAACAAAAAAAACTATTTCCTTTCTAAAAGAAAAGATTATATATAGAAGAAAATATCGACAAACTCTGAAACTTCTTTCCTTTGCCATACTGTAACTATGGCGAAATTATTTTCAACCTATTTTCCTGTGACGTTATTAGGGCGAAAATTAATATTATTTATCCTTGTTGGAATTTTCCGTTTCATTTATGTTCTTCGGTATTGTGATATGAGGTATAATAATGTTATTATAGCTGCATACCGTTAGACTCGAAGCCGATCCCAACATAGTTGGGAAAAGGCTAGGCAGATATACAAGGTCCCATTAAAATAGATGGACAAATTTTAACACAGCGTTCAGTACATGTAACCAAAGATTGGATATCTTTAGCAAATAAAAAACCCTGATTACAGTGATTTTATTTTAACCTAAAATAATAAATGGCATTGGGTAACCAACATTTTTAGTGTATTTTAGTTAGCTGATTTATTTTGTAAGTATCTAATGCGTTTTTCTTATAATTTTTTTACCATTGTCCTTATTTTGGTGGTCTGAATGATTTCTTAAATTTTGTCCATCTATTTTAATGGGACCTTATTATAGCTTGAGCCTCCTCCGATAAATTAGCAATATGAATCTATTCTAAATGCTCATATTTCGCCAGCTGTTGGTAGGGAAAAGAAACTGAAAAATCGTACTTCTACCATGTTTGTATTTATACTTTAGTTGAAAGTTTGTTCACAAGATGGCGCTGCGACCACAGATATTTAAATAATTCATTGATAGGAACTCATTGCAAGTGGGGCGCGTTGGTTGATCTTTTATTTTCAACTTATCAACGAGAGTGGAGGTCAATTTTATTTGTTTGTTTTCTTGATGTTTTGCAAGTTGCAACCACCTATATTTTACTTACTTTAACATAATTTCGACACTGACATTTTTCTGCAATATCTTTCTCAAACCACGGCGAAATTCAACTAAATTGTATCTTCCAATGGATACAATACGGCCGATATAACTTGGCAGTTCCGAACTTCGCGCAGAAGTCTGCGCAATATTTTTTTTTGGAACGAAACGGTGACATGTGGCGAGTGTGAGTGAGAGAACATGCGCGAAAGTTCATAGTGCCTATGTTCAGAACTGCCAAGTTATGTCTTTGTCAGCCACAGTTAAACACATGTAGCAGAGCATTCTACATTTTTCTACCACTAGCTAAAAAAAGAGTGCCTACAAATTATATGGATTCAATTAGCGACACAAATAGCGGCATAACCACAGAATAAATAGTACAAGGCATAACTGGCAAAATGTGGGTGTACACAGAGGTGTACACCCACATTTTGCCTACAGTCTATATTCCCTGAAGCGTTAGGCAGAGGCCTAACGCTTCAGGGAATATAGACTGTTATGTTGTAAATTAGCGAAAAATACCATCTCTCTGACGATTTAATAAAGACTCAAGACTGCTCTCTTGTCGCCTAAAAAATTTTTCATGAAAGGAATGGAATATTTTTCTAATTATAGAAAGAGTAAAGCATCTAACGTTACTTCAACGCGGAAGCTTCGAGTTTTTAAACAGACAGGGGCACACTCAATGCCACCGCTACTTTACATTGAATCATTGGTTTTTATTTAATTTTCCTAAGACACGCGTGATGTGTGGCATTGTAAAAAAAAATTAAGATCACAGAGATAATAATGATTTAGATCATTCTTGAAAGCGGCTTCGCTTGCATGCATAGTGATTATTTAGTAGATATAAGTAGTTACCGTTTTTTTTTTCCAATTTATGCCTAGTATCCGCTTTGTAGTACAATATTCCTTTCCGTCGGACAAAGACCACACTTAAAAAAAAAATGTTCCGTCCGTATCTCGTATTTATTAAGCCATTACCGACCATGCATTTTCAAAAGACATAACATAAAAACTAGGGCGAGACTGTCATGAAATGATTAACATTGTAAATTAGATGAATGAATCCATCCTCTTGCATTAATCTTATCACCGAAGAACGTTCTCTAGATGAGATTATACACTTGTTAAATTAAAATATCACCCTTGAAACAACATATCAATGGAGTAAAGTGAAACAATCTGCGAACACCTGTCGTTTCCAAGGTGCTTAAAAAATAGCTATCTTCGTAAATACAACAGGTGTGCAGCTGGCAAAGAATGGTGTAGAAAGAAACCGTAAATCTTTCACGCTAATGGTTAATCAATCTTCTTAAAATGTCGATGCTGGGTGCTCTATAAACACAAAACAATGCTTTTGATTATTATAGCGAGTTATTTAAGATTTGTTTTTTACCTAAGAAGAAACTTCCCAATAATCGTTATCATAATGCATTTCTTCCAATTAATTGGAGTCGGCGCAGCAACTTCGCATTGTGGTTCAAAAACTTAGCGAAATAATTGTATTGCAAGTATGTTCTGTTTTCCACATTACCGCTAGATGGCGCTGTACGACAAATACAACCTGCAAATAATACATGTAAAATATTTTAATAAATAATGACCTCGGTGTTCTTATCCTACTTGATTACAAATTGGTTATAGCTTTCCATATTTTGGTTTGACCTGATTTTTTATCGTATCCGCTGAATATGGGAAAAATTACATTTTAATAATAGATGCGAACCTTGACATAATTTTGATATAAAATTTACCGTGTGGTTTCCGAGTAACCCAAATAGGGGCGCTCCCGCTTTTTACCGTAGTTGCCATATCATTTACGTAATTCGCAACAGATTTATAACTTTGTTACCAACTTCCGTCAAAGACTTGAAAGAGCAATGCCCAATCTGTTTTCATTATTTAGTTATAACAAAGTCGAGACGGCAAAAAATTATCCATGAAAGCCCGAAGAGAAGATCTACAAAAATTATATGAAATACTTAAAAAAATCACATGAAATAGATGTCAAGAAAAATCTTGAAATCTTTGTCATGTGAATTTTTGGGGTGTTAAAGGTAACGGTCAACCTTAGACATAATTAATATGCATAATTTTTGTAAGAAACTGTATAAAATATCTTACGGATCTACTTATACAGGCATCTTCTCACGAGAATTGTCAACCTAATTACTATGCACTGCTTCTTGTTGAATTTACATAAATATATTTAAAAAGTAATGTGTATTTTAACTAATACATAAATATGTATGAGCATGTTGTATTATGTTATGTATTTTCTACTTCTATAGTGTAATATACTATACGTTAGGTTTTATTTTTGACATAGAATTTGTATCTATTTATCACCATAATAATGAAACTTGCATGATATTAATATAATGATGTAGCTACCTATAATAATGATCTCGCCTGTCTCAGCGTCCAATGTGTTTCTGAGTAGGTACTAGAACTCCTAGCGGGGCATATTAATTCACAAACGTTCTCCGTCTTACATACGGATATACCATAAGTGAGACAGAGAACGATGCGCCCGTAATTTCGGCCGGAACTACGGATTTCGCTAAGGGAGTAGACGTGTTGTGAGTTTTTGACAGATTTGCCGTACAAAATCTGTCTGGATGCATTGCAATGTTTGTAAATTAGGATACTTAGGCTCCTGCACGCGTAGCCTGACAACCATAGAAACGGGTTTTCTGCGGGTTTTGTCGACCTGAGAATAGACAATATGACATTGTAATTGTTTATCTGTCATTTTGTCTATTCTTCCGTCGATAAACGTTTCTATTGTGGTCATGCTACGCGTGCAGGAGTCGTTTCCCAAAAGCTATGACCCACCCAAGGTAATTAATAGCTATGGCAAGGACAGGACTGTTCAAGTCTTTAATAAATGTTGCAACATTGTTGACCCCCTCATAGATTATTGGTGAGATAGTGGTCAAATGCAAGCTGCAATATATTAAAACTTCTTGAACTCACATTTTTTTTCCATTAGACGGCCTTGTTCTTTTTCTCCATACCTTAGGTACCTTACCTAATTAGTTTTATGGTACAGGACGAAGGTAAAAAAAAAAAAAAGATTGCATATTTTTTTTAACAAAACGCAAAAGCTGCTTACACTAAACTACAAAGTACTTTCATAACCCGTATTTTGAGAAACCTACGGGATCACATAGGTGTGTCCAAGACCGAATGAATTAAAAAATGTTTTTGAATCGATATTATTATTAAAATTTTGGTACTGCATAGCAGTTTGTGTGTGTGTTTAGTTTTGTGTGGATGTGACGGATATTTTCCCCAACGTGTTCGTTTTTGTGTCTGTATCCTTTCTTTGCGTCATATTTACCGCAAATAAACGTATTGTTTTCCTTTTTTCTTTAGTTTGTGCGAAGGTCTCTAAAACATAAATAACGGATTACAAAGAACTCTGAACAGAACAAAAACAAAATAAGTACTTTGCAATGACAAGAATAGAAGTCAAATCGCAATCACCTTAACTTTAGTTCAAAGATACTGAGAAATATTAATAACACACTAGAGCAATAATTAATAAAAAATCTTTTGTTTAAATAACCTTACCTTATATATAATTTAATTACAGCCTATTTATTTAAAATACATATATTTTTTGCCCATTTAGATATCTAACACTCCTTTCAATTCATTCATCTTGTACCTTCAAGCAGTCTCATGCAATCACATGTCTCTTGGTGAGGCTCTTCTCTTCTCTTAGTCAATGTAAAAACACTTTGTCCTTCGTACTTCCATCTCCTTTCTTCCTTTCTATACTCCATAGGTTTAGGTAGTTAAAGGTAAACAAAAATAACCACGTGACGACACACAAGCGGAACGCTGGTGGACCTCGACACTAGGTTGCAGGCAGTCAAAGGAGGCTATGCCATCTTTGGACAGCAGGCTGACCAGGCGTTTGCTACGCCTGGACAGGAACGGCCTGCGCCTGGTGACGGGGACCATCACGGGACACTGTTCGCTAAACAAGCACTTCCATACAATAGGCATAACGGACAGTCCTCTGTGCAGGGCGTGCATGGAGGCTGAGGAGACCGTTGCGCACGTGCTCTTCCAATGTACCGGCGTCACCCAGATTAGAACAGAAACCCTCGGGTCACCCAGATCATACACAGACGTTCTAAACAGACCAGGAGACCTAATCAGCTTCTGGAGGGAGGTGGGCTGGTTGGAATAACCACCAAACGGCCGCTATGGCCCACGCACAATGGTCCACCTGACGGACTAAGTGCGGAAACCAAACCCTCTAACATAGAACATAGAACTAACATAGAACCACGTGACGAGACAGCTGTCAAGTAACCGACTAAACGTAATACCTGTCACTTCAGTTGTCATTGTACGTCACAGTTGTACTCTTCAATTTAGCAACGTATGCATTCGTTGAAGTTTAGAGTTTGGGCTCTTTACAATAGACAGATTACAAAAATTTATATTATTTATTATTATAAAACTGTCTAAAAATTGTGCTCAAGCAGTTATATTTACGAAGAATAGTTTAAGAATAAATGATAAAGTTAAATATAAGTACATTAATGAAAGAGGAAACTATTGTAAAAATCTAAAATAAATTTAATTTGGTTTCATCGTATTTTAAACAAGAAAGTGTCAACTATGAAAACCCTTTTTACGATTTGTTTACCTTTATTTAACTACCTAAACCTATGGAGTATACATTCATGCATGTCTTGGTGGTAATCTTCAATCTGCCAGAACCTTGCCCGTGGATAAATCAGGCGTCCTTTTCATGGTTTAACTGCTTGCTGCTTGCTTTTATCAGCTTAGAATAGCGCACTGTTAGATATAACTTTTAATATGTTGTGGAAAATGTCGTAGGTTATACATTTGTAATTTTTAAGTATTTAAGTATAACTTAGTATAAGATTTTAATGTATAGCTGTTTATTTTCCCGAATAAATAAAATAAAATAAAATAAACTGTCTCAAAAGACAGCACGGGCTTCACCTCAATTTGGTCATCCACTTACGACTTTCATGATCTATTTTGTTGCTAGCCCTAAACAAGGTCGTATTGAATAAAATAGTATACCAGGTACCTGATTGAGAACCGCTGAAGGTTGCACGGGTACAAACAACCATAGCCACCCCTAGCTACAACCTTGGCCTTAAAAGCATAATTACGTAATTTAATAACATTTTCTAGTAGTCACAATTAAGTTAAAAGTCAGCTATAATCATTTTATTAATGGATAGACATGGGCTGATGACAACAGCAGCACGCTTAGCATGACCACAATAGAATCGGGTTTTGTCGACGGAAGAATAGACAAAATGACAGATAAACAATCACAATCTGTCATTTTGTCTATTCTTCCGTTGACAAAAACCGTAGATAACCCGTTTCTAATGGTTGTCATGCTACGCGTGCAGGAGCCGACGTCAATTTGCAAAGAGGCATACAAAGGCTAACCTTGAGCGGCGAGTAGATTCAGCCTGTAGATGATGAAGGCGATAAAACCATGGAAAATGTAATTAAATGAACACAAGAAAAAAAAATACAAAAGCTCGTATTTACGTGAAACAAATAACCGCGGCATTTATTCACGTTCTATAAACTTCCGAAGCACTCAATGAATTTATCGTTAAACCCCGTGCCTACCGAAATATTTCTGTAACCTTGTTACAGTAAGCTGAATCCATGGACTGATCGTGCGACTGGTAGGCCGTCTGTAATGAGGTGACCTTGTATTGCGTAGCTTCCAAGGACTTTACCCGCCTGAAGGATATTTTCGGGGCTACCGGCCTTGGGCAACTTTTGTCTCAAGGACTACAGGCTCCAAATGATAAATGACATCATTCTAGTTTCTAGGTCGGTTCACCCACTACCCTGAATACGGAATTTTTGTGTCAAACCTAATCTAGTAAATATCAGAACATGTACTCCTTATTTTTTGTGACTCATGATAGGCTGTATTTTCCGGTATCTTTTTATAAAGGATTTGTGTCAGCTTATGGTTAGTAATATTGGTTTCTGCACTTTCGTGTGATTTTTCAGCGAAATCTTCAATTAATAATAATTTGTTGATTAATAAAATAACATACAAAATACGAAAATGAAATAAATTTATTTCTGGGAAGCAATTACGAAAATGCTCTTTTAACTGAAAAGTTTCCTGAATTTTATCAGAAATCACATTTTAATTGTAAATAATTATAACTTTATGTTTTTTTAGTTAAGTAATAAATATACTTATAATACAGAAATGTCTGAAGTCAGACAGCATTACGTATTCAAGCAGTTCTTTTATAAAATTAACAAAGAATCACCTGAGCTTTAATAAATAAACAAAACAAACTTAAACGTAACGTTACAAAACGGAAGCTTTCAACTTCATGTCATGATTACCTACTTTTCTTTAGTAGAGAACTGTAGAAACTTTATGCAAATAAAATCTTGTTGCGTGGGAGACCCTAGATTCTTAGTATAGGCACAGAATATAGAATTGCTGGTAGTAGAAAAGTTGTTAAAAACCCCGGTCTTGTTTTGTAGAACACCGCCACAAGGGTACATTGTATATGCAGAGCATTTCCTGAAATTGTAATGAAATCTAACATTATTTCACTTATCATGAAGTAATTACAATAGATATGTAATTACTTCATGATAAGTAATAAGAATATAATATGATAATAAGATCTATTTACTTCCAAGTACAAATCTGATTATATTAGATTCTCACAGTTCAATTATGCGGACGAAGCAAGAGGAGTAAGTAAGGATCGTATCACATGGTGTTCTGTAAATCTATTGCTTTTGTCGCTTCCATGTAGGATTACCATCCGTCAGTATTTATCCGAACTTTTCTTTTGAAAACAAAGATTTTAATAGGTATCTACTGAAAAAAAAGACTAAAACGTTAAATATCCGGACTATTTTTATTATATTTTGATACGTGAAGCAAAAACTTTGTACCCCTTTTTACGAAAGCGGACGGAGGAGTATGACATTTGGCACAGTTAAAGTTTATTTAAAGAAGTAGTGCAGAAAAATAATATTATTATGTAATATGCATTAAAGATAAATTAAAATTCATAAAATAGTAGATTGTTTGCCTAGGGAGCAAACGGCTATTTTTAAGGCGAGTGTTTCTTTGAATCCAGAGCGGAGTGAACGATTCTAGAGCAGAATCCCGAGCGTAGCTAGGGATTCTAAAGTAGAATCCTGAGCGCAACGAGCTGGAAAACTATGAAAACGACACCAATGACGATAAATTTGAAAATTTTCGCAGCCGCCATCTTGGATTTACATTTTGACCAAATTCACACTTTCTCTCTTGCCAGTCTGTTACTTGTTCATACAATGTTCGTGATTGATCTCTTTGATGATTGGAACTTTACTGACAATATCCACATTCCAAATTCAAATCACTTTTAGTCCCTGTTTACGAAGAATAAACTAGCTCTTTTTTGAATAGATGTAGGTATGTGATAAAAAAAAACAATACACACACTACCATGCGTTTGACACACACTCACGCTTTAATATGTACCTATAGGTATACTCTTGTATAAGGGATGGCTAACTTAGAATAATGACATGGCAGCATGGAATTAGTATGTACTATCATGCCAGCATGGAATTAATGGAATAAAAAAATGAATGATGGTCGAATTTCTTTGAAAAATATCCGATAAAAAAAAAATGCTTTGAAAATACTTGAGTTATATTTGTAGGTTAGGTTGTTTGTAGGTTTGTAGGTATTATGTTCTTTTACAGAACATTAATATGACGTGAATCGAAACCTAAACCTACATATTCAACTAAAAACCACAAAAATTTGACGTAATTATCCTTGAAACAAACCCATAGCATAGGCTAAACAATATGTAAATCATAAGGTTAAAATATTGATTCAATATCAATTCGTGACGGCAGACGACCCTGCAGACCGTTCATTTATAACAGATAACAATGTTAAAACAATACTTCCGTGTATACTCAACTGATACTCGTAAATACCATTAAGTATTTAGTACCTTATTGCTGAAGCTGTTCAAAGCAAACTGTTTTGCAGTGCCAGTACTAATAGATAAGTTATCACGTCCACTATCGCGTTGTTCATCGCTTTACCTCGATCTAATTTGGTACAACGGCACTATATATCTAATAGATGTTACAGTTTTTAGGGCTATCTATCGCCAAGCGGTTAACTGCGTCGTCAGTTAACTGTACAATTTTAGCGCGACGATGAAACCTAACCTGAAAGACAAATGGACCTTGTTAAACAGTTCAAAAAAATTCAAGTTAGTTACTTTAAACTATGATTAATTAAGTCGTTAGCAACGAGCTGATTCACTAAACTCATTGTGGCTGCATACGTCTTATAATCTGCTGTTGTGTTGCATTTCCTGCTCATTTGTCATCGAAAGTACGACACTTCAGAATATTTTATTGTGTTCAAATCACTGTTTTCCTTCATAAACCACCGCGAATGCACAAACACCATACATACAGGTATGCGGCATAGTACAAACACCTTTACAATTATTGATTTCACAGCAAATCTAAACTTTTTTTACAGGAGGAATTGTTTTTGCTAGTGGCACGTCGTGTTTAGAATAATCATTAAATAGCGTTCCTTATTAGATAGGATTGTTCTTCAAAAATGTTCAATACGCACGTTAGGTACTTCCTGCATGAATATGCCGTTGATATCTGCTCGTATTTGAACTTTCAAAGTTGTGGTTGTTCTAACCGGTAGTCGGGCCATTGTAAAACGGACTTTATCCTTATGTGGATCGAGTCGCAAGTGTATCGTTGAGTGTATGGTGCGAGAGGGGTCAGTATTCCGCGGTTGACTCGTCCGCCGACAGGGCGTCGACCTCGGATTGCACGCGGACCAGGCTCTGGACACTTGCATTGTCCCATCAAGTCTCATCGCACTAGCCCTGACTACACATACACACATAATGTCAACAAAGTACCTACTTACAGAATTTTTGAGCTTCACTATAGCTTCCAGGAATTTCCCCATTATGCACAATGTGTTTGTTACCTTCTAAGAATTTGTATCGAGGCTTTGCAAAATACACCACATGAGTCAATACGTCTAAACATGCCAGTTCGCCTAAACAAGTTTATAAATAAATTCCTATGTATTAAGATAACGCCACATGTGACACTACATTAGGGATTTGATTACTCAACCGCGTAAATACCGGTAGGTGCGAGCGGGACAGCTGGAAATCGAGAATCGAGATAGGCGAGGTAATTAAACATTAGTTAATTCGGTTATATCGGGTGAATCATGGCTAGTGTTGTATGAGTAGTGCAAATCAGGTTATCGATTGGTAGTGTTAGCGACACAGGCCGGGCATCGACCCTCGTGACTGCAAGCCATGCCACTTGTACCGAAGCGCATCGTGACCCAAGGAGGAGCGACGGTGCCTGTCTAGAAAGCATAAACAACGAAGGTTTTACTGAAGCATTCATTGTAAATTCACAAAATCACGACGTGGTAATTCTTTGATCCAATTTATTGCAGTGACAATACCCTTTTGGGTTGAAATGGGGATAATTAAATAGGATTAAAAAGTTAGTGACACTTTGAAATTTAATGAAGAAAAGAAGGATAAGAATGCAGATGGAAATCGCAACGACATTTATTTTCAAATTTAACCTTTTAACCCCACAAATGTAGGTTCCGATGGGTCCAAAACATTCAATCATAAAATTACTGAGGCTACATTAAAATTTTCACTTTATGGTTTCAACATTGAATAATGTAATGAGTTTCCGCTTTCCACCGTAGAAACTATTTGGAATGAAATTAACGGCAGTCAGTAAATAATTGAAAACCTGCCATCGTTTATACAAAAATGTAATTGATTAAAACGTATAACGTGCTGCTTCACCTGTAACCGCTTCAATAATATTACTAATTAATGATTCCTCGATAAACGATTACCACTTCCGGTTCTTTCTTCATTATGTATAGTGCTATCTGGAAAGCAGTAGTAAATACAACGATAAAATTCCTGAAAATACACCCACGACTAACAAACTTCACTTGCATATTGTAAATTGGAGCCTGTTGGAAATGGATGCTTCACTCCACGTTAACGAACAGGCAGTTCTTAACCCAGCCACTTTTTTTGTATGTGCAATTACTGAGCAAGTGTCTATTCAAAAAGTAGAACCTAGAATTTTGTTATCTAACAACGTTTGACGTCGCGGGGCCTCAAATACAACGAGAGGTCGTAAGGGAGGGGGCTGGGTCACGAATTTTACGGGTCCGGGTGCTCTCGACCCCAACCGTGTTGGAGTAAGTGTGCCAGCGATGTATGTAGGTTAACATCGGACGCGCTCGATACGCCACCGCTGCTGCCGCCGATGTCGACCACATAACCTAGATCAGGGTGCGGAGAGAACGCTTATGAAATCTGGCGCACGGTGACTGCATAAATGAAAAGCCACTTTATATGTCCGTTTGAGTTAATTTTTTATGCCATTAATGTATTACTGCTGCATGTACTACTGTGACGAGGTGACATGTTTTTTTTTTATGAATTCAATTTTCTGCTCATGAATTAATCTGTGTCAGCTGTAAACAAAAGATTTTTATTTGTGAGCGTTCCAAATCTCTTTTCGTCAACAGTCCGAAAATCACTAGTTAGCATTTTTTCCAAATCACTAACTAGATTGTAATTATTCCATAATTTATCATCTCCTAACTTTCTCATCAACTCATTTCCAAGTATCTGCTCAAACAATATCTTTGTTATATTAATAGAAATGCTTTGTTTCTCTATTGTGATTAATCTAGAAACGCTCTAAGCCCACACCGCGAAACTGGCGAAATTATGTCACATTCTCCATCTAGCGGTTAGTGTAACACGAATTGCAAAAGTCGCGGGGCCGGGCGCACAACGTAGATATGCTTATTAGACGGCCCAACTAACATTTAAACCATCTACTCTTCCATTGAATCATTCCGACGAGAATTTTGTGAAAATCTGTAGGACCATCGCAATATATTGCTGTTGTCTATCATATTCATCTCTAACGGCCCAGAATCTCTAGAAATTGGGACAGATTTCTTCACAGCCTCATCCCTCAAATTAGCGCCACAATTAGAGTTACTCATGTCGAAAGTCTATTCACTAATTTAACGGTAACGTTATGTAATTTCAATTATCTTTCTTCTAAATGCCATTTTGAAAGTTGTCACGATCATCGATCACAGCCAGTAGAAATTCTTTTCATTGCCAACTCTCAATAGTTTTAGTAAAAAGTATACAAACGAAAGTTTTTACATGGTTAATTTTATTTTTTAGCTATCTCTTCAATGCCTGTTTTTATATTTTGATAGTTATAGATTACGCTGCATGAAAGTTTTTTGACAAAAATGAATTTTATTGAATGAAAGTCTGATTTTATCTTTGAAATCAAAATTAATTAGTGTATGCTAGTTAGAATAAAATTAGCCTATGGATAGAGAGTTATTAAGTTGACTAATTTCTCTGTTTCACTCGGCTTTGGGCGGTATATTTTTTGTTGAACTGGGGCGCAGGGGTGGTGTGGCAAAAATACATGACCTATAAAATTCCTAAGCTAAGATTATGATACAAATATTGTGTGCGGGAAGGGTGTGTTTGTCAGAGGCACAGGAATGCGCAGGCGAGTGCTCGGCCGAGCTGTGCACGCGCACGGTGCAGCTGGTCCGCTTCTGTCTCGATACGGCCAATTGTGCGCGCCGATTTCAAAACGAAAGTACCGCGCATCTAGGACGGTGAACGTATTTCTCGCTGAGATCTCTTGCAATTTAGCAGCGAGGTAGGCACTTTGTCAGAGAATGCGGCATAGCCAGATTGTTAGATATTCATAACTTGCAACATATTACAACTAATCAACAGTATTAGAAACTTGCAAAACAAGCGAGTTTCTAATGTAGTACGTTTGTTTATTTAACGTGTGAGCTTTTAGCCTTATCGATGGACCAGTTAGCCGACCCTAGAGACATTCATGATAACTACCTGCCCTATCCCCGTTTCGAACAAGTTTGGTTGTTGCTGTGCCAATATTTATAGTTCCAAGTTCGATTGCTACGCTTTATGTTATTCAACATTCAAAATATTTTATTTCACATAAACCTACAAGGGCATTTATGAAACGTCAGAAGCTAGGTGCAAGGTTCCAATTGGTCGTTTCCTATGGAGAAGAGCCGGCAAGAAACTCCACGGTTACTCTTTTAATAGTAAATGGTATTTACAATGTTTTCAAATTACAGTGTTCATAGGTATGAGAGGACAGTGTAGGCCTATCGACAAGTACCAGGTACTTAGCCAGATAGAAAATGGTCGACAGATCTACAGTCTGTTAAGCCTACAACGTTCTCACATTCACAAAATCTAAAAGAAAAGAGTAGATGAAAGCAAAATAAAATAATAAAAATAAAAACCTATTTAAATCAAATGACATGATTGCCACTACAGCTGTAACAAATCTAATTTATTATAAAATATAGAATATTGTTGGTATATAATTAAATTAAATCTAGATGCATTGTGAGTTTCTGGGGCCTTGCCATTGACACAATTGCCTTAATCTATATATTTGTTATATAATAAAATAATAACGAAGTCAAAACAGTACTTTAAATATTTTAGAAAAAAAAAGATTGCTTCGAGGTGGAGTCTGATGCCGAAATTATAGTTTTTAGAATTTTTGACCGTTTGTCTATCATTATGTACCTATGTCCCGGATTGACGCAAAAATGGCTGAACGGATTTGGATGAAATTTGACACATAGCTTATAATCTGGATTAACAAATCAGGTAATTTGAATCCGTTTAATCCGTACGATATTTTCCGACAACCACGCTAGCGAAGTTGCGGGCAAAAGCTATTAGGGAAATATAATAATATAATATAATAACAGCTAATCATGTTAGTTTTGTGTTTAGCAATGAGTCACCATGAAAATCTACAAAGAAACCCAAAGCCAGTTACAATTACAGTTCTACCCGACCGAAATATTCGTAGATATGTCAGTGGGTTTTGTCAGGCTTAGCCAATACACAGGATTGTGTAGGCAGATACGGTTGATAGAGGTGTAACAAATAGCTGGAAGTGTCCATAGGTATTGCTCAATTTAGAAACGCTTTTGGTATATGCGGAAAAAGAAAAGAAAACTTTTTAGCTTTCGTTAGAGTGCGATCGGTATAGATTTGACGGTTTCGAACTTTCGATATAGCCAGTCTTCTTTAATTTATCAGAACAGGAAGCAATCACAAGAAAGTTTCACAGATTATTCTCATAATTTCATTTATTGACCATTCTGTAGAAATTGTGCGTATTTTAGAAGGGTGTTATGAAAGGCGAATGGGGCGTGAAATCGTAGCGCAGCTCGGCTGTACCGCAATGTAGTACAGCACAGCGGTTATATCACACGAGATATCGTAACTTTTGCTCGTTACTTTTGTTCCATGTTCTAGTAGAAAGTGCACGAGCCTCTCGCCTTTCTGATACTATTTATTACTTAGTCTTAAGATTGGTACATTTGAGAGTTTATTATGCTTGCACACCTGAATGTTTGGCAATCAAGATCTATGCATATTCTCACATCATGTATATTGAAATGCAGTTTGTAGTTGAGGGAAACAATGCCTGAACTAATATACAAAATATTATCTGTTAGATTAGAATTTTATATTAGGTATGTTGTAACTCTTATCAAATTAGATTGAGAATTCACAAATTAAAGATGTCATTAAAATTCAAAATGATGCTGCACTTTTGAGAAAAATGCATATTCAATTTTCTATAGTATCGAAATAATTTTAATTTCTATTGATTACAACAACCTTTCTGTAACAAAAAAATCATGTTAAGGTAAAGGTACAAATTAATCATCAACAATTAAGTCTATTACGTAGGTAGCTATAGTCATTATTACATTAATTAATAAAGCAATAATTGCGCCATCATGTTGCAGTTTTTATG
This sequence comes from Xanthia icteritia, assembly GCA_949128155.2. Classification (NCBI taxonomy): domain Eukaryota; kingdom Metazoa; phylum Arthropoda; class Insecta; order Lepidoptera; family Noctuidae; genus Xanthia; species Xanthia icteritia. The sequence goes on along the minus strand of OX421938.2, from coordinate 7,716,533 downwards.
TCATAAATTCATAGAGTTCATTATTGACAATCACAACACATCTTACACCGATGAGTTAATGAGTCTTTGTGATATACGAGTGTACTAGACGTGCGTTCTCTCAACCTACTTCTTGAATGCCGCCATCTTGTAAACAGAAGTCGACTCTATTTTAGAGGATATAAAGATTAAAACATTATATATTCACTAACGTTCTCAATCCTACATTTAGGAACTGCTTCTGATGTGCCATGGCATTCTGAACTCTATAGTGGTGGGGCAAGGTGTATAATAAGGCATAGCTGACCATTTTAACACTGTACATGTTCCATTCAACCATGAACTCCTTTGAGGAGCGTCCCGCGTTGAGACCTCAATTTTTTAACTCTCTCATTTATTGGTCAATCGGCGTGACATTTGTATGGCATGGTATTACTATTATGTGGCTATAAAATGCTTATTGCAAAAATACCTTTACCTATCGTATGTAAACCGAGTTTCTAGTTAGCAAATCTGGCTATGGTTAATTTCATATTTATTCAATTTGATGAACACGTTATACAGTGTTAGTTGAAACGCGCACAAGCAATTTTATTTCTATTTATAATTTTGAATTTAGTTCGTGGGTTTATACTTCAAAGTCAAAGTCAAAGTCAAATCATTTATTTCAAGTAGGCCCGTATAAGGCACTTTTGAACGTCAAAAATTTACAAAAAAAATTAATTGATTCTAGTTGCCCCTTCCAAAAGGTAGTTTTCGTATGGAGAAGAATGGGCAAGAAACTCCACCGTTACTCTTTTAAAATGTTTTACAATATTTTGTATAAGTACATTAGTTATATAATTATATGTGAGGACGATGCACCTAGAATAAAATTATTATACCACAATAGGTAAAAAGAATTAAGAATTAAAAATGAAGCAACAACAGAAAAACTAATTATGTGATAGATACATGGTGCTCACTTGAGTTGATTTACTATAATTATCATGTAAATGTAACGAGTTATAAATAAAAATTCTATGTCGTCTGCACGCACTAGTGTCCTCACAAATAATCCGTGTTTTCAATTATTATTTATCATTGTAACACATTTTATACTGACACACGCATCCGTCGGTCTGTAAAAGCAAACAGTGTCAAGGCGGCTTATATTGATTTCAAGCTTGTAATGAGTACAAAATGACTACACAATTGATTTTATTATTGTATATCATTCGCTTTTGATCTCGATGATAGTGGAAACTAACAACATAATGTAATATGTCATTATAAAGAACCTACGTACAGAGGAGAGCTGATGTGGCACTTTTGTCAATTAATCGGCGGGCTCAAATAGACGGGAGAGAAATATTGCATTACCCCCACTCGATTCCAGGATATCGTTTACAATTTTAGTCTAGTAAATCGATACTGGCTGTGCAGTGAGCACTCCAGGCTAAAAATAGGCTATGCTTTTTCGAGCACCTGAAATTGGGACTACTAAATTTTGGGAAATTGGACACTGAGCAGCAGCATGCATCTGTATCATACTCATCGGAGTTTATATCGATGGCCATAAAAATAAGATTATCAGTTACCATCGTCCTTACCTTGAGCCAGTAGGAAATCTGCTTTTATTTCATCAGACATAATTTCATTAATACTATTTTACGTATTCTGCTTGCATGCAATAAGCGATTCTTAGTTATTCAAGTTGGTCGTTGATAACCTGAATTTGAAATCCTTTACTTGCAGGTATTTCTACAGGGGCCGTAGAGCACCGTAAAGTGTAAGTATAAAACGTATAAATATTTAAATTACTATAAATACGTGCGTACCTTAATATCAGAGATGCATGTACGTTTAACGAAGCACCTCGTCCACCGTGTCAATGGTTGTGCAAGCGCATTGTAAAGCTGATTGCTCAATCAGATGCATCTTGTTTCGTGTAGCCATGCGTGAGAGTCGAATTTCCCAATAGTTAGATGTGTAGAGAAGTCGAGTGCTTGTCGCGGCGGTTTCCCAATAGAAAGTCCTCAGATGCAGGAAGCGCAGTACTGCAGCGCACGTGCATTTGTTCGCCGGCGGCGCCTGGTGGGGCGCCGGCCGATGCACTTTCATGCCGATGACGTCACACCTTACCTTTCGTCGGCGTCACACCGCAGCTCGTAAGAGCTGTTACGCAATGGACGCACGCCACTCAACTTTCCAATTTCGACAACGCGCTATTGTGTAGCGCTTTCAAATTTTACTATACCATCGCCCGCTTGAGCGGCGCTTTCTTGCATTTCTCTCTCTTTTTAATCACGACTGAAAAATGCTCTAAACTCGGTGCGCGGGCGCAATGTAGAGATGCACTTTCACTGTTGCGTTCCGCCTCTCGTCTCTAATAAATAATATGTTATTAAATTATTAAGATTTTTCTGTAGTATAATAATGAATTGAAAACCAATTAAATACTTTCAAAAAGTAATTAATACTTTCAGGGAAGATTCGAATAATATTTATTTTAATTAATTCATTACATAGAATCGTTTTTCATGACATTTTGAATTTATATTGAATAATTGTTCATTTGAAATAAATACGAGACCATAAACAGCACACTGTGAACTAGATGCAAAGGTAACAACGACGATATTGTAGGATTTTCACCTAGACGAGATAGCAAGCTTTCCACGCAGCGAGAGTCGAGTTGAGAGTGAACCACGGCTCTCTCCTTACCTTAATCTCTTAAACATATTAATAAGAACATTTAGAACGAAAACACTACATATTGATAAACAACTCTGTAGGCATATAACTCGTTCATGAACTTAGTGCTCTCTATAAAATACTTATTTCTCAATGGCCTCCTTTCGTTTTAATGTAGGTTATGAACTAAAAATTGGATTTCCATATTAATTAATATGATTATTCATTATTTAAAATCAATTCGTTGATTAATTCATAATGAGCCTTTGTTCCAAAAATGTAGAGCATACACAAAAAAAAAATGACTACTCACTTACGGTGGTTTTATTTGTCACCTGTTCAAATCCATCTTCATTTAAAAGTAAAGTTTTTGTTAAAAGATCTACCCTTTTTTTTGGAGTGCCATAGAAACTAAAGGTCAACTCGTATTGTAAATGAGAAAGTTAATCGTGGAAAGTGCGATCTGCGGCACCTCGTGCAGTTTCTAAAAAAAAAATATAATATACCGGGTAGCCTTTCGCCCCGCTGTGTGGTGTTGGTGTAAATTGTACTTCGTCCTTATCTGGCCTAATAGGAAAGCAGTTAATAGGATTCCCTAGGCTTTGTGTAAAGGAAAATAAACCAAAAGTCTGGGCAAAAAATGCTCCCATGAGTTCTATGTAAGTAACGTTTTTAATTGACAGAATTTTACAAATCAGATTAAAACTCAAGCATCTTGCACTAGCTCATGAAAATTTGTTATATTATGTCAATACCAAGTGATTAATTAATATACACTCGCAGACAAAGAATACGGATCAGTACGAAAAACTGAAATTACTCTTAAAATATTTGAGCTAGCGGCATGAATGAAACTGTGTATTGTAGATAATTTACCAGTTAATAAAAGACACCAAATGTTGGAAACATTATTAGTTTAATTGTCATAATTACATAAAAAAACCAAAATATCAATAACTTTTACCAAACTTTTTTTTTTGACACAACACGAAAACGAATTTTAAATCAAAATTAATACGTATGCCTACACGGGCTCTTCTCTCAACTGCCAGGTGATTGGGCATGCTGTTTATTAAGTTTCTTATGCGATGTTGCAGAATATTGGTCCATTCTTCCACTAACGCATGTTTCAGGTGAACAACGAACAACGAAGTGTAGCTCAGCGGGGTTTCGATTTCTTACACACCTCCCAAGCTCGTCCCAAGCGTGTTCAATTAGATTCTGGTCCGGGCTTCTCGCGGGCCAGTCTATGCGATTGATGCCAACGTCCTGAAAATACTCATTTACAATTTGAGCTGTATGTGGCCTGGCGTTGTCATGCATGAATATTGAATTTTCACCCATATTAATTAAATATGGGCCGATATACTCATTAAGAATTTCTTCCACATATCTTGCACTAGTTAGCGTACCATTTTCTATCAGCACTAACTCCGTGCGACTCTCTGAAGAGATTCCAGCTCAAACCATAACAGATCCACCGCCGAACGGCACTTTTTCTCAAAACAAGCTGGAATAAAACGTTCCCCTGGCCGTCGGTAGACTCTTCGCCGCCCATCATGTGTGCATACAGCATAAATCTGGATTCGTCAGAAAACGTTACTCTTGCCCATTCTTCGTCTCATCAGTGTGCGTGTTCGCGGGCGTAACGTAACCTTGCTCCCCGATGTTCCCTTTCAAGTTTTGGACCATTTGCGGGTGTATGTAGGGTTAAATTAGCTTTAAGGAGCCGCCGCCTTACAATCCGCTCGCTAACGTCGTCCCTACGGGTCTCCCGAAGTTGATTTGTTACTTCAACTGCCGTGAGGTGCCGATTTCGGAGCATGGTCGTTACAATAAATCGATCCTCTCGAGCCGTAGTACATCTCGGTCTACCGGTTCCTGGTCTTCTTATGTTCTGCCCAGTTTCTCGGAAATGTTGGACGTCTCGCTGCAATATAGAAAGTGACACGCCTATTGTTCTTGCTGTATTTCGCTGACTTCTGCTTTCTTCTAACATAGTGACGATACGTTTACATTCTTGATGGTGTTAGCGACATGATAGTAATTCAATATTGGATGGTGAAAGACGATAATGACCGCCTTTTATCATTTTGATTTGACAGATTGAAAACAAAATTGAGAAAACAAGCAAAAGTAAAACAACCGCGAATTGAATGTATTTCCAAATTTTGGTTTAGCTTTTTTAAAAATTTATGTTGTAGATAATTTAAGGTTTTATTTCATACAAGTACCATTATGAATTTGCAGGTTGCCAGGATTTTCGTCATCGACCCGTATTATTTGACCGCGAGTGTATATTGCCAATTGTTTCAATAAACGAAAGTCAGTTCCATTATCAGAGCAATATCGTTCCTCTACTCGTGCATACATTTTTATATGTTGCCGAGGGAATCAGTCGACCCTGTTGATAAAAAAATAAAAATACATGCAGGCTTCACACTTGGTACCTAATAAACGGAATTTCTTTGATCGGCTTGCGTAACCGTAGAGCTACAAAATAAATTGGATATCGAGCTTTCTATATAACTTCTTTTAATTCGATTAACTAACATGGCGAGGATTATACAAAAATGTATTATACATAAAAATGTAACAATTATATCAATTTGAAACGGACTACGCAATAAATATACTTTCCCTTTGGATATATATAGTTTTAGTATTCAAAGAGCTTCCACTTGTTGTCGTAATCGCATTGTGTTGGTAATCTTCAAGAGCAGCTTTTAATCAGGTTCTTCGAAATGTGTTTCTATTTTGACAGTAAAGCTTCAGATCGTAATGACAGCCAATAAGGTTTAGCGCCAGTCTACAAACAAACACGGTATTATGTAAATTGCTGACGCACGCCACGCATATAAAACCTATGGGTCCACCGGCATCGTTTCTTTGTAATATGGTCACTTTGAAAGTCGTTAGGCGAATTAACGACCATTCACTTAGTGTATCCCATTGTTTTTTCTCCTTTCTGGTGTTCCATTGCACATCTTCTGTTCCCTACCAGAAAATTTGAAAATGTTTCCCAGTCTCAAATACTTAGTTTACAGCCCCTTCATATTTATACTCAATTTTGTCAGTACCAGTCACACTATTAAAACAGGTAATGACTCGATAAGGCTTAAGAGCATCCTTCAGAAGTCTGTTGGCTCTTGTTTTATAAGTATCTTCACTGGATTCGTCTTGACTAAGTGGTATTATGTAGTCAGTCGAGGCCACGGATTTAATTTTCCCAGTCATCGAATAAATTGTTAGATATGTCACGTATTTAATCAAGACCACATTTCTCGTCAAACTTTATTATTTTGTAAACTGCTGAGTCTTGTATCGCAAGAAGTATTTTTCGCATTTTCGCATGTAATTTCCTTGAATCTATATGGACTGAAATATTGCTCAGTTTTCATGGATTTCCAACAAACCAAGTTTGTCATAATCTTTGGGTATATTTGAAATTAACGTAGCTCCGTTTTCTCTTTTATTGGCTTCTTTTAGCCATCGCTTCCTCTCTATTCATGTCATCAATCTTTTCTTTGTCTTCGTCTATAATTTATTTGGTATGTCTCTTCTTTACTGACCACGTGTCCTAAGATTTCTGCATAATTTCGCGTTGCATATTCATAATAATAAGTTGAAATACGTTAGAAATAATATTCAAATGCAAAATATCTTGGAATAATGAATTTATCTCAAAGATAATCTATTAAAGTTTAATAGTTAGTGAGAGAGAGCATAAAACCGTAAACCATTTCAGAGCATTCGCTTAAAGAGTAATGTAATATTATGTTTAATCATGTTTATTTGGAGCGGTTAATGTTTTCTGTCCTCAAGCCGTCAAATCGTTAGAATATTCTTCTGATAAAAGCTATCAGGCGATTGAAAACATTAGGTACTCCTAATAAAAACACCAAGTCGACAATCATAAAAACCCAAATCAAATGAATATGTCTGGAAAAGATCTGCATTTCCATAATTAGGTACTACAACATTATTTTAATGCTTTAGGCAATGAGAAGTGATCTACTCATTAGAACACTAAATTAAAATCTTAATAATCCTAAATATTTTCAATAGCCGTTTAATATAATGAGCCGACGTATCCCGAATATTTTCTTAGAAACACAACACCGAAACGGTTCAATTCAAACAAAGGAGCAAATAATCTGAGCAGGTAAGGTGGGTTGAGGAATCCGAGGCCGAGGGCTTTTTCCCTTCGGGAGGTTAACCCTGAAGGCTCGCGCCAAGGTCGACGAGTGTTTGAGACGCCTTTGAGGGCAAGATGACTCGATGACTTTGACTAACCCTTGCGGTCATATTATATAAATATTCTGTTGTGGCAGCCAATGCACGCGTTATTACTGCGGCTAACCTCCCGGCCTTACCAATCGACTTCTTACATTGGCATATCTCTAAATTACTATGTTCACATTGAGGTGCTTATAGAGAGCATTCACTTGTAATGAGTATTCTAGCGAATGTTACATAACAGAAAAATAACGGGAGCGGTTTAGCGAGCATTCTAGCCGAGCATTCTAGCGAAAGGACAGTAAATTTGCTTGGAACTGTTTGCCGAGCCGAGCCATTCTGTCATTGTTCCGCCTCCGTCCCTCTTTGCCTAGAGCATTGACTAGAGCGTTCGCTAGAATGATCGTGAAAATGTTCGTAGCGATGTTTGGCTCTATGCTTGGCTCTGTTCAATTCAACAAATTTAAAAATGGCGAATGCTCGATGTTTTGTTACAAGTGAATGCTCAAGTCTGTTAGCACCTTTATTTATGCATCTCGAATGATTCAGATTAAAATTAAATTATTATTTTACTTTGCACTGATAAAAGAATTCTCTCGACTTTAATTCAACCTCACTGCAGAAGTGCAGAACAAAGTTTTACTCTCATTATTGCTTTGCCAAAATAGACACTAATTAATAAACATGAGGAGAAAAAAAAAGTGAATAAGTAAACAAATACTATGTTGAAGCACCACTGCACCAATAAAATATCCATTATTTTATTTATAAATGTATTTCCATAAACATCCAACAAGAGATTACAAAAATGAAAGCATTATTCATGAATCTGCATCATTTATATAGATTTATACATTATAGATTTATATATTTATACAGCACCATCGTGACATGACTAAAGATGGGTTTAAAGTTCATTTAATAATATATACCTAATTATTTTTCAATGGAAATATTGGAAACTAAGAACGCCACAACCTCGGCATTCAAAGTTATAGACCCTTTCACAAAGTAACCAGACGAAGTAAAACCGAGCGCAACTTTCAGTTTAGCGTTACTTTCTGTTGCAGGGTTGCAGCAAATATTACCAACACGTGATCCTTTATTTGGAATATAGAAATTTACTGTAGAACTAAGTATAATTAAACAGAAATCGGTGTTAAAGCATCATCATTTGAATGTAATTCACATCTATTTGCTTGCCGTGTCGAACAGGGCGGCTCAAGGCTCTACTCGGGGGCAACAACTTCTCCCTACGTGCACTGAACAAAGCTGCAGTCAATGTTCAAGCTTGATATCTCATTGTTCGGTAGGTTAAATATAAAGTAGCAACTGCTGTGTCTGCTGTTATTTACAATACAAACAATGTTACTTTTACATACAGGGGCCGGGGGTACATATTATTCATCATTATATCCTTTCTGGATTAGTAGAAGATTTTCATTTAGATCAAAACGTGACTAGATCGTTTTTAATGCCTCGCCGTGACAGATTTGATCAAAAATAATTTGTCACGCTAGGTATGTAAAATTAGGCGGTTGCCCAAGTTAAACTTTATAAACTCGCATCCGTCAAAAAGTCGTGTTAAGCATATGAACAGGCTAAAGCTTTCACCAATACAATGGAGACTGAACGGAGAAAGGGTCTGTGGTGCGCAGCTGTCCCGCGGGCGCCCGTTGTCGGGCGCTCCGCCCTCGCTGACCCCGCGCCTCCGCTCCGCTCTCCGCGAGCGGCGAGAGAAGCGCTCACATTCACATTACGTCGACTCCCCGAGTCGCGGCATTTGAGCGTCCAGTACAGTCGCGGCAGTCGCCCGTCATTCGTCGAGCACAGAGTACGTCTGTCTCGTCACCGCGCGCAACTTACCAGCCATGTGGTGAAGTGAAACTGTCAAACGTGATACACTTTCGCATACCGGTGTTGTTCGGTTTCAGTGGACTATTGCACTTTTTATTTAAACTTGACTGGTGGTTGTTTGTGATAACGAAGTGGTTCAACTATTTTGGAAAATTGGATTATACGAACGTATAATGGCCTTAGCCAGGTGAGCTATTTTGGTTGTTGGAGTCAACGCGGAACTAGTTTATTTTATCATGTTCATCGAAGGACTTTTCGTCGGTTGGGTCGTTACATGAATTAGAACAGAACACTCACGTGTACGATCATCAGTTTGCAGACGGGCAAGCGACGTTTTCCTTGTATGATGTATTAAGCGTTGACACTGATGAATTAAGTATTGTCAGGTATGCTTTCATGATCTCCTAAGTCAATAAATTGAGTTGTTTTGATTATGTACTTACTATCTCTACAATGGGCGAAAGTTGCTTTGCCCCGCACGCGCATTTAACTTTCCTTGTTGTGTAAGCTGAACGTCAAACGACAGGTAGAGGGAGCAACTTAGAAATCGAGTCACTTTTACTGTAACCATTATGATTATTAGTAATAATGAGTATTTTCTAAATCGTTTCATTTATTTCAGTTACTTCTTTATTGAAAATCAAATTTCTTTTGCCTGTCACTCCCAAAGCCCCTCGAACGCGTTCAGTTTATGGTGTTTCGATGTTTTCTTTTATTCCTTGGCACCCTCATTCGTCACGGCTACCCCAAACAGTTGAACCCCACTGTTGCATGCTTGTCGGCGTGTTTTATTTGGAACGTTATGAGCTTTCTAAGCGTTACGTTTCAATATTGTTGCAGTTATTATTGTTTGCATTATAACAAATTCCATGATTATGTCCTCATCCACAGGAACATTTTTGTTTGGTTTGTTAACCTCTTTAGAATTTGTGGCAGCTCTTTGTTTATATGTATCTTTGCAACAGATGACCAAAGGACTTTTTCTTACTTTACTTGTATTATTTTTAAATCCACCCAAACAAGATCTGTTCCAAAGATAATATATAACGAGTTTGCTATACTACAGTGTCATAACGCATGGGTTCGTTTCTTTCCTTTAGCAGGTAGTCAGTCAACCGAGGCCGGAAAGCGCTCACCTTCTGATGTTCCAATATCCTTTTTTTTTAATTCATTCATGTTCCTCTTTTTGTGAAAGCAAATGTAACGTTCTAGCTTTTGTTTGAAAAAGTATTGAAATTCAAGTTTGGCAATATCTGTATTCCTGTCAACAATATTATTTACTGTTTTGAAATATTTTAACATTTACTTCATTGATTTAAGTTAGTCCAAAGTAATATAATCGACGTAGAAAATGTATTAGTCATGGTTATGCAAATCTGAAGCACTCTTCAAAGTAGGCAGTTAATTTCTGCTAGCATGTTGTGTAAGCACATTTAGCACAATACAGAAGATTAACCTACATGTATATGTAATACATAAGACATTGACTACTAATTTCTCAACGGCTACAATACATTATATATACTCACATTATGAAACCGATTTACGAATCGAAATAGGTTCGAATTGCACGCTGAAAACACCTGTCTGCAGCTGTAAGGTAAGACCTTACAGCTTTACAATACATATTCAATTCGTCGCCGCCATCTTGAGTCTCCCCCAAAATCGTGACGTCTATACAAAGTTAGAATCGCAACTTGCTGGGCAGAAAATAAAGATTTGCGGAGATGCTCCTCAGTGTGGGTCGACGACCTTCCTCCGCGCAGAATGCACGGAAGAGCATACAAGTGTGGGTAGATACCTTAGTCTCGACCCTCCTTACTCTTATTTGTAACGAACACCTCGGAGCCCTCGCACCCCATATTATATTTATAACCATCCTCTTAAACTTCCATTTAAATCGCATTGACTTATCGCGGTCTTCAGTAATCCCTTTAGCTTATACTTCTGCTAAATTTATGTTAATGCATTTATGAAGTTTACTTGAGTACTTTGTATATTGGAATTGAAAATCTAAAAATATATATAGTTATATAGAATGTTAAAAAAAAAACATCTTCAGACTATAATTTTGATATCGTTTCAACCTCTGGGAAAGATTCTTCACCTTACTGGTTTATTCTGATCTCAGTACTTTCCAATTAAACATATTCAATCAAATGTTTACAACAAGCATTATCTTATCTACCATACACATGCATGTTTGCAAAATTAACATATTTTACATAGAAGTAGTCATTGTAATTGGTTATCAGAATATGTCTTGTATATGCCAAGCGACAGCAAATTTACGCTTTGCTAAATTTAACTTTACATTATTGCCATTGTAATAAACGGTATTGATTATTCGAAATAAGAAAACTTCTCGAGAATTATGGTATTTTAGCTCAAAATTCGTTTACCAACCAATTTGACAACCATTACAACTTACGCTGGCGCATTAACCGCAGAATTATCTATAGTTTCGTTAGTCATTGTTCTATATCGAACGTATAGCCTAACAATCTAGTACGATTGTTTGAATAAATTGGGCGAGGTTATTTCGCAAGAATGTATCAATTTAGTCCGAGGGCCGGTGAGCGTTTACAAAGCGAAAGATTGCGGCCGAGCCCGCACTCGGTGCTCCTGTTTCGTTGACAGCGGAATGCGATAACTAAGTGGGTTTGCGGCACTGACGCTGAATTTTGGTTACGATAACGCCAGGTTAAACAGAACTGTCCGTTACCCGAATAGAAATGGAGTTTCGCTAAAATAATGAAACGTAAATCGTGAAGAATGCAGTCATTGAATAGATAAGCTTGTTAGCTCTGGCTTTAATCCAACTTGTGTTAGTGTATTTTACGTCCTCTTGTTTATGAAATGATTTACGGTATATTGTATAACTTTTAACGTGGTCACGTGTACAACCGTACTTACCGGACAAAAAAGAAGGTTATTTACCTGACTGAATACTGACTGATATTTTCGGTATGAGTTTCTTTATTTTAAGTGTCATTGCCGAAAGCATTGTCATCTATGGTATATCTTGTACAAAGAAATAACTTCTTCGTATTAAATTAGTTTTTAACCCGACTCCCTTCTAAAGAATCATTGAGACGTGCCTAAAATTGCGATTTCTGAATCCATCACGTTTTTAAATACAGTTTGTTTTACTGGAGCCACGCCTAGTTACATAACGATGTTGATATAAATAGCAAATTTATTGGTACAGCGATTACAAACATATCCAAAGTCTTCCTTATTATCGTGATGTATATTACACAAGGTCAAGGCTAACAAATGTACGCGGCTGAATCTTGTTTGGGAAATCAAAATTTATTCTTTTTCGTTTTTATGCCATCGTACAACTTTTACGGAGGAAAACATAATTAAATATTGAACAGTTTCCGATATAAAGGTTGTTTATGCTTGGATTAATTTCGCATCAGTGTGACAAATCTGTTCGTGATCGGGTCTAAGATACCTTTTGGATATCATAGATGCCGATGGTAGTAAACTAGAAAGTAATTTGGTTTATAAACCTTGATAAAATGTTTACAACCCATAATATGGAAATGATATAAGTGACTCTGTCCAATGTAATAACTCGAAATCACAACGATTTCTCGCTCTACTAATATGTAGATCGAATTATGATGAAAGAATCCACGCATTGATAGATTTGCTCACACCGACTGACTTTCATAGGAAAATATTGTCGTAACAGCATATTTGACATTTTGAATAAATGAAACTGCCATCTAACTTGACGATAACCCTTATTTGCCTCTTACGACACCCACGGTAAAAGATGAAGCCATATTTGTAGCGGAAGCTATGGCAAGAGACTATTGTCAAACTAGTGTTTCTCTTTTGGAGAGAATGGCTGTAATTTGTTTTGTGGCCATTTCTCAGGTGAAACCTCATAATTTGAATATAGCGTCTTTGTCGATGGAAAGTACGCTGCGTCTTTCTTCGGCACGGTGCGTGGCGCTCTTTGTACGATGATCTCGATAGTTTCACCAACATACGACTTGGAACAGCTCACTGCTCAGATTTCTTTTAATATCGCTGTTGTTATGCTATGCTAGTTATGTGGTATCATTTATTGAGAATAGATGTTGGACCTGCGGGTTTTATTTATGTTTAGCGGGAGGGGAGACCATTTTTGTAAAATATGTAAAATGATTTTAAATAGAGCAATGGTGTATTTGTTAAATAGCTTCTAGTACACCTCTTTTATTAACTGTGTTTTTTTAATAAGATAAATTATAATGTTGTCTCTTTTAATATTATTTCTCGCCTTTTAATTGAACGACTTGGAAACGTATCGCGATTCTCAGGTGAATATAGTGTCGCAACTTCGCCGTAACTCTCGACCGATGTCATTACTCAGCTGAAAGTGGCTCATGAAACTATGACAAGACCCACTCACGTAAGATCTAAATTATGTGCCCACGCCGTTTCACATAGCTTTCGAAACCTATTTGTTTTAAAACAATTCAAGTTGATTTAGAGTGAAATTAACTGTTCAATTGAACATGACTTTTTGGAGTAAAATATACTATATGAGCAGAATGAGCATAGACATCAGAACAATCCTGCTAGTGTATGTTTATAATTTAATGTCAGGTATATAGATAGCTGTTATTTATTATTTTATCCGAAGCCGATTTGGAGCACAGTAGCGTGAGGCGTTAATTTGCCGAGGGAGCAATTCGGAACGGGGACATCGCGCGCACTCCAACTTGGTCGAAGAGCCGCGCGCGTTGACCCATTTTATGCGTAAAGCGGTATGGTGCGTAGAAGAATCGATGATATAGCAACCGAATCTCGAGGCCTTCGCCGCTTTACTGATGAGTTTGGATCTGTGTCAGGGTCCTCCCCCGCTCGTCGTCCCTACGCCTTCTGCGCTCGGCCTCCCTCCGGTAGGCAGGCCCTGGCGCCCCTGCCTCGGTTGACCCGTAAAACTCTAGTGTTTGCGTTATACTTTCCGTGGGCTCTTTAATGATTTGGGGTCACTCGTGTTAGCATTATTCGACCTACCTGCAAAAAATTAGGATAATGTTTTTGGGGTTTACTCATTCCAGAAATCGGTTGGCATGCCAACAGATATGACATTGAAGTAATCAAGTTTTAAAATTTGGTAGTTAAGTTATGGTCTCAAGAAGTATCTACCTGGAAAGAGTACATCATAAACTTCAACATAATACAACAAAGACAATGATCATAAACTTCAACATAATACAACAAAGACAATGATATAATCTATCCATAAAGGTGTAACAACGCGAATATTGCGTTAGTATTGTTTAACTATACATAAATTCTTTTTGAGAAGCTTGAGCTAACAAAACTGAGGTCACTTATTTTGGGCCAATGTATACTTGACCAAGTTTTTGTTATTCATAATTCCTCCATAAAATACTTAGAAGAATTAGTTCAAAAGACCTTAAATATGTACGTGACTATTTATTTTGTTATCGGTTCAATTATTATATAATAATTCTTGAAATCAATTAGTTTAAATTGATAATTGAATGGAAAGGTTATGTTACTGAATATTATGAGGTTGGTAGAGTCATGCTTCAGTAACTGAATCGTGACTAAATTGAGACAATCAAGTGCGCTGAATGAAACCGAGCTTCGGGTTAGCGATGGAGTGGTGATCGACCTTTGCAGCTCCGTCACCTTCGCAGCAGCCGCCAGCGTTGGCATTGTCGCCTCAACGCCAATAGGAAGCAACGCGGCCGCAGATCGCTATTGGGCTTAAGGCCATTTTCAATGCACCATCTTTTACCTTGTGCCCCTTACTGTGTAGAATGACCCGAAATCGACTTGGGCGGTTGTAGAACGCGAGGAAGATCTCCATATGTCTCGTTTTATCGCCCAATTCTTTAACATGTTAAATTGTAACCCGTTTTATCATCGCAGACCTCGTTTATTTATATTCATTATTGTCTGCTAATTATCAAAAAAGAAACGTGTGCAGATATAGCATTGATTGTGTTAACCAATGCGCCATGTAAACGATTACCCTACAAATATAAAGTCGTATAGTACACACGTAGGCCTTGCCCAATTTTTTTCAAATGCCACTCTTTTACCATGTAGGTCAGATGCATTACGATGTCAAAATTGACCCGGTTCTTTTTGTGCTTAGAAGAAGGTTTTTTGAAAGTCTTTAAATTAAATATATAAGGTTTCTGAATGAATTAATGAAAGTTATATTGTTTAAAAATAATTATGAACTAATGATATAATTCGCACCTGCACCAATTCTTAAGTTCCAGACATGTAGTGATTAACGAATTGTAAAGATGTAGGAAAGTAGAACGGGGGCATCAATTTCAAGGTCGAACGTAGCTGAACAAATTTATTTTGAACGGTCAAATTCAGCGTTAACATTAAAACACCTTGAAGATCCCGTGTGACACACGTATGTTTTAGTGAAGTTTGAGCCTTAGCCTGATACTAAAATTGAGCCTTTCTTTTAAATATATTGGTCTGCGCTTTCAATTATTCAAAACCTGTCTTTATAATAAAACATTAAAAAAAATATCTTACAAATGCTAAAAGCAGCCTCATTATTATGATGAGCCTTCGACACAAGAATGCCTGGAAGGCGTCACTTGACGACATGTTTCACACTTTTAAAATCATTTAAAAAATATGAGCTTGTGCATTTAGTAAAGTCAAAGTGTTTATTTAAAGCCTCCTTCGTAATTGACGGACGGTTTATACCGTTTTTGTCTAGTGTTTCTTAATATACACATCGTGCGCATACGAAGACTGAAAGTGTACGTCCGTCTGTGTGCGCGGCCTCAACCGAGTTTTGTCGATGCTTTCTCGAGCGGCGAACCGGGTCGCGTTCTCGATGCCCCGTGCTCAGCAGGCTGAGCTGCCTCGTACCAACTGCTGCCAGAGCCTCGCTTGATACACGCACACCGGCGCGCTTGAACCATCTACATGCACAGTCCCACACCTACATCTATCCGAGATGTATTGTGTCAGGGCTAGTAAATAATTTTAATAAACGTGCTCAGCGAGAGCTCGCAATAAGAATAATTCAACCTACCATAGATAGTTTGTGCTGACAATAAGTACTTGATAAATTGCAAAAAGGAGGGCACAGCTATATTTGCATATTTTAAGGTTAAAGGTAAAGATTGATTTTACCTGTAGGTGTAGACAGATTGCTTGGCTATATGATATTGGATAAATTTGTATTTAATACCCAATGTTTTTTTATTTAAATTAGCCATTACAAATTATTGTATTATTCAAGATTATTTAAAATGACCCCGCTGGTGTAATAGCTTGTATTTGCTAAACAAAGCACAAGGTTTTAGTGTTGTGTTCCGGCTCGGCGTATCTTGTGTAGATGTGCCGACACTACCGGCCTTGCCTCTTCTCCTTGCCGATATTTAATCCTACTGGATTCAACGTAAACCTTGCCTGCTACATTATTTCAGTGGCTGGTATTGTCTTAAGTGAAATTATCAGCTCGTCAAGTCGCTAGCCATAATAACGTCACCAAGTCATTACATATACATTAAAATTGTAACCAAAGAATTAAATAACCATTAAATTAAGGATCAGATTCCGAATGGCCATCAAAATTGTTAGATAAAAGTAAAGGCAAACTACAGTGACGGCCCTCGTCGGTGTAGGAAGTAGGGTCATGCAATTTATATTAGGCTGAAGTCAAGGTTCTGCCAATCATTTTGGCCATCTAGTAATTCATAGGACAATAAAAGTTGAGGCCAAATCATTTCAGCCTTCTTTGTCATTTTAAAACGTGAGGAAAGGACTCTACGCGCTTCCTGGCGAAATCATTCGTCTACCAACATTATTTTGATTCAAAGCATTAACAACATGAATTCTAATCTATATTATCTATTTGAGATTGCATATTCATGGCAAAACAATGTAGAACTCGTAGGGCCGAGGTGGCACAGTTTCTTGTTTGAGTTATAAATCAATTTGTCCTAGTTAGATTAGCGTCTGCATGTGCTAAACCGTCGTCGATGTCTTCGCTTTCCAAAGGCGATGTTGCCAAATACTGATGGTGTATGGTGGTTGGCGGGGCGCGGGCCGTGTTTCGGTTTCGTTTCCCATTCGCCCACCTTTGCATGCGCTCTTACATAACCGACTTCGCAAACTCCTGCTCACGTCACTCTTTGTATTTATAACGTGTTAAGTGTCGTTGTAATCATTTCAAAATGATTTCCCCGAGAAGTTGGTAACTTTCACGTTTTGTTTGGACTTGGTGCTGGGTCGTAGGCAATTTTTTTTTTGCAGCATGTAACCTTTTCAGAATGTCTTAAATGGAATCTGTAGTTTAATAGCTTTAATAACATTTAACAATGTTTGCTGAATATAGATAATGATAAAACACCCAAATATAAAAAAAGCAATGTGGGTTTACAACGTAACGGTAGCAAGTAAAACCGCTTCAGTGTTCACATGCGAGGCATTCTGTTTGATTCAGAATTGGCCGTTCGTCCTCGGCCTCGCTCGACCGCTTCCGCCTTACAACTTATCCTCGCCCGTTGTGCCCATGATAATCTTTTGTAGTATGAGCCTTGATCCTAGGTCTCTTCCAAAGTCACCCGTCTATTTATTACTATAACAATATTGTCATTTCCTTTCTAGGTATAATCAGCAAACCGCGCGCGCCTCTTCGTTGAAGTACGTAATAATTTTTAAGTCATTTATTTATCTTAACAACTTTGATAATTTGGGTATCTATCTTATTTAACATATTTCTAACATATATTTAGTTGGGTTGTGCATCAATATAATACTCTTTGAAACACTAGTAGACAAGTAGAATCGTAACTGAAAATATTTAGTTGGAAAAAAATCCGTCATACAAGATAAGTACAGTAACGTTTTTCATAAT
The DNA here is from genome assembly GCA_949128155.2 of Xanthia icteritia. NCBI lineage: Eukaryota > Metazoa > Arthropoda > Insecta > Lepidoptera > Noctuidae > Xanthia > Xanthia icteritia. The sequence goes on along the minus strand of OX421938.2, from coordinate 7,698,895 downwards.
TTGCAATTTCCATATGAACAGTTTCAATAATAACGTTGGTTTTATTGTGCCACGTGCAACCAGGTAGGCGTGAGTGCTTCTACGTCACAGCCCAGCCTATGAAGGTCATGACGTAACGACGTAGTCTCACCATTATTCAGTTTGTCGATCCATCGCTCGATTCCTCACGAGGCCAAACGTTCTATTACTCGACAGCAGAGGTTATGCGCGCTTTTATAATTCTGTCTCGTTTCCTTAACTTCAAGACCGTTGGCGGGCGGCGGCAGTGGCTCCCGACATTAAAGCCTAAGAGTAGTCTGATTTAGAACCAGGAAACGTACAGTCGCTACGTAACAACACGACGCCAATGATCACACAAATTATTCTGCAACGACAAGTTAGACAGACATCTTTGATATCGAAACATATAAGCATTTCGTTATATATCCTAGTGTGAATGAAGTTAAATTATAACGTTAAATATTCCACAGCAGATAACTTTCGTAATATTTGTGTGTAAGAAGCGTTCGCTGATATCATTCTGGAACCTTGCCAAGTCTTAACCGAAGCTGCTGAGAAGGTCCGGAATCTAATATAAACACAAAAGATTTCAAATAAATTGTACCGATGTTCAGATATGTTGCCACGAGATGACCTTTGCAAATTGATCTTCTGTTTTTTGCGGATGCTGTGAACATCGTACAATAGTTAATTATTCATAACAACCTGTAGATACATAATTAATGAAAATGATAGTGTGTATTATTGGTACACTAAATATGATTATAAGAGGTCTTTAATAGTCGGGAAACCTTCATAAAAGTTATTAGTAGAGATTGTTATTTCGTTTGTTTTACAGCTGAAAGCTTTATCAGTACCCATTGTGCCATTTTCATATTTTTCTTTAGTTTTCTAATTGTATTTGAATATATTAATATACTTACTTCTTTATGTTGCGGTCTTCTGTTACTTTGCCTTGGTCTTGTTCTTCGGTTTATAAATGACGGAAATAGTCCACACAGATGATAGCCTTATCCGATCATGGTCGAAAATCGATGCTATATATTCTCAGTAAAATTATGTTATTGGTGACTTTCATTGATTAATTTTATCTTTCAATGTCATAACGATAAAGCCTCGTTCAAACAAGCCCGATACCGTCTCTTCGCATACAATATTACTATTTGTTTTTGCACAGAAGTGAGCAAATTTTACTTGCACAGTTTTGTTAGGCAAATTACAATATATCATGCAGTCATCGGTTTATTTTGCAATAGTATTATGTACTCGCATTATCGTTTCGTAATTATCATCTCCGACTTCTATACCTATTGCTAATTCGAGAATTTTAAATGGTGTTTTCCTCAGTCGTTACCATATTTTTGGAAAAACTGTTTCTCTTCGAACGGCCTTCTATCGCAGTTTCAATTTCATATCTTGATTTTAGAGAAGTTTTGTCATGTTTCAAGCTTTTTTTCATGGCCCTTGTGTAGATAATAATGCGGAACCGATTCCACTAGAGTAAGATATCAAAGGCACAGCTAACCACACAACGCACAACGGTATATGTATCATGTTTGATTGCGGAAGGCTTAACGTTTTATACTAAAGTAATTAATAACTTGTTTGTAACAACGTAGAGGTAGTTAATGTAGGTACTGACTGAATAAATCTTCCTAATCTACCGCTTACAGACTTTTTCACGATAAAGTGTTAATTACAATGTACTATGATGTTATCAGAGTATCGACTGTTAGTTACCTAGAATATTCACTTTCCGGATTTAGTTTAGAATTTAGATCTTCGATAGATTTTAGATACGGATAGAACTTTGTGTCCTTGTGGTATCACTAAAATTAAAGTTATCGATTGACCCTAAAAAAAATAAAAAAAAAATATTTGTTAACCTATATACAGTGCTCTAGGTATTTAGATATCTTGCAAAAAATATGAATTTATCGCACCCATTCGGTCTCGTACGACGATCAACTAGTCAAGTCACATGACGTTGCTTCGTAGGTACACTAGGTACGTAGCACCGTTGCAGATTTCTCATGAGCCTAAATTAACATGAAATAAAATTCATAAGTACGTGATTATCGAGCTCTACTTACGGCATTTTCCTTAATTGTCAGTTTGCCACACGCATTTGCACACGTACGGCCATCATCTATTAAGATGACGTAGTACGGTCACCTTGCGCGTCCTCGCACATCGCGGACAAATAAAGGTGGTGAGCATTTAGTTCCGCGTTCGCGTGCACGCTCCAACTGCGAAATATTTTAATTATGTAACAAACAACCATTTACTTATAGACACTAACAACAGTTATATTCATATTCATCACCTTCTTAACACATTTTCAACCTAATGATAATGTCCGTCTACGTTTATCACAGACCTGCATGTTTGTTGTTTTTATCATCACAAAGACGTGTTAATGTTATTGTCTCCTAGTTTACAAAATCGGTTTTTAAATGCGTCTACAATATTATTCATTTCATTATGAGTGTCGCCAACAAAGGCGAATAATAACAAATAATGTGAAGCGCGACCGCGGGAGTCGTAGCTACTAACATTCATATACCAGCTGTTACATTTACAGTGACACTTACTGCTTAGGACATAAGAGTCATTTTTACTATAGATAATGTTATAGTTATTTCTAGTGTCTCTTCAACCCCTCTGACTATTGATGCTGGATGGTATAGCTATCCCTTTCTTGCTCCATCTTCCATTTCTGCCCCACGAAGCGGCGGAGATAACCGGACGAAATTGAAGTAATATTTTATAGACTTATACTTTGTAGAACATGCACTTCCACAACTCATTTGTGTATATCGTCGCTTGAAGAGGTTTCACTGTTTACCATATTGCGTAGATATAATGTTACACAAGGTCTGCTTGCAAAAGCGCTTTGGGGTTGCATGCGACATATTGAAGACTTTTTATTTTACTTGAAACAATGGTTCTGCTCGTAAGCAATAACGTATATACTTAAATGGGAAAACAACATACAACGGTTTCGAGGTCTCTTTATAAAGTTAGTTCACTTCTACAGTTCATTGACAAAGAATGGAATACAGTATAGTGAAAGTCACGCTACCATTCCGATTGGCAGTTACATTTAAAAGCTTAAAGTTTCAGTCACAGTAAACTAATTACGTGTCAATAAAATATGGTAGTTATTCTGAACTCGCTGTGATTTTATTGTTATATTTACAATGGCTACGAGTCGATGACGGCTGCCGTAACCTTGAATACATCATGTTGTGTTTGATTATTCTACACGTCATAAGTACTGCTGTTTCTATGTGCATCATATACCATAATCCAAGCTAATTTTGATACATTTTTCGTCTCACAATCTTTAACTAGACTTACTACTTACCACTCTGGCAGCTTTTGTCCATGCCTCGAATATAATATTTATTTTTTGGCAGCTTACGTTGTAAACCAATTAACTAACTACCGAGTGAAGTAGACGTGGCCAATTATAATTGATACTATAATGTTTTATTTATTATACTTGAAAAGAAAATATTTACTGCTAGAAGAAACCTTCATAAAAACACTTAATATTTTTATTCGTTCTAAAACCTTGCTCGATTTTAACTACATACAAATGTCCTATGTAAAGAGGTCGAGTGTTAGAAACATAATAACTATATAATTCCAAGTTAATGTTTACAATGTCCAACAGTATCTTTCATAGCTTACTCAAACACGTTGGGGAAAATACACCTCATATTTATGTAGCCAATAATATAGACATAAACAATTACTTTAGTAAATCACGGACTCGTGAAGAATGGTAATGCTTACTAGTTTATCTAGCATCGTTCAGAATAGCTAATTTACGAGCTTGTTCACCACAGACGGTTTTGAGCTGCCTGACCGCAACTTCGTCAGAGAGAATTTAGAACAAGTACGGTTTAATGCTATTGTTTCATATATAATTTCATAAATAGTTACTATATTAATATAGAAAATGTAGGACGACGTATGAACAAAGGACGCGTTTCCATTGTCAGTTATTTATTACTCAACATCAAAATTACTCACCTTCCTCCGACTAAATTAGGTTTTGTCATTTGGAACACTAGATGTTTGTTGTACATAAGTGACCTCGACATCTGTACTTGTTGCGTCACCCGGCCGGACATGATACAATACCTCTATTATTAAAATGTCACAGAGAATCGCTTACTTGCTTTGTGTACAAGACGAGGCGACCTCGTGTCCACTTAACCGTCTTCAGTTCGACGTAGACTAGACTTCTGTAGGAAAACTGGCACGAAATCAATAGTACGTCTACGTAGTGTATTACGCCCCCTTTCTGGCTCCCTTTACACATAGCTACATTCCTGAAAATCTCTTAGAAGAGATATATAGGTACCGTAAACTGCCCTAACTTTGCCTGGCGTCCTAAGTTTGCCTATAATGAAAATGATGTAATATCTTTTTCATTTTACTTGTATGGCAAAGGAAACTTTGAGATTTTATAGACAGCTTTAAGTTTCGATTGCCATACAAGTAAAATGAAAAAGATATTACATCATTTTCATTATAGGCAAACTTAGGACGCCAGGCAAAGTTAGGGCAGTTTACCGGTACCTAAACCTATGCTTGTGCAATTAATTCATGCAGGCACTAAAGTAGTAACAACAAGTATTTTCCTGCATACCTAATATGGAACGCGTATAAACAGTATGTGTTTTTTATAAAATATTCAGCCTATATTTCAAATAGTTCCCATTGTGATTGTCACATTGTTTTACCCAACAAAACGAATGTAACAAATATGTGCAATATATAACGATGCCGATATCGTAGGACTATTTGCTCGCTGTAAACAAGCCGTCCTTCAGATCCCAGTCGAGGACCCTATAATGTCGGGTCGTCCTCAGGGCGTCTGAGTCACAACACGCAGCAATCGTTAAGAGGGCATTGCTCACTTGGATACTCCCCCCTTGGCACGCCCGCTGCATCAGCGAACCACCGTTTGAAAAATAAAACCAGTCATATGAGTATCAGTACATTCATTGTTCTATCGTCCTTATTCCGATTCCATTGTCTCGACAAACGTCCACCATTATTATTATTGATTGCAAATTTATGGTTGTACAGCCTTATTGTAAACCTTTTCAGGGTTTAAAATATATAGGACATGTATAACTAATTGTAAATAACAATGTAATGGGCGCGGAAAACCGCAAGTTTGTTATTTAAGCTAAATAAATGTAATAATAACGCAGCCTTAATTCTATGTTAACGTATTCACACTGAATATTATTTTACAGCATATAAATCAGGAATAATAGAGAAAATTAATTACAAATGAAAATGTAAAGCTGTTTGTGACTAGGTAGTGATTGTATTTTGCAATATTTCTTTGTTATACTAATAATAAGCTTTCACACGTATAGCTATACTATACCACTACTATACTATACCTATAGTATGAAATACGTAGATCGTACATAGATAGAGGTATTTAACTCTTAGTGTATAGTCAGTGGCCGTGACACAACAGGAATACGAATGATGACTAAAAAAATGTTTTTGGTCCATCATGTAGATTATAAAAAAATAAAATACACGTATTTTTTCTTTTTTTACTTTATCAAAAGATTACGGCGATACATTGAGTTAAAATGTGCCATGACGTCACGAGTATGTAGATTTTATACTTACTTGTGTCGTAGCGACCCCCACTCCCTAACTTTAATGCGTTTTATCTAAGTATTTTTTTATTAAATATGATAAAGCAAAAAATACGAGTCTAATATTTTTTTTATTATCTGACTGACGGACTAAATCGTTTTTTTTTTTTTTTACCCATGCGTCGTCCCTATTGTATGAAATATTGATGTAAATGTGTCGTACGTCACTGCTGAGGTGGCAATAATTCAGTCAGCTAAATGCGACAAAGTCCCCGTTCTCCGTTTTTATGGCACCTACTTACGGCTTGAGATTTACCAACCGATCCCAATAATGTAGTGAAACGACGTCGAGAGGACTTAAATATAGAAGAGGATGCGAGCTGGTCGGGTGACATCTATAATAAGACTTCGGGAGACCGATCATACGTACTACGTAGATTGCTCAACATTTCACGGGTTGTTGACTTCTTCATTTCATATCAAACTCATTTATATTGAACTGTAATGTACCTAATTTGACTTATAAGAAAACAATGTTGTTTTCAATAACGAGCTACAAAAAGTTAAAAAAAATACTCATTCGTCGTCTAAGTATATACCTATTGCTGTAGTTCAAAAGACTTCAATGCAAATTATGATCTTTAAATAATCCTAAAAATATAATAACCCTACAAATTGTATAAAATTATGGCGTTTATGACTATGCAAATCCAAACATCTTCTATCCTTTACAGACTTAAAATGTCAAGTGGTTTTAACTGATATACTTCATCAAGTTCAGGAAATAGAATAATTTAAATTCAAACAATCATTATAATTAGTTTTTAAAAGCATCTTAGACAAATCATTGAAATACACAGATTAAAGATCTTAAATCCTTCAAATAACATTATTGAAGTAATAAATCTGTCTTGACAAACGCTATCGTTTACTATACATAATAGTTTTTTTATGTCGTTAGCAAGGTGGTCCCATCCGTGGGTGGTCTACCGCAAGGGCCATCCGGCCACACCGCGACCTTTCCATCGATATTCTACAAATCACCGTGAAATCCTACTCGTCTTACACTAAATACCACCATATGTGGGTTATGGCTAAATTTTTAAATGTAGGCCAAAAGTAATAGATTAGTTGATATGATGATTCACCTATTGTTAATCATCATAGGAGCGGTTAACTGAAGCTGAATGTAGGTCGGTCGGGCCGCTCCATTTGCTACAGTGGCAAACTGTTGATCGACCTCGGAGTGATCGTTGCTCGTGCGATATCTTATCTACAACCCAACGGTATGAAAACTGATCCACCTATTAAAAGTTGTCCTGAAACAAATATTTAATTTACTTAACTACAATGTGTAATGTTTTGCTAAAATGTTTAACTTTTGATTTCAATTTATGTTTTACATGGTTTCATCATCATGACACATTTTGATTAAGAGTTTCGCAATTCTGATGAGATTAGATTGAGGTAAATTGACTGGAATCTGTGGCAACGGATATCTTGAACTGAAAACGAAATGGAAAATAAAGTGTTAAAAATATCTCTTCTTCAACATCACATCACTAGAAGACTGCTCTCGGCAGTCGCAGTTTCTGGGTCGTGTCGATTAATTCACTTAGCCTACTTTTATTTAGTGCTGTGACACTTTTATGTTTGACATACTTCATTTCATTGCTCGATTGCAGACCAGAACTGTCCATTTTATTCCAGCAATTCCTATGTGGGTATGTTCAGCTAGTGCCCTGTTTCTTTATATTCAAATTGTATTCTGTATATATACTTTTAGTTGGTCATAAATAAATAATTGTATGCGAAGATCTGGAACAGCGTGTGTTTACTAAATATTCCAGTTAAACGGTGAGACAACAATTTGTTTGGGTACACGTACAGTACAATGGAATGATTATGTCGAGTTCATCCGAAGTCCAGGGCATTCTATAACCATCGAGGCGGCACTCGGCGTTCAGTGACACCCGTTTACGAATAACAATGTTAGTGATGAGATAAACCGTGCTACGATAAACTCGGGACCATTTCAGGAGCAGTAAAATACAGGCTTTATATTTTTCTTGTCCTACAGACAATGCAATAAAAAGTAACTCGTTAGCTCTTTCTTCCTAATTCACTTTGTTTACACTTTTCTCTTCGTTCCAACTGAAAGAGTATAGAAATCAACTGTTACTTTTATTCGTAAACCGAATCCGAAGTGTTGTTTAGTTTATAACACAATCGAAAAGAAAATATTATACGCGATATATGGAATTCACGATGATCTGGAAACAATATAAATTACATTGGATGTTTTTACTGGAACTCATAAAAAATATTTCAGAGTGGATGTTGAAATTTGGAATCCTCTCGAAATAAAAATCCTCCCGAAATATAGACAAAATAAGTAGGTAGCTAGTTAACTAGTGTGATACGATTATACCTTCACAAAAAGCGACCGCACGCGGACTGTGAACGGATGCAGTGCGGTGATGAAACTGACACAGATTCTAACGCGTATTTGGTAATCGAAATACAGTTCGTGAAAGTCTCGCAGGACGGTCAAATCTCGCACATTGTAAGTGTCCCACTTCGACATACTCTCGACATTTTGACGGCACCGAAACCCAAAAGCCGAAAGATACTAACGTGTAACTCTTCTTTCGCCGACTCGTCATTGTTCAGCAACCGTCCTCGGTGCGCACGTACCGGTACATACATTTATAAATTGTGTATAATGTATTGTGTTCGCGTCCCAGATTTGGGAAGCGAAACTACGATCGTTGATTGGCGTATTACGACGTTGCTACATTTTCGCCTTGCATTCAATTCTATGAGAATTTGCAGGTATTGCTTATCGGCCACTAGGTCACTCGTTAGCGTATTGTATTTGTTACATTTGGCTATCTACGCAATCAAACACTAAAGCTTTTTATCCGTGTTAAAAATAACTAGCACACCTTGGGTTATCTTGGGTAACCCATTTTACTGTGATCTATCTCACGATGGATCAGGTGTGGCAGAGTAAGAAATTAGTTTTATGTATATATAGTACAATTATTATGAAGCAAAAACATTATCTGGCGCTATACATGTACATCCTCAAGATAGGAATCATCTTAGTAAGGCATGTAACATAAATGGACTCATCAATATTAGTCAACGCTTCTAAAGGTGTTCTGTTACTTAAGTTTTATTGATTGCTAACTCGTACATAACAATTGCTTTCATGTGTGTATTGCATACCTATTAGTCGTTGTTGTACCTAAGCTATGAAGATACATGCTAGACAATTGCTAGGTGGTTTTCCGAATAAAGCCTAAATGCCAAATTTCAAGTTGGTGACATCATTAGCTTGTCCTGTTTGACTTACCATTTTCGTTTTATCTATTTATTTCGGTTAAACTCATTGCATCATCGATAGATTCTTTATCTATTTATATTTAGTTAGACCACAAACCACATTACTGACCTGGAGACAAATCGGAACGTGTTTTTATGTTATCATACATTTAGATTTTAGGACTAAACAAACTAGCTTATCGTCTTCTTTGTTTGTTATTGATCAAGTATGTAGTTATTCATTACCGTTTACATCTATTCTTGTATCGCCGGTCACATTAAGATAATAAACGCATAAAACTCCATAAACTTAATTTCCTGGTCTCTTTAAATTCTCATTACTAGATTGTTCTCTACTCACTTGATTCTTCGTTAGGCTGTCGTTCTCGTTTATTACATGTCGGTTAAAATGTATATATATAATTAAGTAACGATCTGGATCTTGCCATTACATTATTGTAACTAACACATTTATTAGTCGGTCGTAATTATGGTAGCTATTAAATGACTTAAACCAATTAGACCGAAGTCAGTCATACTGAGGCTTTTCCTCTCAACTAGAATACTAACATGAGCAGACGAAGTAATTTGTTTATGTGCGTAATTGAGGCTATTGTATTCAAAAGTATTTTCATTTGTATGGGAAAAGTTGGCAGAATTGTTATCCGTGTACCGTGAAGTAGCGTTTCCTCTCCTCCCTCTTTATTGAATCGATTTTCACCTTCGTATTTATGGTCTGGCATTTCCTGGTCGTATTTATAGTCCTGGTTGTCAGGCGTGCTATTGCATGATCGAATGGAAACTCCAAAGTGTACCTTATCTACGTCATAATCTCTAGGAACTGCTTGTACTTACTTACCTATTTTAGAATGAGAATTAGTTTTTTTTCTCTTTATCGTTTGAGTACCCATTACATCCATATTTTGTACCAGTTGGGTACCTTTTAGCCAGCCGCATTATTGAAAGAGTTTCCTTCTAGGATTCCTTGTCGTGTTTATATATCGCTTCTGCGATTTGATGCATGTGGTCTTATGTGTGGTTATGTATTGTTGCAGGCTTGGGGCAGGCAGCGAGTGCGGCGGTGGAGGGTCGGGCGGCGGCGCGGCCGCTCCGCAGTCGGCGCGCGTCTCATCCAACGGCGCCGGCGGCATGGCGGTGAGCCGCGTGCCCAGCCCGCTGCACGACGGCAACACGCCCGTCGCGGAAAACTGGTGCTTCACACAGGTAAAGTATGGTATCTATCGAACTTTTGACTAGTACTTGCCACGCGACTCGAATGTATTAGCTCTTTGTTTCGCCGTTCCGCGCCGTTCTGTCCGTCGTCGTCTTATATAAATGCAGAGTCATCTTTATACCAAATCTTACTGAGTCCTGAAAACGGACTGTTGTGGCGTGCTATCTATTGCTCGCAGTTGTATCTAATATTATATTGGGAGCCACTTTTATACCAAATTTAATGTAGTCTTGAATATTAAAGGTACAATGCTTATTAGTCGGGTGATTTACAAGTGCTTCTTTTAAACAAAGGACGTTTGGGAGTAAAACGTGAAGGTTAACATGAATGGCAAGGGCGTTTCATTGCCAACGAACGATCTTTAACTGAAGTCGGAAAACGGGCCCTGAAAACAGTAGGCTTCAGTCACGCAACACAGAAAAACAACTTTATATAATGAATTCGTCTGGAACGCACACTCAGACTTGTCAAGTATTAATACAAGTCATCTGTTGGTGTGCTGCGAATAGCGATAATAATTGTTTACCAAGGCCGTTATCGGTGAACTTGAAATATGTTGCGCGCATATGCATATTGTATTAACGTGTACATAAATATTTAAAACTACTAGGAAGAGCTCTGCACGTGTCCGCTTGTTCAAACTATAGAGGTGACTCGTGCGTCACGTTGTGAGGCTATAACTATTACTATACTGTCGCGGTATGCGTCTCGCGAGGCATGTCACCGATTTAGAGATATTAAAAATCCAATTTCAAAAATATTTCTGTTATAAAAGAAGACGTGTTAACTTAGCAATGCCAAGTGAAACGTTCAGCAACGTCACACATTACATAATGATCGTTTGTTCTTTCAGACGTCAATAAAAGGTATTAGTAACAGTATACCTCTCAGCGATAAGAGTCATAGCTATCCGGTGAGGTGCTGTATTTTCTGCATCGAACATCGATTAGATTTGACTATGAAAATGGTTATTTCCCGGCTAATGGTCACCGCTAAAGTAATTGGAACGACCGTTGTGCGACATAGACACACCGATCTGGTATTACCTTTTTTGATACTTTTTGTCCAAAAATCTATTTAGTCTACAATAACGGTGGTTTTTGCTTGCTTTGTGCGATGCTGCCGCACGTAGGTACCTACATTTATTAAGATCTGTCTCAAGTTTTAATCTTTAGGAATCTGTTGTGATGTATAGATATAGAGGTACCGTTATTTAACGGAGTCGGCAATCAAATTACGTTCTTAACGTAAACGTAATGATAGATGACATGTATTGTAAATATTGTAATGATTCATGGTAAGGATGCAGCTGTTCTCTATAGGTACTTCCGCGTAGGATTGTGGCTATGCAGGCTCAGTTCGACACGTGCTGTCGCTCAGCGCTTATGCTCCGCGGATACTCGGGTACACGTGCCGTTCTCCGATAATCACGTTCTTCATTAGTACTCGGAAACGCGTCAACAATAAACCTCGCATGTTATCGCAACAATTAGAGCTCTCTTTGAAGTTAGCCATACACAAACGACGATACTATGAAACCATTATGTATTGTAAATCACTTAGTTTGAACAGCCATTAAAATTACTGCAATTTACTTGCGTTTATCAACAAACTAAGCCTTTGCATTGCAATAGCAACACAACTCGGTACATTGTAAATGCGTGTTTGTTTGTAATCAGTAATTCAGTGGGTATTATTTCGCGTTAAAATTCTGTCCACGCTCAGGAGATTTGTCATGATGATTTTAAATGATTAAAGCCCACATATTTTCCTCAATATTGTTAGTAAAACAAAACATGTTTCTATATAAGAGAGCTGGTTTGTAAGGAGCACACATATAAGGCTTTTATGTGCCGGTGGAATCTGCAAACGGATGTTATCTATGTGTCCGCAAATGCGCGGGGATGATGCGGGCGGCCTTGGCGCGGGTCGGCGACCGGGCGAAGACCCCAGCAGCACCGCAAGCCAAGCAACGGTCGAGGGCAACGACCAGAGGCGGCCAGGTTGCGCCCGCGACTTGCTACGTCTATCCTCCTGACCGACGCCGTGGCCCAAGTGTCCACCCAACGAGAATGAGGGCCCCTGTCAATGAGCCCATCACATTCAACTCAGTCGCACCATGCAAATTATTTTTTATTATAAATGAATTATAACCGTCACAGACGTTCTCAAAGCTGCCATATGCTCGACAATATCACCAAAGGCGTATTATGGACATTGAAATTACCTGAAACCAAGATCAAAGACACGATAATATAAACTGTTTAAAATATATACAGGCGACATCCTAACCTTGAATCATGAATGAAATAATGAATGTTGTCCATTTGTTCATGAAATTTTATTTGCCATAAATAAGTCGTTAAACTGCTTGTTTGTTTTTCATGGTGACTGTCGGTGAGGCAATTAAGCACAATGTACAAAGCACTAAGTTGAATAGTTAAGGACCTTCCCAGGGAAGATTTATTGGCACCCACCCGGGGTACCCTTTGCAAGTGTCCGCTTCCTCACAGATTTATCCTTTTCAATTATTTATTTTTATTTGTTTATTTCCTCTCATGCGCATCACACATTTACAAAATATTAATGCCGATTTTTGAACATGTACCCTGCCAGGGCACTGCAAAGCACAGTGTTGGTTTGCTGTTGAGTTTATGAACATTAAAGTAACATATTTACATAGTCAATACAATACATTTCAGAAAAAAATAAAAAAGTACATGTCGCAGTCGTTATGATGTCCAATTTACAGTAATAAACAAAACACAATAACACACATAAAGTCATATTTAGTCAAATTATATTATTAGGTAGGTAGTAAAAAAGTAGAATAAAATAATAATAAGGAATAGGTAAAGTTCACTTAGCCATCCAAACCCATAATCCAATATCTTTGTTTCCATATCTTGCAATAGTCCTGCACCAACCAGGGGTTGTCCTTGGGTGCACTAGCATAGTGCGTACAGGGATATTCGTCGGTTGGTGCCTCGTTTCATTAAACACGTCTAACGGGCCTCTGCGAGTTGGCTTCGGCCCCTGGTACGCCTTCCAAAGGTCCGGGATCCTAGGGTCCCGAGAAATTTCAAAAGGAATAGGTAATAATTAAAATCATTCTTCTTCACACATTTATGAAGCATTGTACATCATTCTGACTGATGAATGTTACTACCAGTTTTAATTTCTATAGTTCTACATAATGTAGTTCGCATTTACGCATAGTTATTATCCGCCTCTCATATTACTACTACTTCTGTAGAATATTAAATAATGTATTAATTTATATTTTCCTTTGTTTCAGGTCAAAGTGGTTAAGTTCAGTTACATGTGGACAATAAACAATTTTAGTTTCTGTAGAGAAGAAATGGGTGAAGTGTTAAAATCATCGACTTTTTCAGCAGGTGCAAGTGACAAGTTAAAGTGGTGTCTTCGTGTTAATCCTAAAGGACTCGATGAAGAGAGCAAAGACTATTTATCCTTATACTTATTATTAGTGTCGTGTAATAAATCAGAAGTGCGTGCGAAATTCAAGTTCTCAATATTAAATGCAAAACGGGAAGAAACGAAGGCGATGGAGTCACAGCGTGCATACAGATTCGTTCAAGGCAAAGATTGGGGTTTCAAAAAATTTATAAGAAGGTGAGTCACACATTATTCTTATATTTTTAAGTGTAGAAATCGTCATTATTTATCTATGTTTTAAAGACTCACAGAGCAATGTTAGTTTAAAAAAAATGTTAATTACATACCAGTTAGAAATACAGTATCATTTTATTACGTATATCAAATCAAAACAAAAAATTACTTTACGAGGCCAAAAAAAAACACAAAATTGTAGATTTCGTGGAAAGCTTTACATAGCGTTCAGTTACGTAGGGAGCAGACCCTAAAAACGGGGCGGTCACATAATTTTATTCCCTACTGCTGAAAATGTGGGCTTCTCGCGAGGGCTATAAACACCACATTAAGTCGGCCCCTGGCTACATACGCGTAATCTTTGTAGCAACAGCTGTTATGGGATGGCTGTGTAATATCGGGGGTCTTGTGTTATTGGTCGCGGCGTAAATCAACCCCTTTGGAAGTCATGCGTTGAATGTATCCGGTGTAGTCACAGAACCAGTCACGATTATGCCCCGAATTTCCTTAATACTGCCGTGTATCGAAAAATATGGAATTAAGTTCAACGAAGCCTCAAGAACTAAAGTACCTATCCTACACAAATTAAGTACAGTCTTTATCCTATTAGTCATTTTACCTGGCATACACTGTTGGAAACTAGCCTAGATATATACAATTGGTTCCGAAACACTTTTTGGGTCAAGGTGTCTGTGATGTTCATTAATCTAATTCTAACAATTTTATCACTACCTGTTGCCCGTCGGCTCGATCGTGGCCTTTTTTTTATAGTTTTGCTTAAAACCCAACAGTTTAACTTTTTGTATCATTGAGGAACTTCCCGATTTTAAATATTTTATCCTACAATCCTATGAGCTTTACGTACTTATGAAGTCCAAAAAAAAATTGGTTTTCTTATCACTGGATACATAAAAAACCTTTTTCCATGATGTGATATTTTTACTATGGTCTAAAATATCGAGGAGCATCAGTAATTCCGGAACAGTGTTCATTTCGTGGCAATATAAAAGGGAGCGAGCGCCTCTAACGACCGGCTCCTGGCCAAATCTTCCAATGCGGTGATGCGAATACCACAAGGTTTATTCTCCAACGTTACAGAGTGCTAACGTTTTTACGACACCGTAAAAATGAGAATAAGAACGCTAACCTATAAATCAAGTTACCTTAGCATCAATTTTATTCTGCGTAAAATTATCTAAGTTTTCGGTGTGAGATGTATACGTTGATTGAGGCCCTATTTCTCTGTTTAAGAGGGAGCAGGACCTGCGATTCTCCGTACAAATGTATTCCCCTTTTTTCTCCCTGAATAATGCCTAAAATATAGAGCAATCATTTTTTTTTTTCATAAAATCAAGGTCTGCTGTAGTCACGTCCCTGTTATTTCCTTTTTTTCAGCAATTTCTCGGGAAAGAAAATATGACCCTCCAAAAATTACAAAAATTCCCCATTTTTACCGCTGTGATTAGAGAAGTACCAGACAAATTCGAAAGTTTTTAACATACTCTTTGTTAAAATTTGAATGTTCAACGAATCGAATTAATTGAATCGGTTCAGTTTTCGATGAAAAAAAAGGTTAATATTTTTTTTGTGATATAATTGGTCTGATCTGTAGCTATCCCTATCGCACTCTACGGGGGCAGACTTGAGATAAGAAGACGGCAATAGTTTCTTCAAATACCTATTTGTCAAATTCCTCGCAGGCCCTGTTCCCTATTAAGTATTTTCTATTACTGATGTGCAGTTCCCATAAAAATTGTGAATATTAATACATCCTAGAAAGATTCTCTATATTCCCCCTTGAATATCAACCCTATCTGCACCTTCATACCGTTAACGTAACCATATTTCCGCGAAACACGAGAACTTACTAACAACATCTACTCTGCGAAAACACTGAAACTAACCTGACATTTGTCCAATTTCCAGAGACTTCCTATTAGACGAAGCAAATGGCCTCCTACCAGAAGACAAGCTGACGATATTCTGTGAAGTGTCAGTGGTAGCAGACAGTATCAACATTAGCGGGCAGAGCAACGTGGTACAGTTCAAAGTGCCCGAGTGTCGGCTTTCCGACGACCTGGGAGCTCTGTTCGACAACGAAAGGTTTTCCGATGTCACGTTAGCAGTTGGAG
This sequence comes from Xanthia icteritia, assembly GCA_949128155.2. Classification (NCBI taxonomy): domain Eukaryota; kingdom Metazoa; phylum Arthropoda; class Insecta; order Lepidoptera; family Noctuidae; genus Xanthia; species Xanthia icteritia. The sequence goes on along the minus strand of OX421938.2, from coordinate 7,682,921 downwards.
GAAGGGAATTCCAGGCGCATAAAGCCATTTTAGCAGGTAATTTGTTTTTCTGTTTTAGTCCTCTATGCTCTATTTATTATGGCTTTAGACAATAGTGGGACCTCGGGGGTAGGCATGAATATCTTTTACTTCAAGCAGAGTTACAACTCATCTTGATTGATTGACACCGTTAAGGGTTATAAAAGCGTAGTACAGTGTTGAAGCACGATGTTCATTTCTTTCTAAAAAAAGGCTTGTCTTATATTAAAATAAATAGAGTACCTATTTAAATTATATGAAGGTAATGCCGCCAGCATTTATTACAATCTTTTTTATCGCATTACACACATTCTTACACACTGCTTCTGGTTAATATGTGATCGATGGCATCACTGTTCCACGTAATAAAGAAATATATTATCGCAAAAAAAATATCTGATAGGTATTCGAATAGTTGTTTATTCAGCCTTTACGTTATTCTTACATCATCATCACGCTACAGAACTATAGATCCTCATTGACTTTTACACGCGCGAATTTTAGGCCAAGGAGAACACATACGCTATTTTAGTCCCGAAAAGCCCCTGTAGTTTCCTTGTACTAATTTCTAGTGGAATTTCCGAGCGCGAGCATGTTGCAAATAAAATATAACGAGCATTATAATAAAATTGTTCTAGTTTTATTATTATAATATTAATAATTAGCAGCCATTTTTCAAAACGTACCTAATGTTTTTTTCCGCTATGACATAAGCGTATTGGTTAACTGTACCTAACAAAACAAAAGACCACAGAGCTTAGTAATAAGCCACAAAGGCTATAATATAATTTAATTAATATAACTATCAATATATTATAACGTTTATATACAGGGTCAAAGTACCTATTATGTTGGGAAAAACCCGAACTGTCCCGTATAATGTATGTAACAAATATGGTCATCATTTAAAAATAACGAGTTCAAAAAAACGTAGTTATATTTCCGAATCCAGATCACACGATTAGAGAATGTGTTACAATACAAATTAAAATCTTATGTAGGTTGTGATATCAGCACGGCAGAGCTAATGGGATTTCCGTTACGTTTTTCCCTTTGTGGCCAAAATTGGAATCGTATTGTTGTAATTTTAGTGCTGACATCAATAAACACGCAAATGAATTAAATGATATTTTTTCAAGTCGATCGTATTTTGTTGCGGTCATTGTGTGTGTGGCCCAAGTTCAGTTTGTTGGGGATGTTTAGTCAATATTATTTTACTGAGATCTTTAGTAGATAATTATGTAACTCACCTAATGTCAATGCTTAATGGGAATTAGTCCGTCGGCAGCGATAGAACAGTGTACTAGAAGTTTTCAAAGAAATTGGTCCACCAGAGTCGCGTCGTGCTGTCGCGTCGCGCCTGTCTGCGGGAGCCTTAGTGCATAGTAGTATTTAGTATGGTCCAACTGCCCTTTTCGTTCAACAATAATTATGTAAGGAAGTGACTTTGAGGCAGTTCAGTAACACAGAAGACGCCGAGAGTTTGATCAAACTCTTTGCATTCATTCTAATTCATACCTTATTACAATGAGTTACAATTAGTTACATTGTTGGTTGGTTTTACGTCAAAATTGTTCATTCAAATTTGATCGTGAATGAGCTACGTTAAGGTTTAATTTTTGTTTTTACAACATTTATTAACAATACTCTTTTCCCCTTTCCAGCGCGAAGTCCAGTATTTGCAGCGATGTTTGAACACGAAATGGAAGAAAGGAAACGGAATCGAGTGGACATCACAGACGTAGACCACGAGGTGTTGAGGGAAATGCTTCGTTTTATTTACACGGGCCGTGCGCCCAACCTAGACAAAATGGCCGACGACCTCTTAGCAGCCGCTGATAAGGTAAGCTAGTTTTATCCAATCAGAGTATGAGATTTGATGGTAGATTGTTGAGAAGGGATTGGCACAAGGAAAGAGAGGCCTATGACCAGCAATAGGTGAAGCCGGATTTATGTTACTGTGTCGTGACGCCTTCTGACGCAGTGTAAGCCAATCAAAACTCGTTGTGACTTGACGTAGTCCTGAACAGATTCGCTTGATTGGTGTATTCCGCGTCACGACAGAACACGACACAGTAATGTGTCGGGGGCTTGATGATGATCAGAGTTGGACAGCAGGCTTTGAGAATCGTAGGAAGGTATAAATAGACGCCGTTTCAAGACACATTGTGAAATGGTAAAGAGTAAAAGGTTGCTTATTTTCATGATGATAGGCACCCATAACATGACCAGCTCCCAACTTGCGTACACACAATCTGAATAATTTTGAAGGATATTGCTAATCTATTGCTTCATTATGTTCGAAAAAATTGTCTGCTCCGCAATTAATGTTGTTGAACTGTATCCCCGCAGCTGGCCTACCACTACCTTAAAGCAGTATTATTTTAATCTTACTAAGAGATGAAGCTATACAGGACGTAAAGCTCCATCTCTTTCCCACACTAAAGTAAGATAGACTATAGTTAATGTTTACCTATTTGCGACAGTGAGCAGTCATGAAGTGACTGTGAAATGGTCTGAAAATAAGAAAGTTTGATCCCGGCTTGTCTCTCTCTCTCTCTCAAATTTTATAGTTCTTATGTTAGCTCCACTGTTAAACGTTAACAACGGACCAATTAGGTAGCTCCGTGGCGTATTCGTGTTCGTCCTACAACAGTGGAGCCAACATTACGGCATAGGAACTATTTTATGAAACGCACTTTAAACTCCATCGTTGGGAATTCTTTAATCAGACACACTCTCTTTCAAATATGGAATTCAAAAAGTTTCTCCATCCTAAAACATACTTTTTATCAATTGATTTAATCCGAAGTAACTGGAATCGCATTCCTTATAGAGACGTATTTAATAGAGTATTTTATCCATCACGCGATACAGATAAAAAGCGTTGAGCAGAGATAATAAGGCAATTTGAGCCACGTGCATACAAATCGATATAGAGATTAAATTCGCACGACATGTCGCAAACTCAACGTGATGGCTTACCATAGTCAGTAGTGCAGATAACATCACATAACGCCTGTATTCCACGAAGAGTTAGGCAGAGGTGTACCTATAGTACACCCACATTTCGCCAGTTATGTTTAAGTCCCATGTAATAGGGGGCGAGTCTATTGCCATCAACCGGGCACAAATCCAGACTCCGGCCTGCTACTGAGAAATTGCACCCAATTAGTATGAGTATAAGAACTATATGGTTCGAAGATAAATTGCCATTCGTATTATGTTCATATCAATACTAACATAATAGAGTATGAATGTATAATGAATTAGTTTAGTTTCTCAAGTAGATTTCCTGTGGGTATTTTATAAAGCGATCAGTGGGTATAGTAAAGCACGTTAAGCCGTTGGTCGCGGCTGTCATTCGTGGATCTTTGACAGTCGTTACGGGTCGTTTGAAGCCCGAAAGTTTGACAACCAGTCTTACCAAGGGGTTATTGTATTAACCAGTAACTAACCATGTAAAATACTGGTATTCAGCTGCATCCGGTTAGACTCAAACTCAAAGCATTTATTTCAATTAAACCATTTACAGGCACTTTTGAATTGTCAAGGGGTCAGTTAGGCAGAAATATGAAGCTAGTTGCCCATTCCAAAGCGTAGGTTCCTATGGAGAAGAACGGGCAAGAAAATCTGGACTGGAAGCCGACCTTAACATAGTTGGGAAAAGGCTAGGATGATGTTGAAGTGGGTTATTTCAAGATGATTGATCAATTTCCTCTAGTGCTCTATTAACTACTGCGATTGCCAGAACGTTTGTCACTTGTCGGGAAATGAAATGAAATGAAATTGTTTATTCTGTAAATAACATATAGCAATCACTTTTACACGTCATATAAAGAAAGAAAAGAAAAAGAAAGAAAATACGTTTATTTGCGGTAAACATGACGCAAAAAAAAAGAAAACAAAATAAAAAAATGGAAACAAGTTTCTGGGAAAATATGCGTCACATTCACGCAAAAAAAAATGCTATTGATAATAATGGAGATGTTACTTTGTTTAACATGCTTAGCAGTAGTTGTCTATCAGATGACAGTATTGATTGACCTATTGTATTAATAAACTTAAATACTAGAAAGAAAAATAGGTCACGCACAGGAAATACAAACAGTAAAAATAATAATTTAAAAAAATATATATAAAACAGGAGTATTTAAAAACTAACAAAATAATGACCTGTGCGAGGCCAAAAAGGCCCCCTTTTTTACTACTAAATATATATAGACTAAAACCCACTCGTGTTCCTTCAGTTGCCTGTACGTTGCCAGGGGCCGCGGTATCCCTTTCGGACTTTCCCGCAACCCCGGCAGGCATCGGTCCTATCGGAACCCTTCAGTTGCTCCTTACTCAGCATAATATGGCGATATTTAAATATTGATTTACTAGGCAACAATGAATGGTTAAGATTAAGTAGGAAGGGAGCTGTGTGTTGTAACTATTGGCGTTTATAAAGTGCTGAATATCAGCCTAATTATAATAAATGAGTTTTGATTTTTCGACTAAGTCTGCTGTTCTTTTTTTGCGTGTTTAAATATCTTATAATAATAAAACTATATTTCTTTGTTTCCAGTACGCACTAGAGCGGTTAAAAGTAATGTGTGAAGAGGCGCTATGCCTCAGTTTGTCTGTCGAGACGGCGGCTGACACACTCATACTAGCGGATCTGCATTCTGCGGACCAGCTCAAGGCGCAAACCATCGACTTCATTAACACGTTAGTATTATTTATTTTAATATGTCTGTAGATTAAAGTTCGAAGTGAAGTGAGTATATTTTGAAGGCGGTAAAGATCCTTTATGAGGAGTAGTGATGAATGCCAGAATCTACCAGTAGTTTTATTTTATTGCAAGAAAATCTTATGATTAAACAAATATAGCGAATCGTGATCCCTCCACGGTGTTTGTTCAGATTGCCACAGAAAGCAGTGAAAGTCTATGGCTTTTGTCTGCTAGTGGGAGAGAACAGGGGCCTTATTATGAAGTATTAATGCCATCATTATTCCACTGCGAAAAAAGGATGGTGCTAGCGGTCTTGTATAGCTCCGTCTCTCACTCACACTGGAATAATGGTGGCATTAATACGTCATAATACGAGCCCTGGTTGTAAAAATTTTAGTTGACCACTCTCCAGATGTCCCAATCGATTTAAAATCGTTTTATTTAACACTTTACTAATTAAAATTCTGTTTTTCTGAATTCCAGGAGTCACGCAACAGACGTGATGGACACAGCGGGCTGGAAGAACATGATCTCGTCGCACCCGCACCTGATCGCCGAAGCGTTCCGCGCGCTGGCGACGCAGCAGCAACAGATCCCGCCCATCGGGCCGCCGCGCAAGCGAGTGAAGCAGGCCTAGTGCACACACCACCGTGCGCACACCACCCGCCTCTATACCAAAGACACGCCACACGGCACACACATATTCGAATTCTACGGCTGAGGACCTCACTCGGCACGGCCCACACCCGCCCGGCGTGTGTTGAGGCCGGCTCCAGTCTACGCCAGTCGCAGCCGGGCTTCCCGAGGCGCGGTCGGTTACTACACGACAAGGCTGCATATATTAATAATACTATTAGAATATACCCCGTGTACCATAGACTGTGAGATTCGGAGTGAGAGTGGCCGGTGGTTGTGTGCGTATAATTAGAATGGATCCACGGATCCAGCCCTTCGTTTTACTATGATTGATCTCAAGACGATATTCGATCCTAATGTTTTTTTGTCTCTTGCGGTTTATTAGTGTACCGCTTTTAATAATTACTTTTAATGTGTATGTTACGGAGAAACGCTGGACGCTTTTTGCGCGTTTTTGTAGTTTGGATGTAGGCTTCGGGTTAAATATTTTATGTATGTCGTTTTTGTGAACATTCTCTTGCAGCTATGTATGTAAATTATTACTATTAAATATGAAGCTCGTGTCTAAACAACTATCCATGTCATATAAATTTATCATTACATTATTATGATTGTAACATTCATTGGCTAACATAATGGCATAAATCGTTAATAATAGTGATGTACAGAATTCATAATAAAATTAAAATAATCAATCCGATTATTATGCCGCAATGCAAATATTTGAATTGGAAAACTCTTGGTGTTTCGTGTTCCCATAGAAATTACAAAAACATTAATGTTAGACATTGTATAACGTAGTCCTTTTGAAAATATTTTGAAGTAGAGTGGTAATTGAATGCAATAAAGTTATGTATGTACCATGGCTTTGTACAAAATTGTTAGTCCGTACACGATAAATGTACGGACGACACGACACACATCACATAGCGCTGGGCAGTGCTCTCTGCTCAGTGGGGCAGTTGTGTGCAAAGCTTTGATAACATGTAGACGCTGTAGGGGGACTCGAGTGATTGTATAAGTCTATTGAAATTGTTGGTATTGTATATAGATGAGCTACGATCCCACCATTTAAATATTTCTAAGTACTAACCCTAAAGTGGTATCACAGGTGACACCATTAATTTTTTATTATATCTGTAGGATGTTATTCCAATGACATATTGTGATTTTTCTATCATATTTCCATAGGTTTAAATACACGAACGCTTTTTGTCTTGTTTCATATGTCGATGATCACTGGAATAATTTAAATTTTAATGTATTATTATTGTTGTTGGTTTCGCTTCATCGATTGTACATTACGTGTCATGTCCGAGTCGGCGTCTTGTCGCCCTTCACTTTGCTCACTTCATTAACTTGTGAAATTCATATGATTCTAAATTACAAATTGATAAATGTTATTTATTAGTATTATTATCATTTTTTTCATTTTCTATGACAACTTTAACATGTTTTTTTTACAATGAGATATTTTTCTTTTTACTTTGTAAAATGATGGACCTACCCATAAGTACCTATTGTAATATTTACTCAATAGAAATATGTAATATACCGCGGCCAATAAATAATAATATTTAATACCATTTTATACCCCACTTCCCATTTTACCACAGCTGACAGCTGTTATCGTGTAATAATTGAATATTACAAAATGTCAAAAATAACTGTGATTTTCGAAATTGTCAGTAAGTTGAGCAAATAAATGAAATGATGATGACGATTAATTTTTATTTAAATTTGGTGGGCGAAGAGATTAGTGACAACGGCGGCTTTATTGACCAGCTAATTATTATAATTGGCGGTCTGCTCGCCCACTTAGGTATTAGGATGCCGTGTTCGGCCGTTTAAGGAGGTTTGCGCATTCGTATTAGATTGGCGTTCTATACGTGAAAAAGACTGACGATAAATTCACGTCCTAGCGTCTGCGCACATCCGTATTTGATTCGTTTTGTTTGATATGTACTCCGTGATGATCCGTCAAAAAAAAGTGAGAATTTACGAATCGAACACGAAACTAACCGAATACGGACCGTACACGAATGTCACGAGTGCACAAACGTCTATACAATTACTAGGATGACCAAACCGGATCAGAAACGAACACGAATCGAATACGAACCGGATACGGATAAGTGCGCAAACGCGCTAACAAAGTGTTTATCAAAGAGCACGGAATCACCGCTCCGGCAGCATCCAGAGACGTCAGTACCTATTAATAAAGTTTGTGGCGCGAATGAAAATTGTGTTGAGCACATAAGCATAACTTCTGTCACGGACATCCATTCAAAACAGTCAGTTTCTATATACGTGTCGTGGTGTGAGTAAACCGGAGTAAACCATGATACGCTTGGTTTGTATCTTCGAGCAACACAGAAGGAAGGCCGTGTTTGTATGGAAAGTGCTGACATTAAGTCTCAAGCAGCGGCTGTCAAGGTGTCATACAATGCTTTGCTAAGTGTAACTTAGTATTCACATTTTTTGGGTTCCGTAGCCAAAGGGAACCCTTAGAATTTCAGCATGTACGTCCGTGTAACTTAGTATTCACATTTTTTGGGTTCCGTAGCCAAAGGGAACCCTTACAATTTCAGTATGTACGTCCGTCCGTCCGACACACAGCCATTTTACTCGGAGACTACTGACGCTAGTCGATGTTAAAAGAAGGTGTTAGAACAATGCTGTGGTGAAATTACGAAAAAAGATACTAGGGAAGATCTCATATAGCGAGCCGCCCCCTAGTACCTATCTTTTTTCGTAGGTACTACATGTAACCGAGGGATGAATAATAATAATTCAATACACATAAATATATGCGTGTCGTATAGTTGGATCCCATAATTAATTAAAAAGTTGATAATGTTCCCAAGTGACTTAGTCAGCAGTTGTGCGATTTGGGTTGCTTTCGGTTGAAACAGCACAAATTACTTTGTTTTTCATAGTTTTTTTCTAGAAATACTATGAAATACAAATATATTTTTGCCGTTGATAAAATCAATACTGGGCATGCGTAAATGTTCATCCCAACTACGGAACCCTTCACTCCCCGTGGTCCAACACGCAATTGGCCGGTTTTAATGCCTAAATGCTATGCATATTACCAAAATCCGGTTTAATTACGATCAAATTATTATCCATAAATCTTTACTAAATTTTAATAAGCTCAAATAGGTACTAAATGGGCGTTATTCCACTTGCCGTCCTGGTCGGAAGCGGTACGAATAATACCCGGGAACCAAAGGAATCAAAAATGTATCGCTGGAGACGGCGATTGCTCCATTTTGCCTCAAAGGTGCATTATCGTCCAATGGCAGCAGTCAATCAATCTCATTGCTAATAAAAGGACGACTGCACAAAAGTGGTTTCAAGCGCGACTGTTGGATGAGGAATGGGGCCCTGGGTTCAACTTAAGTGAGTATTTCCATTGAAGAATTATTGTATGTAGCACTGTAGCAAACCTGCGTATGAATTTGTGGCTTGTTATTGGCTACTAGCCTATAGGCATACCCCCTACGGCGTGTGACGTTCAACTGGTGAAATGTAGGTACAGACGACCGCACTCATACAATGCTAAAATTGCTAAAGTTAGAACAGAAGTTAGTCATCTGTGCGTTGGGATGGAGCGGGGACTGATGCTGAAGTCACAAGAATCTTCTCATCGTTTTTAATATTCACATCGCATTTTGACGAGACATGAGTTGGACATACACACATCAACACGGTCTAGGGATATTTCATACTCAATTAAATAACTCGAAAAGTACTGGCCGCATTGTAATCTTTCATACACCGATTTGTTTGTAATTTATCTCAGACTAATTCCAAATTCAAATTTTTGAAAATTCTTTTGTTTCGGTGGCATAAAAATGTCTAATCTTGATGTCTAGGAGAGGGAATTTTCATTTGTGCGAAATTTAGAAAACAATACGAATTACGTTTAGTTACAGTTTTTTTTCATTTTTAAACGAAAGATAAAGTTAAAATTGAGGTATTGTAGCCATGCAACACCAACATTTGACGAGGGCGGAGATGTTACGAGCTGTGAGAATGCTGGAAGCTGGGTCTGTTCAGCGTAATGTTGCTAAGGCCATAGGGACCCACCAAAATGTAATTTCAAGATTGTGGACACGCTATCGTGCCACAGGTGAAGTAGCGGACAGGCACCGGGGGCCAAGTCGCATCACTACCCCCAGACAAGATCGATTTTTGCAAATTACTGCGCGAGCTCAACCAAATGCAACGGCGACTCAATTGGTCCAAAGGCTGCGAGTGGAACACCAAGTGCTTGTGAGTGACCAAACTGTAAGAAGGCGACTGCATGAAAGCAATCTACGCTCTCGTAGACCACTCCGGGTCCCACCTTTACGGAGAGGCAATCGTGGACGACGATTAGAATGGGTTCGGAACCACGTGGACTGGGGCCGTGAGCAATGGTCCAATGTGCTGTTCACGGATGAATCCAGGTTCGGCTTCCATCCAGATTCACGAAGGACGCGTGTTTGGCGAGTTCCTGGACGATGGAGCCGTCTTCAGAACCCTCAGGAAGTTCACCCATACCAAGGAGGAACAATTATGGTTTGGGCAGGAATTCGTCTTGGAGGACGGACGGATCTCGTTTGGGTGCGGGGCAATATGACGGCAGAACGATACGTCCAACAGGTGCTGGGGCCCGTAATCTTGCCCACAGAACACAAATGGGGCAAGATTTCCTGCTCATGCACGACAATGCCCGGGCACACACGGCGAGAACGGTATCAGCTTGGTTACATACACACAATGTTAGGGCCTTAGACTGGCCTGCTCAATCGCCAGATCTAAATCCCATTGAGCATGCGTGGGATATGCTGCAAAGAAGAGCTCTGAAGGAAGTTCCTGAAAATCTGGCTACAGAAGATCAACTTTTTGCGCACCTCAGAAGGACATGGGACAATATTCCGCAGCAAGACATTGACAACCTTGTTCTGAGCATGCCGAATCGTTGCCGATGTGTTATGAACATCATGGGCGCTTTCTCAGACTACTAACTTCAAGTTTATAAACACAAATTAAATGATTTTTCTATTTTTTTCAGTTTTTACTCATAAATTAAAAGTTAATTCATATACGGTTTCCGTCTATGCTTCATTTTTTTTCCATAAAATCCTGAAATTTTAATCGAAGTACCTTAACCATTATTAAAAAATGGTAGAATATTAAATAACGTATCTTTTAAATATATACATGTCATATAAATAATTAACACATTGATAGTAATTCGCTTTTTTAAAAATATCCCTAGACCGTGTTGATGTGTGTAGTTGGACCATCCTTGACCTATATTAGTCTATGCCTTGATCAAGTGTCGGGCGGGACATCAAAGTAATGCAGCTCGGCAAAAAGGCGCTGTCTTATTTAGTTGTCTGTGGCTGGTCACCTGTTACAGTTCGCGTGAAATAACTTTGCCCCGCAGATAACCACATACTAGTAGGAGATTTTCCCATAGTAAAAGTACTCTGTGACTTTGCCGCTCTGAAGTAGGCTACAAATGACTAGTCAAACTTACCTAGAAAACAGTAGCGCGCATGCGCAATGTAATGTAAGTATTGTCGAATACATCCATGGTGGTTATTACCGTGGATGGTCGACAGGAGCGGTCTTCTTTGACATAGCGAAAACGTTCGACAAGGTCTGGCACAACGGCTTAGTATACAAGCTATACAAACTCGGTGTGACCGATCGTCTCGTACTCATCCTACGGGACTACTTGTCGAATCGCACTTTTTGCTATCGTATCGAGGGAGCCCTATCCTCCCCCCGTCCTATCCGAGCCGGAGTCCCTCAGGGCTCCGTGCTAGCCCCCCTCTTATTCACGCTCTATACGAGCGATATTCCAAAAACTCCAAAGGTCGAGTTAGGTCTGTTCGCAGACGATACGGCCATATATTATAGCGGCTTCACCCATTCCAATATCACCCACAAACTACAACGAGCTGCCAATAAACTTGGCATCTGGTTTAGAAAGTGGAGAATTGAGGTAAATCCCGACAAAAGTCAGGCGGTTTTATTTGTGAAACCGCGAACTAGGCAAGAAGATCACCATGCTCGGCAAGCCTATCCCTTGGGAGAAGCGAGCCAAGTATCTCGGTGTGATTCACAGCAGAGCACATAAAGTCGGTTCGCTCGCGAGCCGCTTTCGCTCTCAGTAGACTATACTATGTCCTTAATGCACGCAGCAAATTGTCTCTTAAAGGCAAAATGCGCATTTACACTGCGTGCATCCGCCCCATTATGACCTATGATGGTACAGTCTTTGCGCATGCAAAACCCCACAATATCCATAGGATGCAGTCGATCCAAAACCGATTCCTTCGTAGAGCCACGGGAGCGCCCTGGTACGTTAGGAACGAGATGCTCCATCTCGATTTAAAACTCCCAACCATCCACCAGTTTCTTAAACACATGTCCAAACGTTACTTTGACTCCGCCGCCCTGCACCGCAACCCTCTGATTGTTGCTGCGGCCAATTATACCCTCTCGACCATCAGTCGACTTCGCCGTCCACGGCATATTCTATCCGATCCCGATGATCCAGTCACACTCCTCCAGGAGTCTAATAGGGCCACCAGTACAGTGCACAAAAACACCCGACACTCGTCGTTCCGACCTCGCCGCAGAGGTCCACCGCATTCGCGACCACCCCGAGTAAATACTCCCCCCCGACCCTTGTCCGATGAAACGCCAGCCCGTGCCGCAGCTGAGCGTGTAGTTTTAAATTCCCCCGTTAATAATAATGATCACTCCTTGATCCAGCCTGTCCCTGAACTTGCTGTCCTCCCCTCAGCGAACGCCCTAAGCCGAGGTTCGTACCCCACAGGGGGTGCCCTTAGCGAGCGTTCGTTTAGTTTGTAACTTAGAATAGTTTGCATTTATGCCCCTGGCTGGAGGCCCTTAGTGTAGAAGCTATTGGCAGCCACAGGAAAGTCCGGTTAAGCAGCCACGACCTTAGTATCTATCATCATATCTATCTATTATATATAGTTTATCTAGATTAAAAAAAAAAGCGCAATGTAACTTCAGAGCGGCAGAGTTTGTTGACGTGAACTGTATGTATGTCAAGAGCGTTTAGGGATGCACAATACTTGCATTTGTATCGATTCTTTAGATCAATTCAGATCACAAACGAATCGAATCTAATTGAATGATTTCGATCTAATTCTCCAAATATCGATTCGTATCGTATCATACTTAATCCTTCTAGAAGTCTAGGCAAAATTCCAGCAATCCTTTTCTACTCCATCCATGCACCTTTGGGTGATAAATGACGATACACCCGTGTGTTATAAGTATAACTTATAACAAAAAAACTGCTTTGAACATCTTGTTTAGATGTTCAAAGCAGTTTTTAAAATTTTTATTGTTCTACCATTTACAATAGCATAAATCAGCATAAATTCCAGTCATTCATACCGATACCTATACTTTTGTATCGATTTAAGCATGTTTCGTATTCGTATAGAATCGATCCAAAATATTGAAGTATTGTATTATTGTAAATTGAATACCGGATCGGATCGTGTATCACTCACTAGAGTAGTCTGTCACTGTCAAATTTATTTAACAAATCTTTATTTATTTTAATTTTACGTAACTTTCTTTTGGTGTATTTTCAATGATTGTAGCAAAAGAAATGTCCACTAACAAAAGATTATTAACTAAGGTTAAAATAGTAGCCATACATATAGCAAACTTTTCGTCAAAACCCACGGCGTCGGAGGTGCTAACAGCATATTTGACTCAATGCAAAGAGCCTCCCTGGACCTCGTACTTTGTGAAGGTAATATCAGCTAATGGCTTTTGTGGAATGGCAACTCGTAGGTCAACCTAGGAGTTTGTCGGCTGCTTAACCGGACACTAAGGAATGCCTTATAAGGCCTCCAACTAGGGCATAAAACTAATAAATTAAGCGACTACACGCTAAGGCCACCCCCTGTGGGGTACGGATTGGGGGGGCAGCAAGGCACAGGCTGGATCGGATTAAATAGCTTGGCTTAATTAATATGTTACATAAGTACAGAAAATAGTATCAATATCACATAGACAGTGCATGCTATTTATCTGTAGAAGATTGCTTCTTCAGTAGAAGAAACATTTTGGTCGAGCAGCCCACTCATTACTGTTAAAGGTCCCTTCTATTTTACATTTTATTTTATTCAGATATTTTACACTTATTCAGACCTTTACTGTGGCTTACACAGTGCCCAAATTATCTATGCTTGCCTACTGTTTTATTGTTTTAAAATAAAGTTTTCCCATTGTTTGTCTTATTTGTTCTAGTAATATTCGTGTATTTATGTATATTTATTTGTACTTATATTTATATATATTAGGTTGGGGAAAAAGTTTCTTCGCATTTTTTAAGAAAATTCAAAACATTTTTTAACATAGTATGTTTACATTTAACTAAAGTATGTAGGTACCATTTTGTTCGATAACTTTTTGCCATCTTGTAGGTAGGGACATGATCCCATTGCTATAGAAATTTTGGGACTTCTGATCAAAATACCGCGACAAGTGGTTTTGGCAGTCCTCCCGTGATGTTAACCTGACACTGCCTAAAGAATTCTGAAGAGACCGAAACAGGTGGAAATCTGAAGGTGCAAGGTCAGGACTATACGGCGGATGCATTAACACCTCCCAGCCAAACTCTCTTAATTTTTGCTGAGTGGCTAAAGATGTGTGAGGTCTAGCGTTATCATGATGAAAAACCACACCCCTTCTGTTGATTAATTCCGGCCGCTTTCTCTCAACTTCTTGCTTTAATCTCATCAGTTGTTCGCAGTAGAGTTCAGAATCGATGGTCCTGCCTGGTGGTAACAGCTCATAATGAATAATGCCCTTCCAATCCCACCACACACACAGCATCACCTTGTTGCGAGTTAACCCGGGTTTTGCCACAGTCTGTGAAGCCTGACCGGCCTTTGACCACGACCTTTTTCGCACGTTCTTGTCGTACGTGATCCACTTTTCATCACCAGTTATCAGCTTCTTCAAAAATGGTTCGGTTTCATTACGTCGTAATAAAGAATCACAAATGAGTACACGGTTCATTAGGTTTCTTTCAGTGAGCTCGTGAGGTACCCAAATATCGAGCTTTTTTGTGTACCCAGTTTTTTTCAAATGCGCCAAAACTGTTTTGTGGTCAATTCCCAGTTCTTCAGCTACGTCGTAACTACTAATATGCCGATCTTGCTCCACTTTTTCAAAAATGGCATCCATTTTATCCGTAATAGGGCGACCAGAGCGACGTGCATCTTTGACATCAAAATTTCCGGATTGAAAACGCTTAAACCAAATTTGTGCTACTCTCACAGACACTGCACTAGGTCCATAAACATCGCAAATTTTTTTCGCGGCTTGCGTTGCATTTTTACCTTTTTTGTAGTAAAATTTTAAAATGTATCGAATTTCTTCATTAGATTCACTCATCTTGACAGTACGAAAAACAAATAAAAATCACACATTTTCCTAATTTGAATTTGGAATTATGTTCTTTAAAATTTAAACTTTCAATGATACCAAAACCAGCCAGATACACATAGTATAGCCAAAGAGATTTTATTACAAGTTCATACATACTATAATGCGAAAAGACTTTTTCCCCAACCTATTAATTAGGCATATTATATTATATTAATAGTTTGTAATAGGTATATGTGTATCTTTATAGTTACTTTAAAAATATTCCTCAATTTCCCGTAATTGCACCTACCACTGTTTGTCTCTGCATCACCCAAAGGTTGACTGGTAGAAAATGCCTATGGCATTAAGTCCGCCTCTGTACATTTCTGTGCTTGAAGTATTAAATAAATAAATGAATAATAAATAATCAGACTCGATAAATCAAATTAACCCTAATATTTGCACTAGCCCCTGGAGCCTCATTCACAAAAATTCACAAGTTATTTTATTATCTCTATAGGATTACTATATTCTTGCAAATTTTTTTCAGTACAGTAGCGTTAAGAATGACCAATTTGGAATGTCAAACTTCAACTGGAAGGTTGGGAGTTCAAACTATCAGATACTGAGGACTGGCTGCTTCCCCTACATGAAATACCACTGCTCCAGGAAGAAAGCTGAAGACTTAGCAGTGTCTGACAAATTCATGAGGTTCATCAAAGTTGTTAATTTTGGTATGAATTACTTACATTTTAAATTAAGCTCCCTGTCTGCACTGTAAGCAGTTAAATTATCATTAAAAGTTGCAAGAATAGTTGCTGATCATTGTAAGGTGTTATTAACACTAATGAGATAGTTGCTGCCTATGTCAACTGACACAAATCCTTGGCCCTTATTTACTCCAAGTAATCTATATAATATAAAAATCAATTACCGTTCATTTGTCTCACATACGAAAATGACTCGAAATATTTGGTTATTTTTTGTTAATTTGCCTCAATACAGGGTTGGTTGAAGAAAAAAAATTTTTTTTTTTTAATAATATTTATTTACCTATTGAATAAAACGATTACAAAGAGTGTATACTTAATCAACAGTAAGATTTTCCAAACAATATTATAGTGCCTAAAAATAAACTAAAACTAAAATATGTTAAGAACAGGTTCAAGTAATCATGGTACGGAATTAAAATGTTAGGTAGCGACCCGCCCGATCTAGGTTAATTCAAACCTGTGTTTCAGGCCATCACTTTACGTTTCAATTACAACGGAACACTAAAATTTAAAGTTAAACTGATATAAAATAATCTATTAACAACTATGAGAAAAAGCATATTGGTACATTAATATCTAAAACTAAACTTATGTAAATATACAAAAGTAAATACTTACGAATGAATAAAATTAGAAAATGGAAATTAGAAAAACCCAAAGAAACAGCCAAAAAATCGAAATTGATAGGTTGACAGGACAACATCTGACGGGTCAGCTAGTCAAGAATATTATTTTAAATGAGTAGTACGAAAACATTGCTTTTCTTTTCAAACACACCCTTGTTGTTCTATATGGGTCATAATTTCGACGCGCCCCACTACCGCGTTAATAATTAGCCCAAATCAATTCCTCTAATCTTACAAACATATTATGAAATTTTTATTATATCTGCCCATGGTGTCCCATAGCTGTGACAAAGCCTCCCATTGTTTACACTTCTCACGGGTTTTTGCTGTTGTGGTCTTGTGGTGTAAGTCTTTAATTTTGTGAAATAATTTTACGAAATTAATCTCACTCATCTGACTAGCCTTTTCTCAACTATGTTGGGGTCGTCTTCCAGTCTAACCGGATGCAGCTGAACATAAGTATTTTACATGGAGCGACTGCCTACAACCCAGTTACTGGGTAATATGATACCCCTTGGTAAGACTGGTTGTCGGGCTTCTGACTACCCATAACGAATGTCCAAGATCTATGAATGACAGGTGGGACCAACGGCTTAACGTGGTTTCCGAGGCACGGAGGGGTCATGGTATCTAAAGATGGTCACCCATCCACGGATCGACCGCAGCAAGCGTAGCTTAACCTGAAGGATCGGCCCGTGCGGCTGTTATTACTTAGCCACAAGCTCCCCCACGAATTAATCTCAATGTTCAGACGCCAGCAGGTCAACCTACCCGAAACTGTCAAATTTTCCCAATCAACTTTGAACCTTATGCTTTAGTGATAAAGTTGAAAATCTATTAAAGAAATTTAGTAGTACTTAATAGTAGGTAGTCTGTACTTAATTAATAATGACATTATTATGTTATTTCAGGTGTACCATGTCTGCTGTACGGTCTGGCAGCAACACAACTGATTAGACATACGGAAATAGTGAACACTTCCAAAGGACCTGTTACAATATACTTCTTATTGCCAGAAGACAAGGGATCAAGCTTTTAATGTGTTGGTGCGCAGCGCCGAAACACTCTGTTCTGAACATAGGATGGACTCCTCGGAAGATTTTTTGTAAATTTTTCAATGCTTAGCGGGCAGTATTGATAACTGCAGCATAAACTCAAACGCGCGAGCTGCATCCGTTTTGTGCCCGACAGCGAACCGACACTGATACGGATCGCGCCCTTAACGGACTAGCATAAATCACCCTTAAAGATTTATGCAGACTGGCGCGAAGTGACTAACAAAACAATTACGAAAAAAAAACACGGTAGAACAATTACCGGTGTCGCGTTGTGCTAGTGTGCACGAGGCTTTAAATGGTACATCGACGAGTTTAATGTTCCACAATAATAAGTATATTAAAGGTGTTCGTGATCGATTAACATGATAAACCGGGTATTTAGATGTTACAATTCAGCGTTATACCGAAATAATAGTACAAATACCTACAGAAGAATCACTCCACAAAATCATATAAATAAATAGCGACTACGACAAAGTGCAATTCAAGTCGAACAGCGCTAATTACCTACAGTTATATTCACCTAGAAGTTGCCGCTCTTTGTATCGCGTAACTCTTATAGCTTTTGACTGCGTTACGCCCACTGAATTAGCCCAACAAGTCGAACCCGCTGCGTACAGTTCGCGTCAAATAACTTTGCCGCTCTGAAGTTAGGTTGCGCATGCGTGCTGGCATGCGCGCTACTGTTTTGTAAGTAAGATTGACTACTGCGCAGTCATTTGTAGTCTACTTCAGAGCGGCAAAGTTATTTGACGCAAACTGTGCTTATAGCTTCATACCTATAATGCGGAGTGCGCCTGGCCTGGTTATACAAAGGTTTTTTAATATCCATTCGCCATTACATAAGCCTAAATGCAAGTATTTTAAATAAAACATCCTGTAAATCCTCTCCACACTGTAATATGTATTCTTCATTATGTATTAAAAAAATCCCACTACTAATATAGAGAATAAGTTAAAAGAAATGGATGTGACGATAAAATTAGAGTAGAAAGCATGTAGAAGTGGTGTAGAATATACCATCGTGTCGCGTAATCTTGTGCATCACGGTGCAGGTTTAATTGCGTATAATAGTAGATCTGCTGAAAAATTACATGTCTTATTTGCTGTATTGTCGCAGCATGTTGAAATAGGAGTACGACGAGCTCATACACTGAAACAAAAAAGATAATAAGTAATACCAAAAATTATGAAGAGCACTGACGAGGAACAGACCATCCACCTCATTCCGCCTTATTGCCGGCTGTCGCTGAAAACCAGCGCTGGGGCTCTGTCTCGCATAGGGTCGTAGCATTATGCTGAGCGATGGCCGTTTTTCGTGGATGTGACGCATATTTTCCCCCAATTTGTTATTCTGGTGTTTTTTTTCTTTGTTTACCGCAAATAAACATATTTTCTTTCTTTATTTCATTCTTGCCTTTGTTGGCCGGCTTGAATAGAGATTCGCAAGGGCAAACGTGCTCGGAGAAAGGAAACTTTCTAGTAAGATGCTGATAGGAATCTTGACCGTACTTCCGGGATTGTCCTGATAGCCTTGGAACACCTCTCCTCTCCTCGAGCACCTCAGGATATGTTGCCCTCTTGTCGCTATGTCACTATGTGCTAGCGACCATTTCTGCGGGCCCATTACCGAGTGTGCAAGTCACCCTCTGCCATTTTATCCGTGTATCGATAAAATATTGATCAAGCAGGGGCCATAGTCCTTTCAAAGTTCTTGGTGACCAGTCCACTTTAGCCACCCAAACCCATATTCTTATTGCAAATATAGAAAGAAAAAGAAAATTATCCTGCAATAGTCCTACACCATCCGGGGGTTGCCCTTGGGTAAGTTATGTCAAATCAAACTAAATATTAAATTCCACATAGAAATACTTCGCATGGGAGCGTAACTTTCGCTTCGAAAGCAACATCACAGCTTCGAAAAGGCTTCGGGGGTATAATAGGTACACCTTTTTTTTTTTTGAGTGGGAAATTATGAAATAACTTCTCCCGCTCTGGGTGGAGCGGGTCAGACTCTTACTGACTAAAACCCACCCGTGTTCCATCAGTTGCCTGTACGTTGCCGGGGGCCACGGTATCCCTTTCTACGCCTACCTACGCTTCTACTCAAATTTCGTTTTTTGGTTTCTTTTATCAACGTTAAAACCCTGTCTTTGCTGCCGTGCAGTCGGGTAAAAAGGACACTGCTCCACCAAGAAAATAACAGAATACTGTGCCAATAATGGCCCAATACTTACGGAGGAAAAAGTCTCGAGCTGAACTTGTGGCAACCCAGTAAATTTGATGGTGACAGGCTGCTGAGCTCGTAGGATGATGATGATTATGTCAGTCCGAATCATCAGGCCTAATGGCGTCTCGTGCCAGCCGCAAGTCCAGCCTGCATCTCCTACTTCAAATGCCTTGAACATATCAAATTGTAAATACCTACACTGATGAGCAATATAAAGAAGCCACTTGCAAAGTGCCAACAAATCTAATCTCCTAAATCACACAAGTCATCTACATGAAGTAAAAAAAAAACTTGGAAACAGTTTTATATGTTTTTTTACGCGTTATTAACACATGAATGTTGCTTTTTACTTCAAGAAGCTATCTTGCGTGGTTTCGGAAATATTTCATGATAAGTTAGTGGCTTTTTTATATTGCTCGTCAGTGTATATAGTGCTATAATTTTCAACTAGAAAACATTGTTTTACTTTTTACTCATTGGATAGAAGATAAAAAAGTTTTGAAACCATGTAACTGTGACATAGAAAAAATTATAGACCTTGTCGTTTTAAGTCTTTCAAGTTACATTCAACATTAGGGGAGGAATTACGAGGTTGAATATACTTAAGGAGGCACAGATCGAGTAGCGAATTTTTTTTCGAAGGTATACCGTTGTTTTTACTTTTCTATCTGTTAAGGAAAAAAAGCCATGTCATGCCGCTATAAAATGTGCTCTGTAAGTAGACAGGCCTATTATAAACCGTGAATCGGGTTAACTATTAATTTAAGTCGCAATGTTTAAAAAATCTTATCTAATGATAATAACAAATAGTGTGCGTCCTTTAATCTAAATTTAATTTATTTCAACCGTTTCAATCATTTTTATTAATGAATTGTATTGTCTATTCCTTTTTTTTTAATTTTAATTCTTATTTGTGATAATAAGGAACAATAAAAATAAAAAAAATATTTTGTCCATAAATAAATATTTATATAATACTTACATTTTTTATTTTGTTGCATAATTAATTAAATTAATTGTATTGTATTAATCAATTATTTTTTATTTCTGAGTAATGTTAATCTAGTGGCACTTTTTACCCTATTTTAATTTTGTTAACATGCGGATGATATAGTGGGCTGCAATATTATTAAGACTCCTTATGAGCCTATATTATTGTTATTTGTAAACATTTTATATTGTAGCTGTTTATTGTTCCATAATAAATAAAATAAAATAAAACTAAAGTCACGATAAACTACTCTCTTCTGATCAAAATAGGCATGTTGCCTATATTTTTTTACCCGACTACAGCAAAAGGAGGGTTATGATTTTGACCGGTATGTTTGTATGTATGTTCATCTGTTACCTCAAAAAGTCATAACTTCTAAACTACTGATCATAATTTGACAAATAGGGGTATCATTGGGAGCGTCTTGATAGTCCGCTGGCTATGTGACGTCACATTATCAATATGGCGCCCTCTAGAGGACAAAGTCAAGAACAAGCAACAATTTAAAAAAAAATAGCATGCCATGTTGGGTATTAAATGAAAGGGCTTGACGAGCACATTGCAAATAGGTATGCATACACCGTGAAATCTTAATAGTTTTTTCCCGCGGCAGAACAAGTTGCCATAAGATCATTTTAGAAGCATAGAGTAAAAGTAAAAAAATAAAGATGTTTTTGTTTTAAATTTATTTAAAAAATATTCATCAACTCGAAAACGTGAGAAACAATAGTAACAAATAACTTGTAGGTAGGTACTACTCGAATCGCATCGTGCTAGGTAGCTGTAAAATTAAACTTATTATACAATAAAACCTATATTTTCTTGTTTAATACTTCTTAGAGCGTGATTTTTCAGTAGTCGGGTTTTAGTTTTAGAACGTATTTTACAAATTACAGACTAGCACATCAACCTACTACAATCGTCAAATTTCTTTAATAGATTTTCCACTTTATCGCTAAAGTAAAAGATTTAAAGTTGATTGGGAAAATTTGACAGTTTCGGGTAGGTTGACCTGCTGGCGTCTGCACGTACCAACAATAAAAAAGGAGTATTTATTCTGAAGTCAACGCATAAAGTAAGTCGTGAGTTGTGTGTCTGCCATGTATGCCATTTAATTATATTGTATTTTTTTTTTGTAAGTATTTACTTATTCTTTTTTAAATTGTATTTGTTTATGGATCATGGGGAATAAAGATTTTTAATTATTTATTTTATTTTACTTAAAAAACCTTTTAGTTTAACTAAGGTCCTAAATTAATGTAGGTAAATAACTAATTTTGAGTTGGCGCCAAATAAACAAGCAAGTTAATTACGTAAAGCGTAAAATGGTGGCAGCTTGATTGTTTATTTGGCACCGCCTCAAAATTAGGTAGGGTTTTTTTTACTAAATTAGTCAAAAAAAAAAAAAATACGCTTTTCAGTTTCTTTTTCCGTCGGTTAATTTTTTTTAGTAAAAAGTTTCGTTTTGCTTGATGCAAAGTTTTTGATCAGTAACATCTTTCCTATCGCTTTCCTGCGAATCTAAATCTAAATAATCAAATCTGTGAGAGTGGTTTCGTGAAAAGCGACGGAAGTGTGTAACAGGAAGCCGGGGAAGCGCGCGCTGTTTGATTTGACCAATGAGCGCGCGTGGTACTAGAGTTGGTCGTCAGATGGTACCAACCCATTTTCCGAGAGGTTGTAAACAGGATGATGATGACGATAACGACGATGACGGTGACGATGATGGTGAAGGTGATGAATATTGTTTATATCTTATAAGTACCTACGTCAGCCAATATGTCAGATGTTTACGCATCATAATGCGACTACCTACAGCAAGGCTCGCTTGTTTTGCGTCATGTTCGTAAACGGGCGCCGTCAGTAGGGACTGGTCATCTATCTGCCACGGCTTATTTTGATTTATTTAAATTTTTGAATTATTTTTATCTTTTTATTACGGACGCTTTTTACGTACACGTTGTTCTCACATGTATAATTTAAACATGAATGATGTAACCAATATTTTGTAACAATAATAATAATAATTATGATTTAAAAGAGTGTCCGTGGAGTTTATTGCCCGTTCTTCTCCATAGGAACCTACGCTTTGGAATGGGCAACTAGCTTCGTATTTCTGACTGACTGACCCGATGAGAATTCAAAAGTGCCTGTAAATGGTTTAATTTAAATAAATACTTAAAGTTTGAGTTAAAAAAAACTCTAATAATAGGTACCTACCATATGGTGGGGAATTGTGATTGTATAGTTTCTTATATTCACAAACCTTGTTTCTTATCATGGTGCCGAGATGGCATGGTATCCAGAGTTGCAAACACGCAGCAATGCCTAGCAGACAAAATAAGATATCTACTGTGCCGTTGTCAAGTTTCTGAAAAATATACACGTTGGTATAAAGTAGGTACCTAGTCTATTTATAGGCTTATTTACTTATGAAGGTAAAAAGAGGTTTTATATTAAGCAGGTAGGTACCTACCTACCCAGTAGCGGATCCAGGGCTAAGGGGGTCAAAATAATCTGAGTTCTTCCGTGACAAATCATAAAGTGGACGGTGATATTTTTACAAATGCAGGCTTGCGAGCACCACTACGCCGCCTTACGAATCAATACAACAACATCTTTGAAGACATCGACTTCTTTTCTGTCTCTGCTCAAAAATTTAGAAGTCTTATCCACAAAATCATTTAGTTTTTAATGGATGGTTTAGTTAAATATTAACTCATTCTCTCTCCCTCTCTCTTTCTATGTTGTTTGCATGCCTGTCGATGTTTAAGTTAATTACTAACTACTTTTTTGTTTTTATCAGCTTAGAAATACTTAGAATAGCGCACTGTTAGCTATATAACTTTTAATATGTTGTGGAAAATGTCGTAGGTACATTTGTAATTCTTGAGTATTTATAACTTAGTATAAGATTTTAATGTAGGTACTTATAACTGTTTATTTTCCCGAATAAATAAAATAAAATATTATTCTAATTAAACTTTTTAGCAAGTAGAACACTACCTAATGTACAATTGTCATTATTATGTTTTCAAGTTTTAAACTTCTTTAAGATGTTTTGTTTACCTACGTGACGAATTTTGAATCCGCGCGCCACTCATTCTGCCACTGACGTTGTACGGTTTGGCCGCCATGTACAGACGCCAGCACATCAACCTACCACAATCTGTCAAATTTCTCTAGATTTTCAACTTTATCACTAAATGATAAGGTTCAAAGTTGATTGGGAATATTTGACAGTTTCGGGTAGGTTGACCTGCTGGCGTCTGTATATTGACTGAGATATCTCTGGTAGTCCATAACCTAAGGAAGTTATTGACGAATTTGCGAAAAGTAATCCGAGAAGGCTTGTTATGTGTTAAGCAAATTAAAATATTTTGTGCTTTTTTGGTGTTCACTTTCCCACCTACCCTCAGCGGGGTCAAGCCCCCCCCAAACGACAATCCTGGATCCGCCACTGTACCTACCTAGCTAAGAAATAATCATTTATATTTATTCGATCGACTGTAAGTTTAAATATTGGATATGCCTAGGAATAAGAAAGGGTTTCCGACCTTTGCAATTAGGTATTTCTGTAGATGGGTAGGTACACACGGCTACATATCAAGGTAAACATTTCCAGTATAAGTAGTTAAGCTGATCTCGCATTGTATGGGATTTCCGTACAATGAGATGTCAGCTTATACTGGAAATGTATAGCTTGATATGTAGCCGTGTGTACTTATGTCAGGCTATCTCATCGCTATGTCCTTTATACAATGTATAAATAAATAAATAAAATTCATTTATATCAGGTACCGCATAACCCATATCAGAAATCTTTAAATCACACACAAAAACACAAAATTTAATAATTAAAATTCAATCAATCATCATAATTACCCAGGCACGTATACAGAGGGGGGGATAGTTGGGATTTATCCCCCCCCGAAATCTGACTGAAAAAAAAAAACGTTTTAAGCCATCTGTTTATTTATTCGCTTGCGTGTTCTTTCAATAAGTAGGTAAAATAAAAATATAGATAGATCTTGATCTGATTATGTAAGCGACGTTACTAGTAGCGCCATCTAAACTATTTAGAGAGAAACCGAGAACGAAAACAGTAATGAACGACATCTATCGTCGAGTAGAAAAACTAATAGTAGAAAGATCGTCGCGTTGAGTAGCGAAATATCGAGAAGCTTCCATAACTTTCTGCTACCAGGTAGTAGATGGCGCAATATTCCACAGTGTTCCAGAATACGAAAATGTAGTATAAATACGGCGGGGGCGGGAGTCCGGGAACCTGCATGTCAGTTTATTTCGAGAGCGATTCAAGTGAGAATCGAGAGCGACAAGCGATAAGAAAAGTGAAATACCTCTGCAATAGTGACAGTATAGTGCAATAGACCAGTTTATTTTGATATTGGTTTCAGTTTCATAGAGAGTAGAGTAAATTCCTTCCGACTTGGTTCACCTGATACTTTGCCCGTGCCGTGAAATAAAGGAAAAAAACTTCAAAACCACTGTTTTCATTGGATTCGCCAAATCGCCAGTCCGTTACGTACGTGAGATAGTGTTGGACAATTTTGGACCTGCAGACGTCATAATTTGTTGGACCGTTCGCCCTATCCATCACAGATTACTTAAATAAAGTAAAGTAATGTGTGAAATGTGAGTGCTTCTTGATTTGAGCTTGTTTGAACGTATATAAATTGCTGCTGCTAAAATGAAGAGAATTGACAACTTTTTCAAGCCAGTGGCAAAAAAAATTGTTACTACTAGCGAGGAAAAAACTACTCCAAGCATGGCTTCTGCTGTTGATAGTAGACAACTAGAAACAACTTCGTCAAAATTTACAGAAAAAAATGTGATTTCAGCCGAACCGGCTGGAAGATGTAGAGATGAAGGAGAATGTTCTTCAAAAACGTGCAATTTAGATACAATGATTATAAGTGAAACTTTTCCTGATATCGGCGTGGTTTCTAATGCCATATATAACACACAGTATCCTCCTCTTGTACTCACAGATGAACAGAAAAAAAATATTATTACACAGCCGTTTGTCCCAGATGCGTCATTTTCGTTTCCAGCTAGTAGCTTTGGAAAGAGGAAACTTAGATTTCGAAGAGAATGGATGGGATCATGGGAATGGTTAACATATTCGCCGAGGAGGAATGGTGTGTTCTGCAAATATTGCGTTGTCTTTTCATCAGGCACCGCTGGAAAAGGTTCCCACCAAACACTTGGAAGTTTTGTCAGCAAACCATTTGATAATTGGAAAGATGCAACAGAGAGATTTCGCGAACATTCTGCTGCTAAATATCACCAGTTTTCTAAGTTATGCGCAGAAAATTTCTTACGCGTAATGGATTCAGCAGCTATAGACGTTGCATCGCTGCTTAATGATCAAAGGCTCAAAGAAAAGGAAAGAAATAGAACAGCACTAAAACCTATAATCGAAACTATCATCTTCTGTGGAGAGCAAGAGTTGCCGCTTCGTGGAGACAAAGACAGTGGACCATTGACTTTAGAAAAGCCACTTGGTAAAGATGGAAAATTCAGGGCTCTGCTACGATACCGAGCAAGCTATGATAATAATCCTGAAAGATCATATCATTACAACCCCTAAAAATGCAACGTATTTTAGCCCTATTATTCAAAATGAAATAATAGATACTTGCGGAAAGATAATTCAGAAAAAAGTTGTGACACAAATAAATAGTTCAGAGTGTTTCGCGATTCTTGGCGATGAAACTTTAGATGTGAGTGGAACTGAGCAATTGTCTTTATGTGCGAGATACGTTTATAAAGGTATTTTGAGGGAGGACTTTCTCAGTTTCATTGAAATACACGACCTAATTGCCGAAAATATAAGTGCAGAAATTTTAAAGAAATGTCATGAGATTGGTTTGAATCTCGATAAACTATTTGGTCAGGGGTATGACGGAGCTGCTACCATGGGAGGACACATCAGTGGTGTGCAGACGAGAATCAGAAAAGAATTTCCTAAGGCCACATACGTACATTGCTCAGCACATCGTCTGAACCTAGTTCTTTCAAAAGCTCTTTCAGTTCCCGAGGTGAGAAATTCAATAGGCGTTGTGAAGGAAGTCTGCAATTTACTTCGCAACAATGCAATGGCCGGGAAACAGTTCAAGGAAAATGTGGAAAAGCTCACACCAGAAAGTAGGAAAAAAAGACTTGTGTGACACTAGATTTATAGAACGTCACGACTCTATAAATGTATTTGGTGAGTTACTCGAACCTATTGTCATTACATTAAGAGAACTATCCTACACAAACAGAACTGTCGCCCAAACTGCCTCTACACTCATAGCTGCGATGGAAAAGAGTAGTTTCTTGATTTCTCTAAAAACCTGTGAAAGTTTTTCAGTTATACTCTCCCACTGTCAGCATATTTGCAGAACCCTACACACGACCTGGCCTCTGCTATGAAATTTTCCGATGACATTATCGGAAAACTAAAAGAGATACGTGACGATGTAAACCCGGTATTCTCAGAAATATATAACGCATGCTGCAAAATAGCGGAAGATGTCTTGCAAATAGAAATTCAGCGTCCTCGAGTTACTGCCCACCAAACTGCACGAAGCAACCCTCCCAGCGATACTGCTGAAGAATACTTCAGAAGAACTATTTTTATACCGTGCTTGGACGATTTGATATCTGGCATGAATCAAATGATTTGCGAATCAAAGAGAGCTGCTTTCTTCTTTAGAAATTATTCTTCCGAAAAATGTGGACGAGAGGAAAATAAGTGAATTAGAAAATATGAAAATTTATCGGGAAGAAAGTGTTGGAGAATCACTAATAAAAGCAGAGTACAGTATGTGGTGTGCCAAGTGGAAAAACACAGATAAGAAACCAGTCGAAATTATGGAAATTTTAGACACGTGTGACAAAGTTTTCTTTCCTACCATTAACAGGCTAATACATATTCTGGTCACCCTTCCGGTTTCAACGGCATCTGTGGAGCGGTCATTTTCATGCCTAAAGAGAATAAAATCCTTCCTAAGGAATAGAATGGCGGGCGAGAGGCTTACTGGTCTCGCTCTATTGTCTATTCATTCCGCTTTGGCGCCAGATCCTGATATGGTACTAGACGTAATGGCTGCCAGCGGAAACAGAAAAATACTTATATAATTATAGTATAGTACAGACGCCAGCAGGTCAACCTACCCGAAACTGTCAAATTATCCCAATCAAGTTTGAACCTTAAATTTCAGTGATAAAGTTGAAAATCTATTAAAGAAATTTGACAGATTGTAGTAGGTTGATGTGCTGGCGTCTGTACAGTGAAAATTATAGTACAGTGATTACAGCGATTTTCACACAGTTCACATGGTTGTTTCAATGTTTGTCCCCCAAAAGAACCAAAAGTCTGGATACGTGCCTGTATTACCTCATATTCATTAATTACAGTAGTCTCTTACGTACCTACGACACCGTGTGTAACTTGTTTGTCACAGCAGTGTCGCATGTAAGGACAGTCCAACCTATACCGTGCCCAACTTAGATCAAAACGTTTTTCGGCAGTCTGTCTGGTCTTCAAAAATTCAAGAACTAACATAGCCTACTTACGTAGATACAAACGAAAATACGCGCTTGTGTAGACTCACATTAGTGCCACAGCCATAGGCCAAGACTTACTCAAAACTATTGCCTACTGTAAGACTAAACCATCCTTTGTATCATAATTATGATTATGTCTTATCTGTATCTATTTTTCTGTGTGTACATAAATAATAAAATAAATAAATAAAGTTGAACTTTATCTAACACTCGGTTTGTCATTTCATTACGGCCCGGTACCGTTTTAATACAATAAAGGCTCGTACAGACCAGCGCGACGCGACGGCGCGACGCGACTCGAACAATACAATTTTTAAGAAAACTTCACGGTATAACAATAACCGGTGTCGCGTCGCGCTAGTCTGCACGAAGCTTAAGCCCACGTTCGCACGGGCATAAAAATATCGAGGCGAGATTTTGTCGCCCACTGGATTTTCTTTCAACTCTCGGTGTTGAGCCGAGCGGTGAGAATCCAACGCGTTGGGACGTACTCTCGTCCCAGCGTATTGAAAAAACACACTGTTAGATTTTCAACTCTCGGGGCTAAGCAGAGCGTTGAAAATCCAGAGCACGAAAAAAAATCGTCGCGATTCCGTGGTTCTTACCTCCGCAATCTGGTACGCTATGAGGCATATAGCGATGGAACTGAAGGAAACCTGGTACACGAGCGGTATCCCGTACACAGATGACACCGTACTTACAGCGCTGGAACAAATTTTTAGCTGTACTTAGTTTAACATCAACAATTCATTATAACGGTTTCATTGGCTAGTAGGTAATGGTCGCAATAGCTAGTAAAGGTCTACCTCGATAATTTTTTAATTTACCTCAATGGTGCTAGTTTATCAATTATAACTTCTAGTTACAGCTATATGTAAGCGGGCACGCCCTTTATGCCTGGAGGCTTTTATTTAGATATTGTTTTCGTTAAGTTATTTTTATTTCTGCTTGAGTATAGCTCTCGATGTTTTTGGTTGGTATATTGGCGTGTGCTAGCTGTCATGTGGCTATTAATTTTATAATTTAAATAATGTTTTGTGTTGCGTAATGTAAATATCATTTTGCATACTATTATATAGAATCTTTTTTTCTAACTGAACAGACAGCTGTGCTGCTGGGGAGTTTGTTGCGCCACTTCTTCTTCCCAGCTAAAGCACTAGGAAGTGGTGAAGGGTGGGCGTTTTGGGGGACTGTCTTATGTAATTTTGACGTTCGAAAAATGCTGATTCTCAACCTAGTTTGAATAAATGACTTTTGAATATGGTGAGGTATTCGATTTCCAGGTCGGATAGTGTTACCTCAGAAAGTGCAACTTTAGTTGGCTACATTTCGCTGCCGTAATGGCTATGCCTCTGGGCTAGTTTAAAACTTACTCTAAACGAATGGAAGCTACAAAGCATTTAGCTTTGTAGCTTCCATTTGATCATGCGGCGGAGCTGATTTCATGCGCTAACAAGTACCTAATATTCTGCTAAAAGCGGCGCATCCGAGGAAAGCAAAATGGAGGAAAAATGAGCTTTACTAGATGCGCCGTTATATGTTTAGTAAGGCTTATTTTTCTTTAATTGAAGTGAAAACTTCTTTAGCGGCGTTGTGCACTTTTTTAGTGATGGGTAAAAAATGTTAAACTCGCGTCAGGACACGTGACCTGATCGAAAATTCGTAAGACGGAGGGAGAGTAGTACCAAAATATAAAAAATGCACAACGTTAATATTCAAGTTTTCACTTCTGCCGGCACTACCGGAGTGCAACGCGTTGTTTTTTTTTTCTGAAGTTATCGTCCTTTTTTACTTACGGTGGCTATGTTGTAGTGACGTGGTTTTTTATTTACTTACGGGTACGCTAGTCGGTCATTCTTCCATACAAACGTAGTATGGTGATTACTCGTCTGTTTGACGGTGTTCAAAACTAAAAATTATATCAATTTATCTTGTCATTATCTAGTCCGGTATGGAAGCAGAATTGGAAAAAAAAATTGGTTTGGAAGTTATGAGCGTCGAAATTTCCATATTTCAACACTAATTTTAACTTGTTTTTGGGCGTAAATAAATAACTTATGTAGTAAGAAAATGGCAAAATAGAAACCGTACAGGGATAGATAATTTATTCATTACATAGGTAGTTCAAAAAAAAAAATTGAGTAAATACGTTTATTAGTTTTTTCATAATATCTATAAATTTAATGAACAGACCTGTTCATGAAATTTTACGCGCTCGTTTTCGTTATAAATCATCGTCTATTTCACAAAATAAATTAATAAATATATAAATAAAAACTAGATAAATAAATACAAAATAAATAAATAATTAGACTAATTAGCATGCATATTAGTTACGCCCACCAACGAGTTCGAGCTATCGACTAGTGTTATGTCCACTACCGAGGGTCGAG
Source organism: Xanthia icteritia (assembly GCA_949128155.2). Classification (NCBI taxonomy): domain Eukaryota; kingdom Metazoa; phylum Arthropoda; class Insecta; order Lepidoptera; family Noctuidae; genus Xanthia; species Xanthia icteritia. The sequence goes on along the minus strand of OX421938.2, from coordinate 7,652,466 downwards.
GAGACGACCTTTTCCTAGGAAGATAAATCTTTGACGTACCTATACATGCACCATCAACATAATTGGGAACGAAATATGAGCTACCAGCGAGTAAGAGTAATTTATTGACACTGAATAATATGGCAATATAAATAGTGTATAATTTAATTTGACATCTGTATAATTTAATTTGAACCAATCCTTTAATTTAATTTATTTGATTGCTAAGTCTATGGCATGTATTTACAATACATCTGACAATTTTTATTTAAAGTATAATAATTTTGTAATGTTATTTTAATCATTATTTAATTAGAATAACAATCATACAAATTTAGGTAATGATACAGAGTACTTTATAGTTATTTGTAACATCTGCTTATACCTACCTGTATTAACCAAATAAATAATTTGATTTGATTTCAGCTCCTGTATAAAAAGCTCTACCTACAGTGGGTGGTCGACGCAAGAGTCTATACGTCACCTTAAGTACCTAACGCGAACTTTTAAAGTTAAGTGAGTCGTCAAGCCAGGCAAGTAAGAGAAGATACTTGCATGTGCCTCCATCAGCCACTTAAACCTCGCCACGTTCGCTTGACAGAACTACGTAGGTACTAAAGCTTTCCTTGTGCAGATATACCTTAAGACTGAAAGATGCCACGTCACAATCCTCCTGATCCTCGCGTTGAGTATGAGCTGTGTTTTCATTCTTCGTTCATCATGTCGAGGTAGCAACGCCACAGATTTGTCCAAACCCTCAAATATTACGCTGAAGTCGATTATTATCATGTCCATTATTGCGTAGTAATGCAACAGGATGTGGAATAGAGTGTAGACGTACACTGGAAAGTCAATAAAATATTATACATAGTAGTTGAGTTCTTCTCCTAATAGATAGGTTATATAAAGGTACTTAAGTATGTCATTATGATCATCATCACTTCAGCCGAAAGACGTCCACTGCTGGATATATTCCTCCCCCAAGCTTATTAGAACATTGATTTTGATTTGATAGATTTCAGAGTTGCCTACACGTACCTAACTCAATCAACTCAACCCAGTGCAGTTTACTATTTTACTGAGATCTATCCAGTCAAACAGTTTGAGAGTTCAAGGTGTATCACGATATCCTGAACCTCAGACACAAAACTACACCTCCAGTCTGTGCATTCACGCTCACACGCACACATTTACAATCAAACTACACCTCACTTATGTGCACATATGTTACGCAAGCAAAATATTGTGCTTAATGGTGCATGCAACGGTACAGGAGTTTTGAAGGTTTCAAGTTAAGTTATACCTACCTAAATGTCAGTTTTTATTTTTTATCGTGAAAACACGTTGAAACTTTGACCTTCAATATATCCGTAACCAGGAGGTTCCCAGGTAAGGTCCGGTACAAAAAAATATCACGATGACGAGGAGTAAGTACAAGTGACTCTCGGCTTCGTTAACCGTCTAACTTACCACAAAAAGTTTGAACAAAAATAAAACACAAGGACATTTGCATGACCAGGAACATTTCGTAGTTCGGTGTTCTGTAGGGGTCATCATGGGGAAGCCACATGGGGAACTGTAGTGGTCTCACGGTGTTCTCATCAACGGTCGCGAACAGGCTCTGGTAGATCAGACCAACTACTGGGAACACCACGTACAAACCACCCACGAAGGAGTCGAAAATGAACCATACGAAGCACAACTGCCATATCAGAAGCTGGCATTCTATAAACGGTTTTCTGAAAAAAAAAAAACGCTATGGAAATCTCCAGCAGGTAGGTATGGATAATTTAATAATATAGTTGCCTACAGTACTTATCAAGGCATTCAGGATAGGTTAAGTCTCCTTATCGGTACATATATGCGTTCATAGAATCGCCAGACGGAAGATACGCGACAAAAAGTTCGACGAGCTTCAGGCTATGCCTGCCGAACTTCTGCCGCGTTAATTCGCAAGTAGAAGGTAAGTAACGTAGGTACAAATTATGTCCAACGTAGGTCAGTCTTAGGCACATGATATGCTTAAATTTCTTATCAACTAATGACATATTAGAATAAACATCTATGACTTAATAATACTAAGTAAAGCGACAAAATTAAATATTATTAGCAATATCTTGACTTATGTGAACTCTGTAGCTACTTGTTTTACGGTTATCTTTTACGTAACGCCGAAAAATATAATGATGATATTACACTATAATTTACAATTCTACAGTCAAATTAAATTAGCTAGCAAAACTTTGCAGACGTTATCGATATCTAAACATGATAAAGCAAAAAAGAAATTAAGTTGATGATTTTTTTGGGGTCATCAACCGCAATGTAGTTGAAATATTACTTAAAAAACAGTTCTTTTTGTGAATAATTACTTAACAAAAAAAAAAAAACGTCTTGCATCTCACCTTGGTAATAAGTAACATTCAAGGGGCGGAGCCTCGTCTAGGTCGTTCTTGAGGGCCAAATATACCATTGGTCAAATCAAATAGCGCTTCCTTCCCCGGCTTCCTGTGACACACTTCCGTCCATTTTCACGAAATCACTCCCACAGATTTGATTATTTAGATTTTAATTGCAGGAAAGCGAGAGGAAAGATGTTACACTGACTTCTCAATTCATACTTCAAGAAACAACACAACCAGCGTTAGATGATGCAAAAAATAAATCTACAAATCTTTTTTATTTTTATTTTGTCGTGTTTAGATATCGATACTACTATAATTTAACCCTGGCGCTGCAGTCTCGACATAGATAACGATTGCTTTACGACCGAATTCGGTCGCAAAGTCCTAATGGCGTCCCTAGACGCGCGCGATGTGCTTGACAAGCACGTGATTTTTTTTTGCGACCGAATTCGTTCGTGAAGCGATCGTTATCTATGTCGAGACTGCAGCCCCAGTATAGACAATGAAATGAAATGAAATGAAATGAAATGAAATGAAATGAAATGAAATGAAATGAAATTGTTTATTCTGTAAATAGGATATTGCAATCACTTTTACACGTCATATTAAAAAAAAATAAGAAAATGCTAGATGAGTTCGGCGTTTCCTATCTGACTACTCTGAGAAGAAAGACCGAAACAAACTCAGAGGTCACAGTCTCTTTTAAAGTCCAGACATAATCTTGGTCAGGTCATATGAGGACCATGTAGATTAGTGTCTGAAATGGTCTTTTGAGGAAAGAACCACACAGATTTGAGTGGACCTGTCCAGTCAGTGCAAGCATTTGTCAGTAATCGTAGAGCTCAACTCAGAACTTAAGGAGCTCAACTCGACGAACAATACCAAAGAAAGGACATTTGGTCGGATGAACGCCCAAGTGCTCTAGTATAATTATAGGCTTATCTGTTCATAGTCTTTAGGCATCTTCTTTTTCTTACCTGTATCTGGGCCCTAGACCACAAATGAAGATAAAATCCTCGTTCATTTTCACCACAATGTCACGAATCTTGTCGGTTTTGACGATAATACTGCAGTAGACAGTTGGAATACAACCGACGATGACCCAGTAGCAAAAGCATTCGGTGGCGATCGAATAGTCCCTTATAGAGACCCCGCGCCAGATAAACATTTCTTCCAGGGTCATCGCAGCGACGGATAGTAGAATGCAAATAGAAGGCCAGATAAATCTGAAGATTAAAAAATGGTTTTAATTTTTTTCAGTGATCCTCAACGGTTATCCAAACGTCTGTTGATAACAATATTTTTAACCGACTTCCAAAAGTAGGAGGTTATCACGATTATATATTTTTTCTTTTACGTGTGTTCGGGCATATAACTCCGTCATATATAGGTGGATTTGCAATATTATTTTTTGTTTGATAGTGTATACTTCCGAGATGGTCCCATTGTCATCAGGTCAGGATCTGATGATGGGATCCTGGAGAAATCGAGGGAATTCTTCAAATATTATAGGCACACCTATAGATTTGGGTATTTTTTATTTTACTCGTGCAGTTGCTCTCGAAAAGCACTATTTATTAAAGTGCAACTGATGATAAAGACCACAGATGGCCACCGGAACTCAATAATAATTATTTCACGGGTTGCCATTCGTTTACATTAATATGGTTGCCAAGCAATTTATGCTCGTCACAATGCATATGGAGAAGTGGAGCTGATGGTGAAGTACCAGGGGAACTCCTCAACGATTAACGTCCCTGCATTGGGAAAAGCAATATTTTGTAAAAGGTGATGATTAGTTAACATTAGGCTATTGTAACTTAGATAAATTACAAACTGACCCACTAAAAAGCGGGAAATAAAAACTTTTTTACAAAAAACAACACAAAGTGAAAAAAAACATCAATTTCGGAAGTCGGTGGCGAATAACGAAAATACAAAACCAAAGACACCTAGACTCTTGATAACAAAGTGTCACGTGTACAGTATAATTTTTGAGATATTAAATCATTGTTGTAATTTTTGGACAAAACGTTGGTGGATTCCTGCGACCTTTTGGCCACAATATACTCTGATTCTGTTCGAAAAATTAAAACCGGAATTTGCGGACCACTTTTGATAACTGAATGTTGATTTCATGAAAGTCAATCGCTTAATTTAGACTTCATTATTATAGGTACGTGGGGAAGACATGTTTGAAATCTTGAAGGAAAAAGTAAACTACATTGTAATGAATATGTTTTTGTACCTACACAGTACAGACGCCAGCACATCAATCTACTACAATCTGTCAAATTTCTTTAATAGATTTTCAACTTTATAACTAAAGTATAAGGTTCAAAGTTGATTGGGAAAATTTGGCAGTTTCGGGTAGGTTGACCTGCTGGCGTCTGTACCTACACGGTACAAGATTAATAGGTACTTACATACATAATATATATAGGTATTTACTTTTTATACATAAACCAAATATATTTCTTTGGAATTATTTTACTTACTCAAACTCAAAGCATTTATTTTAATTAAACCATTTACAGGCACGTTTGAATTGTCAGAAGTCGGTCAGTCAGAAATATGAAGCTAGTTGCCCATTCCAAAGCGTAGTAGGTAGGCTATGGAGAAGAAAGGCCAAGAAAGTCCACGGACACACTTTTAAATAAAAAAAAATTGATACAAAATGATTCACAAACGCTTTATTGGGAGTGGTTAATTTTAAATAAAAGCCCAAAGTTAAGGCCAATAAAGGCCTTATAAAAAAGACTATCTGTTGTTAATATAAAAGAGTTGTTAATATAAATCTAATATACAAGACTATCTGTTGTTGTATAAAAGACTGTCTGTTTTTAGAGATAAGTATTTGTTGGAAATTAAACAGTTAATGATAGACAACATTGCTTATAGGACATCTGCAATAACCAGAGGTATTGCAGGTGAAGTTGAAATGGGTCATGTGTATGTTCTACTGGCTGGTACCCATACCATCCAATCCATAGGATACTAATGCTGCTTGGCAGCAGATACAGGTACAAAGATCTCCACAATGACTTCTGATGTCGGATGTCGGAAAGGACATAGAAAAGATACGAGGCATTTCTTCAGAAGATTAAGCAGACTGAGTTGCTTATTTCTATTTCAAAGAATGAGAGGTCACTACTATTCTCAAAAACATAATTTCGTAGAGATAAGTAGCAAAACAAATCAAGTAATTAATGAAGTTGTTAGCAAGAGTGGAAGTCAAATGTCGTAAATGAGAACAATCTTATCAAACAAAAATTAACTAATGTGCAAATCATGTTGGGGTTAACGAACAATATTACTCATACTAATGTGCTATAATGGGATTGGGACTATAACTACGGTACTACCAGCCTAGTCTATAGGTACCTAATAATGATAATATTATGTTCCAATGGGCTGTCATTTGTGGGGGGCATTGAAAGAGCCTTTACGAGTGGATGCAAGGGGTACTTACTCCCTGCACGCTTAGCATGGCCACAATGGAAAAGGGTTTTGTCGACGGAAGAATACACAAACTGACAGATAAGCAATCACAATCTGTCAATTTGTCTATTCTTCCGTCGCCAAAACCGGTAGAAAAGCCATTTCATGCTAGGCGTGCTGGTGCATCCTGGATATAGTTAACCCCGCTACTATCCTTATGAAGCTCTATTTTCGCATAAGTAGCTCGTGTCGGGTTAATTAAACCATAACCTGCCAAAGTAAGTTCTCTGTTCTTTTCACGCCTAAACTACTGAAACGATCGTTATGAAATTTGACAGATAAGTAGGTAGCGTAGGACCTGGAGAAGGAGGACATAGGTTTCATCTTAAATATTTTTAAATTATGGAATACAAAATACACACAGGCGAATTCGCGGGCAATAGCTAGTATACTCGTATTTTGTATCACAAAGCTGTAGACAAAGATTTTCAGCTCAGTATCAGTGGGTAATTTAGGTACACAGAGGAACTGCTGTATGCTCCCCGCAAGTCCGCACCACAAAGACTGCGAAATTGAACTGATTTTGCCAGTAATTTCAGTTTTCGCTGGTTTCAACCCTTCGGCAAAAATACGCACGATTTTCCCGGACGAGCTTATCTCAGTTATCACAAAGGCGGTTTGACAGTTAGAAAAAACTAATTAAGTAGTAGTTGGTAAATTTTGTTCCAGTTTTGTATCGACGTAACTAAGATGAAAAAGTAACAAACCTGACACGTGAATTCCTATTGCTAAAGAAAACCCCATTCACAGCAAGAAAAATCCGCAACTGTGGGTGAAAATTATAGAGATCAATATCTGGCCTATCGAAATCAAAATTTTCCTTTAGAAAGAAATCTCTTATGATTTGAAAACGCATTTTCCAGCTATCTTTTACGGAGTTATAGAAAAACTGAACATGCCCTGAAGCTATTGCCTTGTTTTATGTAATGGCCCACAATTAGTAATTTGATCGCAATTGCAACTTATGTGCAATTTTCGAGTAGTTAGGTGGAATATCATGGAAGACTAGTTATTAAGTAAATTACTTAATGATATTTTTTAATTTCTCATAACAACCTGCTTATTTTTAAATTACTCGATTGTACGAGATATGTGATTTGGATTAGGTGTATAACTTCGACAGATTGCCAAGTAGTCAGTAGCTTATAATAATAGGTAATCACCTAGGTGACAAAACTCTGCTCTGGTGAAAATATAGAATGCTTATTTAATAGTGTAGGATAGTTCATACTAATTCCGTGCTTAGAAAAAGATAGCCATCTTGTTCTAAGCTTTGGGCGACCGAGCTCTACTCGGGTGAAAATACGGAGAAACCGAATTTTCCCAGATTTGAGGTCGATATTTCGCCCCTGTAAACCCTTATATTGCATCTTTCATCGAAATCGTTAAAGCCGTTTTCGAGAACGTCATTACAAATATATATATACAAATATTGCTCGTTTAATACTACAGGATATATGACGCGGTAGGATGGTTATATTATAGCCGTGATATATACCGTAATATGTTGGAGTGCCCTAATTTTGTTACTGCGACCAATTTTGACGTAGCACCGCTCGATCCGCTCGCTCAGCTCGATCGGCTCGCGCATAGTTGGTCACAGTCTTAACCTAACCTAATCTATTTGGTCGGAGTGCTCTAATAGTTATATTACTAGATCGTGCTCGTAAGATAGTTATGAACCGCGTCCATATAAGGTAAATGCAGCTATTACTGTTAATATAATTTTAAAATCGATGATAATTATTAAGAGTGGTGATTGCTTTCACACCCAGGTTTTTGTTTTTATTTGAACCTCGTGCTTCTCTAATTTATATTTATTACCTTAATGCCCTAAAATATAATATTTTCTTAAAATAAAAAAGAAATTAAGTGAACAAGTCGATTGTTTGTATTACCGACGAAGAACGGCTATGAAACTACGATCTTTATGAAGTTATTACCGAGTGTAAGAAACGAGGAGTATGTATAGATTGGTATTTTGTTTAAATAAGAACAAGCAAATGTGGTTTCGTGACAGAAATTAGCATGGATTAAGAAAGGCTTGCATCAGGGCCTTACCACTTTCATGCCACTCGTCATGGGAAAAGCCACTTAGCCAGCTGTTGTATGCTGTTTGACATTATTGTCGACGAATATGGACCTAAGATCCAGAGCAAAGTCTTGAAAAGCGATAGATGCTGGAGAATATTTGCTTCGAAATTATTAGAACTAGAATAGAAAATATGATCTACAATTTCGGCGTTATCTACAGTGCCGGAGCCGTAGCGCCAGAAAGCGCGCTATTTTGGGTTTGCTCAAAATGGCAGAAGGTTACGGGAACAATTATTACAATCGTTTTGAGTATAAATGTAAGTGAAACAGTGAATATTCGATTAAAAAAGTATATGATTAATTGATTACTGAAATACCCGTTAAAAAGATTTAGGGAAGGAAATGCAATGCTACGCAGCATTGCATCTCCGTCCCTAAATCTTTTTCAATCTCAAATAAATTGGTATGATAGCAGGAGCATGATGATGATTCCAACATTTTAGGAAAATCGATTACTTTTACAATGTTTGTAAATATGTGAGCACCTTGTATCTGTCACATAATTATTTTATCTGTTGTTGCTTTATTTTTAATTCTTTTTACCTATAATATTGTGGTTAGTAATTTTATTCTAGGTGCATCGTCTTCACATATCATTATATAACTAATGTACCTATACAAATTATTGTAAAACATTTTAAAAGAGTAACGGTAGAGTTTCTTGCCCATTCTTCTCCATGCGAAAACTACTTTTTGGAAGGGGTGACTTCAATAAATATTTTTTTGTAAATTTTGACGTTCAAAAGGGTCTTATAAAGGGCCTATTTGAAATAAATGATTTGACTTTGAGTTTGACCGACTACAAGGAAATGATACAATTTTTATTTAAGCTTATATCTTTTTTATTACTTGTATTTCCATTTAAATCTTCTGTAACCAGTTAACTAGTGTAAGTATAACGTTACATTAAGGAGAATGATCTGTATAGAATCGGTAATAGGTTCCCATACTTGTTATCACCGACTCATATGGATCGGTAATTAGCGATGTATGTACAAATATGAAAATGTTTCACCGACTCACTAAAACTAAGTAATATGTATGTTAGCTATGTTAAAGCAAATATGCACCTATATAACCACCCAAACTGAACAAAATAAATGAATCAGCACTTTACACAATGCGTCAATGATAAAAAGTACTAGATATTTTCCTTAAAAATGACGTGATAACGATAATCACGGACATATGTTTATAGGTATCTACTCGATGCAACTGTCAGATTATGGCTTGGATACCTACCTAGATAAATATGATAACGCAAACAAATGATTTTGGTATTTTAAACAAAACATAACGATATACGTATAGTTCGATTCAAACTTAATGGTAGCTCGGAAGTTAGCCACTCGCTGCGCAGTACTCCACCCCTCACCCCCGCTGACGCATGAATTCGTTACTGCGCAGCGACTCGCCTCATGTTCCGTGCCGCCATTAAGTTTGAATCGGGCCGTGGATGTTTGAAGTTTTGGATCACGTCATTTTGAGATGGTCTGACTGAAGTGCAGGTGCATTTGGACACTAGTAAATGAGACATGGACAATATGCCATACTTGGCATAATATTATGTTGCCCAAGTTTGCCAAATTAATCTTTTTAATAGCATCCAGGAGTCAGGATTTATATGATGTGATTTTAATTTTAATGTATTGATAAAGAATAGTTTGTTTTTATATTTTTATTGTGGACGCTTTTAACGTGCACGTCTTTCTACATTGTTCTCACATGTATAATTTCACCATGAATGATGTAAACAATATTTTGTATAACAAGATTTTAATTTAAAAGAGTGTCCGTGGAGTTTCTTGTCCGTTCTTCTCCATAGGAACCTACTACGCTTTGGAATGGGCAACTAGATTCATATTTCTGACTGACCGACCCCTTGACAATTAAAAAGTAGGTACCTTTAATTGGTTTATTTGAAGTAAATGCTTTGAGTTTGAAACCTCTACTACTTCGGGAAATATGTATGTATATGTCGCAGTAAGATGGTTATAGCCGTGATATAGTTATGTCTTTGGTGATATAGCTATACACCGTAATATAGTTATATCAAAGCGGTTCATAACTGTCAGAATGAACTAATTATCCGACTAGGGTGAAGCAAAAAGGAGGGTTTTGATTTGACCGGTATGTATGTATGTTCATCTATTCCCTCATAACTTCTAAACTACTGATCATAATTTGACAAATGAGGTGTCGTTGGAAGCGTCTTGATCGCCCGCTGGTTATAGGCTATATTGAATTTAAAAATTTAAAAATGATAATGTGACGTTATATTAAATTCCATATGGTGCCCTCTAGAGGACATAAAGTCATAAAGTCAAATCACAATCATCTTTAGATTATAAATATGTTTAAAATTATCAATAATAAATTAATCAAAATCTTACGTATAAGTTACGTCTTATGTCTCTGTATTAAGTATAGGCTATGTATCGTTACAAAGATGAAATTTTTATTACACGAGAAAATTGCCCTTTTAATTTTGCATAAGTGTAAGGTAAAAATTCGGTAAAAATTTTGTATCGTTTTGCAGGAAGAGGGCGTTGTCGGGAGGGAGTTGTTTAGGGGAATGCCCCCTCTCCCTTGGTACCACTATCATAAAAAGGTAACGCATCAATCTTGAGAAAAACAAATGATTGTAACCTAACCTCAAAACACCCGGGGCTCCTATTTCCGAATGGTAAAAAAAAACCATGTCTTTGTTCACTCGCTTCGCTCGCGCACTAGACCCCGCCATCCCCTTCGCACCTAACCTGTCCGAGTCGGGGTGCCCCAAGTCTACGGTAAAGGTAAACGTTGTGCGAGCTCGGTCGCACAACGTTTACCTTCACCGTTTTGAGAGCAGTGGTGATGAAATTAAAAACACAAAGTAAAGTGACTGCCTGCGGGTTCGAAGTCGGGGCCGATATCACTGGGCCACCACTGCTCTCTAGAAATGGCAGGGAGACAATATTAGTTAACTAGGGGGTAAGCAATTCATGGTGTACTGCAATGAACATATCTACTGGTATTACGGATATAAATACATACAGAAGCTGAATAATTATATAATAATATAGATACTACACATAATACATAAGTAATAGTACATTTAAAACTAGTGTGCTATGTTGGTCATTACATTCGCTATTATACATGGCGCTATTATTCGATATTTGATAAAGGGACCGAGTGTGTGTATCAATGCACACGCGTTTCATACGATATTTTTCAACACACTTGCGAGGAAAAAACAGACTTGTTGTAAGAACTTATGCTACAATAACGTAATTATAGAGAGGATACATTTAGATTTATAAAGTTCAACTGAATTTTGTTGCCAGGTACTGACTGTCCCAAGCTTCTTTTAAAAACTTTTCAACGGTTGATGACAATACTTTATTTTCCATTTTTTTATAATAATTATCCACACATCGAAAACGTTAACAAATATTTATCGAAAATGGCGCGCTGGTTTTGTTTTTTTTTTTAAAGCACTCATCTCCGACTAGTAAATACTTACTAGTAGCGCACATTACCACACTAGTGCGGTCAAATAAAGTAAAAAGCACACGTGTTTGATATTATGAACCTAAAAGCGGTTCAATAAGAGCCACTTTACGAGCAAGTGTGTTGAAAAATACATAAATAAATTGTAGATATGTACTATCTTACGTTCCTCAATTTAATCAAAAATACATGCAATTTCTCATTCACATGGAGACTTTGCAAGTTTCGATAATTCCGATAATTTCACGAAGATACGTAATTGATTTAAGATATTAAATATTAAGATATCGCACATAATGAAATTATTGAAGTCATCGCATTACATGTGTTCTTACAAACCAGCATTTCTTGAGATATCAGTGGCGCTGAATGTTCGAAAAAAATAATCGCCGATGATAGAAAATTCCGTACTTTACTTTAATTCCAAACTCTGCCGTGGCTCAAGATATACATTGAGCATCCTTTATTTATCTTAGTACTTGTATATAGAGCCTCGAGATGGTCTTATATTTGTGCAGTTAGTTTGTGGGCCCACCAGTCGCCGAGTCAGTCGCAATTACACTTAATTGCGCTTACTCGAGATATTATTTTGTCGGGCGTCGTTAAAGTGACTCTACAATGATTGCTGCAATAGTCATTGCCTTGTTAATACCTTATTTAATAGTGTATTTTTATAGGAATGCATATAAAAGACCGGATAACTTCCCGCCAGGTGAGAAAAAATATTTTATTTTTATAAAAAGATGCTAAATTTTTTATTTATCTATTTATGTAAGTAGTGTGAATCTAAACTAATATTATAAAAAGAAAATATTTGATTTTTTTGTATGTTTGTTTGTTACGCTTTTACGCTAAAATGCCTGGACGGATTTGGATGAAATTTTGCACATGGGTAGACCATGACCCGTTTCATACCGATATTCTCACAGGATCGAGACATATACGGATGAAACCACGGGGCGCAGCTAGTAGTAGAAACTACAATAAAAAGATCTATCTTTTTAATTTAGATTTTTATTTTGTTTAGTAAGACCTGACTTTTTAATAAGTAGTATTTACTTTTAAAAAGTAAACTTAGTACTTATTAAAAGCGGTGTATGATAATTTATTTTTACACAGAATATTGTTTTGCAAATCTTTTTTGGCTTTTATTTTGTACCTATTTCATCATTTTTTTTAATACAAATATCCTGGCCGAAAAGAAGCTTATATTTTTCTCCAGGTCCCAGGCCTATCTGTAAAATTTCATAACATTCGGTTCAGTGGTTTAGGCATGAAAAGGTAACAATCGAAAACAGACAGAGATAGTTTCGCATTTATTATAACATTATAGTAGGGATATGGGTCGATAAGAATATTATGTATATTTATTTGCCACATCAATTAGCTTTATATTATAATATCTCCTATCGAAAATAATCATTCGTCCAATACAAAACTTCAATAAGTACCATCGAAGAAGTTCATATCTATTACACTGTAAGGACTATTTCTGCGTGCAGCGCTCGGTCGTCAAAAAAACGGGGCGGCAACAGATGTGGTCATCGTGTTCACGGGATATTGTTTTCAAACTGCTTAAATATGAAGTTCTTCGATCGTACCTTTTCAACCCAAGTGTATGGGACGACTGATTATTTGTTCGCGATTACGATGTTGGTTCCATGGAGAATGTTGTTCAGTTTGATGGTCTGTACCACACCTTTCTACCCCACACCCCCTTCTTTTTTCCACCCTGCATATGTATTGTTATGTTTAGATTGTTAGTAGCTAGGTATGATAAGCATCCGCGACACGTGTAAATTTGTTAATGACCTAAATATAAACATAACATAACATCACCGATGTAATCCCCGAAGGGTTAGCAGAGCTGCACCTATATGCACCCACATTTCGCCATATAAATTGACTAAGTCCTATGTAATAGCGGGCGAGCCTATTGCCATCAACCGGACATAAGTCCAGGTTTTTTATTCATATGCTGCTACTGAGAAATTTCAGATAGAAAAACCCAATACTCAACAAGCATTACATAATATACTATTTTAAGTATCTTAGATACCTTTAAAGCTAGAAACTTGTGCAAAAACTAATACGTGATGTACATAATTAAAGTACAGACATATAAAAAACCAATGTCACCTGCTGTTCTAATATTAGCTATTGGCTCAGTCTAAGTGGCACTAATACTTACGGAATAGATTTTCATGTATTTATTTATGTACTACCTACGAGCAGTACCTCTGGCTCCGCCTGCGTAGACGATTATATTTATAATAAAGTAAACAAAATTCTCCACATCAACCCACTAACAAAAAATAAAACTAAGATGAAATTAAACACATGGCTTCAGACACTAGAGTTTAGCACCGCAATAGTCCCAATTTAAACTTTTCACGATGCCTTCTAGGAAAACTCAAAAGTTTCGGTGAAATGGTGTCGCCCTGTCTCACTCCACGCTTGATCGGTACGCGTTTAGAAAGGGTATGCATGCGGACCTGCAGAGTGAGCGAGGTATTATAGTACAGTATTATAGTTCCCGCAGCACATTCACGTGACAGGAATTAATGTGGCAGCGATGGAGACCGTGGAACACAGCCCAATGCTCGACTCTGTCGAAGGCCTTCTCGTAATCGACGAAAGCCTTGCACAGGGGCTGGTTATACTCTTGACACTTCTACATCAGTTGATTTTAGCGTGTGGATATGGCCGATGGTCGAATATCCGCTGCGGAAACCAGGCCTGGGCTTCATCAAGTTCATGGGTAAGCCGATTAGTGAGGATTTTAGCGAATATCGTGTTAGCGTGTATATCTGAGAGAGGAGACTTTTGAAATGTCACCTGTTTGTGAATGATAGTGACTATTGCGTTCTTCCATTATTCCGGGGTACGGACATCATACATAACCCTATTTAAAAGTTCTATGAGGACCTTTGGAACTGGTTCGCCACCTGCTCGTAGCAGTTTAACGGCGATTCCATCTTCACCAGGCGACTAATTTGTATTCATATCGTGTAGGGCTTTTATGACCTCACATAGTAAAATAGGTGGTAAGATTTCCGAGTTTTGATATTCAAACCGGGGTACGGCTTAATAACCCTCCCAGGAAAGCTGACTATTCTCTCCACACAGACATATGTATAACTCTTGAATATCCGTTTGCATGCGATCATGTTCTTGTCGAGGTTTTTGACAGAAATCCGAAAATATGATAACGTGACCTCTGCCCAGTCATTCTGGAGGTCGTATGGAATTTTAAGCATGAAGATTGTGAAGTCATATGACCGGTTAATTAGAAGACGTATGTATTGTGATAAAAATACAACACGATAGGTATATTGCGGTCTCGTAAAGAAATGTGTGGGTACCTAAAGTTACCTTATCGAAGTACGTAGATAATCTTCAAAAGTCATCAAGATACGTGCAGTAGGTATTGGTTGCATGCTCGCACACATTGCTTTTTAGGGTTCCGTACCTCAAAAGGAGAAATGGATCCCTTATAGAATCACTCGTGTGTCTGTCTGTCTGTCCGTCTGTCACGGCCAATTTGCTCCGAATCTTGGTACACATAATGTATTTCTGTGACCAAAATACGCACGTGTAAGGTAAATAAATGAATTTTGAATATTGGGGTCACTTTTGCGGGACAAAAAAAGAAATTAAAAAAAAAAATTAAAAAAAGTTTTGTAAACTTTACCGTGTGAAAGGGCTCATTTTTTTAATAAAAAAAAATCCCCCTTATCTCCGAAACTACTGAGACTAAAATTTTGAAAAAAATATAGAAAATGGTTCTTTACTCATAGATTACAGGAAAACCTATGAGAAATCTATGGTCTTAAAATAACATGGTAAATCTCTCAATATTATGCATACAAACATACATTTGCAGTTGGAATGTACCTATGGGAGAACATGTTTTTCAACTACAATGTTAAATTTGTTCTTGGGATAAATTCATCCCAACTACGGAAACCTTCATTGTGCATAATCCGACTCGCACTTGGCCGGTTTTTTTTTCAGGAAAAGTCCCTAGTGTCGATCGCCGCGTCGCGTCGACGTCGCGGGACGCCTGGCGGATGTGAAAAATCGAAACTAATATGCATGAAAGGAAATATTCACTTTTTTTTAAGAAAAAAATTTTCTTTTTTTTGTTGGCTGTTGGTTGCGTCGCCACGTCAACAGCCGGTCTGACCCATGGCAATAAGTCAACACCCGCCGCATTAGATGTTTAACATCAAAAAATGATTCATGTTTGTTGGACATTTCAAGGAAAATTTATAGAAACTGGTACCTATAATATAATCTAATCCTTGAGATTTCTATTTTTAATGGAATGGTATGTACGTATACTCAGTGCCGGATTAAGCCAGCGCGGGACCTGTAGCAAATTCTACCTAGGGCCCCCCCCTATCAAAGACCGATTTTTTTTTGCACCCCGGATAGTCTAGGCTTCCTATTGACCATTTATACTGAAATAGAAGTTATTTTGTTGACTAATGTAGAAATGTTTATGAAGGAAGAGAAACTAAGTTGCAAGAGCGAGCGAAGCGACGTCGATTTTTTTTTGAACCTCCGGTTGGTTAGGTGACCTATTCACAAAAACTATGAATGAAGAGAAACTTGCTCGAAAATTTTTAGCACCACCTCTGAGAGGTTTTTTTGACAATACATACAGGAATAGGAGTTGATTTGTTGAGTTATGTAGCTGTAGAATTAAGAGAAACTAAGATCAAGAGCGAACGAAGCAAGCTCGAAATTTTTTTGAATACCGCGCCTCGTAGGTTTGATTTGTTTTGACCTTTCTTACATAATATTTCATTGAACCTTCTATCCAAACGTTTCACGTTTTTGTGACATCAAGTAAATTCAATATACCTACCATGTCTTAATAAGTATCACTCAAAAAATTACGGTCAGACGGAGGTGGGCGGGTTTAGACACGCGGGGCCCCCTTTTGCGCGGGGCCCGTAGCAATTGCTACTCTTGCTACGTGGTTAATCCGGCACTGCGAATACTGTAGAAATCCACAGAAAAATAAATATGTGGATCCCTCTTTATCGTTTGCTAGATGTGCCTGGCCAAACTTTATGACGATCCCCTCTTGCTTGAAATAAGATACTTATCTAAGTGAAAAAAATATTGCAATGACGGGAAGAATAATTATGAGACTTTCGGCTTCGTTGTTGGTCTTTTTACACCGTTTACATAATGAAACAATGACATTAAGTATCTTGTTGAAAATAGTGACGTACATTATACGTTCGATTTACCTACGGTTATCAATCACTGTCGTTTGACGTAAAACCAAACAAAAGTAATCTTATGCAATTATCCGAATGTTATGTCCATTTATTATTTTTGTTTTGTCAATATAAAGTTTTTTAGATAAGTAAGTATTAAATGTCTAATTCATTCCATTTTGATTTGTTGCATAAGCATAAGCTTATTCAGCCTATAATGTTCCCACTGTGGGGACTGGGATATAGGTCTCCTCTCTGTGAGAGGACGTGGAAATTAAACCAAAACGCGGACCCAGAGCACAGTAAATATTTAAAGGTCCCATTAAAATAGATGGACAAACTTTTAGAAATTATTTGTAAGCGGGCACGCCCTTTATGCCTGGAGGTTTTTATTTAGATATTGTTTTCGTTAAGTTATTTTTATTTCTGCTTGAGTATAGTTCTCGATGTTTTTGGTTGGTATATTGGCGTGTGCTAGCTTTCATATGGCTATTAATTTTATAATTTAAATTATGTTTTGTGTTGCGTAATGTAAATATCATTTTGCATACTATTATATAGATTCATTTTTTTCTAACTGAACAGACAGCTGTGCTGCTGGGGAGTTTGTTGCGCCACTTCTTCTTCCCAGCTAAAGCACTAGGAAGTGGTGAAGGGTGGGCGTTTTGGGGGACTGTCTTATGTAATTTTGACGTTCAAAAAGTGCTGATTCTCAGCCTAGTTTGAATAAATGACTTTTGAATTTTGAATTTTGAAATCATTCAGAAAAATAAGGACAATGGTAAAAAAAATATAAGAAAAACGCATTAGATACTTACAAGAAAAATAAATCAGCAAACGAAAATACACAAAAAATGTTGGTTACTCAATGCCATTTATTATTTTAGGTCTAAATAAAATCACTTTAATCAGTGTTTTTTTTTGCTTGGATAACTTTGGTTAGACGTACTGAACGCTGTGTTAAAATTTGTCCATCTATTTTAATGGGACCTTGTATATGTGCCCAGAGCAAGTTGGTAGATGTCAGATGTCTTCGAATTTTTGGTTCTAGGACATGCCGGTTTCCTCACAATGTTTTCCGTCATCCTTTTGAGAGCAGTGGTAAATGAAAATTTGACACATGGGTATACCATAACCTGGGTTACGACATAGGTATGATACTTTTTATCTCGGTAGTACAGACGCCAGCACATCAACCTACTACAATCTGTCATTTTTTTAAATAGATTTTCAACTTTATCACTAAAGAATACGGTTCAAAGTTGATTGGGAAAATTTGACAGTTTCGGGTAGGTTGACCTGCTGGCGTCTGTACGTTTCCGTGGGATAATTTACGACCTCCACGCGGGTGAAACCGCGGGCAAAAGCTGGTTTTTATATAAATATCCAGGATCCTTATTCAAGTCCAGGCCCGGCAGTCTCCACATAGATAGCGATCGCTATACGACCGAATTCGGTCGCAAACTCCTAATGGCTTCACTAGACGCGTGCGACGTGCTGCTTGACAAGTGACGTGCTTGTCAACAGCACGTGATTTTTTCGTGCTTGTCAAGCTATTTTGACCGTCTAGGGACGCCATTAGTACTTTGCGACCGAATTCGGCCATATAACGATCGCTATCTATGTCGAGACTGCAGCCCCAGGCTACCTATCTATCGCATTTCAGAACGATAGGTACTTTCTTTACTTACATTTTGTATATTAAGTCTGGCTTAGGTCTTCTTCTTCCTAATCGCTCTCTCACTGCTGAGAATCGTGACTCCGTTTCAATTTGTCAAAGGTTTGTCTCCATCTGTTACGACCAGTGCCGGTAAGGAGTGCGACGCTGATAGGTATCTCCAGTTGCTCGGATATTTGATCCAACCACCATTTTAGACTTCGACCTCAAGGTCTGTCAGTGGCCCTCTATTTTTCCTGTCACCATTAGGATTAGGTTACCTAGTATCAAATGTGTTAACTTAAGGTGGTTCATTTATGTAATTGACTATAAAAATTACATTTCAAGAAGAAATTATAATTCCATCACTGAAACTTTCATAACTATAATTATAAGCTCTTTGAATACTTAAATTATGAAAAAACAAGGCGTGGCTTATGGCTTCCATGTTTCCGAGACACTCCGCGCACTTCAGTTGGAAATACGTCCAGACCCAAATAATAACGAATGTTTCCTAAAAATATTTCTGCGCGGTAGGTAGACAGAAGCGTTCGCGCACGGCAATCGTCCAAACACAGCGCGGTAGGCCGCGCGCGGCAGCCGTTCCCGACTGCCACTTAATGTTTGGACACAGACACAACTTTAGAGATCACCCTAGTAGTTGGCTGTGAACTTGGTAACGTACCTACCAAGTCCTTGCTAGGTTTCATCCCCGAAATACTAATACCTAGGTGTTTCTGGAATGAAACTATAGTCATAAGTAAATGTGATCTCGTCACGAAGCCATTTTTGCGCAGCGCACTTCAGGGCGCGCCGCGCCGCATTGCAAAAATCCAACATCACTGACGTAAACTTTGTATGAACCATCTCACACTACAGGCAGCCCGCACTGCACTTTTTTGTATTGGAATGTGATGCGCTACGGCCCTATGCGGGTTTAATGACTACCCCGTTGGTCTCGTGGTGCAAGCGCGACTACTGAGCGTTGTTCCTGCAAAGTGGTATTGGGATTAGCAATTTCTTAGTAACAGCCCAGAGTTTGGAAGTTGGCGGTGTGATACCCTCGTGCCTCGGAAAGCACATTAAGCCGTTGGCCCTGGGCCTGATCTCTCTCCGGTCGTGTAGGATTGCCATCCTATATAACTACGAGAGTGAGGGAAGAGAGAGTGCACCTGTGTCTGCGCACACACTTGATCACTATAATATCTCCCGCAGCGAAGGCTGATCTCCGCTGATATTGGTCCCCATGGCCGAAATTCGGGCTGGAGGACTATTATCAATGTGCGCCAGCCTTCATACCTGGTCTACGTAAAACACACATTTGACTCAAAATAATGATTACCTAAGTTAATCATAATTTTCTTACTTTCTAGGTCCGCCGAGCCTGCCAATATATGGAGCATTCTGGATCGTTCTGGCGCACGGGTTCACCGACCTCTCTTCAGCTTTCCGCAAGATTGGAGAGAGGTACAAGACAAAGATCATCGGCTGCTTCATGGGACCAGTTCCCACCATCGTCGTGAACGACCCTGCCGTGATAAGGGAGGTGCTGAACCGCGAGGAGTTTGATGGAAGGATGGACATCATTCTGTTTCGCCTGAGGTCTTATTGGAAGAAACTGGGTAAGTTATAGATGTAGTGCCCTCACGAATTATGGTAATGACACACACTCAATATACTTACCTGTTTATTGCTGTTTATGCTTCTACAAATGAACTCAGGTGAAAAGTTTAAAAAAAAATGTGAATTTTGTGGACCCTATCGGGCACAGCAACATGGTTCAGTAACGCTTTTGAATTTGGATGAAGCCACAAAATTGGTTTTTTTTTTTTTTTTCGGTTTCTGCGCTCTTAATTGCATCGCATTCCTGATTGCTGACGGTCGTGATCCCTTTTGATCGCCTTTCAATCAAAAGTTATTGTATTATATTTCCATTGTTTCGGTAGCCCCTGCGTAAATTAACTAAATATATAATACAGTTCCTGGCTCAGGGATAGACAAGCCTTCTACACTACAGATATTTTAATGCGAGGCAATGACCGTTTGCGTTTACCTAACGAGGCATCTTAATTTAAGGCAAGACAACTATCAGAGACGATTTCCGCATGTGATTCTTAATGTTCGTGCAACACCATATTAAGAGTTACTTAGATAGTCAAGGGCTGAAATATGCCATGTCCCGGCACATCGGGACATGTCCCGATTTTACAAATATTGCAGTGTCTGAATTGCAGCCAGTACCTACCCAATTAGTGGTTAAAATGCTAATCTATGTCTATCTCGGATACATATACCGAGAGACACAAAAAAAGATTCTATGTAATACACATAGAATCGCTTTTTGTGTCTTTCGGTGTGACCGTGTGACCGAAGATCTTCTAAACTACTCTAGATTTTGATGCGGTTTTCACCATAATTTAGAGAATTTATTCCGAAATGTTTATGTGTATAATATAAGGTCCCATTAAAATAGACGGCCAAACTTTTATAAATCATTCAAACCACCAGAATAAGGAAAACAAATATTAAGTAAAACGCATTAGATACTTACAAGAAAAATAAATCAGCTAACGAAAATACACAAAAAATGTTGGTTACCCAATGCCATTTATTATTTTAGGTCACTTTAATCAGTGTTTTTTTGCTTGGATATCTTTGGTTAGATGTACTGAACGCTGTGTTAAAATTTGTCCATCTATTTTAGAGGTACCTTGTATATATATTTAAATAACCTTCACAAAGAAATTTTGATGTTTTGACATAATTATAGGCATTGCACCCGTGCGAAGCAAGGGCGAGTTGGTAGTTATACGTTAGTTGTAAGTACGTTATATTACCTATAAAGTGTTCAACTACAGATAGTTCTAGTGAGTAAACATTGTAACATTACCTCTAGCGTGTTACCGAATACTTATTGTAAATTATAAATAGCATATGTAATTATTTTATCAAAGTACTATCGATGCAGCTGCATTACTGCAACGTACATACCTATTTAAGTATGTACCTAATTAATTGCGCAGGTATCTGTAATAGATTACATTTATCATAATTTGTAGTTGATGTGGATAACTGTTTTACATAATAATCACCTATGTGTGTCACGTAGGTATGTATATATAAGTGTGTACATACTTATATAAGTATGTACTTACTTCCTTATATTCTCGTCACGTATAATTGGCGCCTGTTGAGACTTTTTACTTATCAGATCACTGCATGCATCGCGTTTGTGCAATATGTTGCCGCGACGGTGGCGCGTATTGCTATCACCGAACATGTCTGAAAGAATGGATAAAAATGTCAGGCGCAAGCACCTCTAGATGAAATCACGCGTTCATCCCATAGAGGCATGGTAGGAGTACGCAGAATCTACAGAACGCCCGCGCAACCTACTACGATCCTTATATAGACTTACTTACTCCTTTTGCTTCGTTTACGTTCGTACACAGGACATATATATTAGTCCAGTCATTGAAGACATAAAAGGAAGCTTTCGCTACAAAAGGTCAAGGAGAGTTCTTATTTGGCCGAGTGTTACATTTTGGTGTCCTAATTAATATTCAAAATTTTCGACCTTGAGCGAAACGCCACCCTATTGGAAAAATGGTACTAAAAACCAGTATTTAACTCTTACTCACTCTTACTAACTCTTACAATATGGTTCTTAAAATATGGTCTACTATCGATAAAATACTCTCTCTCTAAGTGATGTTTAGAGAGACATAATATTTTTAGTAAGTCAAAGTTACTAAAACTTAGCTCAAAGGGAAAATTTTTGCTCGACAAGATTCATTCTAGATTTTCAGTATTTAAACAAAGAGAAAAGAAATTGGCAATAACAAAGTAGTTTTAAAATCTTTTTCGGACCCTAAGCTTTCTAAAGCAATACAATTAATAAGTACTTTTTAGGACATTATTTGGTGAAATTGAAGTTCGAACATCGGTAAGGCGAAAAACACCATTTTTTATACTTGTTAGTACTGAAGTATTGTAGGCATGTGTTTCCGCTTGAAGTAAAATATTTTTTATGCTCTTCCTAGCAATGAAGCTGAAATTCGGCGTATTACTTTGGTGACAATACAAACATATGGTATCATGTAGCTGGTCTGATGATGCAGTCAGAACGAAAGGTGTCCATAGAAATCCACAAATAAACTTGAAAACCCCATCGTGTTTGATCTTGTTGAATTTCTCAAGACTCTTCTCTCTCATTAATTGAATGCAAGGAAATACATAAAACACGGATTACTTCAACCGTCCGGTTGAAGTAATCCGTTTGTTATGTATTTAACTCCAATTTCACCAAATAATGTCCCAAAAAGTACTTATAACTTTCAAATCTATTCTAAGATTTTTCAGTCGACTTTTGGTACTCTGTTAAATGTTACAACAGAATACCATTATGAAAGAAAATTTAAAACTCATAATAAAAAGTACACTTTGTAAACAAGCATATTACAAATTAGAAGATTATATTCAAGATAAAAATGCTTGGAAACATGCTGGTCCTGCTCCATAGGACAATTTAGAATCTAGACAAAATCTAACTGGTTGCTAATTTAATTGCATAATATTATTTTTTATAACATTGATTTCACATTTTGTGATTACTTGAAATCACACACTGACTTATTAATATTACTTGTTAAAATGTTAGGAATATCGTATAATTTTACAATGTTTGTAAATATGTGAGCACCATGCATCTATCACATACTTAATTTATCTGTCATTCCTTCATTTTTTATTCTTTTTACCTATAGTAATCTTGTTCTAGGTGCATCGTCTTCACATATAATTATATCATTAATGTATACAAGATATTGTGAAAACATTTTAAACGAGTAACGGCGGAGTTTCTTGTCCATTCTTCTCCATACGAAAACTACCTTTTGGATGGGGCGAATCATTTTTTTTTTTTGTAAATTTTGACGTTCAAAAGTGCCTTTTTTGTGCTTATTTGAAATAAATTATTTGACTTTGACTTTGTACCTTCCAAAACTCTCGCCAGACAGATTGTAGAGCTTTTATGTTTTTTTCCCAGGAATATTCTTCACGGACGGCTACTTCTGGCACGTACAGAGAAGGTTCTCGTTGCGTTATCTCAGGGACTACGGCTTCGGAAGACGTGATCACACGCTGGAGGCTGTGTTCTCCACCGAAATCAAGGAGATGCTGGACATGAGACTTAATGGACCGAAGTTCCCAAGTGAAATGGTATGAACTTACTTTTAAATTATATGACGACGCGTTGATGTCGAAAAATAGCGCAAATATTATGTATACAGGATAAAATTAAATTAGTGACTCGACAGACGTAATGGATTTCGTTACCTATACATAATAAATAAAAAATAAAAAAAAATGATGATTCGTTTTTGGGTGCCGCTGGTAGACTAACTGTAGTGACTCGAAATATGAATTGAATGAGTCGAAAAAATCAATAACTGATTTTCCTGCCAAGTGCGTGTCGAACCACGCACAATGAAAGGTTCCGTAGTTCGGATGATATTACCCCAAGAACAAACAGTTAAATATCATGTTCTCCCCTAGATTACAACTGCAAATGTAAGTTGGTCGACTATTAGGTACGTGTTAACTTGTAAAGCCTATACTTAGCGGTTTTCCTTTTAACTTTAAATCAAAAAACAACCATTTAGCAATGAAATGAAATTGTTTATTTTACAGAATAAAGAATTTCATTTAGTTGGCACACACAAGATTCTAACAAAAATTTGCCCTTATATGGAACTGTCCTCGCTCCCTGCGCCCGCTGCCATCGAGAACAGTTCCATATAAAACTATCCATTTGAACGCGCTGCTCTCGCGCCGCTGCCGCCACCGCCCCGCTGCCCGATGCCGCCGAGAACACGGCCTATGGGTTCCTTGTTGACTACGGAACCCTAAAAACAAGCATTATAAATTATATTTTGTAGAATTTTGGTATTGCACGCGGTGGACATATTGTGTACAGTCCGCGCCACCACTGAAGTTCGGCGGAAAATTGTGAAACTACATATTTTTAATGCAATTTGGTGCAATGACATAGACACTAGCGCCACGTCTATCGGACTTGAGTAGTGGGGCTGACTCTAAATTGGTTTGTCATTATAATGTTTGTGTTTCTTTTTTCAACTGTGTTTTTTTGCAGTTGGGTGTTTTGTTTTTTTAAATAATTTGTTTTTGAAGACTTCTGCCTCACCCCTTTGAGGAATATACACGAGATTTTATGTTATGTTTAACAAATATAAACATAATTACAGAAAAAGTCTTCCCCACTCATTCATATCAGCACAAAAACATCCGCTACTTACATCCTTTACAGACCATTTATAACCTATATTTATATCTATCTTTCCAGGAATTCGTCAAGGGCGACCTTGTCAACATGCCCTTCTTCTTCTCCATCCCATTCATCAACGGAGTGCTTCATGTCCTCTCCAGGAGTACCCTTCCAAGATCAGAGTACCACGCACTATGGACTCTAGCTAAGGGCGCCCTCCTATTCAACAGGAATTCGACGGATATGGGTGGAGCCTTGTCTTTGACTCCTTGGCTTAAAGATGTTCTGCCGAACTACAGTGGATACAACAATCTGGTGAAGGGAAATCAGTACCTACTGGATTTCTTTCAGGTACGTACTCTACTATGATATGATAAATAAATCAATAGATGGATAAACTCTTTTATTGCCAATGGTAATAGAAACTAACATACGTAATTGATTCGCAAGAAAATCTATCCTAACTAATAATAATATAAATGTGAAAATGTTTTTGTTTGTTTACGCATTTATGCTAAAACGACTGAACGGATTTGGATGAAATTTGGCACATGAGTAGACCATGAACTGGATTAGGACAAAGGATACTTTTTATTCCGATATTCCCACGGGATCGCAACTTATGCGGGTAGAAATACGAGGGGCGCAGCTAGGTATACGTTAACGAAGGTTAGCACAAACGGGCTTGAATTTTCAAAAGCCTATACTTTTGAAAATTCAACCCCCAAAGGGGTTAAATAAGAGATGAAATTTTGTATGTAAGTTAGACACTTTGACCGACGGCACACGGCTCGCAGTAAGATAATGGTTAGGTAGTCTTTTGCTAATCAGCGATTTCTTCTAGAACCCTAAAACCATTTCCACAGATTAGATCGTCGGCGCTAGGTACCAGGTAGTCAATGTAGGTACATAATTATGTAGGCATAGGAAAAGGTGGAGAAGTTTTGATACTATTGATACTACTTACCTTGCAATAATTAATAATGTTTTATTGCTGGAGGAGGTCGTGGCTAAGTAAGAACAGCCGCATCGGTTAATCCATCAGATTAAGCTATGCTTGCCGGGGTTGGTCCGTGGATGCGTGACCATCTTTACCTACGGAGACTCTTCCGTACCTCGGAAAGCACGTTAAGCCGTGCGTTGGTCCCGGCTAGCATTCGTTGATCTTTGGCAGTCGTTACGGGTCGTCAGTAGCCCGAATGTCTGACAACCAGTCTTAGCAAGGGGTATCGTATTACCCAGTCACTGGGTTGTGGAGGTCAGATAGGCAGTCGCTCCATGTAAAATACTGGTATTCAGCTGCATTTAGTTAGACTGGAAGCCGACCCCAACATAGTTGGGAAAAGGCTAGGCAGATTGATTGAAAGAAAGAAAAAGTATTTATTGGGACAAGCACAGGAGATCTTAATTAAACTAAACACACACTCACTAAAAATAAAAAATAAAAAACAAACAGAGTAAAAATTAATATGAAGTGATAATATGAAGATTGAATGTATTATTGCTTCACCATACAGCTTCTCGACTGCCTGGCAGGCTAAACACGAACGTGCGAATTAAAAAAGATTCCGACAAATTGAGAACCTCGTACTTTTTTTATATAGGTTAAAAAGTATTTAATGTGGGAAGAATCTAACCTTGTGAAGTTCATTAAAAACACATCTATTAAGTTTTTTGTTTCCAAAAAAAGACTTAGTAGCATAATTTGAAGTCACGACACTTACGACCTTTCTGTAGACGTCAATAACGACCTGACATCGCGGTTCTTAATTTTTTTGCTAGGCTTCAAAAATAAATAAAAATAAAGTATTTACTTTTTTTTTTTTATCCACAACGGGGAAGCTCTTGGCCTGCACCTCACCTGATGGTAAGCGATGATCAGGCTGAAGGTGGAGAGAGGTTCAACCGGAATCCTCAACCACAGGAACGGGCCATCTTACCTCTAACTGCCTAAACTCAACAATGCTATTACTTAACATTGTTATTATGCCTATAGCGACAGACTTAGATAAGATGGTGGTAGCTAGCTTGTCAGGCGGACTTAGAACAAGCCCTACCACCTACCAAACCGAGCAGAAAATTTTGCCCCCACTGGGAATCGAACCCGGGACCTCTGTGTCTGAGACAGGTAGTCTAACCGGGTCTACCCTATAAAGCAGAACTTTTTATGTCATAATATTATTTTGCATACCTAACAGCGGATAGCGTAAACTTCATTCCGCAGAAAATCGTTTGGCATACACTCATTTATCGTACATTCAAAACTCATTGGTAGTCAAAATCATCTTTAGATTTTCGAAATCACGCATGGTTTTATGATGCAGTTTTCACCATCTTTTAGAGTCTAAATGATGGTGAAAACCTTATCAAAATCCAAATCGTGAAAAAAGGGTAGGCGGGTCGACAGTAATAAATAAAGCTAACAAAAATATTATCATCGTTTCAGAAACTAGTGAACGAAACTGTGGAAACCCACGATGAAACTTACGACCGCCACTTCCTTGACATGTATCTAACTAAAATGAAGGAGGAACTGAGCCAGAAAGGACGCAGCACATACTCAGGTAAATAATAATTTGTTTTGCCCGACATGGTAATCGAACTCAAGACCTCGTGCTCAATAGTAGCGCACCACAAGACCAAAGAGGAAGTCGCTTAGTTTATTAGGCACTTATAGATAGATAGATAAATCGTTTATTTAGTGCACACAAAAAAGCAGCACAACATACAAAAACACGATTAAATAATGACTAATTAGCTATTAGGAAATAGCTGCAAGGTGCCAATATAAAAAACAAATAAAAAAGGAAGAAAAGAAGACATTGTGATGACACTATTGGCTATGACACACTTTAAAATAATGGATTGACAATGAACATAAAAAAGTGCGGTGTGCGTCTCAAGGTTGCACCAAATGGGAGTCCAGCTCAGCATGTGCCAGGCAAATACACCTGACGCTGATATTCTGCTGAATGAACTTATGTAGGTATTTAATAGATATGGCCACAGGCCTTGGCCCCAGGGCAGCATTATTTGCTGAACTACATCGCAAAGTTCATTGTTCGTTGTTTGTTATTGTAAATTATGAAAATATTAAATGATAATAGTAAAGGATCCGACCTTGGAACGACCTTCACCCATCTGCTTAATGGATGAAAAGTATTTTAAATCAAAAAACAATGCCCACTTCCCATACATTTAAAAACCTGATAATTAAAGTTTATGTATACTTAGTTATAATTATAAGGTATAGTAGAAAGAATACCTGTAAGTTTAGAAAATAATGTCATAATAATAGTCATTTTTACAATTTAAACGCTACGAGTCCAAAAAATATACTTTTTAGGTTAGGATTTGCCGTTACCAAATATTATTAAAGTTCAGGGAAATTAATACAATTTATCAGGGTATCACTCACAATATTTATTAAGTTTTCTACAAAATCACTTTACACTTTTGTACACTTCAACTGTTCGACGTCGACTGACTAACAATCGTGCGCACTACTTCCCACCACATGCTATCTTTTACCGGAAACAGCCTAGGTTGCTATTTATAATAAAACGTGATGGTACAGACGCCAGCAGGTCAACCTACCCGAAACTGTCAAATTTTCCCAATCGACCTTACAGTTTGCTGATAAAGTTGAATATCTATTAAAGAAATTTGACAGATTGTAGTAGGTTGATGTGCTGGCGTCTGTACAACCGGAAGTAGTGCGTGCGATAACACTTATTTTTATTATTAATGTAGACAGTATTTAAATATTGTTATTAAATTTAAATACAGATAATAATTTAAACAAAGAATTGTCTATGATTGATCAAATTACATATCTAAAAATGATAAATCGATTCCGGAAATCCGACTATCAAAGAAAGAGTTTCTAACAATATGAAGAAATAAATGTACTAGGACTAATTATTAACGCTCGAAGTTTAGTCTAAAATAGGAATACTTACCTAGCTATGGTCTAAAACGTCTTTTTACTTTATGAATTCCTTGAAACCAACTGCCGTTATGCCACTGCTTTGACTCTCGAAGATTGTTACTATAAATTGAGTGTCGAACATTAATTGCTGTTTCTCCAGCACACATAAGTACTTACTAACTACATTTTAAGTTAAAAAAAAATATATACCTCTAAAAAGTCTAACTTAGTTCTTGTAGTGTCAAAAGTGATCACTTATCTACCCAACACATTTCATTGGCCTATGGTACATACATATATGCTTAGTGTGAGTTTTTTTAACTTCACCATCGCGTTAGAGTAAACGCAGATTTGTATGGCTCTGAGTTAGCGCCACCTGGTGCCATACGCGAGAACAAATTGAGTGTAATTTTTTTATTTTATTTTGTAATTTATTTCCTGCGTTTCTATTAATACATAGTCAGGTGAAAAATGGGCATTCTTCTTTAGTATGCTAGAAAATATATCGCGAGAGAATTGAGTAATACATTCCTGGCCAGACTATGATTAAATTAAGGTTACAAAATACCATTAATTACGCTTTTATGAGATTAATACTAGACTTATTGCGATCATCTCGCCATTTTGTATTGAAATAAAAAAAAGTTAGTAGTTTCGCCTATTATATTTTTTCTTTAGAAATATAGTATTTAGGCCTCTTATATAGTAAGATATACTATATTATATAGTAGGGTTGGCAACCCTAACCGGCACAGACCTAGAATACATGAGAGCGTGCAAGCCCCAGCGACGTCAACATACAGATACGGCTGTGGGGTTATTATTATCATACATAAGCCTGTGACCGGTTGACCTCTGCATCGAAATGATCTCCCTTATTACCTCTTTCCACTTTTCCCGGTCTACTGCGATTGCGGGCCATTGCCAATTGAGCGCCATGCAGGGTATATTTGTTTGTCTATTATGTGACAGTTGTATAGTTTCAACCTTAGTGAAGTTTCAATTTCCTGGGAATTGTTGTCAAAAGTGATTAAGCAAATACGAGGTCGACTATAGCTACAATAAAAGGGTAAAGACTATTTACAACTCAGGACAAATCCAGTCTAGTCTAGACCAATAAATACTTAATCAGAAATACTGTCGTAATGGTTTATATTATTTTCTGTAACATTATAATCAGTCAGTTATCACCTTGGGTACAATAAATAATGATATCTGGGTATGAAAATTAAAGGACATTTTGTAATTATTTATCTGGAGCGGAAACAGCAGGTTTATCGGATCCGTTCAATATTTTATTTTATTTAAATGATACCGTATCACATGCAGTTCTCAGTATCGATGATTACGATACCTACCTACCTTTTCAGGAAATTTATATTTGCATGCTGGTGTTAAAAAGTGCATTTATAAAGGCCCAAAAGCAAGTGGAACACAATTCGTAAGACAAATGAGGTATGAAGGAAATGTCGTGAGGAAAGTTTTGAGTTTAACTAAGGATGGCTATAAAAGTAGGGAAAACCCAAAGAAACAATGGATGGAATGTGACAGGATATGGCTAGAAAGAGGGTGACTGAGGGTGCCAGATGACGACTAATAGAGAAGCATGGAAGAAGAAGAGATGTAGCGTTGACCCCAAATCTTCCGTCAGATGTGCGACCATTAAAGCTTTCGTATTCTGCACAAAGCTGTCAGTCAAACTCACTTCTGCCAAGGATCCTGTATATTTTGTAAAAATGTTCTTTCTTGAGGACGGTTATATAGGCTATGTAACATCATGCTACGACCCTTAGGGCCCAGCAAAAAGAAAAAAAAAAGTCAGGAAGAACGCTAAGCGAAAACGAAGTAATAGCGCGGGCGATGGGATGCGATGCGGTGGGTCGGGGCCGAAATTTCACGCAGACAAAGCCACGGGCAGAAGCTAGTTAGTGGTAAAAAAACACTACAAAGTGAATTCTACAATGTGATTTCGGAAGTCGGTGTTGGTTTTGTATTTTAGTTTTTGCCACCGACTTCCGAAATTTTTACTGGTTTTTTTGAAGAATCTTTTTTTCTCTTTTTTGTTGTGGTACTTACACCACATACATTTGTATATATCCGTTTACGTACTACTACTTGCAATGTACCAGTGACAGGAAGATATTATAACATCTTCAACATACACGGACTGGAAAAATACGTATTATTGAAGCTAACTAAAAAACCACTCATCAGAACTTGACCAAATTTCTAGGGGACCAATTTGGAAGTAGATATTATCCTTTCAAATAAAAACATATTCCAAATCGGTTTATAGATGACGAAGTTATGAGGCAACAAACATAAAAAACAACTTATATTCTCAATTTTTAATCAAATTAGGGGATGAATTTTCAATAATGCTTCCTTACTTAAGAAGAACTTGCGCAAAATTTCATGCGTCTAGATCACCCAGCGGTTTAAGTTGTGCGTTGTCTGTCAGTTACTTTTAGATTTTTATTAAGTAGATTGACGAAAAATTTACCTGTACCAATTCTTTTGGAAAATACAGGTGACGTTGTTTGTAAAAAATAATTCGTAATAACTACTTATGATATTTCTGTTTCCAGTGGATCAGTTGATACTGACGTGCACAGACTACACATTCCCGGCTTCATCAGCGGTGTCTTTCACGCTGGCCATGCTTGTGGAGCGACTGCTGCTGCAGCCCGAGATCCAGGACAAGATCCACGAGGAGATAGACCGCGTCGTTGGCAGAGACCGTCAGCCCCATCTTGATGATAGGCAAAAGTATGTTGTACTCAGATTTACGGAATTTTATTATTTTGACTTAATTTTTATTCACAAAAACGTGTTTTTTGTTTTTTTACCTTGATGTGGCCTGGAAAATGATAATTTTTTGAATATTATTTGAAGAGCTAAGTTCAAAAACACGATTCAAGAAAAAAATCGCTGTTAGGATTTAGTGCAGGATTCAAACCTAATGTCCCCGGCCCGATTTGTACACGTAATTACTTTATAAGTACAGTTTTGCTGACTGCTCGAAGCAAATTAACGGCTATTCAGCTTGCCTATTACGGTTCTATCGGTACCAACTAACGCGTTGCACCACAAAACAGTTATTTACTGGCTCGGACCGTTTTTGCATCATCAACTATTGCAAATAAATCGGAACAGTCGTTTGTATGAGTACGTACCTTGTGATCGTATACACTACCAAGAATCAATTTCATTTTCATTTACTTCTGTACGAGGGGCTCGTGGCTAATTTACGTCAGCCCTGCAATACAAAATCACCTAAGTGCTTAGGTATTATTGGGTTCTGCCGTTAGAGAATAATGGCATTAATTTTGTTAACAGCATGCATTACACGGAGGCGTGTATTCGCGAGGCTTTGAGGTTCGACACCGCGGTGCCGCTCTCAGTACCACACAAAGCCATGAAGACGACCACGTTAGCAGGCTATGATGTGCCAGAGGTAAGGCCATCACAACCAAGACTAAACTATAGCGAAATATATATAAAAAATACTTACTTAAAATAATAGGTAGATAAACGGTGGATGCAAAAGTGACATAATAGTTGAAAATCTCATAATTTTCCTGTTATCTTCGAAATGTATTGTAATGGATTAATGCAAGGGCGCTCGCTGGGACCTCTAGATAACCTACATAATCAAAAAACAAACACACCTTAGTTTCCTAATGGTGATGATGTTTAGGCAAGACTGCTAACACTGGGGTGGGTAAAAGAAGTTTTGAAGATGTTCTTAAAGTCAGATTTCAGCTACTACGAAGATCCTATGAAGGTGATGATAAGCGGGCTTTCTGTGATCCAGAATAGTTACGCTGCTTTAGCAATTAGGTTAGCAATTAGGTACCTTTGATTAAAATATAAATTATTAACTCGTTTTAATTATTTCAGGGCACGATGGTCAGTACCAATCTGGTGCTGCTGAACATGGACAAGGAAATATGGGGTGATCCCGAAAACTTCCGCCCCGAACGTTTCCTCAGGAACGGCGAGTTGGACCTCTCCCTCGATAAATCATTGCCGTTTGGCGCAGGTATGACCACTATCACCCCGAATTCGACCCTTGGTTAACCCTTCGTATACTCCGGAACGTAGATCTACGCACGAGAAAATGCCCTTTTAATTGTTTCTGTAATTACCGGTTAATAGAATAATATATTTCTGATTGCTGTGAGTAATTTCGTACAGTTCGTTCACATTGCTTTTCGCTTATCAACTAAATGTGACATGCAGGCGAAATTCGCTCTTGCTGGAAAAATAAAGTAAACTGCACTAGCAGGTATACTACACTATGACTACACTATAAGAGTATACTACCTATATGTTTTTATACTTGCGCCAAAAAAGATGCTGCAGCATGATGGTTAGGTCTGAGAGGGAGTGGTTGGCCTATTTGGTGATGTCAATAAAAGAAGACTCCTACAGAAATTCTTGCAAAGGAATGAAGTTGCCCTGTTAGTATAGTCAATGTTAGGTTGGTACTCTCTTTCTCCTAAGACTTCTTTTGTTTGAAATAGGTATGCGCCTACATTTTTTATGTTAAGCTAGGTCCTGCCCGCAGCTTCGCCCACGTGGCTTTTTCTAAAATAAAAGTAGCCATAGTTACAACCGTGCTGTCTGCCAGTGAAAGTCCCGTCAAAATCGGTCCAGCCGTTTCGGAGATTAGCCGGAACAAACAGACAGACAAAAAACAAAATGTTTTTTTTTATAAAGTAGGAACCGTAAAAAAAACTGTTATTTTGACATTACAAACAGACTCTTCAATTTTATTTTTTTGTATAGATTATTAAAATAAACACATTTTCGTGACTCAGTTTTCCTCAATACCTGCAACATAGTTAGGCAAGTGGTACGTATTGCGAGTAGGTACATTAAAAGCATATTAGTTGGGTACACAAGAAGTACAGTTTCCACTAGTTTATAAACCTGTCATAGTTCCGTTGTGGAATATGTAGATACTTATGCTTAGCGGCAAAACGGTTGAAAAACGGTTACGCGGCGATTTTTTCGCGTACTCCTTTTTAAACGCGCTGTTTAGTGCCGAGAGTTGAAAATCTAACAGTGTTTTGTTGACGCGCTGGAATGCGCTCTGTTGTATTCTCAATGCTCAGCTCGCTTTAAAATCCAGTGCACGAAAATAAATCGCCGCAATAAAATAACGCCCGTGCGAACCTAAGCTAAGACAACGCCAATAGCTGTCTCTACTTACGAGGCTGTGAATACTATGTATTAGCTTAGTATAGTATATTAGGTAGGTAGGTATGGTTTATTCCAAAAGTATATCTGATAAAATTGTAATCCAATGGATCAGAAAACTTACCCGTGGATGCCAATTTGTAGTGCCACGAAATTAATTACAGACGCCAGCACATCAACTTACTACAATCTGTCAAATTTCTTTAATAGATTTTCAACTTTATCACTAACGCATAAGGTTCAAAGTTGATTAGGAAAATTTTACAGTTTCAGGTAGGTTGACCTGCTGACGTCTGTACTTTGATTTGAATATGAGATATATAAACTTCTAATTTTAAGTTAAGTATTAATTTCCTTTAGTGAGTGATTGCGTTAGAATTTAACGTGGACTGGGTTTGTTTCTTTACAACTTAAATACACTTTTATCAGAAACTTTTGGAACATAAATTAAAGGTTCCCGCAGACAGGCGCGACGCAACGGTGCGACGCGATTCTGGCAGTACAATTTCCATGAAGTTTTTATAGAAATTGTTCCACTAGAGTCGCGTCGTTCTGTCGCGTCGCGCCGCCTGTCTGACCCTTAGGTACAAATAGCCACCAAATAAAATATTACGGCAATGTTCCCATGTTGATTGATTTTACTATTATATTATGAACAGAAAAATTGGTCGCAATCATAACAGCGTTTATAGAAAATAGATTATTAAAACCTCCGGTCAAGCCCCGCAAGTTTGACACTGACGCGCGGTTTACGTCATTAAAAAAAAAACAGAATTTTTCGGTGTTACCTGTCATTTTTTTCATATTTTTGGTCTAATTGACGAGAATATCCGTAAGACCATAGGTTAAAACAGCCCACAGACGATAATAGCCATTATTTAGCAGTAAGAAAAGCCGGTTAAAAGCCTTGCCCACGAGTATTCATTAAACAGATTATTTTTTTTGGTCACAGGAAGAAGACTTTGTGCAGGTGAAACTTACGCTCGGCAGACAATGTTCCAGGTCTTTTCCGCATTTATGCAGGCGTTCCAAGTATCCACTGCTGATGGAAAACCGCTGCTCAAACCTTCCCGGAGGATCCAGGGCATCATCACGACAATCCCAGAGTTCTGGGTCAAAGTTAACGTCAGAACATGAATGGAAAATGGAATTGTGCTGGAGAAATAAGTATGTGTTGGATCTCGTGTGTTTGTTAATCGGCTACAACTTAAATATTTTTATGGTTTTTAATTTTTAGGTCAAAAAGGCGGAATTTTTGTGATGATTAAATACTTGCCATATAACAAAGTACTTTTTATGTAAACAAACGGGATTCATACAGATAAAAAAATATCTTTTTAATGGTAATTCACAGAAAATGGCGAAAAAAATGTTAGATTTTATTTTAAGGGCTCGTTTGCAAATCGGCCTAAATTATGCTGGTTTTACGTTCATTTTATGACAAAACTAAACCTAATCAAATATAACCATCAAGTCCGGAGGTAAGGTCTTATCATTACTAATAAAACGAGCCCAAACTCGGCAAACCTAGTTATACTCGTCGAGGAGTTCCAGTAACAGTCACCGAAGTACATCTTCAGGTCACTCCATCAAGTCCGGAGGTAAGGTCTCATCATAACAAACAAAACCAGCCCACATCTTTCTACTAGTAGAGGGCTTCCGGTGCGTAGCAGTCACTGAAGTGCAGTAGGTATTTGTATCTAAGTATTATTTAGTAAAAATATAAACAAAAATCCGAAATATTTTTTGTAGATGTCTGTGTATTATAACAAATAAGAAAAAAAAAAACTTACAAAGTATCAACATTAGTTCACTTGACTACTTTTTCCGCAGCTAACCGTGCGTACACTTGTGTGTGTGACCTTTGTCAATGTAGTATATCGAGTACGACCTATCAATTTTGCAAACGCGTCCTTAAGTACTTATTTTAGAAATAAAAAAATATCATACCGTAAGTAATGTTTTTTTTAATTTTCGATTTTATACAAAATTATTAAAAAGGGAGATTTTCTGGTATAAAATATTTTATGATACTTGTAACACTGCAGGAGTTGCAAACATTCCCAATTTTTTTTTAAGTAGACGATGAATTGAATGAATCCGATTCTGAAACCGATAGTTACTCAATTTCAGGCACATGTAAAAAATATGAAATCCGATTCATGTTATTTTGAATGACTGATGTATGGGTCGCTTAATAAATGCAATAATGTCTTAATTTTTTGTTTTATTTAGCTACTCACACCTTCAACAACACATGTATTACAACTCTCACTAATTGATCCATATGCTGGATAAAGATAGCTGTAAACTGTTCGAGTGGACATCGATTTTGAAAGGCCTATGTCTAGCAGTGAACTTAAAAGGGCTGATTATCTTACTATTATTATAAACGCTAAAGTTTGTGAGGATGGATGAATGTTTGTTACTCTTTCACGCAAAAACTACTGAACGGATTTGAAAATTTGGCACACAGGTAGATAGCCAGGATTAACACATTCGTTCCCGTGGGATAACTTCCGATATCCAAGGGCGCGAAGCCGCTGGCAAAAGCTAATGCTGATCATAAGCCGCGTCTCCGATACACTACACAATACATTGTGTGGATACGGTATTTTGTTTGCCGTTCCTATAATTAGTTAACTTAAATTGAATAGATGATTACATAGTAAAAATTTTATGATAAAATGTTTTGCACCAATGTCCTGTCATTTTGACAGTGACATTTCTTGACGTTTCTTTGTTTAAATAAATTATCTGAATAGTCAACCCCGCTACCTAACCTTGCTGGCTAGCTATATGTAATACCGTACCATGAAGCTGTATTTTCGCATATGAAATGAAATTATTTATTCTGTAAATTGCAATCACATTTACACGTCATATTAAAAATATATTTAAAAAAATAGCTAGATGAGTTAGGCGTTTCCTACTGACTACTCTGAGAAGAAAGACTGAAACAAACTCAGAGGTCACAGTCTCTTTTATTTTAAATTCCAGACATAATCTTGGTCAGGCCATATGGGGACCATGTAGATTAGTGTCTGAAATGGTCTTTTGAGGAATGATCCACAAAGATTTGGGTGGACCTATCCAGTCAGTGCAAGCATTTGTCAGTAATCGTGGAGCTCAACTCAGAACTTAAGGAGCTCAACTCAACGAACAATACCAAAGAAAGGACATTTGGGTAGGCCGCATAAACTACTCAAACTGCCAGACCATCATTAAAACTAACTGAGAAAGAAAAAAATTATGAAAGAGGAATAACAAAAAAAAATATCCATATAGTCCATATTCCATTACAAAGTAATCATGTTAATTTGTATATAATTTTTAACAATGTCAATACGTGTATAAAACTGGTTTATTTTAATGATTTTACATAATAATTAAAATGTCAAATGTCAGAGCGAGCAGCTCAATCCCACGTTTTTTATCCTCTAAATAATCAGAAATTTTATAGTACCCTTTTTTACAAAGTTTGGTTTTAATACAGCTTTTAAATTGTTTAATGAGTAAGTTTCGAATATCAATGGGAAGTTTGTTGTAAAAGCGTGTACATTGACCCATGAACGCGTTGCCTACTCTGTGGAGACGTGTACGATGTACAGCAAGGTTATGTTTATTCCTGGTACTTACACCATGAATATCGGACATTTTCTTAAAATTTTATATATTTTTGTGTACATACAATAGGTTTTCAGAAATATTTTTTTCAGTCAGAATGTTTATTTCTCTGATTTTTTCTCGAAGGGAATCTCTTGGACCTAGGTTGTAAATGGCTCGAATAGCCCTATTCTGTAGAACAAAGATAGTATTAATGTCCACACAGATTCCCCAGAGAAGAATCCCATAAGACATAAATAAGTCTATGAAAATAACTAAAATAAACAATTCTGGCTGTATCTATGTCAGTTATCTGCCTAACTTTTTTAACAGCATAGGCGGCCGAACTAAGCCTTCCTGACAATTTTACAATGTGTGGGCCCCATTGTAATTTACCGTCAATAGTTATTCTAAGAAAAACTGTTGACTCAACAGGGTCCAACTGTATTCCATTAACTTGAACATTGGTAGTTAGATGCTTGACCTTTGGCGTTGAAAATCTTAAGAGTTTAGGCTTTTTTTCGTTCAGGAGAAGATTATTTACATTAAACCAATGCACAACTTTAGAGAGTGCATCGTTAACTTGTTCAAAGTTGACTAACTGACGTTTGATTTTAAAAATGAGGGAAGTGTCGTCTGCGAATAAAATGATCTTATGATTATCCCTTATGTGGTAAGGTAAGTCATTTATATAAATTAGAAAAAAGAAAGGGCCTAGAATTGAACCCTGCGGAACGCCCATGGTGATCGCAGATCCTGTAGATCTCTTGCCATCAATATCGACCCTCTGAATTCTGTTGTTTAGATAAGAAGTCAGAAGGTCAAGAGCCTTGTCCCTCATACCATAGGTAGCTTGGTTAAGTAGTATATTTTATATAACAAAATGGGCCATTCTCGTAAAGCTCGTGTTCACGCAAGAGTAGACAAATATTGACACCTGAAAATTAGTAGATAATTTATACAGAGCAACTGCTGTATGCTCTTCGCACCACAATTACTGCGGAATAAGAGAATCCTAGTATTTAGCCAGTAACATCAGTTATCTCCGGCATTCTTTAAACATGCATTTCCTGACCTGCGGCAAAAATTACACATGATTTTCCCGAACGAGGCGGTTTGTCAATTAGGATATAAAGAAATGATACTAAGAACTTTTAACTAAGTAGGTACTTGGTGCACTTTCTTCCAATTATGTTTGGTCATAGATGAAAACTCCGCGAAATTATTTAAATAAACCGGCCAAGTGCGTGTTGGACCACGCACAATGAAGGGTTCCGTAGTTGGAATGAATTTATAGCAAGAACAAACTTAACTTTATAGTTGAAAAACATGTTATCCCATACGGAATATATGGGAGAACATGTTTTCGATTATTACTTGTTAAACTGTAAAGCTTACGTAGCTGTGATAGTTTTCCGTTTATTTTCGTTTTATATACTACTGCGATACATTTTTTCACATATCTAAAACCAATCATTTAGCTGGCAGAAGGCGAGACACTTGACTCTAAGAAAAATTAGCACTTTAAAGCTTAATATTTCGCAAACGGAGATCTGAATCCAAAATTGGTTTTCACAAACTCGCAATATTTTTGAACGACCTTTCCAACGACACCCCACACCATGGGACAGATAAGAAGAAAAAAAAACATCCCCACTTTACGAGTAGGGGAGGACACCTAAAAAAAAATTTTTTTACCACTTTGTCGGCGTGATTAATGTGTATACCCGAGCCAAATTGCAGCTTTCTAGTCCAAAGAGTCTCTTAGCTAAGCCGCGGACAGACGGACAGACAGACAGACGGACACGGCGAAACTATAAGGGTTCCTTGTTTACTACGGAACCCTAAAAAATCGACTCTCGCTACGACACAATCAAGTGAAATTTAGGTCGAACAGCGCTAATTACCTACAGTAAGCGCTATTCACCTAATAGTTGCCTCTTTTTCTACCGCGTAACAATATCTTCTGACTACGTTACTCACTGAATTTGCCCGTCAAGACGGGCCCGCCGCGTACTTGTAGCAGTTGTAGCTTTATATCTAAATCTGTATTCATCTGTGGTGTGGCCATAATTATAATCAGTTTTTGCAGACCTGACACGAGAATTTTTATTGCTAAAGAAAACGGTAAACCTCTTTCACAACTAGATAAATTCGCAACTGTGGGTGACAATTATAGAGATCTAGATCCAGCCTGTCAGAAGGAAATTTCTTAAGATTTGAAGACGCTTTTTTCAGCTGTCTTTTTCCGAAATTATAGAGAAAATGAATGATGTCCTGAAGCTATTACCTTATTTTATGTAATGGCCCACAATTAGTAATTTGATCGCAATCGCAACTTATGTGCAATTTCCGAGTAGTTAGGTGGAATATTACGGGAGACTAGTTATTAAGTAAATTACGGATATTTTTTAATTTCTCGTAACGATCTGCATATTTTTAAATTACCTACTCGGTTGCATAGGATGGTTCGAATGATGTGGTTATGGATTAGGTGGTCTAATTCGACGCATTGTCAAATACATTAAATATTTGATTGCTAATTTTAGAGTTTCAATCATAAATTAGTCAATAGCTTATAATAATAATAATACCAGCCTTATTGTCCCACTGCTGGGCAAAGGTCTATAGAGGTGTGAGGAACAGGGTGTAAAGTCCACTCATCCTCTATAGAAAAGGGAGGATCCTCCGACCTGACGGGTGTCGTGTCTGGTGGGCAACTGCCCAACGATTGATCGGGAAGTTATATATATATGTTACCGGCCAAACCAGATTTTCGGATGAACTAGTTTCGCCTAGGTCGAATCGGTTTATCCTAGAGGGGGTCTTTAAAAAGTTGGCACCAAACATGGCGTACTTCAAAAACATTATTGCGAGTATAATTTTATTAACATTTTCCATTATTTTCTGTTATAAATTATAAAAAAATATTTGTTTTAACTTCTTTTTTATTTTTTTAGAACTGATTTCGACGTCTGCATTCAGAAGTTTTTAGATGTGGTAGATATTAACCAGGATATTGAAATATCTTTAAGGTCTGCAGCCACGAAACATTCATTGGAGCAGGGCAAGGCTTCGTGAAATGCAACTGCATGAAAAACTGTACAACAAACAAATGCAATTGTAAGAAAAACAAAGTACTCTCCAATTATAAGTGCCACCGCAGTAAACCTTGCAAAAATAAGAAAATTGCAGATAAGGTGATTTTTGTAGATGAATATAAGTTGATCTAGTGATACAATGTGAAATTAATGATTAGTTAATAAATGACTTTAATAAATCATATTGACTATTTGAATTCTATTCCTTTATTCTGTTTACTTTGAAAAGCTTATAGAAGATACAAACTAAGTGAAATTAGTTAAAACTAGGACGTACCAGTTTTTCCTAAAGCATGAAAATTCTAACTAGGATAAACCGATTCGACCTAGGCTAAACTAGTTTATCCTATCGGTAACAGGATGAACGAGTTTGGCCTAGGCTATACTGGTTTGTCCTATCGCGTGTAGGGAGAACTGGTTGGGCCTAGGCGAAACTAGTTCATCCTAAAATCGTGTTTGGACGGTAACATATATATTGAACTCTACTTGCGCGATGCAGGATTTGTGTGACGTCAAGTAATTGATGCGTAGTTCGTATGTGGCGTTGTAGATGCCACCACAGGCTTCTTCACATACAGGGAAGGCACGAGCATTCATCACCACGCTTGCTCAAGATGGGTTGAGGATTTCAAACTTATATTGACTATAAGTCCAGGTTTCATCACGACGTTTTTCCTTCGCCGTTGCCAGTTATGTCCAAGATAAACTAAGAAAGTACATAAGAATTAAAAAAGTCACATTGGTACCTGCCCGGATTTGAACTAACAACCTCGTGTATGAGAGGCGATGCCTTTTAAACACTGACTCATCACGACATTATAGCTTGTAATTTTATTATTCTTGTATAGGCCAGAGGTTGCAGACTGACCTACTTGATAATAATCAACCCGGTTTCTGAGCCAAATATAGTAACATAGCAAAGTAACTGAACAAATTAAACGAATGTGTCAATGATAGAAATATATATATATATTTTTTAATATACTTGCACATAATATATATAACACGGCGGGGTATCTATCCTGTGCCGTGTCTAACCAGTCTCCGGTTTAATTCTTCGTTGATAGTAGAATAGGTAGGTAAGTAGTTGGTTTTCAATCACACACAACTCTTAACTCAAACTCAAAGCATTTATTTCAATTATAACATTTACAGTCACTTTTGAGTTATCACTTATCAAGGAGTCATTCAGTTTGAGTTATTTTTTGAAGCTAGTCGCCCATTCCAAATGAAGTAGGTTCCTGATGGAGAAGAACGGGCAAGAAACTCCATGGACACTCTTTTAAATCAAAACATTATGGTACAGAGGTTATTTGTTCAACAATTACAATCACAGTTCTTTCTAACACAACTTTTCTTTTCATGTTTATTTCCAACACCCGCCATTTGGTGCGCCTCGCTTTTGTCAAAGTCCGGCGACATACCCCGAATTTCAATACAATATCTTATTACTAAGTTTGTTCAATAAAACTTACAAACAATGCTAAATGCTTATCAGTTAATTCTTTTATAATTAAACAATGCTAATATTCACAAATACAAAGGTTATTCAGATTAAAGTTGAATTAGAAGCTTTATTACTTTCTACCACTTTTCTATTGCTCCTTTGACAACACTTCCTGTGGTTCAAGGAATTTAATCAAACAACAGGTATTCACTAGTAAATTGCATTGTAAAATAATCTTATTACTTTATAGTTGGTTTTCTATTATTGAAACTTATTTAGTTCTTGTATTAAATTATTACATTCGGTTATTGATCATAATATTCGGAAACCGCGCCATCTTCGGTATCGCGTTGTCATAAACAAATTTACTATGTCAAATGACCACTTGTTAATATGACTAAAAACCCATAAATCATTAAATAAATGTTCCCTTTTAATTTTAACTTTAGTTTATTGCCCCAACATCGAAGTTAGTAAATTTCTCTTCCAGTTGACCCACAGTATATTGACTGGGTTCACAAAGTTGGTAATAGATGGCGTTCGATTGCAAACGAATTAATAACGTTCACAGATGCACGCAAATGGCTGTAACAGTATTCCACAGTTACCCATAGAGGGCAGGATCAAAGACTTTATGGTGAATAACAATTATAATAAGTAGTTACGCATAAGATTATGTTATAATCTTTCAGGTAGACGCTTTCGCGGCGACATATATATTTTAGTGTTAGATTGTCTACTGTATTTAAATATATGTAAATAAATAAAATTAAAATAAAACACCTTTCCTTCAACTTTTTATGGTGCTTTTGGTGTTTGAAGTCCAAAACTTCCAGCCCAGAATTAATCGCAATATCACAAGAGATGGACGAATGTGCAGGTAGGAATTGATACAAGTACTTGGAAATTAGGGAATGCAAACCGGACTATCCGTAATCCGAAAAATCCGTATGTCCACAAATTTTTTGACGACTTGCAAATCCGGATTTGTAAACCGAATCCGGATTTTTGGAACAATAAGAAATTGTACCAAAAAAATCGA
This sequence comes from Xanthia icteritia, assembly GCA_949128155.2. Lineage (NCBI taxonomy): Eukaryota > Metazoa > Arthropoda > Insecta > Lepidoptera > Noctuidae > Xanthia > Xanthia icteritia. The sequence goes on along the minus strand of OX421938.2, from coordinate 7,609,477 downwards.
AACGCGCGAGTTTCTTGCGCTTTTCGGTAGATCGTGCTGTTCGTGCGTACCGCGATTGCCGATCTCGGCTCTGGGGGAGCGAGCGGGGCGCGGGGTGCGGGACGTGGGCCGAGGGCACATCCATTACATGCCACGGCACTTTACCCAGTCTTGGGCCGTGCCTGCATCCAACTCTTGCCTGTTACTTTGACTGGGTCGTCCATCCACCTGGCTGGTGGCCTGCCTACGGTCCCATGGCCAGTTTTGGGTCTCTGCTCCTTATAACTGATATAAGGTATATAAATGACTTGGTAATTACGTGTGACTATACGAAAAACTAAAAAATATCGATATCGATGTCTTTGTTTATATCTGTATATTTGGCGTTTTTGTCGTGGTTGGGATAAAGTTTTTAACTTTCTTTACACAAATAATCATCATCATCATTTCAGCCGAATGAAACATTCACTGCTGGACATAGGCCTTCCCCAAGCAACGCCACTTCGACCGATTCTGTGCCTCCCGCATCCAGTGGATTCCTGCGACCTTTGCAAGGCCATCGGTCCATCTTGTGGGAGGCCTGCCAACGCTACGTCTTCCGGTACACTGTCGCCACTCCAGAACCTTTCGGCCCCATCGGCCATTTGTTCTGCGAGCAATGTGCCCTGCCCATTGCCACTTAAGTTTGGCAATTCTTCGGGCTATGTCGGTTACCTTGGTCCTCCTGCGGATCTCTTCATTTCTGATTCGATCACGTAGGGAAACTCCAAGTATAGCCTTCTCCATTGCCCTTTAGGTGACTTTAAGCCTTCTGATAAGGCTCATTGTAAGCGACCACGTTTCAGTGCCATAGGTCATCACTGGCAACACGCACTGGTCAAAGACTTTCATCTTGAGACACTGTGGTATGTCGAACGAGAAGATATTGCATAGGTTCCCAAACGCTTCTCAGCGAAGTCGGATTCGACGATTGACCTCTTTCTCGAAGTTGGACCTACCTAGCTGGACAGTTTGTCCTAGGTAAACATATTCGTTCACAACTTCGAGAGTAGCGTCTCCGATCTTCATGAAAGTGGGTGTTACATAGGCATTTGACATGACCTTTGTCTTGTCCATGTTCATTATAAGACCCACTTTCGGAGGCTCTACTGAGGTCATCGAACATTGTACTGAAGTCCTCCATGGTCTCAGCCATGATAACAAACCGAAGGTTAGTGATATATTCGCCTAGCCCTTTCCAGTCCATAATCTTGAAAACATCCTCCAGTGCAGCGGTGAACAGTTTCGGATAGATAACGTCTCCTTGTTTCACACCTCGCTGCAGACGAATAGGTTTCGAGGTCTGGTCGTGGAGTCGGACTGACATAGTGGCGTTTTCGTATAGTCACTTTAGCACATCGATGTACCGATAGTCGATCTGGCACCGTTGAAGAGACTGCAGTACAGCCCATGTCTCGATCGAATCGTAGGCTTTCTCGTAATCTACAAACGCTAAGCAGAGAGGCAGGTTATACTCTTCGGTCTTCTGTATAACCTGCCGCAGCATATGTATGTGGTCTACGGTGTTAAAGCCTTTACGGAATCCGGTTTGTTCGGGAGGCTGGAAGTCGTCAAACATGCGCGCGAGACGGTTCGTGATGACTCTTGAAAACAGCTTGTAGACATGGCTCAGAAGTGTGATGGGCCTATAGTTCTTAAGCAGGGCATTGTCGCCCTTTTCAACCACACCTCGTCTGTGGTGTTTTACCCTCTAAAAAAATAAACACAAATAATAACAAACTAATATGGGCAGAGTTAATTATTTCGTGTTTACTTTCATAAAGTCCGTTAAATTCGGAAAATCCGGATTTAACCATAAATCCGTTCTTAAAAATCCGGATTTTAAAACAGAACGGACTTGCACTTTGAATACTATTAGTGAGATATAGACAAAACGCCACATGATATAATAAATTATGTTTTCCGATTTTACCAAATTAGTATTTTTAATAGCATCCAGGGGCCGTATTATGACGTATTAATGCCACCATTATTCCAGTGTGAGTGAGAGACGGAGCTATACAAGGCCGCTAGCACCATCCTTTTTTCGCAGTGGAATAATGATGGCATTAATACTTCATAATAAAGCCCCAGGAGTCGGGATTTATGCCCGATTGATGGCACTATGAAAAATATAGGGGTAGGTAGTTTGTACCTCTACTACTTAAAGAAATATATGCGCGATGTTACTATTATTACAAATTTTTCTTCTCATTTGAGAGAGTTTACGACCTTACACACGGGCCGGAACCAAGTGTATAAGGAGTAATTAAATTTAAAAAGGTGGATGATAATGAAGAACAAGTCAGGAACTTTCGGTTGATGCGACAGGTGTTGATAATGGTGGCTTTTTGGAGCATGTAAAGTGTGTGAGAACAGATAACGCATGTGTAGAGATTTAAGACTTTGTGTGAGAGCCTTCGGCAATACACCGGTTATTATTTCTTATTATGTATTATTAGAACAACACCTTAAATTGATCAATTTATTATTTCATACTATTAAGTAAGTGAAGCATACGAAGCCAAGTCAGGGATGGACCTCTGACTTGGCGGCTTTAAAATTCTGACAAATACTATCTAATTACGCAACACATTCGTTTCATTTTGACAGTTCAACAGCATTCATTGCTTTATTTACGTTGTTGAACAGATTTTTTTTTCGAACTTACGGAGCAATGGATTAGCAATCTGTTTCAAAACGATTCAGATTCTGATTGATCGTGTATTACGCAATTAGGGTACTTACAGGTTGGTCACTAACCACACGAAAATAAGAAGATTAAGTAAGTAAGTAAAACTCGTTACTACGTTAGAAACTTTTATAGAATAATGGATTTCACTAGTTGCAGGAATCGAATTTAAGAGTGTCTAACTATGCATTACAAATGTGATAATTATAATTATTAATTCACCGTTACGACTTTATTTTTGGAATTATTTATTTATTTGTGGAATTAAAAATAAACAAGTACTGAGTATTACATATTATCACAGGTTAATTAAAACAGATGGTCCTCTCCGCAAAATCATTTAAATAAAGAAACAAAAAAAAATACAACTGCCCTGCCAAAAAACGAACTAAAAAGTAAACAACAAGTTGTATTAGTTAATCTGTATATACAAAGCGAAAGGTCACTCATTTACTCGCTGACTAAAAAGATAAATAAAATTGTGTTTGTTGCCGGGGATCATTGTGTCGTGTGGAACAGTTTTTAGGTAGTTTTTTTACTAGAAAAACCGTTTTTGCGTAACTCATCGTCGGACTAGCCTTTTCCCAACTATGTTGAGGTTGGCTTCCAGTCTAACCGGATACAGCTGAATACCAGTATTATACCGCTTGGTAAGACTGGTTGTTTGGTTTTCGAGCTTCTGACTACTACTTTTGAATTTTGCGTATCTGTAAGATTTGCTTGTGACCGTACACATAACGATCGACGTAGAACGGTAGAACAGTAATCGAACGGTAACAGGTACGGTATAATTAGTCCTTACTAGGGATGTTACGGAGTTTTGGTTCCGATTCCGAAAGGGCGGAACTTCTGTTTAATTTTGCACATCCGATTCCGACTTCGGTTCCGATAATTTGGAATCGGAGTTATACCGATGCACATGACTAGAGCGCGTACAAACAAGTTTTAACTCGTCGCTAGGGTAATGTTTGTTTATTTTATACATGCTCGCGCTCGAAGTCTCAGTTTATTGTTTTTTTTGTGGATGTTATAACTAATATTTGACTGATTACTAATTAAAGACACTGATTAACAAGACTGAATTATATTTATATTGTTTCATTAAGCCTTCCCTTAACACATTTTTCTTCTACTTCTGCCTCCGACTCCGGTTCCAACTACGGTTCCGGTTCCGATTCCAATCAATTAAATTTAAAACCTCCGACTCAAAACTCAAACTCAAAGCATTTATTTCAATTATATCATTTACAGGCACTTTTGAATTGTCAAGAAGTCGGTCAGTCAGAAATATGAAGCTAGATTGCCCATTCCAAACCATAGTACGTACCTATAGAGAAGAACGGGCAAGAAACTCCACGGACACTCTTTTAAATAAAAAAATTGATACAAAATATTGGTTACATCATTCATGTTGAAATTATGCATGTGAGAACAACGTAGAAAGGACACAGCGGATCGCTAGGTAACGACGCGGCTGACGAACTTGCTAGACGTGGATCCAGCACGGCAGCCTGCGGACCCGAGCCTATCGTACCCATACCCTTCAACCAAATACGCAGGTGGCTGCAGAAGTTCACCCACATACAAGCGGAACGTTGGTGGACCTCGACACCAGGTTGCAGACAGTCAAAGGAGGCTATGCCATCTTTGAACAGCAGGCTGACCAGGCGTTTGCTACGCCTGGACAGGAACGGCCTGCGCCTGGTGACGGGGACCATCACGGGACACTGTTCGCTAAACAAGCACTTCCACACAATAGGCATAACGGACAGTCCTCTGTGCAGGGCGTGCATGGAGGCTGAGGAGACCGTTGCGCACGTACTCTTCGAATGTACGGGCGTCACCCAGATTAGAACAGAAACCCTCGGGTCACCCAGATCATACACAGACGTTCTAAACAGACCAGGAGACCTAATCAGCTTCTGGAGGGAGGTGGGCTGGTTGGAATAACCAAACGGCCGCTATGGCCCACGCACAATGGTCCACCTGACGGACTAAGTGCGGAAACCAAACCCCCTAACATAGAACATAGAGAACAACGTAGAAAGACGTGCACGTAAGAAGCGTCAGTAATAAAAAGAAAAACAAAAGAACCATTCAAAAATTTAAAATAAATCAAAATAATGCCATGGCAGCTCAGAGATGACCAGTCCCAAGTGACGGCGCCCATTTACGAACATGACGCCGGTTCCGGTTCCGGTAAAACGACTTCCGTGACATCCCTGGTCTCCTGGTATCCTGATATCGATCATGTCAGTACCTATAAAGTTTTAATAGCGGTGACTCATTGTAGGTATAATTTTGTACCTACCCACTGTTGTAAACATATATACTTAAATAGAAAATGCTTTATTGTACATCACAATTCAACACAACTCATTTACAAAACCATTAATATTCAAGGTACAACGGCGGTCTTAATTACCAGACAACCTTTGAAAAGACAGGGAGACAATTAATTAACTAGGCCCCCTAAGTATGCCTGGCGGGGTCGCGGGCAAGTCCGAAAGGGATACCGTGGCCCCTGGCAACGTACAGGCAACTGAAGGAACACGGGTGGGTTTTAGTCAGTAAGAGTCTGACACGCCCTCTCGTTCCGCCCCGAGCGGGAGAAGTTATTAGATAATAATCCAACACAAAAAAATAAAAAAGGCCCCCTAGTTAATTAATTGTCTAATTAAGAGAGAACAAGGCCTGCGATTCTCCAAACAAATGGATTCCCCTATTTTCTACCTGATTACTGTCTCTAGAGCAATAATTTTTTTTTTCATAAAATCAAGGTCTGCTGTAAACACGTTCCTGTTATTTCCTTTTTTTTCAGCAACTTATTAGTAAAGAAAATATGATCCACCAAAAATTACCAAAAATGCCCCATTTTTACCGCCGTGATTAGAGGACTACCAGACAAATTCCAAAAGTTTTTAACATAAAAGAAAATGATAGGAACCTAGACATATTCTTTCTTAAAATTTTAATTAAAAATATAATTGAATCGGCTCAGTTTTCGAGGAGAAAAAAGGGGAATACAAAACGTCGATCTCGTATTTTGTTTGTGATATAATGGGTCTGAGCTGCAGCTGTCCCTATCGCACTTTACAGAGGCAGATTTGAGGTAAGACGACGGCAACAGTTTCTTCAAATACCTATTTTTCAAATTCGTCGCAGGCCCTGTTCCCTCTTAATTCCCTGTCTTTAAGTTAGTAGTTCATGTGTACTGCAATGAGCATACCTAAGTACCTACTGGTATTGCGGATATAAATACATACAGAAGTGTAATATATAATAATTTCGGTACAAAAAATCCATACTTATTTATATTATAAATTCGAAAGTAACTTTGTCTGTCTTTCTGTATGTTTCCTTTTCACGGCTAAACCACTAAATGGATTTCAATAAAATTTGGCAAGGAGACTTGACGACTTAGAGAGAGGACTTTTTTCTCAAAATAATCCTAAAGGGGGTGATATAGGGGATGAAAATTTGTATGGTAAATCCAGCATTTATTCATTCTTAAGTTAGGGATATGAAAATTGAAATGTACGCTTTTGGTAAAAAATAAAGAATTACGCATTAGCGTTTTTGGTAAATCATCCCCTAAAGGGGTAAAATAGAGGATGATTTTAAAATTCACATTGCAATATTGATTTTTTGTGCCTTTTCAAGAGATTTAAGGGATTGGAAATATGGTCAGAATCCGTATCTTGATTTAACATTTTAGTATTTATTTGATTAAAATCGGCTCAGTCGGTCAAAAGTTATTACAATTTAAAGTCATAAACTCACTTTTCTAACATGTAGATATTACCTATACGTTCAATGGCGGCAGTAGACTAGGTATTACAAATTAATGGAGAAAAAATAATTAATGCATATTTAGAATCAAATAAACCTGTTTTATTTATTTAAAAAAACCGGTCAAGTCTGAGTAGGACTTGCGCCCTGAGGGTTCCGTCTCAAAGCTATGCTTGCAAGGCTGCCCGAATTTCCTAAACCGGATTTAAGGAAGAACTTAATTGTTAAATTGAAAAGAACTTTTAATACAGACTAAATGTTACTTCAAGACAAGGCCTATGAATTTTTGATCCCAGATTGAAGAACAAACTTAACTTTGCAGTTCATATATAACTATAAATGACAAATTTTCGGATTTTCCTCTTTACTGGATGTGGCTTCTCGCCAAACTTCATGCTGCTGGGCCAACAGAAAGTACCAAATAGACTGGTTTATTTATGAGTGTCAAAAGATGCGGCGTAAATGGGAGTATTTTTTTGTTGCGTTGACTTTGAAGTTTGATTTTCGTTACATTTCCAAGAGACCGTAGCGTTCATGCCGTAACGTCTGAACGGATGAATGTAGATGAAAGTTATACGAATGGGCCATGACCTGAGTTAGGACATAGGATACTCTGAATCCCGGTAGCACGTTCCTGTGGGATATTTTCCGAAATCCACGCCGGCGAAGCCGCGGGCAATAGCTAGTAATACATAAATTAAATACATTACTACCTACCTTACGTATAATCAATATAATTAATGAATAGTACTGGGGATTTCGGAAGCTACGCATGCGCGGATCCACCGTTGTGGGCACGATGGGCATGCCCACAACCCTAATATACTTGTGACGTCACTCTTTTTACAGTCTATTGAGGTCGATAAGTTGATGATATTATATCCAATGCGTTAATAAAATTAAATAATACAATGAATCGTACGTGATTCGGAACGCAACGAAGTACATATTATGCTGACACGATATGTCACATTTTTGATAACATATTATCTGTTTTGTTTCCGTTTCAAAAAGAAACAGAAAAAAGAGATGACTATTCACCGTATCATAATACGTTGACGTTTAAACGTTTAGTTGGCCATTTCATGAAACTTCATGAAATGATCAATTCTAAGATCTGGCTACGATATACTATACATTCCCGCCAAAACTTCTGAGCCGCCTTCCTTTTTGGTGGCGTGGCGACGCTGACGTTAGTATTTTGTACTGTTTGTAAACATAAGTAACCCAACTTGAATCGTTTTGATGAAATCGAATAATTTCACCAAAATCGGTTCAGAGTCTAAATGTGACACTGATGTACAAACAAACGCACATTTACTTTTGTGAGTGAACAAAGTAAAATTTTACAGGTTTATTAATTTACTAGTGTTCGCCCATGACTTAGTCCACATGGAACTATACAGTGTACAAAATCTTGGTGAGAGCGTCATACATTTTGTAAACATCTCTTTTGTAGGAATGAGCGAGTGTATACTCCGACTCGCACTTGGCCAATTTTCGGGTGACTGTGACCACAACCTTTTTTGAGGGCTGGATCCGAGCTTGAAGCTACGAGTACTTTTCCGCTTATATCACGAAGATACGTAAATGATTTAAGATTATGAATATTGTGGCTTGTGGCTCGATCCACAGTTGCACGAAATTCAAATTTTCTTTCGTTTTTTGCAATTTGCAGGTCAGTGCGAGTTTGTACCTTGATCAAAATATGATTCGCGACTATAAGATATTATATTTGCGGAATAAGAATCATTAATATCTACGAAATATCTCTCTAAGTTAGATTTTTTCAATTGAATGACTTTTTCATGAAATCATGACATTGTGGAACAAATCTTTTCAAAATGATTTTTGCGGGCTACAGCTTCGGATCTCCCCTAAGCCATTGGTCCCGGCTGTCATTGGATCTTTGACAGACGTTACGGGTCGTCAGAAGCTCGAAAGTCCGACAACCAGTCTTGCCAAGGGGTATCGTATTACCCAGTAGCTGGGTTCAGGTCAGATAGGCAGTCGCTCCATGTACATAAAATACTGGTATTCAGCTGCATCCGGTTAGACTGGAAGCCGACTTCAACATAGTTGGGAAAGCAAAAGGCCCAGATGAAGGATTATGAATATTAAGATACCACAGAAAACCGGCCAAGTGCGTGTTGGACCTCGCACAATGAAGGGTTCCGTAGTTGGGCTGAATTTATCCCAAGAACAAACTTAACATTGTAGTTAATAAACATGTTCCCCCATACATTCCAACTACAAATATAAGTTTGTACGCCCATTATTGAGTGACTTACCATGTTATTTTAATACCCTAGAATTCTTATAGAGTTTCCTGTAATCTATAAGTATAGAACTATTCCCTGTATTTTTTTCAATATTTTAGGCTCAGCAGCTTCGGAGATTAGGGTATGGTCAATTTTCATTTATTTTCTATAATAACTTTAAGACTATTAATTTTAAAAGATATATAGTTGTAATTCTCATACCAAACCCTTTGATTTAATATGCCATTCGGTACAATATGCAAAACATATTTTTCTTTTTCAAAATTTTTACCACAAATTATAAAAAATCATTTATTTACGTTACACGTTCGTCTTTGAGTCACTGAAAGTCATATGTGTAAGAAATTTGAACTTAATCGGTCCAGTAAATTCGGAGCAAATCGGCAGTCCAGCTAGCCAGCCAGCCAGACAGACACACGGGTTCCGTTTTTTTATTCGGACGTATGGAACCCTAAAAACTTAAATATCAGAAGTGATCATCGCATTACACGTGTTGATACAAACTAGCATATCTTAAGATCTTAGTGGCTCTGTTTGTTCAAGAAAAATATCGCCGATTATCGAAAATTTCCTACATTTTACTTTAGTTCGTTACTATGCCGTGGCTCAAGATACATTGGGCATCCTTTATTTATCTCAATACTTGTATATTGAAGAGCCTCTGAAAGTTGTTATATTTGTGCAGTTAGCGTGTGGACCCGCTAGGCGCCGTGTCGGTCGGAATCAAGTGCTCGAGACACTTATTTATAATCATTATTATTTTGTCGGGCGTCGTTAAAGTGACTCTACAATGATTGCTGCAATAGTCATTGCCTTGTTAATACCATATTTAATAGTGTATTTTTATAAGAATGCATATAAAAGACCGGATAACTTCCCGCCAGGTGAGAAAACTATTTTATTTTTATTTTTTTATAAAAAGAATCTTTTTTTTTTGTTTACACATATATTTAGGTAGGTATGTCTATATCTTTTTAATCTCTATTTTTAAATTTAGATTTTTAAGTAGTTTAATAAGACTTGACTTTTTAATAGAATATACCTAAGTACTTAATAAAAGTTAAAAGTGATGTGTGCACGGTGTGTTTATTACACATATAATGTTTTGCAAACTTTTTATGAAAACACTAGTTTATGCCAGCGAATAATATGCTAAAAAATTCAGACCTTCGTCTGATTTTTTTATTAAATTATTTTTAATTCAAATATCCAGGTTGAAAGTACTACTCCATCTGACAAATGTCATAAAGTTCGGTTTAGTGGTTTAGATGTGAAACAGTAACAGACAGACAGACAGAAAGAGTTAAGGTCAATTTACATTGCCGCGAAACGGAATGGAAGTGAATTTTTGTCACGAAATTAGGTCAGAGCATAATGAACTTTATGCTTATTGTTAAACGTACAATCTAGATTCGAGCTGCTAGCTGCCGGAATTTCAGCGATGATCGAGAATTCTCCGAAAGACGCGCGACCTGATTTTCTGCTCATATCTAATTTGTACGTTAAACAATTGATATAAAGTTCATTATGCTTTGATCCAATTTCGTGACAAATAATTCGCTTCGATTCCGTTCCGCGGTAATGAAAATTGAGCATTTTTTTTTCGGATGGGAAATTATAAAATAATTTCCCCCGCTCTGGGCGGAGGGCGTGTCAGACTCTTACTGAATAGAACCCACCTGTGTTCCTTCAGTTGCCTATACGTTGCCAGGGCCCACGGTATCCCTTTCGGACTTGGCGTCTCCTGCGGCGGCGAGGGGCGTGAGGGCGCGAAATTTGCCTCTCCCTCACGTGCTCTGCCTCCTCCTTCGCGAGCATTACTGCTTCGCAGGAGGTGACGGCCTCCCATGCCCTCTCGCTCCGTACCATGGCCTGGATCAGGGCCGGACGCGAGAGATCCCCGCCACCGATCGCCTCCACGAGGATACGGTGATGCTCTGCCCAAGCCGGGCAGACCTCCACCGTATGCTCCACCGTGTCCTCCGGGCGATCCACGCAGTGATGACACCCGGGCGTTTCCTCCCGCCTGATACGAAACAGGAACCTCCCGAAACAACCATGTCCGGTGAGGACCTGCGTCAGGCGGACGCTGTGGCGCCTCTCTAGCCACTCCTCAAAGAGGGGACTTATCGCCGCAATAGTGGCGTGCCCAGCACTGGGTTGCGACAATCGCACTCTCCATGACGCCATGAGATCACGCCGGATCTCTGTCGGCTGTGCCGCGATTTCTTGCGGCAGCGGAGTTGAGCCCCGGCGTTTCGCCTCCTCACACCACTCCCAAATGTGCGCGAGGACTTTTGCCTCCAGGTCCCATGGCGGCAATCCGGCATGGAGGCTCGCCGCCTCACCGGAGACCGTGCGGTATCCCCGGACCAGCCGGGTGGCCATGACCCTCTGGGACGCGTTCAACCGGCGGGCTGGCCGCCGCCTCAATGAACGCGCCCAAACCAGTGCCCCGTAAAGGGCCATGGACCGCACGAGCCCCACGTATAGCCTCCGGCAGGAGGCGTTTGGACCCCCTAGATTGGGCAGGAGCCGCTTCAAAGCAGCCCCGGCCCGCTCCAGTCTGGGAGCCTTACTTAAATTGAGCCTTACTTTCGCATTATAGTTTTGGTAATTGGTCTGGATATGAACTGATAAAAATAGTATATTTTTTGCCACATCAATTAAATTTATTATCTCCTTTCATATATACCTATGTAATATTAGAATGTTAGTAAGTAGGAATGATAAGCATCCGCGTTTCGCGTATGTTTAAATAATAAAATTGTGTGAACGATCTACTGATTTTTTTATAATTATGTTGTTAGGTCCCCTGAGAGTAGTTTATACCGAAGTTTGCAACCCTGAAAACCTTTTGCTACTTCCACGGTGCTCGAAAAACTGCGAAATTCTTGCATCTGTTAAAAAAAAAAACTAAAGATTTTTTTTTAAACGATGTTTGATGTTGTTTTTGATTGGCGTATTATTACATTTTTTGTGACTGAAATACTGAAATGATTTTTTTTTCGAACAAAATGTTTCCCTTTGAGCTCTTTTATCTTCTTTAAATAAAATCACTGAACATACATGACAGTATTTTGGAAAGGCCTTGGATGGAGAGAGGCTGCATCAAAAAAATCGAACTTTTTCATAGAAAAGTCACAGCGACGATAAAAAAACTGAGCCGGGACATAATATATGTGAAACATCGAAGCTATTATGTGTAGAAAACAAACCAAAAATATGGCATAAACAAAAATATATTCCGTTTTTTTTAAGCAAAAATATTCTATATTCAAAAAAAATCGTTTGGATGTTGGCTGTTGGTTCCGTTCGCCACGCCAACAGCCCGTCTGACCACATTAGATGTTCACATCAGAAAATTATTCAAGTTTGGAACAATACAAGGAAAAAAAAATATACAAACCGGTAGACCGGTGTATTATTACAACCTACATTCTTAGATTTCTATTTTTAATCGATAGGTGGAGATATTTTGTGGAATACCACAGAAAAAATAATAAGGAGATCCCTCATCGTTTGCTGATGATTTATTTAAAAGATTGTCCGTAGAGTTTCTTGCCCGTTCTTCTCCATAGGTACCTACTACGCTTTGGAATGGTCAACTAGCTTCATATTTCTGACTGACCGACTTCTTGACAATTCAAAAGTGCCTGTAATTGGTTTATTTGAAATAAATGCTTTGAGTTTGAGTTTGATGCTCATGAATCGCCTCAAGAAAATCAAATAATAATGAAAATTGTCGATTGGCCCAGATCCCGGCGAGTAAATTGTAAATTCGTACGAGTCGCCAAATAAGCCATGCTTATTGCTGAGTGTCATGATGTGCCCAACAAAGCTTTTTGACGATCTTCCCTCTTGATTGAAATAAGTGGGTAGGTACCTACCTAAGTGAAAAAATATTGCAAGGACGCGGACGGGAAGAATGTGACTCGGCTTCGTAATGGATCTTTTTACTCTGTTTACGTATTGAATCAATGACATTAGGTATCATGACGAGAATGGTGACGTACATTACATTATTCCTTCTACGATTTACTGATAACCACACTTTGACCTAAAACAAACAAAAGTACGTAATCATAAGCAATTATCCGAATGTTAGGTATTATTCTTTTTTGTTTTACCAATCAAAAGCTATTTAGATATCCTATACTATTAAACGAGCAATATTTATATACATATAAAAATATATATATAAGTATATTTGTAATCACGTTCTCGAAAACGGCTCTAATGATTTCGATGAAAGTTGCAATATAGCGGTTTACAGGGGCGGAAAATCGATCTAGCTAGGTCTCATATCTGGAAAAATTCGTTTTCTCTGTATTTCATTAATTAGTAAGTATTGAAATCAAGAGGCTATTTGGATCGAATACATTTATTAACACCACAATTATTATAATAAACAACGACTTTTTCTACTTGACGGAACAGTTTGTACTGACATATTCTAAACGGTTTTACTCGAAACTTAAAACACTGTCATGTAGGTATACAACCTCCATCACGCAACCTTAATCTATAGCAGATGTATGCGCAAGATTACATGAAGTACCTACCTAACATATTACCTACATGTGCACGCACCCTTAAGCTACTCAGTGTGCATACACCCTAAATACACAGTATATTCAGCTAGAGCTATCGTTCACTGATGTACAATCTATCTTTATTACATAAGTCTGTTCATAACACAGCCCTATAACAAAAATTACTAAACACAAACAAAATAAAATGATCTATTACAAACCATAACTCAAAATAAAATCACATCAAAAACAATATTAGCTAAGATCATTAATTACATCACACATCGCTCGCCCCTATAATAGATAATTTTTCAAAAAATTGCTTTAGTTTAGGGCCTGGTAAAGATTTTGTTAACATATCTGCTACCATTTCTTGTGAAGGCATATAGTTTACCTCAACCGCCTCATTGACTATAGATTCGCGAACGTAATGAAACCTAATATCGATGTCTTTAGTCCTGTTATGGTTCATCTTATTTTTTGCTATTTTATGTGCTGATTGGTTGTCATTGTAAATTACTACGGATTTGTTACAAGTCCCCTTTGTTAAACTTTTAACAAATTTCTTAAAAATTTTTTTTTCTTCCGATGCTTGACTGAGGCCTATATTTTCTGCCTCTGTGGAGGACAGCGCCACGCACTCTTGCTTACAACTTTCCCAAGACACTATATTATCTCCTAGTCTAAAAATTAAACCAGTACAGGATTTCCTATCATATGACTCACCCCAATCCGCGTCTACGTAGCCATTTAATTCTAGATTACCTGTTTTACTAAACGTTAGTCCAAAGTTCGACGTCCCCTTTAACCCTCTTATTCATAAACGTTGATTAAAGTTAAGAGGCGTTAAAACGTCAAAAATGTATGGTTAAACAGGCGCTAATCATTACTTAATTTTAAGCAGCGGGTTAGTATCTAAGCACCAGTTTAGCACATTTAAAATGTAAATCATCGTAACATGAATTCAATTGTGACAAAACACTAACAGCGTGCGCGATATCAGGCCTAGTATTTTGAGCTAAATAATTAAGACAACCTACGAGAATTTGATATGGCAACTTGCAACCGGATTCTGAAGCTTTCTCTAATTTGAGACCTTCAATTGGGGTAATGACTGGTTTACAATCCGTCATATCAAAATCCTTCAAAACATTAAGAACGTACTGTTCTTGATCAAGATAAATAGCACTTTTATCTCTCCTAAGTCTCATGCCTAACACGTGTCTAGCAGGACCTAAATCCTTAACATAAACCTTTTAAGCAAGCCTTTTTTTTTCTGCTTCTCGGTATCGTTATATTTGGAATAAAATATAAAAATGTCATCAACGTATATGACTACCACTATTCTATTTCCATCGCTAAACACCTTTTGATAAAGACAAGGTTCTATGTTCGATTGTACAAAACCTAAATTGTACACCTCCTGATCTAGCTCATGGAACCAAGCGTTTGACGCTTGTTTGAGTCCAAACAACGATCTTTGCAATTTACATACCTTTGCCTCTTGACCTTTAACAATCGCCCCCTTAGGCTGAAGCATGTAGATGCCCTCTTTCAGCTTGCAATACAGGAAAGCAGTTGTAACATCCCATTGGTCAATGAGCCAATCATATTCTACAGCTAATGAGAATAGTAATCGTAAGGTTGAGCTTCTCACGACCGAAGAATACGTTTCATTGTAGTCTATTCCACTTACCTGCCTAAATCCTGTAGCTACCAGCCTGGCCTTATATTTCGACACTTTACCGTCACTGTCTCGTTTAATTTTGAAGACCCATTTGCAATGTATTGGCTATTTATCACCTGGTAAATCTATCGGTGGCCACATCTGATTCTCGTTTAATGATTTAATTTCATCATCTATAGTATTTTGCCATAAATTGGAATCAGACCTTGCCAATGCTTCTTCAATTGTTATTGGATCGCCATCCATTTGCGCGATAGCATTATATATAACAGGCTTGCGCTCACGAAAATTGTGTCATTGTTCTGGTTCCGCTGTACTGGTCATGGTAGCAACCGTTTCATCAGGCACCGCAGCCACCTCAGTGTCACTACACTCTGCTTCATGAAACTCTTCTTCATCTAGTATATTATTTTTAGACGCACCACTTTCAACCACAGGTTCAATCCGTTCCTCCTCTATATCAATAGGAACGACTGTGTTCTTTGTCATGTCGGTACCATCTCCAGAAAAACATTTTCTAAGAATTTAACATTTCTTGAGAATTTTATCTGACCCGTTTTTGGGCTCATCAGTCGATAACCTTTAGTAGTTTCGCTGTAGCCGATGAAAATCATTTCTTCAGTCTTCATATAAAGCTTTTGCCGTTTCTGTTTAGGTTTCAATGCATATGCTTGACAACCGAAAATTTTCAAATGACTTATGTCTACTTTCTTATCTGAACAAAGTTCTTCAGGTACTTTATTCATTATAGCCTTAGTCAGGCTTCTATTTTTTTAATATACCGCTGCGGCCAATACCAATTACCTTGAACCAGTTTTTGGACTCCAAGTAATTCCTCACCACAAATTTCCAATTAGCGAAGTTCTTAGCACCATTCAATTTTCTTATCCCACAAATTGAACCTGTCTGTTTTTCTGCCATGACGAGAATTTTATAACTGACACCATTTTAAGGTACCTATTAGTATGTATTGTGTTCTAGCTTCTAGGCGTTTTTGGAGCCTGGGACTGGGCCCATAACCTATTGAAATCAAGAGGCTATTTGGATCGAACACATTTATTAACACCACAATTATTATAATAAACAACGACTTTTTCTCCTAGTGACATATTCTAAACGGTTTTACTCGAATCTTAAAACACTGCCATGTAGGTATACAACCTCCATCAGTAAGTAACTACTATCATGGCAGCATGGAGTTAGTATGTAAGGAGTTAGTATGAAATTAGTATGAACTTTCCTATACTATTAAATGAGCATTCTCCCTTTTCACCAGAGTCGGTCGCCCAGTTACTGTAAGTAATAAGTAAATGTTGTCCATTCATTCAATTTAGATTTGTTGTCTGTTACACAAATATGTACCAATAACTACCTACTTACCTAAGTACGTCTTAGGTATTTAAATAAAGTACCTGACATAATAGTTACTTAACCTACGTGTAACGTATAAATTGAAATTGTTTACACTTATGGAATTTTCCTGTCCCTTATTTACAATCTGCAGATATAGCTTCGCTTACATATTGACGCAAAAAAAAATGCTACGTGTTGCAATAAACTGCATTCTACGTTCAAAAATAAACTCTTATGTAAGTATAAAAAAGGAGCTTGTACAAAAATGAACTTGTATTTTCCATTCCATTCGATATTTGAATACCAACTGGTTTTTACCTAATCATATTAATGGTAAAAACCAGTTGGTATTCAATTTTAGATATTTAATTGGAAGCCTTCGTTTTTTGGTATGCTGTTTTTGGAATAAAATAAAATCAATCATTTTCTTATACTTAATCCAAAAAATATCAAAGTTCAAAGGTAAGATTAAAAACTATACATACCTACTATAAAGTCATAAAATCGTAGCTGTTGCCCGCGAATTAAGGCTCGCGCGCAGACAGGCGCGATGCGACTCTGGTGGAACAATTTGTATGAAAACGTTATGGAAATTGTTCTATCGGTGTCGCGTCGCGCCTGTCCGCTTAGCCTTTAGTGTGCATGTATTTTGTATTTCATAATATAATATCCAGGATCTTATATCCTTCTCCAGGGGCGGCAGTCTCGACTAGATAGCGATCGCTATACGACCGAATTCGGTCGCAAACTCCTAACAGCGTCCATAGACGCGCGAGACGTGCTTGACAAGCACGAAAAAATCCCGTACTTGTGAAGCACGTCGCGCGCGTCTAGGAACGCCATTACGACGACATTGTATAGACTCAATCTTTTAGTATTGAATTGCATAGCACATAATAATATGTGAGTACTATGTTTGTACTATACTACCATTTACTGGGTGTCTTTTCATTGATTTGTGTGCCCTGGCAATTAACATGCTCACTCAAATGTCTTGCTGATGGTGGCGCGTGTGTTGGATCATTCGGCTTCCTTCAAAATGATGGGAGCTAAATGGTGCTGATCCATGCGCCATGTTCGTGAACGGGCACCGTCACTTGGGACATGGCCATCTCTTAGCTGACATGGCTTATTTTTTATTTTTATTGTTTACTATGGACGCTTTTAACGTGCACGTAATAATAAATTTGACAATTCAAAACGCCATTGGTTTATTTGAAATAAATGCTTCTAGTTTGAGTTTTGATTTAAGAGTGTCCGTGGAGTTTCTTGTCTGTTATTCTTCATAGGTAGGTACCAACTATGAAGAAGAACACTTTGGAATCGTCCTGTGGTTACCATTAGGTACATGTTACAGTTGTACATTTCTGTGCTTGAAGTATTAAATAAATAAATAAGGGCACCCCTCAACTTAGGGCGTCGCTGGGGCAGCAAGGGACAGGCTGGATCGTCCTAGATCACTTTCGTACATTTTGTATGAACTATCGCACACTACAGGCGAACCGCACCACACCGCACTTTTTAGTATTGGAATGCGATGCGCTGCTGCCCAATGCGGCTGTAATGTGCGCCAGCGTTACGTTAAACACACCTTCGACTCAAAATAATGTTTACCTACCTATGTTAATCATAATTTTCTTTCTTCCCAGGTCCGCCAAGCCTGCCAATATACGGAGCATTCTGGATCGTTCTGGCGCACGGATTCACCGACCTTTCCTCAGCTTTCCGCAAGATTGGAGAGAAGTATAAGACGAAGATCATCGGCTGCTTCATGGGACCAGTTCCTACCATCGTCGTGAACGACCCTGCGCTGATGAAGGAGATGCTGAACCGCCAAGAGTTCGATGGAAGGATGGACATAATTCTGTTTCGACTGAGGTCGTTTTGGAAGAAGCTTGGTAAGTTATTAATGTTAGTGCCCTCAATTATTATTGTCTCTAGAAAATCGGATTGGGCCGCTGGGCGACATATTTTCGTGTTAGAAGGATTCTTGCAATGTGGTGCGGCCCGCCCAAATCTGCATCAGCCTTTACCCACTTCAGTTTGGACGAAGCAACTAAATATTATTTCTGCGCCTTTCAATCAAAAGGGATTCACATTTATTTGATTAATTGAGGAAGCCCCTGATAAAATAAAAAATCCTTATTATCCTATGATATAGGTAGTCCCTGACAGGACATAGACGACTTATCTTTAATGCGAGAGTACGACCGTTTGCACTAAACTTGTAACCTCATACGAGGCATGGCATCTTAATTTAAGGCAAGACAACTACTTGCTGACAAGTAGTTGTCTTGCCTTAAGTCACACGAATTATTGGACGATATCAGCATGTGGTTCTTAATGTTAGTGCAACACCATATCAGTTACTTAGGGAGATAATGACGTTATCCAAGTTTAGTGACGAGTGTTTCCTCCAGACTCCAGCAAACCTACCGGTTTGGTAGGTTTGCTGGAGTCTGGAGGAAACCTGAATTCCTAGTATTTAGTCTCTAAACCGTAGATGTTAACGGTTCCGAACTTTGGATCTTAAGAATCAGGCATTTTATTGTTGTTCTGTCTCTTATCAAGTTATCATAGTCACTTTTTTGATTTGATGATAGATTTCAGCGAATGAAATTAAACGATCTCGCGCACAGGACGGCCACACCTCCGGCCAGTCGTGGCCGTCTAGTAGTATTGTATGGTCTGCGGCTCGTTGGTTTTTATAGTTTACCTGGTCGCTGCGACCACTGGTCGTGGTCGTGGCTGTCTAGTACGCGGGATCCCTTAATGGTAGCTGTAAGTACAAAAGACATGTTGCTTGCAATTTGTCATATTATCATTTCAGTTATCCCAAAAAAGGTGCCTTTTCGGTGCCTTTTTTGACAGCAAACATTTTTTAACAGTATATTTCACTTGTAGATAGGAAACTGTCTGAACCTTTTTCCAGCACCCTATACTTAGTGGCGAAAGTGCAAATCTATGTCTATCTCGGATACATACATAAGTAGTATAAAACAAAGTCACTTTTCGTGTCCCTCGGTATGACCGATTAGATCTTCTAAGCTACACTAGATTTTGATGCGGTTTTCCAGGGCTGCGCCGTCTCTGTGTGCGAAATGTGCAGGTGAGTATAGACTAGGAGCATTTACTTGTAACAGAACATCGAGCATTCGCCGTTTTTAATTATATCAAACCACACTTCGAACACGACGCTCGATGTTTTGTTACAAGCTGGTGTAACATTTTATTGAGCAAAAACACGAGCGTGGGCGACGCGGAGTGAGGTGCGCGGACCGAGGGTTACAATGAACGCAACCTAGAAATAAATGTTACAGGTAAATGCTCATTCACCTTGAGCATAAAGGCTCGTGCAGACTAGCGCTAGTCTACACGAGCCTTTATTTACCATTGTAAATAAAGGCGGGATCATTATCCAGTAACACGCTAGAGGTAAATGTAATGGCGACATGTCAATACATAGATATTTCTGTCCCATAGTTAAATATTAACGTATTCTTTCGGAAACCTTTCGGAATAAATTCACAAAATTATGGTGCAAACCGCAGGGCCACGCCGCCGCGCCGACTTTTGGCAGCGCCTGTGCGAAACTTATGAAGCGCCTCTTTCTTTTTGTCGTCGTGTTCTGTAGGTTTACTTTTTTCAAATTTTGACGAACTTGTCGCGCTAGTCTCGAGCGAGCCATAACACACATTTGTAGGTACATGTTTTCAAATAATAAAGTGCGGTGCAGATGCAATAACTGCCTGCGCAATTAATAACCTACTTAAATAGGTATCTAACGAAATATATATTATATGAGCGTTCATTCTTAAAGTTGACGACGACGTCGCAAATAGCTGTTAAATATTTAGCTGTTTAGATTAATTTGGCAATATTACTGTATGGAAATATGAAATATCGAATTATAACACTGAATTTGGTGTTGTAACCGTTTTAGATGTAAAAAAGGCAATTGGAAAGTTTCCAAATACTTTTTTTACATATTAAATTTAATACGATTTTAATTATTGCATATCATAATCAATATTTTAGTTCACTAATTAGCCATATTTCATATTTCCATACAGTAATATTGCCAAATATAAATAATAGCTGTCAAATATTTACCTTAAATGATTAATTTGGCAATATGGCTAACTAGTGAACTAGAATATTAATAATGAAAAAATGGTATTTCTAATGGTATTTTAATCTGTAATAAATGGTATTTAATTCAATTAATATCTTAATTTGTATTTGATGTGGAGAACTAGTTTACATAATAATCACCTACCTGTGTCATGTACACATAGGCAGGCACATAGGTACCTACATGATGTATAAATAAAAGGAAGTAAGTACTACTTCCCTGCATTCTCATCACGTATAATTGACTCCAGTTGCAACTTTATTTCACTTATCACTGCATGGCATGCATCGCGTTTGTGCGATAATTATGTTGCCGCGACGGTGGCCATCACCGAACATATTTGAAAGAATGGATAAAAATGTCAGGCGCAAGCTTGCACCTCTACATAAAATCTCGCGTTCATTCCATAGAGGCATAGATACGTACGCAGAAACCACAGAAGCCACCTGCTGCTACGATCCTTACATAGGTACTCCTTTTGCTTCGTTTACTTTCGTACACATTTCCTTAATTACGTAATACACGATCAATCGGAATTTTAATCGTTTTGAAATAAATTTTTAATCCATTGCTTCACAAGTTCGAAAAAAAAATCTGCTCAACAAGGTAAATAACGCAATGAATGTTGTTGAACTGTCAAAATTAAACAAAATTGTCGTAATCGTTTACGAAAATGTGTTGCGTAATTAGATAGCAGGTTAACACGCATGCTGGTTGCGAGTAGGTAGGTACCTACCTATTACTCACCTAATCTATCAGAAGAACATCACTAACCATTTTATTTCATCAATAATTTTTGAGATTCGCCTGTTAGGTTTACAGGCGAATCTCTATTATTAGGTTGGTTATTATCTCAATAATAATAACCAACCTAATAATAACCTAACGTAACGTCCTTTTTGGCTGGAAAATCCTCCTGGATGTCCTCTGCCCTGGGGCGGGCGGAGGGGTCTGTCACTCTTACTGCCAAAAAGCCACTCTGGTGTTCCCTTCGCACACTTGGACTGGAGGTCATGGGAACTTGTGCACCTTCTACGATCCCGGGTTGTTGCCGGCCTGCCTTTGCGGGTAACCTCAAGCCCGCGGGGGGAGTGAGGTGTAAGACTCCCCCCACGACCTCCAATAGGGGCGCGCGTGGAACACTACGCGCAGCCACCTCGAGTCCTGCTGGATGGGAGCGGTCGTAGCCGAGTCCACCGTCCATTCGGACCTGTTTACGGGGGCGGAAAGAGGGCTATGTCCGCCCTCCACCGACGCCCGATCCGCCTGCTGCGGGTCGGGAGAGTGGTCTCGAACATCCCCGTTTCCGTAGCCTCCTTCTTCGAAATTACGGTGACACAGACACTGTTTCGCGGCATCCCATGACTCGGCGCTCCCGTCCATCGAACGAGCGAACGGCTGCAATTATCCGCGCGAACCTAACTTAACTTTTAATGGCGATAAATCACTTCCTGGGTTTCTGGCCCAATCAGATTGGCCACTGGTGGTATCATATCTTATTTTAATGCTAAGATTCGAAACGTCTGCAAATATCAATCATTTAGACTTTTTTATACGTCTATGCATTTAGATAAAAACCTTTGCAATACCTACTTACTAAGTAATTATTTTTCTTATACAAAGTTTTTAAGCAATTAATCGTGGTTTTTACCTACCAACCAATCTTCGCAAAAACATGTTATCTAGTCGACTTTTTGCATTGGCAATACGGATACATCTCAAAACGGCGCGACATCAAATTGTGGAAACTACGTCTTGAAATTGCAGCCAGCATCGTAGTTCGACGAAATACCTAGTGACAGTTTTCACGAGAAAACGCTCAAAGAAAAAACCAAAAGATCAGAAAATACGGGCCGAGCAATCAAATATAGTTTGACTAGCTGTGCCCGCGATTACATCTGCGTGTATTTTGTGTTAGTTACATCTTTTTTTTCTAATACTGCACTCTCATCCTGGGGAATGGTAAATTTTCATCTATTTTCTTAAATTCAAATTCAAATTCAAAATATTTTATTTCACATAAACCTACAAGGGCACTTATGAAACGTCAGAAGCTAGGTGCACGGTACCAATTGGTCGTTTCCTATGGAGAAGAGCCGGCAAGAAACTCCATGGTTACTCTTTTAAAAGTAAATGGTATTTACAATGTTTTCAAATTACAGAGTTAATAGGTATGAGAGGACAGTGTAGGCCTATCAACAAGTACCAGGTACTTAGCAAGATAGAAAATGGCCTACAACGTTCTCACATTCACAAAATCTAAAAGAAAAGAATCCATATAAAAGCAAAATCAAATAATAAAAATAAAAAGCTATTTAGACCATATGATTGCCACTACAACTGTATGTAACAAATCTAATTTATTATTAAAAAAATATAATATTTTAGGTAAGTATATGATGTCAAATAACGAAGATAAAGAAAAAAAAAAAGAAATAGCTTTAAAACTATTAAAAAAATATACCGGAGGCCCTCTCATTTGATATATCAAACGGTATGACGGTAAAGTGTGCAAAAAATGTTTTTCTTTCTTGTCGCCCAAACATGAAACCCATATTTTAAAAAAAAAACTTTTATTTTTAACTTTTTATTTCTGTGACCCAAACACGGACATGTTACCGTCCGTGTTTGGGTCACAGAAATTGAAATGTGTACCAAACAACTTAATCGGTACATTAGATCCGGAGCAAATTGGCTGTGACAGACGGACAGACAGACAGACAGACATACACACGTATAATCCTATAAGGGTTCCATTAAAAAAAAAAACATTTAAAAAATCTATTTCCTAAACTACATAATCGCGGAACATGTGTAAATGATTCGGATGCCCCGCAATAAAAGGCATCAATATTTGAGACGTCAGTTCTCCGGCCACTCTGTATATATTATTTTCTATAGGTAAATAATGGTTTATCTTGCTAATTAATGTGTGGTACCCTAGATGTATTATTTAAAACTACATATATCTGTGATGTGTACTTACTTACAGTCGACGACAAGCAAAATCGGCTTGTTTTCAACACAAAGTCGTAGAACTAACCGTTAGCTTTTCGACACCTTTCTCTTGGGCTTAATTTGTGCTAAAAATCCCGGTTCGAATACGTCAATCTTTTAAATTTGTGAACAGCCTTTAAGTACATGACCGGTTTTCGAACGGTTTTTGATCTGAGCAATTGCACGTATAGACTTTCAAGTGGAAACGCGGTCACGTGGTCGTTGGTGTCATTACATACTAACGTATTCCTCTGTTTTCTCCCTGGTTAGTGATACCAGTCCAAATACTTTTTTTTACGATGGTATATTGTTTTTCACTGCCATGACCCTATGTTTTGTTTTTTTGCGTAATTATGTGACCGCGGCTCACTATAGTAGCGGCTAAGGGGCTCAAGCGCCCCCCCCAAAAGCATCTGAATTCTTCCGTGACAAATCTTAAAGTGAACTTGATAAACTTTTTAGCAAGCACATTTACACTATACGCTACCGATGGCAAAAAAAATCTTTTTGTCTGTCAGTTGTATTTTTTTTTTTAAATTGGACGCGTATTTTTTTCTTTTTTTACTTTAACAAAAGATACATGTACAGCGATACATTGCGTTAAAATGTGCCATGACGTCACAAGTATGTAGATTTTAGACTTACTTGTGACGTAGCAACCCCGACTCCCCAACTTTAATGCGTTTTATCCGAGACATTTTTTATTAATAATGATAAAGCAAAAAATACGGGTCTAATATTTTTTATTATCTAACTGACGGACTAAATAGAATTGCTTTTTTTTGACCCAGTCGTCATCCCTATTGTCGTTAATTTATCCTTAACTTAATAGGTATTAAGTATGTTTGCAAGTTTAAAATTTCTATAAGATGTTTTGTTTCCGTGACGAATTTTGAATCCGCGCGCCACTCATTCTGCCGCTCACGCTGTCTGCACCGCCACTAGCCTACCGCCCGGCGCCCGCGCGTCGCCGCGTCCTCGCCGACACGTGATACCTATTGCAAGTGTCGTTTTTAGTGCTTTTTAGGATTCCGTACCAAAAGGGTGCCAAACGGAACCCTATTACTAAGCCTCCGCTGTCCGTCTGTCTGTCAGCGAGCTGTATCTCATGAACCGTAATAGGTAGACAGTTGAATATTTCATTTGAATTTTTCAATTTTAGTTCACTTCAAAAAAATCTGCAACTGCAAAAAATTACTTTTTAATTCATAGTATCATTATGAAATACAAATTTATCTTAGCGATTTTTATAATTTAGGATGAAAAATATATTCTTCGTTTAGTATTTTCATTTATTTGCTAAATATTGTACGGTGGTACGAAACCCCTCGTGTACGAGTCCGACTTGCAGTTGGCTGGTTTTATTTTGTGCTCAGTATGCTAAAACTTACCCTCAGCGGGGTCAAGCCCCTCCCAAACGACAATCCTGGATCCGCCACTGGCTCACTATGCTATATATATAATGTGTTACAAAAACACTGTCCGATCCAAAAACGGCACATAGGTATACTGCAATAACGTTACCAAAAAGTTTATTTTTATTATTATTGAAAAAAAATTTTTGCTATTTAAAATTCACGTTTGTAGTAGGTACCAAAATTATCTCAATTCCATTAAAAATTGGTAAATTTTCAACAGGGCTCATGAGTTGTACTTGTAGAACCCCCATGTAATAACCCGGTAAATTCTCTATTGAAAAAAAAGGGACGATTTTTTTTTCCTTTCTCCTTAAAATTACCAGATATTATGGTCTCTCAGTATGATTCTTAACAACACCTTCACTGATCGAACAGGGTTTTTGTTGTTCGTATTATTCCCTGGATAGGGATTCGTATTATTCCCTGGGTATTCCCTGTTTTTATTAGGCAAGTACTTATACATACTTGCCTAATAAAATAGCATGATAGTGCAATCTCCTGCTAAGTGAACCGGACATAAATGAACACTGGCAAAACTTGTGCGAATATCGCTATCGTAGGTCATGTTCTTGGAAGCCTTGTTATTCAGGAAGTCACTTCCTAAAGATTAATTTCACATAATAATATGTTGTTTACTTACATTATAATTATTATCGCCATAGTTTATCACGTTTCTATGTAGTTTGTTTTTAAAATAAATACGTTGTAGATAAACGAATTAATGACTAATGAACGTTAGTACTATTATTATTCTGTGGTAATGACTTCACACTAATTATGAAAATTTAACTTTTGGGCTTTCGAGAAAATACCACAGGGTGGGAATAGATAATGCATCGGCGTGCCATATGAATTGTTCAATTATCATTTCTATTCTGATTACTGGATCTGCTGAGCCCCCTTTGCCGTTAAAATCCGGCTTAGGCCTATATTCTTGCTTTTACCATATTTGTGTTACCTATTTTACAATCTTAGATTTTTCAGTCGTATTTTGGTCGGTGCAAACTCAAACTCAAAGCATTTATTTCAATTAAACCATTTACAGACACTTTTGAATTGTCAAGAAGTCGGTCAGTCAGAAATATGAAGCTATAGTTGCCCATTCTAAAGCGTAGTAGGTACCTATGGAGAAGAACGGGCAAGAAACTCCACGGACACTCTTTTAAATCAAAAATTTGATAAAAAATGTTGGTTACATCATTCATGTTGAAATTATGCATGTGAGAACAATGTAGAAAGACGTGCACGTTTGTAAAAGCGTCCGTAATAAAACGAAAAAAAGAAATAACCATTCAAAAATTTAAGCAGTCAGCGACAAAAGTCGATTAACACTTCGGTTTTTTAAATCTTAATGATTGAGCTAAATTTTTAATCAAAATCGCAACAGAAATAGAATTAAAAAGTAAAGATATGTTGAAATATAATGTATCGAATAATTTTGTGTGGAAAATACTACGTTACTTCCAAAACTAAAAATATAACATCAACCTAAATAAAACATAATAAAATAAACATAATTTTGTATTAATTTAGATCATGTGTAAAAAGTAACAGCTTTTGATGCTGACGTAATGCAGAAAATATAACATAAGTACCTACCTACACAATAGGGATGATGACAAAATAACAAATATTTTCCGTCTATTATATTATAAAAAATAATAAGTAAGTAGGTACCTACACGTATTTTTCTTTTTTTACGTTATCAAAAGATTACGGCGATACATTGAGTTAAAATGTGCCATGACATCACTAGTGTGTAGATTTTATACTTACTTGTGACTTTGTGACGTATCAACCCCCACTCCCCAACTTGAATGCGTTGTATCTAAGTCATTTTTCATTAATATGATAAAGCAAAAAATACGGGTCGAATATTTTTTTATTATCTAACTGACGGACTAAATAGAATATCTTTTTTTGACCCAGGCATCATCCCTATTTGAAACTTTAACCAGATAATTAAGAAATATGTTAACTAACGAGTCTTAATATTATATTATAGGTTTTCTTAAATCACTTTAATGTTTTTTTCTCAGGAATATTCTTCACGGATGGCTACTTCTGGCACGTACAGAGAAGGTTCTCGCTGCGTCATCTCAGGGACTACGGCTTCGGAAGACGCGATGATACACTGGAGGCTGCAATCTCCACCGAAATCAAGGAGATGCTGGATATGGGACTTAATGGACCGAAGTTCCCAAGTGAAATGGTATGGACTTATTTTTTTTAATTACAATAGGTACCTACTTTTGTCAGCGACTTCGTCCTGGTAGAAGGTGGAAAACCGTGCAAATACCACCTTAAATATGTATATAAGTAGCTGTAAATAAAACGGTTGGCTTTTTAATTCGATCTAGCCTGTCCCTTGCCTCCCCAAGCGACGCCCTAAGCCGAGGTCCGTACCCCACAGGGGGCGCCCTCACCGTGTAGTCGCTTAGTTTATAAGTTTTATGCCCTGACTGGAGGCCTTAATTTATTGAGGCACCCACAGGAAAGTCCAGTTAAGCAGCCGACAACCTCCTTAGGTTGACCGGAGAGACGAAATTCTCCAAAAAAAAAAAAGAAGGTTGGCTTTGATTGATTAGGTACCTACTACGTGTAATACGCAATTTTCGATTTAAGATTAATATTAGAGAAATATGATTTAAAAGCATTATTGCCTTAAGACACCATTAATAACATAATTATACTTACTAACCTACTAGGTACCTAATTAATGTGTA
This sequence comes from Xanthia icteritia, assembly GCA_949128155.2. NCBI lineage: Eukaryota > Metazoa > Arthropoda > Insecta > Lepidoptera > Noctuidae > Xanthia > Xanthia icteritia. The sequence continues at coordinate 7,581,842 of OX421938.2, read as the reverse complement.
GGAACACTTCTGCCTATCCCTTCCAGGAACAGGCGCCATCTGCTATGTTTGTGTTACTAATCTATGAACACTAATGTAATTAACCACAAAATAAATATACCTACTTATACTTAAATAGTCCCTTCTACTCATTCTGAATATCAGCTGAAAAACTTCCGCTACTTACTTACATCATTCACAGACAGTTTACAACCTTTATTTATATCTTTCCTTCCAGGAACTCGTCAAGGGCGACCTTGTCTACATGCCCAACTTTTTCTCCGTGCCATTCATCAACGGAATGCTCCAAGTCTTCTGCAGGAGTACCCTCCCAAGATCTGAGTACCACGCACTATGGACTCTAGCCAAAGGCACCATCCTATTCCAAAGGAACTCGACGGATATGGGTGGAGCCTTGTCTTTGACTCCTTGGCTTAAAGATGTTCTGCCGAACTACAGTGGATACAACAATTTGGTGAAGGGAAATCAATGCCTGCTAGATTTCTTCCAGGTACTTTTGATAATATGATAGCTGTATACCTATAATATGTATATTAAAGTCGCTTTTGGTGGCTGTCTGTGTGACACCTCAGATCTTCTTAACTTCACAATAGATTTTGATGTTATTTTCACCATCATTTAGAGAATTTATTCCGGAAGGTTTATGTGTACTTCGAATAAATTCGTATTTAACTTAGATATTGCACCAGTGCCAAGCAGATTGGCACGGGCTATGCACATGAGCACGGGCAATTTAGAATAATTTCGATAACAATTTAAAACTGAAGATACTACACAAATAATTATAAATCTTTTTTAGTATGTACATATTTCAAAGTCTATATTTATATCAAAGTATGGCTTACTAAAATATTGATTATGAAATGCAATAATTAATATCGTAATACCGAATATTTAGACAGTTACAACATTAAATTCAGTGGTATTATTGCAATTCATTATTAATATTCTAGTTCACTAGTTAGCGATATTTCATATTTCCATACAGTAATATTACCAAATTAATCAAAACAGGTTAATATTTGACAACTATTTGCGACGTTGCCAACTTTCAGAAAGCACGTTCTAACCACGCTTCGTATTTTGATGCGGTTTTCTCCACCGTTAAGAGAATTTATTCCGGAATGTTTCCGTGTCTAATAAATGAATATTAATCTTACATATTATAATAAATCTAGATTGTTTGACAAATCGTCAAAAAAGGGTAGGAGGTCGCCAGTAATAAACAAAGCTAACAAAAATATTATCACCATTTCAGAAACTAGTGAACGAAGCTCTGGAAACCCACGATGAAACTTACGACCGCCACTTCTTGGATATGTACCTCTCTAAAATGAAGGAGGAAATGAGCCAGAAAGGACGCAGCACATACTCAGGTAAATAATAATTTATCAATAATTGTTAGAGCAAACATTTTTTTTCAACCAGAATCGAAAACCATCACTTAAAATCGACATCAATTTGCATAAACTGTCTATCTTGTACAATAATGGTAGGATCTACTTTCTATAAAGGCGTAAAGCGGGAAGCTAAGCCATTTTCTCTGAAACTGATGCGATGACTTCGTTTTAAATCTATTCGAAAGTAATGCGAGTCCCATTCGAGGTTCCGGATGTGTGCAGGCCTTGCGAAATAGGTATCTCCATTATCATATTAAACTCCTGGACGAGCTCATCAAATAATCAATATTCAAAGTTCATCAAAGGAGAAATTCCATGCCTAAGTGGAGCTTAAAAAGTACTATATGTTTCGTATCGAGAATTAAACGCGCGATTGAATTAGAGTATCCTATCCTAATCTACACATACACTAGTCGACCGAGCTCTGCTCGAGTGAAAATAGATAAACATATCATCCAGGTATACCATGAATTTTCCCAGATATTAGACATAGCTAGATCCATTTTTCACCCCCGTAAACTCTTATAGCCGTTTCGAGAACGTGATTACAAATATATGTATACAAATATTGCTCATTTAATAGTATATGATTATTATATAATAGACAGGGCCCTGGCCTCAGGGCTAGGCAACCAGTAGATAAAACAAGGATAATATTTGCTGAACTGCATCGCAAAGTTCATTGTTCATTATTGCAAATTATTACAATATATAAAATGATAATGATTGTTTTGTCGCTGTCGCGCCCTAGATATGACAATTAAAATAAAGAATGGTTGTGATAATTATTGTAACTACTTACTTTAGGTACATTATTTAGAAATATTTGTAAACTCGACCTCGTAATTGTTTTATCACCCCAAAGTTGATTGTCATTTGCACGTCACAAAACAACCAACTAGCATTCTGAGCACCCTCATTGCGAAACACAATCTGAATGATTTGGAAGTATATTGATAATCCATTGTTTCTTATGTTCGAAAAATTTGTCTGCTCAACAAAGTAAATAACGACATGAATGTTATTGAACTGTCAAAATGAAAGCCATTGCTACTGTAAGTGTGTTACGTAATTACCCCGCTGATGCTAGGGATTTTTAACATTATTGACAGCCCACTTCACCTAAATATTCGCGGTGAGATTTTTACAGAACAGACCGGCTGGGGGTCTATTTGTTTATATATAGTTAGTTTGGTTTGGAACTTTGCGTGCCTGACCGGTACGTGTGGAGGCGGCGACACCCGCCCCTACTTGCTGTGCCTGCAGCCAGAACCAACCTACTGGCGAGGACTCCTCTCACTAGAGCCGTGCGTGTGGTGAACGAGGTTCACGAGAGGGTTGATGTATTGTGGTGCAACTTGGGTGAATTCGCAAAAGCTGCATTATATATAATATGTTATTTAGATGTAGGTTAAGATTTATGTAATTTTATAGGATATTTAGATGTAGGTTAAGATTTATGTAATTTTATACGATGTACTTTAAGTATTTAGCATGTAGGCCTCTCTATCGCATTGGATCGCAGATCTGTAATGGTAGTTGAAGGTAAGATTTGCGTAAATAAATAAATAAATAAATATTTTCCTTTTTCCTTTTTCACCTTAGTGAAATTTTAATTGACTGGGAATTGTTGTCAAAAACTCAAAAGTGATAAACCAATTATGTACGACGTCGACTATGCCTACAATAAAAGGGTTAGGGCTTTAGATTCTGTAATTATATACTCTAAGATTAGGACTATTTCAAACTCAGGACAAACCCAGTGTAGACCTTTTAATTCTTAAGAGCCCATAGTACCTCACACCATACTGCTCGCGGACTAAGTGATAGCGAACCTGAGTGGGATGCTTGCGGCTCCAAGGCGCCAATTAGTATCTGCTTTATGTTTAGTTGAGTTATTATTCAAAGTTTCATGATCAGATTTGTAGTATTTTTGAATACTAGCAGTTTATTGTTCGGTTCGGAGGTAACTTTGTAATTTTTTTCTATAGAGAAAATTTTATGGAATCGTGTTTTCCTCAAACATAGTACCTACTTAACATTAATCCTTAACTTTAACATATATTTTATTTCAAAATTAATGCTGCAGTATTTTCGATATAACGGAGGATCATGATACGCAATTTGAGGTATTATAGACTCTTAAGAGCGTTCAGTCTAAAAGTTGGCAACGTCGCAAATAGCTGTCAAATATTTATCTGTTTTTTTGTTTTTCGGCACGTGCCCGTTAGGTCACAGGCTCTCAGCATAAAATACATTATAAAGACGATAAAACTAACAAAATAACTAGGTATAAATAATATAATATAATTACTATGTAACTAGGTCTTACAAACAAGCTCCAAATGACATGTTAATATTTTTACTAACACAATATTTACATAGTAACGGTTTAGACATTGGGGAATTTATTTATAAACGTTGCTTAAAGTTAAGTAATGATTAACGGCTGTTTAACCACACATTTTTGACATTTGGACGTCATTTTGAAGAGGCCGTGCACGAAATCAACTGATTTTGGTCAATTTTGTTCATTCGTTGTGGGGAAGGGAAAAATAATTTAAACAAAACTATTTGTGATTTAAAAAGTCAAATAAGACAACAAGCTTTCCGAAAAATGACGCGAGTCTGACGTTTGGTCACTTTTTTACAAGAAACTACTTTTGATTTTGAACATTTAAAAATATCATCAACATCGTTACATGTGGTCTACTTGCATGTGACTGAACTACTTTTATCAACTTCTATAAAAAATATAGCAGAAAAATAATGTTGAAAGCCCTGTCACTGTCAGTAATGTATTTTTCCTATTATTTAGCAAAAACCATATCAAGAAATAGAGAAAAAAGACAGAAGTGAAGACTTTTAACTGGCTGTCAGTCTCACATACCATTTTTTATTCTGTTTATTTTAGCTGTGAGTCGTCCATTGTTAATAAATAAATTAAAAAATTGATTAGATTTTTAAATTTATTAATAATAAAAAATAAATCAAAATTTTATTTTATATATATTACACGCCGTGTCTGACAAGTCCGGTGTAATTCTTCGTTGATGGTAGATATAGGTAGTTAGTTTTCAATCACACACAACTCATCACTCAAACTCAAAGCATTTATTTCAATTATAACATTTACAGGCACTTTTGAGTTATCACTTATCACGGAGTCATTCAGTTTGAGTTAGTTGGTGAAGCTGATCGCCCATTCCAAAACGAAGTAGGTTACTAAAAAAACTCCATGGACACTCTTTTAAATCATAACATTGTGTTACAGAGGTTACTCGTTAAACAATTACAATTTCAGTCCTTTTCAACTTTTCCTTTTTAAGTACTTTTATTTTCCCGCACACGCCATTGTGTGCGCGAACCTTCCTGCAAAAGTGGGCGGACATACCCCGTATTCCAATACAAATTCTTATTACTTAGTTTGTTCAATAAAACTTACAAACAATGATAAAATGCTTATCAGTTAATTCTTTTATAATTAAACAATGCTAATATTCACAAATACAAAGGTTATTCAGAATTAAAGTTAAATTAGACGCTTCATTACTTTTTTGACAACACTTCCCGTGATTCAAGTCTAGACGCCAACAGATCAACCTACCCGAAACTGTCAAATTTTCCCAATCAACTTTGAACCTTAAGCTTCAATGATAAAATTGAAAATCTATTAAAGATTTTTGACAGATTGTAGTAGGTTGATGTGCTGGCGTCTGTAAAACAGGTCAAGCAACAGGTATTCTTTAGTAAATTGCAGTGTAAAATAATCATATTACTTTATTATTGAAACTTATTTAGTTCTCGTATTAAATGATTACATTCGGTTATTTATTATTCGCATTCCGCGCCATCTTTTTCAAATTTGTTAGCTCTATAGCATAAACAAAATTTACTATATTGACGACTTGTTAATTTGACTAAAACCAAAAAATCATTAAATAAACGTTCCTTTTTAATTTAAACTTTAGTTTTAACTCCAACATTGAAATTAGTTTAATAGTTTCTTTTTCAGTCGAACTCAAAGTATATATTAACTGTAAGTTCACAAACTAGGCAATAGATGGCGTTCAAACTCAAAGCAATCGATTATTATCTATCACAGATCATTACACATCATTATCATTCACAGATGCATGCAAATGGTTGCAACAGTATTCCAAAGTAACCCACAGAGGGCAGGATCAACGACTTTATGGTGTAACCATTAAAATAAAAGCATTAGATTATGTTCTTACAATCTTTATAGGTAGACGCTTTCGCGACGACATATACAAAATCTTCATTAGGTAAATCAAAGACGAAATAAACCATATATTTGAGAGCGCAAAAGTGATGCGATTAACAGGTGCTGTGCCTGACATGAATGATTTAGCACCACGAAAACTAAACTTTTATACATGCACAGACTTTTATTGTTACAAAAGTAAACTGGAAATGCATAGCTTTAATTTAATCAAATTAGGGGATGAATTTTCAAAAATGCTTCCTTAGTGCTGAGTTTCGTTCTACTTAAAAATAATTCTTGTACACACGTCAAGCTATACATTTCCAGTTTATGTTGATCTCGAATTGTATAGGATTTCGGTACAATGCGAGGTCAGCTTATATTGGAAATGTATAGCGTGTGTACATCTAGACCCAGCGGTTTAGATAGTGTGTTGTCTTTTTCTATTCTATTGGGACGTGTTTGTAAAAAACAATTTCTAATACTCGTACTTACGATGTTCCTTTGTTTCCAGTGGACCAGTTGATACTGACGTGCACAGACTACACATTCCCGGCTTCATCAGCGGTGTCTTTCACGCTGGCCATGCTTGTGGAGCGACTGCTGCTGCAGCCCGAGATCCAGGACAAGATTCACGAGGAGATAGACCGCGTCGTTGGCAGAGACCGTCTGCCCAATCTTGATGATAGACGAAAGTATGTTTCACTTTGATTTACGGTTTTTATCTGAACATAAGACCAACCGATCTATTCTGTAAAAATCTCACAGTGAAAACCTAGGTGAATTGAGCTTAAAGTGAGCTGGCAATAGGTAGTCTCATTCCCTAGCTAGAAGGAAGGACAAGGACGTCGCCAGCCGATGGCCCAGGGGTAGGCAAGTTGATATATGCAGGATGGGAAAAGTACGATTTGTAGGTACAGTCAAGAGTCAAGAACACATGAGTCTTTACACTTGTAGTGCGAGTCTTAGGTACCTCTACGGCGCACAATGGGGCCAAAATCGACGCTGGTAGACATTTGATTTTTGACAAATCGGTTTTAACGTGGAAGTCCCGATAGGAACTGAGAAAAATAATAATTTCCATTTTCAATAATTATAATTATGGATTGGAAACGGACCTTTCGGGACGTTTTTCACAAAACTATTCAAAACTGTAGAGCTGAAACCTAATAGGTATTAGGACTGGGCCTACCACCAACACATATTATTATAGGTAGGTACCTACAATACGAATTACGTCCCCGGACTCCGGATTAGACCCCGTTTAGGAGGTATGGAACTTTAAAAAACCAAATAAAAGTCGTCCAAATAAACAAAATTGGCTGTTTAGATAAATGTAGTTTCTTTACATTAAAATGCCTTGTATTTGACAACATTTTTTTTTTGGATCTCCTCGGGGGCAGGCTGCCTCCTTGGTGACGCGCTTGAGAAAGGAGAAGCTCACTTCAAACTCTCACCGTGAAAGAGAGATAGAGATACCGTTGATCAGCGCTCATCTATAATATTGTGATTGCCAAAAATATCACAAACTTTTGGCTATCACGATAGGTGAGTCCGTAAACTAATAATGTACTTGAGAATCCATTTCTAACATAGACAGGATCCAAAGCAATGAATATCATTGATCCAAAGCCAATTATTTAGGACACAATGTTGGGCTGTCGGCGCCTGATAATTACCTACTAATCATTGTTTAGGACAGAGGACTAATGGCTGAAAATCAGACACAATCTTATGTGAACACTACTACTACCAAATTATTTTACTGTCGATGTCCATAGGTTTTCGCTTAGAATAATTACATACTTACACTGATTTTAGGCAAGCATGGTTTCAGTTAAAGATACCGTGTCCTTTATGACAATACTCTTACAGACGGAAGCGAAAGTAACTAACGAAAAAAAAACGACTGAAATGAACGAATATGAAAGTGGGCGAAAGAACTTACATTTCTATCAACTTCCGGTGGCTAGAAAGAACGAGAATATCCCAGCATAATATGTTCTACAGTGCTTCCTTTAGTGTCGAGAAGCGACCACTACAACATTAATTCGTAACTAGGATAAAAGCGTCCCTCTGGTGGTGAGAGGCGTAAGTAGTTATCCAAAATTCCATTCATACTAGGTACGAGTAAATCATTCATAAATGCTGACACCCTCTAGCAGCGAGTGGCACAAACAGAGGGATATAATCTTCAAATTCTTCTGCCGCTCAACGACAGATGGCGCTACTATGCATATCATATCAATCACAATAATAACATTTAGGGCTGCCATACGTCAGGGGGTCTACTCCCTAAGCGAAATCCGTAGTTTCGGCCGAAGTCACGGACGCTTCGCGCTCCGTCTGACCGTGAGTAAGACGGAGCGCGAACCGTCCGTAACTTCGGTCGAAACTATGGACTTCGCTTAGGGAGTAGACCCCTGACACGTGCCGTATATACGAGACTGTTACCCTATTTGTGTGACGTGTCCCGTATTTGTTTTTATCCCATTTTCTTTAAAATACGCGTTTGACAGATACAGAGGTCTGTTTAAGCTATGTGAATACGTATTTGCGATTCCTGCTCATAACGCAAATGTGGAGAGAATATTCTCCCTAATTACAGCACAATGGTCGGACAGAAGAAATTCAAATAGGTTGTCAATAGAGAGAGTTGAAGCTATTTTGATTTGTCATTATAATTTAAAATCGCTATGTGCCAACTATGATTATATTTAAAAAAAGAAATCATTAACAAAGTAAAATCTACTTCAAAATATAACTAAGTAAAAAAAAATTATGCTCTTCCTGGATCTTCTTAAGTAAAATAATTCATTTAACTTATTTGGACTATCAGTTAATATTATTGGTTACACTTGATTATTATAACTTTTGATTAGATTATGATAATAAACCATTATCACCCACGTAATTCAGATTTTTATTTAATTTTAACAATTTTGTTCCGTATCAGTGCCAAACAATTATGGCAAAGGTAAAATACCCTATATTTTTTCTAGACGCTACGTTTTCAACTGCAATTTTGAAGCAGGCAAGTAGGTACATCGTGATTATCTCGAATAAATTGAGGGAACATATCGACTAAGCTGAATATGATGTCAATGCCCGCAGTTCTTATTGAGATAGGTCCTAATTCTCCTAATCAATTATTCGACCATGAACAATTGTGAACAACTTAATATTTTCACAGTCCTTAAAAACGGCCGCTTTAAAAAAAAAAGTAGAAAAAGTTATAATGCTAACTAACGATTGTAATTTGGACCTGTTTCACTATCTTTGGATCGGCACCTACCATAATAATAATTATTAAAAAAAGTATCGAATTTTGCCCAATTTAATACGTCACGAAATTAACTGGAGGCTACCCGTAGCTGGTGAAACAGGCCATTAATAAAATTAACCTGTTTGGTTTTGCATCTTTTTATATGAAACCCAATCGTGACTGACTTTTTGAGCGAAACACAAAAAACAAAACAAAAGCACGACTGCGCGGGCTCCCGCGCAGCGACGCACCGAACCTCATCCTAACTACTGTAAACTGGACATTACAATCTCCTATCATTAGATTGTGTACCGTGAACCCGTTACTTGAGTTGCTTTAGCTTTAATTGCGGTGGCACAGTTAAACCGTTTTTTTAGCTCTGTAATTGTTCGCAGATAAGCGGCAAAGATATTATTGACCAAGACATTACCCTACTTACAGTAGAAAGGATTTATAAGACATCAACCGATCTATTCTGCAAAATATCATACTGAAAACTTAGGTGAAATGAGATGGAAGTGAGCTGTCATTCCACCTTAACCTCCAAGATACAATGGAATGTGAAGCGAAACTTCGAATTAATGTTAATCTTAGATCTCGTTATTTTCACAATGGATTAAACGAATTATCAAGACTTACATTAAACTATGTGCTCTCTCTCTCCTCTTTTTCATGTGATTAGTGACTAACCTGGTGTCAGAGTTTTAAAGCCGCCCATGGGCCTCTGACTTGGCTTCACATGCCGTCGAGAAATATCTTTTAGGCATGCCGGTTTCCTCACGATGTTTTAGTTCACAGTTTTTGAAGCATATGATATATGATGAATACGCACATGAATTCTAAAAGTCAGAGGTGCGTGCCTTGGGTTCGAACTCGAGACCTATGACTTGGCAGTCTGATGGTCGCACTACTAGGCTAATATTTTTTTATTAACTAACTATGTATAATTACTTTCTACCTACTAAATTCATTATATTTTTTATAATCTGATCCCGTAACAAACTTGGTGAATGTAAAATTATGCAAACGACCAATTTAGTTAATTAATACCTACTTACATAAATTATTTCTTAGTTTCTACACTTTTATTATGCTAATATTGACAAAATACAGGCCTTAAGAACGTTCATCCAAAAAGTTGGCAACGTCGCAAATAGCTGTCAAATAATTACCTGTTTTGATTAATTTGGCAATATTACTGTATGAAAATAAGAAATATGGCTAACTAGTGAACTAGAATATTAATAATAAATTCCAATTTTAACATTGAATTTGATGTTGTAGGTGTAAAAAAAGCATTTGGAAAGTTTCCAATTACTTTTTTTACATCTAAAACTGGTATTTGGTGTTACGATATTAATTATAGTTCAATAGTTAGCCATATTTCTTATTTCCATTGTAATAATTTCTTTTGATTGATTCTTCTTTAAAAAAGTGCAATTCTAGCTTGATTCCGTTTCAAAATACTTATGTACTACTAATGGCGGAATTCACCAATGAAACTGAACGCGATCAGCACTACTAAACCGCGTTCAAGAGCTGTGTGTCAATCTTCCACATCAATTTTGACACTGACAGCTCTTGAACGCACTACATACGTAGGTAATAAGATTATGGCAGAAATTGCTTATCTTGCTCACTCTCCCTACGGGAAGGGGCCCGCAGAGCGGGGCCCGCCACCAGTCCGGGACAACGGAAGTCGCATTCGCAACCGCAGCCCCCCTACGCAAATGTGCGAGGGAACACTGGGGTGGTTTTAGTCAGTAAGAGGCTAACAGATCCCTCTGCCCACCTCAGGGCGGAGGACATCCACGAGGAATTCCAAATTGATAAATAAAAAAAAGGTGCCTGTACAATAATTTAGGTTAGCAAAAGACCAAAATAAACATATAATATATACCTACTGCCCGTAATCCAATCAAGGTTTCAATCCTAACCTATCACAACATGAACATTCCACTGAATGTAAAAAGTATAGTATAAATATGCACTTACATACATATCTTAACATCGATACGTAATTAGAAGCTAACTACCTATCTAATTGCCACAATCTGAAGACAGACTTACAGATTGTGGCGATTAAATAGGTAGTCAGCTTCTGGTCAATCTTTAATCAATGACCAATCAACACCTTATTTTGGTAAAGCTACGTTGCATTCAGGCTCCAGCTGCATCCTATAGGATAGACGTATCTGATTTACTTATAAGTAAATCAGATACGTCTTTCAATACGCAAGGCTTTCCTAGTTATAAACTTATAACATAATCTATCTCAAATACTATAGAAGTAGATATATACGTTTTACTTCTCAACGAGGCGTCCTCAGGATGACTTGTCGCGAACCCGAACACGGCGTGTTGCCACGCCGAGCGCCGGACGCAGACACGCCTGAATTAATTAACTAATAATTTATCTCGTAAAATATTAAGTGAGAGTTCAATTGCTTATTAGGCTAGATAGTAATCAATAACTAGGAACTTTACATCTTGTAAAAAAAAATAGACAAGGCAAAAAAATCCAACTTGATTGCCCGATAGCATGTACCGATTTGCCGCATCATGTACCTACCGATTTGTACATAATTACTTTCTTATAGGTAGAGTTTAGCTGACTGCTTGAAGCAAATTAACGGCTATTCAGCTTGCCTATTACGGTTCTATTCTATACCAGCTAACGCGTTGCACCACAAAACAGTTATTTTACTGGCTCGGACCGATATAAGCCATCCATCATCAACTATTGCAAAAAAATTGGTCATTTCTATGAGTATCTACCATGTGACCGCATACACTACCAACATTGAATTTTATTTTTATTTACTTCTGTACGAGGGGCTCGTGCCTAATTGACGTCAGCCATGCAATAAAAACCACCTAAGTGCCGTATTTTGAATGATAAGTAGGTCTTACCTACTTAGAGAATAATGGCGTTAATTTGGTTAACAGCATGCATTACACGGAGGCGTGTATTCGCGAGACTTTGAGGTTCGACACCACGGTCCCGCTCTCGGTACCACACAGAGCCATGAAGACGACCACTTTAGCAGGCTATGATGTGCCAGAGGTAAGATAATTCTTCCTTTATTTCTATTAATATTTACTTATAAAATATTTTTTTAAATATTTTTTGTAATAAAAAAACAACAAAATCATTAAAAATTGAAGCCCTCCGGTTTTGGGAACAGGATCCAATCCAAGCTACCGGCGCGGTCAGGGCTCCAGAGAGAGGAACCTCCTAACAATGCGACTCGTGTCTAGAAGTATCTATCGCTTTCTGAAACAAGCCCTTGATCCAGCTGCCCAACGAGAGCCTCCTCAGGTGTTCTGGCTCTTGGCAATTAAGCCATTGGCTGATACGGCAATCGGCACGATTATTATTCTCATTATTATAACTTTCTAAACTACTTCGTACCATAACAAACCAAGACTCAATTATAGCGAAATATACAAAAGTGAAAATCGCATAATTTACCTGTTATCTTCGATTCTTCGAAATGTGTTGACAAGTAATGGATACAGCAAGGGAGCTTGCTGGGCCTGAGCCTCTATTTAACCTACATAAAGCCTCGTGCAGACTAGCGCGACGTGACGGCGCGACGCGACACCGGTTATTGTTATACTGTGAAGTTTTCTTAGAAATTGTATTGTTCAAGTCGCGTCGCGCCGTCGCGTCGCGCTAGTCTGCACCAGGATTAATACTCCATAATCAAAAAACAAACACACCTTAGTTTTCCGTATGGTGATGATGTTTGGGAACGTTAAACGTAGCAAAAAACTCAGGATGTCCTTATAATCAAGCTGCTACCATAGACGGCGAGGAATTTAGCACAGATCCTATAAAGATGATGAAGCGGGCTTTTTGTGATTAAAAATTACCTACTTACACGACCTTTGATTAAAAATATCAATATTAACTCCAGTTAATTATTTCAGGGCACAATGGTCAGTGCCAATCTGGTGCTGCTGCATATGGACAAGGAGATATGGGGTGATCCCGAAAACTTCCGCCCCGAACGTTTCCTCAGGAACGGCGAGTTGGACGTCTCCCTCGATAAATCATTGCCTTTCGGCGCAGGTATGGACTTTATATTTCATCCCGTACTCTTGGGCAGCAGATTCCTGAGTGCATCGCGTAAGGCCTTGTCCAGAAAGAGGCGAATTTAGGAGTCATCACACATTTGGTCTGCAAGCGCGTTTTGGCTTACCTATCAAATTATCTATCTACTAAATGTGACTGCCGGCGTAATTCGCTATTTCTGGATACCGATGTATTTGCTTGTTTTCAGACTCCCGCAAACAGGCGCAACGCGACTCTAATAAAACAATTTCGTAGCAAATTTCACCATAGAACTCTTACCGGTGTCGCGTCGCGCCTGCTTGCGTAAGCCTTTACTTATTAGCGCCAAGTAAGATGCTACAGCGTGATGGCTAGGTCTGAGAGAGAGTGGGTAGCCTATTTGATAAAGTAAGTATCTAAAAACACCCCAATAAAAATCCTTGCAAAGGAATGGAAATTCCTTGTTGGCCTACTAATCAATTTTATAATCTCTCTTTCTCCTAAAATACTAGTTTTGTTTGCAATAGGTATGCCTACAGTTTTTATGTTAATTATTAAAATAAACACATTTATACCGGTTAGGTTAGTGGCACGTATCTAAGTGAGTTTAAATTCAAAGCATACTTAGGTGGCTACATAAGAAATACAGTTTCCGTTTAAACCTGTGTTACGTTAAACCACAGTTACGTTGTGAAATAGGTCCGTACTCTTGTTTAGCTGTGAAACGATTGAAAACTTGCTACAATTATGGCTTAGGCAACGCTATCTACTTACGAGGCTGTGAATAATATGTATTAGCCGGCATAAGATAATAAGTACTATTAAGGCCTAGACCGCACTGCAAAATCCCACCGAGCGATTTTTATTCACGCGGTTATGTACTGTACGGAGTACGTTTCAGCGCATTTTAAATCGCCAATGCGTGTAGATACTTAAGGCCGCATCTTCGTCTATCGTGACGAAGCTTCGCACAGTGATACGATACAGTACACAGATGTGACCAACCATTATCGGTTATCGTCGCGATAGTTCGGGCTGCGTAGCACTTACCGCCCGGGTACACGGCGGTACATAATAAACGTGGCGAAGCCGCTAATGTGACCACCGCAATAGCGCGATAACTTTTTATCGAGCATAATATACGAAGCTTCGGCACGCATAGCTTTGTCACGATAGACGCAGATACGGCCGCAGCATTACAGAATTGCAATAAAAATTTAGCGCGATTTTTAATCTCAGTGCTACACCGCCTTTTGGATAATGTCACGTAGGTAGGTAGGTATGGTCTACTCCAAAAGTATCTGAACATATCTAAAATTGTACCTACACCAATAGATCAAAAAGTTCCCGTCTAGGCCAATTTGTAGTGCCACTTAGAAAATGAGTACCTACTTTGATTTCAATATCTCTACACTAAGAATATAGCTAAAGCTAATCTCTGGAACTACCAGACGGACTTGAAAAAATCTTTTTGCATTTCACAGCCTAATTCTTGAAGTAGGTTATGGCTATTACATCGTGCTACGACCTTTAGGATCCGGGCAAAAAGTATGTGAGTAAGTAAAGTTTATTGACCATAAGTTTAGGTTACAGTACACCGGTAATACATATTTACATAGTACTCGTACATAGTATAGGGCAGACTCACTTACGTTCAACTACACAAGTAAGAACTTATCTATAACAAGTAGCAAGGGGAGCAGAAGAACAGTTAAATTATAATAATGCTATCACAAGTAAAGCAATGGTTCACATACTTGATAAAATAATAAATGCTCAATTACGATATACCTACAGATAAAAGTTCTTTACCTCCCGTGCTAGTCAAGGACTGTGTTACGGCAAGGTAAGATTCTCGCTTATGCAATAGTAGTCATAATGTAAACACGTTAAGACACTTTTTACCAAATACATTTGTTTTGCTGTGAATCATAGATGACGATAATGAGTTACAAGCTTAGCGTGATCAAGTAGTATATGCAAAGAAATCAGACAATGCAACTACTAACGTTATTTCAATGTAAACAAAGTGTTTCACTAAACAATTTGTAATAAGACAAGCGTGTTACTATTTTTTTTTTTTTAAGTAGGAATGTAAGCGGGTACGAAGTTATAGAGCGCGGGCGGGCGATAGTTTCAGGCGGGCGAAGTCGCGGGGAGAAGCTAGTGAGACATAAAGTTGACCCCTTCTAAATTATGAATGTGATGACAGCAGCGGTGGCCCAGTGGTAACGGCCGCAACATACGAGTTGTAGATCGTAACCAAGCAGCTCTTTACTTTGTGTAAGTTACTTCATCATCACTCCTATCAAAACGGTGAAGTAAAACATCTTGAGGAAACTGGCATGTCCTAGAACCAATAATTCGAATACATGTGACATCCACCAAACCGCACTGGGCCCGCGTGGTGGATTATAGCTCACTTCCTTTCATAGAAAAAGGTGGCCTGTGTTCGAGCAGTGGGAACATTATAGGCTGTTATGCAGGTACTAATTCCCTTTAGTCAGTGATTGTTTAAACTTTCTTCAGATACTTTAAAAAAAAGAAACAAAATTAAGTAGGTACAGACGCCAGCACATCAACCTACTACAATCTGTCAAATTTCTTTAATAGATTTTCAACTTTATCACTGAAGCATAAGTTTCGAAGTTGATTGGGAACATTTGAGAGTTTCGGGTAGGTTGACCTGCTGGCGTCTGTACTCATTGGTTGTACAAATACCAAATTAAAAATTATGGAATATTTTCATGCTGATTATTTTTAATCAAGTCAGTATGGAACAGAAATGGTCACAATCACAATAGTACTTATAGAAAATAGAATAACCGTTAATATTAAAACCGTTAATCCAATCATAAATAATCTAATTATAATCCTATTAACGTGAATGTTTTAGTTTCGACACTTTTCCTAATATTTAATAATGTATGTGTGTAGGTATGTATCTAGTTGTCTGCCTATCTACTTACTTAAATAATCGGCGTTGCTATGCCCATACAAAAAGCACCGAACAGACCAAAGTGGTGAAAGTATAGCAATTTTTCCCGCCATACCCGCCACCACAGATGATACACTACAAGGTTCAATTCAAAATAGGATGGACAAATTTTAACAGAGCGACAGTTTAAGACATTCCAGTGTGAGTGAGAGACGGAGCTATGCAAGGCCGCTAGCACCATCCTTTTTTCGCAGTGGAATAATGATGGCATTAATACTTCATAATAAGGCCCCAGTAGGTACGTCTAACCAAAGATATCCAAGCAAAAAAAAAAACACTGATTAAGTGATTTTATTTTGACCTAAAATAATAAATGGGTAATCAACATTTTTAGTGTTTTTTCGTTAGCTGATTTATTTTTCTTATAAGTATCTAATGCGTTTTTCTTATTATTTTTTTACCATTTTCCTTATTTTGGTGATCAGAATGATTTCTAAAAGTTTGTCTATCTATTTAAATGGGACCTTATATAAATGTATAAACCGCCACTGATTTGGCTTGAATGGCGGTTAACACATTCCGCAAAGCAGTGATGTTGCGTAGGTTTTAATTGATATACAGCGTGGCAGGGACATCAACACACAACCTGTTAACATAGATTCAGTACATAATAGTATTTTTTTATTTTTTTTATCTGTTTTTTCCTACAACTTGCAATAAGTACTAACGCGATCAAAATGTATGAATAACAATTTTTTTTTATGTTCCTATCCTTGCCACTCTGTATACTTACCCCTGCAAAAGTTCATGACACTAGAAAGGGTTTAGAAACTGAAGCGAAAAAGAATTGTTTCTGTACCTGTCCATAAACAGCGTATTTTTTTTCGTTCACAGGAAGAAGACTTTGTGCAGGTGAAACCTACGCTCGGCAGACAATGTTCCAGGTCTTTTCCGCATTCATGCAGGCGTTCAAAATATCCACTGCTGATGGAAAACCGCTGCTCAAACCTAGCCGAAGGATTCAAGGCATCATCACGACAATCCCAGAGTTCTGGGTCAAAGTTAACGTTAGAACATGAACATGATAAATGGAATTAATCTGGAAAACTATGGTGTTGGATCTCATGTGTTGTTAATCGGTTACAACTTTTAAAAAATATGCTAATAAAAGAAATGAGAAACTGAGAGTTATTGTACTTTGGCTTTTAGACTTTTAAAAGTATAAAAAATATCTAAAAAAATTGGTACTTATACTATACTTAGAGCCTTATTTCTAAAACGCGTTCAATAGCTTACAGTGTCAAAATTGTTATGGAATGCTGACAGCTCTTGAACGCGTTCAATTTCATTGGTGAAATCGGCTGTAAGTAGGTGACCATAATTCGGAAACTGATACCGGATAAATTATATACCTACTAATGCTTTAAGCTTCTAATTATAGGCATAATAATAATAATATGCGTAAAGGGATTTATTTTGTCAATTTAACGTGACATTGATGTGATATTGATAATAATTATAGTCGTTTACCTTGACAAAAGCGACCCATGAAATTAAAAGGTAGCAAAACCCTGTCAAAGAATTTTTTTAACCAGTTTTTGTATTTGTCGGTTAAGTCACAACTTTTTATAAGTTAAGATAATTACTTACCTACTTTAATTTTTATAGATATATTATTATTAAACGACAAGTAAGCCGTTTCGTACGTTAACTTAGTGTAAGTAATCTTGATTGGTCTACCATTTTAGACCATTTTAAAATTAGACCAAATTACCGCCTCCATTACATATGTAAAGTAGGCAGATACTAGCTTCCTAGACATACGCTCATACCTGTCTATTAAAGTAATGTTTACCGAACCTTGTCCGTTTGACCTATTGTCTCGACTTTTCGTTTGACCTTAAGTTATTCAATGTTACCTTAATGTATACTCATTGTTTTTATATTCTTGTCTGTACTCATTGTTTTTGTATTATGTCTTGGAACATTAAGACCATATTCAGTACCTAAGTATACAAATTCATAATTATGTAATATTAAAATATATGTCCTTATTCATAATAAAATACTTTTCTATACTTACTCAACTAAATGGTTTTCTTTATTTATTTATATCTCGATATTGACCCCATTTGTTTATTTTATAACTAGCACGCCCATGCTTCGCGCGGGATCTACTGATGTGGCGACATGTCAAAACATCGAAATTTTTCTCCAAACATAATTCGCCTAAACGGTGGTGAAGACCGCATCAAAATCCGTTGTTTAAATTAGAAGAACAACGCGGTCACACATACACGAAAAGCGACTTTAATGTATAAGTACTTAATTTATTTTATAAAGAGCCCGTTTCCAAAAAGATGCTCACACGTCGCAATCTCGATTTTTAAAACTACATTAGATACATTTGAGAAGACGGTAGTATTGTAGTATCTATTTTTTTTTTATCCACGTCGGGCACGACTTCCCTACCATGACTGCGCCCCCCGGTCTACTCCTTGATATGCAATTGCCTTTGTAGTCCCATGAAACATGAGGCTTCATGGGCTAATGCAAATCTTGGGGTTCATTCGGTTTATAGAGTGTGGTTAAACCACACTGGGATCGGTGCAATTCATTCATTCATGCATTCATAAATCCAGAATACGGGATACATGTAGGAATGTAGGTAACATAATAACTCCTTGTTTATTATACTGCCGGTTCGTTCAAATAAAGCAAGTATTTCATTATAGTTTAAAGCTCCGTGCAGACTAGCGCGATGCAACAGCGCGACGCAACTCTGGTTAATGTTAAACCGTGAAGTTTTTTAAGAAGTTGTATTGTTCGAGTCGCGTCGCGCTGGTCTGCACGAGCCTTAACTTGGATAATTATTCCTATATTTTAGTCTATGATATTTTACATTATATCATGATATCTTCTCGTCTCATATTTATGGCAGGCAGTGTCTCAAGACTTAAGTCTTAGACCAGTGCAGTGATGGATGACCTACGGCACTGAAACGTGGTCGCTTAAAATGGGCCTTATTAGAAGGCTAAAAGTCACCAATGGCAATGGAGAGGGCTATGCTTGGAGTTTCCCTACGTGATCGAAACAGAAATGAAGAGATCCGCAGGAGAACCAAGGTAACCGATATAGCCCGATGAATTGCCGAACTTAAGTGGCAGTGGGCAGGGCGAAAGGTTCAGGAGTGGCGGCCGCATACCGGGAGACGTAGCGTTGGAAGGTCTCCTGCAAGGTGGACCCGATGACCTTGTGGCTGCAGGCCGCAGGAATCCGCTTGATGCGGGAAGCACAGAAAAGTCGAAGTGGCGGTGCTTAGGGGAGGCCTATGTCCAGCAGTGGATGTCTTTCGGCTGAATGATGATGATTATCATGACATCTCTGCCAGCTTGATAGGCCGACCCTATATATTTTTTTCTATTCTTCATAATAGCTATAATGCGTCCATTATCTTTTATTATTAGAAAAGGTTGCATGTTAAAACCACGTATGATAAGAATCTCTACAGTACTGTCAACGCTCGACTAACGCTGACGGTACCACTAGGATAAATGAAGTACTTGTTTGTGATATAAATCGAATACTTATTTAGGGTCTTTTAGTTCTTACATTATTATACATATTTTATATTATCATGACATCGTTTGTTAAGGTCGGGTAGCCGACCGTCTAAATTTTCGTCTATTCTTTATATGTATCAACGTTTATCGTATAATTGTATGCCATAGTTATTATAATAACTAGAAAAGGTAGGTATATTAACTAAATAAGTTAAGATCTCTACTATTATGTAAAAATTATGATTACTTAGGTAAAATCGTCAATAGGAATATGCAACGATGTATGTTTGTGTGGTTGAGTCGTTTATGTGCCAGCAAATATTTAAAGTAAACGGCTTCGTTGTATTCTGTTGACCCGACCTATGTATTTTCTTATATTATTATGTAGGTACGTTGGGGCATGGTCACAAAGATCAGGACGTGGCACATAAACCAACTATAGATAAAGCAGTCAATGTATTGCTTTGTTTATGTTCACTTATGTTACTATGTAAAACGTAGGTATATTGTTTTAGCTATGTCCTCATTTAAATATAAATTTTGTGAATTTTCCTCGTGTTGTCTTGTCTCACTGGTAGTTACTTGGATATACATACATAAACACACAAACACAACACACACATACACACATATTTATTTTGCAAGGGGGATGACGCTGTTAGTAATAAAGTGTTTTTTATTATCAACAAGATCACCAAACTTATTTATGCAAAGGTTTACGAGCTTCTTACTGCGCAGATAACGTCCAACAGAACCATAATATGAATTATGTATAAGGTATAAGGTGGTGGTGGATGGTGGTGTCTGGTGTAACTGCTTCGTTGGTTCAGTGGTCACAAGTACTGCTCTGCATGAGGTCCTGGGTTCGATGCCCAGGTCAAGCAGTGTTATTGGATTTTTCCATCAGGAATTTGTCGGTAGCAGCCCGGAGTCTAGATTTGTGCCCGGTTGATGGCAAGACTCGCCCCTATTACTTGGGACTTAAACATACCTAACTGGCGAAATGTGGATTTACCTACCCACTATACCTACTTCGGGGAAAAGAGGTGTTATGTATTATGTGTATACCTAATCAACCAAGTCATCCAACCTATTAATTCAAAGTTTTACGAGCATTTTAGGTAGGTACTGCGCAGAATCTCCCGTACAATACGGCCGATAAAACTAGGCAGTTCCGAACTTCGCGCAGAAGGCTACGCAATAACATTTTTTAGGAACCAAATGGTGACATGAGGCGAGTGTAAGCGAGAGAACATACGCGCAATTTCACAGAGCCTATGTTTAGACCTGCCAAGTTATATTGGCCGTATTGTACTGTGAACAAAGTTTACGCATGCTCAGTTAAGAAAATATTTCTGCGGCAGCGCAGCTACCACCCCTTCCATCCGCCCAATTAGAGACAATATGCATCAGTGTGAGTACAGGGCGTATAACAAAAAAATTGAGAATTTATTTTTTATTTTATTTAATATAATACAAATGTACAGAGGCGGACTTAATGCCATAGGCATTTTCTACCAGTCAACCTTTGGGTGATGCAGAGACAAATAGTGGTAGATGCAATAGCGGGAATTGAGGGAATAATATTTATTTAAATATAAAGATATACATATATCCCTATTAAAAACTACAAATATAATAAATACACCTAATTATATTTAAATATAACCACAAATAAGACATACTATAGGAAAATATTACCGTTGTGACCATACTGCCAGCTTCTTGTGAATGTGCTCGCGAATTTTTATCTTAAAAGATAATCGGTTGGTCACCATCCTGATTTCCTGGGGGAGTGCATTCCACAGAGAGATAGACTGAATGAACAAGGAAGAGTGAATGAAGTATGTGCGGTGAGTGGGACATTGAAGAAGACGATTGTGAGATGAACACATTTTATGGCTCTTCTATTGTTTAACCAGATTTTACGACATTCCTACTAAATAACAATGGTACTTACTTACTTAGATAGTAAACTTATTTCTATTGCAGTTGCAAAAGTTGCGACAGCAATAAATAAAAGCTCTGATAACGTTGTATGATCTGCCGTGCCGATTAAAATATCATCTCACAAACAAGTGAGCATAGTACACGCCTAGTGTGTATCACACTTCTATAGATCATTATATTAATACGAACGCAACTAAAATACGCTCCGTGCATCCTATTGGTCAAAACGCATGCATCGGGCGATCGAGTCGTGAGCCGTGCTATACGATTATCGCCTTAAAGGTGAACATCCGGAAGTCTGGCCCATTGTACTTAACAGTAAAGGCTCGTGCAGACCAGCGCGACGCGACTCGAACAATACAATTTCTAAAAAAACTTCACGGTATAACAATAACCGGTGTCGCGTCGCGCTGTCGCGTCGCGCTAGTCTGCACGAAGCTTAAGTCGTATAACTTTAACTAATGTTCCTAGAATGAATAGGTACCCTATTTAAGGAACATTAGTTACCGAAATGAATTATGTACCAGGTAATTATTTAACGAATCAACATACTCGCGTTACACGGAACACATTGGCTTAGATATCTACTTACTATGAAAGTAAGAAAAGTCGGAAGTGAACTCAACAGACCAAGGAGCGCGCTTTGAGCAATGGCGTAAGTAGTAATGAACGAAATGTTCTTTTTCTATTCCTAAGCAGACTGTTGTGTTAATAAGATTTATGGGTGTTATTATTATTTAATTATGGAGGAAGTGATGGTAATTAAGAACATTGGAGGACAGTTATAACTACTGACTATACTTAGTCAATTAAGTAATGTTAATCTTAGGGTAGAGGGCAGCTACCTGCTGATTTCATCACGGATATGAACAGTAGATATACTAATGTTTATTTACGAAATATGTAGGTATGTGAAGTTAAGTACATATAGTATAATCTGTCAATGCTCACACCCATTTGTGATCAGTGTGATCACTGAGGAATACACAGCTCCAATGCTCACACTCATGTGTAATCCGTGTAATCACTGAGGTATTCACAGCTCCGATGCTCACACGCATGTGTGATCACTGAGGTATTCACAGCTCCAATGCTCACACTCATGTGTGATCACTGAGGTATTTACATCTCCAATGCTCACACTCATGTGTGATCAGTGTGATCACTGATGTATTCACAACTCCAATGCTCACACCCATGTGTGATCACTGAGGTATTTACATCTCCAATGCTCACACCCATGTGTGATCACTGAGGTATTCACAGCTCCAATGCTCACACTCACGTGTGATCACTGAGGTATTTACATCTCCAATGCTCACACCCATGTGTGATCACTGAGGTATTCACAGCTCCAATGCTCACACTCATGTGTGATCAGTTTGATCACTGAGGTATTCACAGCTCCAATGCTCACACCCATGTGTGATCACTGAGGTATTTACATCTCCAATGCTCACACTCATGTGTGATCAGTGTGATCACTGAGGTATTCACAGCTCCGATGCTCACACCCATGTGTGATCACTGAGGTATTTACATCTCCAATGCTCACACTCATGTGTGATCAGTGTGATCACTGAGGTATTCACAGCTCCAATGCTCACACCCATGTGTGACCACTGAGGTATTTACATCTCCAATGCTCACACTCATGTGTGATCAGTGTGATCACTGAGGTATTCACAGCTCCAATGCTCACACCCATGTGTGATCACTGAGGTATTTACATCTCCAATGCTCACACTCATGTGTGATCAGTGTGATCACTGAGGTATTCACAGCTCCAATGCTCACACCCATGTGTGATCACTGAGGTATTTACATCTCCAATGCTCACACTCATGTGTGATCAGTGTGATCACTGAGGTATTCACAGCTCCAATGCTCACACCCATGTGTGATCACTGAGGTATTTACATCTCCAATGCTCACACTCATGTGTGATCAGTGTGATCACTGAGGTATTCACAGCTCCAATGCTCACACCCATGTGTGATCACTGAGGAATTCACAGCTGCATTGCTCACACCCATGTGTGATCACTGAGGTATTTACATCTCCAATGCTCACACTCATGTGTGATCAGTGTGATTACTGAGGTATTTACAGCTAAAATGCTCACACCCATGTGTGATCACTGAGTTATTCACAGCTCCAATGCTCACACTCATGTGTGATCAGTGTGATCACTGAGGTATTCACAGCTCCAATGCTCACACCCATGTGTGATCACTGAGTTATTCACAGCTCCAATGCTCACACCCATGTGTGATCAGTGTGATCACTGAGGTATTCACAGCTCCAATAAAAAACCGGCCAAGTGCGTGTAGGAACACGCACAATGAAGGGTTCCGTAGTAGAGATGAATTTATCCCAAAAACAAACTAAACATTGTAGTTGAAAAATATGTCATTTTTTTCCTATACATCGATATACGTCACTGTGAATTCTCCAACTGCAAATGTAAGTTTGAAATTAACGATTTTCGGACTTTTTCCTTCATATGTTGTTCTGTGAGACCTTGCTTCCTGCCACATGATTCTAGGTCAACAGGAAGTACTCTGTAGGTTTTGATTTTCTTGCGAGTATCAAAATATGTCGCATAAATGGCCGTATTTTTTTATTGCGTTACTTAGTAGCTTGGTTTTTTAGAGCTCCAAGGGACCATAGACCTATGTATTTGGTATTAATTTCAACTTGATATGATTCGAATTTCACGCATTCATGAGAAAAAGGGTCTTGACAGACTGACGGACGGACAATGAAATGATCCTATAAGGGTAAGGATAAGGGCCCTGGTCCAGGCCAGACCAGGTAAGGAGCGAGAGGGCATGGGAGGCCGTCACCTCCTTCTGCGAAGCAGTAATGCTCGCGGAGGAGGAGGCAGAACGCGTGAGGGAGATGCAAATTTCGCGCCCTAACGCCCCTAGCCGCCGCAGGAGACGCCCTGGGCGTAGGCACGGGTTTGCGGACGGTGAGCAATGGGTAGCTCGCCGTCCGATAAGGACCAGGCCCGGGTCGGCGGCGCGTTGTGTTCCACGCGCGCCTCAAAGAGATATCAGTAAATGAAGGGGTCCGATAGGACCGATGCCTGCCGGGGTTGCGGGAAAGTCCGAAAGGGATACCGTGGCCCCCTGGCAACGTACAAGCAACGGAAGGAACACGGGTGGGTTTTAGTCAGTAAGAGTCTGGCACGCCCTCCCGCTCCACCCAGAGCGGGAGAAGTTATAGGATAAGGGTACCCTCTAAAAGTATTTCCAAAAATCAAGCCTTCATTAGATTAACTTTAGCCCCTGTTCTGCCCCTTTACCTACTGTTCGCTCATAACAGCACAAGGGCAGAACAGGGGCTAAAGTTTGCATATAAAGTAGTCGTATAGGGTAACAGGTATAGGGTAACAGATAAAATGAAGAGGTACCTAAAGTCCTACACCTACTTAACGCATAGTTGCTAATGAAGTGCAGGGTTCTCAATTTGATCACGTTTAGCACACTGTTTGCATGACAAATAGCGAGCTAAATCAAATATTGACCACTCATAATAGAATCGTGACTCGAGTTGAACCAAACCATAGAAAAGAAATTACAGGTGCGGCAGAGTTACGATCCTCATATTAATTATTCTTTTTTTGTATCTACATAACTCAGAAAAAAATGCTCACTAAAAAGTTCGTCTTTTTGACAATTGCTAAACGTTTCTTGACGATGTCTTAAAAAGTTAAAGGAACTTATCAGCTATCTAATTGCCTAGTTAAACATTTTCTGTAAACGATTCAAACTCAAACTCAAAACATTTATTTCAAATAAACCAATTACAGGCACTTTTGAATTGTCAAGGGGTCAGTCAGAAATATGAAGCTAGTTGCCCATTAAAAAGCGTAGTAGGTACCTATGGAGAAGAACGGGCAAGAAACTCCACGGACACTCTTTTAAATCAAAATATGGTTACAAAATATCGGTTACATCATTCATGTTGAAGTTGGTTATACATGTGAGAACGATGCAAAACATGAAAAGCGTCCGTAATAGAAACAAAAAAAACAATTCAAAAATTAAATTAAATTAAAATCGCCGTGGCAGCAAAGAGATGACCAGTACCCACTGACGGCGCCCGTTCACGAACATGACGCATGGATTATCACCATTCAGCTCAACCATTTTGAAGGGAGCTAAATAATTCAACTCACGCGCCACCGCACCGTCAGCGAGACATTAGAGTGAGCATGACATACTCTCAGCCGCCAGGGCACGTTCAAGTCATTAAAAGACATACCCAGTACCTAAATATGGTAGCTTTAAAGTCGGTACGTAGTACTCACACATGTGCTATGCAATTATACAATGCTAAGAGATTGAATTTATACAATGCAAAGATAGTTTTAAAAATCTTCAGCAACTCCAACGGTATTTTGAAATAGGTACTAATCAATTAGTTTATGCGCCCTTGTAGAGCAGGACCAGATTAAGGAAGGGAGAGATTAAGGCTCCAATTACACTATCATATATATATCATACATATATGATTTCATATCTGTCAAATTCTGTTATTCATTTTAACATATTACTCTTAAATGATCATATAAACGTCATACTTAATCAAGATGGATAACGATGAATTTTGATTTAGTCTTTTTGAGGCTAGACGGATATGATCATATTTGTACGCTTGCTGTCAAATAGGATCACTAACAATTAAAACTTGGTTATATAAAAATAAAAACATTAAGTTCGTAAAATCAGACAAAATAAAAAAGGGGAAGCAACTCTTCCAAATATTTTTTTTTAACTAGAGAGCCCAAGTGGCTGTGGAGCAGGATCAGCATTAAGCCAAGCATTTTTATCAACGATATAATCATCCAACTTATAATATGCTTGTCTACATAGTGTGCGTTTAATGCATGTTTTAAATTTCTTCTCATTCAGTTGAAGAATATCGAGTGGTATTTTATTATAACATTTTACATAGTACCCCATAAAAGATGTGTGTACTTTAGACAATCTGAAACGTGGTTGATCTAATTTGTTTCTATTTCCAGTGTTAAAATTATGCCTGTCACTTATCTTATTAAAAAGACGTAGATTTTTTCGAGCATACATAATGTTTTCATATATTACTGACAAGGTACCGTCATGATGTTAATTTTCTTAAACAGTTCCCTTAGAGATTCGCGTCTGCGGAGGTTGTAGATGGCTCTGACAGCCCTCTTTTGCAGAATAAAGATAGAATCAATATCTGCTGCCTGTCCCCACAGCAAAATACCGTAAGACATGATGTTATGAAAGTAACTAAAATAGACCAGTCTCGCGGTATCCACGTCTGTTCATTGGTGAATTTTCCAAACAGCGTAAGCGGCTGAACTCAGCCCCCCTGCAAGTGATGTTAAGTGAGGACCCCACTGAAGTCTAGAGTCGAGCGTGTTCCCCAGGAAAACCGTTTTTTCGACGAATTCTAGTGTCGCATTATTCAATACAACGTGACATTCACTACTTCTAACATTCGGTAACGCGAATTTTATGCATTTAGTTTTCTTCTCATGCAATACCAAATTATTTCCAATAAACCAATTATAGACCTTTAGCATAGCGTTATTTACGTCTTCAAGCTCCTGTGCATGTCTGTTT
The DNA here is from genome assembly GCA_949128155.2 of Xanthia icteritia. Taxonomy (NCBI): domain Eukaryota; kingdom Metazoa; phylum Arthropoda; class Insecta; order Lepidoptera; family Noctuidae; genus Xanthia; species Xanthia icteritia. The sequence continues at coordinate 7,554,814 of OX421938.2, read as the reverse complement.
ACTTTAAAAATCATGTGTCATCAGCAAATAACACCATTTGTGGTCGATTTTTCAGTAAATGAAGTTAATCAATATCGAGCCCTGTGGTACACCCATTTTGACTTTTAAACCCAATGAATTCAGACCTTTGAACTTGCTGCAGTCTATCATTCAAATATGATTTTACTTAGCTAAGCGCAAGTTTAACCAGTCCGTAATGATCAAGTTTCAAGAGCAGTGCTTCGTGATTCACGCAATCAAATGCCTTGGATAGATCACAAAAGATGCCTTGAGGCTCGTAATCACTGTAGTAAAATAGCAGGTTAGCCATTTTATTGTTCTGTCATCGAACTTTGACCTTGGAGATAATGAAATTCACTGGGACAGAGAGTCCGAATCTCTGTGGCAAAACAGCAAGCTGGCGGCAAAACAGCAAACTATAATTGGAAGAATAATTCCAGGTTCTTTCAAGTCGTTTGTATACCTAGTATGATGAGTATATAGGACCTAACCTAACCTACTCGTAATATAATTAGTAAAACACACCTTCCAATACATAAAGATAATGATAATAAATGTAAACGATTTACTCATTCATTTATATTCAAATCACAACTGTCATTCTTTGACAGTTGTATGAAATTGCAAATTTGATTTAAGTACAATTTATTAATGGTACTTGAGAGATTTCCCTATTAAAAACTCTGTGATTTCTTCCCAAATTTATACAAAACTTAGGTGGTTTTACTACAAAATTCCAGGATCGGGCCTACAAAATCGGCTAATATACTTCTAAATATTGGTAGTGCCCGCGTTTAAATATGAGACATGGCTCTTCAATCCATACGGATACCTAACTTTTGTATAAATTTGGGAAGAAATCACAGAGTTTTTAATAGGGAAATCTCTTTTTATTTAAAATAATCTCCATCTCAGTTTGCACACGAGGAGGATCTTCGGGATGTTTTATGTGCTGGCCTACCGTGCGCATCGCCGGAACTCCTTTAGGAGTTCTCCTAACATACGGCTACACATCAAGCTATACAATTCTAGTTTACGCTGACCTCGCATTGTACGGAAAACCTATACAATGCGAGATTAGCTTATAGTGGAAATGTACAGATTGATGTTTAGCCGTGTGTACCTTCTACCTACAGACTTTTCGAGCGTGTATATAGGTACCTACAGCTAAAACATTATTTCATCTGTCCTCCTCAAACTAACTCAATGGATGGTTTCTACTTAAAATGACATAATGGTTACTACTTAAACGAACGGGCTATCACTTAAAATGACAGCATCCAAGCTGCAACCCCTTGCAGCGTTCCAAGAGTTTTCAGGGCTTAGCAACAGGGACTGCCTCCAACGATAAATACTAGTTCATTTTTTTTTTTTATAATACATAAGAGCATAAACATAGGAGGACAACCTGTCAAATTCCTTTAATAGATTTTCAACTTTATTACTAATACATAAAGTTCAAAGTTGATTGAGAAAATTTGACAGTTTCGGGTAGGTTGATCTGTACAAAGTAGATTTCTACCCATTCAGATTTGATCTATCTACATAATCTACAAAGAGAATATTAACTAAACTCTCGTGTCATTTAAACCCTGGCATGTCTCAATAATAGTTACATATTTAGAAAGATAACATTTTCTTAGATAACAAATTGACTACGTAAACTCGCCTGATGTGGATTATCTTAGTCGATAGAACAACCTAAGTACTTGTGTATAATAGATGCTTATAACGTGGCCTACGTGATACAAAGAGTAAGTATAGGCACAGATTACAGACTATTATATACTTTAGCAAAGAATTTAACTCTTAGTTCTTACCTACGAACGAACTCAGTGGGCTGATAAATATCTCATTCCTAACCAATAAAATTTAGGGTACCTACCGTACTCAAGTGTCAACGGAACCCTATTTACTAAGGCTCCGCTGTGCGTCCGTCCCTCTGTCTGTCACTGTAACCGGGCACAAACCCGGGTTGCTTTCCTTGGTGGAAAAACCGAGTAACACTTTGCCCGACCTGGGAATCGAACCCAGGACCACATGCTCGGCAGTACCCACTAGAACAACGAGGCAGTCAAGTTATAGGTATCTTAGTAGGTATAATAGCTACATATTTAACATTATTATTCTTTGTAATAAACTGATAAGTTTTTAGATTCCTAAACAATAAGTACCTATAGATACCTTGTTACTTACCTATTTATTAATCCGTTTGCCGAACGGTTAGTCTATCAATTAGATCTAGGTACTTAATTATTAATTTAAAATAAAGATATTGGAGCTATGATGAATTAATGACATTTTCCTTATCACGGGACCTTCATATCACAGTGTTGTAGGTAGCAGGTAGGTAGGTACCTACGGTATATAACCTACTACAAATAGAATTTAGAAATGTGGACTGTGTGAAAGAAGATATGGCTAGAAAGCGGGTGACTACCGAAATGACGACCAATAGAGAAGTGTGGAAGAAAATTACATGTTACGTCGATCCCAAATAACTTGGGATAAGGGCAAGAGAATGATGATGATGGTAAAACTAAGAGTAGGGGAAGAGTGAAGACTAAGGTAACGATGGATGGACTGTGTGAAAGATGATATGGCTAGAAAGGGGTGACTACCGAGATGACGACTAATAGAGACGTATGGAAGAAAGGAACATGTTGCGCCGACTACAAATAAATAATTGGGATAGGGGCAGGAAAATGATGATGAAATAGAACGCAGACAAATGTACCTCTTATATTCCACCATTTTTAGGGTTCCGATCCGGGTGCCAAACGAAACCCTATTACTAAGTATCCGCTATCCGTCCGTATCTCATTAACCATAATAGGTAGATTGTTGAAATTTTCACAGGTAGGTACAATTTATTAATTGTACTTGAGAGATTTCCCTACTAAAAACTGTGATTTCTTCCCAAATGTATACAAAAATTAGTATTAAATTGTATTGGAAGGTGTGTTTTACTAATTATATTACGAGTACTTAGGTCCCATATACTCATCATACAAAGACTTGAAAGAACCTAGAATTATTGTTCCAATTATAGTTTCCGCCAGCTTGCTGTTTTGCCACAGAGTTTCGGACTCTCTGTCCCAGTGAATTTCTTTATCTCCAAGGCCAAAGTTCGATTACAGAGCAATGAAATGGCTAACCTGCTATTTTACTACAGTCTGCTATTATACGTGCCTTTTTTTTTTGGTTGGGAAATTATCAAATAACTTCTCGCGGGAGGGCGTGTCAGACTCTTACTGACTAAAACCCACCCGTGTTCCTTCCGTTGCCTGTACGTTGCCAGGGGCCACGGTATCCCTTTCGGACTTTCCCGCAACCCCGGCAGGCATCGGTCCTAACGGACCCCTTCACTTCTGCTGACATCTCTTTGAGGCTATTATACGTGCCTCAAGGCATCTTTTGCGACCTATCCAAGGCTTTTGATTGCGTGAATCGCGAAACACTGCTCTTGAACCTTGAGCATTACGGACTGGGTAAACTTACGTTTATCTTAGTAAAATCATATTTGAATGATAGACTGCAGCTAGTTCAAATAAACGGTGTGAATTTATTGAGTTTAAAAGTCAAAATGGGTGTACCACAGGGCTCGTTATTGGGTCCATTCCTCTTTTTAGTATATATAAATGATTTTCCCCCTTTTCCTGAAAGACCGACCACAAAGTCAAAAGTCAAAGTCAAATAATTTATTTCAATTAGGCACAAAAAGGCACTTTTGAACGTCAACATTTAAATAATAATTGATTCTAGTTGCCCCTTCCAAAAGGTAGTTTTCGTATGGAGAAGAATGGGCAAGAAACTCCACCGTTACTCTTTTAAAATGTTTTCACAATATCTTGTATACATCAATTATATCATTATATGTGAAGACGATGCACCTAGAATAAGATTACTATACCACGTTAGGTAAAAATAATGAAAAATTAAGGAATGACAGATAAATTAATCATGTGATAGATGCATGGTGCTCACATATTTACAAACATTGTAAAATTATACGATATTCCTAGCATTTTTACAAGTAATATAACTCAGTGTGTGAGTTCGAGTAATCACAGAATGTAAAACCAACATAAAAAAATATAAAAAATAAAAATATATATTATACAATTAAATTAGCAACCAGTTAGATTTTGTCTAGATTCTAAATTGTCCTATGGAGCAGGACCAGCATGTTTCCAAGCATTTTTATCTTGGACAAATGGTGTTATTTGCTGATGATATATGATTTTTAAAGTAAACAGACATTCACAGGAGCTTGACGACGTAAATAACGATATGCTAAAGGTCCATAATTGGTTTACTGTAAATAATTTGGTATTAAATGAGAAGAAAACTAAATGCATAAGATTCGTGTTACCGAATGTTAGATGTAGTGAATGTCACGTTGTATTGAATAACGAACACTAGAATTCGTCGAAAAAACGGTTTTCCTGTGGATCACGCTTGACTCAAAACTTCAGTGGGGTCCTCACTTAACATCACTTGCACGGCGGCTGAGTGCAGCCGCTTACGCTGTTTGGAAAATCAGCCAACTAACAGACATGGATACCGCGAGACTGGTCTATTTTAGTTACTTTCATAGCATCATGTCTTACCGTATTTTGCTGTGAGGACGGGCCGCAGATATAGATTCTATCTTTATTCTGCATAAGAGGGCTGTCAGAGCCATCATCAACCTCCGCAGACGCGAATCTCTAAGGGAACTGTTTAAGAAAATTAACATCTCGACGGTGCCTTGTTATACATATGAAAACGTTATATAATATATGTTCGAAAAAATCTACGTCTTTTTAGTAAGATAAGTGACAGGCATAATTTTAATAATAGAAATCGAAACAAATTAGATCAACCACGTTTCAGATTGTCTAAAGTAATAATAATAAGTCTTGTCAACAACAGGTGTAATACCTAAATAGCTCCACCAGTCTTTAAAAACACTCGATTTACCACCTTATATATATCAGACTCTTCAGAAAGCTGCAATCTTGAATACCTGCAGGATTGTCAGAAAATTTCTGCAAAATGACAACGATACATCAATCGTCACGTCACACACGAGTGCAACAACCACCGCACAAACACAGTTTCATGAACAGACACACTCACCATCACAATATCCGAACACACCATCATCTCATCATAATTTAATCAATTTCCAGGGGTAGCACTTGGCCTTGGCCCGTACTACCCCATAAATCCGGCGCAACGCCGAGATACGTAAAAGTATTAAAAAAAGAATAATAATAATAACGTTTATTGTGACCAAAAGTATACACAAACAATTTTGGGTTTGGAGTCTTCATTTAAGCAAGTAATACCTGTATTAGAAGACTCCGCTCCTTCACAGCAGTAGGTAATTACTTAAAACACAATAAAAACATTACATGGGTGTAGTAAAAACCAAATATAATTATCTGAACGTGTGTGTGCGTGTGCATGAGTGTGCGTGTGTTGTTGAGTGTACATGAGTGTTATGGATGTGTGGATGTATGTGTGGGAATGTGAGAATGTATAATTATGTAGGTATGGGAGTCTCAGTGTGTGTGTGAGTGGGTCGTGTACTTGTATTAAGTTACGTTTTGTAGGAGAGCTTCAGTATTTTCATATGTCAGTGGTTTTATCCAGTCGATCAACATTTCCTTACATATATGATACGAATTTGCATATACGAAAATTTATTTATTTATTTTGTTATATAATTGAGCTGATCGTATACTAAATTGCATAGATCCGAATTTGGTCTTGGTTATAGGTATTTTAACTACACACATCAACACGGTCTAGAGATATTTCATACTCAATTAAATAACTCGAAAAGTACTGGCCGCATCTCAGACTAATTCCAAATTCAAATTTTTGAAAATTCTTTTGTTTCGGTGGCATAAAAATGTCTTGATGTGTAGGAGAGGGAATTTTCATTTGTGCGAAATTTAGAAAACAATACGAATTACGTTTAGTTACAGTTTTTTTTCATTTTTAAACGAATGATAAAGTTAAAATTGAGGTATTGTAGCCATGCAACGCCAACATTTGACGAGGGCGGAGATGTTACGAGCTGTGGGAATGCTGGAAACTGGGTCTGTTCAGCGTAATGTTGCTGAGGCCATAGGGACCCACCAAAATGTAATTTCAAGATTGTGGACACGTTATCGTGCCACAGGTGAAGTAGCGGAGAGGCACCGGGGGCCAAGTCGCATCACTACCCCCAGACAAGATCGATTTTTGCAAATTACTGCGCGAGCTCAACCAAATGCAACGGCGACTCAATTGGTCCAAAGGCTGCGAGTGGAACACCAAGTGCTTGTGAGTGACCAAACTGTAAGAAGGCGACTGCATGAAAGCAATCTACGCTCTCGTAGACCACTCCGGGTCCCACCTTTACGGAGAGGCAATCGTGGACGACGATTAGAATGGGTTCGGAACCACGTGGACTGGGGCCGTGAGCAATGGTCCAATGTGCTGTTCACGGATGAATCCAGGTTCGGCTTCCATCCAGATTCACGAAGGACGCGTGTTTGGCGAGTTCCTGGACGATGGAGCCGTCTTCAGAACCCTCAGGAAGTTCACCCATACCAAGGAGGAACAATTATGGTTTGGGCAGGAATTCGTCTTGGAGGACGGACGGGGTGCGGGGCAATATGACGGCAGAACGATACGTCCAACAGGTTCTGGGGCCCGTAATCTTGCCCCACAGAACACAAATGGGGCAAGATTTCCTGCTCATGCACGACAATGCCCGGGCACACACGACGAGAACGGTAGCAGCTTGGTTACATACACACAATATTAGGGCCTTAGACTGGCCTGCTCAATCGCCAGATCTAAATCCCATTGAGCATGCGTGGGATATGCTGCAAAGAAGAGCTCTGAAGGAAGTTCCTGAAAATCTGGCTACAGAAGATCAACTTTTTGCGCACCTCAGAAGGACATGGGACAATATTCCGCAGCAAGACATTGACAACCTTGTTCTGAGCATGCCGAATCGTTGCCGATGTGTTATCATGGGCGCTTTCTCAGACTACTAACTTCAAGTTTATAAAAACAAATTAAATGATTTTTCTATTTTTTTCAGTTTTTACTCATAAATTAAAAGTTAATTCATATACGGTTTCCGTCTATGCTTCATTTTTTTTCCATAAAATCCTGAAATTTTAATCGAAGTACCTTAACCATTATTAAAAAATGGTAGAATATTAAATAACGTATCTTTTAAATATATACATGTCATATAAATAATTAACACATTGATAGTAATTCGCTTTTTTAAAAATATCCCTAGACCGTGTTGATGTGTGTATATTGTGTTTTCTTCTCCTAGAGTGTATATTCGCATTATAAGGTAAGATTTTGTGCATTTTTAAAATTATTTGAGTAATGTATAGTTTCCTAACTGACAGTACATCACTAAGTTTGTAGAGGTTCTCAGTAGAATATCTCCTTTTTTTTAAATACATTATTTTGAGCTCGCTCGCTCCAATTGGATTAATTTAGATTTTGCTGCCCCACCCCAAATAGGAATACAGTATATCAATATTGATTGAGCAAGGGAAATATATATTTGTGTGAGCACATTTCTAACAGGTTTACCACTACTCTGTGTAGACCTAGGCAGTACGTGACGCAGTCTTAAAAATCCAATTTAGCTTGCGGACTCTATTGGCAACTTGCTCAAGATGGGGGTACCAGCACAAATTCTGATCCAGCATTACCCCTAAATATTTTGTACTAGAAACTTTGCCAATACTAGAACAGTTACAATTGTCAACATTAATACCATCACAAGTGTGTATAATGATTGGAAAATCGCCGGTTGGTTGAGTGCGATTGCAGATGCTGAAACTTATAAAGTTTTTGGAGGTATTTAATGTGAGAACATTAGCATTGAGCCAATTCAGTAAAGTACACACTTCTTTTATGGTATACTGTGTAAAATGTTATTATAAAATACCACTCGATATTCTTCAACTAAATGAGAAGACATTTAAAACATGCATTAAACGCACACTATGTAGACAAGCATATTATAAGTTGGATGATTATATCGTAGATAAAAATGCTTGGCTTAATGCTGGTCCTGCTCCACAGCCACTTGGGCTCACTAGTTAAAGTTTTTATATTTGGAAGAGTTGCTTCCCCTTTTTTATTTTGTCTGACTTTACGAACTTATTGTTTTTTATTTAACCTAGTTTTAATTGTTGAACATTCCAATAGATAATAGTGATTTTGTTTCTTTTTGGTAGTAAAATTATTTTAATCTCACAAATACATTGCAAACTATAGTTTTGTATAATTTAAAAGCATTTATTTTTTTATTTTTGTAAGTGAGTACCATGGAGCCGTTTATTATGTAATTGTGTTGTACTCGTATGTTGTTCTGAAAGAGCATGGCAGTTGAGAGTATGTCATGCTCACTTAAATGTCTCGCTGGTGGTGGCGAGTGTGTTGGATCATTCGGTTCTCTACAAAATGGTTGGTGCTGATCCACGTGTCATGATCGAGAAAGCTTATCTGCCAGGGCTTATTTTTAATCTTATATTTTTAATCGTTTTTTTTTTCCATTGTTCTAACATATAGAAGCAACAAGAATAATATGCCCAGAATTTTGTAATATTTATGTTTAAAAGAGTGTCCTTGGAGTTTCCTGCGCGTTCTCCTCCATAGAGATCTACGTTTTGGAATGGGCAACTAGCATCAACTTTCAGATTAAGTGACCGATTCTTTGACAATTCAAAAGTGCCTGTAAATGGTTTAATTGAAATGAATGCTTTGAATTTGAGTTCGAGAATCTAAGTATCAAAAAAACGAATGTTCTTCTAGAACATCAGCATCACCATTCATTCAGAAGATTTTTTAAATTTATTTATTTTAAATATCTACATTTCAGTTTGCACACGAGGAGGATCTTCGGGATGTTTTATGTGCTATATACCGTGCACATCGCCGGAATTCCTTTTGGAGTACTCCTAATATCCTCGCGTCACCTGCAGACATTCAGAACATGTATATAGGTACCTACACCTACAACATTATTTCATCTGTCCTCTTCAAACTAACTCAATGGATGGTTACTACTTAAAATGACATGATGGTTAGTACTTAAGTGTACGGGCTATCACTTAAAATGACAGCATCCAAGCTGCAACCCCTTGCAGCGTTCCAGGAGTTTTCCGGGCTTAGCAACAGGAACTGCCTCCAAGGATAAATACTAGTCCTAAATTTTTATTTTTTATTTTTCTTATTTTACAAGTAGATTTTTCCCCATTCAAATTTGATCTGTCTACATAATCTACAAAGAGAATATTAACTAAACTCTCGTGCCATTTAAACCCTTGCATGTCTCAATAATAGTAATATTTAGAAAGATAACATTTTCTTAGATAACAAATTGCCTACGTAAACTCGCCTAATGTGGATTATCTTAGTCGTTAGAACAATCTTAGTACTTATGTATAGGTAATAGATGCTTATAACGTGGCCTACGTGATGCAAAGAGTAAGCATAAGCACAGATTACAGGGATATCTACTTTAGCAAAGAATTTAACTCTTAGTTCCTACCTACGAACGAACTCAGCGGGCTGATAAATATCTCATTTTTAGGGCTCCGTACCCAATGGGTATCAACGGAACCCGGTTACTAAGGCTCCGAGGCACATCCGTCTCTCTATCTGTCACTGTAACCGAGTTGACACACAAACCCGGATTGGTTTACTTGTGGAAAAACCGAATAACACTTTGCCCGATCTGGGGCCGTATTATGACGTATTAATGCCACCATTATTCCAGTGTGAATGAGAGACGGAGCTATACAAGGCCACTAGCACCATCCTTTTACCAGTGGAATAATGATGGCTTTAATACTTCATAATAAAAGAAAAAAAAGAAAGAAAATACGTTTATTTGCGGTAAATATGACGCAAAGAAAAAAACACGAGAATAACAAATTGGGGGAAAATATGCGTCACATCCACGCAAAACGGCCATCGCTCAGCATAATAAGGCCCCAGGGTATCGAACCCAGGACCACATGCTTGGCAGTAGCGCTTGCGACCACTTGAGATTAAGAAACAACGTCATTTCGAAAAAAAATATCCCACGGTAAAACCAAAACATCTTCACTGTAATATTAGGTTAGTTGGATGATGTTTGAAAATTATTATGATTACCTACGTTATCATATTTTTTTTTTAACTATGATATCACACAATAAATAATGAAAAAGTTGGTGAAGATGTTTGGATGTTTTTCAGATACATAATAATGTTCCCGTGGGCTTTTTTTTTCGAAAGGACGTTAATTTTCAATCTCCACTCGGGTGGAGCCTCTGTTTCTCTTCCATTATATTCGTCATGCTGAACTGTCTTTCCAAATCAGCGTTCTAATTCGCATTGGTTTCGAAATTTGAAAGAAATAAAAAATCATTGACAGAGGTTTTAGACAAACAATAAAACATGCCATTATCGTGTTATTTTAATCAATCCCGATTAGAGTCAAGCGGTTCTCTTCAAGAAACCGAGACTCAAACTCAAAACCCATCTCCCACGACCAATCACCATGTTTGACAAGCCGATCCCCTGGGAGAAGCGAGCCAAATATGTAGGTGTGGTCCTAGATGAGAAACTGTCATCTCAGAGCACATAAAGCAGGCCCGTTCGCGAGCCGCTTTCGCTCTCGGTAGACTTCACTCCGTTCTGAATGCACGTATCAAATTGTCACTCGGGTGCAAATTGCTTACCTACTTGGCGTGCATTCGATCAATAATGACCTATGCGTGCGCCGCCTGAGCACAAGCCAAATCCTATCATCTCCACAATATGCAGACCCTCCGAAATCGTTTCCTTCGAATGGCAACGGGTTCCCCCTGGTATGTTAGGAACGAGATTCTCCACGTCGACCTTAAAATCCCCACTATTGCCCAATTTCTTAAACGCAATTCAAAGCGTTTCTTCGATACAGCCGCCGAACACCGCAAACCTCTGGTTGTCGAGGCAGGCAGATATGTATCTAGAATTAGTAAAGTCTGCCGTCCGAGGCATGTTCTGACCGACCTAGATGACCCCATCTCTCCTCCAGTAGAGCAGTAGGGCCACCAGTAGGTACAGTATACAAGCACAAACGACGAACCGCATTCCGACCTCGCCGCCGAGGTCCTCCGCGATCGCGACCCTCCCGAGTAAATAATACTCCCCCCCGACCCTTGCTCGATGATGCGCCAGCCCGCGTCGATGGTGAGCTTGTAGCTTTAAACTCCCCGACTAAAATAATAATATATCTTTGATCCAGAATGTCCCATCTTGCTGTCCTCCCACCAGCAACGCCCTAAGCCGAGGTTCGTACCCCACAGGGGGTACCCATAGCGAGCGCTCGCCTAGTTTATAATTAGAATAGTTTTTGCCCCTGGCTAGAGGCTTTGAGTGTAGAAGTTTAAGGCAGCCACAGGAAAGTCCGGTTAAGCAGCTACGACCCTCTTCTGAGGTCAACTGCGACCTGCGAGAGGCCCTAGTCGAAAAAAAAAAACAGAAATAAAAAGTTATTTTAATATTTTCTCGAGTCAAAGTTTTAGTAATTCAATACCTACGCGGTCAAAATGTATGGAACAGCAGATTTTCTTAAAAACAACCGACAAAAAATTTCAAGGCAAGGTTTAGAATCATGTACTGAATCCATGGTATCAGTTTTCACGTCGATGTCCCTGCCACCATTTACCTTTATATTATTTAAATGCGAAAGTGAGTTTGTTCTTTTGTTACGCTTTCACGCTAAAGCGGCTGAACGAATTTGGATGGAATTCGGCACATGGGTCGACCATGACCTGGAGAAGGGCTAAGATACCTTTTATCCCGATATTCCCACGGTATCGAGACTTATGCGGGTGAAATCGCAGGGCGCTGCTAGTATTTAATAAATAAATAAATCTAATAATGTCGTGAACAATGCGTGTGCTAAATACAGTCGTTAAAATATTCTGATATGCATTGATAATTCATTGCAGGGCCAGTGATCGATCACGAAGTAATCAGTAACACGTGTTTGTAATAGGTATTTGTCTACCTATTAGTCATCAGGGTAAACAGTGTATAATTAGAAGAAAAACAATTATTGTAAATGTATGAATTGGCCTGCACCCTATAGGTCTTTTATCTCTTAGGTAGGTGGGTAGGTACCTACTGCTTTAATAAAAGTTTATGGTTTAATAACCAAGGTATTACTGATTTACATACATAACCAGTTAATCTACCCATGACTTGATTGTTTGGAGGCCGTCTCGTCTCTCGTCTTTATTTATAATTTGCTACACTGGGCAAGCTGAACGAAAAAAATACGGGCAAATTCCGCCCGCACCCTCGGCTTGGTCCGGAACCAACATCTCACGTTGCTCCTCCAACTAAGCTAATTCAATAGGATTTCAAAACCTAATAGGTATTATCGCGGACACGCCAGTATCCGCTTAGGCAATAAGGTCGAAAAGTGGTCAGGCGCCAGTGTCCGCGATAGTACCTGCCTTATTTCTCTGGGACACTGTAGGTACCCACAAAATTGATGAGATAGGATTTATATTCTCTGCTGACTCATAGCTTTGTTAGTCCCGAATAAGTAATACATTTTATAATATCCTTCTTATCATAAAATAATATCCTTCCGACCGACACCCTAATTGCGTAATACACGCACAATCTGTTTCATTTTGACAGTTCAACAACATTCATTGCGTTATTTACGTTGTTAGCAGATAAATTTTTCGAACATACGAAGCAATGGATTAGCAATATCCTTCAAAATGATTCAGATTATGATTGATCGTGTGTTACGCATTTAGGGTGCGAATTTCAGTCACGGCGGCAAGTAGGTATCTACGCAGGAGATAGGTATTATCGTGCATTAGTGTGTGCTCAAATACAGGTGCACTCCCGCTTCCTTCACACTCATAGTCCTGTGGGACGGCAGTCCGTCCTGGAAATAAAACCCCGCCACGAGACCAACGGGGTAGTTTTTTGTCACAAAATTGGCATACGAGCAAGGTACACACAGCTACACATCAAGCTACACATTTCCATTTTATGCTGATCTCGCATTGTATAGGATTTCCATACAATGCGAGGTCAGCTTATACTGGAATAGTATAGCTTGATGTGCATCCGTGTGTACACGCCCAGTTTGCCATCAATTCAGTCCGTCATTCTGGTAAGGATAACGAGAGAATGATCATCTAACCCACGGAATGACGGACTGAATGGTCCAAACTGATAATTTTTGTCAATCCGCTATGAATGATGAAATACTGATGGAAAACTGACCGTGTAACCCACTTGTTGTCATTCTCGCGTCAGTCACCGTCCGCGACAAATGGAGCACGACGATTAAGATGGAGCACTACTTATAAATATGGTTTGACCAGTTGCAACAAATGATCGCAGCAGGTTTCTTAAAAATCCGATAGTAATTTTCAAAGTTTTCTTGTTCCTCGTGTTTTGTATTGCATTAAATTAATTTAGATGCGTGTAATGGTCTCTACTTTCCAACTAGCTTCTCAGACATCGCTTTCTTCGTTAGCTAAACGGCAACTGATGTAATTTTTTATCAGTCTGCTGTCAGTCTGGGCTGACCGTGTAACTCGTGCATCATTCCACCAGTTTCTCGCCTTTCAGTTTGAAACCTTGCTCTAAAAGAAGAGCTAAACTATAATCATATTTTTTTATCAGTCTGCTGTCAGTCTGGACTGACCGTGTAAGTCGTGCATCATTCCACCAGTTTCTCGCCTTTCAGTTTGAAACCTTGCTCTAAAAGAAGAGCTAAACTATAATCATATTTTTTTATCAGTCTGCTGTCAGTCTGGACTGGCCGTGTAACTCGTGCATCATTCCACCAGTTTCTCATAATTCCGATGAAGGACCAGAATTATGACCACACTGGTGCCAAACTGAGCGTGTCACCTTGCTCTAAAAGAAGAGCTAATCTATAATCAATGTGTAAAATGCGTGTCGGTCACGCACGTACAATGATTATCATATTTGTGCCAATTTTTAAGCAGATTAATCAAATGGAACAAAAAGCCTATAGACTGTAAATTCATTTGAATAATTATAGCTTTAATTTCCTTTGTAATTGTCGATTAGTCAGTGCCTTGCAAGTATTCGACCGCACGACGAAATTTTTCCGAAGGTACTGCTCCGGTCCTGATTGCTTTAGAGATAGAATCTAGAAGATTGTAAGTAGTTCTCTCATAAATTGAATTTGAAGTTGACAGTTTTAACGGCTTCAAGCTGTACAAGATGGCCGCACGGGGCAATAACTTAGAGGCTTGACTTTTTATCTCTCTAAATGAATAATAAAAAAATCAACTTGTTTCCTGTGATGATTCATTGGGTTCCTATCGTTATGAGAGAATGATTTATAAATAATGAAATTGAACGGAAGTAGGTGCCCTCATAGCGTCCGTTGCCTACACGGGAAGTTGTGCGATGATTTATTAAAGTTAAGTATACTTACTTAATTAATTATTAACTAATATCTGAACCCGATTCCCACACAATAAAAAATACAGTACACAACACGTAGGTATTTCATAACATAGTAATTCATAAATTGTGTGCGTTGGTTTTTTTTTTGTTCTCTCAGAGGTGACACCGAATAGAAGAGGATACAGCTCATGCAGCTAATTCAATCATGACGATTGTAGGGAATTAAGGTTGGTACATAACCATTTTTTTAAAGACTATAAGCCTACCTGCTTGTAGTGCTGAGTAGGTATAGGTATAAGAACGTTTAACACAGTTCACATTTATACTGTGACACAGTCA